>CM050167.1:314972942-316402942 GCA_027410445.1 Discoglossus pictus
AGGATAATATAATAGTCAAATGATACCGTTAAGAATAATTATTTTCAAATGTCCCTTTGCTCATGTAAGGTATTGTTACTTTGGCCTCACACTTCCTCCATCTTTTATAGTGTGACTGAGGTGAATGGACAGCAAGCAGTGAAATCAACATATTACATCTCGTAGTAAACTAATCATTACCAGTATCTTCCTATTGGTCAGCAGTTTCCATCGTATTATATTATGTACCATATCACAAATAATAGTTGTCAAACTGCAAGTTGTCCACAGGCTTGCGAGCCTCACAAACGAGGCGAGCTGTTGAGTCACAAGCTCGCAAAAAATACGCCTTTAAAAACGTCCGAACCACCAAATTGGAAAAGACGACTAAAACACACAAATATGCCTCAAATTCACTTACACACTCACACAGCACAGAGGGAGTGACGGGACCCGGTGAATGAGGTTGCAAGTTAATTAGAGGCATATTTTGTCTTTTTTAAACAATCGAAAAATCGCAGAAGCAAGGGAAAAAATGGTGGCAGAAAAAACAAAAGTTCAAAAAACAAGATGAAAACAAGGCTCTGATAGGCCAGGCACGCAGAACTTAGAGAATACATCACGCATAAGACAGTAACAGTTACACCAACACCAGGGACGCGGGACTTGCGCAGCAATGCGGGATTTAGAAAATACACAACGGCAGAGACAGTAACATACCAACAACGCCAGGCACGCGGGACAGACTAAACGTAGAAAATACACAACGGCAAAGACAGTAACACTTACACCGACGACGCCACGCACTCGGGACTTTAAAGCCAACGGCAGTCATGCCATGCAAAGATTCAGCAGAGACACAGAGGAGACAGACACAGGGAAGGGACAGGGGGAGATGGTGGAAAGAGACGCACGGCAAGTTGCCAAGGCCGGTAATGAGGCTCTCAATGAGCGCCGAAGGTGCTCAGAGGCAAAACATTGCATTATGTGGCAAACAGCATTGCCAGGCTTTACATTTTATCGCCGTAATTTTTGACGGGCAAGGCGCTAGCTTCATTATAAACCGTAACAATTTCAAACTTCATATGATTGTGCTAAAATAGCGTTCATTATGCTAGATGCAACTTTTAAAAGGGTCATGACTTGTTTTACCATTGGAGTTTTTTTTATTGCCATACACTTTTAAAAACACTTTTAAAACTAAACAAATTAGCAAGTAAGAAAGCAACAAATTAGTAAGAATGTGGCATAAACATACAAAGGACAAGCTAAGGATTGGACATACATTTTCAATATATTTCTCATAAAAAAATGCCAACAAGCTTAAAATGGAGTTTTGCCCTTGAAATATGCTGATAAATGTATAAAGAGCAATATATCTAGCCTTCACTGTGACTGGTGGTATTATTAATATAAATGTTTTACATTAAGGCATCACCACACTAGTGATCTGCACAGATAAAGAAATGTACCTAAATGCAGTAATAGTCCATCACCCCCTAACTCTCAGAAGTGTCAGATTTCTACATAAAGGGGAGCACGAATGATCTAAAAATTGGAAAAGATATATGTATAAAAATATATCTTGTGGCCATTTGGCACTAGAAGCGAGAGATAAATAGCTGCCAAGCGTAAAGAATAAAAACACTTATCTTCTATTTAACAAGTCCACGAATTACCGCTCTGTTGATCTTACAATCCGGGGAAAGGCTCAGAGTGACTTTTTGGCAGAATCAAAATAACGCAGATAAAAATACTGTTGGGGCTAGAAAAATAATACTACTGGAGAAGGGATCGTCAGTTTGATTTAATCATGACGGCTACACAATCTCTCCACCGAAAATAGCCTAAAATGGAAATAAATCCTGAAGATCTGTTTTCGCCTCCAACAGGCAGTGAAATTTATGACATTTGCATAGTAATGTTATGATTTTATGCAAATGAAGGGACACAATTAGGAATGAAAACCAAAGTAAGAACAAATCAACAAATATAAAAAGAGCTGCAATCTGAACAGCACTGAAGTCCCACATGAAAACACAGCATAGTCCAGAAGTTTTTTTTTTTTTTTTACAAATTACATTGATTGCAACATTTTTGGCCATTGAATCAGTAAGACATGTGTAAATAGAGGGACAAACTTAAAATTATTGTAAATTCACACTATAGTAGCCACACAGTTAACACCCTATGTTCGTAGTGGCCAGGACTCAGTGATATGACCGGTTACTCAGATGAGAAACATTACAGAGGTAGATCAGGTATCCTAGTGGAGCTCCTCAAGCAGAGTTTACATATTTATGTCAAGGTTTCACCTAAAGTTGCTTTCATATGAAGGAGTACACGTTGTACCACTTGTCTTTTATTGCTACAAGACATATGTAGGTGGTGGGAGCTGCTGCAGAACCAAGAGCATGAAGGTAATGGTCACAGTTTACAACTTTAGGTGTAGTGTGACAACCAGGAGTCATTAATACAATGTTTGCTTCTAGATGAAGCCTCTGCTCTTCATAGACACGAAGACGCTGGCAAAACTATTCCAGTTATAGAACTGTACATAATAATCTCTATATATGCTTTTTAATGTAAAAGAAATTTAAACGCAAAAGTGAAACTTGTCCTTTGAGTTTCTTCTTCAGTATGTCCATTTCATAAGAATTTCAAGTAAATAGAAGTTACATCATGTTATTTTTCACAATAATGTCATTTGTCCGTGTTCTTTTACATTCTATGTACTTTAAGACATTACACAGCTACAGGCATTTATGTTGCTAGCCTTAGTGAATGCACGATGGCCTTGAAGGGCTGGTATATTGTCCATAGTTTAGAACCATCACAGCGGAGCTCTTGTGATATTATTTTAATTTAGAGGAATGTTCCTGCATACAACATGTCCGTGCATGAACTCTTCAGGATAGACAATTTAGCTTGAAACTGGTACAATGGACAGGTCAGTGGCAGGCTATCACCACAAAGATTTGCTATAAAACATACTGTAATGTTACATACAAATGTCCCAAATAAGATTAATAGCTAAAATATGAATGGCTTTTTTATTCATTGTTTTAAGCATACCACATATTGGCATTAAGTGCTACTGTATAATTTATTATTCAAAGCAGCTTAATTGTAGCAGAGATAATAGTTTTTTCTAACGGCTTAAAAACAATGAAGTGTTTGTAACTTTTTCAAAGAACAAAGAAGTGAAGCAGTGGGAGAGAAAGCAGATTATTTACTAAGAGAAATAAATCTGCCACATCCAGAGACAGTGCCAAGTTGGAAAAGCATGTCTACAAATACTCACCCGTCAGTCTGATTCAGGCACTTGTATGCCAGCTTGATCCACAGTTGGATATCATGAGGGTTTTCAAGCACACTTGCTTCCAGGTTGGAAATGTCATCTGTCTCGTTTGTGAAATACCTGATATCATCTGGAGTGACCACAGCATCTTGAATGGACACCTTGGTATTGGGCACTGGGGGACGTGCTATAAATAAGACAAATCACTTTCACAAATAATATTCTATTCTTGCGGTATCTCAGCTTATTAGATGTCAGCATTTCCCAATTTAGATCGGAAGTACAAGTATCAGAAGAAAGGTTGATCTATACTCAAAAGAAGATATAGTTTTTTCAGAGCATTTATAGCTAATAGACCTCTTTAATCATATTTAAAAATAAATATACGCCTCAAAACTATACCTAAAAAAAAATAAAAATAAAATACAATAGGGAGAATTTTTAGAATTTAAAATGTTATAGTCTAATTTACTTCCTTTATATACTGCTGCGACACCTACCATTTTTGTCTATGCCGATTAAAGAGATGCTAGCACCCCAGTACAATGTTTTTTTCATAAAAAGCATTAAAATGTCTATACACTGTGCCAGCAGTTATTCGCTACAGTAAATCATTCAAAAGATATTCAGCATAGTTTCTGTGGCCCCTGTATAATACTGCACAGCTCAGTGCTGGACAAGGGTGGGGAAGGGGATTTAATTGCATAACATTGGCAGCTTTGTTTTCAACACTGCAAAGACAGGAAAGCAGATTATAATCCTAATTAGTACATCAGGGGTCATTAATTTGCACAATACAACACCGGTAATGCTGAATATCTCAGGAATTGTTATCCTCCTGAGGTTGCAGTATACTTGAATGTGCGTCGATTTTTTTGGGAACATGGCAGCTAAAATGGGAAAAGCCCATTACTTTCCATTTCTTCAAGAAGATATGTCCTTGTAATCACGCCGTAAAGTAGATATAAAATTGGTTGAGTATTCTTTTACGTTTGCCCATTATAAAGTTCAGTTTTTTCGAAAGACCATATGTAACAAATTCATAAAAAAAAATAAATACCAGTGGCCCTTTAAGAGTAAGGTGCCAAAGAAAAGTAACAATCCGATGCAAGATACACTCCTGAATAACAGAACTATTTCAGGGCACAGAACTCATACAATTTGTACCATCCATTTGACTGAAGTTTTAAACATCACAAAAGTAGATTTTGTATGAAAAAAAGAGTTATCTTAAATTAAAAAACTAAAGTGAACACACCACAAAATGGGTATGCGAATTCAGTATAAGTCCCGTGCAAAACATAACACTGCGCCTCCTCCGCTCTCAGGGAGCGAGTTATCAGTCTAGTATCTCAGTGAAGATAACAGGTTCAGTGCTTCAAGTGACAATCATTAATTACTGGCAATAATGGTCCCATTAAACACACACAGTGCAGTCAGTCCTTGGTGGGAGCATCAGAAATACTGATGTAATGTTTTCAAACTTCATTCAATTGAGCAAATACTAACTACCTAAAGTTTTTAATAGTATCATATATATTTGTAACCTCCTAAGTGAGCATGCTTTAAATGACAAGCTTACCACAATGAACCACTTTTGAGGAACCTTCTTCATCACTACTGCTACTGTCTGACAAAGGCTTTTTCCAATACACTGGCCGCCATTTTCTTTTTTCTTTGCAGGTAGTGTGAGGGGGCGCTGTGAGAAAAAAAAAAAAAAAAAAAAACAGTTAATCCTTAGCGATCTGGAAGGTTCCTGGATTTTACTAGAATAAAATATATCAGTTTGTCTATTTACATTTATGCACTTTGCTTTATTAAGTTCCACTAAAAAGCAGTTTTTACTGCCTAAAATGAAACAAATAGTCCCTATATGTGCCTGCCCACTGCAGCTTATGCAGACACAGACTCTGTAGGGTAGTGTCCCAGCATATCGGGAACCACAACATATATTGCAGAAGGTTGCTGAGAGGTGGTGACTGATTGGTTAGTATGAGACACTGCACACCAAGTACTACAGAGTCTGTGCCTTCGTGAGCCGCAGAGAGCAGACTCAGAAAAGTAATATTGGTTTGATTTTAGGCAGTAAAACAGAACTTATAATCACTTCTTAATAAAATAAAGTACATAAAAGTAAATAGGTATATATGTAACGCACTGAAAAAATAGCCTAGGATAATTATTCTGGTGCTTAACACCAAATTGCATATATCAAAAAAATATATGAAATGGAAACTTTATTAATATACAACAGCAAAAATGTTTAAAAACAAACAATTCTCTTGAGAAAGGGGAATAAACCTTGAGCATATTGTACACCAAAAATAAAGAGGAGTTAATACATGATCCCAGAAGGGATGCCTCCGTTTTGGAAGGTTTAACTATATTAAAGCCCCAAAACCTACCAAGACCCCCCACCATAGTGGCACAATACATAGGTAAAAAGTATGTTTCTAGACAACATACATTAAATGTGAAAAATATTATTTTTCACTGTATAATATGCAGGGATAGAATAAAATCTCACAGATAAAGCCCCAATTATGACGTTGTTTGTAGCACTGTAATACGAATAGAATGAAACTCCAAAATATAAGAGGAATACAATTTGCTACATTGGCTTGGCAGAAGTTACTTCACATGACTTGATTATTGTAACACAGTAACCAATAGTAGTACCACTAAGTAGCGCAGTCAGTGCCTGTAACCCTATTGAAAGGATTAGCTCAGTGGAGCCTGGTTAAAAAAGGAACACACTTATTATAAAAACACATGACAACTTGAAGCCTACTCAGAATAAAATTAAGCTCATTAAGGCGTGTTCATTTAAACCCTTAGTGGTGAAGCCTGACCACCGTTTCACCACAAACAAGTTTGTTCATTTTTTTAAAACAAAAATTACAATCTTTGTTCTGTTAAAAATCGCTTACAAAAAGGAGAAGAACCTGTAATAAATATAATTCTATATATATATATATATATTTTTAATAGTGTAAATAGATGGAATTCTTTTTTGACAAATATAATGGGTTTGCAACTACATAAAAGTGTGTCATCTTACAAATAAGATTGATAATCTACACAAAATAATTATACCCATACATATATACTATACACATCTTTGGGGGGGGAAAGAGCAGTAACTGGAAGCCTAGACATGTAATGCTTTACATCCGTTTCCTAAATATTTTAAATGCATCTCTCTGTACTGACCCAAGCTGCTAAAATGTTGCCTCTTTTGAAAACCTCTGTCCACCAGTGCCTTTAGTACATAAACAAAAAACAAAGTTAAAGTTGCTCAATCAGAACACGAACCATCCTTAATAGGTTAGCTCTATGGACATGATAACCCACTCCGAGAGCAGCCTCTTTTAGCCTCTTTCACTTGTGCCCTTCACAGGGAGAAATATCCTGAAGTATATCAGTCTGGTCTCACTGAAGAGTGATCCAGCCCCAAAATACCAGGCAATTCTACCCTGAAGCTTAGTTCATTCTCTGATTGAGCACCTCTATCTTTAGATTTTTCCTACATACATACATATTTTCCTATTTTCACTTGGGAATGCACTAAACAGAATAGTACATCTTTGAACCAATACATAAATCAAATCTAGCATTTTAATATAGATACATAACACAAAAACATTGGCTTTTATTTGATTATTCTTTCAAACTTACTTTTAATACTAAAAGAAAATGCAATAACTTAGGAGACCATCTTTATCAATCCCCATGAGTAATCATATACTAGTACTAGACAGTCATCTGAAATCTTGTCATGGATAGGACACATCAAGAAGGACTTACTGTGCTTTCTGCTCTCATTGACATAGCTAACAAGCAAAACCGCCATCTGATCCATTGACATGCGATCCCGATTTACACCAAACAGTTTGTCAACATACTTTTCTGAAATGAAAATGAAGACTTATTATTATATGGATTCAAAGTGTAGATCATATTTAACAAAATAAAAACTTTTAGTTTCTGAAAATTAGGCAGTGAAGCACAAAAATAGATTATTCAAAAAACAAAGATTAGCCAGTAATGGTTAGTTTTTATTAAGCCTTGAACCTAATCTTCTTTACTTGACATGGATTGCACTTTGTCACATTCAGCAATGTTATACCAGCACTTCTATCCTTGTCTATAAACCGTTTCAGAGTATTTAAAAGGTTAAGAGTGCAATAAAGTCCCTCGCCTCTGCTGGACTGTTGGGATTGCCAGGATAATGACAATTTGTAAAAAGACACTGCATCTTAGAAGGAATTTTAAATTGCAACATAATTAAAATCCATAAAAAAGAACAATCCTAGAAATTTGCAAAGACAGGTCACCTGCTGCAGAACTAATTTCTTCATCTGAGTTTTTTTCAGAGCACTCGATAAGGTCCAAATTGTATGACAGGATATCTTGAAACAGCTGCTTCCGGCTCAAAGTGCAATCTCGCATGTGTTGCCTAAAACATAAATTGAGTGAATGTTACCAACAAGTATTTTAATTTGGATTAGAAGAAATGGACGACAGTGTAAGCCATTGCATACTGTAATAAAGACCATGTGATTTAATCAACTTACCACTGACAGTCATCATCGTTACATGTGCCAGTAAGATCAAAACGACAGAAAAAAGTCTTTGGTTCAATCATATTACTGTAAGACACAGAGCTCAGAAGCCGCTTCTCTTTTGTTCGGAAATATGGACTAAACCTGTGACAAGAAAAATCATTGTGAATAAATGGCAGTAACAGTGCTCTTACACAAAAAAAACACACACATCAGGGAAAACTGGATTAGGAGCAAGTTCCATATAACAAACATATGCAACAAAGTATATCAATGGTAAGGCCCTAAATATATTATAAAAGGCCCACAAAAATCCTGGAAATCTTCAGAAGCAACCTTCTAAATGACCAATCAGTATAAAAATAAAAAAAAACACACACACATAATTATGTCATATAATAGATTATAAACTAATGGTTGTATTTAAATTTTCTACAAATACGGCATGTATTCATTATCTCCCTAACCGTTCACCTAAAAGGTGTTTGCACCCTTAAGTTTTTGACTCAGAATAAAAATAAAAAAAAATCCATCTTGCTCAAATATATAAATAATTCCAAAGATTAGAAAAAAAAAATGTAAACCCCATACTTAAATCACACCATAAGCATTTTATAGTGTAATAGTGCCATCTTGTGGACAGGAATAGCATAACCACAACAGAGAGGCTTGCATTATTTTCCTCCCAAAATGCACTAACTAGATATAGTTGTCACCGATAAAAAAAGAAAGAAAACTTTTGAGAAAAAAAATAATAAAAAATGGGAAAAGTTTATTATATGTAATTTAACTCTGCAAAGATATAAAATATGTTACCATTAAATAATGTATTTCCAGTAACTGTGCAGAAAGGGGATGACTGGTAATTCTATTCCTCTTTTCTGCAAGACCAGTCTAAACAGAGCCCTAAAATTTTTAGTTCCCCAAGATGCTGAATGAATGGATACTTACTGAACACCTATAGCCTCAGTGTATTAAATTATTTAATTACTGTGTGTATGTATGTGTGTATGTATGTGTGTATGTATGTGTGTATGTATGTGTGTATGTATGTGTGTATGTATGTGTGTATGTATGTGTGTATGTATGTGTGTATGTATGTGTGTATGTATGTGTGTATGTATGTGTGTAACAGATATTTATTGTAGAATAGTAGTTGGTAAAATGGTAGTTGGCTTTAGTGCATTTTTTGCTTAATTATGGCTTTTTGTCCCGATACAGAGTTTATCGCTCTCCACTATGTAGAAGAATAGTTAATTATGTCATTTTTGTTTTAAATGACTTTGGGCCTCATTCAATTGTGATGTGGGCAATTGAATAGGGCCCTAAAGAAGCACATAGCATATTTTTATTAAAGAAGTTTTTAGTTAGTGAAAACCTTTCTTTTGGATAGATTCTTGCTAACTAAAAACTTCTTTAAAAAATATATGTTATGTGCTTATTTAGGGCCCTATTCAATTGGGCAAATTGCAATTGAATGAGGGCCTTTGTGTTTAACCCATCCGCCTACCCTATGTATATTTACTTGGATATTTGCAGTCACACATGGGCTTTGCCTATTTCAAATTGCAAAGTTATTTTTATACATATTGTAGCTATTCAGCAATAGATTACATTAATTGATTTAGTAGCATCTATTTTGCAACATTGTTCCTGTTTGTAGCAATATGCAAAAAAAAAAAAAACGTCTTGAATTCAAGTCTATGACAACTACTATTGTAAAAAAATATGTAGCCATCTTACAGTCAGTAAGCAATTAATTGACTACACTGAGGCTATAGGTGTTATGGGAGTATCCATCCATGCAGCATGTTAGGGAACTCGTCAGATTTTGTGGCTTTGTCTAAACAAGCCATGCAGAAAGGGAGAATACCTTTAGGAGTCATAGAATTCCTAGTCATCCCCTTTCTCTACTTTTTAATGCAGTTGCTAAAATAAAAAAAATTGGTGGCCACTTAACGTTTTTTTTATTTTTTATAAAACTTTGCAGCGTTGTTAAAATTGTATATAAATAAAGATTTTCCCATTAAAAAAAAATTATTCGCATAGAACAAGTTTTGGTGATAAGACCCAGGAAATGAATAAAGGCTATACTTTTGTTAGCTTTGATAGAAAAGAAAGTAAGATTCTTGAGGTTTTAAAAATAAGTCCTATGTATGTACCTCAAAAGGGCTAACAAAGCTGAGTGGTGAGAATGCAAAACAATTATCTTTTAAAAATGGGAACCCCTGCTAGTTAAAAATAAAGGCTGGTTTCTAAACAGATATAAGAGGGGAGAGTAGGATTTAAATAAAATAAAAAAAAGTTACCTGTAGGACTTAAATACAAGAAGTGGACTTCGATATGGTCCAAACGGCATTGGCTTCTTATCTACCTGCTTTGCTTGGCCAGTAACCAATTCAACGTCCACTGGTATTTCCTATAAAACAAGAGAAAGTATCGGACATAAAATTATATATTTACGCCAGCTGAATTCGACAACAGTGCAAAGCAATAGTGTTTAAAGGACAAGCTAAAAAAAAAAAAAAAAAGAATGAATTTAAAAGATCACGTTTTAAAGATTACAAATTGTATTTTTTGTACAAACATAATGGGTCTAATGTAGAAAAATTACTGGACAGGATTATTATCTCCCCCCGTCCTGACACAGTAAGAGAAATCGAGAAAAATAAAAGCAAAGTGGATGTCTAGACTGCAAAAATGCTTTCCCACATTCCCATTCACTTAAATGCAAATCATGAAAGAAAAAACACAACAAATAGGCATTCGGAGTCCTTGTTTACACTTTGTCTCAATTGATCAGGAAGATAAAAGGTGAATCATATACTGTTCTTTTATCTTTTTCTGGCTTCATTTAGTCAAAATGTATATATTTTTTCAATACAAAAAATAAAAACACATTTGTAATGTAAAAAACATGTCGTTTCAAAGTGTATGAGAAAACATTTTGGTGTACAGTAGCCTTTTTGAACATGAAAAATGCACCAAATCATTATTTACCTTTCCAGATACAAGCTTGTCATGGGACAACAAAAAGTTGGTACCATCTGAAACAAGTTCTTTCACGCTATCCACACAGGAATAAAGCCTTCTTAATTCATCTATATTTAACCCCAAGAAAAGTTCTGGTTCATCCACTGCCATTTTGGATGGCTTGGTGGCCCCCTCCTTGCTAGGGGTTTGTTCAGTAGGTTTTAAGTTAGGCTTTGTAAAGGAGTTGGAATCACGGAATGATCGCCTCCTCTCTTTGACAGAGGTAGATAACACTTCATCTTCCATGTCGTTTTCCTCAGTGTCTAGTGTTATCTTGTCCTGTGAAAGGTCATGAAGTGAGGGCTGTGGTAGCACAAACTCAGGCTGCTCTTCTACCACAGGAAGGATGGGTACAGGCTGCTCTTTGACTTTTTGCACTTGAGTTTCTTTTAGTTTTTGAATCTTAAGGGCATACTCCTGCGCCAATTCCTGGAGGCGTTTTTTCTCCATTGCGATTGCCTCTGCTGATGCTCTTTTAGGGCTACCAGTGACACCAGGTTCGTATTTTAAGACTTTATTAGCCTACAAGTAAAAAATAAAAAACATAAAAAAATAAAAAAAATTAAATTAAAAACTAACAAGAAAGAAAAAAAAAGGAAAAACAAATTCAGAAGCGTTACATATATGAAACACATGATGAAAAACACCCAACTTTCAGGCTTTAAGTTAGCAATCTGACATTTTCCCTAGCAAAATAATAAAAATGTGTTTTGCAATCTATCACGTCCTGTTCTCATTTGACACTTACCAGTTGGTACCGGTTCTATTTTGAATGAAGTCAAGCCAGGTTTGTGACATCACAAAATTAAGAATACTTGGATTATAATCCAAGGTTGTCTAACTCCTGTCCTCTAGGCTGGCATAAAAAATATTTTTTTATTTATATATTTACTTGTATATCAAACAGGTAAGGACTTGAGTTGGGCAAGTCTGCTGTAACAGGAATTCCTTAAAGCAACACTTATTTGAGATGGAACAGTTAAGAAATTGGTGGCAGCATACTGCAAGATATGAAAGATCAATCTGGCAATGAATGAATCCTATTAGACCAGTGGTGGGCAACTCAGTCCTGTAAGGGCTACCAACAGTCCAGAATTTCTAAATCTGTGTAATCCATTCTCTCAGAAGAAAATGAAAAAGAGAGAATGTACTAATTTATTCTGATTAATGCAGATGTCACATGACCAAGTTGTCCACCACTCTAAATGCACTTCACATGAACTCTGTTCACCAAATGGACCTAGAACAAAAAAACAGAATATACTAATAATTCAAGTCTGTGACACAGATTAGAGATAAGGTTATAAATGAGACTTAAGAAAAATAATTGTAAAACAGAAGCCTTTAACTATTCCAACAATCTGCCAGTTTTCCTGCAAATATTTATTGCTCAATCAGATTGTTCTTGAAACAGGATTCCCAAATGAACTCACTATGACAGAAGTGTCATCCAGTTTCCTCTTTCCTAGCTCCCGACTAGCCAATGCTTTAGCGCGAGCAAGCTCTTCACTGTATTTTAGCGCAAGTGTTTTCTTTTCTTGAACTCTGTGCTCAACCTTGGCAATCTATAAGAAAGAAAAAAAAAAAAGTTAACATTTTTTTCTACATTCTGAAAACATTTGAGTAGTTCTTCCAAAGAGGTTATTTTTACAATTTTTTTGGGCCACTGCGGTCCCTAAAATGGCCACTTATTTGTTTGTCCTTTATAACAGAACTAAAGTCGGGTTAGGCCGAATATAAAAAATAATCTTTATTAAAAACTGGTACTGTGCATATAAACAATGGATGACTATTTTTAATTATGTTTTTCTATATATCTACACGCCCTGAATGATGTATTGTTTCTGGAGTGGGAGATGCCCAGAGGAGAATGCGCTAAAACAGGCATATTGTACATGTTGTATGATAGTGGGAGGGAACTATAAAGTATTTGTGATCATTGCTAGCAGCTAATATCACTACCACCTGCTCCTAATGTGGGTTTTACAGAGTGGTCTCAACAGCTTTTCAATTGGTACTCCCCCCTTGGTGACTCTCACTACAGAGACAATACATCATTCCCAGGGTGGTGGAGAGATCTGAAACTTATAAAGCCCGGGGTAAAATATGTCATGGAGTGAATGCATAGTAAAAGTGTAAAACATTTTTTTCTTATAAAGTCCTGCCTACAATTCTTTAGAGAGTTCTTTATTATACTAAAAAAATGGTCATGAAAAACTCCTATTGGCAACAAGCTGTTTTGGAGACCACATTGGCTATGAATCTTCTCATTTAGATGTGAGATATTTATTCAGCAACGTCTTAGCACACCCTTCATAATGCTAAAGCCAATTCAACAGACGTGTGCACTACTCTGGCAACGTCTGCAGACAGAGTACAAGAAGCACCTGCGGTTTTAAATACACATGCACTTCACCTATAAGTACATACAGATAACTTATAGTTAAATAACTTCTTAAATCAGGCACCTGTTCTTGCAGTTTCTTCAGAAACAATTTGTTTGCGTTGAGGAACTTTTCAGTCGCTTGCAATTGCTCCGTGAGTCTGGAAATTTTTAACTCTGCTGTTTTGATTGATTCCTTTTTCTTGGACTCTTGTTGCAATAGATTTTTAAGGACAGACTCATCTTTTAGTAACAACATCCTGTTTAATAAAATAAAAAAATAAAAAAAGGTTAGAGAATAAAGGGGGGTGTTAAAAAGGGGAAACATTCATCACAGGTTATTTTGATTGAATGTATAAAAAATATTAAAACTGTAAAATACCGGTTTAAAAAAAAATAAAAATTCCTATTTATGTATACATTTTGTTTGTTTACACAGTTAAGATTGTCAGATCAGCATCCCTATATAGATCTTCTCCTACACACTAGATAAAAAGAGCAGATAAGCATACCTACTGAAGAAGGGATCAACAATAAACAATTCATTTTCATATTAAAAACATGAGGAGATATAAATACAATGAACTTTATGGACGATTGTCTTTTTTTCAACCTAAAAAGTTCAAACGTAAGTTCTATAACGTTAACAGATTTCTCAACTATGGATTTTATTGCTACTTACTAAGGGCCTCATTCAATTGCGATTTGGCCAATTGAATAAGGCTCTAAATAAGCACATAGGATATATTTTAAAGAAGTTTTTAGTTAGTGAAAACCTTGCCTTTGGATAGATGCTTACTAACAAAAAACTTAATTAACAAAAATATGCTATGTGCTTATTTAGAGCCCTATTCAATTGGCCAAATTGCAATTGAATGAGGGCCTAAGTAAGCAAACCAAACTAGCGTGTTTCTTTAAATATGATAGCTCCAGTTTAGTTTACAGGTTATTAGGACAATGGGTGAATTGTGATTGGTTTAAAAAACAAAATGTGTCAAAAGCACATATAGATAATGTCATCTCTCTGAATTATATCATGGCTTTCAAAAGAACCACTGTGGTCATAAGTTTAAAATCTACCATTTTGAAAATATTCAAAATATTTTAGGGAAAAGTATACAACCTACCTTTTATATGCAATGATGCTGCTATACAAATCTACCATTTTGTTTTATGTGGTTTTATTTCCTAAGGTCAGAGAAGAATGAATACACAGGAAGTTTCTATCTACACAATTTGATTAGTTCTAATAGAATGATGATTAGTTTAATAGGTCACAGCCTCCTGAGGAAGGAACAGGCAGGATCAGCTGTTGAAAGAAAATGGATCCTTGAATTGGGTTCAAAGATAAAAATATGATGGCTTTGTTATTTTTTTTGCTTGCTAAAAATATATTTTTAAGTTTAGAAAATGTAGTTATTCAAGGGACCATACCGAAATAAATGATCACAACAGTCCTTGAGGTAATGAATCTTAATATTTGAACATATATTTATTATTCATGATTTCTCAATTATCTTGTTTGCATACAAAACCTATGTATTTAAAAAACAAAAAAGTAATAAAAATGTAGTAAAAAAAAAAAAAAAAAGAAACTTACGTTTGTCTCTTATGCTTAGCCTGGGCCTCGGTCACCTTTGCATTTACGGTCTGTCTTTTGATACCTTCTATCTCTATATCTGAGTTTGTTGGTGATGAAATTGCTCTTGACTGGTCAGATTTTAAAAGTTTCTGCTTCTCCCGACTAAACAAAAAAAAAAGTAAGAGATAATATTGAGGTCTTCACTCTTATAACTGACCAAAGGAACAAACAAAGAACAATTATGTGAAAATGTGAAGTCCGTTCCTGAATACCTGGCAATCTCCTCCTTCAGAAGCCTATATTCCATTTTCTTATCATCTGGCAGAGCCTCTGGGGTCCTCATGGGATCATTTTCTTTTTCAGATATAAGGCCTTTCGGTTTGGACGCCTAATGAAACAAAAAAAAAAGCAGGGAAACTGAATATCAGATAGAAATTATTTGGGAGGATGCATTTAGGGTCCAGGTAAAAAAAAATTCAAAGCAAATAAAAACATGAAAAGCAAAAATTATTGAATTACAGCACTTACCAACCTAAGTTTTTGTATATGAATATAATTATCTAGGAGGCAATATCCCTTGTAGTGCGTTTTGACGGATTATAAAAAGAGCCCAATTAAGAGGAAAAGATAATCATGCGGAATAACCTTTATGTAATAAATGCCCAAGTTATCAATAGGCCTAGTAGAGAATTGCGTTTTCCCCGTCTACTCTGGTGGGATTTGGATTTCTATGAAATTAAGGTTTATACAAATATATAACAAAATTCTTAAAATAAAGGCGTGTCCATTTAACAAATGCATGAATAGCACACCTGTTTTTAAGAGAAGGTAGGTGCGACAGGGTGATTCCTGGTATATACAGTTCCAATTGACTTGCAGGGAAGATCCCTTTCAAGAGCTACAAGCTTGAAGTAGATTTATGCTGTAAGACTTTTACATTGTATGAGGGAGGAAGCGACTACGTATGGATAATTTTCTCTTGCAGAAACAAGCAGGCTTGTTTTATTCTCTATTTCATGGATATCACTGATGTATTTAGTTTCTACTGTGTAATGACCAAGGAAGAAGGATTTAATTAAACTGGACACAATGCAAGTAGTCCGTTATGCTCTCATGGTAACATTGAGCATCCTTTGGCAAGGACATGCTGTATATTTTTGCATGTGTTGCATTAAAATAGTCTTTTCAAATTTGTTGAAGAAAGTGGTTTAAGTTCTGCTTTGCTGCAGAGTAAATAAAAATACAGCAACATATATTTAGGTATTACCTCCACAGTCCTCCTTGCTTCTTTGATCATAGACTCCAGTCCTCCAAAAACATTCACGTTTGTGTTGGGGGAATCTCCATCGGACTCACTATCATCCGAAGCATTCAGTGTCACAACTACAGATTTGTGTTTTGGAAGCTAGGTGGAGGATAAACAGAAGGTTACTCAACGTTATTATTTTCATGTGATAAAGTGCCACATATAAAAGAAACTAGAAGAAAATTATTATATAGGACCAGCTGTCATAAGAGGAAAACATCAATTGATCTGTTCCTAATAAAAAAATCAAGTCATAATATAAAACAGGATATTTGGAACGGTCTAATCACTACCAGCAAAATGCAATTTGCTTCCCAAATGACAAACCTAATAACAAAGAAGTAATTGCCCCAATAAATAAAATAGTTAATAATGATGAGCTAATATACCATTTTAAGATATCAAAAAGTAATAAAGAATAATATTAATAGATGCAACTTCACAATTTAGAAGTCCATTGAAGGCATCTTATCTGTGTTGTATATGAAAGAGGGCATTTTAAAGTATTGAACGGTGCATTTCTTGTTTTAAAATGAAGCTCCTTGAGCAGAATATACTGCTTTGAATGTTCAGGGTTTATCCCAGTCAACCAATGAGCAACAATACAGCTATATGAATCAAAAATGTCTTCCAACATTATACATATAGTCTGTAACCTTTTGCTATTTCAACTTGGTACTCTTAATGATGCTTTTTGCATTTTCCAGGAGAGCATATATATTGTTTATCTGGTATTAAAAGATACAGCGATAGGAATGCTTTAAAGAATACTGACAAAATAGTTCTTACTTTGACTTTCCAAACTTCAAAACATACATACATACTTGTACTTCAACCATTCACTAAATTATAAGCCAATTGACTGACAATATAGTTTTAAAGGTTAGGATGGTGTTTAATTATATCCCTTACCTTAATAACACGTCTGATAGGTCTCAATACTCTAATTATTTGGGTTGTTGGTTTGCGAAAAGAACAGTTAATACTGGTTGATGTTAACGTGATCCTTGGCACAGGCATAATGTTGGTAATAGGAGGCGAAGGAGATTGTGTGTTACCAGTCGGCTCCTATGAGAGTATGAAGATTCATTAGTTTACAGAAAAAAAAAAAGCTGCAATAAAGCACACACTAGTTACAAAATGGTGAACAATACTAAATCCTACCTTCGCAATAACTATTTGAAATGTACTTATAGGTGCTAGATGATGCATATCCTTTGGAATATTGAGAATCAAGAAAATAATTGATCGTAATTAAATATAGATCTTTTCATTTTAAATTCTATTCTTTACTGCAGGTATCCATTTTATTTTGTCATCTGATTTTTTTTTCAAGAGAGTGCATCTCTAAACTTATGTGCTTTCCATTACTGCTACTGGAAGATCTGCTACTTGAAATATTTCCAATGTGTAGAATTGTGTAGTAAATTTCCTGTGTATTTATTCTATCTTTTAATCCTATCATTAGGCGGTGAAGATGCAATAACCAATAGAACTGATGCAAAAGACATTAGAGCCGACCAACGCTCAAAGAAGAGTTCTGATGCAATGATCTGCAATAAGTACTTGGCAACAAAGTCATTCACGGACTACCTCAGGCTTGTATGTCCTTTTAGTGGCTAAAGACTTCAATAGTTCTTCACGTAGCAACATTTCTTCTTCTTCCTCTTCATCTGCAAAGGGAGGTTTAGGAGGCTGCTCTGGCTCTTCTGGTGGGAGTGGAGGAAGTGGGAAAGGCAGTTCAGGAGATACAGTGGATAAGACATCCTCATACAATGATCCATCTGGCTGAGGAGGCTGAAAAAATGATAACATACAGACTAATTATTGTCTGAAAACTAATACTTACAGAAACAGACAAATAAATAATGTAATAATTAAGTCACATATGCCCTTTGCAGTGACAATCTTAAAGGCAGTATTTAACAAGTACACAAAGAAAAAAAGTAAAAGTTCAGGAATTCTAAATAATGAGCACGTCCAGGACTACAAATGCATATAAAAACACATATGAGTTTGTATCCTACTATGAAATACAAACATAAAAACGGTTACAGTCATTTGTGTAATTTTGCAGAAGACCTGAATATCTCCAACTTATTCTAGCTAATAGACCATTGTGTGTTAGCTCAATTTTGTTTAATTTAAAAATACTGTTTTCTAATAAACTGCGATAAACTGTAAGCAAAATTGCTGCACTTTTCATTTCATGTTTCCATTAAGCCTCTGAACTTTAACAATTATCCGTTTAAATAGCGAGAGAGAAAAAAAAGAAATGTATTAATGTCTTTTTGCATTCTGGGGTTCCATTTTACAATACATTGTAATGTCATATATTTGCCTTGTTTATTGTCTTCAAGGTCCATGTATGTGGACAGAAGAAGAACAAGAGACTTATTGGGCACAGAAGGAATGCAATAAATGGTGTGCAATGTTTCTCAGCATGTTTTCAACCTGTCACAACAACACAAGGATCCAAGCGGTTTGATAAAGAAAATTAAACCCAAACCAGACAGCATTCCTTTTCCAGGTGGATTCAGACTTTTGTGAAGACAAATCTTTCAACTTTTGAGCAACAAAACAGCTTGATGCTCCTTTATATTTCAACTATATATTATAACTATATATTATAATGAACTAGATTTAGATCATTCAATTTAACGTAAACTTATCGCATCACAGAAAGAACAACAATTTATCTTACTGTCAAAGTCTCAACAGAAGACAAGCATTATACAATTAGATGTGGAATTCATGTTTATTTTTTATTGATACAAAAACAAATGTTATAATAGAAAATGGCATTCTGAAGGACACAGGGAATATATTTAAATGGTAAATGAGCCTTAAAAAAAAATAATTTAAATAAGTTAAATGATTAAAAATATTTAGAAGCTTAAATTGATTAAACAGATGGGACTGGCCAGGTCAATTCTAAGCTTAGAAGAATTTATATTGCATGGGGATGTTTTTCAAAATGTGTATTGCAATATAAATGTTTCCAATGAAGAAGAACTTCACTTGTTGAGTTTTTGACTCTCTGCTGAAAGCACAAGGATCCAATCTAGCTTTAACATGAAAGCTCAGCACTTACCCATACTTCAGAAGTGAACTGTTCCGTTACACACAATACTGATGGGACACAACCAATCGAAGTATCACTAGCATAAGGTAACCTCGCAGGAGACGCTCCTGTGTGTAAATACATATTTAACTTTAGAAAATAATAATCGATCAGTTATTAAAATAAATTGATACTACCCAATATATTTTCATAAGCATAGTAACCTATATAGAAATAGATTTTGATTGCAGAAAAGAACCCAATGTATCTACTTGCCACAGAATGAATCTAATCAGATTTTATATCCGCAGTAAAGTTTTATCTATCCTCATAAAACATTCAGGATAGTGTTTATCTACCAGAGTAGACCTAGATGTACTAGGCTAATACAAAGCTGTCCATCAGTCTAAAGATGCATGGACAGATCATTCTCCATTTATTACACAGGTGTTTGTTCATATAGTCAGGTGGTATATTTGGTAGTCCTGGCATCTGAATCCCCACTATATGATTTGAGATTTTCATTAGCAAATCAAGATTTGACTCAGATAATGCCATGTTAAGCGTGAACAATTTTACAAGATTTGTGTTTTTAAAGGACCACTGTAGTGCACTTACAAGCTCATGTTTGTTTGTTGGGAAGAGGCCATTAAAAAAAAAAAAAAAAGTGTGCAGTGGGTAGCCTTGCCTGGAAGCTAGGTCATCACCTTGAAAGCAGCCTAGAATATGACATCACTGGCTCAGACCATGACACAATTAGCTCCACCCCCATAACCTACACAGTGTTGTAACTTGCTTGCAGCTCTCTCATATGCCCAGTGACAGTGCATGAGCCTTCATAGCCTTGCACCACATTCACTGAGTATGCCCAGTCTTATCTTAAGTCTGACTGTTCAACCTTTTTTGTCCAACTACCAGGAACTAGCCATGCCCCCTTTAAGCACAAAGTAGGAGGGGATCAGCAGCTCTGCTTGATGACACAACTGAGTCAAAAGTAAAAAAATATTTTAACTATTAAATATTTTAAACTGCAAACTGTAATGGTCTATGCCCAAACAAAAATATGAGCTTTTACTTTTAAATGCACTACAGTGGTCCTTCAATAAAATCAAAATAATGAAATATTAAGAAGCAATCAAAATGTGGCTTTGTTAAAAAATAAAAAAATTTAACATCAAGGATTTATAATTTATAATGAATGTTTTTAGAAATTTGTTTTCATTTTGTCGCTTAACTAACCCAATGATTCTCTAGTTGTAAGTGGCTTCTTATCTAAGTGAATGGAGGCATACAGCACTAGATGTTACCATTAAGGTGGAGTGTATTGCCTCTTTATCACGACTGGTCACCTAAGCAGTTTGACCGATTAAACATTTGTCATAAAATTATAGTACTACGTGAAGTGTGGTAAAATAAGCACATAAATGACATATGAAACTATAAAAGTATACCTGGAGAGTTTGTTTCACTGTCCGTGTCCATTGCAACTTCATCATAATTATCATATTGGTAAATTCCCCCAGCACTCTCTACACACTGTTTATCTGATCGTCTAAGATCCATGTCTGAAGACTGAAGAAAAATAGGAAGTTTACAAGTAATGCATTTTAATTTACACTTAAAAAATGTTTATTTCTACATATAAAACAGTATTATTCAAACTAAATAAAACAAATTAAATAATGGGGGAAATAAAGATTGATATGAATTTATAGAAAAGCTATGAAGTAAAACACACCTTGCCCCTTTGCTTGGCAGTCTTCTCCCCTACAAGCTTCATAAATCTATTGTACTGCTCTTCTTGATTTGACAGGTCTCGGATTTTCCGAATTTCTTCCTCTCTTTTCCTCCTTTCTTCCTCTTCTGATTGTTTCTTGTTCTCCTCGTCTTCCTTTTTACGTTTTTCATCTGCTTTCTGTTGCTGCAATCTTTTCCAAGCTTTTGTTTGCTGTCTTCTAAGTGCTTGTTTGGCTATAGGAGATGACAAACAGTTCACTAGAAAATGCATATCTAGAGCTGTAAACAATAAAGTGACTTGAAGGACTTTAAAGATTCAAAGGCTCACGCTTCCTCTCAGGGCACAAGGATCGTGACAATGCAGAACATGTGTTGATGTTTTACAAAAGTATCTTCTTTGTAAAGCATCAATTTGCTACAGTGCTTGCAATAAAGAAAGAAGGATATATAAGACAAGCATACACATACATACATGCAGAGGACCACTCCGGTTAGGAAAAACTTCACATTTGAGGAGTATGTAACAAACTAACAACATTAGCAGATGGGTAAGCATGAGCATAAAATCATTTTTGGAATGTGCATAAATTGTAGCAATCTGCTAATATACAGAGACTGAAATTAACCATTCCTACTGTGTGCATTAGGCAGTGGTTACGGAGCAGGAAAAGCAGGATATGCAGTTTCAAGTGCAACCACCTGCTTCTGGGCATGTAAAGTTTAAGATGTTAAATACCAGAAATCGATCAATACCTAATGAATCAACAAAACCTATCCCTCCCCTCCCAATGTTGAATAATAAAAAAATACACACCCTCAATCTATTAGTAAGTGCTGGAAGCAGACAGCATTAAAGCAAATTTGATTTGGCTTACATAGCTGCTGATGCTGTTAGTGGTCCCTTTAAGGTCCATCTCTCAAGAGAGTGGACACACATTAGGAAAGTTAATTTCTTACCAGCATAAGCTTGGCTGCTAGTTTTCTTTACTGTATGTGAATTAGTGTTATTCTTCTCTTTCTGAGTCTCTGCTTTGGGCTTTGTTAGCTTCTCCTTGCTCTCTTTCATGACCAATTGTTCTTTTTGCTGCCATTTTTTACTTGCAGACTGCAGTGCCAAAAGCCGCAAATGGAGCTCCGACAACTCTTCTTCCTCCTGAACAGGCTCCTAAGGAGAAAAATATAAGGATCAGAATCGAAAAACTGGTATAATGCCTCAGTATGTTTTAAAATAATCAACTACAGTAATATTGAAATGCAACTGAAGGAAATGCGTGTGCGAGACAAGATAGGATTAGTTAGATGGATATTTCTTACCGTCTTGATGTTTTCAACTGTGCTGTCATTTTCACAAGGAACAGCCTGTTCATGGTTAACAGATTCTAGAAGAAAGAACATGCCACATTTGTAAAATGCGGATTATTAGCAGCCTATTTATTTATAGCTGAAAAAAATATTTATAAGCAGAAGGCAAATAAATAAATAAAAAAAATAAAAAAAATGATATATATATATATATATATATATATATATATATATAAAATGCAGTTTAAAAGTATATGGGGATAATCCAACAACATGTTCTTCTAACTACTGTATCTTTAACAATAAAATGAAGTTACAATACTGAGTGAAGCATGGGCAAACAATGTAGAAATATTAACTGGCAGGTATAAAAATACATAAAAAGGAGCTACTTCTCAGCCTGTACTTTTAGATAAAATATTCTAATATGTTCTGCAAAACAATTACTTATGTCCATTATAGTCTACTGAAAACACTTTTCTTAAATAAATTCTGAGATTTTGCCCCATAGGCTACACCTATAAAAACTAAACTTTATTTATTGTATAAAATCATTTAGAGTGATAAAAGGTATAAAATAAAAGCTGGGTGATATTGTCCCAGAGTATATATAGTAAATGTGGAGTATCTCATTTTTAATACGTTTTCCCTCATGGGAATTTGTGCTATTTAGCAAGCAATGCTTTTTCTAACAAAGTAATTCATTAAGACTACAAGTGTTGCAACACCAAAACTAGGTTACATTTTCTTGATTATTGAATTAGATAAAGTAATACTTTGATTAGCTTCAAACATGTTTTGTTTTAAACAGATATACCTATGCAAGCATGCAAGATATTTATAAATGGAGGTACGAACACAAATCACACCAACCCTTATTTGAATTATATATTACCTTCCTTGGGGTTTGCATCTTCACTGCAAATTTCAACCTGAACGGTCTCCTCACAAGTTTGTGTCTTCTGCTCAGGAAGAGGTTTTAGTTTCTGTCGGAGAGGCTTCAACTCAAAAGACTGAAAAGTCTTTACTACAGGTTTTTCTTCTGGCGGAGGTACTGGTACCTCTTCATTCACAATACTGTTCTCTTCTAGAACAGTAGGCTCCACGACAGGTTCCACAGGACTGTCCACCACTATCACAGTTTCATCCTTTATACTAAGGGCTAGTTTCTCATCTTTGTTTATGGATTCAAGTTCAAGTTTTATCTGCTTATATTTTAAAAGTAGATCTTCAAAGCTCTCATCTTCACAGTGGTCATTTCTTGGAAAATGACCAAACTTAGGCCTAGGAGGAGATCTCCCAAAACTCTTAGCTGAATGACTTGTCAAGAAAATATCTCTTTAAAAAAAAAATGTACACAACAGTGGGTATTTACAAAGGATATGGAGAAATGACACTACTGAAATAGATATATACATACATATAAACACACACATACATACACAAATATAACCATACAGTTGTGCTCAAAAGTTTGCATACCCTGGCAGAAATTGTGAAATTTGGGCATTTATTTTGATAATGACTGATAATTGACTGATCATGCAAAAAATATATATTTTATCGAAGCATAGTGAGTATATGAAGCCATTAGTTACCACATAGTTGTTTGGCTCCTTTTTAAATCATAACAGAAACCACCCAAATGGTCCTGATCAAAAGTTTACATACCCTTGAATGTTTGGCCTGGTTACAGACACACAAGGTTAAACACATAGGTTAAAATGACAATTAAATGTTAATTTCCCACACATGTGGCTTTTTAAATTGCAATTAGTGTCTGTGTATAAATAGTCAATGAGCTTGTTAGCTCTCACATGGATGCACTGAGCAGGCTAGATACTGAGCCATGGGGAGCCGAAAAGAACTGTCAAAAGACTTGCGTAAAAAGGTAATGGAACTTCATAAATATGGAAAAGGATATAAAAACATATCTAAAGCCTTGAAAATGCCAGTCAGTACTGTTCAATCACTTATTAAGAAGTGAAATATTCAGGGATCTCTTGATACCAAGCCAAGGTCAGGTAGACCAAGAAAGATTTCAGCCACAACTGCCAGAAGAATTGTTCGGAATACAAAGAAAACCCCACAGGTAACCTAAGGAGAGATACTGGCTGCTCTGGAAACAAATAGGTGGTTGTTTCAAGGAGCCTAATACGACGATACTTGAACAAAAATGAGCTGCATGGGCGAGATGCCAGAAAGAAGCCTTTACTGCTCCAATGTCAATGCCCGGTTACAATATGCTGGACAACACCTTGACACGCCTCACAGCTTCTGGCACACTGTAATTTGGAATGATGAGACCACAATAGAGCTTTATGGTCACAACCATAAGCGCTATGTTTGGAGAGGGGTCAACAAGGCCTATAGTGAAAAGAACACCATCCCCACTGCGAAGCATGGTGGCGGCTCACTGACATGATTTTTTTTTTGGGGGGGAGGGGAGCTCTAAAGGCACAGGGAATCTTGTGAAAATGGATGGCAAGATGAATGCAGCATGTTATCAGAAAATACTGGCAGACAATTTGCATTCTTCTGCACGAAGGCTGCGCACAGCACGCTCTTGGACTTTCCAGCATGACAATGACCCTAAGCACAAGGCCAAGTTGACCCTCCAGTGGTTACAGCAGAAAAAGGTGAAGGTTGTGGAGTGGCCATCACAGACCTCAAGTCAATCTGGGGAGATCTCAATCGTGCAGTTCATGCAAGACGACCAAAGACTTTGCATGACCTGGAGACATTTTGCCAAGATGGATGGCCAGCTATACCACCTGCAAGAATTAGGAGCCTCATAGACAATGATTACAAAAGACTGCAAGCTGTCATGGATGCTAAAGGGGGCAATACACAGTATTAAGAACTGAGGGTATGCAAACTTTTAAAAAAGTTCTTTGTTGCCATGTTTTGTGTTATGATTGTGCCATTCTGTTATTACCTACAGTTGAATATGAATCCCATAAAAAATAAAATAAATGTGTTTTGCCTGATCACTCACGTTTTCTTTAAAAATGCTACATACATTACCAATTGGCCAAGGGTATGCAAACTTTTGAGCACATCTGTATATAGCACTCAATTTTGCTTTAAACAGTACATTTGGTCTTTGTCACTAAATAGAAATTTAAGAGGAACTGTAGAGTCAGTGGAGATCTGTATTCACTCATGTCAAAATGTACTCTCCAATCAGCAAACTACACAATAGAAATCAATTGCAGAGTAAGGTCCCATGGGATAACCCTCCTCATCAAACTACGGACCAACAGTCCAAGATGGATTCCACCACAAATCTATCAGTCATCTAAACATAACATTGTCTCTAAAAAAATGTATATGTCCCTGTCTTGCATTCCTTCTGTTAATTTGTTATATACTTCAGAAGAATATATAACTAGTAAAATACAGAAGCTTTGCATGTCCCTTTAAGTGAGTTTGTTGCAATGTAATTTTTCTACCAGAAACTGCCCGATTAATTGGAGAAGAACAAAAGATAAACAGATTAAATAACCTGCTCCATACTTGGCTCATCTAGTAATAAGCTTGTGATTAAGTGTTGCCTCATACAGTTGTTGCAACATACTCTGTGCCTGAGGACAAGTACACTGTTATACTTGAAGAAAATCACATTTCTCCCAACAACTTGAAGTGTAACATCTACCATTTAAGAAAATACTTCAATATTTGAATAAATTCTTAAAAAATAAGGTAGATAATTCCAAAATATAGTTTGCCAGGTTGTTAATAGCAAGTTTATGACAAATACTGGTATTAAGAACGTAGGGATACTGGTATGTAAGAATATATTAAAACGTAAATCAGTCACTTCTATAAATTAAAGGACTGATATAAGCCGTAACACAAACTACATGTTATAATTAGGCACTCAGTGATAAAAAGAAAATAAAGTCAAGATATAACAATGTCAAGGTTCAGCTATCTGAAAGGGGCTGGTCATACAACATTCGGAGAAAGTATATAATATATATATATATATATATATATATATATATATGTTTGGAAGCGTAAGCGATGACTTCACAATAATATACCATGTATTTGCGTACTCTCTCTAGATGCATATAGTTTCTTGCCCTTACATACTGCTTTACACAATGACCCAATACATTCACAGGAAAATCCCAGGACACGGGCCTTTCTGCTTCTCGCTCTTAGATATATTCCAGATCTATAAAAAACATCTACGAATTGTGTACCATATATTTCATATTATATGTTATGTGGTCCCCAATAAGAGGTTTTATCAGAGTATACATTTAGTCACCCAATGCATGACCCGTAGCTTGGGTGAAGTCATTAGATAGGCCTGGATCCAAAACAGGACCTCTGGCGTATTATTATAGTAATCCTATATTTCACCTCAAAATCTCAGTTACATGCTAATATTTCCACAATTTCCTATCACTATAAAATCTCCCTGCTTTTGTGCTTCAGAGTGCCATTATGATGTTATATATTAGACGTGAATCCATAAAACTATGGACTCAGAACAGGGCTCATTTTAATCAATACATCTGGACATTGGTGAACCTGAGCTCCTCATGGATGCTTTTCTCAGGCTATTACTAGCTGTCAGTAGCACCTGTCCATATGGTGAAAATATAAACAGCCCTGCTGGGGGCCCCTTGGATCTTTCCATGACTGTACAGTCTAGTTCCTGTTATTCCAGGTGTGCAAACACAAACTATCCCAGGGTCATTATATGACTACCCCAGAATCCTGATATCCCCATGTAATGCCTTGCTGTCTCAATATAATATATCAATCTCACTACCGTAGTCTCTCCCCCATTTACTAGCTATGTAACATTAATCTCACTATTCCAGTCCCTATATATATATATATATATATATATATATATATATATATATATATATATTAATGTCACTATCCCCAGTCTCTCACCTATGTAATCACTGGCTGCCCTATGTAACATTACTCTCACTAGGCCCTATCTCCTCCATATAACCACTATCTGCCCATCATCACCCCCTCTTGCTTCTCTGTAAAGAAAGATACAGCACCTATATCTCCCCCATATAAACACTGTCTGCCTTATATCATCACCTACTACCTCTCTGTAATAGGGGACACGGCCCCTGTCCCCATGTATAGTCACTATCTGCCGTTTATCACCTCCCCTCCGCCTATCTGCCAGCTGTCACCCCACCTCTCTGTAATGACTATCTGCCCTATGTCACCCCCGTATACTCCTTACCTGCCCTATGTCACCCCCGTATACTCCTTACCTGCCCTATGTCACCCCCGTATACTCCTTACCTGCCCTATGTCACCCCCGTATACTCCTTACCTGCCCTATGTCACCCCCGTATACTCCTTACCTGCCCTATGTCACCCCCGTATACTCCTTACCTGCCCTATGTCACCCCCGTATACTCCTTACCTGCCCTATGTCACCCCCGTATACTCCTTACCTGCCCTATGTCACCCCCGTATACTCCTAACCTGCCCTATGTCACCCCCGTATAGTCCTGATCTGCCCTATGTCACCCCCGTATAGTCCTGATCTGCCCTATGTCACCCCCGTATAGTCCTGATCTGCCCTATGTCACCCCCGTATAGTCCTGATCTGCCCTATGTCACCCCCGTATAGTCCTGATCTGCCCTATGTCACCCCCGTATAGTCCTGATCTGCCCTATGTCACCCCCGTATAGTCCTGATCTGCCCTATGTCACCCCCGTATAGTCCTGATCTGCCCTATGTCACCCCCGTATAGTCCTGATCTGCCCTATGTCACCCCCGTATAGTCCTGATCTGCCCTATGTCACCCCCGTATAGTCCTGATCTGCCCTATGTCACCCCCGTATAGTCCTGATCTGCCCTATGTCACCCCCGTATAGTCCTGATCTGCCCTATGTCACCCCCGTATAGTCCTGATCTGCCCTATGTCACCCCCGTATAGTCCTGATCTGCCCTATGTCACCCCCGTATAGTCCTGATCTGCCCTATGTCACCCCCGTATAGTCCTGATCTGCCCTATGTCACCCCCGTATAGTCCTGATCTGCCCTATGTCACCCCCGTATAGTCCTGATCTGCCCTATGTCACCCCCGTATAGTCCTGATCTGCCCTATGTCACCCCCGTATAGTCCTGATCTGCCCTATGTCACCCCCGTATAGTCCTGATCTGCCCTATGTCACCCCCGTATAGTCCTGATCTGCCCTATGTCACCCCCGTATAGTCCTGATCTGCCCTATGTCACCCCCGTATAGTCCTGATCTGCCCTATGTCACCCCCGTATAGTCCTGATCTGCCCTATGTCACCCCCGTATAGTCCTGATCTGCCCTATGTCACCCCCGTATAGTCCTGATCTGCCCTATGTCACCCCCGTATAGTCCTGATCTGCCCTATGTCACCCCCGTATAGTCCTGATCTGCCCTATGTCACCCCCGTATAGTCCTTATCTGCCCGGTGTCACCCCCGTATAGTCCTTATCTGCCCTGTGTCACCCCCGTATAGTCCTTATCTGCCCTGTGTCACCCCCATATAGTCCTTATCTGCCCTGTGTCACCCCCGTATAGTCCTTATCTGCCCCGTGTCACCCCGTATACTCCTTATCTGCCCCATGTCACCCCTGTATAGTCCTTATCTGCCCCATGTCACCCCTGTATAGTCCTTATCTGCCCTATGTCACCCCCGTATAGTCCTTATCTGCCCCATGTCACCCCTATATAGTCCTTATCTGCCATATGTCACCCCTGTATACTCCTTATCTGCCCTATGTCACCCCCGTATAGTCCTTATCTGCCCTATGTCACCCCTGTATAGTCCTTATCTGCCCTATGTCACCCTGTATACTCCTTATCTGCCCCTTGTCACCCCTGTATAGTCCTTACCTGCCCTATGTCACCCCCGTATATTCCTTATCTGCCCTATATCACCCCTGTATACTCCTTATCTGCCCTATGTCACCCCCGTATAGTCCTTATCTGCCCTATGTCACCCCTGTATAGTCCTTATCTGCCCTATATCACCCCTGTATAGTCCTTATCTGCCATATGTCACCCCTGTATACTCCTTATCTGCCCTATATCACCCCCTCCGCCTCTCTATAATGAAGGATACGCTTCCTCGGGGAGGGCTCCCCCCAGCCTGGGTTCCCGCATGGTCTCTGCCCGCTCGGTTTGATTCCACGGTCCGCCCAGGACCTGTCCCAGAATCGGCCTCCCCTGCAGGCCCGGCCTCCCCAGCCCCTGGATCGGATCCGGCCCAGCGTGTCGTGACTCCGCTCCCAGAATGAGGGTCTCTGACTGCCATCCCCGGGTGGTTGCGGCAGTTGTTGCATGCGGGGGGGCGGCCGGTACTGCTCCTTGGGCCGGTACGTGTGCGGAGGCCGCTGCGGGCGGGGCCGATACTGGTGCGAGTGGATAGGCGGCCTGTGCCGGACGGGCAGGGGGCTATCAGGCCGCACACTATCATCGCTAATCTCCCCATCTTCAAGCTCTCCCTCTTCCCGGGGAGAACCCGCTCGCGGCGCCCGCTCCGACATAGCGATCACAGGCAGCGACCGAAGTCACCAACCTAACCGACTGCTCAGCTCCGACAGAGTGATCGGGAAATCTCGCGAGAAGTGAGAAGTACTGAGCACGCAGAAACAAAACGGAGCGAATGCGCCTTCACGAGGTCACGTGACGTGCACGGCTGGGTCAGAGGCTCTGATATAAGATACACAGCACAGGGCCTACTGGGGAGGACAGAAGGGCTGAGGGGCTGAGGGTGGCACATGTGGGTCTGCTGGGTGCTGCCCTATTATATACAGCTCAATTATACTTATATAACCATTTAAGGCATGCATACGTTTCCTGGATTATGATAGAGGAGAATCAGTAGTGTATGAAAACATTGTTTTGCATGGAAATATATCAAATAAAAATTAATAAACTTACCCTGATATTTGCTAAATCTTTTGAGTTTGCAAGCAGTTGATTTTGTAAAAAAACAATTGTTTTGGACAATTACAGGCAGCTAATACATTGTTTCAATGTCATGGCAATTTGTGCAGCAAGGCATGATGGGATGCGTAGTCCCCTGCAAAAGAAAGCAACAAGGAGCTCAGACATTGCTATGTGGATCTCTGCACTGTGCTGTTGGCTTGCAGGTTAATACAGGGTTTAAAAAAACGTACCCAAATGCAGTGTTTCTATTTGTAGATACACTGTGCCTATGTAAGCAGCTCTGGGGGAGGGGAAAACACATTTTATTTTTAAGGATCTATCCTGTTATGTGCACGCACGGCACAAGAAGCCTCCTGGTGCCGGGCGCGCTCACGTCCCGATGTACTCCCTAAGCTCCTAATCCTAAACCACTTACCCACTACACCCTTTGCCAGCCCCAACCCTAACGCTAACCCCCTACACAAGTTTCCGGCCCTAACCCTTAACCTAACATCCTAACTCTAAGCACCTCACCCCCCCACACCCCTTGCCGGCCCGACACCCTAACCCTAAGCCCCTACAAGCCTTGCAGGCCCTAACCCTCTTAGCCTAATCCGAAAACCCCAAACCACTTACTGGCCACTTAGAGACAGCTACATCGGGACGTCCGCAGTGATCTTTCCATGCATACACATAACAGGATAGGTCAATTTTTAAATAAAATAGATCTGTATATGTATAGAATGACTGGATGTAATGTGTGTTTCTGGTATAAGCAGCATGTGTTAGATTAGGAATAGTTACACATAGGCAAACTTAACCTTTGATTGGAAACTTCCATCAATGATTACAATATGGTCCTATATTTCCAGAACGTCTAAACTTTGCAAACTGTTTTTGAAAACATAAAATAAAATGAATATCCTTTATTAATTATTATATGACTTGGACAGCATCCCTTGGTTTTAGCTGAAAGCTCTGCACTGAAGATTGCCACATTTCAGTGGAAGCTAATGCATTTGTGTAATCAAGGACACGTCACATTTGGAGAAACATAGACAGTGGTGGTCCCCGCTACACGATGATTGTTTATAAGAGCTAGTACATGTATTTGTGATTATTTTTTGTTTTGAAACATGTCCATTATTAAGTGCACGTCTTCAAAAGAGAAGAGGGAAAATAATGTGCCTATATAGGTCATTTATCTTACACAAATGCAGGACTGTGATGATAGATAAGGACAATCATGTAGTAATCTCATTCTACTAAGGACAACACAGGCCAGGATAACAAATATTCAAGGGGCTGAAGACCACTTTTAAATGACTAATGTAGTTCATTATATAAAAGATATTCTTTTGAAGAACTACATTTGAAAACAGGCAGTTGCAGTAAGGAGCTGCTAGATGGCGCTGCCGAAATTGTACACAGTTTGTAAGCGTTGCTGAGATCGTACTTACCAAGCTTAAACCATTACCCTTTCCCCAACCCTTACCCTAACCTTAAATCTTTGACATTGGCAGCAACATCTAGCGGATGCTCACCGTCACTGCTGCCAGTGTGTTGGATTACTCATAATAGGAAAGAATTGAATTAAAAATAATAATAATACTGCCTTTTTATTCATTACATTTTATGTGCAGTGTTACAACCCAGCGGAGGGGTTCTGCTTTACGCCCAAAAAACTACAGCTACAGGAATTCTCCCTCAAGATCATGAGAGAGGAAGGCTTTCCAGTGCCTGGCGGTCGTACCAGTATTTTAGGCAGGAGCATTAGGAACACATCATCAGCATAACGGATACAATCTGCTCTTCAGTGGGCTCAAAAAGACCAGGGGGACCAATCCTACCTGCAGTTCAGGATGCTGATCCAATCCGGGTTCTTTAACCCCTTCTCATAGGACAGCAGCAGAGGTTCAGGATGCAAAGGATTATAGCCCAGTAAAACTAATAAAAGTCTCTTGTCTAAATGAAACACACCCTTACTATGTGGCCCCGAGAGAGCATACCTTTATTTGTCAGTTCAACTCTTTTTATACCATTCTTACATGCCAAACTTCAAAGAACAATTGCCTTAACAATTTAGAATCTAGCTACTTTGAAATACCTTAATTACCCCAATGTGGGCTAGGACTTCCACCAATTTAATGAAAGGGACTGGAGTAGGATTGACTTTCTTAAGTCTTTTAAAGCCCATTGAAGATCATATGTCCAATGCAGATGAATTGGCTAGGCAGATTCTCTGATCATGGGTCCCTAATTCCATGACTGGGGATCCCGATAGGCATGCTGGGCTTTGAGATAACCCAAATGCTCACAAAACTGGGGGGATAAGATAGTGTGAGCCCTTGAGCCAGAATATCTGGGTGGGTGGCTGGGGTCCAACCTGACTAGGGGAATATTTTTATTAGCTTAATGCAATAGTTGCACTCTTTACTCCCAAAATAATATCCCAGCAAATCGAAAATAGACCCAGAGGCCTCTAGGCTCAAATAACCTGGTGGAAAGGGGCCTTAGAGGTCCAGGGAATATAAAAAGGGCTTGGGGAAATCACATCATACAATATTACAACTCAGCAAGCAACATACTATAGTCCGGTGACTAGTGTCCATCAGGGTCCGGTGGCCAGACTTAAAAAAGTCCTGTGGCTGTGACCGTACACATTTTTGCCCTGAAGAGCTGTTGGTTGTGGGGATCTGGAGAGTACCACCATGGCCATGAAAAGCGGGTTCTGATATATATGTAATCAACTATTTCTCCAGAGGTGGGAGGAGACTTTTAATGCTCATAAAGTTTCTGTTTATAAGGACATTGGCAAATACTATGGCAATGTGAAAACTACAGCTGACAGTGCTTTCAGCAAAACTATTGGACAGCTCATTAGCATACAAGGGCACTCTGCTGAGAAAGTAGAGTGAGGAATTAAAATAGAAGATACAACGGAACATTGCACAAAAGCAAAATTGCATATAAAAGTTATAAATGTAAATGTTGTTTTTATGTATTTATTTATTTTACTTTCTAAAAACATTTTACCCATTATCAAGTTCAGTTATTTAAGAGACCATGTTGAGTGTGAGCATATGTCTATATGCAGTGATATTTCAAAAGTGCATCTTTATAAGAATTCATATGCTAATATTGTACTGTTTATACACCTAAATATACACAAATATAACACTAATATATTATTTACATTATAACACATTTGTATAATGTAAATAAGAAAAAGGTGATATTTTATGTTTCTTGATTTTTCTTGGTTTATTACTACAAATGGACTGCAGCATGCCAAGCACATCCTGTGTCTGATCGTGCTCATCCATAAGGTTATTTTGGCAAAGATACTGAAGTGAGTTGCCAGCTCCTTCTCCAGTGGACCGCGATGTGTCTGACCTCTGTGCTATGGCCTGCCCATCTTGGGTGACCCTACATGGTATAGCTTACAGCTTCACTACGACAAGGTAGCGATCTAGTAAGGGCCTCTACATCTAGTCCCTGCCAATGCCAGTGGGACAGGATGGGAAACTTCTAGTATGAACCTATGGGGCATAGTGGCATCGTCAAGTTCATGGTCACAATCAACAGGGACTGACACTTTGCTCTTTGTGTAAGGGATCTTAGAAAACCCCTGTCTTGCTCCTTACATGATAAAGAGTGGCAATGGACCCTTCTTGGGAAAACAAGGAGTGTCTCCTCTTTCATCCAAGGGTCTTAAGCCCCTCTGAATGTCAGTATATTGCCATAAAAAGTGATGATCTGACGACCACTTCTCCGTAGATAATAAAAACAATATGGGCCCCTCATTAAAAAAATGAGGCCTCATATAGTGGCCTCATATATATATATGATGGACAGGGAATTGTCATAAACATAATAATCACTTTTCCACTTTTTTATTTTTAGTGAGTGAGATTCTAAAGGAGCCCCTCCATGCAGCCGAACCTCAGAAGACAGAATGTGATTCATAGTTAAGGATGTAGACAAAGAGCCTGGTTATTGTATAGTGTGAGAGATAATCTGTAAGGGGTGGATTCTCTGAGTGGGGTGCAGTATTGGTAGGGATACTTTGAGTAAGGTGAGTGGTTTCTCACTAGTGAAGTGTAAAACCTCCAATGTTATTTTAAGGAGCACTTTCTTCATACTTAAGTGAATAAGCTCCACAGAATAGCAGACAGATCTTGCCTCACTAGTGAGAAATCTATTAGTCAATATAACCATTTGCTTTAGAGTTAATGGAAACATATTTATTACCAGCATATTGTAGGTTTGTTTGAGAAAACTCCCTTTTGTTCAAATCCTTTATTAGAAATACAGGGTCATGCAGAAGTAATGCCCTTTCTTTTTTGAAAATATAATCTATACCAAATCTTTCATTACAGAAGTAGCATCTTACAGAAAATACATAAGCTTGTAATTATGTGACATAACACAATCACCTTCTTACAACATTTTAGATGTAATGTTCTAAATTCTGTCCATATTAAATGAAACATTCATGTACCCTACCAACCACACTCAAGTAAGTCTTAAGACATAATTTTACACTAATGACAGTGAATTTGTCCCAAAATTGTGTCTTTCAAATTCATTAAGGTTTCAGGGTTTGTTCTTGTACACAAGCTCTTTAAGGACAACCCACAAAAAGTAATCGGGCGACATTAGGTGTGGTGATTGAGCCTGCCACTCCAGTGGCCCTCGTCTCCCTGTCATCTCCTTCGAAATGCTTGTCGAACCATTCTCTGAAACCCAACGCATAATATGTGATGCATCATCCGGCTGGAAGTAAAGTCCAATTTCACATTCAACTCAAGGCCAAAATTCTGTTTATATGTGTATATATAAATATATATATATATATATATATATATATATAAACTGTATATATATATATATATATATATATATATATATATATATATATATATACATGTGTTACCCCTGGTAAGTTGACATCTTTCTCTAAGATAACATTTGGATTCACAACTCTCCAATACACACAATTATGGTGATTGATATGGCCGTTCAATTTGAACGTAGCTTAATCCGACCACCATATCTTTGTTGGAAAGTTCTCATTCTCATGTAATTTTGCCAAAAATCTTTCACAAATTTCCATCCTCCTCTCTGAATCTCCATCATGTAAGGACTGTATAAAACAAGGTATGTATGGCTTCATTTCCATCTTGTCCAGCAACCTTGGAACACTTCTATCACTGATAGCGAGTTTGCCTGACAGACTTCTAAGGCTTTATAAGTGCTTTGCAACAATGATGCCCGTACTTCGGCCATTCCTTTTTGCGGAAACTTGTTTTCCTGATCTTTTGGCATCATGCACACTCCCGGGTGCCTCAAACTTTCTGATCAGGCTTGTGATGTTGCTACTCTGCACCAGCCGTATGCCAAATTGATCACTTAATAAATAAGCTGTTGCTGCTCCATTGCTATCACTGACCTCGCTCATTGTCCAGTTGTTAGCCGATGGGCCATTTTCCTTCAAGGAACCTGGAACACAAAGGTTATTAAAGGTATATCTATGTTTCCCTGTTTTTACCTTTCTCTAATCTAACTCATGCTGCTTATATCAGACACACACATTACATTGAGTCAGTCTATATACACACAGATTTATTTTATTTAAAAATAAAACTTGTTTACCACACCCCAGAGTTGCTTACATAGGCACAGTGTACCTACCAACAGAAACACTGCATTTAAATATGGATTTTAACACTTTTGTAATATTCAATTTTAAGAATCTGATTTAAGTTTTCCAGTTGCCATTTGTTTCAGCAGTAAATCCACATAAAGTAATGTGCTCACCTGACCTTTTGGTCTACACTGTCAAACACATGCGCCTTGGATGCTGATATTGCTTCTCTGTGGATTACATGACCATATGTCATAGTGGATGACATCACCAAATGTCACAGTATGTGACATCATAAAGCCTGACCACTATATAAGTAGCTGTGTTATGAGGGTAAAGCCATTTCCAGCTGGCTGGAGCCGGTGAGCTGTTTAAAGTCAATGGCTCATATGAAGGGTTTGCAAGAAGGTCTGAGGGAAAGAAACTCAAACGTCCAAATGTTGATCATACAAGTAGTGGAGGTGAGATTGTTTCTTTTGGGAGTTTGGCATATAATGAATTGGACTATGGAGGGAACATAATATGTTTGTGAATTTGACATGTAAGTAGAGTTATTATTGTAAAGTGATGGAAGGTATTGGATGATTGTTAAGACGTCAGAGAGATCAGGGAGGAGCTGTGGTGATCTGTGAGGGGCGAATGCTCTATGAGTGAGAGGCAGAATTATTACATGTAAACATACTGGTGTATTGAATAAGTTAGTAGTTTCACACTAGTGAGGAGAGACCAGATTAGCATGGCCCTGCATTGGGATAAGACACAAATCCATGAAGTGTTCCATATTTTTTTCCAAAGAAGGGCGACTAAATTGTTGCCTGTCCTAAAAGATACAATTTATACAAGCCCCTTTACCACCACCACTTAGCAACCCACGCCCATTTAAATTGATAAATAGCAGAACAGAATGGGAGGTCACCAAATGGGTATGGCTAGACATCTTAGCACATGGCGTGGAATATTCCATAATGGGAGAAGCGGACATTATGCCTGATGGAGGGGAATTAGCTGCTGATCCCCGAGCCTCTGGACCCTGTGTGCTTGCGGGCCTTCTCATGAGTCAGAGTAGATTAGTGGGGTGTATGTTCCCCTGGTCCCCTTCAGCATTGCCAGGTGGTGGTGAAGGGCCTTGTGTACCTGAATGAAGCTGTGAGCTATACCATGTAGGGCTAATGTAGGTGGGCAGGTCATAGCAGAGAGGTCAAACAAATTCCAGTCCACTAAAGAAGGAACTGGTAAACCACACCAGTATCTTTGGCATGCAAACCTTGGAGAATAGCTTAGGCAGAGACCTAGCTGAATGTGCTGCAGTTCATAGGGTCACAGAGAGTCGGACACAACTGAAAAACGGAACAACATATAATGAAATGTTCGCCTGGACTGTGTAATCCAATCCAGTTTCACACAAGTTTACAGAAAAAAGACTGATAAATTGCAGAGTGCACTAATTGTGCCCAGGTGAGAGGGGTGGGGCTTGACTGCTAAAATAGTATAAAAGGTTTGTGAGCTGTTTTGGGGCTGTTTACAAGTGGATTTTCTTTTACAGGTAAAGACTGATAAATTGCAGAGTGCACTAATTGTGCCCAGTTGAGAGGGGTGTGGCTTGACTGCTAAACTAGTATAAAAGGTTTGTGAGCTGTTTTGGGGCCTGTTTACAAGTGGATTTTCCTTTACAGATAAAGGCTGATAAATTGCAGAGTGCACTAATTGTGCCCAGGTGAGAAGGCAGAAGTTAGTATAAACGGGAGAAGGGGCGAACTTGTGAGCTTGCAAACATTTTCGGTATCAGGTGCAGTTCTAGTGAAAGTGTAGGAGTTTCAATAGGGGTAGGGACTTGAAAGAAAAGGGAGGGCAGATTTATAGTGCAAAGGAGGAAAACTTTATACAAATATATTATTTTATATTCTTTATTTTTCCCACTGAAATTTTGTAGACAATAATAATAATTATGAGTCAGTCCAGTGGCAACCTCACTCAGTGTACATCCTGTCATATGTATGCAATACTGGAACAGATGATCCAGGGTCCATACCTCTGTGAGAGGTGTGAGCATGTTGCCTCTCTGGAAGCTCAAATTGGAGATCTGGAGCGGAGAATTGCAGCACTTAGTTATATTGCTCCACTGGAAAGGGTGTTGGTGCTCACTGAGCACAGTTTAGCTGGGCCTAGCATGGAGGGTGGAGCTGGGGCTAGTGAGGATGTCCAGGGAGGTAACTGGGTTACAGATACAAGGGGAAGCAGGGGGAACAGGAGGAGGCAGGCCAGTTCTGAGTTGGCAAACACCAACAGATTTGCCAGATTGAGTGAAACTGTTGGGGATGTCCATTCAGGAATGGCAATGCCAGATAGAGCTGTTCCCTCTAACAGCCGGGAGAACAGCTCTACTGGAGGAGAGGGAGGGCAGAATAGGCAGAGCAACAGACAGGTTTTGGCTGTAGGGGACTCTATTATTAGGAAGATAGACAGGGTGATTTGTCACCCAGATCCCAGCAATCAAACAGTTTGCTGTCTCCCGGGTGCTCGGGTTCGTCATGTTGTGGATCGGGTTGACAAATTATTGGGAGGGGCTGGAAATGAACCAGTGGTCTTGGTACATATTGGTACCAATGACAAAGTTAGTGGAAGATGGAGTGTCCTAAAGAATGATTTTAGAAAACTAGGTATTAAGCTGAAGGCAAGGACCTCCAAGGTAGTATTTTCTGAGATTCTACCAGTGCAACGTGCTAGCCCAGGGAGGCAGAAGGAGCTTAGGGAGGTTAATGTGTGGCTAAAGATGTGGTGCACTAAGGAGGGGTTTGGGTTTTTAGAGCACTGGGCTGACTTCTCACTTCGGTACAATCTCTACAGTAGGGATGGATTGCACCTTAATGATGAGGGAGCTTTTGTAATAGGGGATAGGATGGTAGAAAGGATGAAGGAGTTTTTAAACTAGTAGGTGGGGGGGGGGGACTAGATATAAGTAATGGGGTAGAAAGTGTAGAGGGTATAAGGGATGAATTAACAACTCATAGGGGAGGAGATGGGGGCAGGGGTAGTGTAGTCAATAGGAAGGTAGTACTAAGTAATTCAAGTAGAGTGGCAGGCACTTCAGAACTACAGACTCATAACATAAAGTGTATGCTTGCTAATGCCAGAAGCTTGCCAGGAAAAATGGGAGAGTTAGAATTATTAGCAATTAATGAAAAATGGGATTTAATAGGCATTACTGAAACGTGGTGGGATGAATCTCATGACTGGACTGTTAATCTGGATGGTTATAACCTATTTAGGAAAGATAGAGGCAATGGTAAACGAGGAGGAGGGATTTGTCTGTATGTTAAGCCTATAGTCAGAGAAGATATTTATGGTGGACCTAGTGATAAAGCTGAATGTTTGTGGGTAGAGTTAAATAGCGGAGCAGCAAATTCCAAAAGAATATTAGTAGGAGTATGCTATAAACCCCCAAATATAGCTGAAAGTGAGGAAATACAATTGTTGTTACAGATTGAAAATGCAGCTAAGCATGGTCAAGTTCTAATAATGGGAGATGTTAATTACCCTGAAATAAACTGGATAAATGAGACCAGCAGTTCATCTAAGGGGATCAGGTTCTTGAGTACACTCAGGGATCATTACCTGGCCCAGGTTGCACAAGAACCTACTAGAAATGAAGCTATCTTAGATTTACTTATCACAAATAATATTGATATAGTATCAAATTTTGGAATAGGGCAACCTTTGGGAAACAGTGATCACAACACAGTCTCATTTGAGAATGAATTAAAAAAACAAAATTTTAAGGGTCCAACAAAAACTCTTAATTTTAAAAGGGCAGATTGTAACAGTCTAAGGGCAGCAATACAAAGTATAGGCTGGGACGGAGAACTGTCGGGTAAAAACACTGAACATAAATGGACAACATTTAAATCCTTACTAAATATCCATACACATCGGCATATACGGTGTGGGAAAAAAAGTAAAAGGAGTAAATCCCATCCAATGTGGCTTAACAATGATTTAAAGATCAAAATACGGAGTAAAAATACAGGCATTTAAATTATACAAACAAGAGGGGACAGAGACTGCCTTACAGGAATACAAGGAAATTAACAAGGCTTGCAAAAGCGCTATCAGACTGGCTAAAATAGAAAATGAAAAATTAATTGCAAAAGAGAGTAAGACTAACCCTAAAATATTTTTTAAGTATATTAATGGGAAGAAGGCGAGGAAGGAAGCTATAGGAACATTGCAATGTGACACAGGCCATCTGATAATTAGGGACCAAGAAAAGGCAGATGAGCTAAATAGGTTATTTTCTTCGGTATACACAAGGGAGGTATCAGTGGTTGGGACACGGCAACATAATGGGGCTACACTACCTTTGCCAAATAATTGGTTAACACAGGAAGTAATCCAAAAGTGGTTGGAAAAAATAAATGTTAATAAAGCCCCGGGTCCTGATGGAATACATCCAAGGGTACTAAGGGAACTGGGTTCTGTAATAGCCAAACCATTATATTTAATTTTTCAAGATTCACTCAACACAGGGTCTCTACCAGATGACTGGAGAAGGGTTAATAAGGGATAATATACAAGAATATGTCTATTTGAACAGGATTATAAGTAGGAATCAACATGGATTTATGAAGGAATGGGTCATGTCAAACAAATCTAATTAGTTTATATGAGGAGGTTAGTAGGAACCTGGATCAAGGCAACTCAGTGGATGTAGTCTTTTTGGATTTTGCAAAGGCTTTTGATACAGTGCCACATGGGAGACTATTGGGCAAACTAAGGGATACAGGAATTTCAGTAAATATCTGCTCATGGATTGAGAGCTGGCTAAAAGACAGGAAGCAAAGGGTTGTTGTAACAACTCCGATTGGACTAATGTGGTAAGTGGGGTTCCACAGGGTTCAGTATTAGGTCCTCTCCTTTTTAACATATTTATTAATGACTTAGAGGTAGGATTGGAGTGTGGTGTCTCCATTTTCGCTGATGACACGAAGCTGTGCAAGGTAATTAAATTAGATAGTGATGTGCTTTCCCTCCAAAGGGATTTACATAAAATTGAGGAATGGGCATCTAAATGGCAGATGAGATTTAATACGAATAAATGTAAAGTTATGCATCTTGGAAGGAAAAATAGCCATGCAATTTATAATCTTAATGGAGCAAATCTAGGTGTATCAGCTATTAAAAGGGATTTGGGAGTGCTTGTGGACAACCACCTAGGTAACAGTGCTCAAAGTCAAACAGCAGCTGCAAAGGCAAATAAAATATTAGCATGTATTAAGAAGGGTATAGAAGCCAGGGAAGCAAATATAATTCTGCCACTATACAAATCTCTAGTACGCCCTCATTTGGAATATGGAGTACAATTTTGGGCACCACTTCATAAAAAGGACGTTTTAGAGCTGGAAAAGGTACAGAGGAGGGCAACAAAACTAATAAGGGTAATGGAGGGGTTAAGTTACAAAGAAAGACTAACCAAATTAAACATATTTTCTCTAGAAAAAAGGCGTCTAAGAGGAGATATGATTAACTTATATAAATACATCCAGGGTCAGTATAAAGAATTGTCAAGGGAGCTTTTTGTGCCAAGAGGTTTTCAACTGACAAGAGGACATCCCTTGAGGTTAGAAGTAAAAAGATTCCACCTTAAAGAAAGAAAAGGGTTCTTCACAGTAAGGGTGGTTAATCTGTGGAATTCTCTACCAGAGAAGATGGTGATAGCGGATTCGATAGATAACTTTAAAAGGGGACTGGATTTATTTCTAATTAAAAAGGGAATTCAGGGTTATCATGGATAATTAGAGAGGCAGTATTCATCCAGGGAGAAGTCCGGACGCCGGCGTCTGGGATCAGGAGGGATTTTATTTTTTTTAAATACAACTAATTAATTAATATTTAATCCGCATATTGCAGAAAGGAGGAGATCTTGAAAGGTTGAACTTGATGGACTGAAGGTCTTTTTTCAACCTTAAATACTATGGCCCTCATTCAATTGCTATTTTGCCCAATTGAATAGGGGTCTAAATAAGCACATAACATATTTTTTTTAAGTAAGTTTTTACTTAGTAAGCATCTATCTAAAAGCAAGGTTTTCACTAACTAAAAACCTTTTTAAAAAATATATGTTATGTGCTTATTTAGAGCACTATTCAATTGGCCAAATCGCAATTGAATGAGGGCCTATGTAACTATGTAACTATGTAACATACAGTGTGGTGAGAAAATATAAAAATAAAAAGTAATCAACTAAAAAAAGTCTGAGGAGGATAGAATAAAAACTAATCACAAAGCATATACAGTACAATGCTAAATACTGTAACTGTAACAATATACCTACTCACCTGATTCCCATCTGCAAGCATTACTATCTATTATCTATGGAGGCATGTGAAGAGGAGGGGCCAGGCTGCTGCTGCCATGGTGACTCCTCCGTGCTTGTGGATGGTGGGCTGGGGACCATCCCCTGCCTGAGCCGCCCCACCAGAAGGTGCTCAGTTGTTAGGTGGTGCCTCCTCTCCTCCCTAGAGTGCCTGGCTAGGCTGCGCCTAATGTCCACCATGCTGCCCTCCATCCTCTCCGTGGTGCCTACCATCCGTTGGAGGAAGGCCAGCATCTCACATGGTGCATCCTGGCTTGGTGGTGGTGGGGAGGGGGGGTCCTCATAGCATGGCCTGGTGAGGAGGTGGCAGGGATGGAGTGGGGAGGGTCCAGCTGGAGCCAGGGGTGATGGTAGTGTTCTCCCTGGTGGCTGTGGCAGCCAGGACAGCACACTGCTTCCTCTCCTCCTCCCTCTGTTCCTTCCTTACTCCTTCCTCACTCCTTCCTCACTCCTTCCTCACTCTTTCCTCCCTCCTTCCTCACTCTTTCCTCCCTCCTTCCTCACTCCTTCCTCACTCCTTCCTCACTCCTTCCTCCCACCGCACTCCTCCCCTCCTCTTCCCCACCTCCTACCCATCTCCACGCCCCGTGACCTCCTGTCACTCCTCTCTCTCCTCCTCCCCAACTTTCCCCTCCGCTCCTCTACCTCCCTCATCACCTGAAAAGAAAAGGAGAAAGTAAGAAAGGTTTGACTGTAATATGTGTTTATGAAACAAGAAATATATGTGCTATTTGTTGTTAATAGGTGTTGTGGGATGGGGTATGGGGAATGGGATGGGGTCTGGGGGGTGTTGTGGTATGTCCTCAATCTATGTGTGTCCATATATGTGTTCTTTAATCTGTTGTGATGCCCAGGGCCTGACTAGTCTGTTTTGGACCATGGCCTGGGCCTGGGCTGGCTAGAAGGTACCCTGTTTATTATTATGGTTATGTATTTCTTTGTGCTTATGGTTAAGATATGATTACATTGTCATACTGTATGTATCTTAGTTTAGGTTCTTTATCACATGTATTATGTTTCAAGTCAAATTAAATGTTGTAAAAAACATATTAGATATTGTGAGGGCTATTGCATCAACTAACTCCCAAGACCGTAGTCTCATAGATAATCCTTGTACACACACTTCAAGATTACAGCCATGTCTACAAGGCCAGTAGGGTCGATTAGCATAGAAGCTGGACAGATGCATCCCATATCTCCAGGTTAGTATGATAAGCAGGAATGCATTTCAGTATGAGTGGATTGGACAGTTAACATATTACACACATACACAGGATCGGAGTTAGATCACAGAGCCAGATGCACAAAGGAGATACTTATCCTGTTTTGTGCTCGCTGGTGTTGAAGCTCCCCACTGCTGACTCTTGGAACGTGTGCAATAATTAGGTAGTACACCCGTGCCATCTGATAATCTGCTCCTGTAGTGTATAAACACATCCAAATGAACCCCAACCCCCTAACCACTTACATTAACAGATGTCTCGGATGTAGTAGCTAATATACACCACTAGATGACGACGCAACCGCATTCCAAGAGTAGGCAGTGGCACGCAAACACAAAACAGGATAGGACCAGGAGGAGTTAATCACCAGATAAGGATACTTGAGTAATTATCTCCATGACCCTCTGCAGAGAGAATCTGACATCACTAGGGTCTCTCCTCTATGTACCCAAGGATGGGGCTTCCTGTGATTGGCCAGCCTGTGTGCCAGATAATTGTATAAATATAACATCTAATAAAGGTGCGGCAGTTAGTTTCATGGCTGAAACTTGAATAACCAATGTGTAAGGGTCAGCTATAGTTCTCATTTATACAAGGCATTTACTGTGTGCCTCTATCCTGTGGGGGGGAGTGGCCCATGTCTGAGGTCACCGATATCCTGTCTGCATTGTCCTCATCACATATTCTTGGGCGTGGGTGTGAAGCCATCTTCTGTACCAGAACTAGGTTCTTGTCAAGCCCCATTGAAGAAGCAGGTCGTGACAACTATGTGTATTGCAAATATGTATAACCTGTAAATATGTGTAGGACTTAAGTGTAAAAACTTATGAGATAATAAGAAATAATAAACATAACAAACGCAACTTACCTCCCTCCACCAAACTCCTCCCCCCACAAACACCTGCTCGCCAAACCTATAAACAATCAAAAACAAAAATTACCTCTCTCCAGTGTACTCAGTAAATGTCTTAAGTGTAAAAACGTATGAGATAATAAAAAGAGTATAAAACTTGATAGAATGAAAAGAATATAAAACTTATGAGATATAGAATGCTGAGAATATAAAAAGAAATTTACCTCCCTCCAAACAACTCCTGCTGCCCAACATCCACTACTATTCACCAAACTTATAAACCTCCTCTCCTTCCACAGGCCCCAGCTCTCTCCCTCAGAGTCCTTTGACCCGGGAGAGGAGGAGCCACCGGCAGAGGAGCAGCCGTAGAGAGGACAAGGGTGGAGGGAGAGAGAGAGGGAGAAATGTGCTCAGCAGCCTGTGTCTCTACCAACCAATGTGCCCAGCCTGTGTATGTAATAGCCAAAGTGTCCAGCCTCTGCCTGTAATAGCAAATGTGCCCAGTCTGTGTCTTTAATAGCCAATGTGCCCTTCCTCTGCTTGTAATAGCCAATGCGCCCAGTCTGTGTCTGTTATAGCCAAAGTGTTCAGCCTGCAATAGCCAATGCGGCCAGACTGTGCCTGCAATAGCCAATGTGCCCTTCTTGTGCCTGTTATAGCCAATGTGCCCAGTCTGTGTCTGTAATAGCCAAACTGTTCAGCCTGCAATAGACAATGTTGCCAGCCTGTTCCTGCATTAGCCAATGTGCCCAGTATGTGTCTGTAATAGCCAATGTGCCCTTCCTGTGCCTGTAATAGCCAATGTGCCCAGTATGTGTCTTTAATAGCCAATGTGCCCAGCCTGAAGAGCCAATGTGCCCTTCCTGTGCCTGTAATAGCCAATGTGCCCAGTCTGTGTCTGTAATAGCCAAAGTGTTCAGCCTGCAATAGCCAGTGTGGCCAGCCTGGATGACTTCCCCTGTCACCTGAAAGTTGGATAGAGTATGCTGTTTTCAGTGCTTGATGACTGCTCTTTATTTAAGGAGGGAGACGCCAGGGCAGATTCAAGACTCCATTCTCCATGCAGCGTGTGAAGTCATCATCCAGGGACAGACAGTTTAGGTCTGATGCAGGGGAATTAGTCAACAATGACAGGTTTATTGTAAAGCTAGCAATGTGAGGCTTTTGCTCCTCTGAGCACCTTTGGCGCTCATCGCGAGCAATGAGCATCTCTCCCATGTGTCCTTGAACTTTCCTGCTTTTCACTGATCAACTATGGTGCTCATCGCGAGCCCCGCGCTGAGCGCCTTTGGTACTCATCGCAGGGCTCGCAATGAGCTCCTTTGTTGGTGTAAGTGTTACGGTCTTTGCCGTCGTGTATTTTCTAAGTCCCGCGTGCCTGGCTTTGCTGAGCCTCTTATTCATCCAGTTTCAGAATTTTTGTCCGCCATTTTTTTCCTTGCTTAGCCGATTTTGGATTCACAAAAACCCACAAATATGGCTCAAAATCGCTTGCAACCTCACTCCCAGGCTTCCTGATTCTCCCCCTGTGCTGTCTGTCAGTGTGTTATTATATTTGGTCATTTTTCTTTTCTGAGGTTTTTTTGAGTTACGTGCTTGGCTCACAGTTGTGACCCTCACAATGCAGCCTAAGTCCTGTGCCGTATACGGCTCACCTCACTTTGCGAGGCTTTGCAGATGAACCCCTTCGGCGCTCATAGCCCTCCAAATAGTGCACCCTCCTACATCTCTGCTCTCATCCCAAAATACACTCCCACCCGCCCTCTTTGCTCTGCTAATGACCTTCTTCTCTCCTCCTCTCTCATCACCTCATCTCACTCCCGTCTTCAAGGTTTTTCTTGTCCTGCCCCTATTCTTTGGAACTCTTTACCTCGCTCCACCAGACTATCTTCCAGCCTCAATTCCTTCAAAATCTCTTTAAAAACACATTTATTCAAAAAAGCCTATTATCTTTAGCCTCTTCATTCACTATGCATATTTCACTCTCCTGTACCTCACCCACACCCTTTAGAATGTAAGTTTGCGAGTTTCAATCTTGTTAGGGAAAGCATTGTGTATATCTGCTGCAAAGCTCAATAAAAGGGTTGTCCATTATTTTTCATTGTAGGTTATTGTTTATACTTGTACCTAACCCCTGTATTGCCCTGTGGAATATGTTGGCGCTTTATAAATAAAGGATAATAATAATATTAAAAGTCCTGCGCCGTACACGGCTCGCCTCGCTTTGCAAGGCTTTGCAGATGAGCGCCTTTGATGCTCATCAATCCTAAGTCCTGTGCCATACACAGCTCTCCTCGCTTTGGGAGGCTTCACAGATGAGAGCCTTCGGCGCTCATCCAACCTAAGTCGTGCTCCGTACACGTCTCGCGGTTGTAACCTCACTCTGCGAGGTCACAACTGCGTGACCAACATCGCAACGTGATGCACACTGACAATTATATATGTGATAGTTTAATCTGGGACATAGAGGGTAAGTGGTGGGTCCCTAACCTCTGCCACGGAATAGTTATTGTAGGGCCACAGTTTAAAATTTCATATATTCCCATCTCTTTGGTGTCTAAAACTGTCACCTGTTTTGTATGTATGCATTTATATTTTTTGTAATTATCCAATTCTGACATACTGTATATAAGCTAATACCTAAAGGATATTACTGTGTATTCTCACTGACAAGCTATATTTAGGACTGTTATGCCTTAAAATCCTCTTAGCTTGATAATTTACAGTAATTGTGTATCCAGGGACATTTTGTTTTGATCACTTTTTTAATCGACATGTAATAATTATTTGTCTTAATTTGGTTTAAATAAAAGTTAATAAACTCATTAGTGTCTAGGTCATGATTTCCAATGTTTATCAAGATCCATATATTATTGATGCAATTTTCAAAGGGATGTTAGTGCCTATATTTAAATAGTGTTTTTTTCGCTAGCCTTCCCTTTTTAGATAACAGGAATGGTCTCAAGGATGTGTTAACATTTTAAAGTAGGAATCATTGTGCAATAAATCATGTTGGAAGTGGACTGTGTGTGACTCATCATATCATGATATTGCCATTACAGAACTGCTGCCGTGTGTCAACACATTGGTTACCCACACAGACATGGCAAACAACCTGTACAGCAACAGAACATCAGCTACATCAAGGTTGTCTACATTGTAAGTGATTATTTGCAGGAAACATGTGCATGTATGTATGAGAGGAAATAACTAAGAACTCCATTAATGTAGGCTCAACTTTCGTTTCCCCAAGACATCCCCTATGTATTGCTGAAAGGGTCAGAACAGCTTATCAGACCAGGCAGATGTGTCCTGGGGAACAGATCTCTTCATTGAATACTCCACTTGACCCCATCCAAGGTAAAGAACCACATGTGGATCTCCAAACATGCATCAATGTGTGATAGTTGTTATCTTCCCACATCAGGACCAATTAGACTTATCCATCATTATTATCTGACAGATTGTTAGCTTGTTCGAGATCCCAATAAATAACATGTTAATATGTGTGCCAACATACCTGCATCTGTTGGTGGCTGCTCATATGGGATATGTAAGGTTTCCACTAATATATTATTTGTGTGTTTGTATTCCAGATCACGGTCAATACAAGGCATGAAGATAAGCATACTGACATTCCATGGCCATGCCAATGTCATCATGTGTGTGCATGAGTCCCTTTTATTTAGTTGTTGGATCGAGTGTGATATCTCATTAACATTACTCAATAGCTGATATATGTCAAGAGACAGTTTCACTATACAATGCAGATGCAATGTGACATCTGTCCCCTGATGTTCCTTGCATATCCACAGCATGTGTATGCTCACATAATCTATGTCCATTCATATGTACCTATTGCTTTAGAGATTCTATACTCTCCTCTACTTGGACTGTTGTGAAGCCTTTTTCAGTGCTGATGTGACCCTCCCTGTACATATAGGGAAGAGTAAATCCAGGCTTGGGACATAACGGTTAATGAGGTTACATTCATCTTCAGTTATGCATATGCGAGTAGAGATGCTCAATAAGAGAACAGAATACCCCTGATATTGCCCGGTTTGTTGTGAGTGAATCTCTGGAATAAGTTACATCAGACTGATATGGTTCTTATCCTCATATTTTTGGCCAAGGTTATGTATGTAGAGGCTGCTCTTAGAGTGGATTCTCATTGGCAGAGAACTGACCTCATGGGCTCCTAACATTCACTGATTGAACACTTATACTTCTGATGTTGCATCAGAGTGTCTGTTGGACACACAAGCCTACATTTTGCTTCACCCCAAAAGTATATCACCTTATTCTGTATTATTGTGGTCTTTCCTTATTGACTGTTATATATGTCTTGATATATGTAATAATAATATGATGTAAATGGTATTGCCTCATGTTGGCTGATACACTCTAAATCCCCCTGATCATCCATATCAATGTAATTCCCCCTGCCTTCATTCTGCTCTTATATCCCTATGTCCCTGTGTTACTTGAACTCTGCATCCTACCCCCCTCCACCATGATCCTTTGCATACATGTGATGATTAGTTAACCTGTGGCTTTGTGCAAATGTTCATTTGTTTTGAAAGAATTAAATCTGATTTACCACATATGTTTTTTTGGTGTGCATCGCCAATGTTGATACCACTGCATTTCCATAACAACAATGAAAGGACCTTCATAGTCAACATCTGTGCTCTTCACATCAGTTAGGGTGTCAATTGTATTTTCACAGTGTGTTTTCATTACTGATTTCAACCATGAGTGGAGATGGGTATTGACAATCTTGTTCAGCCTTTGAATCCATAAGACAAAACTAGACCAATAGAATGAGACAGGTGTTTGTAACTGGTTCACATCATAATAGTGAACATACAGTATATGCAAGTGTCAGGGGGTTAGGGTGGCACAGTTGTTAATGGGGCACAGTTGTTGATCGCCTGCTGACTTTGAACGTTTGTCCACTGACAAAGAGATGATCAGTCTATAATTTTAATGGTAGGTGTATTTTAACAGTGAGAGACAGAATAACAAAAAACAAAACAAACAAAAAAAATTGCATATCGAAAAAGTTATAAATTGATTTGCAGGTCAGTGAGGGAAATAAGTATTTGATCCCCTTTGCTACCCCTGAAGACAGACCAGCAAACACCAGTACAGCTGCACTCTTCAAGCAAGCTGTCCCTGAGTCTGTCTCACCTTTGCTACCCCTGAACACAGACCAGCAAACACCAGTACAGCTGCACTCTTCAAGCAAGGTATCTACAAGCAATTATCTATCTGTATCTGCTGCTACCTTCTCTTCATATAGATTATTATATACATTTTTCTGATATTATATTTAAACACATTGTCTTTTTCTTCCTGTTTTGTGAATGTAAGCCTACTCTGATGTATAGTTTTTAATCTGATGCACATTATGTGACTTCCTTTGCCTAATTACTCCTCCACACCTAATTTACACATCTCTGTGTTGACCAGCTGTCCCTGAGTCTGTCTCACCTTTGCTACCCATGAAAACAGACCAGCAATCCCCTCCCTGGCCCACTCACACCCATCCCTGGTTTACTTTAATTTATTGAATCACTCAAACTACTTGCACCTGATCTATCAACTGCACATGATTACTATCCCTACTTCCTCCTCTTAGATTACTCTCCTAGCCACTATGTTCCCTTTTACTTTCTTCTTCACCTTAAGCTCTAGCTTTATTCTCAGACTATCCTCCTCATTTGCTCCACATTATGTCTCCAACACCATTAACATCTCACCTCCCATGCTTTCCCCCCTCTGCTCTGCTCCCACAAGCTCATCTCCTTCCTTCAATCACTATTTCTTTCATGTTCTAAAGACCTTAAGTCATACACTCATCTCATCTGCTGGAGTTTTATCTCCTAACCCTCACCCCTCACTCAGTCCCACCTCTCATCTACTCTACTCAGCAAAAAGGCGATTAACTCTGTCCTGAATCCATGTGTTTCAATTTGCTCCTCTATGTCCAAAATGTACCCTCCACCATTCGGCAAACTAATCATTTCCAAGTTCTTACATCTTCCCACCTAAGCAAACTTTCACACCTCCTTCCTGACCCTGATATTCCTTACTTTTTCCCCCAGACTTCTGTCTCTTCCATTCCCTTTAGATTGTAAGTAGCGAGTTTTCTGTCTTGTAGGGTGCTTTGGGAAAAAGCACTTTCTACAAAGACTCTAAGCTCAAAACAGGGCCCTCCATTTTTCAGTTGTTAATATTGTATATTTCCCTGTTCTCTCCCCTTGTACAGTGCTACGGAATATGTTATTGCGTTACAAATAAACGATAATAATAATAATAATAATAATCCCCTATCAATCAGCAAGATTTCTGGCTCACAGGTGTCTTTTATACAGGTAACGAGCTGAGATTAGTTACACTCTCTTAAAGCAGCTTGGTGAGAAGGTGATAACAGTTGGTGAGATTATTCGCAAATGGAAGAAACACAAAATAACTGACAGTCTCCCTCGGTCTGATGCTCCATGCAAGATCTCACCTTGTGGAGTTTCAATGATCAGGAGAATGGTGAGGAATCAGCCCAGAACTGACACACTACGCTGTGAAGTACTGAAATCCTGCAGTGCCCGCAAGGTCCCCCTGCTTAAGAAAGCACATGTACAGGCCCGTCTGAAGACCGCCAATGAACATCTGAATGATTCAGAGGAGAACTGGGTGAAAGTGTTGTGGTCATATGAGACCAAAATCAAGCTCTTTGGCATCAACTCAACTCACCGTGTTTGGAGGAGGAGGAATTCTGCGAATTACCCCAAGAACACCATCCCCACCGTCAAACACAGAGGTGGAAACTTTATGCTTTGGGTGTCTTTTTCTGCTAAGGGGACAAGACAACTGCACCGCATCAAAGGGATGATGGACGGGGCCATGTACCGTCAAATCTTGGGTGAGAACATCCTTCCATCAGCCAGGGCATTGAAAATGGGTCATGGATGGGTATTCCAGCATAACAATGACCCAAAACACACAGCCAAGGCAACAAAGGAGTGCCTCATGAATAAGCACATTAAGGTCCTGGAATGGCCTGGCCAGTCTCCAGACATTAATCCCATAGAAAATCTGTGGAGGGAGCTGAAAGTTTGAGTTGCCAAACATCAGCCTCGAAACCTTAATGCCTTGGAGAGGATCTACAAAGAGGAGTGGGACCAAATCCTCCTGAGATGTGTGCAAACCTGGTGGCCAACTACAAGAAAGGTCTGACCTCTGTGATTGTCAACAAGGATTCTGTCACCAAGTGCTAACTCGAAGGGGTCAAATACTTATTTCCCTCACTGACCTGCAAATAAATGTATAACTTTTTTTTTACATGCTTGGGGTTCCCTGCCTGCCACATGCATCTTATTAGCAAGGTCATGATTTATTCAATATATAAGAGAGAGATAGATATATATTCACAGGTAATTAAATTACCTGGTAATTGTGGGAGGGTTGATTTATGACATGTATGAAGCGTAAAATTAAAGTGTGTTTGGTGAATGAGGCCCCTTCACCTCATGTAGCGGGCGTGTGCTCTAAGTGCTACGCCCTAACTGGCCGAATGAAGTAGAGGAGAGAGGGGAGAGGTTTATGAAAACGTAATGAAATCAAGGCCTGCATGAACGAGGTATGCCTACGAAGGCAGGTGTAGGAGTTGTAGAGAGTAGGTTGATTTGGACTTATAGAAAGGTGGAAGGTTAGAAGATTTAGACTGAAATCCACAAAATATGGCTTAAAAGTCCAAAGCATGACATCAGATACTGATAAAGACAATTTAGTGGACTTGGGGCTGGTATATAAGAAAGAGTAATGTAGAGCATAAATACTTACCAATAACAAAGCCTAATGTAGCGCAGGGATACTTACCATGAGGAACCATAGCTCTACATCAATGGGGATGCCCTTACGGACAAGGGAAATTAGACAGTAACAGCATAGCAGGAAATCTGACATATTAACATTGCAAAATGGTGATGTGATGAAAGCTAGTGGTAGTAATGCCCTTGTCGACAGGAAAAGGGCCATAAAGCCACCATGATCAAAAGCTTACCTTGTAACATAGTAATGTAAGGAGAAAGCCAGTGATATTAACACCCTTGCAGATAGGAAAAGGGCCAAAAAGGTAGTAATAGGCTCGCAGACATGTAGCGAAGTAAATTAGAACCTGTAACTAACTGTGAGAGAGCTGAAAAGCAACCTGCATGCATGAACCCAGAAATGGACTGACAGTGAGGTCCCAACAGGAAGTGCTTATAAGGCTGCAGAGCCCGCCTCAGGAAGAGGCAGGGTGAGCTGCAGAGCCCCACCTCCGACGAGGCGGGAGAGAGAGGGACAAGGCCAGTACAAACGAAAATAAACAATGATAATGTGAGCAATAAATAATATTTTATTGTTGAGGGAAAAAAAGAAAAGAAAGAAAAAGGAAAAGAAAAAAACAAAATCCCATCATTTGTCGATTTAGACCTACAGAGATAGGAAAAAGATATCAATTAGAAAAATATATGCATTAACTGCAACACCTCATATTAAAGTCAATATATATTGTACATCAATTGCTTCTATATGCAACATAACCACGTTCTCACCTATTTCGTTCTGTGGGCCCTCACCCTCCTGGTCTTTGAGATCCTTGTTACTAGGCCGGCCACGATGTCGTTGAGGGATGGATGCCTCAGGGAGGGCTGGCTTTTCCCCCCTGGACATTGGGGTAAGGGCTGTGTGGAGGAAACGGTTGGCTCTGGTGGTGGTGGTGGTATCCACCTGGACGCCGACTGATTTGACCTGTTGGGTCTGTCCAGGTGTCTGGCCTTCTCTGGCCATTTCCTCCCTTTGGGCATAGCCCTCCATCACTTGATGGTGCCTCTCATCTCCTCCAATTGCATTTGCCGTAGTTCCCTCATCGCCAGCATGAATGTCTTGTTCCTCTGGTTATCACGCTGGAGATGAGTCAGTAAGTCCTGCGTGGGTCCACTTGAATGTGCTGAATGTGTATTACTCTCTCTATCACTCTCTCTCTCACACACACTCTCTATTTCTCTCACATTCTAACTCTCTCTCACACTCTACCTTGCTCTCTATCACACTCCCACCTGCTCCCTCTCATACTCTCACCTGCTCGCTCTCACACACTCACCTGCTTGCTTTCTCTCACACTAACTTGCTCTCTCTCATACTCTCACCTGCTCGCTCTCACACTCTCACCTGCTTGCTCTCACACTCTAGCTCATTATCTTTCTCTATCCATCTCTTTCTATCGCTCTCTCTCTCTTTTTCTCTTAAGATCCCTCCAACGCCAAGACTTGTGTGTCCACTTGCACAGTATACAAAACAGTCACAGATTTACAAATTTGTTGGCCTTTTAAACAGTTATTTGCGCCTTGATTGGCCTCCTCGCTTCCTATAGGTTCATTGACTTGTCTGGCTCGCAAATTACAGCTTTGGCACTAATTTTTTTAATCAGAGACCCTGGCTACAGGCTTGAGGCTGTGGCCCGTAACTTGCGCCCAGCTGCTTTTATTTTCAAGCCTGAAGCCATTGCGAGTCTGTCACAGATTTACAAATTTGTTGGCCTTTTAAACAGTTATTTGCGCCTTGATTGGCCTCCTCGCTTCCTATAGGTTCATTGACTTGTCTGGCTTGCAAATTACAGCTTTGGCACTAATTTTTTTAATCAGAGACCCTGGCTACAGGCTTGAGGCTGTGGCCCGTAACTTGCGCCCAGCTGCTTTTATTTTCAAGCCTGAAGCCATTGCGAGTCTGTCGTTGCACTTCAACTTCCAAGCCCGTAGGACTTTACATGATGTTGAAGACACGAAATTGAACATGAAATTAAATATTTATTTTTGCAAATTTGCGACCTTGAGAATGTTGTGCTATTAATTCCAAGCCCAAACATAACTTTCACTTTTAAAAAAAGTACGGGATGACTATTTTTTTTTCTTTTAAAGTGCTACGATTTGTAAGTAAGCCCTTTGCGACACCTCCTTGGCCCAAGTAACCTGTGGTTCGATTTTAGCCATTTACAGCCTTGACAGAGGCTAATACCGCAGCCGTTGTGCGTCTGACAAGTTCCAAGCCCATAAGACCTACATGATGGATAGAACACAAAAATTGAACATGAAATGAATTATAGATTTATGCTGATTTGAGAGTGTGGGAATGTTTTGCTATTAATTCTAATACCTAAAATCTCTTTCCCTTTTAATATGAATACAGGATAGCTTTTGTATTTGCTTAATAAGTGCTATGATTTGTAAGTAAGCCCTTAGTGACACCTCCTTGGTACAAATAACCTATGGGTCGATTTAAGCAATTTACGCGCTTTATGGAAGGGTAATCGGAGCAATTGAATAGCGGATCCGGATTTTTTGTGGGTGCAACTGTCCTGGCCGTGAAATATCAAAGGCGTTGACGGAAGTAAGCTGCGATTGAGCTGCGATTGAACTGCTATTGAACCCACAGCCAAAAGTTCAGTTTAAAGGTAATTACGGGCTTCCAATTGAATAGGGGCCTGTGTGCGTAAAGTACTTTCAAATCAGCATGATGAAGCAAAGTGCATACAGATTATGTGCGGATCGAGGAGTCTAATGTTAAAATCCAAAGATGGTATAGACTTTGGAAATGTGAAAAAAGAAAGTATGAAAATGTCATAGCAACTAGAAGAGCTATTTTGGTTATACAGGCAACTTACTGGTGGTGGATAATTAGAAAGCAGCTCCAGAAGCAGCACAGAGCTATGACTCTTATTCAGTCTTCATTCAGGAAGCTTGCTGATCAAAGGAAATTCAATGCAGAGAAGAGGGCTGCGCTGACCATTTAGCAGAACTACAGAGCACATTAATCTGGACAGTGTGAAAGAGTCTGTTACTTAAAGAAATCTGCTGTCATTATCCTACAAGCTGCATATCGAGGGCATATGGCAAGATATTTTGGGATAGGTCAGGGCCCCCACAGGTGGCTCCCTTTGCCCTGGCCCCCACTGTCTCTCCTCCGGACTTCTCTCCTCCCTGCTAGGTCCTTTGCCCCAGGGCTCCTCTCTGTTCCTGCAAGGCATGCATCCTCTCCTCCGTGCCATTGCTCCTCAGCATCTCCTCTGATTTGGAGCTCCTATTCTGGATGAGGCCCTCGCTCCTTGAAGCCCCAGTGCTATCTGTCATTGCCCCGTTGCTCCTTGGCCAGCAGTGTCTGCAAACAGATCACACGGAAACAATGCCAGTTGAGCAGGTGTCGAACTGAAGCTCTGCACCACTCCAGCTCCTGTTCTATGCCCTGCATTGTGCACAGCTTCATACAGGGTGGTTCTGTATCCGGGAACAGGGCCTGCTAGACTCTGCAAACCCAGCAGACTCCAGCATCTTGCTCTATGGGCACGCGACCAGCATCAGGGGCCTAGCTACAGGAGATCAGCATTGGGGCTACAGAAGACCTGGCCTAGGGTACACTAGCTGGGTATCCCAGAAAAGGTCTCTAAGCAAAACAATGTCTTTGCGTCCTTGGGGAATTGTAGCAATTTAATAGCGATTTGCGATTTTAGCAATTGCAACATTTGTGGGCTTGAAAGATCAAAGGTTTAGATGTGTTGGAGTGACGATCTTGACAACCGCAGTGATTTACAGCCTGTAACCCACAAATCAATTGCAGGTAGCTAGAAGAGGCCAATTAAATAGCTGTAACTTTTGCGGGTTACATTTTGGGCTTCAGCAAATGCGATTTTGATCATTTAATGAGGCCCAAGGTATTTTGTGAAAACTAGTATAAAAGTAGTCCTGAGTGCTGAGATTGTAGATTGGGCCCATAACTCTGAATGGGCCTAGGGCAGCATAAAACCTAAATATGCCCATTATTTTTAGGGAAAAAAAAATGACTTAAGAGTTGTTGGTTTATTAGAAGCTACTAGTGGTATTTAACCATTTGAATTCTTTGCATAGCCCATTTTAGAAAACTTGAAGTTTTAAAATAAAACCATCAATTTCAGAAACTTGTGTAAAGTAATCACATAAGTAATTTTTTCATTTTTTTTCTCATCAAACATTTATTCACTGTAAATGCAAATAAAAAATCACTACTGCACTGTAAATAATGGGGGGAAGCGATGATAGACATAATTAACAACACAACAGCCTCAAGCTCGCAAATCAGTAGGGAATTAAATAAATGTTTATGTTTAATTTCAGGTTGAATTAATCTTGGGTATCAATGAGTTAATAAATATAAGGCCACCCATATGGAATAGAACTGTATTGGCATTCATTTTCATAATTCTTTATTTTGAGGGTTTGCGAGAATGGGGGCTAGGTTTTTATGATTTTCTACTTTAGCATATTTAATTTGTGAAAAAAATAAATGTTTTAAACAGATAAAAAAAGGCGCTCCTTGCCAGCAACTTCGGACTTTAGGCCCGCAAGCGAGGGGCCGCATTAGCGAAGGTGGAGGCTCTCACGTCGACCACAAAATTTACGGACCTAGCATTCACAAATACGAGTCGCAGAACTTTACGACCTTAGCGCTCGAGCCAGCGCACATGTAAACATTAAAAACACAATAAATACACACAATAAACACATAAAAAGCTTACCCACATCAAGGGGGGAAGGCACCCTGGACCTCTGCAAGTAAAGTTACACCTCAATTTAAGACCAAATTCAAGAGTTTAGACACACGGAAATCCCCTAAGCGGGAGAAAAAATGGGTGCAGAAAAAAACGAAAACAAGGCTACAGGACCCTAAACACGTAAAACAACACGAAACACATACGGATTTTCCACAAAAGCCGTACGAGGTCCAAAATACACTATTAACAAGGACGCAAAAATACGACCTTAACGCCCGACCCGATCGCACTTAAAAACAATATAAAAACAATAAATACACACACCAAATACATAAAAACCTTACCCACACCAAGGGGGGGCACCCAGGACCTCTGCACCAGAAGTTACACCACAATTTAAGTCCAAATTCAAGGGTTTAGACACACGAAAATCCCCTAAGCGAGAGAAAAAATGGCTGCCGAAAACCCTCAAAACGAGGCTACAGGACCCTAAGCACACAAAACACGACCAAGCACATACGGCTTTTCCGAAAAAGCCGTACGAGGTCCAAGATACACTATTAACAAGGACTCTAAATCAAAAAGTATATAACGACCGCCAACACTGCTCATAGCACACAAGCAACCAACAGCCTCGCAATGAGGGCCGAAGGCACTCAGCTCGAGGCTCGCAATGAGCGCCGAAGGATCTCGGAACACTAACAAAATTAATGTCTCAACCAAACACCATTACCTGCCTTACAATCTTATTGCCGTCATTTTTTGACGGGCAAGTCGCTACTATTATTATAACTATCATATCCTAGGCAAATAATATTACCACAATCTTCACTTAATCTACTTCTTGTGCTTGTATTTAACAATGCTTTCTCACTCTTCTTTTTTTCTTATAACTTCCTGCCTCTTTCTCAGACTCTCCTATGCAGCCTCTCCACATCAAGTCCCCAAAAACATACCCATCCATGCTCTCCTCTCTTTTTCTATGCTCTCACAAGCTCCTCTCTCTCCTCCAGTCACAATCTCATACCTTCCCTAATGCTCATAAGCAGAAACAGTGCCATTCCGATCTCCTCTCGCTCTCACTCCTTCTCCTGGCTGCTGGAGATATATCTCCTAACCCAGGCCCCCCACTTACTTCCACCTGCCGTCAGCCTCGATCTGCTCCTACCGCAGCAAAGAACCAAAACACTCAGGGCCTCATTCTATTATCGGCCGGAGGAGATGCGGGGCCGCAAAGACCGGCCGCAAGCTATTCTGCTATTCTATTCCCTTCCGGCCGGGGACTCTGGCAGGCTTGCGGCCGGCGCCTTGTTATCCCTTGCGGCCGCACGCGCCGGAGGAAAGCCTTTGATCTTAAACGGCCGCAAGAGTTTCGGCCGCAAGCAAATCCCGGGTTGCTATTCAATTGCTCCGGGAACCCTCTCTGCAAGGCTAAAACTGAGCCGCAGCTTACTTGCAGCAAAAAGGTCCCGCAGGCACACAATTAAGCACATAACAAAGCCATAATAAAGCCATCCTGCACTCTGAGGAGACTATAAAGTGATTGGAGGTGTTAGCATTCATAGCACAACATTCCCCTACCCTCAAATCCGTAAATAATTTATATTTTAATTTATGTCAAATATCCCTGGAAAAAGTCCAGCCCACGCACGCTGCGGCCGGAAAACATTCTTCTTTGCCTGTCTCCTGTGCCCTCTGGAATACACAATCCATCTCCAATGAACTTACATTACCTCATGACATATTTATTTCCAACTCCCTCAATCTACTGACACTCACTGAAACCTGGCTCTCCTAGTCAGACACTGCATCCCAAGCAGCACTCTGTCATTTTGGCTTTCTCCTCAGTCACACACCTAGACCTGGGACCAAACAAGGTGGTGATATGGGTGTATTACTTTGCTCTCGCTGTACATTTCACCTCATACTCCTGTGTAACCCCTCCAATTTTCATCCTTCGAACTTTATGCACTATCCTTCTCTTCTTACCCAACTCTCTACACATTGCTGTGATCTACCATCCTCCTGGACACTGTCTCACATCCTGGATCAATTTCCCTCCTAGGCTCCCTCACTTTCTCTCCTGAAACGTTCTTTCACTTGTACTTGGTGACTTCACCATTTCCATTTGTACTCCCACCTTCCTAGCAGCTGCTAAACTGCTCTCACTCACCTCTTCCATCAGCCTCTCACAACTTACAGACTCCTCAACTCACCATGTTGGATACTCACTTGACCTTATTTTCATAAATTTCAGCACCACCTGCAACCCACTCATCTTTCCAATCCTTCTATCTGACCACAACCTCTAGTCCTTCACCCTCACCACTTCTTCCTCTCACCACCTTCTTCAACCCTGGCCACCATAACCCACAGAAATCTGCAAGCTCTTGAGCCACAACAGCTCTCCAATGTGCTACAACCCCTTCTCAGCCCCATCACCAACTTCAACTGCCCTGACACTGCAATCTTGCTCCACTAGACCATCCTCAAATTCTTCAAATCCTCACTAAAAATGCATCTGTTTAAAGAAGCTAACCATCTTCCACCATAACTGGCACAACTTATCTTTCACTCTCCTGTATCTCACCCAAACCCTTTAGATTGTAAGTTTGGGAGTTTTCAGTCTTGCAAGGTGCTTTGGTAAAGCACTTTGGACACTGGATTTTAATCTCACAACATGTTAATACTGCTATTGTATTTCCTTAAACGTAACTCATTTATAGTCCTACAGAATATGTTGGTGCATTATAAATAGACGATAATAATAATAATATTAATGTTTTAAGAAAATGATTCAAAGTTATCTGTTGCTATTTGATTAGCACAAAACCCACATAAAGTAATGGGCTAACCAGACCTTTTAGTAGACAATGTCACACATATAGACATGCTTCTTGGATTCTGATACTGCTCCTCTGTGGATGACATTACCATATGTCATAGTGGATGACATCATAAAGCCTGACCACTATATAAGTAGCTGTGTTATGAGGGTAAAGTCATTTCCAGCTGGCTGTAGTAGATGAGCTTGTTGATGTCAATGGCTCATATGAAGGGTCTGATATAATTATATTTCCATTGGTTGCAAGAACCCGTGTGACTGTAGCTAGGAATGTAGCCAGAGATAAGGGTTATTATATCTAGGTGAAGGGAACAAAGAATTAGGGAAAAAAAGGAGAGGAACAAGAGAGGCTGGAGATATAAAGGAAGGCTGGAGATTTAGATGGAGGCCTGAAGATTTGGGAAGACCTTTCTTAGGGAAATTCCTGGGATATTCTATTTTCTCCTGATTACTTCTCACATAACAGAGGGGATTTCTAATCTGCTTTATAAACTCCAAAACGGTAAAGTATAGAATTATTTTTCCTTCTGTTTTGTAATACAGTTTCAATAATATTATATACAATTTATCTGTTTCATTTTTACCAAATGCATACAAACTCTAAAGCGTGTTGTCAATCATAAATCCAGATATGATTGTCAAACCACAATTTTGTACTTTGTGTCCTATTTGTACAAAAACAGATACATTGATTTGTTTAATTAATTTATTCTACTATGGTATCAAATTCACTGTTATGATAACATTATACCAATAGACAAGTTTATTTAGCCTTCATATTACAGCATATATTTATGTTATCACAATAATTTAACAGTTTTATTATTGGTTATTTCTCTTAATTGTTTATATTATTATTTTATATTCTAATTACTGCATGTTTTTTTTCTACATATGTTATTATTGGTTATTTTATTAAGTATATTGATTATTCCTTTATGAATATGTCATATAATTGAAGGGGAATATAATGCATTTGTCTGTGGTTTGACAGATTAGCTGTATATGGATTATTTTACTAGTTCTGACAGATACATTGTTTATTATGCCTTGCTATTATTGTGTGGCTAGCTGCGGTCCATAGGGTCACAGAGAGTTGGACGTGACTGAGCGACTAAACAGCAACAAAATATACAGTCATAATGGCACAATATCCCCTTCTTGTCTATTTTTAGGAGAAAGGGAACTTATGGCCTCTTCTATGCCTAAATTATTCTACTAACATCAGGGAAATGCCATTTCCTTATCAACCACCTGATAGGTGAATAGATATGTATCCCCTCATTTTAGGTGGAGCCTCCCCTCTTTCAAATAAGGGGTTCTGTGACCTTCTTTGTATTGATAGAAAGGGAAATAGGGGGTCTTTTAAATCACTACTCTTCCCTTTTGGTTATTGTCAGAAAGGTCTCCTGTCCTTGTTGCAAGTCTGCATTTCTTGGGTTTTAAATATAATATCTTTTACCCCTTAGCAGCACTTAGTTTTCATGAAAAGCAAAATATTAAGTGTTTAAAACATTTTTAAATCAATGATTATGTTTCTTTAATGTATTACAAGTAATTCCAGTAGTTTTGATTTATTCAGGTCAACAGTTGATACACCTTTCATGTACAAACATACTTCTTACAGTAGGATACTTCACCTGATCTGGTTAGGGTATTGTTGTTGTTGTTGATTCGTTCAGTCTTGTCCAACTCTCTGTCACCATATGGCCCACAGCACACATGGCACATCTATTGTTCTGCCCCTGGTTGTGCTTATGCATAAGGTTTTATTTGCAAAGATACTGAGTGGGTTTCCAGTTCCTTCTTCAGTGGACCGCAATTTGTCTGACCTCTGTGCTGATACCTGCCCGTCTTGGGTGGCCCTACATGGTATAGCTCACAGTCTCCTTGAGATACACAAGCCGCTTCACTGTGACAAGGTAGCGATCCATAAGGGGACATAGGGTATGAATATCATTCTATACAACAAACATCATATAGATGCTATACATTGTCTGTATCTTGGGACTTTTCCTCTTTACAGCAAAGTGATTTTTAATTTTTTTATAAGATTTAGCATAAGTAACAAGAGTCATGCCCATGTCTTCAAATCGACACTTATTAGCTCATAAAGACATTCTGAGACTTAATCTTCCTTGAGCAGGTCTCTTTTATCAACAGCATATTTCAAGAAAGACATTTTTGAGAAGGAGTACGGGGATCCAAGCAGTCCAGTTGATAAGAAATCTGTTATCAATTCACCACTCAACAGCAGTTGCTCCTGAGAGTATGGTAATGTTAACCCAGTCATTGCTGAAATCTACAAAACAGTCTAAAATCATAGCAAACATATTATGTCAACTTTTTTTGTTCTGGGGGCCAGCTGGTCACTTTCCAATGGTCAGTGTGAGATCCAGAACATTTTGAAAACCTGTTGAATGACCTTGTAGGACCAGGCACTGAACTAGATGCTCATACTGAGTAGTTGCAATTGTTCCTTCAGTTAATAAGTGAAATTATATACTTCCAATAATTCACATGGACATGGTTTTCTTTTCCATTTCCACTGCTACGGTGATAATGGACACACTCTGTAAGTATATATTCTCTAGGGATCACTACTCCACTAGTTTTACAGCCTTTAAAACAGTGTAATTTTGAAACAAAGTGTTTGTTTTTTAGGAAAACAATTTTCAAACACCTTGTAACGGAACCAATCACTGTTTTACCCTGTTTTATGGTTATTTAATTCTTGGTTAAAATATGATCCTACTATTATACTGTATGTATGTTGGTTTATGCTCTGCAGAATATTACCCCAGACTATTGCAGACCTTGGCATAATAGATAATCCTATTACAGAGACTCCTCATAAGATAAGAAAGTCTATTGTATAAAAGTGTTTTCATTCTCAGACATAAGAACAAAGAAGGATGATCTAATCATTGTCTGATTGTATCAAAGTTGCCAGGTAGCCTCAGGGAGGTGTGACCCACCTATTGTCCCTCTATGTGTATTGTGTGGCCAAATATGGGCATGTGTATTACCTGTGGCCAAAGAGATGTGTATATATATTTCTGCATATAACAAAATAAAGTCAGTATTGATTTGACTTCCAATTGAGTGTCATCCAATATGGGAGGTTGGGGATGGTGAAACTGTAGTGCCTCTTGGGTATTTTACCGTATACCAGCGGAGATATTGGATTCGTGTTCCAACTCCGTTACACACCCATCTTTGGTTTACTCTCAATTTTCTTAATTGTGTACATGACCACCCTGAGGATGAGAGTCTCCTCTGGGCAATATAAACCTCACAAGGTCGGATCTCTCCTCTGTGAGACATGGGTAAGAGTTTTGCAAGGGTAGTTGGCAGGGGTAGTACATTTAATTCCCCTGCAGCTTGTATACACTGTCTGTATGGGAAATTATGCAAACATCCATGCAAACAGTGTATACATAAGGAAATCCATGCACACAACTCGTTCTAAAAGACTTGGCAACATTTAACCAAAATTGTTTATTTTTGTTTTTAATCAAACTTACTTTTTCTTTATGTTCCGGCAGACAAATTAGCTTAACTCCCATCTACATATTCATCACTGTCTAATTATTTTTTGTGATGCGACTAAAGTGGAAACGGACAGAAACATAATGTTGTGTTTACTATTTTATACCTGCATTATGTTTATAAAGTGCTTCTAAAAGTACTCAGCATATTCCCTTCTCAGCCATTTAAAAGCCACAAAATGTAGCGATCCACAAGGGGCAGTATGTGCAATGTACAGTAGATGACCCCCATTCTTTTGCACTTTTAGTGATTTGACAAATACAACAAAATAATATTCACTCCTTGTATTCACAGGCAGTACTAGTCTTTTACTACTTTATAATATACACTATTAAAGAGAAATAGGATGTCAACATGGAAACAGAGGGCCAGATTATAGGAGACTATCAACCTTCTTTTGCACAATGCATTTCCTAAGGATGATTCGTTATCTCATATAGAGATTCTGGGTAAAGTGTTATGAACTATCACCATTACCATAAAAATCACTTTGACTATAAAAAAGCTAGAAAATGCAACATGGCAATTATTACAAAAATGAAATCATATATAAATTAACTATTTACTTTATACAAAACAGGACATCAATAAAACTGTAAACAATATATTAAATAAAGTCCTCAGTAAATATACATAAAAATATATAACAATAAAAACAACACAAAATCTAATTACAGAGTAAAACATATATATATATATATATATTTTAAATTGTAGAAACCTTAAAAATATAATGCATCTCGTATATAAGAACAATATATATATATATAATGAATGCATTTGGAAAAAATGTGACAGTAATTTCAAATATTAAAAATGCATAAAGCTGACATAATTCTAAAAAGGAAAGAAAGGATCACTATTATGTGGCACTCCTAAGCAATGATCTCACAAAAAAATGATAAATAATCTAAACATAACATTTATTATTAAATTAAATCAATATAAAATGAAAACACTTAGCAGGCTCGGATAGTGGATAAATATCCATTGACATATAATGGAGGGTTGCAATCTGATAAATCATCTTATAAAATATGATAAAGTGGGTGAACCCGAAGAAATACAGAAAATGTTTGTTGGGTCGCTCTTACAACCATTGGGGATGTTATTGCGATGCACCAGTATGTTGTATTTCTGATCATTCTTAAAAAAGAAAGGAAAACTCTAAAACCTTATAGCAAGAAAATAATGTGATTTATATCTGAAACATTGAACACTCCAAAATGTCTTAAAATAGCAAAGGAAATATAACAAGTAAAACCAGTTAATAAGAATTGCAACAATTCACTGTGACCTATTTCAGAATTGCGACAGAGAACAAGCATAAATGAGCTAAAAGCAACATATTAGCTTTAATGAATGATATATACATTTGCTACAAATTAATCTAGTTTGTCAACATCACTGGGGAGCAAAGAAGACCCTAGTTATTTTAATATCTTTGACAGACTCATTGTGTGTGTGTGTGGGGGGGGGGGTGAGCTAACCCTAGAGGAGAGTGGATGTGTGATCCATGAGCTCTGCTGCAAAAACATATATTCATGTATAAAGTGCATTATTTATCACCAAATTGATACATATGACCATTATTGCACACAGGAGGACACAGTGAATTCCTAATCAGAAACAAAATTGGACTTCAGACTGCTCAGAACAAAGGAGACTCTTAAACAAGACTTATGGTGGGTAAAAACTGATATTGCTTATCTGGCTCAAGCGGTAGATCGACTTTCGAGCACTCCTCAAATGCGCACCGACAAAAGCCCACCGACATATGCGCGCATAGACAAAAGCGCGCCAGTCAATAGTGAGCCCGACATCTGCACGCAGTAGCTCACATAAGGAGGGCTTAGGAGTGTTAGGTGTTAGGTTTTAAGGTTAGGGGTCTTTGGGTGAGCTTAGGTGTGTTAGGTTTTAGGGGTCTTTGGGTTAAGGGTTAGGTTTAGGCTTAGAGGTTAAAGGGTTAGGGTTAGGCTTGGGGTCTAAGGGTTAGGGTTAGCCTTACAGGTTTTAGGGTTAGGCTTGGGGTCTAAGGGTTAGGGTTAGCCTTACAGGTTTTAGGGTTAGGGTTAGAGGGGATCAGAGCGTTAGGGGATACTATTAGAACGCTACGTATTTGACACACAGTTCTTAACAGCGCACTCATGTCAGCATGGTGATGTCGGTGCGCTCTTGTCCACGAGCATTTGTACCTCGCACTAAATTCAGGGTGCCAGCTCAGGCTGGAGATCTATTCTATGTAACAATTTGAAGATATACAACAATATCTGGATTGTACACTATCAATTGTGGATTCTGTAAATCAAGAAAATCTTACTATTCAAATTATAATAAAGATATCACATGCATGGCCGAATTATCCATTAGGCCAACTAGGCAGCCGCCCAGGGGTGCTTCCCTGTGAGGGGCGCCACTTCTTAAATAAAATGGTTCCTGGCTTTACAAAAATTAAATGTTGCAGTTTATAGAATGGCTACTAGTGGGGTAACTACCTAGAACATGACAGTTACAACAGGAAAGGGAATTTACACATACAAAAAGGGTCCATGCATGCCTTGCGTACTCACTCACAGGGGCTCCTCCACTTCACTGCCTAGGGACTCCAAAAAGGTAGATACGGCCCTGAACACATGCCTGCTTTACAAAAGTTATAAATTCACATTGAGCAAACAAGATAAGTTGCCTACTTTGAATCTGAAGAAACTGTTGTTTATCTTGAACTTGAAGAGATGGCGCAGTAAGAGTTAATTACACTGTTTGCAACAGCTCTGTCATCTAGCTGCCATCAGCAGCTGTAAAGTCTTCAGAATTACCTAACTATGCAGCACAGTGGCACGACCTTCGCGCGCTGCAGGACAATGCACCGTCATCAGGGAGCCGAGAACGGCGCTCCAGATGATGTTCTGCGCTCCAGCCTGCATCCCATCTGCCACAGAGGCTTCTCATGCGCGATTGCCCCATCTCATATTTACTGGACCTGCTTGGCAAGGTAAGGGTCTGACAGTGTGCCATATGGGCCAGGCATTCATTTCACGTGTCACTAGGAGCATGTTGCATTGCATGTTTGTCACACATGCAAATAATGACAGTGACATGTAGTGATAAACATGCAATGCAACATGCTCCTAGTGAAACATGCACACAATGACAGTGACATTACATACAACATGCTCCTAGTGACACATGCCAGTACGACATGGCACACTGTCAGTCCCTTACCTTGGCCTTGGCATGAGAAGCCTCTGTGGAAGAGGGGATGCAGGCTGGAGCGCAGAGCATCATCAGAGCGCGGTTGTTGGTGCCCTGATGACGGTGCGCTGTTCTGCAGCGCTCAAAGGTCGGAGTGTCATATCACACAGCTTTACATTATCATTTAATGGCGGTCTATGTAATAATAGCTGGTAATTGTGGATTATGTAAAGTAACAAGAAGACCCAGCAATTTATTATTATATATATAGTTGTCGTAATTGCAAGTTTGTCGTTACCCTTCGCAATTACGACAACTATGCACATGCGTTGAGAGTTGCTCATGAGCAATGCATGTTGTGAAATGCATGCGCATTGTTCTAAGGGTTGCGGGGGGGGGGAGGCACAGGAGTGGGGGAAAGGAGTCACAGGGGAGGGAGAGGGGGGAAGGAGACACAGAGGAGGGAGAGGGGGAGAAACACGGGAGGGAGAGGGGGAAACAGACACAAGGGAGGGTGAGGGGGGAAAGAGACACAGGAGAGGGGAAAAAAGGAGAGGGAGAGGGGGAAAGTAGACACAGGGGAGGGAGAGGGGGGAAAAGACACAGGGGTGGGATTGGGGTGAAAAAGACACAGGGGATGGAGAGGGGGGAAAGAGACACATGGGAGGGAGAGGGGTAAAGAGACATACGGGAGGGAGAGGGGGAAAGAGACACGGGATTGAGAAGAGGAAAGAGACACAGAGGAGGGAGAGGGGGAAAAGGAGAGGGAGAGGGGGAAAGGAGGCACAGGAGAGGGAGAAAGAAGGCACAAGAGAGGGGGAAATGAGACATAGGGGAGAGGGAAAGGGGGAAAGGAGGCAAAGTAGAGGGGGAAGGAGAGACAGGTGAGGGAGAGGGGTATAGAAGACACAGGGGAGGGAGAGGGGAAGAGACAGAGGGGAGGGAGAGGGGGAAGAAACACAGGGGAGGGAGGGGGGAAGAGACAGGGGAGGGAGAGGGGGGGGACAAACACAGGGGAGGGAGAGGGGGAAAGAGACACAGGGGAGGGAGAGGGGGAAAGAGACACAGGGGAGGGAGAGGGGGAAGAGACACAGGGGAGGGACGGGTGGGGAAGAGACACAGGGGAGGGAAAGGAGGGAGGAAACACAGGGAAGAGAGATGGGGAAAAGATACAGGGAAGGGAGAGGGGGAAGAGACACAGGGGAGGGGGGGAAGAGACACAGCAGGGGAAAGAGACACAGGAGAAGAGGGAGAGACACAGGGGAGGGAGAGAGGGGAAAGAGACACAGGGGAGGGAGAGGGGGAAAAGAAAGAGACACTTAGGGTACACAGATGGATTATACATAAATAGACGGAAAACACAATGTATCACATATATATCATGGCGTCATTTTTTGAATGTTAAATCCGCCAGGCAGGGAGTCTGTAAGTGAGGTTGAAGGCAAATTTGCTATTCAATTGGCGTCTTTTGTCGGCCGCCCAATGGCTTCTGAGTTACGGGCTTGAAAAGAAATGGCGGAGGTTAAACCCATAACGTTTTTTCAAGCCTGCAAGGTTTTGGGCAATATGGATTTAAGATGCAAGCCTTGCAGGCTTGAAAAAAAGTTACAGGTTTAACCGCTGCCAAGACCGCAAATGTTTGTAAAGAGACACAATGGGGTGAGATAAGGAAAAAATAACACAGGGCAGGGAGATTGGGGCAAAGCGACACGGTAACGAGTGGGGGGGAAAAGACTCAGGGCTGGGAGAGGGGGCAGAGACACAGGGGTGAGAAAGTTTGTCTGTAACGCTTGCAAAGTGACGGGCTTGCGCATGCACGAAGAGCATGCCGCGGCCCACGATGAGCGCCTTTGGCCCATAAAGTAGTGGGGGAGAGGCTCACAATGAGCGCTGAAGGCGCTCATTGTAAGGCTTGCGATGAGTGCCAAAGGCGCCCATCGAGAGGCCTGCAAGTTAATGGGGGCAAACAACAGCATTGTGAGGCTTCATATTTTTATGCCGTAATTTTTGACGGGCAAGTCGCTAGTCTCAATAATATTAAAGGATTAACACATGCTTCTTACACATGAAACTATGGCACATAAATCCAGATTATTTCGGCATTGTACAGACTGTTTTATAAAATCGAAAATGTACTTAGTGTGTGAGTGGAGCTAGCACTCCAGGCGTGGGGCGGGGTCAGAAAACCAGAGCTCTATTCTAAACTAAAGTAAACTATCATTTAATTAATCTAAAAAAAACTATGTAAACTCAGAAACACTGCTTCAAATGACATGTTATTTCAAATAAAGAATTTTCTACTACTATCTCTGCAGTGACGCAGTTGCCTTTTCACAATCTGGAAGGGAAAAAATAAATAAACAGCAGATTAGACTGCACAACCCCCTACTGTCAACTCTGTATATTGACAATTTGTTATAACCTCCATAGCTTCTGACAATATTCCACCTCTCTTTACAAAGAATTACAGAATTGGAGCAAACCAGTTTATAACCCTATAAAATACAAAATCAATACTCAAGCCTTGTATTGATAAAATATATACTCCTTTGCTAATTTCGGAATTCATAAAAAGGTCCTCATTTGAAAATCAGTCTCTTTGTATAATCCAAATAAGCAGATAAATGCAAAGCCTACTGAAAATATATCTGTAGGAGGAAAATAAATATCTATCTCATTCTTTCTATCGCTACTGCCGCAATATGTAACACACCTACCCCCCAGTCATAGGGGATATTGAAGAAATAAGTGACGTTGCAAGTTTTTTGAAAGAGACGTTGCAAGTTTTTTTCAAGCGTTATAATAGGAGATGTTTGGTATTTCTTTGAGACGCACCTCAAAAGATATTCAAGACTACTACACTATAAAACCAACTATGCAATCCTCTACTCCAGCCAAACACTCACCAAAAAGTAGCTCTGAAGAGTCGTCAACGGCTACTAAAGCAGACATCCAAGAACTAATGTCCTCTTAAAGTTCAGAAATTAAAGCTGAAGTACAAAAAATTGTCGTTGAATTAACAGCTGAAATAAAAGCCATTGATACCAAAGTTACGGAACTAGAAGATAAATACAATAATCTTCTTAAGTCACAAGCAGAAATGGAGGAGTTGATTATGTTAAAAGAGGAAGATCTAGAAAATAGATCTAGAAGGCAAAACTCTAAAGGCAAGACTCTAAAGAAGATCTAGAAAATAGATCTAGAAGGCAAAACGTAAGAATACGCAATTTGCCAAAATCAGTTTGTGAGCTATCTTAATACATCAAAGATCTATGTACTAATCTTCTTCCAGACTTAAGTGAAGAAGAAGAATGCAGACTGGACAGAATTCATAGAGCGCTATGGTCTCCACCACCCTTTAACTAAAAAACACGAGATGTGATTGCCAGATTCCATTATTTCTCTACAAAAGACATATTTATTAAGGCAGCTAGACAAGGTATCCCTGAGGTAGAGGGTCGTCAACCATCCATTTTTAGTTGGATCTATTACCCACTAACTACCCTCTACAAAAGGAGACTTTTAAAACCTTTCCTAGAGGTAATCATAGCACATGTATATACATATACTTGGGTTTTCCCTTTTAGATTGAACATTTCAAAGAAAGGAAGATATCACTTCATCCACACCCCTGAGGAAGGAGTTGCGTTACTCCAGTTGTGGAAACTTCCAATCATACTAGAGCAAAAGCCACTGCCAGGGGGATTGCTCTTGATCACTACAATAAACTGGGAGCTGATATTTTATATTACAGGAAACATGCTTTAATTTTCATACATAAAAGAATTACCTTTCAACCTACAAAAACACATAGATAGTGAAGGCAGATATATTCTTGTCCAAGGCACTATTAATGAATGGCAGGTATTGCTACAAAGCTTATATGCACCTAATATAGTCCAAGCAAAGTTTTTCGGCAGCGTTTCAGATTTAATGAATACATGGCAACATTCCACATGGATAATTGGCATTGGCAATAAGAACTCAGTATCAGACCCTGCAAAGATAAGTCTAGGGATGCACTTCCCTCCTCAATCATAAATGCTACAAAAGTTCTTAAAAGGTTGCTCAAAAATCATAATTTGATTGATCCTTTGAGTAAGGAATCAAACTGAGAGAAATTATTCCTTTTATTCTGCCAGACACAAGTCACGTTGTTGCATAGATTATATCTTACTTCAACAAAGCATAGTTTCAAATCTAATTGTTGCTTAAATACACCCAATATCATGTGTAACTTTGAGTAACATATTACCTAAGGGCCGCACTCCCACTTGGTCTTTGAATCCAGCATTATTAAATGATAAACCCACAGAAGAAAAAATTCAAAGAGCCTTAGAAGATTATTTTTAATTAAATGGTGGGGGAGAAATAGACCAGATGGGAGTATGGGCAGCTTATAAGGCAGTCATAGGGGTGTGTGCATTTAATTTGGATCGCCTCTAAAAAACTAGAAATGAAGCAAATTAACCACCTCAGTTGAAAAATCGCAAATCTAAAAAAAACATTTTGATCTCAAAAACCTACAAAAATATTGAGGAAATTCTCAACCTAAAACATACACTTAATACCATACTGCGGAAAAAGATTATCAGCCCTATTTAATTCCAGCCTCCTAAATACGAAGTTTGAACGTAAGGGCTGCATGCTTCAAATTTTACAAAGTTACAATGCTATTAAATTAGAGGTGCTGTGAGGTACGAGCGAGGGATGCTATCTCATACACTGCAATTCCTATGACGTACGTACGAGCTATGTGCATCTCAATTAAGCTTTGCGTAGGGAAGTAGTGCAAAAAATGTAAAACGCAAGTTTAGTTTAAATGGTGTTGGTGAGGGGAGCTTGTGTACACAATGAAGCAGTGAGCTATACTATTAAGGGCCAGTGTAGGTGGGCGGATGAAAGCAGACAGGTCGGACAAATCCCAATCCACTAGAGAAGAACTGGAAACCCACTCCAGTATCTGTGACCTGCAAACCTTCTAGAAAAGCACTGGCAGAGGCCTAGCTGCATGTGCTGCAGTCCAGGGGGTCACAGAGAGTCAGACACTACTGAAAGACTGAACAGTAGATATTAAATTGTTCCCTGTGTACTTGATATATGAAATGTATATGTGATGAGCAAAAAATATACACATCTATATTGATATTTTAGGGGCCAAAATAGATCCGCTGTGAGTAATAAAGGGTTAATATTGGATCATTTTAATGTTTTTGTGTTGCTATTTAATCAGGTAGTGTGTCTTTATTTGCTTTATGTATGTTGCAGTATGGCTTTTCATATTGGCATGTGCATGACCATTCCAAGATATGATAATAACTAATTGTTTTTACAATGCATTTGATTCTGGGGGAGGGGGGGTTATTGTGCAATTATTTGTAATGACCTTCCATGCTTTCTCTATATGTTAGACTACACTGTTGTGTTAATTTTACACTTTACATTGTCTCTACGTAGTAAGTAAACCCTTTGCGGGTGCTTTTTTTGTTCATGTAGCGATTTTTGCTCAATTTGCGAGGTACAAGCTTACACGTGTAGGTTATAATAGAATGACACAATCATAAAACAAAACATGGCAACAAAGAAAAAAATGAAATGAACCTGTTCAAAAGTTTGCATACCCTTAGTTCTTAATACTGTATATTGCCCCCTTTAGCATCAATGACAGCGAGCAGTCTTTTGTAATAGTTGTCTATGAGGCCCCTAATTCTTGCAGGTGGTATAGCCGCCCATTCGTCTTGGCAAAATGCCTCCAGGTCATACAAAGTCTTTGGTCGTCTTGCATGAACCGCACGTTTGAGATCTTCCCAAGAGACTTCTTTCTAAATACTTTCACAGGCTGGCTACATAAATTACATGGTTTATTGTTATGAAGAATGTTCAGAGTTTTAGTTTGAGAAGCTTGTCATAACCAGCTACATTTTTTAAATTGTGTATTTTATATAATTTGCCATTATACCATACCTAAATAATATAGTTAATGCTAGATACCGGCAGCCTAAAAATTCTTGATATTTTTATATCTACTTTAAATTAATTACTATAAGTGTCTTTGACCATATCTACCTTTAAATGTACATTTAATTTGTGACTTAAGTATCTTTGAATTTCTGACTCAATTATAATTGTTTTGTATATTTCATTATATTTGTAATCTGGGACGGTCAGTTTGTTTTTATATGTGTCGTATTTTAACTATGTTTTAAATATGTTCAATAAAAGTTACATTTTATGTAATTTGTCCATGTCAATTTTGCTGGTTATTTAATTCCCATATGAGTATACTTAATAGCTTTATTAAGGTGTCTTTCTTTATTTCTCCTTTGTGTAAAGTAATCAGTTACCTTTCATAACCTCAATTGAACAGAGAAAACAATCTTTGGCTCGATGATATTAAGGTCAGGAGACTGTGATGGCCACTCCACAACTTTCACCTTTTTCTGTTGTGACCACTGGATGGTCAACTTGGCCTTGTGCTTAGGGTCATTGGCATGGTGGAAAGTCCAAGAGTGTCTACCTGACCTTGGCTTGGTATCAAGAGATCCCCAAATTTTCCACTTCTTAATTATTGATTACACAGTACTGACTGGCATTTTCAAGGCTTTGGATATCTTTTTATATCCTTTTCCATCTTTATGAATTTCCATTACCTTATTACACAGGTCTTTTTTTGCTCCCCATGGCTTAGTATCTAGCCTGCTCATATACACAGACACTAATTGTAATTTAAAAAGCCACAGTTTTGGGAAACTAACCTTTAATTGCCATTGTAATCTGTTTTGTGACATCTTGTGTGTCTGTAACAAGGCCAAACATTGTAACCTTATGTGTCTGTAACAAGGCCAAACATTGTAACCTTGTGTGTCTGTAACAAGGCCAAACATTCAAGGGTATGTAAACTTTTAATCAGGGCCATTTGAGTGATTTCTGTCATCATTATGATTTAAAATAGAGGCAAAAACCTCTGTGATAACAAATGGCATCATATGATCACTATCCTTCAATAAAATACATTTTTTTAGCATGATCGGTCATATTATAAAAATAAATGCCAACATTTCACAATTTCTGCCAGGGTATGCAAACTTTTGAGCACAACTGTATACTGTGTGTTAAAAAGCAAATGGTGGGACACAGAACTGCTGAAGTAAGAGATCAAAATAGTACTTAAATCACTTCCCCTTAATGGGGAATGTTCTACTTCTTTCTAAATACTTTCACAGGCTGGCTACATAAATTACATGGTTTATTGCTATGAAGAATGTTCAGAGCCTCATTCAATTCCGAGTTGCCCAATTGAATAGGGCTCTATATAAGCACATACAAAACATTTTCACAGAACTTTTTAGTTACTGAACCTCTATCCAAAACCAAGGTTTTCAACAACTAAACAATGATGTCAAAAAAATATGTTATGTGCTTATATAGAGCCCTATTCAATTGACAAAATTCAAATTGAATGAGGACCTCAGAGTTTTAGTTTGAGAAGCTTGTCATAACAAGCTACATTTTTAAAATTGTGTATTTTATATAATTTGTCATTATACCATACCTAAATAATATAGTTAATGCTAGATAACGGCAGCCTAAAAAATCTTGATAGTTTTATATCTACTTTAAATTAATTACTATAAGTGTCTTTGATCATATATACCTTTAAATGTACATTGAATTTGTGACTTAAGTATCTTTGAATTTCTGACTCAATTATAATTGTTTTGTATATTTCATTATATTTGTAATCTGGGACGGTCAGTTTGTTTTTATATGTGTCGTATTTTAACTATGTTTTAAATATGTTCAATAAAAGTTACATTTTATGTAATTTGTGCATGTCAATTTTGCTGGTTATTTAATTCCCATAGGAGTATACTTAATAGCTTTATTAAGTGTCTTTCTTTATTTCTCCTTTGTGTAAAGTAATCAGTTACCTTCATAATTCATAAACTCAATTGAACAGAGAAAACAATCTTTTTTGCCCAAAATCAAGGATACATAAAAACAAACAGGAAAAAAAGCATGTTAAATTATTAAGCAATGGTTTACATGTATGCAAGAAGAGTTAAATAATCCCTCAAAGGTAAAATAATAAAATCAAGGATACAGAAAAACAAACAGAAAAAAATCAGATTAAAAGATGAAGCAATGGCTTAAATACAGAGGTGGCTGGTGCATAGGGGCAAATGGGCAAGCGCCCCCAAAAAATGATCCATCACTTTAATATTGTAATTTACATTTATATAAAGAATAAACTTTAATTATATCTGTATATCAGCTTTCATGTCTTCTTTCATATGATTTTATAAAAAATATGCATATAGCACTTTAAATTAACCCTTTGTGTGCCTTCCCCCATGCCTGGTGTCTTTCCCTAGTGCTGCAGGATACAGTGTGAGTGTTGTGCTGGCCTGCTCCTCCTGGCTGAATCTACATTTACTATGCTAGTAATTGTATCAATTTTCCTGACTGGCAGATGCAGCATCAACCAATCAGAATGAAGCATCTGTATAATGTGGTTAGGGACATTCACTTGAACACCCACGAGCCACTTAGGACTGCTGTGGGAGCTAAGTGGCAGCTCCCACAGCCATACAGGAGGTCTCCCTCTCTTTTCCTCCCTCATCTTTATTCCCTCCCTCTCTTCCTTCTCTCTATTCCCATTGCCTCCTTTACCCCAGGGACTCATCATAGGGGTCCTGCTACCCCAGGGCCCTCTTTCCCCTGCTCTCCCTCCTCTGTGTCTCTTTCCCCCCTCTCTCACCCCTGTGTCTCTTTCCCCTCTTCTGTGTCTCTTTGCCTCCTCTCTCACCCCTGTGTCTCTTTCCCCTCTCCCTCACCTGTGTCTCTTTACCACTCTCTCCCTCCCCGTGTCTCTTTGCCTTTCTCTCCCTCCCCTGTGTCTCTTTGCCCTTCTCTCCCTTCCCTGTGTCTCTTTGCCCCACTCTCCCTCCCCTGTGTCTTTTCCCCCTCTCCCACCCCTGTGTCTATTTCCCCCCTCCTCCACCCCTGTGCCACTTTCCCCCTCTCCCACCAATGTGCCACTCCCCCCCATGCGGGCCTCCTCATCTGGGCCCCCTCTCTCACCCCTGTGTCTCTTCCCTGTCCCCCTCACCCCTTACGCGTCCCTACCCAGCTGGGCTCGACCATGCGTCCCACTTCAGCCAAGCCCGACTTGCGCGGCCTCTACAGCCGGGTGGGTGGAGGGGAAATATAGAGAGAGGAGGGGGTAGATAGAAAGAGGGGGATAGAGAGAGAGGGGGATAGAGAGAGAGAGGGGGGATAGAGAGAGAGAGGAGAGGATAGAGAGAGACAGAGGAGGGGGAGTTAGAGAGAGAGGGGAAGGGAAGATAGAGAGAGAAGAGTGGAAGATAGATAGAGCGAGAGAGGAGGGGGAGATAGATAGATAGATAGATAGATAGATAGATAGATAGATAGATAGATAGATTGATAGATAGATAGATAGATAGATAGATAGATAGATAGAGGGGGATAGAGAGAGAGCGAGAGAGAGGAAAGGGAGATAGAGATAGAGGGGGATAGAGAGAGGGAGGATAGATAGAGAAAGAGGGGGATAGAGAGAGAGAGGGGATAGAGAGAGAAAAGGGGGAAATAGAGAGAGAGGGGAGGGAGAGATAGAGAGAGAGAGGAGGGCATGATAGATAGAGAGAGGGGGCAAAGAGCTAGAGAGGGGGATAGACAGAGGGAAAGACGGGGTAGATAGAGAGGGGAATAGAGAGAGGGGGGATAGAGGGAGAGAGGAGAGGATATATAGAGAGAGAGAGGATGGGGAGATAGAGAGAGAGAGGAGGGGGGAATAGAGAGAGAGGGGGTGGAAAAGAGAGGGGGATAGAGAGAAAGGGAGAGATAGGCAGGGATAGAGAAAAGGAGAGAGAAAGAAATAGATAGGGAGAGGGAGGAATAGATATGGAGAGGGGGGGCATAGAGAAGGAGAAAGAGAAATGGAGTGATAGAGAGATAGTGAGGGCGGAGGGATTAGAAAGAGGGAAGGTAGGGAGAGCGAGGGATAGGGAGAGAGAAACATAGAGAGGGGGAGGGAGAGAGACATAAGAAAAGGTATAGAGGGAGGGAGATGGATAGGGAAATAGGGAAAAGGGATAGGGAGAGAGATAGGGAGGGGGAGAAAGATAGGGAGGGAAGGGGGAGAGAGAGATAGGAAGGGAGAGAGATAGGAAAAGGGATGGAGAGAGAGATCTGGAGGGAGAGGGAGAGAGATAGGGAGAGGGGTGGAGGGAGAGAGAGATAGGTAGAGAAAGGGGTAGGAAGGGAGAGAGGTAGATAGGGAGAGAGAGAGATAGGAATTATTGTCCCATAAGGGTCTGTATAGACCCATACGGAACTAATGGGGTTTAAGTAGGACCCATAAGGGTCTGTACAGACCCTTATGGGACTGAGGGGGTTAATTAGAGGCTCACGGGGGTGAGGAAACAAAGGGCCCCATTCAATTGCAAGCCGGGATCTCACAGGATCCAGACCGTATGTCTGCGGGTGTGTTGCGGGCTCCCATTCTTCTCAGATTCCGGAGCTATTCAATTGAGCTGGCCCAAAGCCGACTCCGTTAACCATGAACTGGTTCATAGCAGTTCAGGGAGGGAACATGATCAATTAAGCAACCTCCCATTTCGAATAAGCCAATAGAAAATGAGACCGTCATTAGTACAGCAGTAAAATATGGAGGTTACATGTCAATTAATTAGGTTCGGGGTCAGATATGAGATTAGACTTGCAAAACAGCAAAATACAGAATTATTAAAATGAATGCCAATACTGTTCAGGTCATATAATTCCAGAGATCGATATAACCCCGAAATTAAACATAAAAATAAATGTTATTTACTGCCTATTTTCAAGCTTGAAACTGTTGTGGAATTAAGTCTAATGTCTGTCATCGCTTTCCCCGTTATTTACAGTATTTATTTATTATTTGCATTCACAGTGCTATGAATAGGTGTTTAACCCCCTTGCAGGTCCTCTCTAGCACTCCTAGGATTTTCTCCTACATTTAACGTTTACGGGTGTGAAAACATTTGCGGCCTTGGGAATTGAAGCAATTGAATAGCGATTTGCGATTTTAGCCATTGTAACTCTTAGATTTAATATAAATAAATATAGAATGATATATTTGGGAATGTAAAATAAGCAGACAATTTATAATATAGAAATGTATTTGGGACTGCTTGTGAACAGTGCTCAATTCCAAGCAGCATCTGCACATATAAGTAAATTAATATCACTCATTGAAGGGGAGTATATATGCAAGGGAAACAACTATTCTGCCACTATATAAATCCCTCATTTGGAATAAGGAGTGTAATTTTGGATGCCACTTCAAAAGAAACACACACATTGAGGTTAGAAAAAAATATTCTGCCTTAAAAAAGGAAACAGGGTTTTCTTTTTTGTTTCATTGATCTTTATTAAGACAAGTAAAAAAGAAGAATTTTACAACATTGAACAATATAATCACACAAGTAACAAAAGATTAATATAACAGAAAAATATACAAGGGAGTATGTTTCTCATGCTCAACATAGAGAAAGCAGTGTTGCATATTTTGAACAATTTCACATCAGCAAATTACTGTCCTAACTATTTTACAGATTTTTTTGTGATATTACTGCCCCTCAACATTACAATATATAAGGCTTTACACTAATTAGCAAGAATTACAGTGTGCTTAAAGCATGTTTAGTAAGCTTCTTATACAGTGAGGGTATGCAAGGAACAAAAACAATGAGGTCAAATTAACTGATAAGTTTCCCAAGTATGCCAAACAGTGGTTAGAGTTAAACTTTAACCATGAATACCAGAGAAGAAAAAGAAAATTTGAATGAACGAAAAAGAAAAAGAGGGGAGTAAAGAATAAAAAAAAGAAAGGGAAGAAAGAAAGAAAATGGAAAAAAAAGGGGGGGAAAGAGGAAGGGGGGTCCATAGTGGCTTAATCGTCTCCAAGTATTACCTTGTAGTTGAACCCACATAGGGTGAGGTAATGAATGTCCAAGTATCCCAGCTCTGTCTCCAAGACTACTTGTTCTAATGCGCTCCTGTCTCCACTCTCTGCCAAGATTGGAAAAAGAGCTTCAAGATGACATTTAAGGCTCCCATATATGCAAAAAGTAGGATATGAGTCTAATAAGATATTGGTCATCCTTTCGTTTATAAAGATATAATTAACTTTAATGATTACATTCTGGAATTTAATAAGACTATTTTTCCAAGACCTGGCAATAATGTTTTTAGCTGCCAGCATAATTAATAGAGCAAGTTTATTACCCTGTGAGTTCAGGTTAGTAAAGTGAATACCCAGCAGGCAAATAGCAATAGCTGGCCTCAAGGTAATCTTAAATAGTCTCAATATTAGTTTAACAGTCTTAGACTTCTTGAACTATAGTGCACAGCCACCATGCATGGAGGAAATTCCTTGGTGTTTGGCATCCTCTGAAGCATTTATCATTCCCCTTGGAAGTGATTTTGTACATCCGTACAGGGTTCATATAAGCCCTATGAAGGATCTTTATAGAAGTTTCTAACAGGCTATAACTTATCAAGCCTTTAGTAAGGTTTGAGCAGGCCTCAGTCCATGTGTTATTGTCCCACGTTTGATCCAGATCCAACTCCCATTTCAACATGAAGGAAGGCTTCTGTTTGTCAGGAGGAGTGCTAAAAATATTGTAAAGGGACCCTAGGATCCCTTTGGATAGGGGTACATTTTGACAAATTATTGTTAACCAGGAATTCTTTGGTGGGTCCTGTTTTTTAAGCATTATAGCAACCCAGTGTCTAATTTTAGTGTAGTTAAAGAGTTCTTGTCTTGGGATATTAAAGTCTTTTCGCATTTGATCTGAGGAAATTATGCGATTATTCATGAACTATGATCCTATCCTATCTAATTTAGGAGAAGTCCAAAAAGCTTTTGAAGCTGCTGAGAAGGTGACTTGCATGGTTGAAAGTGAGAATAATGAAGTGAGAGGTGAAGGAGGTTGAGCTAATTGGTATTTGGAATTGGCCCATCTCCAGATTTTCAAAGTAAGGTTAATCATTGGGTTCAGGAAATTGGTATTGAGTTAGGGTAAGGGGACCATAAGATTTCCCCCCAAGATAGAGGGACCATTTGGAAGTATTTGGCAGAGTGGGTAAGAGGTATGTATGCCAGTTGTGCTGCTTTAATAGTAGGAAAAGTTAGGACAAGATAAACCTCCCTTTGCTTTGTGCCGAAACATAATCTTTTTTTGCTATTCTGGGAGGCCTGTTCCTCCAAATGGATTTAAAAACTTGATTTTGAAAACAAATTAGTTCCTTGTTGTTTATTTGGATAGGCAGGGTCCTAAATAAGTAAAGAAGCCTAGGTAAGACATTCATTTTGACAGAAGCAATACAGCCCATCCAAGAAATGTGTGATCTAGACCAGGGGTCACCAAACTTGGTCCTGGAGGGCCGACCCAGGCCTGGATTTGTGGATATCCTTGCTGCAAACAGGTGAGTCAATCAGGATGGCTGAAGAAACAAGATTCTCACCTGTTTGCAGCAAGGATATCCACAAATCCAGGCCTGGGTCGGCCCTCCAGGACCGAGTTTGGTGACCCCTGATCTAGACCAAGTACCCATGTCCGTTGTTAAGGCTTTGAGAAGAGGGGCATAATTTACCTTGTATAGGTCTGATATCATGTTAATTATATTAACACCAAGATATTTTATATGGGAAGTAGGCCAGATGAAATTGTAAGCTGATTTTAGGTAAACCAGGGTTTCTGGGGAAAGACCTAGGCTAAGGGGTTCAGTTTTGTCAAGGTTCAGACGGAGACCAGAGAGAACCTCAATAGATGACTCAGGGTTTGCCAGTGAGTAAAAAAGTTCATCGGCAAAGAGAGAGTATTTGAGGTAATGGTGTCCTACCTTGAAGCACTTGATCGCAGAATTGGCCATGAAGGCGTGGGCCAGGGGATCGATGGCTAAGACAAAGAGCAGGGGGGTTAAAGGACATCCCTGCCTGGTGTCCCGTTGTATAGAAATGCAAGCTTTTTGCACCTGGTCCAGGAGCTACCTTATTTACAGAGGGTGAGCTGCTTGTCAGAAGCTGTAGATTAGTGCTGAACCTGTCTCTTGGAGCTGCGAATACCAGGGCCTGCCGGATACCAGAAACCTGAGAGAGAGAGTCTGGAGTACACAGTAAGTGTGGTAATCAAAGAGGCCTGCAGTCCTAGTAAATTGCTGTTTTATGCCATACCTACTCTGCTGGGGACTGAGAGGAAATCATTGTTTCCCGTTCCTGTGGGATACTGTTGTAATACTATACCTGAGAGAACGGTACAGCATACTGAAGCTTTCAGAGAGACGGACCCTCCGTTTACCTTAGGTCAGAGGACCATTACCTTTAAGATACCCCCCAGGGAAAAAGTCTGTGTTTATAAGAGTGACCTTTTTCTAATTTAGAGTACCTGAGTACTCTGTGTAAGGGTCCCTGCGGGGAGGACACTCGGAGAGAAGGGCAGGCCGGTGTCCTTGCTACTAGGTGGCGATATATCATAAAAACTACTCCATACAGAGTTGAAAAGGAGTTTGAGTTCCTACCTGAAGACAGCACTGTGTCTTGTTTTCCACCTGTAGCAGATAAGCTGCACAGGGCTAGTCATGGTGTTCCCATATGTCAGTCAGTACGTTTACGTATAATTTTATTTTTGTTTTTTAAGCAGAGTTTCTGCTTCAATTTACTTTTGCGCTTTAATAAACTGGTTTGCTGCACTAGACACTATAATCTGTTGATTCTTTCAAGGTACCACAGTTCTACATAGCCATCCTTGTCACAGTACGTAACATGTTAATAAACCTTCCCGCAAATCCAAATTTGGACAAAGTAGCAAACAGCAAACATTCAAGCGTGTCAAACGCCTTTTCGATATCAAGTGCGAGCAGGCAGAGTGGAGAGTTGGATCTTCGGGAAAGATGTATGATATTAATTGGTATATAGATTGGTAGAAGTCCATCTGGACCAGGTGATTTCCCTGATTTCGGGTCCTTAATTATGTCTTGGACCTCCTCGCAGGTTACTTCTCTGTTTACATTTTGGAGGTCTAGAGGAGAAATTGAGGGTATTTAGTTATGAGGTAGTTACTTTATCAGGGGCTGAGGTTTGGGTTGAGTAAATATTTGGATAAAAGTTTTCAAAGGTATTCTGAATCTCGTCTTGGCTTATAGTGGGGAGACCAGACAAAGTCCGTATTTGGGAGATTTTAGTTTGGGAGAATTTAGATTGCAGACTTCTGGCTAATAATTGGTCTGGTTTGTTCGCTTTTGAATAGAAGAGATGCCTAGTACATCTAAGTGCTTTCTCTGTTTTGGAGGAAAGAATACTATCAAGTTCCATTCTGGTTTTCTCAATTTGGTGCACTTTAAAACACAGAGGCATGCAATTGCGAGCCTTGCAAAGCTGCAATGAAGGCACGCAGGACTTTTAAGCACCCTTGACTTGTCAATTGGACGCGATAGCCGGCGAAAAACGTAGCACTTTGCCGCTAATCGCGAGGAAAGCAGATTGAAAATGTAACTCCCAAAATGTATTCAAGCGCGTAACTCTAAAACCCCGAAAAAACAGCAAAATAATTATACAAGAATAATAACACACTCACACACAGCACAGGGGGAGAGCCAGGAAGCCTGGGTGTGAGGTTGCAGGTGAATTTAAACCATATTTGGCAAGGAAAAAAATGACAGACGAAAAAAATAAAAAATTCTGAAACAGGGTGAAAACTATGCTGAACAAAGCCGAGCATGCGGGACTTAGAAAATACACGATGGCGAAGACAGTAACAATTACACCAACAACGCCAGGCATGCAGGACTATGAAAATAAAACCAACGGCAGTCAGCGCGTACCACGCAAAGATTCAGCACACACACACAGTGGAGAAAGACACAGGGAAGGGACAGGGTTTGATGGTAGAAAGAGACACATTGCATTCCCAACACAAAACTTGCAGGTTAACGAAACCTGCAATGAGCGTCTCGTACAGTAAGCGGGAGGAAAGGCTCGCAATGAGCGCCGAAGGCACTAATCGCAGGACTCTCGATGAGCACAGCGAGCGGGAGAGGCTTGCAATGAGCGCCAAAGGAACTGAGCGCAGGGCTCGTGATGAGCACCAAAGGTGCTCAGAGGAGCAAAAGCCTCACATTGTGTGGCAAACAGTATTGCTAGCCTTCCAATTTTAATCCCTTCATTTTTGACGGGCAATTTCCTAGTTTGATATAAACTAGAGTAAACTGGTGAGAGTAAACATACAAATATCAGGAAGAGAGCTAGTACAGGGAAGAAACTCGTAACTCAGTTGTAACATTTTTTGAACCTGTTTCCTACAAAGCTACCACAGATGAGGCACATTGTTAGATAGTTTCTGTTGAAGAAAGCAGACCTGCCTCCTTTCTGGACTGCGTTCGTTACCTTGCTGATCTATTATGTGCCATTGTGATGTGGGGTAAGGCATGCATTAGCTAGTGGATCTAGCCTTACATGTGAACTTAGGAATGTGTTTCAAGCATATATAGGGAGCCATTTCTAGTGCAGCTAGTATAGTAGCTAAAAGTTTTACAGCAATAACTAGGCTTTCTTGTTGCAGGAGAGAATCTGCTAGTAGAGGGAAAAAGAAAATTAACACATCATTAGAGTCATAAAACAGTCCAGAGAGCCAGGTTCTCCCTACTAAGGTACAGGGAACAAGGTACAGAGTCTCTGTAAGTCCACTTGGAGCTATTATGCTCAGTGAGTAGTATTCCTTTTAGAGAGCCAATAAGGAGAATAAGAGCTTTCTGACAACGGTGTGATTCTCCATCTAATGCCCACAAAATGTGGATTAAGTTAAAAAACAAGGCGAGTGTTAGGACGATTGAATGCCAGGTTCGGATATTTGCTCTGGGAAAGAAGCGCTAGAAGTTTGTCCTTTCAATCTTTTTTATTTTGGAACTTCAGTCCATTGCCTTTGTGGTAATGCGTTGGTAGTTGTTGTGTCCACGGATGTCTCTTCCGTGACAAGGCCTAACCGCCTTAGTAAGCTCAGTAAGCATTCCTCCAAGGAGCGGGAGGTATTTTGTGTGCCATTGTGGTGGAAAAAGAGAGCAAAGGGGAAACCCTATCTGTATCTAATGTTATGTTCAATAAGAATCGTCAGAGCTGGTTTCATCAGCTTACACTTCATAAGTGTGGAAGGGGACAGGTCCATGTAGAGTTACAGTGGTGACCAATCAGGGCCCCTGATTGTTTTCATCTTACAGGTTGTCGCCAAGATCAGGTCTCTAGATTATTGACACAGACGTCTGACAATAGTGTCTCTAGGAAGATCCTGATTTTTAGATCCACCAAGGGCTCTATGAGCTTGCTCAACCTCCCACACATGATCCGGATGATCAGAGAGAATCTTATTGAATGTAGCATTTAGATATCTGGGCAGATCAAGTGCCGCTGATGGTACGCCTATGATCCTGATGATAAATCTCCTTGAGCGGTTCTCAAGGTCCTCCATTTTGTCCTCCAGGTTGGAAATACGAGAAGAGTTCTGTGTGATTTCCGCTCTGTCCCTCTCCTGAGGTTCTACTTTTTGGTCAGAGGTCTCTTTCAAAAGTTGGGTCCTCTGCCCTAGGTCATGAATGTCTTTTTGGAGTGCCGTGACAGCTCGTGAGAGATATGTTTGGATGAGAGCCTCAGTTTTAGCCATTGTTTGATCAGTCAGGTTTACATTGGGTTGTGATGTAGGCATAGAGGCTTCTGAGTCAGAAAGATCTGACTCCTGGGCTGAGATTCCTGGGCTGAGGTAGAGCAAGTTCCTAAAACTTTGAAGTGCTCGGCAATCTTTTTGGAGGCCAGGTTTTTTTTATATTTCCCCATTCTGCGTAGTAGTATGATAAGCCTTGGAAAGGGATGTCAGTCAGGTACCAATGATCAGTGGGGACCTCCACTCAATTTGTCTTTATTATTTATTTATTTATTTTTCTTTTCACAAGTTTAAAGTGATTTAGATATTGTATCAGTTGAGTTGCATAGTCTCGGTATCCCGAGCAGTGGAGTTAGATAGCCGTATCCTCACCGACTGGGAGAGGAAATACAGTGCCTTGCAAAAGTATTCATCCCCCTTGACTTTTTAACTATTTTGTTACATTACAGCCTTAAGTTCAATGTTTGGTTAATCTGAATTTTATGTGATGGATCAGAACACAATAGTCTAAGTTTGTGAAGTAAAATGAGGAAAATATATACCGTATATACTCGAGTATAAGCCGACCCGAGTATAAGCCAAGGCACCTATTTTGCCACAAAATACTGGGTAAAATGAGTGACTCGAGTATAAGCCGACCTGTGTCCCTTTTGTGCCTTCTGTGTCCCCCGCTCTCTCCCGTGTTTCTTCTCCCCTCTCCCTTCCCTGTGTCTCTTCCCCCTCTCCCTTCCCTTTGTCTCTTCCCCCCTCTCCCTTCCCTGTGTCTCTTCTCCCCTCCTCATTCTCAACCTCCCTCCTCAACCCCACTCCTCATCCTCAACCTCCCTCCTTATCATCCCTCCTCATCTTCAACCTCCCTCCTCAACCTCCTCCTCCTCAACCCCCCAATCTCATCCTCAACTCCCCCATCCTCAACCGCCTCCTCATCCTTAACCCCCTCCTCAACCTCACTCCTCAACCGCAACCCACCTCTTCAACCTCAACCCCCCATCCTCAACCTCCCTCCTCAACCCCGCCATCCTCAACCTCCCTCCTCATCCTCAACCCCCCCCCCATTCTAAACCCCCCCCCTCATACTACCCCTCTAAATACCCCCCCACCCTTCCCTTCACTTACCTGCTCCGGCCTCCGCTCCTTCAAGGCCGTGATGTGGCGCGCATGTGACATCACATGCGCACCATGTCATTAGCATATACCGGGTGCCGGCACCCGGTATATGCTAATGACATGGCGCGCGTGTGACGTCACTGCATTAACATATACCGGATGCCGGCACCCGGTATATGCTAATAACGTGGCGCGCATAGCAGGTGAGGGGAGGGGTGGTATTTAGAGGGGTAGTATGAGGGGGGCTTACAATGAGGAGGGGGGAGGGAAAGAGACACTGGGGATTACAGAGACAAGGGGAGGTAGAGAGACACGGGGGGTAGAGAGACACAAGGGGGGGTTAGAGAGATATGGGGGGGGAGAGACAAGGGGGGGGTTAGAGAGACACGGGGGGGAGAGTGACTCGAGTATAAGCCGAGGGTGCCCTTTTTAGCCTTAAAAAAAGGGCTGAAAAACTCGGCTTATACTCGAGTATATACGGTACATAAAACTATTTTTTTGAAAATTGGCATTTGCGTATGGATTCACCCCCTTTGTTATGAAGCCCATAAAAAGCTCTGGTGCAACCAATTACCTTCAGAAGTAACATAATTAGTGAAATGATGTTCACCTGTGTGCAATCGAAGTGCCACATGATCTGTCATTACATATACGCACCTTTTTTGAAAGGCCCCAGAGGCTGCAACACCTAAGCAAGAGGCACCACTAACCAAACACTGCCATGAAGACCAAGGAACTCTCCAAACAAGTAAGGGACAATGTTGTTGAGAAGTACAAGTCAGGGTTAGGTTATAAAAAAATATCCAAATCTTTGATGATCCCCAGGAGCACCAACAAATCTATCATAACCAAATGGAAAGAACATGGCACAACAGCAAACCTGCCAAGAGACGGCCGCCCACCAAAACTCACGGACCGGGCAAGGAGAGCATTAATCAGAGAGGCAGCGCAGAGATCTGAGGTAACCCTGGAGGAGCTGCGGAGTTCCACAACAGAGACTGTATTTGTACATAGGACGACAATAAGCCGTACGCTCCATAGAGTTGGTCTTCATGGCAGAGTGGCCAAAAGAAAGCGATTACTGTCAGCAAAAAACAAAATGTCACGTTTTGAGTTTGCGAAAAGGCATGTGGGAGTCTCCCAAAAAGTGTGGAGGAAGGTGATCTGGTCTGATGAAATTAAAATTGAACTTTTCGGCCATCAAAGAAAACGCTATGTCTGGCGCAAACCCAACACATCACATCACGCAAAGAACACCATTGTGAAACATGGTGGTGGCAGCATCATGCTGTGGGGATGTTTTTCAGCAGCTGGGACTGGGAAACTGGTCAGAGTTGAGGGAAAGACGTATGGTGCTAAATACAGGTATATTCTTGAGCAAAACCTGTACCACTCTGTGCGAGATTTGAGGTTAGGACAGTGGTTCACCTTCCAGCAGGGCAATGGCCCCAAACACACTGCTAAATCAACACTTGAGTGGTTTAAGGGGCAACATGTAAATGTGTTGGAATGGCCTAGTCAAAGCCCAGAGCTAAATCCAATCGAAAATCTGTGGTCAGACTTAAAGATTGCTGTTCACAAGCGCAAACCATCCAACTTGAAGGAGCTGGAGCAGTTTTGCAAGGAGGAATGGGCAAAAATCCCAGTGGTAAGATCTCATAGAGACTTATCCAAAGCAACTTGGAGCTGTGATTGCGGCAAAAGGTGGCTCTACAAAGTATTGACTTTAGGGGGGTGAATAGTTATGCACATTGACTTTTTCTGTTATTTTGTCCTATTAGTTGTTTGCTTCACAATAATAAAAAAAAAAACATCTTCAAAGTTGTGGGCATGTTCTGAAAATTAAATGATGCAAATCCTCAAACAATCCATGTTAATTCCAGGTTATGAGGCAACAAAACATGAAAAATGCCAAGGGGGGTGAATACTTTTGCAAGGCACTGTACATCATGAAATGTGAGGGAATGAAATTTGATTGCTGGACCAGCAGCCTTTTATGAGAGAACAGTTGTAAATCAGCAAAAATGGTGGTTGTATCAGACCTGTCACAAGTTGTTACAGCTGCTTCTGTGTTTAGTCTGTGGAATTTAAGTTGTCTTGCAATTTAGTTTAGACTTTGCAATATAGCTGCAGCAATAGTAGTTAGGCACAAGGTGGCAGTATTGTAGTGTCCAATTATTATAGTTTATTTATTTTTATTTTATTATTAACTTTTATTTGTAACGCGCCAACATATTCCGTAGCGTAATATAGGGGATAAAAACAAAGAAAAATACAGCATTAACAACCTTCCAAAAATGGAGGACCCTGTTTTGAGCTTAGAATCTTTGCAGAAAGTGCTTTTTCCCAAAGCATCCTAGAAGACTGATAATTATTATAGTTTATTTATAACGCGCCAACATATTCCGTAGCGCTTTACATAAATTAAGTTCAAACAAAGATAAATACAGATTAACATATAGCAACGAAAGGAATTCAAAAGGTCTTGGTCCTATGTGCTGTTGGTTACACCAAGTAGAAGGGATTGTATAAGTTTACAATATTGCCCATTAAATTCTGTCCAACAAGGAACCCCAGAGGTTATAGGAAAGATTCTTCTCCCAGATCCCTGACTTGAAGCCCCCTTTGATGGCCCTTGTCTGCAGTAGTTTACCAACCTAAGGTGGTCTGGATGTATGGCCCTACAGAAGGGTCCCCTCTTTATTTTTCCTGGGGGGCTTAGTCAAAGTTCCCCAACCCCCAGCTTGAGTAGATGGCAAATCCTCCTGGCCTAACTGTAGAGCCAACTTGGCCCACGCACTCTGGGGCCGCACCCCAAGGTGGTGGCGCCTCATGTCCCTCTCTGCTAAGTGGCCTGGATCGTTTTGCTTACCACCCTGAGCCTCTGCCCTTGATGGCGCTGGGCCCCACTTGTTGCTGTCCTGGGTCCGCCCGCACTGCAATCCCGACTCCTGTCACAGCACTCTCCAGCAGCCTGACAGCCGAGAGCCACTGGGAAATTGGGGTTGAGAGAGAAAATTCAATAGATAACTTTAAAAAGGGGTTCAATATATTTTTTATAAAAAGAGCATACCGGGTTATATTGGATAACTGGAGTAGTATGGGTACTGATGCAGGGAGTAATCCGATTACAAGTATTTGGGATCAGGAAGGATTTTTCCTCCTTTATAAGACAATTGTCAATGTTTTAATGGGTTTTTATATTTGCCTTCTTTTGGATCAATTAACAATTCACATAATACAGGAATAAGAGCAGATCTAAAAATGTTTCATCTTCAATTCCCATATTAATATTTTACCTTTCTGATGTTAAGTGTTAACATTAACAAAATGGTTAAAATGTGGTGGAACTATATGATTCTGCAATATATTTATACACTCTCTATGATGTAGTAACAATGTGAACTTTATTGGTAAATTCCTGGTGGTTGCATACTAGAACACAGACTTTTGCGACCAAGATAAAAAGTCCATTAGTGGGCAACTTGGTCCTACAAGGGCTGCCGACAGTCCAGGATCTCTATCTTGCTGCTTGTATTTGTAGGTTATCTCTTCATTACCACATTATTCACTCAGTTTCATTCATTCTGATTGATAGACCTGTGCCCATTTATAGAGGTATTAAAATCTTGGACTGTTGGAGGTCCTCATAGGATGAGCTGCCCACCACTTGTATAAATCATGAAGAAATCTAATTTCAGAAACAGGCTACAAAATAGATAATTCAGATCAAAGGTTCAGCAGCAAACGGTTGAGGCATAACTGTCATGGCCGCAGGCACTGGAGAGGGGCAGTGGTTGGAATCACTTGTAGGGATCATAAGAAATCCAAAATCAATAAAGAATAAAATTAGAAACTTTTATTAACACACCATATAACAATGACGAATAATTAAAAACATAGGATCCCTTGGCTTAAGTTACCAGTGGGGTACTGACGGTCACAACTGGAATGGAAACTTAGATTGAAGGTCAATCCATCATACACAGCTTTTTTAGATTCAATATTACATGAAATCAATGTTATCTAACATAAAATGAGGACTATACAAATAGAAACGAGAGAGGAGACCCTGTGGCCCTCGAAGGAAGCCTCCTATCCGGAAGGCTCAACAAATTTGAAGTCCCAAATCTGGCTTAAGTTCCTGTAGCTAATAATAAAGCCTGTCCTCAGTGTTGTAAAGTCTGTACCAAAATCTTGGAAAAGGTAATATTCAATCTCCACCAGTAAAATGAACCAAAGTATTTGTGGGTCACATGTATTAAAAACCAATAAAACCAACTGTATTCACTGCAGGCTGTAACAACCCTGACCATAAACCAAGGTTGCCCTTATGGGAACCTCGCAGCAAGTAAACTAGTATGGAGATGAATATTATAAAACTAGGAAATTGCCTGACAAAAATGACGGGAATAAAATTGTAGGGCTGGCAATGCTGTTTGCCACACAATAGGAGGCTCTGAGCCTCATATTTCCTGCATTGCAATGATCACCTTCTGCGCTCATCGCGAGCCCTACGATGAGCGCCTTCGGCACTCATTGCAAGGCTTTCCCCCTGTGTAGTTTATAGGCCTCGCGCTTAAGTGTTACTGTGTTTGGTTGTGTTAGTGCCTTGAGTTAAGTGTTACTGAGTTGGGTTAAGTGTTACTACATTGTGTAAAATGTTAGTGGCTTGGATGAAATGTTACTGGCTTTCGCTAAGTGTTACTGCTTATGGCTCATTTTTACGTCCTTCGGGGATAGTTTTATATCCTTCGCTCTAGTTTTATGTCCTCGTTTTCATTGTATTGCGTTTTTTTTGGCAGACACTTTTTTCCTTGCTTAGGCGATTTTCGATAGTGAGAAAACAACAAATATGACTCAAATTAACTTGCAACCTCACTCACAGGCTTCCTGGTTCTCCCACTGTTTTGTGTGTGAGTGTGTATGCAAATTTGAGGCTTATTTGTTGCTTTTTTAGGTCTTTTCAGTTCCGTGGTTCGGCGTTAAAGTCAGATTTGTGCGAGCCGCACAGTGTATGCGCGGATTTTGATCCTAAACCCTACGGGTCGTAAGTCTTGCGTGCCTCAACTGCTCGCCTCAACTACGGGCCACAACGTGACCAAAGTCCTTGAACTGACAACTATATGTGATTCCTTGTATTAATACATAGTCTGACTGCAGTTTTGCTGCTAACAAATGTTTGTTTATTGACATTAACAGTGGTGTTAGGCACCTGGAAATCCAACTTATTTTGTTCTTTATTTACAGAAATCCAAAATCAGAATAAAGTTAAGAGAAAAACAGCACCCAGAAACTGAATGCACTGCAAAGACTATAGGCTCAACCAAGCACTGGCTTTAAATAGTGAAGATGAATACACCAGTTGATGAAATGCAATCATAACATATCTCTCAATACTTAATAGTCAACAATTTATTTTAACTAGAAATATATTTAAGTTGTGCTTATTTTGGGTATTTTGTATTGATTTTATACAAAAACATTTTAGGTTTATCATATCGCATGCTTACTCAGACATTCCCTTTTTCACAGTCAGTCTGATGATTGCCCAATTAACGGCCTTAGTTTTGCAATTATGTAACTAAAATACGTGTCCTTACTTCCCATCTCTTGAAAAAGACACAGGTCAATGACTGCAAAACTCATTGGTTAATGACACTGTACTTCACATAGTTACATAGTTACATAGTAATTGAGGTTGAAAAAATACTTTTAGCCCAAGTTTAACCTTTTAAGATCTCCTCTGATCTGCAATATGCAGATTAGTTGTTAATTGATCCAGAGGAAGGCAAACAGAAAGAAAACCCCAAGTGAAACTTTGCCAATTTTCTCAAAAGGAAAAAAAAATTCCTTCTAGATATTGGCGATCGGATTCCTCCCTGAATCAATACCCCCTCTCTAATTAACCAGGATAACCCTGAATGCACTTTTTATTTTAAAGTATATCCAATCCCTTTTTAAATTATCTAATGAATCCGCTTTCACCACCTCTTTTGGTAGAGAATTCCACAGATTAACCACCCTTACTGTGAAGAACCCTTTTCTTTCTTTAAGGTGGAATCTTTTTACTTCTAACCTCAAAGGAAGTTCTCTTGTCAGTTGAAAACCACTTGGCACAAAAAGCTCACTTGACAAAGCTTTATACTGACCCTGGATGTATTTATATAAGGTAATCGTATCGCCTCTTAAACGCCTTTTCGCTAGAGAAAATAAGTCTAATTTTGTTAGTCTTTCTTCATTTACTGTATATAGGATCTCTGAATATGCATTTCTCTGGAAAGTACAGCTTGTTCTTATGTGTCCTAGGAAGCCAAGCAATAATGAGAAATGAAGTCATATTTTACAATAATCTAAATTACCTCTTATTTTAACCTAATTGGACAAGTTTAATCAGACATTATGGGCTATCTGTTTTTTAAGTATAAATATAATATGCACAAACAATTATAATTTAATAAAACAGAAGGTAGCTGTTTTAATACCATAAAACATAATTATAGTCACAGCTATATAACATATTATTTTCTGTAAGCTGAATCTATTTTTACATCAATATTTCTGTAAGCTACTTTTTATTACAATAAAACTTTGAAAGAAAGTTGGTCTGTCTGAATGCACCAACGAATATCACCAAACCATTTCAAATGGCCAGGGGCACAATTCTGTACTTTTAGACAGGGTTTACACCATTATCTCCAGTTGGTAAACAACGTTTTTAGAAATACATATTCTGTAGAACTGACAATCTAGGCTTCCGTTTTTCTTCTCAACTTTAAAACAACATTAATTGGAGAAAGGGGGACATGGTCAAGACTGGAACACAGCTTTCCCCTCAGATCGGGGACATTGCGTAGAAAGAGGGACATTTAGTGGACTAATATGGACAGGGGGATTTCTCCTGGAAAGAGAGATAATTGATGGGGTATGTGATTTTGATGTGTCTTCCTGTGCAACATTTAGTGATATGCAACTGACTGTCCAGTTACAATCCTGCATCTTAGTGACGTCACACAAGCGACGCAAGGGAAGGCTGCAGTACAGGAGGAGTGCTGGTATGAAGCGCTGCGCGATGGGGTGAGATCAAGATGGACCAAGGGATGATCATGGATGGGCAGAGGGCAGAATCAAGAGAGGAAAGGGGAGCATCAAGAGGGGCAGGGGGGATCAGGGAGGGTCAAGAGCTCCTGGAGGCTCCCAAATGCTCCAAATGTGTGTGTGTGTGTGGTGTACGTATATATATATATATATATATATATATATAAATATTTGTGTGTGATGTAGGAAGTGTATTTGTGTTTGATTCAGAATATTTTTTCTTGTTTTCCTCCTCTAAAAACTAGGTGCGTCTTATGGTCAGGTGCATCTTATATGGCAAAAATACGGTATATCTCTTGTCAGCGCAGTCCTATGCAAGGTATACCGCAATTCGCTAAGCCCTAACATGGCCTATATTTCAGAATATAGAACATATTCAATGCAAGGGTCTCACATGCCCTTAATGGGCAGTGTGTGATATAATAATATAGTATAAGGGGTTAATTATCAAATCTTTATTGATAATACATATAAAACAAATGCTGAATTAAAAATATAAACACAACATGTTTTCATGAATGCCGGCCAGTTGGAATCTAAACTATGATAATAATATGAATAATGTTTAATAATTGCATATAGGTAGCTTACAACTTCAGTTCTCAAGTAACAAGACTTAACAGTACAGAAAGGAGGGTAGAAAAATCAATAAATGTTTGGTTTATAAAATACATTCCATGTTAGCAAAATACACTGAAATCAGATATAACTATTGTAACCTTTGGTATTAAAGTTAGTTCTTAGTAATGTTCTATCCATAGAATGTGGCACCAGATATTAATACTCAATGTATAGCATCTTTGAGCTTGCACTATCAAGTAAGAGTATCTGGTGCCACAGATATTCCTGTATAGGACATTAGTAAGTAACAACTTTAATACCAAAGACTACAATAGTCACCGTATTTTTCCCTGTATAGGAGCTCCTATGTATAAGACGACCCCTACTTTCTCAAACCCAAAATTAAGAAATCAATAATTTTTACGAGATGATGCTCAAAATATTGTTAATGCTACATACGGACTGTTCCTGGAGTATTGATCCAGAGTTCTGATTGGTTTATTAAGAATCAGGCTAGTGATTGGTGGAAGCCTGTTCGCAGAGGCAAGGGCCCCATTCAATTCCAAGCCCGCAATTACAGGGCTAGAAGCAAAAATCGTAAACCATACAGTGGTGTGTTTATATTTGCTTTTACAGTTCTACAAACAGCATTTACGGGTTTGAAAGCAATTGCAAGCTTGGAGAATTGTTGCATTTGAATCTTGATTTGCGATTTTTGCAACTGTTACATTTGGGGGAACGAAACATCAAGGGTGGAGATGGGTCGAAGTTACAATTTTGACAACCCGCAGTACTTTTGAGCCTCTAACCTGCAAATGGATTGCGGGTAGCTAAAAGAGGCCAATTAAATATCAGTAACTTTTACAGGCTCTACTACGGGCACCTGCAGGGCCTCTCAACCGGTTACCCCCGTATTGGTCTAAAGATTTTAGAAAAAAGTATAGTCTTATACACAGAAAAATACGGTACTTTATGATTTCAGGATATTTTGCTAACCTGGAATGTAATTTATAAACCAAATATTTATAGATTTATCTACCCTCCTTTCTGCACTGTCAAGTGTTGTTAATCGAGAACTTTGTGTAAGCTACCTATAATATTATTTATTATTTCCTTTAATTTCCTTTGATTGTAATGTGCCAACATATTCCATAATGCTACAAGTTCAAGTAAAAAATAATATTAAAACAATGCAAAGGGATGGGAGGTCCTGTCTTTGAGTTTAAAATCAAACTTGCACAGTGCTTTCCATAAAACACTTAGGGCCTCATTCTATTATCGGCCGTAAAATGGCCGCAAGGCTGCGATTCCTTGCGGGGGTTCCGTTATCTTGGAATTCAATTATACGGCCCGCAAGGATCTCCCCTTACGGCCGGCCGTATATCTTGCAACCAGCCGTAAGCTCAGAAAACTTTAAACGCAAAAATAAATTCAAGACGGCACTGTACAGCTCTGTAAATGCTAGGGATCATATTAGGGGACATGAGGATTAATAGCAACCCCCTCTCAAGCTTGCACATCAGCCCAAATCCGAGTTTACATTAACTGTTTATTTTCCGGCCGCAGTGTGGGCGGGTCTGAGGTGCTCCAAGCCCTCTGGACTTTTTACATGGATTTTTGACATAAATAAAAAAATAATTTATTTACGGATTTGAGTGTAGGGGAATGTTGTGCTATTTTTGCTAACACCTACAATCACTTTATAGTCTCCTCAGAGTGCAGGATGGCTTTATTTCGGCTTTATAATGTGCTTAATTGGTGCTAGCGGGACCTTTTTCCTGCAAGTAAGCTGCGGCTCGGCTTTAGCCTTGCAGAGAGGGTTCCCGGAGCAATTGAATAGCAACCGGGATTTTCTAGCGGCTGAAACTCTTGCGGCCGTTTTAGATCAAAGGCTTCCCTCCGGCGCGAGCGGCCGCAAGGGATAGCAAGGCGCCGGGGATAGAATAGCCTACTAGCTTGCGGCCGGTCCTTGCGGCCCCGCATCTCCTACGCCCGTTAATAGAATGAGACCCTTAGCAAGGTTGAAAATTCGCAACTTACAATTATTAAACATTTTTGATATTATTATCATGATTTAGATTCTAACCGGCTGCCAGTGATCAAACACATTTTTTTTATGTTTATAATTTGGCATTTGTTTTATATGTATTATCAATAAAGACTTGATTATAAATCCCTTTATCCTTTTCTATATTATTGGACGCAATAAGTGTGTGATATAAACCTAATTTGCACCTGACAGCCAAAAATCATGAATATTCACTGGAGAAGCCAGAGCTGATCATGTCTGTCATAGAGCATTGCGCTTGACAGAGCACAAGCTTAATAAAAACACTGAACATAAATGGACAACATTTAAATCCTTACTAAATATACATACACATCGGCATATACCGTGTGGGAATACAAGTAAAAGGAGTAAATCACAACCCATGTGGCTTAACAATGATTTAAAGATCAAGATACAGAGTAAAAAACAGGCATTTAAATTATACAAACAAGAGGGGACAGTGACTGCTTTACGGGAGTACAAGGAAATCAACAAGGCTTGCAAAAGAGCGATTAGACTGGCTAAAATAGAAAATGAAAAATTAATTGCAAAAGAGAGTAAGACTAACCCTAAAATATTTTTTAAGTATATTAATGGGAAGAAGGCAAGGAAGGAAGCTATAGGACCATTACAATGTGACACAGGCCATCTGAAAATTAGTGACCAGGAAAAGGCAGATGAGCTAAATAGGTTCTTTTCTTCGTTATACACAAGGGAGGTACCAGTGGTTGGGACACTGCAACTTAATGGGGCTACACTACCTTTGCCAAATAATTGGTTAACACAGGAAGTAATCCAAAAGAGGTTGGAAAAAATAAATGTTAATAAAGCCCCGGGTCCTGATGGAATACATCCGAGGTTACTAAGGGAACTGGGTTCTGTAATAGCCAAACCATTATATTTAATTTTTCAAGATTCACTCAACACAGGGTCTCTACCAGATGACTGGAGAAAAGCTGACCTATATTTAAAAAGGGAGCAAGAGCAAATCCGGGGAATTATAGACCAGTGGGCCTTACTTCTGTAGTGGGGAAGCTTTTAGAAGGGTTAATAAGGGATAATATACAAGAATATGTCTATTTGAACAGGATTATAAGTAGGAGTCAACATGGGTTTATCAGGGATAGGTCATGTCAAACAAATCTAATTAGTTTCTATGAGGAGGTTAGTAGGAACCTGGATCAAGGCAACTCAGTGGATGTAGTATTTTTGGATTTTGCAAAGGCTTTTGATACAGTGCCACATGGGAGACTATTGGGCAAAATAAGGGATACAGGAATTGCAGTAAATATCTGCTCATGGATTGAGAGCTGGCTAAAAGACAGGAAGCAAAGGGTTGTTGTAAATGGAACATACTCCGATTGGACTAATGTGGTAAGTGGGGTTCCTCAGGGTTCAGTATTAGGTCCTCTCCTTTTTAACATATTTATTAATGACTTAGAGGTAGGATTGGAGTGTGGGGTCTCCATTTTCGCTGATGACACAAAGTTGTGCAAGGTAATTAAATCAGATAATGATGTGCTTTCCCTCCAAGGGGATTTACATAAAATTGAGGAATGGGCATCTAAATGGCAGATGAGATTTAATACGAATAAATGTAAGGTTATGCATCTGGGAAGGAAAAATAGCCATGCAATTTATAATCTTAATGGAGCAAGGTGTATCAGATATTGAAAGGGATTTGGGAGTGCATGTGAACAACAACCTAGGTAACAGTGCTCCAAGCCAAGCAGCAGCTGCAAAGGCAAATAAAATATTAGCATGTATTAAAAAGGGTATAGAAGCCAGGGAAGCAAATATAATTCTGCCACTATACAAATCTCTAGTACGCCCTCCATTTGGAATATGGAGTACAATTTTGAGCACCACTTCATAAAAAGGACATTTTAGAGCTGGAAAAGGTACAGAGAAGGGCAACAAAACTAATAAGGGGAATGGAGGGGCTAAGTTATGAAGAAAGACTAACCAAATTAAACTTATTTTCTCTAGAAAAAAGGCATCTAAGAGGAGATATGATTACCTTATATAAATACATCCAGGGTCAGTATAAAGATTTGTCGGGGGAGCTTTTTGTGCCAAGAGCTTTTCAACTGACAAGAGGACATCCCTTGAGGTTAGAAGTAAAAAGATTCCACCTCAAAGAAAGAAAAGGGTTCTTCACAGTAAGGGTGGTTAATCTGTGGAATTCTCTACCAGAGGAGGTGGTGACAGCGGATTCGATAGATAACTTTAAAAGGGGACTAGATTTATTTCTAATTAAAAAGGGTATACTATTCAGGGTTATCATGGATAATTAGAGAGACAGTAATGATCCAAATTTTTTACATTTCCCCTTGAGACAATTGGCTAAGTCTCGCTTGTTTTTTTTTTTTTTTTTTCTTTTTCTATTTGCCTTCCACTGGACTAATTAATAATAATAAAAAAAATAAAAAATAAAAAATAAAAAACATTAAATAATTGATTAATAATTAATTAACAACTAATGAATTAATAGCTAATCCGCATATTGCAGATCAGAGGAGATCTTAAAAGGTTGAAGTTGATGGACTGAAAGTCTTTTTTCAACCTTAAATGCTATGTAACAATGTAACTATATTACTAGGAAATTGCCTGTCAAGTCTGGCAATGCTGTTTGCCACACAATGTAAGCACCTTCGGCACTCACCTGCGTCCTCCTTTGTATCTCATTTCCCCCCTCCTCTCCCTCCCCTGTGTCTCACCCCCCTCTCCCTCCCTTGTGTCTCATTTCCCCCACCTCTCACTCCCTTTTGTCTCCTTATTCCCCTCCTCTCCCTGCCTTCTGTCTCCTTTTTCCCCTCCTCTCCCTCCCGTGTGTCGCCTTTACCCCTCCTCTCCCTCCCTTGTGTTTCCTTTTCTCTCTACTCTCCCTCCATTGTGTCTCCTTTTCCCCCTCCTCTCCCTCGTGTCTCATCCTCCTCCTCCCTTTCCCTGCGTATCCTCCCTCCTTCTCCCCTCTCCAAAAACCTCCCTTTCCCCTCTCTCCTCTCTTCTTACCTTGATCCGCTGAGCTCCTGCTGTGCTGCAGGTGTGTCTTCTGCCTGTGTCTGGAACCGGCATATGATAATAGGGTGACGCGCATGTGACGTCGCGTAATTAGCATATGCAAGAAGACGCGCTGCAGCAGCAGGAGCTCAGGGGATCAAGGTAAGAGAGGGGAAAAGGGAAAGGGAGGTTTTTGGAGAGGGGGGAGGATGGAGGATAAGGGGGTTAGGAGGAGGATTGCGGCCCAAGGGGGATAGTAGGGAGGGGGATGAAAGAGGCCTAAGTCCTGCGAGCCTCACAGTTGCTGCCTGTAACGGCGGCAGAGGGGGAGATGAGAGAGAGGCAGAGGGGGGTGAGAGAGGCCTATGGCGCTCATCACAAGGCCTGCAATGAGCGCTCATTGCAGCTTAAGTCCCGCTGGCTTGTGGTCGATGGCTCGCGAGGCTCGCTAAGCGTGACCAACACCATAAGCGTTACGAACAGCCCCACAGATCCACAACTATTATAGTGATTTATATCTACAAGCACAGAGTATATCTATGTGTCTGTTATTTTATAAATACAGGTAAGTATTGTACATTTTCTGATGCTTGATAAATGGACTATACTTTTTAATTGCTCCATTTTGACCAGCAGTCATATAATACTATATTGGCCATTGTCCGCACCACTAGTTTTAAAGTAAAATATATGGCCATTAATCATACTGATAATTGGATGTCATGAAAAATAAGGAGAAAAACTAATAAAGGTGATTGCTTCAAATTGTCGAAAATAATAAACATACTGTAATATAATTGATTTACTATTTGCCTATTAAAAACATAGTGAAAAGGTGTGTATGTGAAACTAAAACAAATAAACTATTAGAAAGTAACACATTGACATGTGCAATATAAATAATGTGAAAATTATTCAAAATTAGATATTATGTAAAATGTATTAATAAGTGAATAATACTTAGGGTGAAATTAATATATATTTTAAAATCTGTGTGTTTTAAAAAAAAAAAAAAATTTAATAAGGGTTTTGTGTTGTATTGTTTATTAAATATCTTGTAGTGATCTATTATAAAATATGCTCAGTTAAATAAGTGTACTTCTGTTGAAAATAAATATTATGTAATTTTTTAATTGTATCTACAAATAAAATATAAAATAATAAAACAACGCTGTTCCTTTATATACGTGTTATACTTAAACATATACATATAATACTTAATTCCTCCTGGTTATCCTCCTGGTTATCAAGATATGTATGTACTAATTCTCTATGGTGTATTATTACGCCATCACCCACAGAAACCTGCGAGCACTTGACCCTACACAGCTCTCTACTGTGATCCAACCCCTTCTCAGCCCCATCGTTAACCTCAACTGCCCTGACACGTCCACCTCACTCTACAACTCTACTCTCTCTTCCACCGTTAACACTCTGGCCCCCATAACCACACGCAGACACCCTCGCTCTCATCCACAACCATGGCACACTAAACAAACACAATACATCCAGAGGCGCTCCCGCAGTGCTGAACGACTAGGAAGGAAATCACATACTTCTGCAGATTTTCTCCTGCTATGCTCCTATGCCAGGTGTCCTAAACATCGCCAAACAACACTACTTCCCATCACTAATATCAACTCTGTCCTCTAACCCAAAGCGTCTGTTCTGCTTTCAATACTCTCCTCCGCCCACCATCTCCTCCCATCCCTCCCTCTCTCTGGCTACAGAGGACAAAGTCTCCAGCCTGCTATCATCAACTCGCCTCATTACCTGTCCTCAGGATCCTATTCCATCTCAGCTGATCCCTCCCCTCTCTACCACACTAATTCCAGCTCTCACGCATATTTTCAATTTCTCCCTAAATACTGGTATGTATTAATCTTCTCTAAAACATGCCATAATTATACCCACCCTCAAAAAACCCTCATCTGACTCCTTGCATCTAACTACCATCCTATGTCTCTACTTCCTCAGGCTTCCAAACTGCTGGAGCGGCTCGTCTATAACCGCCTTACCAGCTTTATTTCCTCTAATTCCCTTCTTTACACCTTCCAATACGGCTTCCGGCCCAACACTTCACTGAGACAGCTCTCACTAAAGTCACCAATGACCTGCTTACCTTCAAGTCAAAAAGTCACTTTTCAATTCTTCTTCTTCTAGATCTCTCTGCTGCCTTTGACACAGTCAACCATCCACTACTACTCCATATCCTCTCCTCCCTTGGTATTCAAAACATTGCTCTCGTGGTTCTCATCATACCTACATAATCGATCGTTCAGTATCTCCTTCTCTGACACCTCTTTTTCTCCTCACCCCCTGTCTATCGGTGTACCACAAGGATCAGTCCTTGGACCCCTCCTCTTCTCCATCTACACATCCTCACTTGGTACCCTGATAAACGCTTTTGGGCTTCAGTATCATCTTTATGCAGATGACCTCCTAATCTACCTCTCAGCACCAGATGTATCCCCTCTCTTCTAACACACGTCTCCACTATCTCAAACTCAACATGTCTAAGACTGAACTCCTAATCTTTCCTCCCTCTCCCACAGCATCAATTCCTCACATCTCTCTCACTGTCATCAACGACAGTATCACCCCCACCTCCCAAGCCCACTGTCTTGGGGTTCTACTGGACCCAGCCCTGTCTTTCATCCCTCACATAGAGTCACTAACTAATTCTTGTCCTCTCCATCTAAAAAACATCTCCAGATTTCGCTACTATCTTACACAAGACACAACTAAAATCCTAATACACTAAGTGTCGGCATCACCTCTCTGTCAATTACTCCACTGGCTTCCCTTAGCCTCTAGAATAAGATTTTAAATCATGATCCTAACTTACAAAGCACTCAACAATAACACTCCCCCTTACATCTCTGCTCTCGTCTCCAAATAATCCACCACCCTCCCTCTTCGTTCTGATAATGACCTTCTTCTTTCTACCACTATTGTCACCTCCTCTCACTCTCGCCTTCAGGACTTTGCTTGTGCTGCCCCTATTCTCTGGAACTCCTTGGCTCGCTCCACCAGATTATCCTCCTGCCTCATAACATTCAAAACCTTACTAAAAACCCATCTCTTTAAAGAAGCGTATCACTCTCCACCCTAACACGCTCATCACCTCTCTCTCCCTCCTTTACCACTCACAATACCTTTAGGTTGTAAGTCTGCAAATTTCAATCCTGCTATGTGCTTTGGGGAAAGTATTATGGACACTGGACTGCAAGCTCAAAGACAGGGCCCTCCTTACTTTGCTATGTGTTAATTTGTATTTATCCTTGTCTGGAAATTAACTTATGTCCAGCGCTACAGAATATGTAGGCGAGTTATAAATAAACGGTAATAATAATAATTATTATTATCTTTGCACTATACACCTATTATACATTAATTGCACTCTAATCTGTGTTACTCATAATATACTTATATGTTCCCAAATTTAGCTTTTATCCAGTTGCATTTTCAATAACGGCAATGCTCATTAGTAAACATACACTGGTACTCCAAGGAAAACTCCCTATGTTCTTCTTCAAAAGTTTGCATACCCTTGGCAAATTGGTAATATATGTAAATTTTTTAAAGAAAACATAAGTGAGCAGGCAAAACACATTTCTTTTATTTCTCATGGAATTCATATTCAACTGTAGGTTATAACAGAATAGCACTGTCAAAAACAAAACATGGCAAAAAAAAAAAATGAAATTACCCTGTTCAAAAGTTTACATACCCTTAGTGCTTAATACTATGTATTGCCCCCTTTAGCATCAATGACAGCGTGCAGTCTTTTGTAATAGTTGTCTATGAGGCCCCTAATTCTTGCAGGTGGTATAGCTGCCCATTCGTCTTGGCAAAATTATTCCAAGTCATGCAAAGTCTTTGAACTGCGCATTTGAGATCTCCCCAGAGTGGCTCGATTATATTAAGGTCAGGAGACTGTGATGGCCACTCCAGAACCTTCACCCTTTTTCTGTTGTAACCACTGGAGGGTCAACTTGGCCTTGTGCTTAGTGTCATTGTCATGCTGGAAAGTCCAAGAGCGTCCCATGCGCAGCCTTCGTGCCGAAGAATGCAAATTGTCTGCCAGTATTTTCTGATAACATGCTGCATTCATCTTGCCATCAATTTTCCCTGTGCCTTTAGAGCCCCCCCCCCCCCCCCAAAACAACAGTGAGCCACCACCATGCTTCACAGTGGGGATGGTTTTCTTTTCACTATAGGCCTTGTTGACCCCATAAAGCTATATTTTGGTCTCATCACTCCAAATTACAGTGTACCAGAAGCATATTGTAACCAAGCTTTTTTGTGGCATTGGAGCAGTAAAGGCTTCTTTCTGTCAACTTGACCATGCAGCTCATTTTTGTTCAAGTATCATTGTATTGTGCCCCTTGAAACAACACCTTCTTTTTCCAGAGCAGCCTGTATTTCTCCTGAGGTTACCTGTGTTTGTGGCTGAAATCTTTCTTGGTCTACCTGTCCTTGGCTTGGTATCAAGAGATCCCCAAATGTTTCACTTCTTAATAACTGATTGAACAGTACTGATTGGCATTTTCCAGGCTTTGGATATCTTTTTATATCCTTTTCCATCTTTATGAAGTTCTATTACCTTGTTACTCAGGCCTTTTGACAGTTCTTTTCTGCTCCCTATGGCTCAGTATCTAGCCTGCTCAGTGCATCCAAGTGAGGGCTAACAAACTCGTTGACTATTTATACACAGACACTAATTGCAATTTAAAAAGCCACATGTGTGGAAAATTAACCTTTAATTGTAATTGTAACCTGTGTGTGTCACCTTGTGTGTATGTAACAAGGCCAAACATTCAAGGGTATGTAAACTTTTGGTCAGGGCCATTTGGGTGTTTTCTGTTATCATTATGATTTAAAAAGGAGCCAAACAACTATGTGATAATAAATGGCTTCATATGATCACTATCCTTTTTGCATGATCAGTCATATTTTCAAAATAAATGCCACAATTTCACATTTTTTGCCAGGGTATGCAAACTTTTGAGCACAACTGTATATAGTGCTTGTTTATTATACATCCCTTGTCTTTTCTTTTAATCACTTATTGTGCACGTTATATAATATTCCACATAATTCTCAATATATTTACACAAAATATTTAAGAATTGTAAAGTTCATTAACAGACACATACAAGGGTAGCTTACAATAACATGCATTCTCAATATATTCACATGTATTAATTCTACTGGTGACCAAAAGCTAATTTACAGACATGATCAACGATTACCTGTTATGACTGACTTTTGGAATTTTTTTGTAAAACCGACAAGCAAGGGCCCTGTATGGCCCAAAACTGTTTTGTCATAGCCCCTGAATTCCTGGAATTTTGTTGTTTGGAACCCTAATAATAAATAGACATAGGATGTGTTCTAAGTACTGTGGCAATTTGTGTTATGGTTAAATAATTTATATGAGTTAAGAATGTGCAGCAATAGTGAATTGTTTCAGTGGTTTGGGCATGACATTGTTATGCCAAGCCCCTTTAAATAGCACTGTCTAGTAATGTTATAATGTGTATATTCCTGATTTAGTAGAGGAGATTTGCCTCATTGTACAATATGTTTAAAGAATGTATTTGCGCTCAGAAGTAAGCCCTAGGATATGCAACTATTTTATCAAGTCACTTTAGAGGTTTCAGGGTATTTTCTCTTCCCCAGAAAGAGCAAGATATATCATATAAATGAGAAGTATTGTAAAACCAGACCCTGGAGTTTATTGCCCCCTGAGGGTTATAAAAGGTGAACCATACGAAACAGATATGGTCTGGAGAGAGATACCAGCCTATCCAGCAAGATTAGGAGGGGGTAATATGGTTGGGAGGTCACAGTCAGAAACCAGACCCCTCATCCAGGGAGGAGGATGATAAGAAAGGTGTGTGTAGGTGGATCTTTGGCACTGTTTAAATATCTGTATAAGAAGAATAAACTGGAGTCTGTCTAATACACTAATCCACGGTGTATGTCTATTTCTTGTATTATGTGTTATCCTAATCATAGGCAGTGACTTGGCTGAGTTTGTTATCCTAATATTCTGATTCTCCATAACTGATGTTTCTGAACTGACATGCTGGGCACTACTGGGGTGAACGTTGTCCCCTCGCCCTGGGTCGTGACATTACCTAAAAAATGCATCATAGGAGAACCCTTCATTAAGTCCCAATGAACTCTGTGTTCTCAAGTTAAAGATCCATTTACTTTCTTCTCTCAGCAAAAGGCAAACCAAGTTGCCCTTGCATCACATTGTAATTGTTTTGATGAAATGTGTCTATGTGTCTTGCTACTGGGGTGTCAATATTATTATTAACTATATATATATATACAGTATATGCTCCAAGATTTGTGTTTTTTTGCATGTATAGCTTGTCACAAATACATGACATCACATGTATGACTCCTATAGAGTCATTAGTTTGATAAAAAATTCCCACAAATTATTTCAGAGGACATACATACTAGCAGGCTTTGCATTTTCCACAATAATAGGTACCATGAAGTGCATTAACCAGGTGCGTGGGATAATATTAGGTTGAAAAAGTCTATGGGTCAAAAGATCTCTACATTTTTACTTTTCTGATATTGTGCCTTTTAGGTCCATATTAGCTAGAAGCACAGGCTAATGCTTTCCAGGTATATTTCTCGCCTCCTTCCAGTCACTATCATAAGTGAGTACAAAGCGGATTACATTTTCTTGATCAACTTTCTGTTTCATTAAGCAACTCCATTTGTTTGGTAGAAATAGTTCTTTTACAAGCCTGTTTTAATCACTTATTGTGATAACCTCTGGATTTGAACCTAGTTCTGAGCACATCTGCATGGTGCTTGAATTCTGCTTCACTACTAGTGTGTCGTCTAGCCTGCAGGTATTGTCCTTATGCATGCCCCTCTTGAGCTGTACTGGGTGCATGCTGGACCAGGAGGGTTTGAGGCTGTGGGTTTTCTGTGTAATTTAATTTCTATGTAACTCTCATATATTTTAGTAATGCACATATCTTTTTGGCTCTGAGAAATAACTCTGTAGATCTTAAACTGAGGCTATGATGGACACTAATATATAATTGTCCAACATCTATGCAGGCCAATGTCTATTTTTCAATATTTAAAGATCTTGTAAATGACATAAGACATCCGTAGTATCCCTAAGATAGAAGGGTAAAGCCTGCACTAAATCTTTCAAGTAAGAACCCATGTAAGTTCTGAATAAGATTGTCCGTTTCAGACACTATGGGCCTGCCTGGTATAAGTCTACACTCCTTGTGTACTTTTGGCAGGGCATGAAAGGTGGCTTTGCTAGGATATAATATGAACAAATAGTCAATCTCATGTGCATTAATGAGTCTTTCATTTTTTACTTTTGTCAAAATAATTTTTATCTCACTCTGATATTCAAAGGTGGGATCTCTTCATTAGTGGACCTACATATCTTAAGTCACATATCCAAATAGTCCTGATTATTCATGAGCACTACATTGCCACCCTTGGCCACCTGCTTGATGGTGATAGGTTTGTCCATGTCTAGTTCTTTCAATGCTTTTCTCTCCTAATTGGTGAAATTGATTTTGTCTTGTGCATCCCTATCAAACTTACAGATATTCCCCAAGTCTTGGAAGACCAACTGCACAAACACTTCTATGTTTGTATAATCATTATTTTAGGTATAAATGTATTTTTACATTTCCATTTCTTATTAAAAGTTACACAACTTCCTGGTTCAGCATCACTTTCTTTCAAAAGGCTGATCAAATCCTTTAACAACCAAATATCCTTCTTTTCTACTCCTAGGCGTAAGTATGATCTGTCATTTCTGGTTTTAGAATACTTATATAATGCCAACTTCCTCGTCAAGAATTAAAACAAGGTTAGAGTTGTTTGAGGGCACAAAGGATAGCCCTGACTGATTCAGGGTAAATTTGGACAAATTAATAACTGAACATGTATTGATGTATTCTTGTTTTAATTTGTGTTTTTAAAAATAACTGGAGTCTTCTTGAAAGTATTGTTATTTACTTTTAGTTGATTCTCAACCACATTTCTACAAGAAACAGGAACATAAATGGAAGCTTTACTCAAGTCATCTGTATAAATATTCAGTTGGTTTGCATCTTTATTGACTTTTTCACACATAATTGAATCATCAGTCTGAGCAACTGGTTGATTTGTACTTTTGTTTGCATTCTTATAAACCACTAGAGCATCAGTAAGAGCATTGGGCATATAATCAGAATTGTCCACCGAGAATAATTGATTTCTTCTGGACCTTGTTTTGAAGTTGCCACTTCGTTTTGGGCCAGACTCCCTTCCTAAAACAGTATCAATTGATGTTTGACTAACATAGATTCTACTACTTGGTCTCTCTGAGCTTAATTCTTAAGGTAATGATCTGAAATTGAACTGAGGCAGGAAACAACACTGGTCCCTCTGTGTCAGAGCACTCTGGTTCAGATAAACAAATGCCAGAAATAGTAATGTTCATTTTGAATTTGGTGACCTTGCCAAATTTGTAGTCCTGTTGATGTTAAATTATTTCTGCTGCTTTCTACTTATAATATGTCTTTTACATTTGTCTGTATTCATATTTAATTTTTTCATTGAAGCTATCAACTATAATATGTGTGGCAAGTGTGTAACTCTCAATCGGAGTGTAAACACTTACCATTACTTCCTTTGTCCATACTGAACTGTGGGCATGCGCAACTAACGGCTGCAGAGGAGGAGTGGGGAGGAAGACACAGGGGAGAGGAAAAGGGGGAGGAAGACACCGGAGAGGAGAGAGGGGGAGGAAAACACAGGAGATAGGAGAGGAGGACGAAAGCACAAGGGAGAGGGGAAGGAAGGCACAGGGGAGAGGAGGAAGGCACAGGGGAGAGGGGGAAGAAGACACAGTGGAGAAGGGGAGGAAGACACAGTGGAGAAGGGGAGGAAGACAGGGGAGAGGGGGAGGAAGACACAGGTGATGGGAGAGGGGAAGGAACACATAGGGGAGAGGAGGAGGAAGACACAGGAGAGGTGGAGGAAGACACAGGAGAGAGGAGAGGGTGAGAAAGACACAGGATAGAGGGGGCAGGAAGACACAGGAGAGGGGAGAGGGGGAAGACACAGGGGGTGGGGGAGGGGGAAGGAAGTCACGGGGGAGGGGAGATGGGGGAGGAAGACACAGGAGAGATATGGGGAGAGGGAGGGAAGAGACACAGAGGAGATGGGGAAGAGACACAGAGGAGATGGGGAAGAGACACAGGGGAGAGGGGAGGAAGAGACACAGGGGAGGGGAGAGGGTATAGAAAGATACAGGGCAGAGGGGAAGAAGGAGGAAGACACAGGGAAGGGAGGAGGAAGACACAGGGGGAAGACACAGGGGATGGGAGAGGGGGGAAGACACAGAGGAGGGGAAGGGTGGAAGAGTCACAGGGGAGAGGGGTGGAAGATACACAGGGGAGTGGAGAGTGGGGGGAGACACAGGGGAGGGGGGAAAGGATACAGGGGAGGGAAGAGGGGGAAGAGACACAGGGGAGGGGAAGAGACACAAGGAAGGGGAAGAGACACAGGGGAGGGGGAAGAGGCACAGGGGAGGGGGAAGAGACACAGGGGAGGGGGGGAGAGACACAGTGGAGGGAAGGGGAGAAGAGACAAAGAGGAGGGGAGAGGGAGATTCTCCTGTGAATGTCCATGATTTTTCAAATTCCTTGATAAAATAATATATGTTATGCTTGTGCTCCTTCAAGCCCTTTGGTAAACATACAAGGCTTTGGTCTTTCTAGCAAAATCGCACAATCTTTAAATCTGTCCTGGGGGGCAATTCACTGGGGTTGAGGGAGGTCACGGGGCAATTCTCTGGGGCTGGGGGGCAATTCGCTGGGGTTGGCGGAGGTCATAGGGCAATTCTCTGGGGTTGGGGGCATTTATCTTTGGCTAGGGAGCAATTCCCTGGGGTTTGGGTAGGTCAAACTGTGTCAAAATTATGCCCATTCTCGATTATCCGCTTCACGCCATATATGCATATATGCAATGGGAATGCGTTTCTCCTTTTGATATTATATTGGTGCTGTGTAATCAACAAAATAAGGTACACAACAGGAAATTAGGAATATACAGTGGATATAAAAAGTCTACACACCCCTGTTAAAATGTCAGGTTTCTGTGCTGTAAAAAATTAGACAAAGATAAATCATTTCAGAACTTTTTCCACCTGTAATGTGACCTATAAACTGTACAACTCAATTGAAAAACAAACAGAAATCTTTTAGGTAGAGGGAAGAAAAAATATTTTAAAAAAATAATATGGTTGCATAAGTATGCACACCCTTAAACTAATACTTTGTTGAAGCACCTTTTGATTTTATTACAGCACTCAGTCTTTTTGGGTATGAGTCTATCAGCAAGGCACATTTTGACTTGGCAAGACTTGCCCACTCTTCTTTGCAAAAACACTCCAAATCTGTCAGATTGCGAGGGCATCTCCTGTGCACAGCCCTCTTCAGATCACGCCACAGATTTGCAATCAGATTCAGGTCTGGGCTCTGGCTGGGCCATTCCAAAACTTGAATCTTCTTCTGGTGAAGCCATTCCTTTGTTGATTTGGATGTATGCTTTGGGTCGTTGTCATGCTGAAAGATGAAGTTCCTCTTCATGTTCAGCTTTCTAGCAGAAGCCTGAAGGTTTTGTGCCAATATTGACTGGTATTTGGAACTGTTCATAATTCCCTCTATCTTAACTAAGGCCCCAGTTCCAGCTGAAGAAAAACAACCCCAAAGCATGATGCTGCCACCACCATGCTTCACTGTGGGTATGGTGTTCTTTTGGCGATGTGCAGTGTTGTTTTTGCGACAAACATATCTTTTGGAATTATGGCCAAAAAGTTCAACCTTGGTTTCATCAGACCATAACACCTTTTCCCACATGCTTTTGGACACTTCAGATGTGTTTTTGCAAAATATAGCCTGGCTTGGATGTTTTTCTTTGTAAGAAAAGGCTTTTGTCTTGCCACTCTACCCCATAGCCCAGACATATGAAGAATACGGGAGATTGTTGTCACATGTACCATACAGCCAGTACTTGCCAGATATTCCTGCAGCTCCTTTAATGTTGCTGTAGGCCTCTTGGTAGCCTCCCAGACCAGTTTTCTTCTCGTCTTTTCATAAATTTTAGAGGGAGCTCCAGTTCTTGGTAATGTCACTGTTGTGCCATATTTTCTCCCCTTGATGATGACTGTCTTCACTGTGTTTCATGGTATATCTAATGCCGTGGAAATTCTTTTGTACCCTTCTCCTGACTGATACCTTTTAACAATGAGATCCCTCTGAGGCTTTGGAAGCTCTCTGTGGACCATGGCTTTTGCTGTGGGATGCGACTAAGAAAAATTCAGGAAAGACCAACTAGAGCATCTGGACTTATTTGGGGTTAATCAGAGGCACTTTAAATGATGGCAGGTGTATACCGACTCCTATTTAACACAATTTGGAATGTGATTGATTAATTCTGAACACAGCTACATCCCCAGTATAAGAGGGTGTGCAGACTTTTGCAACCACATTATTTTTATTTTTTAATTTTCTTCCCTCCACCTAAAAGATTTCAGTTTGTTTTTCAATTGAGTTGTACAGTTTATAGGTCACATTAAAGGTGAAAAAAGTTCTGAAATTATTTATCTTTGTCTAATTTTTTTACAGCACAGAAACCTGACATTTTAACAGGGGTGTGTAGACTTTTTATATCCACTGTATACCTTGGTCTACTGCAGCGTTCTTCTTTATGCAAACAAAACTTTGAAAAAGCAGACGGTAGTGCGATAAAAAATGGACATCAGCTGCAAATTAGGTTTATATCACACACTGACCACTTCTGACATGTCAGACTCTTGCATAGAATAGGTTCTATATTCTGGAATATAGCCCATATTACGGCTTAGTGGATTGTTATTTACATTGCATAGCATTGAGCTGACAAGAGATATACCCATTTTGTTGAAGTAAAAATCGCTGGTTTATTTTAATAGTGTGAATGTGAAGTTGTTAAATATTTGGATCAAAAAGCTGTGGTAAGATTTAGCCTACCACATTTTGATATCAGGTTATTACTTGTTACATAGCATATTTTGATTAGTCGCAAGTTACTAATTGTTACACCTATTGGCAACAAAATAATGAGTTTTGCTGAGTGCCAAGTTACTATATGTTGCAGTATTTGAGAATTCTTGTTTTAGGCAAGTCTGTGCAAAAAGTAACTTGCTTGCATTTACAGTTGGTGTTGCTTTCAGAAATTAAACTCTTATTTTTTCTTTAACCTGGATGATGTCAAGGCAATTTGCTTGTCAAGTATTAGGGCATCTAAGCTAGTTTGTGATACTAAATGCCTTCCAGAAAGGAGGATCCCCTCAAGGGACATAGGTTTTCATTTTTTTTATTTTTACAATACATTATTTTCTTTTGAGATAGTACCTACTACAGCTCCTTGAAATGTGTAGCTGTTTGTGGCCATTGCCACTTTCTAAGTCAGTGCTGTTTGCTATGGTCCTACATAATTTAGTCCACCAATGATTTGTAGTAAGAGGCGTTGTCAAATATTTTACATTTGTGTTAACACATTTCCAATCTATATTTTATTATTCTAAGCTAACAGATTAGCAGAATATGAGAAGTAAACAATTCAATATAAGTCTGAGGTAGTTGGCTTGGCATGTTATGAATGCAGTGTTATGTGAGCAAGTAATTTATTACCTTACCGAGCCATGTCTTAATCAAGTTTTAAGGACAAACCTATACTATAGGTGGGTATCCACAGGCTTAGAAGAGATATTGGAGTTACATTACTAAAGATAAACTAATCAAATAGGTTTGAGACTGAGTAAAATACAATATTAGAGCTGTTATAAGAAAGATTGGGTGATCCAGTGGTTAGGATTCAGTGCTTTCACCACTGAAACATGGGTTCGATTTCAGTCAGGGAACCAAGAGGTCACACCACCCTGAAGCCAAGCAGCGTTGGGCCTGGTCAGTAATTGGATGGGGGACTACCTAGGAATACCAGGAGCTGTATGCTATGGCCCACGGAGAAGGAACTGACAACCCACTCCAGTATCTCTGCCATGAATACCAAGTGGATTAGCATGGTGTGTTACGGACAATGAGGTCACGGATAGTTGGACACGACTGAGCAACACAAAGATGGGTAAACCATGCACTGGTTCTGAGCATGATCAATTAAGCAAGCCTGTGACTGCCCATTTCGAATCAGCCAATAGATAATGAGACTGTCATTATTACAACAGTAAAACATGGAGGGTACATGTCAATTAATTAGGTTTGGGGGTCCAATATGCGATCAGACTTGCAAATCCCAAAAATAAAGAATTAGGAAAATGACTGCCAATACTGTTCTAGTCCATATGGGTGGCCTTATATGAATCAACTCATTGATACCTGAGATCAGTTTAAACCCGAAATTACACATACAAATAATTGTTATTTCCTGCAAATTACTGCGGGCTTGAGACTGTTGTGCAATTAAAGGCATATTAAAGTGAGGAGAGTTATGAATGTATCCAGTAGAATGCATCATAAGACACCGAGCAAAAAATGTTTGCGTGAAAGCATGCAAGCCATTTTTGCAATAAAATAAAAAATGTGCTGGGGGTAAAGTTGCCACCCCCATTTCTAATGCGGAGCCCAATATGTAGCACATGAGCATGCTGAGTAACATTTCAGCCAACCCGCAAGCCTACATCTCCCTCCCTTCCATGCTGCAGCTTGAGGGCAAAGCACCCAGCCATAGCCGCACCTCCCTTTCTATCCCTCCTGTCTCATGTGCAGAGCTTAGCAGCGTGTGGGCAGAGCACTTACCAAGAAGTGCTGCTGAAGGTAAAACCCCTTTGTGTTTTTCATGTTTCATTCAGTGCTATTAAAATGAACTATTTGAACTGTATAATTCAGTGTGCGCCTCTGTATCAGTGTGTCTGTGTCAGTGGGTGCCTCTGTTTCAATGTGTGCCTCTGTGTGTATCTGGGGCTTGGGGAGGTCACTGGGAAATTCTCTGGGGTTGGGGGGCAATTCTCTTGGGTTGGGGGAGGTCATGGGGCAATTCTCTGGGGCTGGGGGCAATTCACTGGGGCTGGTGTAGGTCACTGGGCAATTCTCTGGGGTTGGGGGAAGTCACAGGGCAATTCTTGGGGCTGGGGGACAATTATCTGGGTTGGGGGAGTTCATGGGGCAATTCTCTGGGACTGGGGCAATTCTCTGGGGATGGGGGGAAATTCTCTGGGGTTGGGGGAGGTGACAAGGCAATTCTCTGGGGTTGGGGGGCAATTCACTGGGGTTGAGGGAGGTCACAGGGCAATGCTCTGGGGCTGGGGGGCAATTCACTGGGGTTGAGGGAGGCCACAGGGCATTTTCTGGGTCTGGGGAGCAATTCACTGAGGTTGAGGGAGGTCACAGGGCAATTCTCTGGGGTTGGGGCAATTCTCTGGAGCTGGGGGGACAATTTACTGGGGCTTGATGGGAATTATTTGGGGTTGGGGGAGGTCACAGGGCAATTCTCTGTGGTTGGGGGCAATTCTCTGGGGTTGGGGGTAATTATCTGAGGTTTGGGGGGCAATTCTCTGGGGCTGGGGGGTAATTCACTGGGGTTGAGGGAGGTCACGGGGCAATTCTTTGGGGCTGGGGGGCAATTCACTGGGGTTGAGAGAGGTCACTGGGCAATTCTCTGGGGCTGGCGGGTAATTCACTGGGGCTGAGGAGTAATTATCTTGGGTTTGGGGGGCAATTCGCTGGGGCTGGGGGGCAATTCACTGGGGTTGAGGGAGGTCACTGGGCAACTCTCTGGGGCTGTGGGGCAATTCCCTGGGGTTGGGGTAGGTCACAGGGCAATTATCTGGGGTTGGGGGCAATTCTCTGGGGCTGGGGGGCAATTCACTGGGGTTGGTGGAGATCACAGGGCAATTCTCTGGGGTTGGGGGAAAATCTCTGGGGCTGGGGGCAATTCACTGGGGTTGGGGGAGGTCACAGGGCAATTCTCTGGGGCTGCGGGCAATTCCCTGGGTTTGGGGGAGGTCACAGGGCAATTATCTGGAGTTGGGGGCAATTCTCGGGGGTTGGGGGCAATTCACTGGGGTTGAGGAAGGTTGGGGTAATTCTCTGGGTCTGGGGGGCAAATCATCTGGGATGTAGATAAAACAATTAGTGAATCAAGGGACAGAAATCTAAAGGAAAGGAAAGTGTCTGACATCATATGACTTCCCACAGTAGGGCAGACTTCAGGTGCTAACTGAGCATGCCTGCACAATCCACAGGCCAAAAAGAAACATTGTATAAGATATGCTAATTTTCCCTGGGAGTTTCAGGGGGTGTCAACATTGAGAGGAAACTCTTTGCAAAAGCAAGAAATTCAGCAAACTTCAGGCTAACGGTTTAACTATTTACTTTGGAATTTTTTAATGCAAACTATTTTTTTCAGACACTATAAATTCTCCTTTATCAGATGCATTAATAACCCACCTCACTTACATATACCTTTAATTCTAATGTCTATCACCACTTTCCCCATTATTTACAGTGCTATGAACACTGTAAGCTCCAGGTCTCGCCACCCTCTGAATGACATATTGTCTTAGGAGTGGGACCCACCCAGTAGAAAGTACCAAATTGAAAACCTTTTGGAACCACTCTGTAAAACACATATTAGTAGCAGGCAGTAGTGTATCATGAGCTGCTAGCAATTTACACAAATACACTTTATAGTCACCTCCCACTATCATACCAAGAGTACAGTATGCCTGTTTGAAGAGCATTCCCCTCTAAGAAGCGCCCTATCCTGAGCCAATACATAATTTGGGGAGTGAAGAGATAAGGGTCACATACTGCATGAGGGCATGATTATGAATGAGTAATTCCTTCCTTCCTGTGCAGTAAAAGTTTAAGAAGGTTTTTTTTTGTTTTGTTATCAGAGCCCTTAATAAGAAAACTAAAATTGCCCATTAAATATGAACCAAAAATTCAAAAAGGGAAATCTTTATTGCATCACAAAAAATACACCACCTTTATAAAGCTAGTGCCCATATGTATCTTCAACAAATCCAATGAGGGTAAGCATGTGACAAAGTAAGTATGGATAAGACCTCCACACCACGAGTAAGGCCAGTCGAACCCTGTGACCTCAAAGGGTGCCTCCTACCTGGAGGACACAACCTAGATTGATGCCCTGCTTTCTGACTAGTCATCCTACACCTCACAGTAAGAGAAAGTGTATTGTAACATACTCCCCAATATGGGAACTAAACATAGTTCTCCAAAAATGTTTGTGATGCAATAAAGATTTCCCTTTTTGAATTTTTGGTTGGTTATATCAGTGTTAAGCACTTTAGGAAACTATAATTTCTCATTTGTATATTAAATTAAATATGAGCAACATGAAACTATCCTTTTTTCTTGCATTCACTTAAAAGTCGTAAATATTTCTAGAATCTTTTTTTTTTTTTCATGAAAAAGGAGTGTGCTACAGGTTAAACATAGCATACATGAAATGCAGCATTATACCACTAATAACATTTCCCCATGACAAATTCTGATTTGGAATTGTCAACTACAGCTAGTGAGTCTATTAACACCCAACTCACTGCTTAATGACCCACAATTAGGCCATGATTTAGGTGTAACCCTGTAATTACAGGTGAGGAAATTAGAGGCTCCACAGGCTGTTGAATACAACTTGCCCAAACTGTGTTTACACAGTGTTAAACCCAAATCATGGCCTGTCTGGGACTTCTTGAAGAGATAGTTGGAAATTAATATTCTAGAGTAATGGTAGACAACAGGTGGCCTCAAAATGCTGTCTGATGTGCGTGACCCCAGAGAGCATAGAAGTTTTTATCAATGCACATTCAATGTTATCTCTGTAGAACTAGCTTGCCCTCCTGGGCTATAACTCCATTACCAAGTATCCCATCCTTGTATCTCCATAGAGCACCATAACTCAGCTGGTGCAGTGCCCTGAAACACACTAAATTGCAAATGATATTAAGCTTCAATTATTTAACCTTTGCTGCTCTCTTTATATTTGCAGTATAATAATAATGTGTAATGCTTAGAGCATGCTCTTTAAAAGCCCATTTGGATTTGAATATAACCAGGAAAGAGTAGGTCTGGAAAACTGATGTGAATAAACCAATATTGAGGGTTACTAGGAATTTCATTTATGAGTCCTGGAAGAAATCATGAGATGCTCAACTTAACATCAGACATTGGGAAGAAGATGTCCAGGAAGAAATAAAGTCTAGACGGTTGATGGCATGAGAAGCAAACAGAAGGCTAGGTAATATTAGCAGAGATTGACTTCAGTGTCATCCACATCAGGACAATACTAAACTATTATCTGCTTTCGTTGTCACTAATATGTATAGGGCAGTGGGCTATGCTGCTCAGTAGCATGTCAGGTTATCTGTGCTGATAACCAGTTAATACCTGACAGAATAACAAATTATACATCACATAAGAAATAGGATTTTTAAATCAGATTCGTTATTTATTCCCAGTGTTGTTCTCCCATATTGTTTTTTTTTCCGCCCAGTTTATTATGGTGTAAACAGTGAGCTTGTGTATTGTCTTGTATATTGTCACCTTATTTAATCAACTTATATGCAGAGTATATCATGCGTCAGGCTGGACTGGATGAATCCAAAGCCGGAATCAATATTGCTGGAAGGAATAACAACAACCTCAGATACGCCGATGATACTACTCTGATGGCTGAAAGTGATGAGGAACTAAAGGACCTATTGATGAGGGTAAAAGAAGAGAGTGCAAAAGTTGGCCTGCTGATGAATGTTAAAAAGACAAAGATGTGAGAGCTGGACCATAAAGAAGGCTGAGCACCGTAGAATCGATGGGTTTGAATTATCATGTTTGTGAAAAATGCTTAGAGTCCCTTGGTCTGCAAGAAGATCCAATAAAGGAATACTTCAGGAAATCAAGACAATCTGTTTACTAGAAGATGTGATCATGAGGCTGAAGCTCAAATATTTTGGCCATATTATGAGATGGCAGGATTCCCTAGAAAAGACTCTGATGCTGGGAAAGATTGAAGGCAGAAGAAAAAGGGGACGACAGAGGCGGAGATGGATAGATGAGGTCACTGAAGCAATTAACATAAACTTGATGGAGCTCAGAGGAGCAGTGACTGAGAGATGCACCTGGCGTGCTGCGGCCCATAGATTCACGGTGAGTAGGACGCGACTGAACGACTAAACAACAAAACAGTGATCAGATGTATCCTTGTTACATATCAATGCCTGTACTGTATATATGAATTATAAAGCTTTGTTTTGTGTAATTGTGCACATATTAGCTTTAGTTCCTGGCTGCACTACTTATAACAGACACAGATTATACAGTGACTAAAGTTATTAATTTGTTTGTTTGCTAAAATATAAACTATTCACTTTGGAATCATATTTTGTTATCACGGGTCCAGACAAGTTCTAAAAGAATCGGTGTACTTGTACAGCTTGTACCGGAAGTGTGGCAATGCTTACTGAGAGATGGGACTGTACTGTGCCGGAAGTGTGGCAACGCAGACTGACAGATTGAGCCTCGCTGTACCGGAAGTGACCTGGTTAGTGGGTGTGTCGTAGGTTTGTCTCGGTGTGTGTATACAGGCTCCTTGCACCTGGGCACAACTTCAGTGTAGGAATGGCTGCTGTGCAGGGAAGCAGTGGACACCGTGTTAATTCGGAGAGGGCTGGAATCCGCTAGTCAGGTAAGGGCGGGATAATGGCACCTGTGCAGAGTCCGGGTATATAATCTTATTACAGTACTGCTGTGCATGGAGCTGTCATTGGTCTGGGTGCACCTGAAATGAGTACATCAATCAGGGACACATTTCAGCTATGTGCCTGGTCCTTTCCTTTCATTGTCACAAAGAAACAGTTGCCAGTCTAGTCTGTTCCGGGTACAGTTGGGACAGACCTGGTATTATTGGCACCTTTCACCTGTCCTCTCCCTGACATCTGTTGGCACATTACATTTTCATTATATCAGTCTGGTAACTAGTAATAGGAAGTCAAACTGACAATGGCAGGGAAGCAATAACAGCATCATGTGCAGAGAGAATCGGTGAGGCACATGTAATAATCACTGAGAGATTGTATGGATAACACTGTGACACCCAGCATCATGTGCAGAGAGAATCAGTGAGGCACAGGTAATAATCACTGAGAGATTGTATGGACAGCACTGTGACACCCAGCATCATGTGCTGAGAGAATCAGTGAGGCACAGGTAATAATCACTGAGAGATTGTATGGACAGCACTGTGACACCCAGCATCATGTGCTGAGAGAATCACTGAGACACAGGTAATAATCACTGAGAGATTGTATGGACAGCACTGTGACACCCAGCATCATGTGCAGAGAGAATCACTGAGACACAGGTAATAATCACTGAGAGATTGTATGGACAGCACTGTGACACCCAGCATCACGTGCAGAGAGAATCAGTGAGGCACAGGTAATAATCACTGAGAGATTGTATGGACAGCACTGTGACACCCAGCATCATGTGCTGAGAGAATCACTGAGACACAGGTAATAATCACTGAGAGATTGTATGGACAGCACGGTGACACCCAGCATCATGTACAGAGAGAATCAGTGAGGCACAGGTAATAATCAGTGAGAGATTGTATGGACAGCACGGTGACACCCAGCATCATGTACAGAGAGAATCAGTGAGACACAGGTAATAATCACTGAGAGATTGTATGGACAGCACGGTGACACCCAGCATCATGTACAGAGAGAATCAGTGAGGCACAGGTAATAATCACTGAGAGATTGTATGGACAGCACTGTGACACCCAGCATCATGTGCAGAGAGAATCAGTGAGACACAGGTAATAATCACTGAGAGATTGTATGGACAGCACTGTGACACCCAGCATCATGTGCAGAGAGAATCAGTGAGACACAGGTAATAATCACTGAGAGATTGTATGGACAGCACTGTGACACCCAGCATCATGTGCAGAGAGAATCACTGAGACACAGGTAATAATCACTGAGAGATTGTATGGACAGCACTGTGACACCCAGCATCATGTGCAGAGAGAATCAGTGAGACACAGGTAATAATCACTGAGAGATTGTATGGACAGCACGGTGACACCCAGCATCATGTACAGAGAGAATCAGTGAGGCACAGGTAATAATCACTGAGAGATTGTATGGACAGCACTGTGACACCCAGCATCATGTACAGAGAGAATCAGTGAGGCACAGGTAATAATCACTGAGAGATTGTATGGACAGCACTGTGACGTCCAGCATCATGTGCAGAGAGAATCACCGAGACACAGGTAATAATCACTGAGAGATTGTATGGACAGCACTATGACACCCAGCATCATGTACAGAGAGAATCAGTGAGACACAGGTAATAATCACTGAGAGATTGTATGGACAGCACTGTGACACCCAGCATCATGTGCAGAGAGAATCACTGAGACAGGTAATAATCACTGAGAGATTGTATGGACAGCACTGTGACACCCAGCATCATGTGCTGAGAGAATCAGTGAGACACAGGTAATAATCACTGAGAGATTGTATGGACAGCACTGTGACACCCAGCATCATGTGCAGAGAGAATCACTGAGACACAGGTAATAATCACTGAGAGATTGTATGGACAGCACGGTGACACCCAGCATCATGTACAGAGAGAATCAGTGAGACACAGGTAATAATCACTGAGAGATTGTATGGACAGTACTGTGACACCCAGCATCATGTACAGAGAGAATCAGTGAGACACAGGTAATAATCACTGAGAGATTGTATGGACAGTACTGTGACACCCAGCATCACGTGCAGAGAGAATCAGTGAGACAAAGATAATAATCACTGAGAGATTGTATGGACAGCACTGTGACACCCAGCATCACGTGCAGAGAGAATCAGTGAGACACAGGTAATAATCACTGAGAGATTGTATGGACAGCACGGTGACACCCAGCATCATGTACAGAGAGAATCAGTGAGACACAGGTAATAATCACTGAGAGCTTGTATGGACAGCACTGTGACACCCAGCATCACGTGCAGAGAGAATCAGTGAGACACAGGTAATAATCACTGAGAGATTGTATGGACAGCACTGTGACACCCAGCATCATGTGCAGGGAAAATCAGTGAGACACAGGTAATAATCACTGAGAGATTGTATGGACAGCACTGTGACACCCAGCATCACGTGCAGAGAGAATCACTGAGACACAGGTAATAATCACTGAGAGATTGTATGGACAGCACTGTGACACCCAGCATCATGTGCAGAGAGAATCACTGAGACAGGTAATAATCACTGAGAGATTGTATGGACAGCACTGTGACACCCAGCATCATGTGCTGAGAGAATCAGTGAGACACAGGTAATAATCACTGAGAGATTGTATGGACAGCACTGTGACACCCAGCATCATGTGCAGAGAGAATCACTGAGACACAGGTAATAATCACTGAGAGATTGTATGGACAGCACGGTGACACCCAGCATCATGTACAGAGAGAATCAGTGAGACACAGGTAATAATCACTGAGAGATTGTATGGACAGTACTGTGACACCCAGCATCATGTACAGAGAGAATCAGTGAGACACAGGTAATAATCACTGAGAGATTGTATGGACAGTACTGTGACACCCAGCATCACGTGCAGAGAGAATCAGTGAGACAAAGATAATAATCACTGAGAGATTGTATGGACAGCACTGTGACACCCAGCATCACGTGCAGAGAGAATCAGTGAGACACAGGTAATAATCACTGAGAGATTGTATGGACAGCACGGTGACACCCAGCATCATGTACAGAGAGAATCAGTGAGACACAGGTAATAATCACTGAGAGATTGTATGGACAGCACTGTGACACCCAGCATCACGTGCAGAGAGAATCAGTGAGACACAGGTAATAATCACTGAGAGATTGTATGGACAGCACTGTGACACCCAGCATCATGTGCAGGGAAAATCAGTGAGACACAGGTAATAATCACTGAGAGATTGTATGGACAGCACTGTGACACCCAGCATCACGTGCAGAGAGAATCACTGAGACACAGGTAATAATCACTGAGAGATTGTATGGACAGCACTGTGACACCCAGCATCATGTGCAGAGAGAATCACTGAGACACAGGTAATAATCACTGAGAGATTGTATGGACAGCACTGTGACACCCAGCATCACGTGCAGAGAGAATCACTGAGACACAGATAATAATCACTGAGAGATTGTATGGACAGCACTGTGACACCCAGCATCACGTGCAGAGAGAATCACTGAGACAGGTAATAATCACTGAGAGATTGTATGGACAGCCCTGTGACACCCAGCATCACGTGCAGAGAGAATCACTGAGACAGGTAATAATCACTGAGAGATTGTATGGACAGCACTGTGACACCCAGCATCATGTGCAGAGAGAATCACCGAGACACAGGTATTAATCACTGAGAGATTGTATGGACAGCACGGTGACACCCAGCATCATGTACAGAGAGAATCAGTGAGACACAGGTAATAATCACTGAGAGCTTGTATGGACAGCACTGTGACACCCAGCATCACGTGCAGAGAGAATCAGTGAGACACAGGTAATAATCACTGAGAGATTGTATGGACAGCACTGTGACACCCAGCATCATGTGCAGGGAAAATCAGTGAGACACAGGTAATAATCACTGAGAGATTGTATGGACAGCACTGTGACACCCAGCATCACGTGCAGAGAGAATCACTGAGACACAGGTAATAATCACTGAGAGATTGTATGGACAGCACTGTGACACCCAGCATCATGTGCAGAGAGAATCACTGAGACACAGGTAATAATCACTGAGAGATTGTATGGACAGCACTGTGACACCCAGCATCACGTGCAGAGAGAATCACTGAGACACAGATAATAATCACTGAGAGATTGTATGGACAGCACTGTGACACCCAGCATCACGTGCAGAGAGAATCACTGAGACAGGTAATAATCACTGAGAGATTGTATGGACAGCCCTGTGACACCCAGCATCACGTGCAGAGAGAATCACTGAGACAGGTAATAATCACTGAGAGATTGTATGGACAGCACTGTGACACCCAGCATCATGTGCAGAGAGAATCACCGAGACACAGGTAATAATCACTGAGAGATTGTATGGACAGCACTGTGACACCCAGCATCACGTGCAGAGAGAATCACTGAGACAGGTAATAATCACTGAGAGATTGTATGGACAGCACTGTGACACCCAGCATCATGTGCAGAGAGAATCAGTGAGACACAGGTAATAATCACTGAGAGATTGTATGGACAGCACTGTGACACCCAGCATCATGTGCAGAGAGAATCAGTGAGGCACAGGTAATAATCACTGAGAGATTGTATGGACAGCACTGTGACACCCAGCATCATGTGCAGAGAGAATCAGTGAGGCACAGGTAATAATCACTGAGAGATTGTATGGACAGCACTGTGACACCCAGCATCATGTGCAGAGAGAATCAGTGAGACACAGGTAATAATCACTGAGAGATTGTATGGACAGCACTGTGACACCCAGCATCATGTGCAGAGAGAATCAGTGAGGCACAGGTAAAGTGTGAAGACCAATGTCTCCACTAGACTGAAACATACTCAACCCAAACAGGCTGGTTATGTTACCAATATGCATTTAAAATAGAGGGACCCCATGAAGAGTATGTCATTGTTCTACATTTTAAAAGGAGCCAGATATAGGACTTAATTATTTTTGATCATTCTTTTATGGAGAGTTTAAACACTTTACATTATAATTTCCATAGAGAACAAAGCTGAAACCCCCTTTTCTCAGTGATCTCTTCCTTGCAAACCAGCATATTGATCAGTGGTGTGTCAGTATAAGTTGGCAGATTTATTTCAAAGAGCCAGCCAAACATTTTTTAAAGGCGCATCTAATTTTCCCGCAGGGAAGCTTATATATACCTTTAGGAGGTAGTATATATATGATATAGAAGTGACATTTTAGTAACATTGTCTCCTGGAATTTGCCATCCCTGGTATTTTGCATTGTTGCTTCTCTAGATTGCACAACATTTTGGAGATCTTTAGTGTCCTCTTGAAACAGAAAACTACAACTACATGACTGTGTTAAACTGATTTTTTTGCTCTGTCATTAAGAGCTGAGCCCTGCATGTTAAGTGATTATTTCCTTTTGGTGTGTGAAACGTCTTCTGTTTTCTTCCAGACAATCTGTCACGCTGTCCTCATGCTGTTTGTTCAAGACGACTTGTACAAGGAACACGTAAAAATGATGATGAACATTATACTTTTGTGCATGATTCTCTGCATATCTTTGTCTTTCTGGATAATATCCATCACGGCAAGTACATATTATGGTATGTACTTACTTTTTATTGTTTAAGTGGATATTTAATGTGCTATGACATTAGATGCCAGAGAGATTGCTAAAGGGGCAATACTACATAACACAGGGATAGTTATCATTCCTATATGTGCTAGTTGCAATACATTCTGTGACTTTATATTCAATATGTTTTTTCTTTCCATTGGAATAACTCATTCTCTTCTCTTAAAAATAGCTTTTCATTTTCAAACAAATTATAAAAATATATTAGTCACTGTTGCAACATTAAAAAGGGTGCAGCAAATACACAATTACATTATTTTCTTATATACAGCTGGTATTATTATTTAAAGGGACATTAACGTTTTCTGGATTTCAGTAGGAATATAATATACTAGGAACTTGCCCATCAAAAATGATGGGATTAAAACGGTTAGGCTGGCAATGCTGTTTGCCACACAATGTGAGGCTTTTGGTCCTCTGAGCACCTTCTGCATGCATCGCAAGCTCCACGCTGAGCCCCTTTCGGCGCGTAATGAACGCCTTTGTCTCCTTTTTCCTGCTTTGCACTTATCGACTTCGGAGCTCATAGCGAGCGTTGCTCATCGTGAGCCCTGCGATGAGCATCTTTGACGCTCATTGCAAGCCTTTCCTCCCGCCTACTGTACGGGCCCTACTCATTGCAGGTTTCGTTAACCTGCAAGTTTTGTGCTTGGGAATGCCATGCGTCTCTTTCCACCATCTCCCTTGTCTCTTCTCTGTGTGTTTATACTCTGTGTGTCTGCTGAATTTTTGCGGGGCGTGCGCTGTCTGGCGTTGTTTTATTTTCAAAGTCTCACGTGCCTGACAAGTGATACTGTCTTTGCCATTGTGTATTTTCTAAGTCCTGCGTGCCTGGCTTTGCTCAGCCTCATTTTCATCCAGTTTCAGAATTTGTTTTCGTCCGCCATTCCCCCCCCCTGCTTTAGCCTATTTTGGATTGACGAAAACCCCCAAATATGGCTCAAAATCACTTGCAACCTCACTCCCAGGCTTCCTGGCTCTTCCCCTGTGCTGTCTGCGAGTGTTATTATCTTTGTTAATTTTTAAAGAAATACGTGCTTGGCTCGCAGCTGCGACCCTCACAATGCAGCCTAAGTACTGCGCCGCTGCTTCACCTCGCTCTGCGAGGCTGCTCATTGCAGCCAGTGCTGCGCGGCTCGCATGTGTGACGGCGCTGCTGTCGCATATTACGGCGCCGTCACACATGCAAGCCGCGCAGCACAGGATGCAATGAGCACCTTTGGCGCTCATTGCAGACTAAGTGCTGTGCGGCTGCTTCGACTCACTTTGCGAGTCTCGCATGTGTGACAGCGCCGCTGGCTGCAATAAGCACCTTTTGGCGCTCATTGCAGCCTAAGTGCTGCTTCGCTTTGCGAGGCTTGCATGTGTGACGGTGCCGCAGGCTCGCCTTACTTTGCGAGGTTCGTGGTAGGTCGCAACTGCGTGACCAACATTGCAAGATCCACAACTATATATGTGATTTATGTATCCATTTACTTTTTATGTACTTGTATAAAGTGCTAATAAGCTGTTTTTTTCTATAATGCAATTGTATCTCTGTAGTTCATGCAGCTCCTCAATATACAGACTCAAGTACAGTGTTTTAAATAACCCAATCAGTTACCTCTATCAAGCAGCATTTTGCCACTGATTATTTATGAGACCGTGCAATCCTTGTACTTAAAAGTACTCTGTCTTCATGAGCTTCAGAGGGCAGAAACCAAATAGGAACTATTTGTACGATTTTAGGCAGAAAAAAAAGGTTTTAAGCACTTTATAAAGTACACAAATGTAAAGAGATACAAACAGTGTTTACTAAAATAGAAGTTTTACATACAAAATGCTTCTATACCCACGGCTTACATCTGCCAAGTTTAATTTGTTACAAACTTCACAAACATATGAAGTATTTCCCAGTCTACAGTCACCTTTCATACCACAGGCACTCAGATGGGATACACAGGACATAGAGAGAACGAGGCACAAGGTCTTTTTCTCTAAACAGCAACATTTTATCTGAATTTTGCTGCAAAATTGCTATATTACTCATGCTTTTGTCTTAGAGATGTAAAAACATAGTTAGTTTTAAATAGTATACCACATACCATAAGAAAAATGTTTCTCGGTCCCCTCAGAAGTCCATGGTCAAGTTGAACATTTTTCTCACATTTCCATTTCATTTTGTAGATGTTTATAAATTTCCTTTAGCACATGTTGAAGTGAATCCTAGGCATACACTAATCCCATTATGAGGTGTTCATATTTTACTAAACATGTTTTAAATATATGTACTCTTTTGTTTTTAAACAGGTACATTGAGGCCTATCTCACCTTGGCGCTGGCTGGCATCAGTAGTTATTCCAGCTGTTATTGCATCCCATGGAATAAAAAAGAAAAGCTTGGATCACACTGGTGCCCTTGGAGGTATGTTTCTATCATTTGTGTTTATGCTCCTTATTGGTTAGAATAATTATTGAAATGCCTTTTGGAAAAACTTAAATTGTTAATAAGACCTATAAAATGCCTTCCAGCTTTGTTTTTGTCTTTTAAAGAGAGAAGAACAAATTACTTAATTGTTTTTAAAAAAAAATGCATTTTCACTGCTAATTTAATCACTTTTATTTCTAAAGCTACCTTCAATTTCCTAGCCACTACTGGAGGTCTATAGTCCGTAATGACACTGTATGTGATAAATTGAGTCAATATTTAAAAAAAAAAAAATGTTATGGAATTCAAATGGATATAGGATGTATCAATGCGGCACTACATAATCACGCAGATAACAAATAAAAGTGGGTTATTTGTATAGCAGTTAGTCCTTCAACTGTCCTCTTCCTAGCAGGCTTTGAAATAATCAAAAGTACTCTGTATATGGCAATAAAAAAAGATTAATATTTCTCTTGTTTTCTTCAGACATTCTAATGCAAAAAAATGATATTTATTAGTGCAGTGAAGAGAATATATAAGCTTTTAGAGGTAGCTTGTAATTTATTGTCACTTCAGGATCTGGGGGCACAATATGTGTCAGTGCAGCTCGAATACAAATAAGACCCAAAGTAAGCTGAATCCTCTAAAAGCTAACACTGATGCCTTTATTGTAAAATGATATAAAGAGCTTTTCCAGCTTGTCCAACAGAATTTGACTTCTCTCCATAATGCAGAACAGTGTCCATGTGTTCAGAGTCCAATTAAATGGTCCTTTTTGAATACCCGTTATAACATCCATTTCATTGTGATCTTTTCTGACTTTGATGTGGCTCTAAAATTCAGGCTTCAAAAAAATATGGTCCTTTTCTTAGTCTTATCATATTCTTAAAAAGCATCTGTAATTTCCTGCTGGGTTTTGCTTTCTGACTGGTGTGATTCCCAGATATCTGCTAAAATATACAAACTGCTTAAAATAACAGAGAAGTTTGCACCAAGCACAAATGTTGTACAAAGAATGCAAAAGGTGCTAAGAGGAATTACAGAAACTTGAACAATATTCACAGTGATGATAATTTTAATATAACCATTTAAAGGTATATGCAAGTGAGCTGGGTTATGAATGCATTTGATAGAGGGGAATTAGTAGTGTATGATTACATTTATTTGCATGCGCTATGTTTTTTTAGCTTTGCATTAAAAAAAAACTGTTGCAGGTGATGTTTACACCTCCAAGATTGAGCTAGGCTGGGAGAGGTGATGGGACAATTTACTGAGGCTGGGAGAGATCACTGGGGCTGGGGGAAGTATCACCTGGGATGTAGATAAAACAATCAGTGAATGAAGGGACACAGACCTTATTCTGGGTATTGCAGAAATCTAAAGGAAAGATGCCTGCACAATCCCCAGGCCAAAAAAGATACAATGTATTATATAAACTAATTTTCAGGGGGTGTCAACATTGATAGAAAACAGTTTGCAAATGCAAGAAATTCAGCAAACTTTAGGGTGACGATTTATATGTTTATTTTGATATTTTTCATGCAAACTATTTTTTTTTTTTATACACTACTAATTCTCCACTTTCCGATGCATTAATAACGCAGCTCACTTGCATATGCCTTTTAAATATCTGAAGCGCCAGTGAAGTATTATAAACTGTTGACAACATCCTACCTATATTTAGCCAGCATCAGGACATGGGATATACATTTCAGCAAAGCATGCCTGTCACAGTTACACTTTTTTAAACTACAAGAAGAACGTCTTTACTTATTTCAGTTCGGTGGAACAAATCCAAGCAGTGCATATTTAATTGAACCTTCATTAAAGAGATAATTTGGTAATTGTACATTAGATTCCTATCACAAGATGCTCTATGTGCAAAATGTTATGGATGGCCGTGCTTTCCAGAAGTCATGTGTCTTTCATGTGAATAACATTTATGTCTATGCTTATATTTTTTTCAAGCATGTGTTTTGTATCTTGTCTAGTATGAAATAACATAACGTTATCACTGAAATCAATTAGACCAATAATTCTTGTATAATTTTTTCAAAATGCCAAGTAGTTATGTTGGAAAGACCTATTGATAATCCGCTATTCTTTTATACTATATGTGCAGTCTAAATAAATGCTGATTAAAACATTTAAACAAGAACATAAATGTTGTCATGTGTTACTTAATTTGATCTTAAAACCTTGGCTACATTTTTACCTGCCATTGACTGTAAACCCTGAAAGGCTAAACTATTTCTCTGAATTCGTTTAGTGTGTGTACACTTAATAATTATGCTTTATAAATAAAGACAAAATAATAATAAGTGTTTAATAAATGTCGTTCATGTTGTGACAAAATACACCTGATATTCTGTAGAAGAGCGCTCACAAATTGTTTCTCCATTTGCTTTAGTCAGTAATTTCTCAAATTATGTGTATATTGTTGTTTTATAAATAATAATAAATGTATATACTACTTATTTTGCAGGACTGCTTGTTGGATTCATCCTCACAGTTGCAAACTACAGCTTCTTTTCATCTTTGTTAGTTTTCTTTTTTACTTCCTCCAAACTCACTAAATGGAGAGGAGAAGCTAAGAAGCGTTATGACTCTGAATATAAAGAAGGTAAATAAAATGTCTATTTGTGCAAAGATGAAGCGTGAACCCGATGCTTGCCTGACAACTGTATTTACTACAAATTCTGAACCACAGTACAAGTCAGAGATGTTACCAATACAGTTGTAATATTGGTTCCCCAAACAGATTGTATATCTATCCTATAAAGTTTGAGAGAGCCTGAGAAACAGACACAAAAATCTATTTATTCTTTAATTACCCGGCATAGAGGGAGAGCTCATGCAGGTTAGTCTGTTGTTTCTATGAGCAATGCAACATATCTAATTTATTTTGTTTCACTTCCCCACTTTGTTTTAAAATACGTCCATTTCAGATGTTGACCATTATTTATGGTAGTTCATCAAAATGACATAATGTAGACATGGCATATCAGTGGCTGTTTTAACCTACCAGAAAGAAGTATGGTCTAATTTGCTATGATTCTTCTATGGTAATAAATATGTATAGTTGATTTGCATTTTTTGTCCTCTTTAAAAGACTCAAAGTGCATATTGTCTTTTACAATCACTACCTGTAATGCTCAATTATATCACCGGGAACATATTTAATTAGAGCTATTCTTTTCCGATATTCACATATTCATATTTTTAAACACAAGATTAATAATAAACTCTTCTATTTTAATTAATTTCACAGGTGGACAGAGGAGTTGGGTGCAGGTTTTCTGTAATGGGGGTCTCCCTGCAGAGCTGGCTCTGCTCTACATGATAGAAAAAGGACCGGGTGAAATACCCATTGACTTTTCCAAAGAGTACACCGCTTCTTGGATGTGCTTATCACTGCTAGGAGCTCTAGCCTGCGCCTCAGGAGATACGTGGGCTTCTGAGATCGCTCCTGTCCTCAGTAAAAGTTCCCCCCGATTGATAACAACATGGCAAAAAGTCCCAGTAGGTAAGACTCATTTAAATGCTTCTTATTGTTTTTTGTCAGTTCATGTAAAGAACAATATAGTAAAGCATAGAATGGTTCAGCTATGTTATTTATATTACTACTATTCAGTTTGTTGTTATTTATGCTATATATTTCCACATATCCAATTGAATTCTAGGATTAGAAGATCAAAAAAAATAGTATTAATAAAAGTGTTACAAAGCTATAGTATTATAACGTGGGCCCACATAGACACTATGGGCCTGATTCAATTGCGATTTGGCCAATTGAATAAGGCTCTAAATAAGCATATAACATATTTTTTTTAAAGAAGTTTTTAGTTAGTAAGCATCTATCCAAAAGCAAGATTTTCACTAAGTAAAAACTTCTTTAAAAATATATGCTATGTGCTTATTTAGAGCCCTATTCAATTGGCCAAATCGCAATTGAATGAGGCCCTATAACTGTGAGTTAATTTGTTGGAACAGTAAAATACTCTGTAATGTCTTATACATTATATTAAGATCCTTTATAAAATAATTTTGCATAAAGTCACATCCTGTGACTAGTTAATAAATGCTTGCAAGTATGATACCTACTCGCAGAAAATCAAGGTCACTGATATCACAAGGCCACCATGTAAGTGATATTATTTTACTTAGACTAACTAATCATGGTAATATGCGCATATTACTGTTTATCATCCTGCCTTAATATTAAAAGAGCTCTTGGACAGAAAGCAGATATTCCATTGCTTAATTAAACTAATGCAAAGTGTTCTTATTTTTTTTTTCTATCTTCAATTATTTCTTGTCTATATTTTTATATTTTAGCTCTGCTTTTTTAAGATCTGTTCCTAAAAGATTGTCTTATATCTGTAAAAGAGCATATATGGTATTATATACACAGATCTAAGCATTAAGTACCAGAAAACATAGCACCAAGACGATGCAAGTGCTCTTTTGTGTGGCTAATATTTCTTATTTTTATTGTATAATATACTACATTGTATTTCCTGAAATTTCTTTGTAAGACTTCTCAGTAGATCATTCTTGCAACTGTGACTATTTTTTGTCTTTGTAGGTACCAATGGAGGTGTTACTTTAATAGGATTTATTTCAAGCTTTCTTGGAGGCCTGGTCGTGGGTGTAGCATATTTTGTTACCCAGCTTATATGTGTCAATGATTTGGAAATTGCGGCCCCACAGTGGCCTATTGTCTTATATGGTGCAATTGCTGGTTTACTTGGGTCTGTATTAGACTCCTATCTGGGAGCAATAATGCAATATTCAGGTATGTTTACACTTATTATTTATCTGTTACATTTAGATGTGGAACAAATCCATTTTGGGAAGGCTAGAAAGTCCCACATGGAGACGAGCTCTAAATTGTTGTTCAAAATAAACTGTCATGTAGGAGCATGTGTTTGGCTAAGGAAGATCTATCAAACTGGCTTCATTGGGGTCCACAGATGTTAGATTTGTGGAGCACAGCACCTGTATTGTTAGTGTTCGTTTTCCATCACTTAATAAGCAGCTTTTGGTCTTTACCATGAGGTCAATGATTTCTCATGTGGTTTACCAAAATCATTGGAAAGTCAGATTGCAGCCATTTGCATCATTTCAGTTTAAAAGGCCTGGGTTTGGGTGACTGTCAGCATTTTGTTGGAGTAGCCTTAATATCTTAGACCAGTGGTCGTCAACCTGGTCCCTACCACCCACTAGTGGGGCGATTCAAGCTTTGATGGTGGGCTGCAGGGTAATTGCTAGGTGGCGTCGCTGACGAGCGTCTTCACACGCCGGAGGCCTATAGCACACTGGTTTTCTGGTTGGAGAGCTGGTGAGATGGCCCAGGGACAGCATCCATACCGGATCACCATCTTGTAAGTACAGGGCGATACATAGCTAGGGTCATATGATTTATGTAACCAGAAATGATAGAGGATGAATTGTCTTTATTATAGAATACTGCGCTATATTTGTTATTATTGATTTTATATCTTAATTATACTAGTATTGGTACACAGATGGAATATTTTTTAGTTCTTATGTATCTTGGTTATTACTCACTGGGCTTGTGCAGCAGAATCTGTCATCTAGCCTTTTTCTATTATGTTATTTCCATCGTTATATTTGGTATGTTTTAAATTTAAACAATAAAAGTTTTATGTTATAAGTTTCTCTTTTCCTCCATGTTTAGCTGAACCTGGGAGTAGAAATGTCACTTGGGTGTGTCTCATGTTTAATCTCCTTGGGGATATTAATATTCATTTGGTAACTACACAGGGAAAGGCTTTGCATTCTCTTTTTCATAGAGTACTCATTATTGGGTTTCCTAATGATTTCATTTTGTCTATATATTATATATTCCTACATATAATATGGATGGGTATTCGATCTACCATCTACAAGTGATTTTTGTCACTAGTGACAGTAATATAATATTTGGAATTTACAAAAAGATAAATTCAAGTACATGTTTTTTTTACAAACCCTCCCTTCTAAAAAATAACTTTGCACTTTCGCTAAATTGAGTTACTGTGGCACCGGTGGGCAGTATGGAAACTTTCCCATTAAAAAGATACAAAGTGGGCGGTAGGTATTCTAAGGTTGACGACCCCTGTCGTAGACCTTGCAGAAGTCCTTTCATGAAGTCATGGCATCTTGTTTAGTTTACATTTTGACTGATCAAAATATATGCAATATGGGGTTCCCCAAAGGCTATTAAACTATCCTTCACTGCACACATTTTGTGTTAATTTTCTTACAATGTACTGGGAAAAAAAGTATATTTTAATATATTGGATGGTCACTGATTGGGATTGAACATATGCCCACCATCCATTTTTATGCAGTTATTTAGGTTGTGGAAATTGAATATGCAGAAAATGGTCTAACCAGTTTGTATTTCTTTCACAGGTTACGATGAACATACAGGGAAGGTTGTCAATCACCCAACCAGTGAAGCAAAGCTTATATCTGGGAAGCCCGTACTGGATAACAATGGAGTGAACTTATTCTCATCAATTCTCATAGCTCTGGTGCTCCCTGGATTTGCTTGGAGTTTTTGGCCGAGAGCATGAAATCGCATACTCTTGATTGGAGGAAAAAATGGAACAACTTTTTTACTTAATTAAAGGGACATGGTAGTGGTCATCCAATCTGTGTTAATGTGTTTATTTAGAACTGATTCGGAATAAAATCAGTAGGAAAAAAAAATCACTGTAGCTTTTATTGTATTACTTTTGAATTTTAGTGTTTGAGGGACTTAAATAGCTGCTTCTCTGCATCCCAATTAGGTGTTCATAGTGTGGAGTAAGGCTGCCGAAGAGGCTTTCCTAACATTTCAACACAATGAGCCATGGCTCTGAAGGCGGTCTTTTGGGGCAGCCTCTTGGGCAGATACTCCGCTCTCCTTGACATTTGATAGTGATGGGAAGAAGCAGATCTGCTGAATTCTGACACCGTAAACTTAAAATCTAAGATTTAAAAGTTGGTGATTTTTGTTTTCTTTATAGACTGATTTTATTGATAATCTGTTAAGTAATCCAATAACACCTTCTTGTATGGCCACTACAGTGTTCCCTTAAGTTGTGCAGTAAAGAGTGTCTGTAAAAGGGAATGCCAAGCAATCAGATGATCAGATTGTCTATTCCTTGCTTTATAACTGCTTGGGAGCACTTAAGTAAAATATATTAAGTTGGTTGGTTAATTTTTAATTGGTTTTAAAATACAGGTGGCTTATATTGACATTATTGCATTGTGTTCCGAGATGCAAATCTGAGCATTTTATGTATTTAAAGGACAAAAAAGCTTCACGCGTTCTTCACATGCCTTTCTACTGGATAATTTAATGCTTTTAATCTCACACAATGAAAAATAGATTTTTCTTCAACTACTTAAGTTTATTAGGCTGGTTATTTAAACCAGAATTTGCTTTATATCAGCAGTAATTTATTTTATAAATTCAAATTTGGGATTTTTTGCATTTTGTCACATAAAAATATGTATTTTGTGCCTGCTGCTGTTAATTTAATATGATATCACTCTACTTAACTCTATAGTAACATAAAATCAATGATGTTTTGAAATATAATTTGTGCAACCAGTCATTCCAACACTGTAAGTGTATAATTTTTTTTTTGAATAGTTACTGTTCTATCATTTTTTTTTTGTAGCTAATTTGCTGGTGTACTTTAGTTTAGAGAAAAAAAAAAAAAGATGGGCATTGAAGCTAAAGGCCTTTTATGTTAATGATAAATTTAAAGAAAAATTACTACACTCTGTAGATGCACTACAGAAGAATTAAACTTTGTTAAATTAACTAAAAATACAAAAAAATGAAGAATTCTGTCTTTTTATTATATTGCAGACTGTCAGTATTAAAAAAAACAGTTAAAATATTATTTCCCTTTTCCCACTGCCACTTTCAATTTTATTTTGTACCCAACATTTAGCGGGACCATCGCGAGGTTGTTAATTTTGCAGCATAGCGGAACTAGGACTATTAGACAAATGGCCTTAATGAGATGTGTCCTATACTATTATAGTTAAAAGGTACAGCAATACCTGTTTAGTGCACCACATGTGTTCCTGCATGCAGGAGTGATATGTGAAACGGGGCATTTTATCGATGTATCACTCAGACAGCGATATGGCAAACCTGACAACACTGAGCTGGAATTTAAAGGGCTAAATGAGATTTGGCGCTCAAAAACCACGCGATCTTGAGGTTTAGTGCTAAGCGGGGAATTTCAGGGAAAAAGAGCACTATAGTGAATCGTCACTCAAAGGGATAGCGATAGGCGGGGTATACGTGGAGTTATTTTATTAAATTATAGGGCTATCACTAGTGTTCTGCAGACTGCGTCTTTCATACAAGACAGACTCACATACACATTTGCCCTTTCTGTTCCACAGCAATATATTTAGGAGATCAGCCGATGAGATAATTTCGAGAATTTTGCAAACAAAGATAATAAGGTGCCAAAGACATTGGGTTTACTCAAAAAGAAAAAAATAAGTTGGGGGGTTAGGTTTGAAGGAAAAAACAGACCATAATGACTAATTTACTGCATACTCTCCTATGCAACAAGCCCATTTGACTGCTGTTCATCATTACTGTGAATTTCCAATTCCAAAATGGGCACAAATGTCTAGTGTGGTTTTATAATATTGATTCATCTCAAGAGGATGAGGTAATCTTAAGTGATGTAAATAGTTCATATAAAACACCTATGGTAGGTTGGCTTTGTCCAGTGTACTAGTTTAAAGGGCCAATGTCAGCACTGGATAAAGGACTGTGAGTATGTAGTTGTTCAAGAAACGTGTGCTTACAAATTAAACTATAAACCATCTGTAAAAAAAAAATGGTTTTAAAATGAATATTACCTGCCTGGTATGCTATGTCTGGCTTCACCTCCCTCCTTGCCCTATTATTTTGCTGTGTGATGGTGTCCCCACCTGATATCATTAGTGATATCAATGTTTTGTTTGACTGAATTTCCAAACAATGGTTAAAGGGCCATTTACCTCACTGTAAGTGCTCTTCATGGTGTGAAAGAGCATAAGATTGTATGTAAAAATGATCTAATTTTTGTTTTTATTCCACTAATAACAGCTAAACAAGATAAAGTTTTAAGTCTGTTTACATAACAAAGTCTATACCTGCCTACTGTCTGTTGCATGAGTAAAAACAGACAGCCAAGCCATGTGGGGAAGAAATCAATTTTATAGCAGTTTTTCCCTGCACTTAGGAATGCATTGACCAGTTAACCCACAACTGTCCTCTTTAGGTGTTTCCAGCATTCCATGCTCTGCACAGATTGATTTGGTAAGGGTTATTTTTTGTTTTCTTGTCCTCACTATGCAGAGCTGTATCTAGCAGAGGGCAGTCGGTGACATACAAATACAGATTTAATTTATTGGATTTGTCAGTAAAAAATGCACACATTCAAAATGTATTTCAACATGCTTTTAGCCGATTTTTACTGTGATGTGGTTCAAAATGTGCTGAATTAAGTAACCCTTGACTTGCAAACCTGTGAGATTAAATGGATGTTTAAATCCTAACTCCTAAATAAACAGCTTCCAGATAACCTTGACTGTTTCTAAAGTAACAATTTGAGTCCTGTGACAGACAGGTGGAGACCATAATCAGCCCTGACAGGTTAACTTTCAGTTTTCTTTAGTCATGGCTTTATAGTTGAATTAAAAAAATGTATATGTATATAGCGCCTTGCCTGGTGCTTACGCTGGCTCTTTAAATCACATCCAATATGCATGTCTTCATTTGTATGGCATACCAAGTGAACTGAATTGGCCCATCATGATTTATCTGTAGTACCAGTGTTATATTTTGTTATACAATAACTGCTAGGGCTTGATTGGACTGTTTTCTAATAGTAATAGTTACTGATGTCTGAAGACTAATTTTAAATGTTTCACAATAAAAGAATAAACCAAGATATGTTCTCTGCTGTTTTTTGTTTTTTTTCCTGAAGTACATTTTTTTCATGTTTTCCCTTTCCAAGTACAGTGCCGTGCAAAAGTATTCACCCCATTGGCATTTTTCATGTTTTGTTGCCTCACAACCTGGAATTAACATGGATTGTTTGAGGATTTGCATCCTTTCAGTTACAGAACATACCCACAACTTTAAATATGATTTTTTTTTTTATTGTGAAGCAAACAACAAATAGGACAAAATAACAGAAAAAGTTAATGTGCATAACTATTCACCCCCTGAACTCAATACTTTGTAGAGCCACCTTTTGCGGCAATCACAGCTACAAGTCTCTTTGGATAAGTCTCTATGAGCTTGCCACATCTTCCCACTGGGATTTTTGCCCATTCCTCCTTGCAAAACTCCTCCAGCTCCTTCAATTTGGATGGTTTGCGCTTGTGAACAGCAATCTTTAAGTCTGACCACAGATTTTTTTATTGGATTGAGGTCTGGGCTTTGACTAGGCCATTCCAACACATTTACATGTTTCTCCTTAAACCACTCGAGTGTTACTTTAGCAGTGTGTTTGGGGTCATTGTCCTGCTGGAAGGTGAACCTCCGTACTAGCCTCAAATCACGCACAGAGTGGTACAGGTTTTGTTTAGGAATATCTCTGTATTTAGCACCATCCATCTTTCCCTCAACTCTGACCAGTTTCCCGGTTCTGCTGAAAAACATCTCCACAGCATGATGCTGCCACCACCATGTTTCACTGTGTGGATGGTGTTCTTTGGGTGATGTGATGTGTTGGGTTTGCGCCATACATAGCGTTTTCTTTGATGACCAAAAGTTCAATTTTAGTCTCATCAGACCAGAGCACCTTTCTCCATACATTTTGAGAGTCTCCCACATGCCTTTTCGCAAACTCAAAATGTGCCATTTTGTTTATTGCTGAAAGTAATGGCTTTCTTCTGGCCATTCTGCCATAAAGCCCAACTCTATGGAACATACGGCTTATTGTTGTCCTATGTACAGATACTCCAGTCTCTGCTGTGGTACTCTGCAGCTCCTCCAGGGTTACCTTATTCTCTCCGTGCTGCATCTATGATTAATGCCCTCCTTTCCCAGTCCGTGAGTTTTGGTGGGCGGCCATCTCTTGGCAGGTTTGCTGTTGTACCATGTCATTTATATTTGGTTGTGATAGATTTGATAGTGCTACTGGGGATCATCAAAGATTTAGATATTTTTTGCAACCTAACCCTGACTTGTACTTCTCAACAACATTGTCCCTTACTTGTTTGTAGAGTTCCTTGGTCTTCATGGCAGTATTTGGTTAGTGGTGCCTCTTGCTTAGGTGTTACAGCCTCTGGGGCCTTTCAAAAAAGCTGTGTATATGAATGACACTTAGATTGCACACAGGTGGACATCATTTCACTAATTATGACCTCTGAAAGTAATTGGTTGCACCCGATTTATGGGCTTCATAACAAAGGGGGTGAATACATACGCACATGCCAATTTTCTGTTTTCTGTTTCTAAGAAATAGTTGTATGTATATATTTTTCTCATTTCACTTCACCAATTTAGACTATTGTGTTCTGATCCATCACATAGAAATTCAGATTAACAAAACATTGAATTTAAAGTATTGTAACAAAATAGGTAAAAAGTCAAGGGGGGGTGAATACTTTTGCAAGGCATTGTATCTACAGTGGATATAAAAAGTCTACACACCCCTGTTAAAATGTCAGGTTTCTGTGCTGTAAAAACATGAGACAAAGATAAATCATTTCCGAACTTTTTCCACCTTTAATGTGACCTATAAACTATAACTCGATTGAAAAACAAACTGAAATATTTTAGGTAGAGGGAAGAAAAAATATAAAAATAAAATAATATGGTTGCATAAGTATGCACACCCTTAAACTAATACTTTGTTGAAGCACCTTTTGATTTTATTACAGCACTCAGTCTTTTTGGGTATGAGTCTATCAGCATGGCACATTTTGACTTGGCAAGATTTGCCCACTCTTCTTTGCAAAAACACTCCAAATCTGTCAGAATGCGAGGGCATCTCCTGTGCACAGCCCTCTTCAGATCACCCCACAGATTTGCAATCGGATTAAGGTCTGGGCTCTGGCTGGGCCATTCCAAAACTTAAATCCTCTTCTGGTGAAGCCATTCCTTTGTTGATTTGGCTGTATGCTTTGGGTCGTTGTCATGCTGAAAGATGAAGTTCCTCTTCATGTTCAGCTTTCTAGCAGAAGCCTGAGGGTCTTGTGCCAATATTAACTGGTATTTGGAACTGTTCATAATTCCCTCTATCTTAACTAAGGCCCCAGTTCCAGCTGAAGAAAAACAGCCCGAAAGCATGATGCTGCCACCACCATGCTTCACTGTGGGTATGGTGTTCTTTTGGTGATGTGCAGTGTTGTTTTTGCACCAAACATATCTTTTGGAATTATGGCCAAAAAGTTCAACCTTGGTTTCATCAGACCATAACACCTTTTCCCACATGCTTTTGGAAGACTTCAGGTGTGTTTTTGCAAAATGTAGCCTGGCTTGGATGTTTTTCTTCGTAAGAAAAGGCTTTCATCTTGCCACTCTACCCCATAGCCCAGACATATGAAGAATACGGGAGATTGTTGTCACATGTACCACACAGCCAGTACTTGCCAGATATTCCTGCAGCTCCTTTAATGTTGCTGTAGGCCTCTTGGTAGCCTCCCAGACCAGTTTTCTTCTCGTCTTTTCATCAATTTTGGAGGGAGCTCCAGTTCTTGGTAATGTCACTGTTGTGCCATATTTTCTTCACTTGATGATGACTGTCTTCACTGTTTTCCATGGTATATCTAATGCCTTGGAAATTATTTTGTACCCTTCTCCTGACTGATACCTTTTAACAATGAGATCCCTCTGATGCTTTGGAAGCTCTCTGTGGACCATGGCTTTTGCTGTGGGATGCGACTAAGAACATTTCAGGAAAGACCAACTAGAGCAGCTGAACTTTATTTGGGGTTAATCAGAGTCACTTTAAATGATGGCAGGTGTATGCTGACTCCTAGTTAACACGATTTGGAATGTGAATGCTTATTTCTGAACACAGTTACATCCCCAGTTATAAGAGGGTGTGCAGACTTATGCAACCACATTATTTTTCTTTTTTTTTTTCTTCGCTCCACCTAAAAGATTTTAGTTTGTTTTTCAATTGAGTTGTACAGTTTATAGGTCACATTAAAGGTGGAAAAGGTTCTGAAATGATTTATCTTTGTCTCATTTTTTACAGCACAGAAACCTGAAATTTTAACAGGGGTGTGTAGATTTTTTTACATCCACTGTATATAGGACCTTTTCTTATACGTGGCAGTGCTACCACTCAATACACTCAAAATGCACCATTTACTATGTCCAAAATAGGACTGGTCTCTTCTAAAGCCTTTCCTTGCATTCACATCAAATCCTTACTCACAAAATTGTCTCTTGTTGATCAGACAAACCCACAGTAACAGAATATACTGACAATAGATCACCAAAACGCAGTAACCAATGAAAGTCCTAGGATCTACTTTTCCCTGGCTGCTATTATTATTTAGTCGTTAAATGGATAACGGTCGAGTCATGGATATCTCAATAATATTGTTTTCAAGGCTATCCTTTTGCTCATGTAGCATATCTGCTCTCTTGTCTTATACTATAGTATCCTTTCAGGTAATGAAAGCCGCCTTTTTGTAACTGCACATACATCTGTGGTAGATGATATTTAACACAAATAAAAAAAATAGTCTAAGGTAATAGAGGTTGCAGATGGATTGATCTTATAGAGAAGGATAAATGTGAAAAACAGAATAGATAGCCATGAGTGGAGTTAATGCTGTAAGCCGTGTGATTCTCTAAACATGGGGGCTTTCAGAGATTGTTTGAATATCTGACTAGACGAGAATCCATTGAAGTGAGGCAGAAATTCCAGGGCTGCTCCTGAGATGCCCTGTAGGTAAGTGTGGGAGATCAGAGGTGCAAATCATGGGCTGAGATGAGGGGGCAGGTTGGGGTGTATCTGCAGACCAGAGTTGACATATATGGAGGTGCAGTGCTATTAAGGGCTTGCAAATTAAGTTTGGGATTGTGAAGCTTATTCTCGATGAGACAGGGAACTAGTGTAGGGACTGGCAGAGGGAGCAGTAGATGATGAGCATTGGGTGAAGAGTATGAGCCTAGCAGAATCATTCATGATTGATTGAAGTAGGTATACATTGTTAAATTGAAGGCCAATTAATATGTAGCTACAGTAGCCAAGCCACAGCCTGATTTATTATCTTTTCTTAAATGACCACTCTAATGAATATAAAAGTAAAGCTCATATGTTCGTTGTACACAGACTATTAAAAAAACGATGCAGTTTAAAATAAATAAAATGTAATACTTTTTTAATTGCTTCTCCTCAAGCAGAGCTGCTTACCTCCACCTCCTTGTGCTTTGTAATGGGTGTGTCATGCTTGGGAGCTAGACCAGTGAGGTGGAGATAAGCGGTTCTGCTTTAGGTGAAACGGACACAGTCAAAAGTAAGAAAAAGTATTAACTTATTTTAAACTGCATACTGTTTTTAATAATTTGCCAAATAAACAATCAAATGAGCTTTGCTTGCAAATGCACAACTGTGTCCTTTAATATGTCTCAGACCTCTAATTTGAAGGAAGTATTTGTGTATATTTACTTTGCATCAAACATGAAAGTTGAAGTTGGCTCCATCAGATGATGAACATTGAGTTTTTTGCATAACAACTTCTATCAATGTGTACAGTTAATGGTATCAGTGTATCACTTTTCAGTATGGCTCTGTTTTGTATTTCTGTCATAGGTGCACGTTTGTCATTATACAAATATAATCTTGCCTTTAGTTCCAAATGCAGTACTACCAAATCTGGACAAGTACATATAATTACTAACTAGCACCTTCATTGATTCATGACTTCTCAGCTCAAATTGAATACAATTAATCTGCATGGCTGTACTATATGGTTATAGGTAGACTCTAAAATTGTGCTTTATATTCTATATGATTTAATCCACTACTGCTGTGGAGACTCTGAGAATCGCTTACATGCAGTGCTAAGGAACTTAAGCCTCATGAAATGTTATTGGGCCAGGATGTAAGGATTTTCTTTACTGAATATGCTGAATCAATCAAATTCGTTAAGGCAGTAATTAATTAACCAGATTCAAATGAGCAATAATCTTAAATGGTCACGGAAGCCCAATATTTTCAGTATGGGCAAACTCTCTTTTTAGACCGTTAAATATTACTTATTATTTGCAATCTTGTCTCAATTTCCTGCAATGCTGTCTTCCTATCTTGGAACTTATTTTTCATGTAGCTGGAAAACTTAGAGGCCGATATCTGCTCATTGTATTATAGTTAATAACGCTGCCTCTTCTTAGCCGCTCTTAAAGCAGGAAGATACATTAGAAGTTAAAACATAATAGTTAAAGATAATCTTGATGGCAACACTCGTGTGCATATATTAAATTATAGATTAAAGCTAAAATGAAAACGTACATTAAAAAATGTACAAATGTTTTGCTCCATTGACACTGACTCATGATTTAAAATGTGCATTTAAATAGCTACACTTTTGCCTTTTAAAGCATTTGTTTTTTTTTAACTGCAAACTTTATAATTGTACATTTCCATTTATTATGATTAATTATAAATCTGGCTCATTTAATTTAAGTAGTTTCTTGAAAGAATTTAAATTAAACATTCAGTAAGGTCAATCCATCTTTATTAAACCGATTATCTTTAATTCCTGCTGCTAAAACTGTCAAGAGTGTTTTATTGCAATATAAAGCATCCAAAAGAAAGTGGCTTTTAATAGGCTTATTAATTTTATGAAAAAAAATACTGTTTGTTTTACCCACACAATAGTTTTTGAAATTGTCTTTATAAGGAGTTAGCTACTAATTGATATAAAGTCATTATAGTTACTGAATATAAAAACTTTGAGTCGCATGTTAATGGTTTAAAAAAACTTCCTAATAGCTCAATAGCTGCAATATTCATAGTTCACTGGGATGCAGTTTGCTTTATGTTTGCCTGCACGTTATGGTCTAGATTCACTATGCTTCATAGTGAAGGACTGTGAACATTTGCAGTCACCTGCTGTAGTAGACTTCATTATATTCTCTAAGATTGCTTTACTAAAATGAGGTCTGTGTACAAGGGCATAGGAACTGGGGGGGGGGGGATACCCCCTTCCCCCAGATTATATGAATAGGGGATACACAAAATATCAAAATTAAACGTTATCGTGCATTACCAGAAGGCAACACTAGAAGGCACCAGTGACATGGAGCAGTATGTCTCTCACAGGAAAACTTGGACTCAAGGGAGCGTTTGACTCTCCTCTTTAATAACAACCCTGGAGGATGCAATGGATAGCCAAGCAGCAGCAGAAAGAGAGTTTGCAAAAAGGTACTGTCATGTATTTTTACACCTTATTTATTTACTCTTGCAGCTGATTCATATCTTTCCAACTCACTTCTACTTTTTTGTTCTTTATTATGTTTTTTTTCAGTATTAGCTTTTCTCACTTTCTACCTTCTCCTCTCAGCCTTCTGCTTTTTGGTCTTCACTTATTCCTCTTCCTTTTCCCTTATTTTTCCTCATCACCAATATTCCACCAACCCTCCCACTCAATATTCCCCCGGGAAAGTATAATGGATATTATCTTTGTCTTTCTGTTATACTATTTTGTTAAAAAAAAAAAGAATTTGGAGAAAAGCGCAAAACAATGGTTAAAATAACCCAAAATGCTGTCACTATATATATTTTTTTAACACACACATGAAAGATTCTACTTACAAAACATAAAAAGTGTAGGAATATGTTCACGATCTCAGACAGTACACACAAGGTTATCTTACTTGATAGTAAAAAGTTGATTATCTGTCATAATACATACAGTGCCTTGCAAAAGTATTCACCCCCTTACCTTTTTATCTTTTTTGTTACATTCCAGCCTTAAGTTCAATGTTTTGTTAATCTGAATTGTATGTGATGGATCAGGCCACAATAGTGAAATGAGAAAAATATATGCATAAAACTATTTTTTAGAAATAGAAAACAGAAAATTACCATGTGTGTATGTATTCACCCCCTTTGTAATGAAGCCCATAAAAAGTTCTGGTGCAGCCATTTACCTTCAGAAGTCACATAATTAGTGAAATGATGTCCACCTGTGTGCAATCTAAGTGTCATACATATACACACCTTTTATGAAAATACTGCCATGAAGACCAAGGAACTCTCCAAAAAAGTAAGGGACAATGTTGTTGAGAAGTACAAGTCAGGGTTATGTTATAAAAAATATTCAAATCTTTATTTTTTATATATATATTTTTTATTAAGAATACAAGGTTAATTCCACAACACAAGTGTTTCAAAAATATAACATTAGTAACATAACCAGAACACTTAATAAATGACAACACATACATATAACCTTTTAAACCTAACTTTGACATTTTTGTTATTTCTGTTTTAAGTTAAGCTGAAAGCATATTACACGCATATGTACATGTAAAGTACAACCCTAAAGGCTGATAGCTTATAAGAGCACACAGAGAATAAAGAAGAAGAAAGAGGGTAAGAGAGGGGCAAAACGAGAAGGTGTTCAGTGTTGTGTTATGTTCTTAAAGGGGGCATCCTAAACTATTATCCTTCTCTACATATTTACCACCCAATCTTAAGAATCCAAGTGTCCCAACATGAGTCCCATTTCCTTGCACTATATTCTGGTACTGCCGATTTCCATGTTTTGGCGAACGTAATCCTCACTGCTAAAAACACTTGGTGTGATAAAAGTTGAGCCTCTTTACTGAGACCCTCTATGGGGAGGCCTAAGAGAGCTTCTTCTGGCTTTTGGAAAATCTTGTGCCCCCATAGTCTCTCCAACATATCATAGGTCTCCAACCAAATGTGGGCGATCTTAGGGCAGTCCCAGAGAACATTTTTAAGGAGGCCCAGAGTGTGACATCCCCTTAAACAGTTACCATCCACTGACGGGTTAGAAAGCTGCATCCTAGCTGGTGTTAAGTGCCACCTCAAAATGGTCTTGTGTGCATTTTCCCTAAGTATAAAATTTAGTGAGGAGCCTGTGGCTGCTTATGTATCTTATTCCACTGTGCATCAGTTATATCAATGGCCAGTTCCAACTCCCAAGAATGTTAATGGTGGAGTTTAGACTTTGTGGTTAGGTCCATTAAGTAATTATAAATAATGGAGATATTCTGTTTGCCATTAGGGTTGTTAAAACAGCATTTTTTGAATGGAGTGACCTTAGCTGAAGAGTTAAGTTTTATTACCCCAGATATATTAATATGTATCTGGGATAAGTTAAGCCATTCCTTTAATGGCAAATTATGTAGGTCTCTAAATGTTGTAGGGGACCATGGTCAATTTCTCCTTTAACAGATCAGCAGCAATCGTAAACTGATTATCTATCCACCATTTAAAGTGTGAAAATGTATTTAATGATGCTGACTTCTGAAATAACCCCAGTGGGATAAGCCAAGAACCTGCTTCTACAAGCGGAATTCTCTTATTCCTCAGAACTGCCAAAGGCTGATCCATGCATTTGGGAAGGGAAGAATTAGCCAATTTAAAATTACTTGTCTAAGGTGAAGGCCACGTTCTTCAAAGATATCTTTCTCTATCTCCACCCACACTGGTAGGTATTCCTTACCAAACCACTTGGTGATTTGGGCTAATCTGGCAGCTTTATAATAATTGAGTAAGTCCTGCACAGCCAACCCTCCTTGCTTTAGATGCCATCATGGCCTTCTTATTTATTCTAGGCCTTTTACGATCCCAAATGAAGCAAGAGATTGCCCCCGGAAGAACCGAGAGGTCCTTGGTGCGAACAGCCGTTGGAATAGTGAGAAAAAGATACAGAAGCTTGGGCAAGATATTCATTTTAATAGCGTGCATCCTCCCTAGCCACAAGATTTTGTAGGAGGACCACGTGTTAATGTCATTGAGTAGTTTTCTATGAGTGGGGGAAATTTGCTGAATATGTTAGGCCAGATTTTCTAGGGATATAAACCCCTAAGTATTTAAGATGGTGTGGAACCCATTTAAAAAAGTTCCCTGATAATTGGAATTCTAAATGCTTTGGTAACGAAACATGTAAACGCTTCGCTCTTACTCGTATTAATTTTAAAGCCAGAAATGTCAGCGAAAAGCCCAAGAGCATAAAATAGATTAGGGAGACTGGTCAGAGGCTCAGTAACAGTTAGCATAAAATAATCTGCAAATAAGCTCAGTTTATGTTCTGTCTCCCTCACTCTAACTCCCTTTATATTTGAGTTTTCCCCGATGGCTGTAGCTAAGGGTTCAATGCACAGTGCAAAAAGGAGGGGGGACAAAAGACAACCCTGGCGCGTCCCTCTTGTTATTTTAAAAGATTGTGATTTAAACCCCTGATATGCCACATATGCTTTCGGGGCCGAATACAGTGCTAAGATACCATTCACCAGCTTATCACTTAGGCCAAACGTATGTAAAGTCTCGGCCATGTACACCCAGTCAATTCTATCAAATGCCTTTTCTGCATTTAGAGAGAGAAGCATCAAAGGTGTATTTTGGGCCGACGCTACATCAAGCAAATTTAAAATACGTCTGGTGTTATCTGGCGCCTCATGACCCTGAATAAACCCCACTTGGTCTGGGTGAATTAAGCTTGGCAGCACCTGAGAGAGCCTATTTGCTATAATTTTTTAGTAGAGTTTGGTATCGCAGTTAATCAGTGAGATGGGCCTGTAGCTCTTACATTGAGATGGGTCCTTACCTTCATTAGGTATTACTATCACCTTAGCTTCCAAAAATTCTGCTCTTATAGGCTTACCGGACAGGAAATCATTAAAGAGCAGTTGGAGATGAGGTGCCTGTGTATCTATAAATTGCTTATAATAGAAATGTGTGAACCCATCCGGGCCAGGGGCTTTATGTGATTTAGTCTCTCTTATAGCTCTCTTAACTTCATCTAATGATATAAGGATGTTTAGCAAATCAGATTGTCTTTCTCAAGTTTCGGAAGACTAATAGAGGACAGGAAATTATCAATATGGGTCATATGATCTATTGTGCCTGAGCTAACAGGTGTTAAATACAAATCAGCATAACATTTTTCAAATTCCTTTGTAATATCATTCGGCTTATAGATGGTCTTGTCATTCTCCACTTTTAATTTGGGAATAAAAGAGTCTGCCCTTTGCTGGTTGAGCTTTTTGGCTAGCATTCTGTCTGGCTTATTCGAATACATGAATAAGTGAGACTGAGTCCTTTGCAGCACAGTTACAACCTTCCTACAGAAAAATACCTGCAATTGCAGCTTAAGTGTATATATTTCTGCTTGTGTCCCAGGCGGTCTCCTAGAACGGGGAATAGCTTGAAGGGCTGAGATTTTACTGTTTAATGTGTTAATTTGGGTTGGTTCCAATTTTTGGGAGATTAAGCCAATTTGAATACACTTGCCTCTCAAAACTGCTTTATGTGCAGCCCATACTCCAGTGTGATCCCCGCTATTCAAATCAAAATATTCTACTATAGCGCTATATATTTTGTCCTTCGTGACTACCTCATTGAGCAGGGCCGGGTTTAGCGCCCATGAGGCAGAGCGCCCCTTGGGTAGTAGATCATTCAAGGAGATTCCAGTTATATTGTGATCAGACCATGCAATAGGTTGGATTTTTGCATTCAGCAAATTCGGGGCTAAGTGTTGCTGAATAAAAACATAATCAATACGGGAGTGTGAGTCATGCGTAGCTGAGTAGTGAGTATACTCCCTATCAGTAGGATGAACCATTCTCCATGCATCAAGCATACCATAATGGTTAAGTAGAAGTTTTAGGGATTTTGTGGCAGATGGGGTTACCATCGGGAAAGTAGAACTTGATCTGTCTTTTGCTTGGTCTAAAATGTAGTTCAAGTCCCCCCAGAATCCATGCCGATTGCTGCCAGTCAGCCATAAGCTCTGACACTGCGAAAAAAAATACTGATTGCCCAGCATTTGGGGCATATACATTTAAAAGGGAAAGTTTACGTTCATTAATGGTACCCTGTACTAGAATAAATCTTCCTTCCGGATCTCCATGGGTGGAAGTGTGTTGGAAGTTCAGCCTTTTTTGTATCAGAATTGACACCCCTCTTTTTTTTCTGGAGCAGTAGAGTAATACGTTTGCGTGAAATGTTTCCCCCAATACATTGGGATAGCATTCTTCCTAAAATGGGTTTCCTGTATCATGACAATGTCTATCCCCATACGACTGTATTCATTTTACATTTTACATGTAAGGTTACTTAGTCCTCTCATTGACATATAGCAACATCCTGAAGCAATATCTGCATTTGAGAGTAACTGCTCTCTAATTCCCCAAATACAAAAGTATAGAAAGTTGTTACAGACTTAGGATCTCTGTTGCGGCCTAAAGCGCTGGTACTGATCTGGTAACTGAACGTTAGCAATGCCATGCCCTCCTCCTTATCAAAAACTGGATATGTTCTCCCATCCCTCAGAATGTTCAACTTAAAGGGAAATCCCCAAGCATATTTTCATTGCTGGGCTAAAATGATTTTCAACAGAGGTTTGATTAATCTCATTTTATACAAGGTGGTCGGAGAAAGATCAGCATAAATGCTAGGTTGGCCACCTGCAATCTCTGGAATGCCAGGTCTTGCTGGCTTCATAAAAAGATCCTTGATTGTGTAATAGTGGAATTTTGCAATCACATCCCTAGGTCTTTCTCCAGAGGCAGGACGTCCCGCCAGCGCTGTATGAATGCAATCTAGTCTGAAGGCGTCTTCTTCCAAGTTTGGTAGCAAAGTTTTGCAGAGATCCATCATATAGTTTGGGAAATCTGTGATTGTGTCTGATAAATTTCGGATTCTGACGTTTTGATGGCAGGAACGATTTTCCAGATCTTCTTGTGCATATTGAAGTTTGCATTGTTCATCTCTCAAAGCCGACACCTCATCCTCTAGTTAGGTATGCGCCTCCAATAGGTTATCATATTTTGCTTCCAGCTTAGTCACATTGGAATCAACAGCTTTTATTTCTCCAGTGAGTTCTGCTGTCACTTTCTTGATTTCCCCTGTAATTTCCGTTCTAAATGAAGAAATCAGATCTTTTAAATCTTGTATATCCGCCTTTGTGCTGGGTGCTGTAGGCTCCATAGTATATGTTGGTAAATGTTCAGGTGTCACAGGAGGATGTCGGGGAGACTGGGCGCTTGTTTTTGTTGTACAAAAGTCCTGTATAGATTTAGCAGCCCTTCTTGTTGAGATACCAACCATTCCTTTTTTATGGGCTTTAAACATGTGATTTAGCTGTATTCTTCAGGTAAGTCACTTTGCTCTAGATTGTGCCACCATAACTGGGGTGCGCTTACATGGTGGGCATAATCTTATCTTCTCGCATCAAAAAATAAAGCAGGCGATGTTGAGCAGCTTCTGGTTTCAATTAGACAATATCTGCCTTTTTGTAAAAAGTACCGTATATACTCGAGTATAAGCCGAGGCACCTATTTTACCACAAAATACTGTGTAAAATGAGTGACTCGAGTATAAGCCGAGAGTGTGAAATGTGCTGCCCCCTGTGTCCCTCTTGTGCCCTCTGTGTCCCCCCTCTCTCTCCTGTGTCTCTTCTCCCCTCTCCCTTCCCTGTGTCTCTTCCCCCCTCCCTTATCACCCTCCTCAACCCCCCTTCTCATTCTCAACCTCCCTCTCAACCCCACTCATCATCCTCAACCTCCCTCCTCATCCTCAACCCCCTCATCCTCAACCTCCCTCCTCATCCTCAACCTCCCTCCTCATCCTCAACCTCCCTCCTCATCCTCAACCTCCCTCCTCAACCTCCCTCCTCATCCTCAACCTCCCTCCTCATCCATAACCCCCTCCTCTTTCCCAACCCCCTCCTAAACCTCCCTCCTCATCCTCAACCCCCATCCTCATCCTCAACCCCCATCCTCATCCTCAACCCCCCCATCCTTAACTCCCCTCCTCAATCTCCCTCCTCAACCTCAACCCCCCTCCTCAACCTCCCTCCTCAACCACCTTCCTCAACCATCCTCCTCATTCTAAACCCCCCTAAATACTGCCTCCTCTCCCCTCACTTACCTGCTTCTGCTCCGGCCTCTGCTCCTTCCATCTTGACCCGGCTCATATGCTAATGACGTGGCGCGCATTTCATTAGCACATACCGGGTGCCGGGCACCCGGTATATGCTAATGACGTGGCACGCATGTGACGTCACGTCATTAGCATATACCGGGTGCCGGCACCCGGTATATGCTAATGACGTGGCGCGCACGTGACGTCACGTCATTAGCATATACTGGGTGCCGGCACCCGGTATATGCTAATGACGTGGCGCGCATGTGACGTTACATGCGTGCCGGGTCAAGACGGAAGGAGCAGAGGCCGGAGCAGAAGCAGGTAAGTGAGGGGAGAGGGGGAGGTATTTAGAGGGGAAAAAGTGAGGAGGGGGTTTAGAATGAGGAGGAGGGGGGTTTAGAATGAGGAGGAGGGGGGTTTAGAATGAGGAGGAGGGAGGGGGGTTTAGAATGAGGAGGAAGGGGGTTTAGAATGAGGAGGAGGGGGGTTGAGGATGAGGAGGGGGGTTGAGGATGAGGAGGGGGGAGGGAAAGAGACACGGGTGGGTTAGAGAGACACGGGTGGGTTAGAGAGACACGGGTGGGTTAGAGAGACACGGGGGGGGGGGGTGGAAGAGAGACACGGGGGGTGGGGGGGCAGTGACTCGAGTATAAGCCGAGGGGGCCCTTTTTAGCCTTAAAAAAAAAAAAGGGCTGAAAAACTCGGCTTATACGCGAGAATATACGGTATGTTTGTTTAAACTGCTTGAAACACGATAAGGCACTCTGCTATGCAGGTAAAAGTCCTGTATAAATAAATCCCAGACAGGTTTTAAACTTGCCTTTGCTATTTCTTTTCAGGCTACAATTGTCTTGTAGGTCCACAAGATGGCAATATAGCACCTCTTCCTGGCTAAAGGTCTGAGTTCGTAGATTTTGAATTTGTCCACAAGATGGCGCCACTTATGCAGGTTTCATAAAACTACAGCTGCAAGGTTATTATGGTTAATTCTCTGTTTATATCACTCTGGGCGTGCAACCCCTGTCTCTTCAGACAGTCCCCCTGCTAGATCTCCCAGAATCAAACAATAAATAAAAATGAATCACTTTAGGGGTTTTCCCAACAGGTGTTTGTGTTATAGCAGCTCCAGTAATAATATATCCACAAAGGAATATAACACAGTGACTGATATTTGAGTTTGCATGTCTTGTTTTGCCAAAAGTCTCTATATACAATAGTTTAAGAGCCTCTGAATAGCATTCAAGCACCTGTCCTTTTTGGGGTCTGGAATCACTGCACCCCTTCTTGGACCCTTATACTATTTAGCTTTTTGGGTTGTAGTGTGGGTTAAAAAAAAGCACCTGTCCTTTTTGGGGTCTGGAATCACTGCACCCCTTTTGGACCCTTATACTATTTAGCTTTGTGGGTTGTAGTGTGGGTTAAAAAAACATAACTACATCACACTTGCAAAATATCTGTGTTTTTTTTCACAGCCCAAGCATTGAATATTAGCAGAGTTCTTAATTGACTAGCCAGTTCAGCATCTAGCAACATGACTGTGGGTCTAGCAGGGAGTACAACTGTTTTACTAAGTGTATTAAATGTTGTTTACTCACCTCCTAGCACTTGGATTTGTCTCCTGGACGGTCAAAGTACAAAATCTCAGGACACCTCCTGCTTGTTGAGATGTTTTCTCTGTCTCAGTGCTCAGGCAGTCATGTAGAGCTGAGAAATAACTTCTGGAGTTATCCACCATTAAAGGGCGTGTTCTCCCAGGGCAGTGTGCCTTCTAATCTGGAAAACAGTCTCCAAGATGGGAACCTGGGTCCTGATTTTCTGTGAAAATGTCCAGAAGTAGCCGGCTCCTATAAATAATATAATTTAGAGCAGGTTGTGATGTTTTCAGGATTTTACAAGCTTTTTAATCCTTGTTTGTAGGAGCAGATCTGTTTTGCTGCTGCTCTCTTTAGTTGCTGGCACCTCCCCCCAAAAAATATCCAAATCTTTGATGATCCCCAGGAGCACCATCAAATCTATAATAACCAAATGGAAAGAACATGGCACAACAGCAAACCTGCCAAGAGACGGCTTCCCACTAAAACTCACGGACCGGGCAAGGAGGACATTAATCAGAGAGGCAGCTCAGAGACCTAAGGTAACCCTGGAGGAGCTGCAGAGTTCCACAGCAGAGACTGGAGTATGGCCAGAAGACTTTGGCCATTACTTTCAGCAAAAAATCAAATGGCACGTTTTGAGTTTGCGAAAAGGCATGTGGGAGACTCCCAAAATGTATGGAAGAAGGTGCTCTGGTCTTATGAGACTAAAATTTAACTTTTGGGCCATCAAAGAAAACGCTATGTCTGGCGCAAACCAAACACATCACATCACTCAAAGAACACTATCCCCGAGACTGAAAACTGTTCAAAATTGAGAGAAAAATGGATGGTGCTAAATACAGGGATATTCTTGAGTAAAATCTTTACCACGCTGTGCGTGAAATGAGGCTATGATGGAGGTTCACCTTCCAGCAGGACAATGGCCCCAAACACACTGCTAAAGCAACACTTGAGTGGTTTAAGGGGAAACATGTAAATGTGTTGGAATGGCCTAGTCAAAACCCAGACCTCAATCCAATAGAAAACTTAGACTTAAAGATTGCTGTTCACATGTGCAAACCATCCAACTTGAAGGAGCTGGAGCAGTTTTGCAAGGAGGAATGGGCAAAAATCCCAGTGGTAAGATGTGGCAAGCTCATAGAGACTTATCCAAAGCGACTTGTAGCTGTAATTGCCGCAAAAGGTGGCTCTAAAAAGTACTGACTTTAAGGGGTGAATTTTTTACTTTTTCTGTTATTTTGTCCTATTTGTTGTTCGCTTCACAATAAAAATAAATAAATAAACATCTTCAAAGTTGTGGGCATGTTTTGTTAATTAAACAATGCAAATCCTCAAACAATCTATGTTAATTCCAGGTTGTGAGGCAACAAAACACGAAAAATGCCAAGGGGGTGAATACTTTTGCAAGGCACTGTACAATTTCTAAAGTTTGTCTCATCCTTGCTGCCAGTTCTTGCACCAGGATCCCACCACTGCCACCAGTTGTGTCGATCCGGGGTTAGGGGCTATTATTGCCAAGAGCCACCTGCTATAGACTACAGTTTACCCACAAGGACAGTTTGGATTCTTGGAAATATCAACATCAGCACCCTGATATCTAGCTTCTGTATTAGTCAGAGTCTCTCCATCAGGAATCAGCACTTCCAGGAGTCTCAGTAACGTTCCTGTGGTAGTGACCAGGATAGGTTACTTGTCAAAAATACAAAAATAAATACTTATATGGTTAAATACAGGGGGGTGTATACAACCAACAATGACAGGGAGTGGCAGACAAATACAGGAGATTGACTCCACATGGGTCTAATAGTCTGACATCCTGGCATCCTGTCTGGCACCTGTAAACAATAGGCCAACATTCTAATACACATAATGCTGTCTCCAGCTGTCTAGCACATCAGACATGTAATTAGCTTATCTGGGGCAATCAATGGGCCAAAACAGATTACAATGCAATCACTGGTTCCTGTCTATCTATAGTTACAATTTAAACATAACACACAACACAGTAATATAACATGGGGAAGTACATACAGGATAAGGCTGAGACATATGCCATAATATGAAGCATGCTGGTACACTATGGCTCTATGTTTTGGGGCTATTCACCCCACCTGCCCACATTTCCCATGTGGCAATATGATTTCCCTACACATTTTCTAATGGGGCGGTATGTCCTCTATGATGGCTTAATGCACCAGAATCCAGGCCCTGGAAAGTGGTCCATGACCTTTTAGTCCAAGTCATATTCTAGCAACAAAAGCATTAGCTGGTAAAATAGGTCAGTCAGTAATGCAGCTGCCTGTGGAACTAATGGTCCTCAATTTGATTCCAGCCACAGACATATACTTGAATCAAACATATATTTTTAGATTATATATAATAAAACATATGTCAGCATGAAGTATTGTTGTCTTGTGTTTTTTGTTTATTTGAATAATAATTGTGTGAAATATATATACACACACAAACATATATATATATATATATATATATATATATATATATATATATACATATATATATATATACGTTTTAAATAACTAGCTCACAGTTCACTTAATTATTAAAATATATATAGTTCAAGAAAATGAATTTAGTTTAGCTTTTACACATAGCTTTTGAAAAAGAGTGTGTTGGTCTCGTGGAGAGTGAGCTTTATAAAATGTTTTCATTAGCAGGTCATTGGTTCTAAATCAAGGTCCTGGAAGAATCGTGTATTAAATGACTGTCACTTTTTTAAATTAACTAATATATTTATTAACACACATATGACTAATATATACATACATAAAAAGGTAAATTTTTAACAAAAAAAAAAGTGGAGCAGGGGATTCATACCCATGACTTAATGTAGATGTGAACAAAAACTTCAAAACAATATGTTCACCACTGCGCACCCATACTACACTTATAATTGAGGTGTAAATCCCTAATACAATGCATAACAGTTACAGACTCCATCTGTTGGGGATTTGGGGGGGGGGGGGCTTTGATGCATTGGAGGTCGTAATCTCAAAGCATAATTTGTATTTTTTACTGTTATTAAGTACGTGACAAATGGAAGAATGTTTGGCAATATATTCCTGTAAATGCTGTACATGTTATTACCTCTTTTTATGTCTGTATAGAAACGTTCTGTTTACTGCAAACTGTAAGACAGCAGATAACATATGATACGTAGATCAGAATGTTTCGCAAATCATATCTACATTTAGCTTATGTCAAAGTGCTAGATATATACACCTGTAATATGCCATTGAAGCCGTGAACATAATTAATGATACATTACTTGTCTGGGTTTCATTGATCATGTCTCCCAGGGCCCTGAGCCAAGAGAAGGGAGGAAGGTGGATAAGAGTTTTTGATCCCGGGATCCAGTCCTTTTCCTAGCAGTTGAGAAATCCTGCCACCTAACAATTTGGGGGCTCCGTCCAAAAATATTCTCCAGAACACGTTAAGTAAACATAACAAAAATGTTTTGTTCCTGTTTTTTTATACTCACCCTCTTCTGCAGAAATTTCTAGCATAAATTTTGAATTAAAGGAAAGCACTTTTGTAACTGGTTTAAAGTCCTGGAGACAAGTCCCTATTTGTGGTTTATCACTTTCCGAAAAAAAAACAACTCTCTATTCTGGGTTAAAAACAGTTGTTATATATATATATTGCATTAATGCTGTATTTATCCTTTTATATTTGCTGCAGTCCTAGACAAAATCTATATGTAATTTTTATGTTTGTTTTGACTTAAAAATGTTTAATGAAATTATGCAAAGAAAGATGTCATTGATGATTTGAGAAACTCATTTTATGTCATATACTTTTACAGGTTTGGTTGCAGTAAAATATTTATTTTTGTTTCCCTTCAATTATATTTTAAGGTTAAAAATAATATTGAATTTGGCAGGTCTGTCTTTAATAATTGGTTTATGAAGAACTATGCACATACATATTATTTTTATGAGCTCACAATAATCTGGTTATATGTTTTGTGATGTCTGTCTTATATGAATTTTGTCTTTGTTTTTTTTTCTATAAGAATATTTTAATACCGGTATAAAAATCCTATGCATAGGATATCCATTTTGACTACCAGACAGTTTTGATAAATTGTTTTTATGAAATATATATTCCAGAGCCTGATCACCTCTGGATTAATATTATAGTGTATGTTTATATAATGTTGGCCAATTTGGATATTTATTAATAAATGTTTTATCTAGATTTAATTTCTATTTGTTTTAAATATTCTTAAAGGGGGTATATTAACAGAAAAGAAGGAGGGGTTGTCTGATAACCAATCTTACTGATTAAGTACTTAATAATGATTAGATAAAAAGCATTTTATTATTGCAGTATAGTTATTGATGTATTGAAGTAAACTCCATTTACAATAACATATACAAATATAAATACTTTACTTGTTTCAAAGACATGTTCATCCTTGAGGTTAATAATAGTAACCAACTGGGTCTGATATTTTATGTGTTACAATACACATGCCAGCTCAGTCAGAAATATCAGTCAAACCAGAATAATAATTGTTTTTTTTATTAAAAACATTTTTTTGTTTCTTTGCAGGCCTGATTTGTTGGCCAGTTTATTTTTATTTTTACTGTTCTTTTTTTTAAGGCTCATGTTACTGTAATTTGAGGAATGATAAAGCAGATTGACATTTTCTGAAAAATGAATGTGGTATATGCACAATCTCTGTCTCGTGTTTTCTACCCAGGAGGATGCTGTTATGGTTATGTTATGGGTTATGAGGTGTAAATGAGGGCATAAAAGATCAATCTCCAACTTGCATGTATATATGAATTTTGTGGCTAAAATGGTCCTTCAAAATAGATTAGCACTAACACTGTTGGCAAGAGATGGAGGTCTATGTACGTACTAAAACTTTACCTGTTGGTTCCATATTATGAGATGGTAAAGAACCTTACCATGTGGTCTTATCTCTTGTGATAGTAGTGAGTGTCATGTTTTGGGTGCTATCTTTTTCTTTTTAATTGTCAAAAATGTAGCACCTACACCTTATGGTTCATCCCCAGTTCAGATGATGGCCATAATGCAAATGAATAAATAAATGATAAAACCTTTTTCACGATTGCCATGCCCAGGGCCTGCCTGGACTGGCCAGAGCTACCCTGCTTTTATTATTATGGTTATGCATTTCTTAGTGTTTATGGTTAAAATATGATTACACTGTTATACTGTATGTATATTGGTTTATGTATTATGTTTCATGTTATAGGAATTGTTGTAATGAAACATATTAGCTAGTCTGCAGGCTATTGCACCAGCCAATTATGTTACAGTGTTGCTATCTGCCCACCTAAATATAATCAACAGGATGAGATTAAAGATCTGATCTCATCAGGGTTACAGGGTTTTCCAAGTAAGCAAGGGGCAGCCTATTATTTAGGGTTGGGGCTTACTGATTGGTCAGCCTGTGTGTCAGAAAATTGCATAAAATATGCCAATTTAATAAAGGTATCACAGTGGTGTCTGTACTTACATAGACAAGGTGTAAGTGTCATTATGTGCATTAATAGTAATTCTAAGGTGTGGTGTTCCTGATATTCTGGTCTGCTGAATCAAGTTCTTGGACATGGTTCTAGTGTCTGGTCCATCTTCTGCTATCAGAGGTGTACAAGGACCGCACAATTCTGCTGGATAGGTTTGAATTGGGTTCTTACCAAGTCCAATTGAAGTAGCAGATCGTGACAAAGGTATTTCTAGGTATCAAAGAAATGAATATGTTAGGAGATGAAGTAATTTATGAATTGAAAATCAGGAGTTTAGCATTTTAAATGTAACATTAGTAAAATAATTATTAGTTTATTCTCCAATATATATCCTATGACAAGATAAAGCAATTATTGATCTACTCACTTATAAGAGACATAATATAGTAATATTATTATTATGGTTTATTTGTAACGCTCCAACATATTCCGTAGCGCTATACATAAGTTAAGTTACAGGCAATAACAAGTTCAAGATTCACACATTGCGATGAATGGAGGGCCCTGTCTTTGAGCTTGGAATCCAGTGTCCATAGCGCTTTCCCTAAAGGACCTTGCAGGATTGAAACTCGCAGACTTACAATCTAAAGGTTGAAGTGTGTATGTGGTACAGTAGGGAGAGAGTAGTGCTGAGTATGTTAGGGAGGAAGGTTATAGGCTTCTTTAAAGAGGTGCGTTTTTATTGATGTTTTGAAGGATTTAAGGCAGGAGGATAGTCTGGTGAAGCGAGGCAAGGAGTTCCAGAGAATAGGGGCAGCGCAAGAAAAGTCCTGGAGGCGGGAGTGAGAGGAGGTGACAAGTGGTAGAAAGAAGAAGGTCGTTAGCAGAACGAAGAGGGCGTGTGGGGGAGTATTTGGAGATGAGAGCAGAGATGTATGGGGGTGCGCTGTTGTTTTGAGGGCTTTATAAGTTAGGGTCAAGATTTTAAACTTTATTTTAAAATGTTTAAAGACAATCTTGCTATTGTAGTAGTAGAAATGAATGAATTGTACATATCCATGTTCTAGCCCCTGCATAAATTACATTATTGATTTAATTGATTTTGATTTATATACCATCCCTGGGTCATTATAGAGTTATGTATATGTAAAATGCCCTATCTAGTTAGAGACAAACCTAGGCTAAGTGTGTATGATGAGAGGATGTATGTTTAAAAGATGTATGTAAGGTCTTATATGACAGATCTTGAATTTTGGATTTTGTTTTTTTTCCTTTTTATTTTTGTCACAATTGCCTCAACATCAAATGAAGAAGGCTATGAGTGCCTTTAAAGAGGAAGAAAAAAAGCTAAGAAAGTAACAACTGTGCCACAAGCCTGCCCTGGTTTATGATGAGAGAAAATGTCTACCAAGAGACTATCCTGATGACAAAGATAATGACAGATTAAAGCCCAGATACAGAGTTTGCTGACTGAGGCCCTCATTCAATTGCAATTTAGCCAATTGAATAGGGCTCTAAATAAGCACATAACATATTTTTTTAAATACGTTTTTACTTACTAAGCATCTATCCAAAAGCAAGGTTTTCACTAACTAAAAACGTATTTAAAAAAAATATGCTATGGGCTTATTTAGAGCCCTATTCAATTGGCCAAATCGCAATTAAATGAGGCCCTAAGAGACCAAGCCAAGAGATGCTGTGATTCCACACTCAAGAAAAGAGATGGGCCAAACTCTTGTATGTATCTGATACAAAATGCAAAGATCTGTGAGAAAGTCACATACTCCTTGTTCTGTTTCTGGCAATCTGCACACGATGGACCATTGCCTTGACCAGAGCATCTCATAACCAGAAGTAATATTATTATTTTTTTTTTAACCATTTTTACCTCAGAGGGGCATGGCTAACTGTGACATGTAAGACTAGGTATGTATAAAGATTGTCTGAGCCTATATCTTCACTATTTTGTCAATTTTATTTTTTTCTACTTTTTCCTAGCCCTGTCTTCCTTTTTTGTACTGTCCCTTTGTATTCTAAAAAGTGTTTGTGTAGTGGTTTATGATAATTGCTGTATCTATGTTCCGGCTGAAGTTAATCATCATGATAATCTTGCTACTTACTGTTGATCACATCCATCATCCCATATTAGGAACAGGAAAACAGGCTTAAGGCAAAATTGGTTCTATGGTCTAGGTATTGGTAATAACGTTGGTTGGACGCTGTTTGGTACACATTATGTGAGGCTATTTTATATGCATTTTCCATTGTTGTTTCTTCCTGTACATGCCTGACTAGTTGCACTAACATTGATAAAATGTGTAACATTTAACAGCATTTATATATGTTTTCATCCATCTCCATTGAACTCTTTTCTGGTTGTATGGACTTGATCAAACATATAATCCCTTATTTTTCATTTTGGCTTGTTTTTCTGTTTGCTTATGCTTTATAATCACTGATTGTAAGGCTCTTATCCAACATACCTTAACACCTGGACTGTGAACTTTGCACAAAGGACTCCATTATTGAAAACATTTCAGCTTTGCTGCAGGAACATCACATGGGACATAAACCATTACTGGGTTATCAGCTCTGTGGCTCTACTAGGCACAATAAATCCCTTGCCATATTCTGTTTCCGAGTGAGCTTTCTCCATTTGGGACACGAGTCTCTTTTGGAGTCAGTTTGAAGATGACCCCCTGCCTTTCTCATTATGTCTTGAATGAATTGCTCATGTTGTAATTGCAGTACTTGTAATGTCGCAGGGAGGGATAATGTGTAGGAAATAGATATGCCATTTTTGTATACTATATACCATTTTGTATTTTATGTACTGTCAGCATTGTTCCTCCATTTTGTTTTTCCACCTTGTCACCCTAATACATACCTATTGTTTTGGCCTGTAAGCAAAAACCAGAGCATGCCATTACCTACATAATATACTGAGTAACAATACAGAACCTCCATAAACCAATAATGTTTTATAAAGATTCCCGCACCACCAGCTAGATTGTACATTGGTTGTTCTTTTAGAACAAAAGAAGGTCTCTGTTGGGGATTTAATGCATTAGAGGTCTTAATCTTAAAGCTTAATTTGTATTTTTTTTACTGTTATTGAGTATGTGACAAACTAAAGAATGTTTGGCAATATTTCCTAAAAATGCTGTAGATGTTGTTACTTCCTCTTTTTATGTCTGTGCAGGAACATTTGGTTTACTGGAAACTGTAAAACCACAGATAACATATGATACGTAGATGAGAATGTTTCGCAAATCACATCTACATTTAGCTAAGGCCAAAGTGCTATATATATATATATATATATATATATATATATATATATATATATATATATATATACACCTGTAATATGCCATTAAAGCCGTGAACATAATTAATGAGTCCCTGATTTATATTAAGCCGCTTAATAGAATCTATCATAGTTATGGCCTGGCCTCAATTATGAAAAGTATGTATGTGGATTCAATGGACCCTAGTGACTGACTGGGACCAATGATTTCTGGATGATTTGGGGATTACAAAGCTTAGTTTCAGAATCAACCTGTAATCTAAGTTAGCCCTATTTTGTCCAATTTCCAAATGAGTGAACCAGCTCTAGAACAATTGCATATATAAGGCAGTCTGGAATCTATTTTCTATATCCTCTTGTATCTCCCAGGTTTATAATCCTGTTAGGACCATAGAATAAATGTCTACTTCCCATTAAAGCAAAACTGAGTACAACAGTTAAAGGGACATGAAAATAATTGTTTCCTTTGCTGCAACAGAAAGAACATATTTGACGAGAAGGACATTAATTAGCAAAACAACCAAAAGATCAATGGTCACTTTGCATTAGCTAGAAAGATCCATATCTGAGATGGGAGAAACCGTCCATGGGACAACTGTAACAATGATGCTCCACAACGCTGTCTTTATGGAATAGTAGAAAAAAGACATTGCTACACTTATTAAACCCAACTGTGAATTTGTCCAAACATATGTGGGAGACATAGCATACATGTGAAAATAGGTTCTTTGGTCTGATGAATCCAAAATTTTGTATTTTGGCCTTAGTGCAAAATGTTGTGTGGACCAAAGCCAACATTGCCTTCATTGTGAGGACACCACCCCACAGTAAAGCATGTTGGGTAAATATATATACAAAAACTGCTCCTACAAATCCAATTTTCCAACATGAATTCCTAAAAAATTGGGAACATTTCTATCTCCATTGCATCATTATATAATCCATTCTATACCACACAGACTTTTTAGAATGGTTTGACCAACTTCTTGACTGCTACCCTTAGTATTGCAAACTTCCCATTGCACAATAAACATTTCCTAAACTCTAAGAACCTAGTAACATCTTCTTGGATGAAACAACATGTCATACTTAATTTCTCACTTAATGTATACCCACCATCATGGAGATTAAATACATCACTACTCTCCTGACTTAAAAAAAAAAAAAACTACAAGCCTCAATCCAAGAATATGTTGCCCTCGGCCATGCTAGGTAAGTTGCAAGAAGCAGAGAAGATAAGGGGTACAAGTATTGCCAAGTATTCACACATTAAAATAACACATTTCAGATCTATTATCCCTTAAAACTACTCTACCACAACTGGAAACATTTTCAGAGAATTTATGAAAATATAAAATTCACTTTTGAGACTAACAACAACTAATTGTATTTTTGGGATCTTGAAATCACTAAAAATATTCAAGGGCACATTTCCACCACAGTGAATCCAAAACCGACTTCAACTAACTCTTTGCTTCTTTGGTCAAACTAACTTCCAACTGCACTTAAACGTGGAGTAACCATAGGGCAATACCTTCGCCTCAGAATAAATTGCAGCGAGTTGACAGAATTTAAAGCACAAGCTGATATTCTGAGAAAACAACAAAAAATTAGAGGCTACCCAAATCGTGTGCTTAAAGAGACATATAAGAGAGCAGTTCAGTCGGATAGAGCTGACCTTTTATATCAAGATAATCAAAAGAAAGAAAATCACACAGTGCGCTGTATTACGACCTTCGGAAAAGATAGCACCACAATCAATTCAATACTCAATAAGTTCCGGTACTTGTTAAAGGATGATACTGTGTTAGAACGATTTTTACCACCAAGAGCATTGGTGACCTATCACAGAGGAAAGACAAGGAGAGAGACTTTCTTCCCCTGGAGACTCATGGTCAACTTGGTTACCACTGAATATAAAGAATGGCACTAAGAGATGTAAAAAATGCAAGGCATGCAAATTCATAGTGTAAGAGGATATCTTTAGGCATCCCTTGAAGTGAAGAGTATCCAATTAAACACGTTTGTGATTGTTCATCTGCATACGTAGTGTATGCCTTGACTTGCCAATGTCCAAAAAATATATGTAGGGAAAACAGAGCGACCCATTAGACGAAGGATGTTAGAAAATACTGCATTGAATAGAAATGTATATGATACCCCTGTTGCAAGGCATGTCAGATGTGTACACCCTAATCAGGTCCCACTAAACCCTAGAGGAGGGGAACGGAAAAGTCACCTGGTTCAACTTGAAAGCAGGTGGATAAACACTTTGAAAGCTAAAAGCCAGAGAGGACTCAATGAGGGCTTCACCTTCGGGCCCTTCATATAAAGATAAATGTTATGAGTAAGCATGATTTTCTAAACACCACCCTCAACTACTAAGATCCTAATCATTTTGATCATCCCGTTGATGTATTCTCCCAGTGATGCATTAATCTAGTGGCACTATCACCTAATGCCAACAAGATTGAGATATATGGATAAATATAAGTCAAATGGAAAGTTAAGATATCCATATTCATTTAATAATCATTTTGCCTCCTTGATAAATGTTCTAATAATACATTTTAATAATCTACTTGCTGGCAATGTCACAAATAATATGTAAAGCAATTCAAGTAACCTATCTGCTGACATTAATAAGTTATTTTAAAAAAAAGGTTTACAGTGATTGAACTCAAGAATCTTATTTTCTTTGGCACAGTTCTCTTTAAAAAGTGTTTATAGCAATTCAATATCATGCTATAACCAAGTGCATCCCTTTTGAAAGCAATGTAAATAATGTAATTAGTAAAAGGAAAAGTTCATCTCTCTTTCGTACTTTAACTTAATTAATACCGTAATGCATTTCAATCATGAAAATTAATAAATGAATGTTGCTGGACTGAGTCACGTAACCAAGCAACTATTAGCTGATTCAAATGTCAGAAACATATCAGCCAATCATATAGCAGCAAAGTACTAATACCATTAATACCACTTTAAAAAAAAGCCCGCAAATTGATTGCGGAAGTAAACAGTATAAAGAGGCCGATGACGTTGCTCTCTAAAATACCCATGACAAAGCCAGATATTGGTGAAACTGGATCCCAGTCAGGTTCCATTCACCGGCTCATGCTGTAGGAGGACTCTAAAGCTTGGATTCAAGTTGGAATTCCAACTTCTTATAATTAAGAAACCTGAGCAACAAGTCCCGGTTATGCTCTGCTTTGGCGCTGTCTGTGCCATATGCTCCCCACTGAAGGTTCAGGGAAGGTGAATCAGACCTCCATAGTGTTGTGTGGGCGACACACACTAGTTGGGCTATGATTCCTTCTGCCTAAATGTATGTACACTGTGATTGTCTTAGGCACATACCATACCAGAGTATCACACATTGTCCAGCATCTGCCTGCTTGAATGTGTTTTTAGTATGGTTTTACACAAATGGGGTGATACCTATGATTTGGATTAACATATGAAACTTTACAAACAAATATCTCAAGATAGTATTGAAATTATCCAGCTTTGTCTGTTCTGTTGGAGAAATATTTGTATATATTTACCTTTCCCAATACAGTAATGACAGCAAGGAATTTCTAGTCAGTATACTAGTTGGATATTTAGGTAGTCCTATTGATGCTATATCAGTATCCCCTGATTTTTAAGCAACGTTGTTCTAGTCTAATGGCTAAATAAAGATACTAGTGTTAAAATTTTTTTATTACAACCGGAAAAAATACATAAAATTTCTCTACTGAAACCCTACAGAAAACTGAAGAACACACGCAGTGACACAAACAGTATCTTACAAGATGAAACCGACAAAGTGTTACTCTGAATTCAGCAATGCTTCTATGACAAATCAGAAGAATATATTCCTGTCTAGCCTTAACACTCCAGGGTCTATGTTCCCAAACTAGAATTTCTTTAAATAACCTTGATGGGTTGATCGCCAATAATTCCAGAGAAATTGGAAAACTCATTACACAATTTTTATCCTCACTCTATAATCTTAACCACCAAGAGACAACTCTTTCAAACTAGATTAACTGCATAAATACATATCTCGCCCAGTTAAAAGACATTGATGTAGACAGAAACAAAGCTTTTAGATAACACCTTTTCTCATGAAGAGTTAGTGGAGGCTTTGAAATGTATACAGTGAATGGATCCACCACAGCATTTAAACTTTGCCATGCTAGGTCCTGCTGAGACGCTGGATGTACTGAACGGCTTTGGAGCCTGGCTGGCGGGCTGAGGGAGTTGTTTCTTGGCCAAAGAAGAAAGGTTCCAGCATTTTACAGAGTGACAAAGTTAGAGAGAATGAGCTGTAACCACAATCAGTTTTTAAGAGAAATCTCTAAATCTTTTAATACAACTCTTGTAATGCTCCAAAGAAGCTTTTGAGAATTATGAAAAAGAAAAAAAAATATTTTAAAATCCATGTAGGCTAAAATGAACAATACATTTCCAAAATGGAGGATGAAAATATAAATAACATGAAAGAAATTAAATTTCTTACTCGACAAAAAAAAAAACATGAAAAGATAGCATTCATAGAGAATCGCTCAAGAAGGAACAATATTAGAATAATTTCATAAAAATATAGATTAAACATTTTCCACATCTGTATATGGGAGAGAATCCTAGCATGGAAAATAGACAACAATTTTGGAAACATTTGAAGATCCTGAAATTATACTTCAGTGATCAGGAGAGATTAAATTCACGCATACCACTAAAGGAAATTAAAAAAAATATTAAAACTTTACAAACAAATACATCACCTAGCCTGGATGGATTTTTACTGGGTAATATTATAAACTATTGAAAGCTTATATAACCTCATACCTTTATTGTTCAGAATATGAAAACAATGTTATCAGTTATTACTTATTATAGTATAAATTCAACAAGACAATTGTATTCCCCAAGTGCATAACACCAAAAATGTTAAAAACAAAAATTGTCAATAATAAGAGACCTTTATTTACAAAATTCAAAACGCAGCAATTAAAAAACTGTATCAAGGTATCCAACTAACAATCCACTGAGTTCAGTACTGGTTTTATCATATAGGACCATTTCTAAACAGCACAAATAATATATTTCACAGCCCGCATGAATCAAATCAAGGCAAATTCCATTTATTCAGGAGATAACCATCTAATAGAAAACTGCATCAATGTTAAATATTAAAGATGTGCCTATAACAGTGGATAAATAAGTGCATAATTATACATTTATATATGGCATAGATATCATAAATGAGGAAAAGGTAATCCTCATATCAAGAACATAATCATGGGATTACCTGGATACAGTAACCTGATATATAAAAACAAGAATAAAGCTAGCCCCAGGTAAATTAGAGTATAATCAGCTGCAGCATCTATAACATTCTGTGCATAAACTACATGCTGTTCCAACACATATAACTGGATTAGTGAATGCTGTTAAGGAACCTCATTGGAGAGCTAAAATGAAGATGCAAAAAGGATACATTAATTGCAAAAGTATAGCTACATATACATAAAAAATGATAAATGTATTTTGTTCTGTGTCCGTACTCTTTAGAGTCTCATAATACAATAGAGATGTTTTATAGTGTATAAGGGTCTAAGTGTGTGACCAAACTAAGGTTTTGTATAACCTTTACATTATTAGGTAACCAAATTCACCCACAGATTGTTATACCTGGAACTGCCTTACATGTGGGAGCAATAAAATGTTGATATTGGGATGTAAGTGACCATTAACAGAGTTTTGTAGTCGTAGGTGTCTGGTACCTTTAATAAGCTGTTTAGACACAAACATCCATGTTAGGAGGACATCTACAGGGTCTCCATCACTTATAGTCAAAGCCTAGACATCAACCAGAATGAGAATCTAGCAATGCTTGAAAATTGTTGTACACCAACAGTCCCCATCCAACCTAAAAGATCCCGATGTGCAGAGCTGGTCGAGACTTACCACCAAAGACTAACAGCAGTAATGGCAAAAAATTATGGTTTTATATAAGTACTGACTAAATATTTATGCACAGAAAAATATATATTTTTTGTGTCACAACAAAAACAAATATTTTGCACCTTAAAAGTATTAAAGGGACTCTGTCACCCAAAAATCAAGTAATTTTTTTCTTGTTATTCTTAAAGGACCATTTTCCTCACTGTAGGTGATCTTCATAGTGTGAAAGAGCACAAGATTACATAGTTACATAGGGCCTCATTCTATTATCGTCCGTAAAACGGCCGCAAAGCTGCGATTCCTTGCGGCCGTCTTACGGCCCCGTGTAGAGCTACCTTTACCTTGCAATTCAAATGGACGGCGCCGCAAGGATATCCCCCTTACGGCCGGCCGCATATCATGCAACCGGTCGCAAGGTCAGAAAACTTTAAATGCAAATATAAATTCAAGATGGCACTGTAAAGCTCTGTAAATGATAGGCATCATAATGGGGGACATGAGGATTAATAACAACACCTTCTCAAGCTTGCACATCGCCCAAATCCGCTATAACGGTTTATTTTCCGTCCCGCAGCCTGGGCGGGTCTGAGGTGCTCCAAGCCCTCGGGACTTTGTCCACGGATATTTGACATGAATTAAAATAAAAATTATTTTCAGATTTGAGTGTAGGGGAATGTTGTGCTATGAATGCTAACACCTCCAATCACTTTATCGTCTCATCAGAGTGCAGGGTGGCTTTATTATGTGCTTAATTGTGTGCTTGCGGGACCTTTTTGGTGCAAGTAAGCTGCGGCTCGGTTTTAGCCTTGCTGAGAGGGTTCCCGTAGCAATAGAATAGCAACCGGGGCTTTCTTGCGGGCGAAACTCTTGCTCCGTTTAAGATCAAAGGCTTTCCTGCTGCGCGTGCGGCCGCAAGGGATAACAGGGCGCCAGCCGCAAGCCTGCCGGAGCCCTCGAACGGAAGGGAATAGAATAGGCAAATAGCCTGCGGCCGGTCCTTGCGGCTCCGCATCTCCTACGGACGATAATAGAATGAGGCCCATAGTAATTATGTTTGACAAAATACTTTAGATTTGCAATATGCAGATTACCGTAGTTGTTAATTGATCCAGAGGAAGGCAAACAAAAAAAAAAAAAACATTAAAATTTGCCAATTGTCTCAAAAGGGGAAAAAAATAAAATTCCTTCCAGATACTAGCGATCGGATTCCTTCCTGGATTAATACTCCCTCTCTAATTATCCAGGATAATCCTCAATGCCCTTTCTATCTATCGAATCCGCTGTCACCACCTCCTTTGGTAGAGCATTCCACAGAATAACCACCCTTACTTTGAAGAACCTTTGCTTTCTTTAATGTGGAATCTTTTTACTTCTAATCTCAAAGGATGTCCTCCTGTCAGCTGAAAACCTCTTGGCACAAAAAAAATTCACTTGAAAAGCCTTGACAAAAATTGTATGTTAAAATTATCTATTTTTTTAAATTACAATAATAACAGATAAAAAAATCTGAAGTGAAAGTCTCTGTTTACACACAATGTGTATCCTGCCAACTGGTTGTTGCATGAGTAATAAAAAATAGCCGAGTATGCTGTGGGGAAGACAGTGATTGATAGCAGTTTTTCCCTGGACTCAGGACTGCACTGACAAGTTAACACATAGCTGACCTGTTTAGGTGAATCAACCATCCCATGACTGCACAGATTTGTTAAAAAAAATTATTTTTTTTTATCTAAGAAAAAATTCCATGTGATGGACGAAACGGCCCGTTGGCAATTGTAATCTATAGCCTATAAGGCAGAGTTCACTGGACAACTATTAGGCTTTTCTTGAACAGGCAAAGGTTTTCCAATGTGCAAGGTGGAATGAGAATCACAAGTATAAACATTTTTGGTCTTGCTATACGTTATTTTCCATTTCTTGTTCATTATAAATTGACCTGTTACAGTTTACTGAAATAGCCTGCATTCCTATAAGAACAGTGATTATTACTCTGCCTCTAGTTTTTTTTTTGTGTTTAATGTTTAAATAGTACTTTATATTTTAATATTTAAATATCCTGACAATACCTGTGATTATCAGTTTATCCTGATATATGAGGATTGTCTTGTTTTGTCATATACTGATAAATGTAGGGGTGCTCATTAACAATTATCTATTGAGAGTAGGGATATATATGAAAATCCTCTACTTCCATATTTACATATTAATATTTAGGTAAAATGTTAATCAAGACAATTCAATTAAATATAAAATACAAAAATAAGGAAAATTGCATAGAATAGTCAAATTGTGTTAACTATTTATTACTTTCTAGCAACATTGTGCTCCTCATTATGTCTAGTTCTTCACAAAAGCACAGTTCACACATGGTAATTCAGTGTTATTGAAGGAGAGGTAATTATAAAATGTGTGTGGTGTGCAACCATCATGGAACAACCCTGTGTATGGGAAAGCAATGAAGCTCTGTGTAACTAGACAGTCGAGCGCCAGATTCAAAAAGTTGGGTGTGGTGGTAACAGGCGTGTTTAGACTGATGGATCCAGTACAAAAACAACTATTACATCAACTGCCATATTAGGTATTTTTGTACTAAATCCAGCAGACTAAACATGTTGGTCACACCACACCTAGCTTTTCACGCCACTGTGACAGGTATAATTATAGCAGATACTTTATGTTGTCTAATAATGTTGTGCATTGTATGATGACTGCTAGGACTGTGGGGCTCATACATGGTAATGGCATGATCTGCTACATGGAAGCCCATACTGACATGACTGGCTAATAAAACCCATTCCAGCTACAGTAATGATTACATCTGGTGCTGGAACACCATATTCTGGTACAGCATGTTCTACTAATGAATCATTTTAATTAAATTGCTGTAATGCCGGCTTTTGCCAGAATGGCTATAGGATGATGACTTGACAGATTTCCAAACATCATGTGTCTCTATACCTGATAATGTGTTTCTATACCGTAAATACAGATCAGGACAACCCACAAATAATTATATGGATTGTCATCACTTAGCCAGTACCTGCCCTGCCAGAGCTCTTTTTCTATCCATATCTACATTAGCCAAGTCCTATACTCACTTTTACTGCTTACTTTCCCCGCACAAATTATAATACATGCATTTCTGTCCTTGATGCTCACTGTTCCCTACTTAGCTGCGTATAATTGTACTTGTATATGGTATTGAAGGGACAGTCAACAGGAGACAGCTTTCATTATAAAGGACATTAAAAACTCGCTATATATTTTACTAGCAGTTTTTCTCTATGGTAAACCATTCCTGAAATGTTTAGCAATGATTTTACAGCTCAGTATACTAATGTGCAGCTTAGAGTCCTTGATAGGGGTGGGGGATGGATCTAACTGCCATATAAAACTATGGGTCTTTATGTTGGCCATTACAGAAACAGGATTTTTCCGGTTTTCTGACCTCCAGCAGTGGCGACCATCGTCAACTAGGTGGTGCGGCGAGAGTTTTAGTCAATTTCCTGTTAGGGTACTGGCAGATGATAGGCTTTACACTAACTCTAAATCTAATGCTAGGAAATTGGGTTAAAATCTCGGCTGCACCACCTTGTGACCGATGGCCGCCACCGCTGGAGGTCAGAAAACAGGAAATGTCCCAGAGAAAAACGAACTGCAATCCTAATCAGCACATCAAGGCAGCTAATTATTATGTTTGCGCTGCTCATTTGCATATAAATGCAGCAACAACCACATGGAATTTCACAGGATTGATTTACTTTAGGAAACAATGGATAACACAACATACAGAAAGTGTTTTATGTTCTTTAAGAATAGCCAGACTTGCCCATGGCAATTGTTTGCATAGAAAATAAATAAAGTGTTACATTCAATATAAGAAACATAGACCTTCTCAGAATCCATTTTTGTATACTTTCTGGAAACATTTTGTTCATTAATAAATATACATATATTAAAACATAAATGACTGTGTTGGCTCTTTGTCTATACATGACAGACCCTGCTATGGGCAGTAAGGCTGGTAACTTGTCCATTCCCACCCAGGTTAATGAGTGTCAGTAAGAGCCAATGCTCGTCACAGTGCCAGCCTGTCGTCACAATGCCAGCGGTGTCACCGCAGCAGCCCACACACATGACTGTGCCAGTGACTCAAGCAACCTCGTTTGAACATTCAAAACAACACAGCACGAGAGAGACGTTGGGTGTCGCTATAGAAACAGCCAATCAGCACGCAGTGAGCAGTGACGTACCCAGCGCCAAATTCGAAACGTCTATAAATAGGGGTCTAGCGCACCTGTCTTGCAGTTGTTTACAGTCCGGTTTACAGGTGAGTGTGTGGGTAATTGGCTGATTCCACGTGAAAAGCAGAATGTATATATTTCTAATTGTATGGTATCCAACATGTTTTATTATATGTTTTAGCTAGAGCTCAGTATTGTGTTGCTTCTTGTGTACATCTATTGTATTCAGTCTTATAGGGCTATTCCTTGGTGTCTTGGCAGATCTCTTTTTTTTATATTTGACATTAAGTGCCTGCTTGTTTATCGCTTGGTCAGATGACCGTATGAGTCTTATTACTGTCCTTGGGTGCTCAGTTTGTCTCCTCTATATATTACAATAGTATTATGTATATGGTAGTTCCTAGATCATGTGTCTCAGGGGCCTAATTGTGTCTCTCAAGCACTTTCCATAGGACCCCAGACTGTTTTCTGGAGTAAGACCATGTTTATATTTAAGATTATTATACATTTTAAAATCTGCTAATACTTTATAGTGCTCCTGAACCTGTTAATTATCTTTCTTTCGTAATAATCCCTTTCTACAGTTATATTTACAATTTATGCTTTAAGGTCTAAGGCACTGTGAGGCCTTTTTTTAAGGGCTCAAGATTGTAGAATATTAAGTCCTTTAGTTGTGTCTGACTCTCAGTGACAGTGTGTTTCTGGTTGTGCCTATCCATATGATTTTCTTGGCAAAGATATTGGGTTGCCAGTTCCTACTTCAGTGGACTGCAATGTGTCTGACCTTTCTGTTATGACTTTCCTTCTGTCGTGGGAGACCTTTCATGATATAGTTCACAGCTTTGTTCAGGTACACAAGCCCCATTGTTATGACAAGGTAGTGGTTCATTAGGGGATGGTTGTATGTGAGTCTCTTAAAGTGAAATAGGTTGCCAGACACGATCTTGAACTCATTTTCTTCAGATTCCAGTGTGTGGTCTTCTGTTAACAAGGATTTATATGGCTTACTCCTGAAGTTGCTTTTGTTTGTTGGTATATTTAGGTCAGGTGTAATTTATAACTGATACTCATATATATAATTTTTTTGTAGTTTCTACAGCATTACGAACTGTAAAACAAGAAAAATGAGCACCAAAGGGTTGCAAGCAAAGGGGCATCCGAATCAGCAACAGCCGGCTACCCCGAGTATCACCAAAAGGAAACAAGTGCAGCAGAGGTAAGATTTTAGTAGCCAGTGTACCTGAACTACAGTTATGTATACACTCCAGTCTTCAGAGACTACTAACGGGCCAGATATTAAAGAGAATGCTGTTTAAACTCAGGTATTTAATTAAAATAACTGGGTCACTAATTGGCTCACCTGTCCCCAAGCAGGGATATGGCTAAAATCTGTTCTGTTTATGGTCCCTGAGAACTGGAGTTGAAACTCTAGATGTTTAAGGCCGTTATTCAGTCCTCTAAAACGTATCTATTAATGTATTGACTGTTTACAAGCTGGTTTAAAGTGATTATCTGATCTACTTGTTTCTCTTAAAATTGGTGTGTGTGTGTGTGTGTGTGTGTGTGTGTGTGGTAAACTTGTGCTCTGACTAGTTTTTTCATCCACTGCAAACCCATCTGGGCATGGTCAGACCTCAGGTAGTAACTAGGCTGATTAGATACAGTCTTTTTCACATGACTTTACACTGAAGTAAACCGTCCCAGTAGGTTATTGGCAAGTATTGATGATTACGCCTCCTTAGTGGGTGGTTTGGAAAGACTGACAGGAAGACAATGGAAATGTCAGAGTAAGGTAACTGTGAAAACAAGTTTCAATGATTGAATTATGTACTTTATATTACATTTAATCAAAGGGACATGGAACGATTTAAACCTGGTTTTAAATGCATAACATTTTTAAACGGAGAAATTAAGCAATGCCGATTTTAAGCTTGATTCAAGCTGGAAATGCAGAGAACATACTTTAGACTGAAGACCTGATTGGTTGTCGGAGGGCATGTATGGCAGAGCCTTCGTTTGGGGGACAAAACTTGCACATTATCCACGTCTTTCTGATGCAATAAAGACCTCCTTTTGCATAGTTACAGTTGCAACAAATACTTCACATTTATTTAATATCCACATTTCGAAATATCAAGATGTTTAAGTGAAATGACAAACGGTCTATGCAAAGTGACAAATAGCTGCTTTCATTAGTTTGGAGCAACAAGAGCACTGTCCATAGCAGAAAGATAAATTGATAAGGAAAATACTTAAACATTCTTTAAAATCCTTATAATTTTGCTACTAATGATTAACATCCTCCTCCCAAGGTAACCTTGTCAATTGGTTGCGCAGTATAGAGGCACCTTGTAACATTGAGATGACTTATGGCCCAAGACGTCGACACTAACAGCCTTATTAAATTGCGATTCAGCAAATTTAAAAGGGCTTTATTTAAGCACATAGCATAGGCTGCAAAGGTTTTCAGGATCTTGGTTGTCCACAAACATAACAATTAGTTAGTAGGCATGTTTCTAGAGAAATGCCTGTCTGTAAAGCAGAATGGACAAGATAATGAGGGCTGGGATTCCAATGGATTTTTTTTTCTCCCCCACTAGTAACACTTTTTGGAGTCCAACAGACAGTTTAATCTCCCCCTGTTCTCAGAGGCTCCTGAAAGCAAAGCTCCAAGCGTCTATGTGGTAAGTGCAAAGCCTTTTCTCTAAAGTCACTAAGTCTTTTGAGCATATACAGTCTTAAAATGTAGTGTACAACTACTTGATCAGCCTGTATGCTTTATAGACTTATTTCTGAAAAGTAGATGCCTCTTGAAATCTGTATCTAAACTTTTTTTTTTTCTTCTCCGCTTTAGTGATGAAGACTGCACCGCAAGAAAGTCAGTGCCAAAGTGTAATATAGATGGTAAAGAGAATGAGATGTCCTGATCTCAAATGTCTGGACTTGATGCTTACGATTGTTTTTTGCCTATTTAACTATAAATATACCGTACTCTGTATAGCTGCCTTGCTGTGGAGAAATCTTGAGTGTTTTTTTCTGGCAAAAATGTAAAAGCTGAAAGTATTAACCTGTTACCTGTGAATGGAATGGTCAAATTTCTGATTATACAGTTCGTTACTGCATGCCAATATAATACCTTGTTACTTTGATAAATATAAACTTGCATATTGATTTAAACTGTCATTATATATTGTATATGTAAATATTTTTATGTTGCCTTGTAAGTAAACTAGTTTAAAAAAATAAAATAGTTATGGCACCTAACTCGGGTGTCGCGTTCATTGTCTGCAAAACTTAAAGCCATATCTAAACTTCCCTGTTTTTTCCCTTTGTCTAATCTAAAACACGTTTCTTATATTAGAAACGCACATTACACGGAGTCATTAAATACACAGATTTATTTTATTCAAAACTTGTTTTCCACACCCCCAGAGCATTGTATAGGCAACGTGAACCTCCCAATAGAAACACTGCATTTGGGTATGTTTTTTAACCCTTTACAAACATTCAAGCCGGCAGCAGCACAATGCTGATATACAGAACAGTCTACCTCCTGCCTCCTTGTGCAGTGGACTACATATACCTTGGTTCCTTGCTACTCAAACTGCCATCATAGGTGGATATATTTTGCTAGTTTCCAGTGCTTGGCCAAAACAAATGATTCATTATATGCTAATTTTAGCAGGGGTGTTAACGCTATAAAAATAAACTGCTAGCAAAAAGGAGATTTGCCAAACTTTTGGGTAAGTAGGTTTTATTTTTTTATTTATTTTTTTCATGCAAAAGTTTCCATACATTACTGATTCTCCTATCTGATACATTCATAATTGATGAAACTTGTATGCCTTTCACTAAACTGCTGGTAACAAACCTTTCTGTTACTGCACCTGAAATTAACTTAAGATCCCAAACTCTTAAGATATGGGATCTAATTCTAATCCTACGTTTTTGACATAAGTAGCCGCAAGGGGAGGATGCAAGCTACTTCGCCATTCTATTTATGGCCTCCGGCGGTTTACGAGCGCAGAGTTGGGATTTGCTCAATCGCAGATTACTTTCGTCAAAGCCTTTGATCTTGCACAGCCGCAAGAAATCCTAATTCGCTATTCAATTGCTACGATCACGCTTCCATCAAGCATGTAAATCGATAAAAATAAAAGCCATCCTGTACTTTTATTAGAAGTGAAAGTGATTTTAGGTTTTAGAATTGATAGCACAACATTCCCCTACTCTTAAATAAATTTAATTTGTTTTATGTTATAAAGTTATAAAGTCTGATGGGAAATTTAACATGCAATAAAGTAGTTATTTATGCTGATTTTGAGAATGTTGTGCTATTAATTCCAAGACCTAACATCATGTTCTCTTTTAATAAAAGTACAGGATGGCTTTTTTTATTTGTTTATAAAGTGCTACGATTTGAAAGTAAGACCTTTTGCAGTCCTACAGGCTTGAATGACCTTCAAGCTCGTAACTCGTGGTGCTAGGCCGTTACTTGTGGTTCAAGCCTGCAAACTTGGAGCACTGTAAATGCAAATATAATTTCAAGACCACACTGTGATGGGGGAACACAATGGGTGACATGAGGATTAAAGGCACAACATTCTCAAGCTGGCACATCGCCACAATACTTGATTTCACATTTAATTTTACGCCCAAAGTCCTACACCCTTGAATAACCGCCAAGCCCGTAACTCGTTATTAAAGCCAGTCAGTCTTTGGACATAAATTAAACGTGAAATAAAGTAGTGTATTGTGGAGATGTGCCAGTTTGAGAATGTTGCACCTTTAATCCCTATTCTTATCTTTTACTTATGTGCAGACATGTTCTGTAGCGCTGTACATAAGAAGTTCCAGGCAAAGGTAAATTCAAATCAAAACATAACAAAGGAGTGCCTTGTCTTTGATCCTTGAATCCAGTGTCTATGGTGCTTTCCCCAAAGCACCCTGCAGGATTGAAACTTGCAGACTTACAACCTAAAGGTATTGTGTGTGGGTGGTAAAGATGGTAGAGAGGTGATGAGCGTGTTAGGGTGGAAGGTGATGCGCTTCTTTAAAGAGATGCGTTTTTAGGGAGGTTTTAAATGTTTTGAGACAGGAGAACAACCTGGTGGAGTGAGGCAAGAAGTTCCAGAGAATAGGAGCAGCACGAGAGAAGTCCTGAAGGTGACAATGAGAGGAGTGGACAAGAGTTGAAGAAAGAAACAGGTCATTAGCAGAACGAAAAGGGCGGTTGTAGGAATATTTGGAGATGACAGCAGAGATGTAAGTGGGTGCGCAATTGTTGAAGGCTTTGTAAAGTTAGGGTCATGATTTTAAATCTTATTCTGGAGGCTAAGGGAAGCCAGTGGGATGATTGACTGAGAGGTGATGCCGACAATGAACGTTGTGTACAGAAGATGAGTCTAGCGGAGGCGTTCATTATGGATTGAAGTGGGGATAGTTGGGTGGTGGGTAGGACAACAAGAAGAGAGTTGCAGTAGTCTAGTCGAGAGATGATGAGAGAGTGTATTAGGAATTTAGTTGTGTCTTGTGTACGATAGTGGCAAATTCTGGAGATGTTTTTTAGAGGGAGAAGGCAAAATTTTGCTAGTGACTGTATGTGAGGGATGAAAGACAGGGCGGGGTCCAGTAGAACCCCAAGGCAACAGGCTTGGGAGGTTGGAGAGATGATGGCATTGTTGACAGTGAGAGCAATGTGAGGAATTTAGGCTGTAGTAGAGGGTGGGAAGATTATGAGTTCAGTCTTGGACATGTTGAGTTTTAGATGGTGGGCGGACAGCCAAGAGGATATATTAGAGAGGCAGTTGGAGACGTGTGTTAGAAGAGAGGGGATAGATCTGCTGCTGAGAGGTAGATTTGAGTGTCATCTGCATAGAGATGATACCCAAAAGAGTTCATTAGGGTACCAAGTGAGGATGTGTAGATGGAGAAGAGGAGGGGGCCTAGGACTGAACCTTGGGGTATGCCAACAGACAAGGGGGTAGATAGAAGAGGTGTCGGAGAAGGAGACACTGAATGATCGATTTTGTAGGTATGATGTGAGAGAGCAGTGTCTTGAATACAGAGGGAGGAGAGGATATGGAGTAGAAGTGGATGGTTGAGTATTGAAAGTGGCAAACAGACGCTTGGGGTTAGAGGACAGAGTTGATATTAGTGATGTGAAGTAGTGTTGTTTGGCAAGGTTAAGGGTGGAGGAATAGGAGCATAACATAAATGTGTAGTGGAGAAAATCTGCTGAAGTGCATGATTTTCTCCATAGATGTTTAGCAGTGTGGGAGCACCTCTGGATGTATCGTGTTCTTGTAGTGTGTGATGGTTGTGGATGAGAGCGAGGGTGTCTGCGTGTGGTTATGGGGGCCAGAGTGTCAAGGGTGGAAGAGAGAGTAGAGTTGTAGAGTGAGGTGGCATTGTCAGGGCAGTTGAGGTCGGTGATGGGGCTGAGAACGGTTGGATAATAGTGGAGAGCTGAACAGGGATGTTACCCATTGTGTACCCCATCATTTACAGTGCTGTCTTGAATTTGCATTTACATTTCTCTAAGTTTACAGGATTGAAACACGAGTCATGGCCTTGTGGCCGTGATCCTGTTTAAACACAAAAGTGCTTACTGCCAATAGCATGGTTTGTGAGCGGCCGTAAAGGGGACCTCCTTGATGCGCCACCCAATTGAATAGCTGCGTAGACGAATATAATATACCTATGTATCTCTTTAAATTCTGTGTAGTGCAGAAAATATTACAAGCGGTCCCTGATTATTTTCCCCCTTTGCTGCTCACAAACAGTGTTTCTAAGTATCAGGGTGCCACGGTCTCTCAAAGCAACATTCTGCAATATGCACATTGATAGGGATCCCAGACAAGCCAATTTCAAGTCCTGCACTTTAGACTCTAAGGCCCTCATTCAATTGCGATTTGGCCAATTGAATAGGGCTCTAAATAAGTACATTACATAGTTTTTTTAAAGAAGTTTTTAGTTAGTAAGCATCTATTTAAATGCAAGGTTTTCACTAACTAAAAACTTCTTTAAAAAAATATGTTATATATATATATATATATATATATATATATATATTGCCAGATTGCAATTGAATGAGGGCCCAAGAGCTCTGCAATTCGGGGGGGGACAAAACCTTAAATGGGCACTACTAAACAATAATTACATCAAATAACTGTACTGAGATAAATAACTACATTTAACTTCACTTTAACTCTACAGTTCTCAGAGTACTTAATCGTGCCAATTGAGGGGAAGCAAAGGAGGTTATTGCTTGGAAGGGAAGCCCTCTTCCATTGTACAAGGTAATGTTTGTTCTTTATGTCTCTTAACACCACTGTACCTTGCTGTAGTTTCATTAGAAACCTGTGAAGGGAAACTTGCTACTGCCTTCGTTGCAAAATGTTTCTTAAGTGAGACATTACTTTATCATTAAACAATTCCACAATGTGGTTACTTGAGCTTTGTTAGGGTGATAGTATTCAAGAAAAAATTGTTATTCAGCCCATTTAACACATTTCTTTGAGTGCAGTAGGGGCTTCCTCCCTTCCATCCTCCACCTGAAGAAGAAAGCTCATCAACCATTCCCTCTTGCTGCTCTCTGAATTTCCCGAAGCTCCTCAGTGTTGAACTCTACTCTGCTCTAGCTCTTCATTAGTCACCTCCAGGCAAGACTTGCCAAGAGACATAATGTCCTCAACTACTCTGCTAGGTTCAGCCTCCCAAGTTTACTGGCGCTACAGCTTCTGGCCACAATTTCCTCCAGCCACAGTTCATGCTCTTGTGAAAGACCTCAGACCAGGCCTTATCTATCAGAGGGACACCGTGGAGGATATTTAAATGGTCCTTCCAGAACTCTGAGTGTTAACTGAGTATCCAAGGTCACCTCAAAGCACCTCCAAAAGAGGCCCTTGGGATACAGCTTCTTAAAGTTGGAAATTACCTGTGGGTTCATGGGCTGGATCAGAGCAGTTGATCCAGCCCAGAGAGTGCAAGAACTTCACAGATATGAACTTAAAGTCCTCCAGTAAGTTGTTCTCCATGCACAGAGGGTAAGCAGAAGCATTGTCCATGATTAACAGAGCCCTCAGAAGCAGTTCTTTCTCCAAATAATTATTCACAGTTGGGCAAAAACACTTTGTTCATCCATTCAGTGAATTACATTCTGGTTACCCACATTTTCTGTTGGCCCTCCCCATGACACTAAAGTTGCTTTTCAGCACATTTTCCCTCCTAAAAACTCTGGTGTTTTCCATGTGGTACACTATTAGAGTCTTTATTTTTAAAACCCCACTAGCATTCCTGCACACCAACAGAGTTAACCTTAGTAGAGTCTTTATTTTTAAAACCCTACTTGCATTCCTGCACACCAACAGAGTTAACCTGTCCTTCATTGTCTTGTGCTTCTCCTCTTGGGTAATGTAGGTTCTGGTAGGCATCTTCTACCAAAATAACTCAGTCTCGTCACAGATGAACACATTGAACAAAAGCCTCAACCTCTACATACTGTGGGAACTCCCTGACAGGTTTCGGCAGCCTCATTGTCGGCAATGGCTGCCTCTCCGTGGCACACAACGCTGTGAATACCAGTTCTCTTTATGAATTCCTAAAACCAACTGTGGCTGATTTTAAATTCTTCACAGCTCTCGCCACTTGCTGTAGGCTTGTCTTTGGTCAGATCAACATGCAGTTGTTTGGCTTCCTCACATATCAATGCCAGGGAAATGCTATCACCCACGAATTGTTTCGCAGTTATTCAAACGTACAGTCATTTCTCTACTTCCTCCAAGTTCATTTTGAACTCTGCAACAAGATCACAGATGTGGCTACCACTGTCATGCTTGGCTTTTATATATATATATATATATATATATATATATATATATATATATATTTTGTTCTATGGTGATTTTCTCTTTTTTCTGCAGAGTGGTAGCCTTTTTTGAAGTCATGATGTAGGTGCAGGCTGGATTTATGGTCAATTTTAATTTTTTAAATATGTGTTTTTTGGAGGATGATATGGTATTTTCAAAAAAATATGGTGATTGTTGTTTTGACATGATTCTGTACAGCCCACAGACAGAAGCTCAGATTACAAACAGTGTTGTTTCATGCCCCAACTGATTTAAACCAATCAGGATGCAGAGGTGTGTATGCATAGACTCAATGGAACTGAGCTTCCCAGCATTGAAGTGGGAAGTAGCAAAATCACAAACTGCAGCTCCCAAAGCCTGATTCAGAGCAGTATTCTACAAGGACAAAACCTTTGAAAATAAACATATGCACATACACATGAACATATATATTTTCGGTATATATATATATATATATATATATATATATATATATATATACTAGCGACTTGCCTGCGGGGCAATAAAAAAGTGTGGAAATGCTGTTTGTCACACAATGGGAGTCTTCTGTGTGCCTCAAATGCTCGCCTCGCTTTGCCTTTGGCGCTCATTGCACCCTGCATGTCAGCATGTCACCTCGCTTGCGGTTACGGATTTATGGGCCACCAACGGTGATCAGAGCTTGTCTCAACTTCTCAGCTCGCTTCACATGATTGGCAAAATTGGCAAAACTTGTTAATCATCTGAATTCGTTATTTTACATCAATCTGAAACGACAAATTGACGAAACTTGTTCATTTTTAGTTTATATGAATATAAAACGAAAAATAGCCTAAATGCGTTATTTTGCAAATTGGCGAAACGTGTTAATTCATCTGAATTCTTTATTTTACATCAATCTGAAATGGCAAATTGATGAAACTTGTTCATTCGTTAGTTTATATGAATATGAAACGAAAAATTGCCTAAATGCGTTATTTTACATCAATCTGAAACGGCAAATTAGCGAAATGTGTTAATTCATTATTTGTTATTTTACATCAATCCGAAACGGCAAATTGACGAAACTTGGTAATTCGTTAATTTATATGAATATAAAACGAAAAACTGCTTTGTAAACACATTTCTTGCAAATCACACACAGAGCACTGAACTCCGATATCACTGACACCTCTGTACAGAGAGCAGCGCTGGTGGTGAGAGACAGACCTGCACTAACTACAGGGAAGAGAGTGCTGAGGAGAGAGTCCTGAGAGAGGGGGAGTACTTAGGAGAGAATGTCTAGTGATCACACATACAGGACCCGTGCAGTGGCTCTTGATCGCGTTCCTGCTGAAATCTGGCACATGGCCATGTTCTTGCAGGGATAGAGGAGGTTGGTAGAGATGAAGTACCAGCTGGTGAGGTTGCGATCAATCATAGTTGTCAAACTGCAATTTGTCGCAAAGCGTGACGTTGAATCGCAGTTTGACAACTATTATATGTGATTATATGTCCCTCCTTCACTCTATCCTTTTCTCTCTCTCTCTTCTCTCTCTCTCCTTAACTCTCTTCTCTCCCTCCTTCTCTGTCCCTCCTCTCTCTCCCTCATTCACACTCTCCTCTCTCCATTTTTCTCTCTCCTTCATGCAGCTGGGGCAAGAGAGGCACAGGGGAGAGCAAAGGGCTGGCGAGGTGGCCCTGGGGAAAGGGACATGACGGCCATGGGCAGGTGAGGTAGGGGGTACACAGTCATTATAGACAGGCAGAGGCTGTCACATGGGCACTCTGCCTGTCAGTACTGCGATGGGGAAGTATCTGATTGGATGAAATTTACCCATTGCAACAAACAGAAGGATGTCCATCCAGAGCAGCTATTGGATGACAGCAGACATACAGAGACAGCTTATGTACGTGGAGCCTGTGGGCATACCCAAATATGTAAACAAAGAAAAAAAATAATACAGTGAAAAGCAAACAAAGCAAAAGCACAACACATAGAGACATTTTTTTTACATTGAAATATAACTTGCTCTGCCAGATGCAACAGAGCAAGTTCTATGAGCTTATCATTCCTTTAAGGCACAGGCTGGTCTTAAGCTCTTGCAGGCACAGGCTGGATTTGGGCTCTTGCAGTCACAGCCTGCATTTGGGCTCTTGCTGGCACAGGCTGGACTTGAACTCTGATAGGCACAGGCTGAATTTGGGCTCTTAGAGACACAAACAAGCTGAGAGGATGATAGTAGACTAGAGACCTCATCCTCAGTTACAGGGTCAAAGGAGTTCATAATGGATGTGGGATTGGGGAAGGGTGAAGGCTGAGTTTTCTCAGTTTATTGAGAAGATTTTGTGTTAGAGCCACGCTGAGAAGCGAGGTCGATTCCGGTATTTTAAATTTTGTGTTTAAAGTGGTTGGTAAAGTCTTCAGCTGTTTGACAGGAAAGGGCAGGAGATGCGGATAAGGTTTTGGCAGCTCCTTTGTCGGCAAAGGAGAGGGTTGAACGTGGAGAACAAAAGCTTGGGGTTGGAGGACAGAGTTGATATTGATGATGAGAAGTAGTGCTGATTGGCAAGATTGAGGATGGAAAAGTAGGAGCGCCAATAAAAACTTGTAATGAAGGAAGTCTGCTGAGATACAATATTTTCTCCATAATCATTCGGCAATGCTGGAGCCCCTCTGGATATAGAATATTTGTGTAGTGTGCCATGGTTGTGGAAGATAATTTGGTTGTTTGCTTGAGAGTGCCAAGGGTGGAAGATAGTAATGTTGTATTGTGAAGTGGCAATGTCAGGGCCGGTGAGGGGATTGAGAAGGGGTTGTAGCACAGAGGAAAGGTATTGTGTATCAATTGCTGGCAGGTTTCTGTGGGTTTTAAGGTTGGGAGTGAATAAGGGTAGTGAGTGGGAGTTGTGGTGAGGTTGCAGGTTAGGAGGTGGTCAGATAGAGGGAGTGGGCAGATGACAAGGGTTGGGGGTTGTGCAGAATTTGGTAAAAAATAAGGTCAAGGGAGTATCCATCACGGAGATTTGGAGATTCTGTCTATTGTGAGAGGACACGGAAAGTGGTAAATGAAAGTAATTTTGCAGCTGTAGGGGGAGGTGGGAGTGTCAGTGGCAATGTTGAAATCTACAAAAATGAGTTCAGGTATGTTGGAGGAGAGAAAATGAGGGAGACAGCCTGCAAAATGATCAAGAATTAAAGAGGGTGGTCCAGCCGGGCAACAGATCACAGATACTCTTGCAGAGAGATCGTGGGGAGAGGCGGGTAGTATGAAATTCACAAGAAGAGAATTGAAGAGATGGAGCCTGGGGTATGCAGTGAAAAGTGCAGCGAGGGGAAAGTAGTACACCCACACATCAGCCTTGCTTGTTCCCAGGTCTAGTAGTGTGACTGAGCAGTAAGACACCATATGAGAGTGCCACAGGGGAAATAGAGTCAGATGGAGTGAGCCAAATTTCAGGGAGAGCCAATAGGTCATGAATGAAAGTGAGTTTATTGCAATAGACCCTGCATTTCAGAGGGCACATATGAAGGGCAAAGTAGATAGTTTGTGATACGTAATGGGTATTAAATGATAGGTGTTTTGGCTGTTGGCTACCTTGGGTGCTATGCATGACTGACAGACTAGGTTAGGGGATATATATATCCAGCAGTAGAAGGAGTGAGAGTGATGAGATAGGAGTGGAACTTACTGAAGCTTTTGAGCCTTAGAAGAGGGAGGGGATAGTGACTGGAGAAGGGTCAAAGGTGAGGACATTAGGGAAGGTGAGATTGTTATGTTGTTGCAGGCATGATGTGGAGAAACATTTGAGAAAAAGATAAGAGGTTATAAAGAAGAAGAAAGTATAAGGAAACATTGTGACAAAAAAAAGCAAAAGTACATAGAATATTTGAAAAGATATGGTTTGCTGCCTGAATTGTTCCTGTCAGGGGTGATGTACAATGTAAGTCTTTTGAATACGTTTTCAGCCCTGTTTCGTTCCTGTGTAATTCCAATTGCAAGTTGAAATGTTAATAGGGCTGATCAGGTTGGCCATAGTTGTGTAGGTTTGTAGTGATGTACAAGGTGATTTGTTAGCAGGTTTTGCTGACTGATCAAGTGCAGGTAATTTGTGTGACTCAATAAAGTAAGACAAACCAGATGATGGGCTTGGTTCCAATAGCAGAGAGAGGGCCAGAAGGAAAATTGTCTTCTTCAGCTGTGTTGCAGATATATTGTGCACGATTTTAAATAGCAGAGAGAGAGAGGGCCAGAAGGAAAAAGAAAAGGTTATGCAATTGGAAATGTAATTTGTCTAATTTTGAGTTAATATATTTAACTAGTCATTCGGCGGTCATAAATGACAGTATAATATTAGATGTGTCTCTTCTCCCTCCCCTGTGTCTCTTTTCCCCATGTCTCTTCCCCCTCGCTGTGTGTCTTCCCTCTCCTATGTCTCTTTCTGCAATGTCTCTCCCCCCTCCCCCTGTGTTTCTTTCCCCCTTCCCTCCCCAGTTTCTCTTCCCCCACACTCTCTCCCCCTCCCTTGTGTCTCTTCCTCCCATGTCTCTCACCCTCCTCGCTCCCCTGTGTCTCTTTTCCCCCTCCTCCCTCCACTGTGTCTCTCCCCCCACACTCTCTCCCCCTCCCTTGAGTCTCTTCCTCCCATGTCTCTCACCCTGTGTCTCTTTTCCCCCTCCTCCCTCCCCTTTGTCTCTTTTCCCCCTCCTCCCTCCCCTGTGTCTCTTTCCCCCTATGTCCCTTCTCCCCTCTCTGTACCTTTCCCCCTTCCCCCCTCTGTTCTTTGCTCCATGCTGTGCGCATGCGTGGCTGGCTCTGCGCATAAGCAGATTGGGCTGCGCATTTGCAGTGCGGCCTCTATGGAATCCCTACAGTATTTACTGTAACGTGCATGCGCTCCCACTGGAGCGTTACACATTTACGGAAATTATATTAGTGATAAGGAATTGCAGTTGCCGTATAACGTAACTGAATTTCCTGCAATTATGTGTATGGTCATGTCCTTCAGTCGTGTCAAACTCTCCATGACCTCATGGACCGCAACACACCCTGCTGATCCACTTGATATTCATGGCAGAAATATTGGAGTGGGTTAACAGTTCCTTCTCTAGTGGGCCACAGGATACAGCGCCGGACATTGACATCACTGACTAGGCCCAAACCTGCATGGCTTCACGGCAGTGTGACCTTTTGGTTCTCTGTCTGGAATCAAACCCAGGTTGCAGTGGTGAAAGCACCAAATCCTAACCTCAGGACCATCAGAGAACCTGCAATTGTGTGTATTCCTTTCCTAAAAGTACTAGGCTAAATACATTTAAGGCCCAAAAGCAGTCAACTCAAAAATTAAAAATTTCAGGCACTTTCTGCTAAGGTTTTGCTTACCTATAATCATTCAGATAATGCTGAGGATGTTGTACTAGAAAAGTAGAAAAATCCCTGATTCATATTTTTTTTAAATAAAATTAAAGAAACAAACACTCTCTAGAAAACATACCAATTGCAGCTTGCTATGCAAACACTTTATAGAAAACATACCAATTGCAGCTTGCTATGCAAACACTTTATAGAAAACATACCAATGGCAGCTTGCTATGCAAACACCTTCTAGAAAACATACCAATGGCAGCTTGCTATGCAAACATCTTATAGAAAACATACCAATGGCAGCTTGGTATGCAAACACCTTATAGAAAACATACCAATGGCAGCTTAATATAAACTTTATTAGAAAACGTAGCAATGGCAGCTTGCTGTGCAAACACCTTATAGAAAACATACCAATGGCAGCTTGATATGCAAACACCTTATAGAAAACGTTGCAATGGCAGCTTGCTGTGCAAGCACCTTATAGAAAACATACCAATGGCAGCTTGATATGCAAACACCTTATAGAAAACGTAGCAATGGCAGCTTGCTGTGCAAACACCTTATAGAAAACATACCAATGGCAGCTTGATATGCAAACACCTTATAGAAAACGTAGCAATGGCAGCTTGCTGTGCAAACACCTTATAGAAAACGTAGCAATGGCAGCTTGCTATGCAAACATCTTATAGAAAACATACCAATTGCAGCTTGCTATGCAAACACCTTATAGAAAACATACCAATGGCAGCTTAATATAAACTTTATTAGAAAACGTAGCAATGGCAGCTTGCTGTGCAAACACCTTATAGAAAACATACCAATGGCAGCTTGATATGCAAACACCTTATAGAAAACGTTGCAATGGCAGCTTGCTGTGCAAGCACCTTATAGAAAACATACCAATGGCAGCTTGATATGCAAACACCTTATAGAAAACGTAGCAATGGCAGCTTGCTGTGCAAACACCTTATAGAAAACATACCAATGGCAGCTTGATATGCAAACACCTTATAGAAAACGTAGCAATGGCAGCTTGCTGTGCAAACACCTTATAGAAAACGTAGCAATGGCAGCTTGCTATGCAAACACCTTATAGAAAACATACCAATGGCAGCTTAATATAAACTTTATTTTTTGTCAATCTCTTTTAAAAAAACTTTTTTTAATTATTATTTTAGAGATTGCTCAGTGATTAAAGCATCCGCCTTCAAAATGAAAGGTTAATTTGAAATTGCACCGCTCCTCAGGCACCTTCCAAGTCGCCAACAGCCTTTTTGCTGGGGTGGGAGAGCACACTACATTATACAGTGGATATAAAAAGTCTACACACCCCTGTTAAAATGTCAGGTTTCTGTGCTGTAAAAAAATGAGTCAAAGAAAAATAATTTCAGAACTTTTTTCCACCTTTAATGTGACCTATAAATGGTACAACTCAATTGAAAAACAAACTGAAATCTTTTAGGTGGAGGGAAAAATTAAAAAAATAATGTGGTTGCATAAGTCTGCACACCCTCTTATAACTGGGGATGTAGCTGTGTTCAGAATTAAGCAATCACATTCCACCACCATGCTTCACTGTTGGTATGGTGTTCATTTGGTGATGTGCAGTGTTGTTTTTGCGCCAAACATATCTTTTGGAATTATTGCCAAAAAGTTCAACCTTGGTTTCATCAGACCATAACACCTTCAGATATGTTTTTGCAAAATGTAGCCTGGCTTGGATGTTTTTCTTCATAAGAAAAGGCTTTTGTCTTGCCACTCTACCCCATAGCCCAGACATATGAAGAATACGGGAGATTGTTGTCACATGTACCACACAGCCAGTACTTGCCAGATATTCCTGTAGCTCCTTTAATGTTGGTGTAGGCCTCTTGGTAGCCTCCCAGACCAGTTTTCTTCTCGTCTTTTCATCAATTTTGGAGGGAGCTCCAGTTCTTGGTAATGTCACTGTTGTGCCATATTTTCGCCACTTGATGATGACTGTCTTCACTGTGTTCCATGGTATATCTAATGCCTTGGAAATTATTTTGTACCCTTCTCCTGACTGATACCTTTTAACAATGACATCCCTCTGATGCTTTGGAAGCTCTTTGTGGACCATGGCTTTTGCTGTGGGATGCGACTAAGAACATTTCAGGAAAGACCAACTAGAGCAGCTGAACTTTATTTGGGGTTAATCAGAGGCACTTTAAATGATGGCAGGTGTATGCTGACTCCTATTTAACACGATTTGGAATGTGATTGCTTAATTCTGAACACAGCTACATCCCCAGTTATAAGAGGGTGTGCAGACTTATGCAACCACATTATTTTTTTAATTTTTCCCTCCACCTAAAAGATTTCAGTTTGTTTTTCAATTGAGTTGTACCATTTATAGGTCACATTAAAGGTGGAAAAAAGTTCTGAAATTATTTTTCTTTGACTCATTTTTTTACAGCACAGAAACCTGACATTTTAACAGTGGTGTGTAGACTTTTTATATCCACTGTACTTCCCAAAGTAGCAAACACCAAATTATAATACTACTTGTTTCTCTCCTCTAAAACAAGTAAATAATATCACATTTTACTACTACATACTTCTCATTATTGATTACACTATAACTAATTCCTTTCCCACAGTGATTTTGTTTTACCATTTTGATTTGAATAAAATAAAAAGGTTAAAGCACTGTGAAGGCCCTTTAAGAACCCAAGGACTGCATATGAGGTCCTTTGGTTAAAATGGCTTGCTTGCAGTTGATGTAGCATCATTGGGTTTGGCCAGTTACTGAAATTCTGTCATTTTATGTGTTTGCATATTACAGTGTGCATGTTGGTGTTTATCTGTGCCGCGAAGGGGCCTTATAGTACAGCAGGATTTATTACTATAATTTTATACAATTACCTCTTTCCAGTCAGACTCAGAGAGCATTTAGTTTATACTATAAAAATAAACATTTATATTATGTGGATATATTTCAGTGGCGCACATAAACCATGAATAGTGTAATAGAAAATTTAACAGAATCACTGGCCTAAAAAGAGATAATTGAACCTGGAGAAAATAAGATTAAATAGTGGCACTATATAAATCCCAGATTGGGAAAATGACAAAGAACAGGAGGAATGCTATAAATTAGTATACACATTTTCAGTGCTAAAATGCTATTTATAAAAATTACTGTAGGAATCTGCTGGGAGGGCACGGATGCTCACTTTTCTATTATACATTTTAAGCAGTTTTTATGGAGTCAACAATATAAAGTTTCCTTTTTAATAATATTTAAAAAATATGTTTGCTTGAAAAAGAAGCTGTGTAAGTTTTTGAAGAAATCTTGCAATCCTACTGAAGGTTTTTCTTTGCAAGCATTGCCCTACCCCTCTCCATCTTCACACTGGGGTCTTGGACTCTCCACGCCATTCCCAGCAATGCTCAGAATATATTGATAAAAGTCCTCATTAAAGGGAAACTGTTGTAGTAAAATAAGACAAGTTGCATTTTGCATATTGAAGACCCTACTCACCCAAGTTATGAATTATTACTGGGATTTTATTACCCTGACTTCTCTCTATTGGGTTGCAGTTTTGGCCCCTCCCACCCATGTCATTGTGTGAGGAGGACTGACAGCAAGTAGTAAATCTCCATATTGCATCTTTTAAAGCACACAGCTTCACCAGGGGCTTCCTATCTGCCAATGAGGTCATGTGGTCTAGCTTTTAAAACAGGAGTCAGCAGCACTTGTGGATTAGTAGGACACAAGCCAAGCTCTGTGCACTAGGAGCTGTATTATGGAGATTCACAATTTGCCTGCTTACATCATACAGTGACCAGAGGGATGGGAGAAGTGAGACAAGTAAAAATTCATGACTTTATAGAATTGGGTTTTCATTATTCAAGATGCAACTTATACTTTAAATGGCCATGACATGCTCGTCACTACAGTATCTCTTTATCAAAGCAAAACAATTATTAAAAATGAAGGGAGTTAAACTTCATGTTGTTTGAATAAAGGCCAATTTAAATGAATGACAGATATTTTGGAATACCACAGAGGCCTCAACACTAAAGTGGACATACAAGCATACTTGTACATCCAATAAATGAGTAAGGGCAAGAAAACTCTGTTGTGGGTTTACCTAAAAGCAATGGCAATACACTTGGATATTATTTGTTGGCAAAATTGCAGATAAATATATCCACATAAATATTATATAGACCAAAATGTTACTTCCAAATCAGGTTTGTCCTTAGGGTCAGAAACTAGACCACATTTTCAGGATATCTATCTCATTGCAGAAAAGCAAAGTGATGGGACCAGTGCTTGATGCACTTTAACTCAAAGGTGGCCTGGATCCGACCCCTGTGGAGTTATGGAGGAGTCTGTTCTTTTATGATTATCATATTTTTATAAAAGTATCAACCACAGCACTACAAGCAATACGGTGAATACATAGTATACATATCGATAGAGAAGGTGTTGAGGGTTGTGTTCTTGTGAAAGCTTATACTCTAAGTGGGTGTTAAAGACAAACCATGAGGGGATTGCTTTGTGGTCTTGTGAGGTATCAGGGGCCATCATTAAGATGAGGCATCTGCTGACTTGACTGTTTAGTGGGCACCACAGAACAAGTTGGCTTATTTATGTAGATGTTTTTTTTTGCAGAATGTTTGAAGCTGTAATAAACATAGAATTTTCCATAAAATTAGGCATTAGGAACACGTCCTTGAGACGATAGTGAAAGAAAGTAATAATGGTTGGAGAGAGCTGTAAGTCACAGGCAGCGTCAATCAGGAACTGGTTACAGTGAATTTATTGGCAGAGTGAAAAAGTGGATGAGAAATGATTGGTGCAATGGTATATATCACAGAAGATTGAAAACAAAGCATATTAGTATAGTGTTAAAGATAACAAATGAAGATATATATATATGTGACCACTGCAATCAAAATACAATGGGCTTGCACAAGTCAGCATTGACAAATAGCAAATATAATCTCATCCTGCAAATATTAACATCATAGATGCTGGTTTCACATCACCTGGGTATATGAAAATGGGTATAATATGGAAATAAATACTGAATACTATTGGCACAGTGAAGATAGGTAGTAATAGCAAGTAGTAAAATGATAACAATAGATGTACCATAATATGATACATAGAAGAAATTGCAAAAAGTGTAAGATCAGTGAACTATCCAGTCCTCAGTCATATGGGCTGCTACAGTTTTGTTTAAGAAGGACCATTCCAAAGACTTGGGCTGTGCTTGCATTTGAGGACCAGCTTTGCTTATTCCTGGACGAGCAGATGATAAACATACAGAAGTGCTTTATAGGGAAATGAGCAATATGGTCAAATTCTCTGTAGCATGTCTGCAGGTCAACAATAGATGGTGTTTGGATATTGAAGGACAGGTAATTGCTGAAATCTCAGAGAAACAGCAGACTACCTTTTACAGGAGCTATTTTTAGAGACAAAACATAGAATACAAGAGCACCATCTGGTGGAGTAAATATAAGCAGCTTCAGACACTATGGGCCTATTAAATTGTCAAAATCAAAATTACAGAAGTCCGTAATGTATGCCGCAAAAGTTACTGATATTTAAATGGCCGCCTCTAATCGCAATCTATTTATTTATTTATTAATTTTTTTAATTGCAACAATTCCACAAACCTGTAATTGGCAAATGTAGCAAAAAATTCTGCGAGTACTAGAGAGGACTTGCAAGGGGGTTAAACACCTGTTCTTAACACTAAGTGAGCATACAATCATTATAATGTCACAATGTCAGAATGGTGTGAGGTCACAGACAATTCAGCACCATGATGTCATTGAGAGAAATTAAGTTGAAACACCAAGTCTGTCTATTATGACTTTAATGGCAGCTCAGAAGGAACTGGGTCAGGAAGAAATCGTACTTAACACGGAAAGGATTATCAGATAAAAAAGAGAGGTATTTAAAAAAATATATATATATCTTTTCTATATTCATTGACTAATGATGATAGCATCAATTTAAATGTATTGGTACTTGACAGTAGCTATGTTTATAGAGTGCAGATGGGTATTATGGTCCAAGAACAAATTTAGTAGTAGTATTATAATACTAAAATATTCCTGCTATTTTTTTACTTTCTGAAATGTTTACTTGCAGCTGAAATGTTTACTTGCAGCTGATGTCAATCTCATCTTTGTAAATATTGTTTTCTATACTGAGTATTACAAGAAATATTGTCAGAATGTAGACAAATATAGTATTTTAAGATTAACAAGTTCATATCAAATTCTACATGTAAACACTTCAACTTCAATTATAAAAAACCCCATCTTCCTTCAATTATAAATGCTGAGTACATCTTATCTATCGCATAGTGCTCCACAGACGATAATTTCTTCCCATTGCACTTGAAGTTCAAAAACATATTGGCATAGTAGTTCCTTTCTATATGTTTACTGATACTGTCAAATTATTATATATACACCAATATTTATCTATTTGCATTCAGGAGCCTTAAAAGGAAATCTTTAAACAAAACATTGTGTTTCATATATCTAGGTTTATTTCAATAAGTTGATCCTCCTCATATTTGTAATTTTCAAATACAATTTAATCTCACTTATTTATAAGAAACCCACAGAGTAACAGTTTACAGTACACAAGATGGTAGCATGCCATAGAGTGTACAGGGAAAAGGGGGGGGGGGGGGTCCAAAATCTGAGAAACTATTACACTTTGGGTCTCTTACAGATAAGTATACATTTTATATTAAAGTTACATTGAAGATAATCAAATTATTAAATCAAACTTATATCCTACCGTGCTAATCTTGGCTATTCACTTGAGCTTGCCTCTTTATTTCGCTCATCCTGCACCACACCATATTTTCTATACAAATTCTCACTACACTGGTTCTCAGTCTGCACCAGTTCTACACCTCATTGAAGACTCATATCTCCTTATCTCATCCTGATAATAAAGAGCACAGAAGATAAGCAAAAAACATTATCCAACATGTCCAATAAGATTAGACTTGCAACTTTGCCCCACCATCAATCGCTGGCAAGTCCATGACTTTGGTGAAGATTCTGGTCCTTGCACAATTCCAGCAATAAATCAAATCTCACTATAAGCTCTGCCCTAAAGAAACTATACTATTTTACTCAAATATACCATGGTTCTACTGTATTTTATAATTATGTAAAATGGTTTGAATAAAAACTCTCTATATATGACTAAATAGATAATAAAGTTAATGCAACATTTAATCTCTGCCACCCTATCTATTCCTACTTAAATGCTAAACGCTCTAGACACAGGGTGGCATGGGTCTTCCAGGTACTGTCCGGGTACGGTGTGTATGTGTGTGTGGGGTGGGGGGCTGAAAAGGCTGTTGGTAGACACCTGAGCCAGGTAAAATGAGATCAGGGATGTGATGTGACTCCCTTTACTATATAGTCAGTACCATCAGTATATATATATATATATATATATATATATATATATATATATATATATATATAAATATATATTAATTAACAGCCTTATTAAATTGCGATTCAGTAAATTTAAAAGGGCTCTATTTAAGTTTTTAGTTAGTGACCTTGCTTTTTGGATAAAAGTTCACCAACTAAAAACTTCTGTAAAAATAAATATGCTGTGTGCTTAAATAGAGTCCTTTTAAATTTACTGAATCACAATTTAATAAGGCTGTTAGTAATTATTAATCTATATATACTGTATATATATAGATTAATAATGAGTATTGCAATATAATTTGATACCTTTTGAATTGGACAAATGTCTTATTTATACTGATAAGCTTTTGAGAGGTTTAACCTCTCTTTATCAAGTCTGAAGCAATACTAACATGAGATGGAACCCTCAGTTTGAATAATAACAGCAGATGCAGACAGAGGGGAAACAGCATCTGACCTCATCAGGTAAATACATATATGGGCAATAAACACAACATAGCAAAGGAAACATATATACACATTATATATACAAATATACGTCAATATATACATGAAAAAGCAGAGCACTGTAGTCCACAGTGATATCTTTCCTGTTGGACAAACACCTCACTAAGAGTGCTAAGTCTGTTATGGTATAAAAAAAATCACATGAAATTCTGATAATGTGTTAGAAAACCCAAGTCTATATTAAGTCCTGTGTTTTTAGTGTTGAAGAATGTGATAATCTTTATTTCAAATGCTTTTCTCTCTTGGGTGTTTTTAAATTTTCCTCTGAGTATTTTGACTTTTAAGTTTTGGATGGAGTGATCATGCTGAGATAGAGCAGAGAGAGTTAGCTCTGGAGTAGAAAATGCATAGCACTGCTGGGATACAGGGAAATTGAGTGAGCTCTGAAGCAGAAAATACGCAGGACCACTGGGATACAGCAGTGAGAGTGAGCTCTAGAGTAGAACAGCACTGCTAATAAGCATCATTTCTGTAGAAGAAAAGAAAGTGATAAGGGAAGGTAATGTAATTTAAGAAAAGTGAAAATAGAGATAGTATTAAGAAGTAGGATTAAAAACTGCGGAAGTGGGTATTTAACATTTTAATTTGGCGCTGAAGCCTGGAAAATCACACAAGAGGCGAGATTTGGGCATTGCTAGGCAACAGGGCGCTCCAGAGTGAGGCTGGAGTCTCAGCAGCCATGAGTTTGCTAGAGACGGCAAAAACACAGCAGGAAGAGCAGAAGAAACTGACAGGGAAGCGCGAAAGGTGCAGTGGGGCAGAAGGGAAGGGAAAATGAGGCAGAAAGAGGGAGCCAGGAGGAGCAGAGAAAATTAGGGAGGAGAGACAGGGGGTGCAGGCGGGATGAGGAAGCCAGGGGAGGCAAACAGACAGGAGAGAGACAAGGGGGATACAGGGGAGAAGGAAGGGGAGACAAGAGCAGGGACAGAAGGCAAGGAGGGGGAGCTGCACAGAAAAGTGCAGCTCCTAGAGGCATACCAGCAGCTGAGCTAAAGCAATGGAGGAACAACCGGCGTGGACATGAGACCAGCGTCAGCACATGAGACCAGCGTCTGCACATAAGACCAGCGTCAGCACATGAGACCAGCGTCAGCACATGAGACCAGCGTCTGCACATAAGACCAGCGTCAGCACATGAGACCAGTGTCAGCACATGAGACCAGCGTCTGCACATGAGACCAGCGTCTGCACATAAGACCAGCGTCAGCACATGAGACCAGCGTCAGCACATGAGACCAGTGTCAGCACATGAGACCAGCGTCTGCACATGAAACCAACGTCTGCACATGAAACCAACGTCTGCACATGAAAATGGTGTGGAGATGAGTGAGAGTGAGGAGGGTTTTTAAAAAGGGGATGTGGGATAGGCTCCTCCCACATTTCCAGTTATCAACTGGTAATATATAAAGTATGGTTCCCTCAATGAACTGCAGCTCCCCAGTGCCGGCAGCACTTATGCAGACCCAGACCAAACATATATACAGATATGTCTATATGTGTATATATGTTTTCTATAATATGTTGTGTTGATTCCTCCTATATGCATTCACCTGATGATGTCAGATGCTGCCTCCACTCTCCTCTGCATCGCTGTTTATGTTCAAACTGAGGGTTTCATCTCATATCAGTGTTTTTGTGCTCTTTGGGCCTTATCCATTTTGCTGTAATTTAGGGATTATTTCAACTACCTTTCCTCAGTATAGATGTATACTTTTGGTGGTGGGAGTGTCATGGTCTGGGCCTGCGTGAGTGCTGCTGGCACTGGGGAGCTACAGTTCAATGAGGGAACCATGAATGCCAACATTTACTGTGACATACTGAAGCAGAGCATGATCCCCTCCCTTCAGAGACTGGGCCGCAGGGCAGTATTCCAACATGATAACGACCCCAAACATACCTCAAAGATGACCACTGCCTTGCTAAAGAAACTGAAGGTAAAGGTGATGGACTGGCCAAGCATGTCACCAGACCTAAACCCTATTGAGCATCTGTGGAGCATCCTGAAATGGAAGGTGGGGGAGTGCAAGGTCTCCAACATCCGCCAGCTCTGTGATGTCATTATGGAGGAGTGGAAGAGGACTCCAGTGGCAACCTGTGAAGCTCTGGTGAACTCCATGCCCATGAGGGTTAAGGCAGTGCTGGAAAATAATAGTGACCACACAAAATATTGACACTTTGCGCCCAATTTGGACATTTCCACTTAGGGGTTTACTCACTTTTGTTGCCAACGGCTTAGACATTAATGTCTGTGTGTTGAGTATTTTGAGGGGACAGCACATTTACGCTGTTATACAGGCTGTACACTTACTACATTGTAGCAGAGTGTCATTTCTTCAGTGTTGTCACATGAAAAGATATAATAAAATCTTTACAAAAATGTAAGGGGTGTACCCAACACAAAAAATATTTTGGCCAACCACCCCGGCTCTGCCACTATCTATCTATCTATCTATCTATCTATCTATCTATCTATCTATCTATCTATCTATCTATACCACTTTCTATCTCAGAGAAGGGGTTAAATAATAAAATAAAAGTATGTAGGGGTGTTTATGACCCATTAACCTTATGAGCCTGCATATACCCTGTGATTCCCCCATCAATACTTGCTACCCCCTATAAGTCTGTGTATTCCCCAGGTCTCAATAGTGATTTTGAAAATAGTAGGAACAGGTACTCTGAAATTAAAATATTAGGGTAATTTCGAGCATTTCTCGGGTGTTACATTTATGTGTGTAAAGTGATAGCTCAGTAATGTTTTCACTTTTTTTTTGCTTAGGGGTAACATAAAATAAACACCTATGTTGGTGCTTTCTAAAGATATAATACATTTTCAGATATCATAAATAGTATGCTATAAAAGCAAGACAGTTATCATATTTGTATTACATCACTCAGATAATAAATTAATTACTAGCTTGCCCATGTTCATTACAATGAGTAAACTAAAAACAGATTTTATGGAACACATTCCTTAGCAATAATTACTGTCTTGTTTATTTGTAAAAAAAAAAAAACACTAAGTGTAACAATGTCTTGTTTGCTCATGTCCTAGAAAAAGAAGCAACGATTTTGACTGTAGATAGGACCCAATACTTTGAAATGTTCTGTAAAATAACTTACATTTATGATCTCTTGTTCTTAGTATTCTACTTTTCTGAAGGATACCTCTCTCTATCCTGAAATGTATTAAACCCCTAATAAAGTCCTTAGTTCTTCCATTATATGCCATTCAACTAAATATCAAAATATATTCTTTACCACAATGAATATGGTGAGGCATCTTGGAGGTTACTTGTTTCCTTTTGCCTGATAAAGTGATATCACTGCATAACCAGGATTTATATAAATATCTCTAAGAGTACCAGGCAATAATACTTTGTTCTAATGGGGCACATGTGCAGTAAAGATGGAGATTCTGGTGATGTCTTGTAGAACCTCTCCATTCCTATGTTACATTATGTGGCATATTTTCTAAAATTTGATATTGCCAATAAATCTTAAGACACCTTCAACATTTCACCCTTTACAGCCTTATTAAATTGCGATTCAGCAAATTTAAAAGGGCTCTATTTAAGCACACAGCATATTTTTTTTACAGAAGTTTTTAGTTAGTGAAGACCTTGCTTTTGGATAGAAGTTCACTAACTAAAAACTTCTGTAAAAAAATATGCTATGTGCTAATATAGAGCTATGTGCCGAATCGCAATTTAATAAGGCTGCTAATATTTAACACATTGGGCCTTATTTAATTGAGCATTCGTTTATTACTACAGCCCATAATGTAGCCCATAAAGTAATTTGCTATTCAATTGGTGTCTTTTAGCTACCCGCAATCGGTTTGCAGGTTACAGACTGAAAATCCCTGGTGTTGTCAAAATTTTAACTCCTACCCATCTAAGCCTTTGATCTTTCAAGCCTGTGAATGTTACAATCTCAAATTGCTATTCAATTGCTACAATTCCTCAAGCGCGCAAATATTTTCACAGCCGTAAATGGCAAATATAGAAGAAAATCCTATGAGTACCAGATAGGACCCACAAGGGGTTAAACACCTGATCGTAGCACTGTAAAAGCAAATAAAAAAATCAATACTACACTTTAGAAGATGGGGAAAGCGATGAAAGACATTAGAATGAATTGCACAACAGTCTCAAGTTCGTAAATCTGCAATAAAAATGTTTTTTTTCACGTTTCATTTCTGTATTATATCAATCTCGGGAAACAAGGAGTTAATACATATCAGGCCACCCAGATGGACTAGAACATTTCCTTCATTCATATTTATTATTTTGTACATTGCCAGATTGCGAGTCTGATCCCATCTCGAACTTCTAAACGCTAATCGATTGCTGTTTAACCTCCATGTTTTCATGGTGTCATGATGATGGTCTCATTTACTATTGGCTGTATCTACATCGGTAGTTATGGCCTTGCTTAATTGATCATGACCACGCCCTAAAATGCTACTTACGGGTGCATGGTTTACGGTTTAGGCTTTCGGCCAGGTAGCTGCGGGCTTGTTCAATTTAATCGCTCTGTAACTGTTGCAATTGAATGAGGCCCATTGTCTAGTAATACATTATTGTAACCCTTCTTAGCTCTTTTCAATTTGCTAACAACATTATAGTGTCAAAGACTAAATGCTAAAAAAAATGCTTCTAAATGAACTTATTTATGAATCATTCACTGTTTTAAAAAACTGTGATGGTGAAACTATAGGGATTCATTTGTTTATCTAATAATGTATTACCAACAAAATCAATAAGTGGAGAAAATAAATTTAAAGCTTTTAAAACTTCCATTTCAAGTTAAAATTGTAGCTTCCAGTAGATGCGTTTCTCGCCACCTCTTGAAGTGAAAAGGAATTGTCCAGAAGGCTGTCTTTAGTCTAGGTTTGCCTATAATAGCTACAGCAGGGTCATAGGCTGATAAACAATATTATCTGAACAAAAGGTAAAGATTAATGTCAGGGGCCCTCATTCAATTGCGATTTGGCCAATTGAATAGGGCTCTAAATAAGCACATACCATATTTTTTTTTAAATAAGTTTTTAGTTAGTGAAAACCTTGCTTTTGGATAGATTTTTACTAACTAAAAACTTCTGTGCTTATGTTATGTGCTTATTTAGACCCCTATTCAATTGGTCAAATTGCAATTGAATGAGGGCCAGGGAGAGCCCATCGCCTCTGTGATTCCTGATAGTGGCAAAGAGAAGCAGCTCTGTATAATATGCAAAAAAGGGGGGTTTCAATGTTAAAATGAGCCAGCTTGCTAATTTTTAACATGTAACCCCCTTTTTTTATATACTAGATAACTTGTGAGGCTCCCAAATAGGGCATTGGGGAATTGTCTCCTATAAGCTGATCTACTGGAAATGTAAAATATAGTCCATTTTTGTTTTTTATTTTATTACTAGCTACTTGCCCGTCAAAAATGATGGGGCAATAAAACTGTAAGGCAGGTAATGCTGTCTGCCACAGACAATAATTTTTTTGGGTGGTCTGAGATCTTTTGGCGCTTAATGCGAGCCTCGCACTGAGCGCCTTTTGCGCTCATCGCGTGGCTCTTAATGAGCGCCTTCGACGCTCATTGTGAGGCTGTTGGTTGTTGTATTTTTTTTTCTGATAGGCGCTTTTGCTGTTATTGTTTGGTCGGCGCTGATCTGCTTTTTGCGCTTATTGCAAGGCTTTGTATGCTATGAGCAGCGTTGCGGCTCGTTGTGAGGTGCGCAGTGAATGGCTTTTGTGTTTATTGCAAGTGTTTTTTTTGTGTATATGTATTTTTGTATGCTAATTAAATAATTATTAAATTAATAAATGAATATACTTTACCTATTTGGAAGTAATATATGCTGGAAGCTTTGTGGTGAAGAGCTGACAATCTGTTTTGATGTTCCTGCAGCATACAATGTATTTTTGCACTGTTGTGGAGCTGAGGTGTAAGTGTCAGCAATGTGTGCAGTGTGTAGTGTAAATAGGCTGCGTGCGCGAGGGAAAGCCGCTAGGGTAGCTGGGTACTTCCGCATTGTGTAATTTAGTGTTGTAAAATGGCGCCTAATGTGTATGGTACGTGGCTGTGGATGATTTAGTTTCCTTGCTAAAAGTGTATCTTGTACCTCGTACGGCTTTTTTGAAAAGCCATATGTGCTTCGTGGTGTTTTGCGTCTTTAGCGTCCTGTAGCCTCGTTTTTGTTTTTTTCGGCGGCCATTTTTTCTCTCGCTTAGGGGATTTTCGTGTGTCTAAACTCGGGAATTTGGACTTAAATTGAGGTGTAACTTCACTTGCAGAGGGGTGGTGGGTAAGCTTTTTATGTCTTTTTTATGTGTATTTATTGTGTTTTTAATGTTTTCAGGGGCGCGCGGTTCGGCTGTTAAGGACGTATTTTTGCGAGGTCGTAATGTTTTTTTTTTAGGTCCCGCGTCTCGTATTTTTTTAGGCTAAGTCCATAAATGTTGCGTTCTAAGTCCTGCGTTTCGTATTTTTTTGTGTAAGTCCGTATGTAGTGATTGCGTGTTAGATCTATTTTGTTAAAGTGACGCTTGTGTGGGTGTTTGTAACCCAGTGTGAGGCGCTGTAGAGCCGCCACCTCCGCAAATGCAGCCCTTCGGGAGCCTTCGGCTGATTGCAGCCAACATGGGAGCCTCCACCTCAGCAAATGCGGCCCTCTCTTCGCGAGGGTCCACATTTGGACAAGCTTGCAAAGCGCAACGACGATTCGTAGTTTGACAACTATTATATGTGAAACAGTGATCTCATCATTCACATTCATTACTGGGTTATTGAGCTGAAATTCTGTAATATCCAAAGCTTTAGCCAGATTTGGGGCATCTCTTAGAGAGCCTTCCAGGAAGGAGAACCCACCGAGGTCGTAGGCCTAACCTTCTATACTATCCCTGTATATTAGTTTGTACAATTTTGTAATGATGTGAATTGGATGATGTGGACACGCTGTGTATTGATTTAATAAAGTTGACTATTTTAGGTACTCTCTTTACTGTATTGAAGTTAAAGTATATGGTAATATTACTAAGAGAAGTCAGTCTTAGTATTTATTTATTTCTTCCCATGTATATAGCTATAGCCAATAAGGAAACAGGAACAGACTACAAGGAATAATATAATGGTTACATATAAAATACAATCATCCTGCTTTATCAAATACAGGCTGCAGTGCAAGGGTTCAGCCCAGGTTACCTCTTTGTATTATAGGCCAAACAGAACAAAACACAGAAAAAAAACTTGATTATCCAATCAGCCTTAATATAATTTTTTTTAAATTTGCTTTGCCCTGTAGTATTTTGGAAGGGTCGGAGAGTGTTTGGCAGGACCTGCTGCAAGTCAATTCTATGTAATTCTAGTCTCTCTCCCCTACCACTCCTGCTGGAAGTCAGTTCTATTCCTGCTGCTGCAGTCTCTCTCTCTTTCGCTCTCTCATATGGATTGCAGAGACAGCTCTGATTGCATGGAAATCAAGATGTAAGTTTCCTACAAATAAAACCGTAGATTTATTAAAGTTTTTTGTTAATCAATGTCTGTTATATTATAAACTTTTAAAACCAGGGAAACTTCCATATACCTTTAAATTAGTCAAAATGCTCACGGCACTAGCATGACGGACAACTCTGACTGCGTATCTCAGCAAAACTCAAGTGATTTAAGAGCATAAACTATATATTTTTGTAGCAATTTTTCTAAACTAAAATCCTTCTTGAAATATTCACTATTGATGGTGTGGCATTATTAAACTAATATGTGACTACTAAATACTAATGTGCTGCATTGATGCACTATTTTCTTGACACAATGAGCCACATTCAATTCCAAGCCCGCAACTCAATCGCTGTAGGCTGTATGTGTGCGGGTGCGCTGCGGGCTCCCGCTCGTCTCTGATTACGATGCTATTCAATTGCTCTATCCCACAAGTTACTGTCCCAAAGCCGAAACCGTAAACGATGCACTGATACCCGAGATCGATTTAGCCCCGAAATGAGACATAAAAATACATTTAATTTCCTGCCGATTTGCTTGAGACTGTTGTGCAATTAATTGTAATGTCTTTCATCACTTTCTCCATAATTTACAGTGTAGTATTGAATTTTTATTTGCATTTACAGTGTTACAAATAGGTGTTTAACACCCTTGCGAGTCCTCTCTAGCATTCGTAGGATTTTTTTCTTCTTTTTCCATTTACAGATGTAAAAACATTTGCGTGCTTGGGGACATTGCGCAATAAAATAGCGATTTGCAATTTTAGCCATTGTAACTCTTGCGAAAGTGAAAAATTAAAGGCTTCGGGAGGCTGTAAGTTACGGGTTTACCCACCACAATTTTTTCAAGGCTGTAACTCGTAACCCATTTAAAGCCAGCAAAAAGACGCCAACTGAATAGCAAATTAACTTGCAACATCACTTACGGGCTACCGGATCGCTCTAAACCTCAATTGAATGGGGGCCAATGTGTTGGTTTTAGTGGTGGCAAATACAATCTACCCTGATTGTATATGTTTTGAGCCAATATTTAAGGCAATCTGCTCCTTTGAAATGGAATTGCATTTTAAATTACCACAACAATACTCGAATTCTAGTATGATTTAGTCTTGAAAGGATAAATATCTTTGCATTATGTTTTTTTAAAAATAAAAAAAATTCTTCGTGACATCTTGTCAGTAACATAGCATTTTAGCAAATCTACTCCTCGATAGCATATTAGAACAATATAAGTATTCCCAAAGACAAGGGTCAAACAAACGTAATGTCCATCTCAGGATCTTCTAGGCTCAGTGTTCAACAGATGGGTTGGCCACAAGAGTTATATAAAACAAACTGCTTTTATTTAACCAAATATGCATGTAAAAGAATGCTAATCACTAAAATCATGTTTCAATTCACGATCAATTTGAAATAATTTATCATACTTAGAGTCAATGAACAGGACTGAGCTAGGTAATGAACAAAATATCCTCTCTATGGCATTAATTAAAAGGATTTGTAAGTGAGCTGGATTATGAATGCATCTGATAGAGGAGAATTAGTAGTGTATGAAAATATTTTTGCATGAAAATATCCCAAGATAAACATTAATTAGCTTATCTTGAAGTTAGCAAAATTTCCTATGTTTTAGGCATTTTCATTTGATTGTGTATGACCCAAGAAAATCCCACCTGAATTAGCATAACATTCAAATTCAGAATCATGTTAATACATTGTATCATTCTTCACCTCAGTGGCTTCTGGCATGTGTTCAGTACAAGAAGTGCAACAGTTACTTCCTGTGCTGTGTACCAGAACGGTCAAAATATGTGCCCTGCTTTATCTCCCGTGCGTACCCAGCTTATGTAAGTGTCCTGTGCATGTGAACAGCAGGATTTGACTCTTATGCCAATAACTTTGTAAGTAAACTGAACTTTTCTATATAACACATCACTACTGATTCTCCTCTATTAGATGTATTCATAATCCAGCTCACTTACATATCCCTTTAACTGCATGTCAGGTACTTTTCCAGAAAATAAAACTTCTTGCAATATTTATTTATTTAAATATTTAGCAGCCTATCTTGATGAAGCTGGAACACCTACAGTATGCTGGCGACACATGTATAGGGCTTAGTATTATCTGTAACTAGATGATGTTGTTGAAAGGTGACAACATTACCCAGCAAAGAGGAATGGTGGGTTGTGACAAAGAACCCCAGAGGGGTCTGAATTGGATCCTGTATTGATCTCTTAGTCATCAAGGGCAGGATTGACTGGATTCAGTTACTATGATGACTTAGATTCTGAATTGGTCCTTACTTTACTGGTAATCTTAAATGTAGAGCCTGAAGTACATACTGTATATCAGTGATGGACAACAGGAGCCCAGGGGCCTCAAGCATCTGTTAAGCAATTTCCATGAGGCTCTCATTGAGTGGGAGAGCATTCTCATCTTCAATAATACACAGTCCATTATTTCTCTTTAAAACGATCAAATAAAACCCAATTTTACTCCTAAATACTTCTTCCCAATATCTATACCTCTATTACCAATTCCTTCTTTATATAAAAATATTTTATTGTTTGGATTTATATTAAGCAAACAGTTTTAAAGCACAGTGAGGCCCTTGAAGTGCTCTCATATTCTTATTCTTATTCTTATTTTGTAGTGTGCATGTTGAGAATTCCATTTGTTTACCTGAGCTTTCTTTTCTTTTTTTTAATATCTGAAATATGGTTTGTTACTCTAATCAAGATTTGCCATTGTTACCAACCGTTGTTTTGTTTTTGTTATTTACTAAATGCATTATATCAAAATTGACTCCAAAGTCCTGGGCATGAAAAAGACAGGGGCAGTTTGAGAGTGTTGGAAAGGGGTTATTAATTACAAATATTTATGACAATTATTGAGCATTTTTAAATTGTGTTGGTACCACTTACCTGATTGTTATCTCTGGATATCTATTGAATAATTACTGTTTTTGGTGCGCACAGGCAGTCAGTCTGTAATGCTCTTGAGGGCTATACCAATGTTACACCTTAAAAGGCCATTCTTTATTGTACACGTATAGAAGACTGAAGGTCTTAGAGCCTCATTCACTCGTCCAAATCGCAATTGATTGAACCGGTAATGTGTCCTATAAATGTTACGGATATTCAATCGCAACCATATTACAATTGCAAGTTACAGGCTCAAAAGCACTGCGGTTGTCAAAACCGTAACTCTGTCCTATCTTCTTTTCAAGCCTGTAAATGTTACCAGTGATAAAGACGCAAAATCGATATGCAATTATAAAAAAAATCTACAAGCCCACAGTTGCCTTTAAATACTGTAAATCTCAAATGTATCAAAAAGTTATACGAGTCCTAGATAGGACTCGCAAGTGGGTTAAACACCTGTTCGTATAACTGCAGCAGCAAATAAACACACAATATTGTACTGTAAAATACTCAAAAAGCAATGAAAGGCATTAGAATTAATTGCACAACAGTCCACTGCTTGTAAATCTACAATAAAAAAATAATTATTTGTAACTTTTATTTCGGGAAGACTTTGTTTCACTGAAATAACAAATGAAAGAGGCAGAGATCTCAATTTAGTGCTGTATGGACCACCACTAAATCTGCTCATTTTGAGTGAACATCTGCTTGTGGTTAATAGATCATTTGCATGAATTTAATTATATTTAAATCCAATCATGCAACAGAAATGGGGGCCACTGAACTCCTGAAATTATTCTTTGGGGTCACATTTTTAGGTTGTTTTTTGAGATTCCTTCATTTTAGTATAGCTGCTAGCTCCCTCAACTACTGTTTACTCCCTTACATTTTTTATAGACTCACTGCACTAGAAACTTAAAAAAAATGGTTGCCATAGTTTTATTATATATCAGATGGCTGGTAGGTATTGATACTGATTTTATATTTCCTAGTCTGTGCTGTCTCCATTTTCAAAAATAAGATGTAGCGTAGGCTGTCTAAATAGAATTGGCAAATGTGATGGACCAGAACATGTAGCATGCTATGTGGTATCAAGCTGAGTGTCATATGTAGCCCTTTGTGGTGGTAGTTCCTCACCTCTGCTATAGTGTTTAAAGGGCCATCAAATGCATTTGTGTTGCACCTGAAAGAGGGCCTTTAAATAATGTTGAACAGTGAGTTTCGGTTTTGGAAATTAAGCTCCTGGAGCAGAATATACTGCTTTAAATGTATAATTATCTTTGAGAGTTTGTCAGCAAATATGCAGCAATATAACTGTATGAGTCATAAGTGTCTACTTATGAGATCTGGAAATCTATCCTCTTTGCTCACACAGAGTTATTTCCAACTTAATTTCATGTTAGTTTCCAATAGGTTTAACCAAGTTTGAATAAATGTTTTTTCATGAAAAAACTAAGTTTTATGATATTTAAAATATTCTGCTTTAAATGCATTAGAAAAAAATGAATTCCATATCCCTGTAAAATACTTTATATGGTAATCACCTACCAGCCATCTGATATAGTATTATCATCTTGCTCCGAGAGCAGGAGGAGGAGCATCAGTGACCCATCACCAAAGTAGCAAGAGATGTATATTATAATGTGTGGCTCCAGCATGCAGTTACATTTTATACTTACACTGCCTGTAATACTAGCTAGGACACTTTCAGATGATACATATTACTCATGGCATGCGTGCCAATAAGGGGACTGTCCCCTTTAAATATTTAACAAGTACTCCTTAAAATACAAACTAGAAAATATGGGGATGACCATTTAATTCATGATTTATATCACATTCTTCTATTCACTGTTCATGTACATTAGACAACTTCTGAGACATCATAAAGCCATTTAAATGACTAGAAATTACAATGGCATGCTTATAGGACAGTTTGCTTGTTGAAATAGATTTTTGGCAGCTACATAGTATATTGTCATTCAATAGGGTTAGTTAGGCATGTCGTTTATTACATGGAAACAATTGAATGTTATGTTCTTAGCTGGGTAGATTCTCTTCATCAAAAGAGCACATGCCAACAAACTAAAAAATCAATATAACAAAAAAAAGTTTTTGGAAAACTTGAACAAAGTTTCAATCACTTTTAATGAAATTGAAGAAATGTATTAAAATGCTATTAAGAGACACAGATTTCAAACAACAAGCAATTTCAAGAATCTGAAACACATTACAAGCTTCTGGGTAGTCTGCGTTAAAGGGACATGGAAGATTTCTGGATTTCCCTAGGAATATAATATACTTATGTATCTATTTACTTTTATGTACTATTTTTGTTAAGAAGTGCTTAAAAGCTCAGTTTTTGCTGCCTAAAATCATACAATTTTTACCTGTTTGGGTTTGAGCTGTGTAGCTCACACAGCTCGTGAATACATAGACTGTGAAGTGAACTTTTATATAACTATAAAACACTGTGGAACCAAAATACATGGAAAATACAACAAGATTAATACGGAATCATCTTTTAATCCAACACTGCCAAACAACATACACAAGCGGACAAGGGAGGCAACATTGTCCTGATGGACAATAATGAGTATGTTAATATGTGTCAAAAAAACAATAGAAATACTTAGGAAATCATCAAAAAAGATTGGAGTATTTTAAAGAATATTATATCTAAAGCCAAAGAGGAGCACCTTATCTCTAGTCAAGAGAATGACTCTATGCTACCAACCAATCCAACTACAACATAATTTTATGCATTGCCCAAAATGCATAAGAAAGTACACTAAGATATTTGCAAATCTTGAATGTTGAGCAACTCAATAGCAGCATTCCACACCTATTAGGCCTGGAAGCTGCAGAATACTTAATTAAAAATAAAAGCACTTCACTAGGGTCATTTAACAACTTTATTTTGACCCTATTACAATTTATACTGACAAATAATTATTTTATTTTCAGCAATAAATGGTTCCACCATATAAGGGGAACAGCCATGGGAATGCCTTGTGACCCCAGTCATGCCAACCGACTTCTGTGTTGATGGGAGCCATCCAGACATTCAACGATTTGGATTTTACAGAGCACGTCTTATTTTTCCATTCATTTATAGATGACATATTTGTATTATGGACAGGCTTCCCCCACATATGTTCAAAGACGTTTAGCTCTGCTCAGTAAAAATCGTTTAGGTCTCAGATTGATCTATGAAATTCACATCTCAGAGATTATGGGCCTCATTCAAATCCTGGTCGCAAAATGGCTACAACGCTGTGATTCCGTGCAAGGGTGCTGCGGCCCCTCATAGCCCTACGGCTATTTGATATTCAAGGAAGCACTGTACAGCACTGTAAATTATGGGGGGTACATTGGGGGACATGAGGATGACATGCACTACATTGGCTAGATGGCACATCGCTGCTAGCCAATACTTTAATTTGTGGCCGCAGTCCACATGGCTTGAAGATCGAGTTGCTGCCTTGGAGTGCCGTGGGCCCTTTAAGGAACCGTGGCAGGAAATTCAAACCCCGCAATACTCCAGGATTGAATTTTTAATTCAAGCCCGCAGCAGGAAATTTAAATATCGTAGATGCTGTGGGGGTCCCGATCGGTGATGATCAGGACCATCTGCAGTAAAGGGTTAATGTGGTGAGCCTGCAGGGGTCCCGATCGGACCCCTGCAGCAAGGGTTAATGTGTGTACATTGCAGGGGTCACGATTCGGACCCCTGCATTATAGGGTTAATGTGTGCACCCTGCAGGGGTCCCATTTGGACAGCTGCATTATTGGGTTAATGTGTGCACCCTGCAGGGGTCCTGTTCGGACCCCTGCATTATAGGGTTAATGTTAGGACACTACAGGGGTCCTGATTGGGTCACGATCATGACCCCTGCAGCCAGCAGGGGCTTAATTGGAGGGTACGCAAGGGCTTCACAGACCTTGCGACGGCTCCAGGGTGCAAGTAAGCTGCGGCCATTTTTTGATGTTTAGCAAGGTTGACGGGAGGGTAGTCATAGGATTTGAATAAGGATGGGTGGTTTCATGCTGTCAAATCTCTTGCGGCCGCATGGCATCAAAGGCTTACCCTGCAGTAAGCTGCGGCTGGGGTTGCTGCATGGGAATGCAGGGCGCCGGCCATAAGACGGTTGGAGCTGTCGGACGCAAGTGATTAGAATAGCTAAGTAGCTTGCGGCCATCCCTTGCGGCCATGCAGTTCCTATGGCCCAAACTTGAATGAGGCCCTATGTTTCTGGATCTTTGTATTAAAAATGATGGCATGAGCATCATTACAAGTACAATCTATTGAAGGCTCACAGCATCCAATATTTTTTATATTTGTGAGTCTACATCCTGAACCTTTGAAATAGGAATCCCCATAGGTAAATATTTAAGACTACAATGTAACCACTAGAAAATAATCAGAGCTATTCTTTCTAAGTATTGGCACCCACTTACTACAGATGAGGGCCTAAGCCCAGTAGTCTCAACCCATAACTCCATAACATACAGGAAAGCAGAAAATTTGTGGCACACAGTATCTCACAGTGTTTTCCAGGAAATCAAACCAACCAGTTTTTTAAAACCGACCTCAGGGATGTATCATTGTGGCCCGACCTCAGGGATGTGCAGATATGCAGATATGTAACGCTCACAAAACAATCAGAGTTTTTTAATTGTGCTAGCACTGGAGTGGTATTTGTCATTTAATGCTGAACTATCCTGCTCTCCACTGTAGCTCTAAATTGCCAATTGCCTTTCTAGCACATCCTTCTGGATATCTGCCCGTCAACTCAAACTTAACATGTCTAAGACAGAGAACCTTATTTGTCCACCCACTTCCTCATCTTCCACTACTCTCATATTTCTCACTGTTGACAATGCCATCATCACGCCCACCGCTCAGGCCCGTTGTTTGGAAATTCTATTGGATCTTGCCCTCTGTTATACCTCACATTCAATCACTAAATCTTTTAATTTTCACCTAAAAAAATTCTCAAATTTATGTCCCTACCTAACAGACACAACTAAATTCTAATTTACTCTCTCATATCTCGCCTCGACTACTGCAACTCTCTCCTTGCTGGCCTTCCCATCACCTGGCTGTCTCCACTCCAATCCATATTGAATGCATCTGCTAGACTCATATACCAAAATCATCACAGAGTATCAGCAGCACCTCTATGTCACTCTACTGGCTTCCCATCGCTTCGAGAATATTAAAAATCATGACCCAAACATAATGCCCTTGACAGTATTGCACCCTCATATGTTTCTGCCCTGGTCTCAAAGTACGCTCCCACCCACCCTCTTCGTTCTGCTAGTGACCTTCTTCTTTCCTCCTCTCTTACCACCTTCTCTCACTCACATGTTCAGGACTTTTCTTGTGCTGCCTTTATTCTTCGGAACTCCTTGCCTCTCTCCACTAGACTATCTTCCTACCTCACATCTTTCAAAACCTCATTAAAAACGCATCTGTTCAAAGAAGCCTATCATCTTTAACCTCTATATGCACGATGCATTGATCACTCTCCTGTACTTCATCCATACACTTTAGAATGTAAGTTTACAAGTTTTCAATCTTGTTAGGGATTGAAAGCTCAATAACAGGGTCTTCGATTTCATTGCATTGTGTTCATAAGGTCTTTGACTTGTACTTAACCCCTGTATATCGATATGGAATATGTTGGCGCGTCACAAATAAAGGATAATAATAATAATAATAATAATAATAATACTAAAGCTTATGTGACAAGCTATATTTTGGAAAAACAACATGCCAATTCTACCATCGGGTATAAGAACAAATGTATTCTATCAAAATGGAATACGACACTATAGTGACTAGACATGTAAAACTCATACACAATAACAATATGGATGTCCTTCAATTTTGTATAACTGACATGGCCAGACTTGGACCAAGTAAAATTGACTTGGATAAGTTGCTATTGCAGAAAGAATGCAAGTGGATCAACCACTTGCACTCTCAAAATCGCTCAGACCTAAATGAAAGCTTATTGTTCAGTGCCTTATTCTTTAAAACAGTAAATATTCAATAAGTGACTGACCTCATTTAGTACTCTGTATTAAGATGATATAAGAAGCCATTGTCATGATCCCCCTGACCACCCTTTGGACTCACATAATGACTCCTATCAGGACTGCCTCCTGGGCATATGTGGGATGGGGAAACTGTATCTTGTCTGACCCATTTGCGCAGGGACTGGATTTAGTAGTTGTTATAGCTATTTAATATGTTTTTATGTTATGTTGATTACCCTATGTAAATGAATTGCTGTATGTTATGTTGCTTCTCTATGTGTGTTTGACTTATGATGTTAAATTCTTTACGTTGTATGTTCAGTTAACAGATTTAGAATGTGATGATGTAAACTGTAACTGTCATGTTGAGAGGCAGTTAGTAAAGTTTTCTCTGATGGTTGATACATAAAAAGGTGTATCTGTTATGAAGTCTCCACAATAAAAGCAGTTCCAGCACCACTGTAGTCTGATCCTGTGCATCCAAGGAAGAGGATTTTAGAGACATCTGTTGCCTTGGTGAAGGGATCGAAAATAACTTGAAAGATCTGCTGGGTAGGTTTGGCCACAACAGCCATCATTACTCATATAATAAGGTTTAAAACCGTGTCCTTTAATAGTATATTGTGATAAATAGCAAAGATTGAGTAAATTGCAAACTGTTTTCTAGTGTTTGGCAAATATATCACATATAATAGTTGTCAAACTACGAATCGTTGTCACGCAAACCGAGGGACGCAGTTTGGTCCGCATTTGCGGAGGTGAAGGCTCTACGGCGCCCCACAAGCGGTTACAAACACACACACAAGCGCCACTTTAGCAAAATAGATCTAACACGCAATCAATAAATACGAACTTACACAAAAACATATGAACCACGGGTCTTAGAACGCAAAGATTATGGACTTAGCCAAAAAAAATACAATACGCGTGACTTTAAAACACAATAAATACACACAAAAAACAAGTGAAGTTTAAAACGGATAAGGCATTAAGGAGGACTCAACATTTGTTTTATGCTAAGGCGAATAAACCTGACAAGCTACTAGCAAGGAGCTTAAAAGCTAAATATGCTCAAGCCAGGGTATCCCAAATCAAAAATAGGAAAGGCGATCTCACCTACAGCCAAAATGAAATCCAGGAGGTCTTTAGGGACTTTTATCAAAATATTTACTCCACTCAGAAATTGGCCTCAGAAAATGTTATTCATTCCTACCTAAACTCCCTTGATTTGCCCCAAATTTCACCCCTGGACTTACAAAATTTGAATAAAGATGTGACGGTCAAAGAAATGTTAGATGCCATTAAAGAACTGAAGCTAGGGAAGTCCCCTGGTCCGGACGGGTTCACTAACATCTATTACAAAAAGTTCTCGGAAATACTGGCCCCCCATTTATGTAGTCTCTTCAATTCAATTCTAAGAGGAGAGACAACTCCCCCAGAGCTGAATCATGCGGACTTGACGCTCTTCCCCAAGGAGGGCCGGGATCCAAAGGAAGCTAAAAATTATAGACCAATCTCGCTTCTTAATGGGGACGTCAAACTGCTGGCCAAAATTTTCTCCCAGAGGATCTCGATCTTCCTACCCGCCTTAATACATAAGGACCAATCAGGCTTTATTCCAAACAGGCAGACTAGTGATAACATCAGGAGGACTTTAAATGTCATTCATTTGGCCAGGGCTAGGGGTCTCCCTGTGTGCCTACTCGCATTGGACATCGAAAAGGCGTTCAATACCCTGGAATGGCCCTTCCTATTTGCCACTTTGGATAAGTTTGGGTTCAGAGGAAACTTCTTAAACCTGCTGCGTACTTATTATACACTCCCCAGGGCCACACTAAAATTGCCTGGTTCTCATACGGCCTGTATTAAAATCGAGAGAGGTACGAGACAGGGCTGCCCATTGTCTCCTCTTCTCTTTGCTCTGGCCATTGAGCCTTTGGCTCAGGCGATCAGAGTTAACTCCTCTATAGAGGGGGTGCGGGTGGGACACCAGCAACTAAAATGCTCCTTGTTTGCTGATGACCTGCTTTGCACCCTTTCGAACCCTAGCTCTTCTGTAGGCGCCCTGATGGACACGATAGGAGTCTTTAGCAATGTGTCAGGCCTGAGGTTAAACCAGGACAAGACAGAAGCTTTGAGTGTTGGGATCCCTTTGGATATTTTGAATCACCTGAAGGGAGTACACAAATTTCTATGGCCCCCCTCACACATCAAATATCTAGGGATTAATTTGACCAACTCATTAACTAATTTGTATAAAGCTAACTATCCACCTCTCTATAGGGCTCTGCAGCGAGACCTGGAAAATTGGACAAACCGACATATCTCATGGACGGGTAGAGTAGTCACGGTTAAAATGAATATTTTGCAGAGGCTGCTCTATCTTGCCAGGACGCTGCCAATCCAGATAAAAAATACAGAATTGGCCCGCTTCCAGACCCAAGTGTTTAAGTTCATATGGAGAAATAGACCCCCTAAGATAGCGAGAAAAACGGTGTACGTACATAAATCCAAGGGGGGCTATCTTGCCCTAATTTCCTGAGTTACTTCAGAGCAGCCCAGCTTGCCTCTATCCCACTAGCTCACTCCATTCCACTTCAACCAAACTGGGTCTTTGTAGAGGAGTTGCAGATGGCCCCGCTTACGTGGGGTATTATCCTGTGGGCTCCAGGTGCAAGCGCTTTTTACTCTAGAATACAGAACCCCATAACTAAGTTTACACTGAGAGTTTGGATCTGGGCTAGGAGGAAATACAAACTGACTTACCCGGTTTCTCCCCTCACATCGATCTTTACATCGCCCTCCTTATTAACCACCATCACTGCAGAGTACAAGGAATATTGGACTTCGCATGGTCTGGATAAGCTGGGGGCTTGGTTTGAGGGAGGGATTATGAGAACTTCAGAATCCATGATTAGGAACTTCGAGGTTCCACACCGGGAACACTTTAATTACATTAAAATAAGGAGCTGGATTGATGAGATACAAAGAACCCATGGACCCCCGAGGGAAACTTGGATGTCGGTGGTGTGTAAGAGTGAGGCCCTGTCCAAAGGAATCTTGGGGTCAATATACCAAATCTTCAATAGTCCACCAAGCACTTGGAGGCCTTCCTTTGTATCGAGGTGGGAGTTGGACCTAGGGCAAATTTGGGATGGGAATAAATGGGCTGAATCCTTAACGAACCTATCTAAGGGTTCACTTAATTATAGTTTATTAGAAACCTCCCTTAAGATTTTACATCGGGCATATACAACTCCAGTTCGACTAAATAAGATATCCCAAACAATCTCATATAGATGTTTTAGGGGGTGTCACGGAAGGGGAGACTTCATTCATACTTGGTGGAGTTGTCCTAAGGTATTTAAAATTTGGTCTGAGACGACCAATCTAATTTCGCTAATACTCAAAACCCCACTCCAACCATCAATAGCAGTCTGTCTCCTGGGAGCACGCTTCTCAAAATTGGGAAGGTAGGGGAATAAACTGGCCCAACTGATATTTCTAGCAGCTAAGAACACCATCGCAAGACGATGGAAGAGTAGGGATATTAATTTCCATGATGTAACAAACAAAATAAACTTTATTTGCATTAATGAGCGGATGACCCATATCATATCAGATACACATCACTGCTTCCTGGAGGTTTGGGAACCCTGGATTCTATTCACAGACAGTAATATATAATAACTAAGTTAAGGGAACACATTAAAGAAGCCATTCCTGATGTGCGGCTGGGGAGTGGAGTGTGGAGCGGACGGGGAGAAGTGGTGAGAGGTTCCGGAGAGATATTTCTTCAGTACACCAAAGGTACAGGGGGGGGAGGATGGCTACCTTAAGATTGGCTGAGCAGGGAATTAATGGGGGATGACACCCCACCATAGGTGTTATATAATGTCACTTGTTTTTTGTTTTTTTTCTATTTTCTTTTCTTTTAACATATCTCCTGCTGCTCAGGTTCATCCATGGAAATGTGAATTACTGCAATTTGAGCAATGTGACTTTATAAGCTGTATATATTACTGAGTATTAAGAAACTAGTGTGAATATTTTTGGACAGAATCACAAAAAAAAAGAAAAAGAGTTGGAATGGAGTTTTTATTTAAATGGAATGGTTTTAATATATTAGCAATATGATGTTAATTATAAGACAACATGTGGACTATGTCTTTCATTATTCTTTTTGTTTTGTCATTGCAATTCCAGAACTTCTCAATAAAATTTATGTTACAAAAAAAAAAACAAGTGAAGTTGCACCTCAATTTAAGTTCAAATTCCTGAGTTTAGACACACGAAAATATCCCCTAAGCGAGAGAAAAAATGGCAGCTGAAAAAAATGAGCCTACAAGACCCTAAAGCCGCAATACAACACTATGCACAGACGGATTTTCTAAAAAGCTGTATGAGGTAAAGATACACTTTTAACAAGGACGCTAAATCAGCCACACACGCGTACCACATGCACAGTTGCAGCCATTTTACAACACTAACTTACACAATGCTGAAGTACACAGCTACCCTAATGGCTTCCCCTCGCGCACGCAGCCTATTTACACTACACACTGCACACATTGCTGACACTTAAACCTCAGCTCCACAACACTGTAAACCTACATTGTATGCTGCAGGAACATTGAAACAGATTGTCAGCTCTTCAGCACAATGCTTCCTGCATATATTACTTCCAAATAGGTAAAGTATATTAATTTATTAATTTATTAATTATTTAATTGGCATACAAAATTACATATACACACCAAAAAAATATATTGCAATAAACACAAAAGACATTCACTGCGCGCCTCACAACGAGCGCCAACACTGCTCATAGCACACAAACTACACCAGGGGACAGCCTTGCAATAAGCACAAAAAGCAGATCAGCGCCAACCTTACAATGACAGCAAAAGCGCCTCTAATACAAAAAAATAAAATAAAATCCAACAGCCTTGCAATGAGCGCCGAAGGCAGTCAGCGCAAGCCTTGCAATGAGCGCGGAAGGTCCTCAGGGTAAAAAACGGTTTACATTATGTATCAAACAGCATAACCTGGCTTACAATTTCATGCCCGTCATTTTTTGACAGGAAATTCGCTAGTCACATATAATAGTTGTCAAACTGCGTTTCGTCGTCACGCTTTGTGACAAATCTCAGTTTGACAACTTTCCGATCGCAAAGACGTACAAAATGCGGGCATGCCGTCAGCCGCGCATTCGTAAATCGCGGCGTTAGCCACTCATGCTCTCTATCTAGCTGTCTGTGTGCGCTGTTTGTGTGCATTCCCTCTGTCTGTGTGCGCAGTTGGCTCTGTACCCTTCTCTCTCTCTCTCTCTCTCTGTTCCCCTCCTTCTTTGTCTCTCTCTCTGCACTCTCTCTCTGTGCACTCTCTCTCTGTTGGCTCTATCTGTGCACTCTATCTCTGCACTCTGTCTGTGCACTATCTCTCTGCGCTCTCTGTCAGTGCACTCTCTCTCTCTGTGCACACTCTCTGTATGTGCACTCTCTCTCTGTGCTCTCTCTGTGCACTGTCGGTGCTCTCTCTGTCTGCGTGCATTCTCGATCTGTACCCCTCTCTTTCTATATCTCTCTCTGTACCACTCTCTCACTCACTCTGTGCACCTTCTCTATTTGTGCTCTGTGCATTCTCTCTCTGTGTGCACTCTCTCTCTGCACTCTCTGTCTGTGCACTCTTTCTCTGCACTCTCTGTAAGTGCACTCTCTATTTGCTGTCGGTGCTCTCTCTGTTTGTGTGCGCTCTCACTCTGTACTCCTGTCTTTCTGTGTGTCTCTCTCTCTGTACCACTCTCTCACTCTGTGCACATTCTCTCTCTGCGCTCTGTCTGTGCACTCTCTCTCTCTGTGCACTCTCTCTCTGCATTCTTTGTCTGTGCACTCTCTCTCTCTGAGCTCCCTGTATGTGCACTCTCTCTGCTGTCTGTGCTCTCTCTGTCTGTGTGAGCTCTTACTCTGTACTCCTCTCATTCTATGTCTCTTTCTCTCTCTGTACCTCTCTCACTCACTCACTTTGCTGTCTGTCTCTCTGTGCTGTGTGCCTCTGTGCTTTTAGGCCCCCCCTTGATGACATCAGGGATACACGCAATGAAAATTATTATATTGATTGTGACACATAGATTCTAATACAAAGCATTATTTGTTACCAGGCAAATGTCTCCCTCTCCCTTTGGGTCAGTGCCCTGGTTTCCAGCAATTTGTATAGAGAAATACTGTCAAGGACCCCTTTTTCCAGTTCCTGGATCTTAGCCCATTAAAGGACAGGTGGCTTGCCTCCAGCCACTCCATTCTATTGTAATCTGCTTTATCCCATTGTTGGCAGATAATCTAAGTATATCTCTGATGTGCTAAACAGGATGTGCTGAGCCTGCAGTGAGCAGACACCTTTATCGAACTGTTATCTGTTTTGTCCCATTGGTTGCCTAGACAAGCTTATTAACTCTCCCATGTGCTAGGCAGCTGGAGATTGCAGGATGTGTATTGGAGCTTAAGCCTATTACTCTCAGGAAGCTACTGCTAGACTCCATGTGGGACCATCTCCTGTAATTTTCTACGACATCCTCTCATTGTTACATTGATTACACCCCCTTGTATCTAAATACTAGAAATATTGTTGACTTTTCAAAATAAAACAGTTCACTTCTGGAAACATATAGAAATTGAGTGTCACTTTTTGCTCATGGTGGCTGCGATACCGTGGAAATAACCTGTCCTGATCACTATCACAGGAAGGTTACTGAGACTCCTGGAAGCGCTGATTCCTGATGGAGAGACTCTGACTGATAATGAAGCCAGATATCAAGGTGCTGGTGGCGAGATTTCATAGTTACATAGTAATTAAGGTTGAAAAAAGAATTTCAGTCCATTAAGTTCAACCTGTTAAGATCTCCTATGATCTGCAATAACCTCCTTTGGTAGAGAATTCCACAGTTTAACCGCCCTAACTGTGAAGAACCCTTTTCTTTGTTTAAGGTGAAATCTTTTTTCCTCTAGCCTCAAAGGATGTCCTTGTCAGTTGAAAATCTCTTGCTACAAAAAGTTCACTTGACAAAGCCTTATATTGACCCTGGATGTATTTAAATAAGGTAATCATATCCCCTCGTAGACGCCTTTTTTCTAGCGAAAATAAGTTTAGTTTGGGTAGTCTTTTTTCATAACTTAGCCCCTCCATTCCCCTTATTAGTTTTGTAGCCCTTCTCTGTACTTTTTCCAGCTCGAAAATGTCCTTTTTATGAAGTGGTGCCCAAAATTGTACTCCATATTCCAAATGAGGGCATACTAGGGATTTGTATAGTGGTAGAATTATAATTACTCCCCTTGCTTCTATACCCTTCTTAATACATGCTAATATTTTACTTGCCTTTGCAGCTGCTGCTTGGCATTGAGCACTGCTACCTAGGTGGTTTTCCAGTACTCCCAAATCCCTTTCAATATCTGATACCCCTAGATTTGCTCCATTAAGATTATAAATTGCACGGCTATTTTTCCTTCCCAAATGCATAACCTTGCATTTATTTGTATTAAATCTCATCTGCCATTTAGCCGCCTATTTCTCTAATTTATGCAAATCCCTTTGTAGGGAAAGTACATCATTATCTGATTTTATTACCTTGCACAACTTAGTGTCATCAGCAAAAATGGAGACACTACTTTCGAGTCCTACTGCTATGTCATTAATAAATATGTTAAAAAGGAGAGGACCTAATATTGAACCTTGAGGAACCCCACTTATCACGTTAGACCAATCTGAGTATGTTCCATTTACAAGAACCCTTTGCTTCCTGTCTTTTAGCCAGCTCTCGATCTATGAGCAGATATTTACTGCAATTTCAGAATCCCTTAGTTTGCTCACTACACTAGTCTTCCATGTGGTACTGTATCAAATGCCTTTGAAAAATCTAAAAAAAATACATCCACTGATTTGCCCTGATCCAAGTTCCTACTAACCTCCTCATAGAAACTAATTAGATTTGTCTGACACAACCTATCCTTCATAAATCCGTGTTGACTGCTACCTATGATCTTGTTCAAATAGACATATTCTTGTATTCTGTCCCTTATTAAACCTTCTAAAAGCTTCCCAACTACAGATGTGAGGCTCACTGGTCTATAATTCCCCGGATTTGCTCTTGATCCCTTCTTAAATATAGGTATCACCTCTGCTTTTCTCCAGTCATCCGGTAGAGACCCTATAACGAGTAAGTCTTGAAAGATTAGATATAATGGTTTGGCTATTACAGAACCCAGCTCCCTCAGTACCCTTGGATGTATTCCATCAGGACCTGGGACTTTATTAACATTTATTTTCTCCAATCTCTTTTGGATTTCTTCCGGCATTAACCAATTATTTAGTGATGGTAGTGTAGCCCCATTATGTTGCGATGTCCCAACCACTGGTACCTCCCTTGTGTATACCGATGAAAAGAACCGATTTAGCTCATCTGCCTTTTCCTGGTCACTAATTATCAGATGGCCTGTGTCACATTGTAATGTTCATATAGCTTCCTTCCTCGCCATTTTCCCATTAATATATTTAAAAAATATTTTAGGGTTAGTCTTACTTTCCATTGCAATATTTCTATTTTAGCCAGTCTAATAGCCCTTTTGCAAGCCTTGTTGATTTCCTTATAGTCACATAAAGCTGCCTTTGTTCCATCCTCCTAGTATAATTTAAATGCATGTTTCTTTTTCCTCATCATGATCTTTAAGTCATTGTTAAGCCACATAGGATATGATTTACTCCTATTCATTTTATTTCCACATGGTACATGCCGACGAGTATGTTTATTTAGTAAGGATTTGAATGTTGTCCATTTATTTTCAGTATTTTTCCCTGTAAGTTCTTTGTCCCAGTCTATATGTAGTATTGCTGCCCGTAGCCCATTAAAGTTAGCCCTTTTAAAATTTAGAGTTTTTGTTGGCCCCTTACAACTCTGTTTTTTGTATTCAATCTCAAATGATACTGTGTTGAGATCACTGTTCCCCAAGGGTTCCCCTATTTTAACATTTGATATTATATCAATATTACTTGTGATGACTAAATCCAAGATGGCCCCATTTCTAGTAGGTTCTTGTATTGCCTGGGCCAGATAATGATCCCCGAGTGTACTCAAGAACCTGCTCCCCTTAGCTGAGCTGCTGGTCTCATTTATCCAGTTTATTTCAGGGTAATTAAAGTCTCCCACTATTAGAACTTGCCCATGCTTAGCTGCATTTCCAATCTGTAACAATAACTGTATCTCCTCCCTTTCAGCTATATTTGGGGGTTTATAGCATACTCCCACCAATATGCGTTTAGAATTAGCTCCTCCACTATTTAGCTCAACAGTATACATATCTTCTCTGCCTATAGGCTTAAATTCAGGCTTAACATACAGACAGATCCCTCCTTCTCTTTTACCATTTCCCCAATCTTTCCTAAATCGGTTGTAACCATCCAGATTAACAGTCCAGTCATGAGATTCATCCCACCATGTTTCAGTAATGCCTATTAAGCCCCATTTTTCTTGTACCGCTAATATTTCTAGCTCGTCCATTTCCCCAGGCAAACTTCTTGCGTTAGCAAGCAAACACTTTATGTTGCTATGTCTCCGCCGTTGTGAAGTGCTTGCCACTGTATTTGAGGCCCCTATTAATACCTCCCTACTGTCTATTGTAACCCTCACCCCTTCTCCCCCCATGGGTAACTAATTCATCCCTTTCCCTCTCTACCCTATTTACCCCAATATTTCTATATAGTCCCTCCCCCCCACCTACAAGTTTAAAAACTCCCCCAGCCGTTCTACCATCCTATCCCCTAGCACAAAAGCTCCCTCATCATTAAGGTGCAATCCTTCCCTGCTATAGAGATTGTACCCAAGTGAGAAGTCAGCCCAGTGCTCTAAAAACCCCAAACCCTCTGCACTGCACCACTTTTTTAGCCACGCATTAACCTCCCTAAGCTCATTCTGCCTCCCTGGGCTAGCATGTGGCACTGGTAGTATCTCAGAAAATACTACCTTGGAGGTACTTGCTTTAAGCTTATTCCCTAGTTCTCTAAAATCATTCTTTAGGACGCTCCATCTTCCACTAACTTTGTCATTGGTACCAATGTGTACCAAGACTGCTGGTTCATTACCAGCCCCTCCCAATCATTTATCCACTCGATCCACAACATGACGAACCCGAGCACCAGGTAGACAGCAAACTGTTCGATTGCTGGGATCTGGTTGACAAATTACCCTGTCTACCACCAGATCATCACAACTGGTTGGCCTTGCTGGGATCTCGATGCAAGAACCAGCAGCAAGGATGGGATATAGTGATCTATGCAGTTTTGAAGTCCAGTACTTTTGGCGGCTTGGTGAAGAAGCAGAAACCATTCAGTGATTTTGCCAAACCTTCAAATCCAGGTCCAAGTGCAAGAAAGGCCAGCAAAAGATAGATGGCATCAGAGACCACAAGGAGGCCTGAAGAGCAGAGGTGATCAGGGAGTAAAGGAGTCTGATCACCAGTATGCTGGAGCAGTGAAGGCAACAGATTGCCACAGAAGAGAATAGGTGGACAGTTATTCTAAATCAATGGATGGTTTCCCTTGGGCCCCAGCCAGGTGAGAAGCTAGCAGGCTTGGACTGGACGAAGGGCTCCCGGATATGCTGCAGGGAGATTCACACTAGGGCCTTGGAACTGCAGAGCGCTGGGAAATCCTACAGGCACAAAGCCAAAAGGCTGTGGAAATAGACCCAGGGGCAGAAGAAGAAAAGTTGCTCAAACCGTTGATCCATAAATAAATGGATTTGGAAAAAGAGTATGAGGAACTGCTTGAGGAGTTGGGCCCAGATAGGACCTGACTCAAGTACTTGGAGTTACCCCATGCTTCCCCAGCTGAGCTAGCAGAGGATACACTGCAAGAGGAAATTGACTGTTGGCTACATCCCTATTAGGTTGAGGAAGGAAACCAGAAGGTAGCTGGAGATCTGACTGCTACAGAATAGGCGAGATCAGAGGGCCTGCTGGGAACTCACAAGGATAGGGAGGCCGGGAGGACAGTCCAGACCCCGGTAGATGCAAGACCGGGGGGAAGTGTAAAGCAGCACCAGCCACTGGGAGATGGCCAACAATCAGAAAAGTTCCAGCCGCTAACCAAGGGCAAGGAGCTGGAGACTGAACAGTTGGCAGAGGAGGATGCAAGCCCTGAGAATCTGCCCAACTACCCATGGACTGTTACCTGTCCTGAACCACAGACGGCTGATGTCCAAGTGCCAAGACTGACAGCCATGGAGAGTGTGATGCCAGATCGGGGCACGAGGCTATCAGGAGATCCTGAAGCTCTTGCCCAGCATGAATCAGGTGGATCTAGATAAGTGTGGGTGGTGAGGGTGTTCAGGTAAGGGCACTGGCCCTGAGACCCTGAGGAAGGAGCAAGTTGAGGCTCCACTCCCAAACCCTGCAGAGTTGCCAGCAGGGCTGACAGGGATCGCTTCAGTCTTGACCGCCCCAGAGGTAAAGGATATGGGCAAGTGGCCCATGGTAGGTACCAGAGGACCTGACACAGCATACCCTAGATGCAGTAGTGATCCCAACCTTGCCAGCCCTGGAGGATACTCACCCTAAGGAGCTACCGACCCCAGCAAAGTCTGCTACCCCGGGTGGGCCTCAGCCAGGAAATGGTCTTCATCCAGAGACCCTAATCCTGATCCTGCCTTGTTTTTCCCCAACCCTGCCTTGACAACTGACCCTGAGGAGATTGTGCTGGCAGGGAAGTGCTTTTTACCCCTGCCTGAGCTGATCCCTAGATGGGATACCCCAGAGCCACTACCTGCCTGTGGCTAAGCGGGTAGCAGTATGCCCCTGGGACCTTGGATGTATCCCCAAGATTGATGCCTGCTATTTGTGGTGGGTTATTGAAGGAAAAGGAGCTAGGGTGGGGCTGCATTGCTACGTGGCACCCTAAGGATTGTGAACCCAGTTGTTATGCAGGAAAGAGGGGTAGGGTGGCTGAGAAGTGGCTGCTAGCCCAGATATCCCCTGGAAGCACTGTACACATGGACTATGTTCTCAAGACCCTACACAAATTGGGGTTAAAGACTGCGAACACTTTCCTGAAGAATGAGCAACCACTCCCAGACTGGGCAAACCTTCTACCCCCTCCAGGAGGAGGACAAGCACTGGGACTTATGCAGTTGCCACTTGGGCCAATATTTTTTCTTTGGATGGGGACTTGGGCTATGGGCTGCAGTTCAAGACTTTCATCCATTAAGGATCATAGCCCCACAACTTTTGTCTGAATGGTGGGAGTAATGTCAAGGACCCCTTTTTCCAGTTCCTGGACCTTAGCCCATTTACGAACAGACGGCTTGGCTCCAGCTACTTCCTTGTATTATAATATGATTTATCCCATTGTTGGCAAATAATCTAAGTACATCTCTGGTGTGCTAAACAGGATGTGCTGAGTCTGCAGTGAGCTGACGCCTCTATTGAACTGTTATCTGTTTTGTCCCATTGTTTGCCCAGATAAGTTGATTACCTCTTCCATATGCTAGGCAACTAGAGATGGCAGCATGTGTATTGGAGGTTAAGCCTATTGCTCTAAGGAAGCTACTGCTAGACTCCATATGGGGCCATCTCGTGTAATTGTCTACCACATCCTCTCATTGTTACATTGTGTACACCCCCTTATATCTAACTGCTATAAATATTGTTGACTTTTCTAAATAAAACAGTTCACTTCTGGAGACATATGGAAATCATGTGTCTCTTATTTTGCACCTGGCGGCTGCGATACTGAACCTATCTCCACCTTGGAAGTAACCTGTACTGATCACTACCACAGGAAGGTTACTGAGATTCCTGGAAGTGCTGATTACTGATGGAGAGACTCTGACTGATACAGAAGCCAGATATTAGGGTGCTGGTGCCGAGATTTCTAACGGTCCTTCTGGGTAGTTAACCTGTAGTCTATAGCAGGTGGCCCTGGGCAGTAATAGCCCCTACCACTGTATTGTCACAAACACCAACACACATGAGGCATTTTAAATGATTTTCAGTTTAACTACAATATATTTTTCCACTGACATAAAACATATGAAAACAAACAAAACATAAAATAAATAGGCCTATCTCTGTCAGAGCACTAACGTAACTGTTTATTTAGTTTCCACTCTGCATGCAGCAAAGCAAACAAACAGTCCCATAGTTTTATATAAAGAAATCACTGGTCTATAATTCTTAAGTCCAGAGTTCCAAAGGCGGCTGCAGCCACTCCTGTAGCAAACTTTCTCCCAAGTTCCTGGGTCCAGCAGGTTCAAACACTTATCATAGTGTAGTCCATCTGGCCACACAGACTTCATCCCAAAAATGGTAGCCCCAACTAGAGACTGTAACTTTAGGCTCCTCACTGAGCCTTTGCATTCACTGCTTACTCCTTACTCAGCAGTGCATAATCAGGGCCATGTCCATCTCTCCACCTTTGTGTTTTAAAGCTACCATGTGTTTCTCTTAATCACTGCTCCAAGAGTTAACTCCTTCTCTCCTGGGGAGAAATCAACAAAACATTGTATCTGCACTGAACGGTTATATAGTTATATACCTGTTGGGAGAATTTCATTTCAGAGCATCATGTTGGCACAACAACACACAGAACCTTAGATACGGAGCATATTTAATGTATCTAGGAATCACAACAGAGTAATAAATCACATTTTTAAATGTTTATATATTATAGAAATATATTACTTCTTATTTCTTAATTTCTGTAACCATCTGGGCCGGGGGAGGAGAAGTTTTTCAAACCATCTATAGCTTCAGAAATTTCTTTATCAGTTATTTCTTTATTTAAAATATCCAGATCATCATCCGAAACTCTCGGAAGATCAATTTTATCCAAAAATTTAACTATGTCTTCTTTAGAAGGTTTGATGAAGTCTTTATCATCCTTCAAATTGTAAAGATCTTGATAAAAAAGGCCAAAGGCATTCCCTATATCCCTAGGCTTTGTCAGGGTCTCGTTTTTATACTTTAAACTATCTATTCTTTTACTAGATGTTTTGCTCTTTAATTTATTAGCTAGGAGTCGCCCTGAACTGCTTCCCATATGATACAGTCGTTGCTGCAGTGACCATAGGGATTTATCTACCAATTCTTGTTCTATTTTTTTAATCTGAGATCTTATTACTTCCATTCTCTTTACAATCTTGTCATTTGAACTGATTTTATTAGTCCTATCTAAATTTGTCAGATCAATATATAGGTCTCATAAAGGTCGACCTCTGAGTTTTTTCTTCATAGCCTGCCAGCTAATAAGATGGCCCCTAATGGCAGCTTTATGGGCAGTCCAGATTGTAATTTTAGATGTAACAGATAAATTGTTTACATTGAAGAAATTATTTAGTTCTTCTTTTAAAAGATCTTTTATTTGTGGGTCCTGGATTAGGGAAATATTTATTTTCCACGGTGGTCTAACTGTTTCTATCTGGCTCGTTGATATGTTTATAGTGACCATCCCGTGGTCTGACCAAAATATTGGTCCAATTTCTGTTTTGATCACTCATTTTAAGGTTACACTATTGACAAATATATGGTCTAATCTCACATGCGTATCATGTCGATGGGAATAGAAAGAATAATCCCTTTCCTGGGGATGAAAAGTTCGCCATGAGTCATATACTTGATGTTTCATTAAGATGTTATGGAAAAGATTGATTTTTTGTTTAGCATGGGTATCTAAAACTATTCCTGTATGGGAATTTCAATCTAAATCAGCATTCAGACATAGATTAAAGTCACCACAAATAATCAGAGCCCCAGAGCTGTAACGCTTTATCAAATTGAATATTCGGTTAAGAAAGCTGATTTGCCTTTGATTTGGAGCATATATGTTAACTATCGTAAATTTCTCACTATTGATTAGGCCTCCCCATATTATATAGCGACCATTAGGATCTATTATAGCAATTTCTTCCTTCAAAATTAGTTTATGGTTAAAAAGTATTGTAACTCCCAGGGCTTTTTTTTTATAAGTCGAGTTAAGAGTCAAGCCTATGTTTTTCATTTTAAAGTAAGGGATCTTACCTGTCTGCCAGTGGGTCTCCTGAAGGCATACTACGTCAGCTGACCCAGATCCGAACGACCTATAAACCAATTGTCTTTTTACCCCTAGGTTTAGACCCTGGACATTCTGACTACAAATTCTCAGTCTACTTTCTTTATCCTTATCTATGTGGATCATCGTAACTTAGGACCCTTTACCCAAAGGCTCTAAGCTCTCCCCCGACTCCCCCCCACCCCCACCCCCTCCGAAACCCGTCTACCTACTGCAACACACACACAATTCACATTTGTTACCCATACATTCATTATCGGTGAATCAATCTCCATCACCTCGCCGGACAAACCAAAAAAGAAAGAAAAAGTTGGTTTACCGTGGGTTAGGAAAAAGTTGAACTTCAATAAGTTCAAAAAATTGGAAATCCACTGGCTAAATTACGCCCGTGGCTACCAGCAGTGACCAAAACAAGATGGAAAGCCCTTACGAACAGTTTTTACAGGATGCATATTTCTCGTTTATGTAACTCATTTTATTCTCTACTCCTGCGTCCAAATTCCACAACTACGAAAAGCAATTATTAGCTTCCCCTTAACTACCCAAGAAAAGTGAGGGGGCCTCCATTCCGGAGGAGAAATTCCCCTCAACAATTCTAAAATTCTTTCCCCTTCTATTCATCTTCAGCTCATCAAACAATCAGTAGATACCAAGTAAAAACCTAATGCCCATTTAGTGATTTATAATTTCTTTTTCCAATTTATCCTAAAACACCACTATTCAAAAACCTAATATTTTTTTATATTACAATGTGTTCAAAAACCTTGTGTTACAAAAATAGGTTGATATTCAAACTATTAAAATTCAGTGCATCTTATGTTCAACTTTTATGTATACCATTATTTACAAAGTAATAAGAACTTACGGTTCTTTTAAAGTGTAAAGTAGAACTATTGCCTCTTTGGGCTCTAAACATTCCTTATTTACCTTCCAACTTTATTTCCCAGTGTTAAAATTTATCAAAAAAGTAGATATAAAGTTAAGACAGCTTCCACCAGCTATTATCTTATAGTGCACTGTGTATTCAACATTTAGTGTTAAAAACTTGTGACAAATTATTACAAATTCTAAATTCATTAATTGAAAAAATATAAAACTATACTTAATAGAAGGGAAAGAAAATTTTTGAGTACTCCGGGAAGCAGGATGGATAGAGAGAGAGAATAGTCAACCATAGTTACAGATCTTTCAGGATTACTTCACCTTCATATTGGTTGTTTATTATTACTGATTTATTACCCAATAGGACTATTAGCTTCGTAGGGAAACCCCATTTTTGTATTGTATTGGATGTTTTTAGATCTTAAGCTTTTAGCTATACCTTTCAGTTCCATTCGCTTCATAATGGTTTCCCTTGAGAAGTCCTGAAAAATCTGCAAATTTTCATAGGGCGACGAAAATGATCTTTTTTCAAAAGAGTATCTCTTAATTGAATCTTTATAAGCAGCAAAGTGGATTTTAAGGATTACATCTCTAGGGCAATCTTTAGGAGCAGATTTGGGAAGTGGAAGACGATGTATTCTGTCAATCAGAATAGATACATCAAAATTTGGTTTAACTATAGTAGACAAAAATGTACCTACATAGTGCTTTAGATCTGCGCTTCCAACTTCTTCTCCAATCCCCCTAATGTTGATATTATTCCTTCTAGAGTAGTCATCTAGTTTAGTATTGCGAATTTTAAGGAGGCCTATTTCTGTTTCAAGTTGTTGGTAATTATATTTTAAATTTTGCATTTCCTCCCGTATCATTTTGAGCTCTTTTCCTAAGTTATCTGTCTTAACTTGAACAATGCTTATTGCTTTTGCATTTTCGGCGATTTTTCCTGTTAATTCAGAGATAATAGAATTTTTAAATTCGAGAAAAAGCCCTTTAAGAACAGACAATGTCACCCCACTATCTTCTGGTTCTGACGCTTTGCTGGAAGCTTCTGATCTAAGTGTTTCGTTGGGGGAAGATTGAGCCATATTTAAAAAATTGGCTTCAGAGTTAATCTCAGGATGTATTGACTCTGCAGTTTCCCCTTTATTAGGTGGTGAAAAGAATGAGCTAGATGTTATGGGATTTTGTTGGAGTTTATCCACCTTTAATTTATTTTTTACTACTCGGCCTTGTTTCTTATTCATGTTTCGCCTCTTTTTTTATTTTTATTTTTATTTGACCTACTTTAAACTCTCTCCTTTCCCCACTTTCTTCCCCCTAGTTTAGACGGATATATTAACTGATCACACTTTATCCCTACTCAGCTAAACCCTTTATACGTGGCCCTCTTATTCTTTTCCTTTTCTTTCTATCCTTAGCATTTAACAGGGGCTATATGAACTAATAATCTTTGTAGCCGTTTTGCATGCTATTACTGAAATAATTAAACAGGTAATTGGACGGATATAAATAATTATGCAATGCAAAAAAGTCATTCAAGAAAAGGGAAATAGGCACTTGTCCCAGTTGCTGACAGCTTAGTCTGGGTGGGTATAACCAATTCTTATGTGTCCCATATACACCGTATTTTTTAACCGTTCCAAGTCAATAGTTCACAGTTCCCAGAGGGCTCGATAAAAAGGGATCAGACTCTTCAGAAATTAGTCATATTTCGTAACTAATCTTGGGGAGAACTGGGTTATCTTCCATAAAGTCCAATAGACTGTGTAGCAATTATGTCAATTAAGCCCGAGAGTCCAAAAATTTTCCCAGCATAATTGCGACAGCAAAAAAGGATTTGTTTAGAGCAAAGATTTAGCCATGCACAGCCTATGCTGCCAACAGGAATTTTGGGGCTCAGGGAGGGTATTCATATGCCTCAGGGTATGGTGTTCAATAACCTCCAGGACCAGCTTCCTTAGCTAACCTCAGTCTTTAAGGTTTCCAAAGCTGCTGGAGTATCATACTGGGGGTTGCCATGGGGGTTGCCAAGCTTTCATATATCAGGGGTCTTAGAGGGACTTATAGTAATGGCCTCTGTGATTATCATATAGCCGAAAATGGAAAGCAGACTGCTTCACCACATGCACACTACTTCTTCACCCTCTCCTCCCTCTCCACTGGAAAAGTGTGGCTTTCTCCCTTGGTCTACACCTCCCTGGTCAGGCTCCTGTACTCCCGCCTACCGCCAACTCCGATGTGCCGCCTCACGGATCCACCCGAGCCCCTGTTACCACTCCTGTAGCCGGCCAACTTGACTCCCATTACTCCAGCACTCCAGCATATCCGTCCCGCCGGACTCGTCTCTATTCGGGCTTAACCAGTTGCTCGGTCACTGCGAGCACGCCGCGAGTGCAGGCGCCATTGCCCTGCTAGCTACTCTTGCTAGCACCTTCCGGGGCGTGGCCCATCACCTTCTTCTTTCAAAACTCAGTGGATGTTGCCTTGGTTTATTATATTTGTTAATGTAGTTTTTTTCTGTAATTTAGTTTTTTTTAGTTTTGTGTAATTAGTGGGGTAATAGGGATTTTATTAGGGGGTTAGGTATGTAGTGTAGGGGTTAATGGAGGGAGTTTAATAGTGTAGAGGGGAGGTTCATACTGCAGATGGGGGTTGATAGGGTAATGGGGGTTAATAGTGTAGTGTTTAGACTTTGTGTCATGAGGGTCCTGGAGGACCCACATGACACTTATAGTGTTATTCTATGGGTTAATTGTGTCCTATATAGACCCCAATTGGACTAATGTGGTTAATTTGTGTCCCATAAGGGTCTGTATAGAACCTTATAGGACTAATGGGGTTTGGAAGGCTGCAGGGGTCATGATCGGGACCCCTGCAGCATGGGGATGTATTTGGGGAGCAGGGGGGAGCTTTAGGGGCAGGAGGGAGGTTTGGTGTCTGGGGTCTGTTCTGCTGCTAACGCATCTAACGTAAGGGCTTTTACAGACTTTTTCGAGCCCTCCACAGCACTCATTGGGCTTTAGGCTGCGTTTGCGTGTTACGGGCTAGCTCGCGGGGGACTTTGTGGCAATTTAATAGCATAATGGGAACATAGTAGGACAGATCAAAGGGTTGCATGCTGCAATGTTCCACGATTCACAAAATGTAGGCATTTTTCGTCCGTCCTGCATTCTATCACGCAGATCGTCAACGTAGAGGTTTACAAGGCTAATTTAATAGCCTTCACCCCTACTTTTTTCACTACAGGCTACTTTTTTAAACGAAGCCCGAATTTAAAGAGGCTGTGGTTTCCTGAATAAACCAGTCAGTCAACATACAAGATTCAGTTGCATATGTCTACATATCTCTTCTCAAATCTAGCCATTCCTTTATTAAAAGCGGACCTCTCTTCCCATTTAAAACTAATCTCCAGGCAGACATTCCAAGAAACCTTTTGTGGTGCATCTTTCTCCTAGATCTCCAGTAATCCACAACATCATACAAACTGGTTTATTCCCTATGTTTAATTTGATGTAATTCAGTGTGACCTAATGGGTTTACATATTCCATGGAAATATATAATGGGGGTGTTCATGATCATACATGATGGCATATAAGCAGTTCTCTGAAATTGCACAGGATAACCCTCTTTTAGAGCAGATAGTCCATTTTATCTTTTTACAACTTGCATATCGCCATCTTTCCTCACAAAACAATTCCCTCATTATTACATGATTCCCCTTTAAAGGACAATTGTAGTTCTTACGTTTACTTTTTTACATGTAGTATAATCCACCATTTTAGTTTCTGATGAGCTACTTCCTTGAATGGGATGTGACTTTGAATGCATAATAATCTTTTATCTGCACAATGTAAAAGCTACAATCAAAACTTCCAGTACTAATGGGTAGTGATGTCGCGAACATCACATTTTCGGTTTGCGAACCGCGAACGCGAACCGATGCAAATGTTTGCGAACCGGCGAACCCGGCGAACCGCCATAGAGTTCAATGGGCAGGCGGATTTTAAAACCCACAGGGACTCTTTCTGGCCACAATAGTGATGGAAAACTTGTTTTAAGGGGACTTACACCTGGACTGTGGCATGCCGGAGGGGGACCCATGTCAAAATTCCCACGGAAAATTACATAGTTGATGCAGAGTCTGGTTTTAATCCTTAAAGGGCATAAATAACCTAACATCCCCCTCCATTATCATCCTCCCCTGTATCTCTTTACCCCCTCCCTCATCATCCTCCCCTGTGTCTCTTTCCCCCCTTCCTCATCACCCTCCCCTGTGTCTCATCCCCACTCCCTCATCATCCTCCCACCTCCCTCATCATCCTCCCCTGTGTCTCTTCCCCCCTCCATCATCATCCTCCCCTGTGTCTCTTTCCCCCCTCCCTCATCATCCTCCCCTGTGTCTCTTTTCCCCCTCCCTCATCATCTTCCCCTGTGTCTCTTCCCCCCTCCCTCATCATCCTCCCCTGTGTCTCTTTCCCCCCTTTCTCATCACCCTCCCCTGTGTCTCTTCCCCCCTCCCTCATCATCCTCCCCCCGCCCTTGATGATAAGGGGGGGGGAAGAGACACAGGGATAAGTGTGAGGGGTGTTAGGGTAAGGGGTGTTAGGGATAAGGGTGAGGGGGTTAGGGTGAGGGGTGTTAGGGCTAAGTGTGAGGGGTGTTAGGGTGAGGGGTGTTAGGGATAAGTGTAAGGGCTGTTAGGGTGAGGCATGTTAGGAATAAGTGTGAGGGGTGTTAGGTATTAGGGACAAGTGTGAGAATGTTAGGGTTAGGTGTTAGGTTGATGGGTGTTATTGATAAGTGTGAGGGGTGTTAGGGTTAGGGTAAGGGGTGTTAGGGATAAGTGTGATGGGTGTTAGGGTAAGGGATGTTAGGGTTCGGTGTTAGGGTAAGGGCTGTTAGGGATAAGTGTAAGGGGGTATTAGGGTTAGGGTAAGGGGTATTAGGGATAAGTGTGAGGGGTGTTAGGGTTAGGGTAAGGGGTGTTAGGGATAAGTGTGAGGGGTGTTAGGGTAAGGGATGTTAGGGTTAGGTGTTAGGGTGAGGGGTGTTAGGTATAAGTGTGGGGGGTGTTAGGGTGAGGGATGTTAGGGTTAGGTGTTAGGGATAAGTGTGAGGGGTGTTAGGGTTAGGGTAAGGGGTGTTAGGGATAAGTGTGAGGAGTGTTAGGGTTAGGGTAAGGGGTATTAGGGATAAGTGTAAGGGGTGTTAGGGTTAGGTGTTAGGGTGAGGGGTGTTAGGGATAAGTGTAAGGGCTGTTAGGGATAAGTGTAAGGGGGTATTAGGGTTAGGGTAAGGGGTATTAGGGATAAGTGTGAGGGGTGTTAGGGTTAGGGTAAGGGGTGTTAGGGATAAATGTGAGGGGTGTTAGGGTAAGGGATGTTAGGGTTAGGTGTTAGGGTGAGGGGTGTTAGGTATAAGTGTGGGGGGTGTTAGGGTGAGGGATGTTAGGGTTAGGTGTTAGGGATAAGTGTGAGGGGTGTTAGGGTTAGGGTAAGGGGTGTTAGGGATACGTGTGAGGAGTGTTAGGGTTAGGGTAAGGGGTGTTAGGGATAAGTGTGAGGGGTGTTAGGGTAAGGGATGTTAGGGTTAGGTGTTAGGGTGAGGGCTGTTAGGGATAAGTGTAAGGGGTGTTAGGGTTAGGTGTTAGAGTGAGGTATGTTAGGGTTAGGTGTTAGGGATAAGTGTGAGGGGTGTTAAAATTAGGTGTTAGGGTGAGGGGTGTTAGGGATAAGTGTAAGGTGTATTAGGGTTAGGTGTTAGGGTGAGGGGTGTTAGGGATAAGTGTAAGGGGTGTTAGGGTTAGGTGTTAGGGTGAGGGGTGTTAGGGATAAGTGTAAGGGGTGTTAGGGTTAGGTGTTAGGGTGAGGGGTGTTAGGGATAAGTGTAAGGGGTGTTAGGGTTAGGTGTTAGGGTGAGGGATGTTAGGGTTAGGTGTTAGGGATAGGTGTGAGGGGTGTTAGGGTTAGGGTAAGGGGTGTTAGGGATAAGTGTGAGGGATGTTAGGATTAGGTGTTAGGGTGAGGCATGTTAGGAATAAGTGTGAGGGGTGTTAGGTCTTAGGGATAAGTGTGAGGAGTGTTAGGGTTAGGTGTTAGGTTGATGGGTGTTATGGATAAGTGTGAGGGGTGTTAGGGTTGGGTGCTAAGGTGAGGGGAGGATGATGATAGGGGGGGAAGAGACACAGGGGTGTCCTTGCAGCAGAGATCAAAAGAGTCCTTCAGGACTGTATTGCACACTGTGTACAGTAGCCTAGCTATGGTTTTCCCTATTGATGCAGTAACACCTACACTCAGCCTCCTCTCAGTAAGACTGCAAGTTAGTTATGATTCCAAAATGGCTGCTGTCCATGAGGTAGAAGGGTGTGGAAGGCAGGGTATGATGCTGATTGGCTGGAATGTGTCTGCTGACTGTGATTTGCAGGGTCAAAGTTTGCTCAATGATAAAGTATAGGGGGCGGGTCGAATATTGCATATGTTCGCAGTTCGCCGCGAACGCGAACATGCTATGTTCGCCGGGAACAGTCTGCCGGCGAACTATTCGCGACATCTCTACTAATGGGAAATTCATTCTTTTTCAAGGATACACCCTCCTGAGGTAGCAGCAGAAAGGAGTAAGGGAAATGAATGTCTACAGTAAACAATAATTGCATACACATGTGAAATAGTTAAATGCATATAGAAGGTTTCTGGATTTTACTAGGTATGTAATATACCTATGTATCTATTTTTATATGCTTTATTTTCTTAAGAAGTGCTGTTTTTACTTCCTAAAATCATATAAACAGTTCCTGTATTGGTCTGGACACTGCTCTGGGCTGGATAGTGTAGTGTCCTATCCCATCAGGGACCACGTCTCAGCAGCATGTTACAGAATGTTGCTGAGAAATGGTCACTGATTGACTAGTATAAGATTAATGTACAGTTAATACTACATAGTCTGTGTTTTCATGAGCTGCAGAGCGCAGGCAATAATTGTTTGATTATATAAATAGATAAAGTAGTATATTATACTAGGAATTTGCCCATTTAAAATGACGGGAATAAAATTGTAAACCTGGCAATGCTGTTTGCCACACAATGTGATGATTTGGGCGCTCATTGTAAGCCTCTCCCCCGTGTACTTTATAAGCGTCGTGCTTCAGCACCTTCGGAGCTCATCATTAGCCGCGCTTATGGCCTTCGTCGCTCATCGCGTGGTGCTCATTGCGAGCCCGCCTCCTGAATACTTTAGGGGCCTCTCGATTAGTGTTACTGCCTTGGTTTATGTGTTACTGCCTTGGTGTAAGTATTTCTGCCTTGGTGTAAGGGCTACTGCCTTGGTGTAAGTGTTACTGCCTTGGTGTAAGTGTTACTGCCTTGGTGTAAGTGTTACTGCCTTGGTGTAAGTGTTACTGTCTTGATGCCTTGGTGTGTGTTACTGCCTTGGTGTAAGTGTTACTGCCTTGGTGTGTGTTACTGCCTTGGTGTAAGTGTTACTGCCTTGGTGTAAGTGTTACTGCCTTGGTGTAAAAGTTAATGCCTTTGTGTAAAAGTTACTGCCTTGGGGCCTCATTCTATTAGCGGCCGCAGCCGTTGCGGGGCCGCAAGGACCGGCCGCAAGCTATTCTGCTATTCTATTCCCTTACGGCCGGAGGCTCCGGCAGGCTTGCGGCCGGTGCCTTGCTATCTCTTGTGGCCGCTCGCGCCAGAGGAAAGCCTTTGATCTAAAACGGCCGCAAGAGTTTTGCAATTCAATTGCTCCGGGAAACCTCTCTGCAAGGCTAAAAGCGAGCCGCTGCTTACTTGCAGGAAAAAGGTCCCGCTAGCACCAATTAAGCACATAATATAGCTCAAATAAAGCCATCCTGCACTTTGAGAAGACTATAAAGGGATTTTAGGTGTTAGAAAAAATAGCACATAATTATCCTATACTCAAATCCGTAAAATATTTTATTTTTAATATCCGTAAAATATCCATGTAAAAAGTCCAGAGTGCTTGGAGCACCTCAGACCCGCCCACGCCGCAGCCGGAAAATAAACAGTTAATTTGAACTCGGGTTTGGGCTGATGTGCAAGCTTGAGAGTGGGTTTCTTTTAATCCTCATGTCCCCCAATATGATCCCTAGCATTTACAGAGCTGTACAGTGCAGGCTTGAATTTATTTTTGAGTTTTTATATTTCTGAGATTACGGCCGGTTCCAAGATGTGCGGCCGGCCGTAAAAGGAGATCCTTGCGGAGCCGTATAATAGAATCGCGAGTTAACTGAACCCCCGCAAGGAATCGCAGCCTTACGGCCGATTTACGGCCGATAATAGAATGAGGCCCTAGGTGCCTAGGTGTGTGTTACTGCCTTGGTGTAAGTGTTACTGCATTGGTGTAAGTGTTACTGCCTTGGTGCCTTGGTGTGTGTTACTGCCTTGGTGTAAGTGTTACTGCCTTGGTGTAAAAGCGACTGCCTTGGCTTCGCGAGGCTCGCAAAGGGCCTCATTGAATTGCGATTTGGCCAATTGAATAGGGCTCTAAATAAGCACATAGCATATTTTTTTAAAAGAACTTTTTAGTCAGTGAAAACCTTGCTTTTGGATAGATGTTTACTAACTAAAAATGTCTTCAAAAAAAATGTTATGTGCTTATTTTGACCCCTATTCAATTGGCCAAATTGCAATTGAATGAGGGCCAAAGTGTGACCAACATTGTAAGCGTTACGAACAGCCACGCAGATCCACAACACTATATATTTGATATCTAGTAAAATCCAGAAAACTTCTATGTCTCTTAAATGGTTATTTTTATTTACCTTTACCTTAGTGGTCATTTAATTCAGGTTTTCCATTCATTCACAGAGACATCCTTCCATTTGTGCTATAAAAAAGATCACAAAATGCGTTAAGAGACCATTGGAAAATTCAGTGTGCCTATTGAGTGTTTAAAGGTATGTGGAAGTTCCCCTGCTATTAATACCTGCTATTAATATTACAATAAACAACCTAATTGTTTGTTTGCATATTTAAACATCATTTTATTAAGAAGTGCTTAAAAGCTCTGATTTCACTTACTCAAACCTTCCAAAAAGCCCCTGCAAAGATCTGTCTCCAAAATTAGTACTAGAGGTACTAGCTACTTACATTTTAAATGCTTCTGAGAGACAATCTTGAAGTGGCTAGCACATCTATCTTTAAATACTTTTTTTTGGTTCAATAAGTTTTATTTGCAGATTCCAACAGGTTACAGCATATAATATCGATGAAATAACATATACAACCAATATTTATACATACCAATGACTTGTTAACTTTTATAATATCAGTGTTCGGTTTGAGGTAACTAATCACACAGAGTAGGTAATCTAAAAATTATCAGCCTTATTAAATTGCGATTTGGCCAATTGAATAGGGCTCTATATAAGCACAGAGCCTATTTTTTTACAGACTTTTTTTAGTTACTGAACTTCTATACAAAAGCAAGATCTTCACTAACTAAAAACTTCTGTAAAAAGAAAAATTGCTATGTGCTTATATAGAGCCCTATTCAATTGGCCAAATCGCAATTTAATAAGGCTGTTAAGCATTCCCCGGTGGTGTTAATAACATTACTGAATCTGCTAAAATCTAACCGTTTTTTTTTATAAGTATCTGAAAATAAAAATGTAACTAAAAACAACAAAACTACATTGAAGTGCCAGAAAATAAAAGAAAAAGAAGGGGAAGGGTGTGGGATAAGAATAAACCAAAAAATATTAAAGGAAAATTTTTAATTTAAAAAGGAAAAAAAAAATCTTAGTCTGAATTAATGGTATCGATCTGGGAAGGGGTGAACTCACCTCTGTCCGTCCTCTTTGGACCAACTCCTTATTCTCTGTCTAGGGATCTTCATGAATGTTAATTTAAAAATTGGGGGGGATTTCAGATTACGTTAAGGAGATGCAGTGGGTAGAATCTAGCCATGGGCTCCATGTTTGCACAAACAAGTGAATAGAATCTTCTATAAGTTGGGAGAGCCTATCTTTTAACAGTATATCATTTAGTTTGTTGATAACCATTTGTAAACTAAGAGTACAAGTTTTCCATTGCTTGGCAATGTGGCTCTTTGCTGCCAGCATTAGGTATTGAAGTTGCTTATTTTGAGATGTGGAGAGCAAATTAGACCTGTGACCTAAAAGGTAGACTTATGCCTGTAGATGGAGCTGTATATTAAAGATGTCTGAGGCTAATGAGGAGACCTTTCTCCACGGGTGGGTCACCCAAGGCAGGACTACCATATATGGAGAAAATATCCTATTTCTGGGCAATCCCTGAAGCAGGTTGGACTCGAGCAAACCTCCATTTATGGAGTTTGTCCGGGGTGATATATATCCTGTGAAGAACTTTTATAGAAGTCCCTAAAATGCTACTATTGAGCAAGCCTCTAGTGAGGTTTTGCCATAAGTCTTGCCAAGTTTCCTAGTCCCAAGTAACATTCAGGTCATGTTCCCAGGAGGTAACATATTTTAGCTTTTGTGTGGTAGAGCTTGAATTGAAAGTATCATATAAAGGACTTATGATGCCCTTAGTAAGTGGAGCCTTATGACAGATTCTCCAGAGCCAATTTGAAGTTGGCTTCTGAGGTATAGAGAAAGTGTGTGATACTACAAAATTTAAAATGTTCTTCTAGGAGAATCTTACAGTGATCTCTCAGATGGTTGAATGATATTATATTGCCATCAATATACTGTACCATGAGTCTACTCTTAGAAGATCATGAAGTTTCCACCACACTAAAGAGTTGGTGGAAACCTCAATAGGAAATTGCGGGTTGGGGATAATTGGTGTGAGGGATAAATATTTAGGAGTTAGGTAGTGCCTATGATTAGCCCAGTCCAATTGGTGAGGGTTTTGTTTATATATATATATATATATATATATATATATATATATGTATATACAGTATATATATATACAGTATATATATATATATATATATATATATATATATATATATATATATATATAAATATATATATATATATATATATATATATATATATATATATATATATAGGTTTTGTATTTTCCCAAGAAGGAGCTGTGGTTTCCAGAGCCATATTATGGAATCACATATATAAGGAACCATCATAAGTTTTTCCATGAATAGCCACAAGGATTAGTGGGTTATTGAATGAGTTATTGTGATGAATGCTAGCTGTGCAGCTTTGAAGGAGAGTTTAAAGTTTGGTCAGGATAGGCCTCCTTTGGATTTGTTCTTAAACATGATTTGTTTAGATATTCTGTGAAATTTATTTTGTCATATGAAGTTAAAAACTTGTTGTTGAAAGGTATCTTAACTCTTTATACTTCAAGGCTATGGGGAGGGAGCGAAATAGGTACATTAGGCGAGGGCAAACCTGGCATTTGGACCAAGTAGCCATATTTTGTCTCAGGGCATTATATAGGGCAGTATAGTTGACACTATGGAGTTCGTAGGCTCTGCGAGTAATGTTAACCCCCAAGTATTTGATATGGTAAGTTGGCCATGTGAATGTATTGTTTTAGCATAAAAAATCCTAGTCTAGGTGAGATATAGAGATACTCAGCACTTATCTACATTAATATTTTACTTTGAAAAATGTCCAAAAGTTTCCAGTGTATGCAGGAGAGTGGGAATTGACAATTTAGACTCCAATAGAGTACATAAAAGATTGTCTGCAAAAGAGACAGCATTTGAAATGGTGATGTCCAATTTTGATTCCTTTTATATCCAAGCTAGTTATAATGCATTGAGCCAATGGTTCTATTGCTAGGGAGAAGAGTAATGGTGAGAGATAAACATTCTACTGCCCCAGCATTTTCAAGGATGTTTTTGTGGATCGATAGCATGTGTCTATCAAGTTCATAAAATGGCCAGAGAAACCAACTTTTGCAATTCTGTCAGCCATAAGTTTTGCGAGTATCTGTATGTCTCCATTCAGGAGGGAGATGGGTCTATAATTTTTAACCTCAAGGAGGTGCCGGCCTTCCTTAGTAAAAAATATAAGTTCTGCTTGGTTAAGTTCAGAAAGTATTGGTTGCCCCTCTAAAATGTTATTGTATAAATTAGTTACATGGTGGGTTAAATTCTTGCATATTTTTTATAATATAAGTTAGAAAAGCCATCTGGGCCCAGGTCCCTACGCACTCTCAGGTTCTGTATAACCCTAAAAACTTCCTGACTTAAAACTTTGGATTTAATTGGCTCATTTTCAAGATTTGATAGGGAAGGGAGGTCACAGGATTGAAGAAAGGAGGCCAGTTGAATATCCAAAGTGTGGGGAGAGAATTAATATAATTTTTGAAAGAAATTGGAGAATGTTTTCTGTATTTCACTGGGCTAGTAGTGACATCCCCTGATTGAGTTTTAATCCTAAAGGTTCTAGAATGGGACAATTTACCTTAAATGTTTCTAGCTAGGAGTGTATCTGGTTTGTTAGCTTTGGAATAGAATCTATGATATGTCCATCTGATGGCTATTTCTGTATGGGCTGATAATAATAAATCTAATTCTGAATGGAGTTTGTCTATTTTTCGGCTGAGGTTAGGAGTTTTTCCGACTCTTTCAGGTCTTTTCTCAATGTTTCTTCTCTGGAGCGTTGTTGTTTCTTATATAAAGAGGCTAGCTTTATTAATGTGCCCCTTATGTATGCCTTAAGGGCCGCCCACACCAAACATTTATCAGAATCCTGATTGATATTAGTAGAGAAGAGGTTTCTTGTAAGACTATTACTAAAGGGTGCAGGGATTTATAAGAGATAAAGGCTTTAGGCCCTTTAAATGGCAAACTGAAACCCTTAACGTTGTGTTTAATGAGAGTGAAGGATGAGTTATTCATGATATCTTAGTGTAGTGATGAATGCTTATGACCAGGGGACAAAATGGTCTGGCTGGATGAGGTGGCACCCCAGGTCCAGGGGTGATGGAAGGGTAAGTCATCTGTAGTAGATATATAAGACAAGAGAATAGAGAGACATAGGCACATGTCTCCAACTGCCTCTCTAGTATATCCTCTTGGATGTCCACCCACCATCTCAAACTCAACATGTCTAAAACTGAACTCCTAATCTTCCCTCCCTCTCCCACAGCTTCAATTCCTCACATCTCTCTTACTGTCAACAATGACATCATCACCCCCTCCTCCCAAGCCCGTTGTCTTGGGGTTCTTTTGGACCCCGCCCTGTCCTTCATCCCTCACATACAATCACTAACTAAATCTTGTCTTCTCCATCTAAAAAACATCTCCAGAATTCGCCACTTTCTTACACAAGACACAACTAAAATCCTTATACACTCTCTCATCATCTCTCGACTGGACTACTGCAACTCGCTTCTTGCTGGCCTCCCCACCACCCGACTATCTCCACTTCAATCCATTATGAATGCCTCTGCTAGACTCGTCTTCCGTACACAACGTTCAGTGTCGGCATCACCTCTCTGTCAATCTCTCCACTGGCTTCCCATAGCCTCCAGAATAAAATTTAAAATCCTGACCCTTACTTTCAAAGCCCTCAACAAGTGCACTCCCCCATACCTTTCTGGTCTCATCTCCAAATACTCCCCCACACGCCCTCTTCGCTCTGCTAATGACCTTCTTCTTTCCACAACTCTTGTCACCTCTTCTCATTCTCGCCTTCAGGACTTTTCTCGTGCTGCCCCTATTCTCTGGAACTCCTTGCCTCGCTCCACCAGACTATCCTCCAACCTCAAATCATTCAAATCCTCTCTAAAAACACATCTCTTTAAAGAAGTGTATCACCTCCCACCCTAACACACTCTCAAATCTCTCTCCCTCCTTTTCCTCACACAATACCTTTAGGATGTAAGTCTGCGAGTTTCAATCCCACAAGGTGTTTTAGGGAAAGCACCATGGACACTGGATTCCAAACTCAAAGACAGGGCCCTCCTTGTTTTACTATGTGTTAATTTGTATGTATCTTTGTCTTGAACTTATCTTATGTACAGCGCTACGGAATATGTTGGCGCGTTATAAATAAACGATAATAATAATAATAATAGGCAAATACAACAAAAGTGACAAAAACAATGTATCAAACGTGAAAAACGTTGTGAGTAACTTTTTCCTCATGAGCAAACAGTGGGCACAACTGTACCAGCGGTAGAGTTGTGAAAAATCCAGACCCTAAAAGTCCACTAAAGTGAGGCGAAAGTTAAGACCTGTAGTCTCTAAAGTTACCTCATGTGTAACAAAGTGTATATAGAATAAAAAACAAGGGAAGTTTCGTTTTTAAAGCAATCATACAGGTTAGGTCACCTGCCTAACACCTGGACATAACATCATTGCAGTTGAGAAAGGAGAAGAAAGAGGATTGAGCGGAAGGCCAAAGACTGTAGTAACTAAACAAAATAACCCTAGTACAGATATAAGAACCTGATCCAAGAACGAAAGACAGATGAAGAACAATTCTGTCATGGACCCCTTTCCAGGGCCAGGATCGTGGTGCATTGAGCCACCATAGAGGACATACTGCCCCACTGAAAAATGGGTAAGGGAATCATATTGCCCCATAGGAAATGTGGGCAGGTGGGTGGTGGGGTAAATAGCCCCAAAACATAGTGTCTCTGCATTATCCTGTATACTATATGCAATTCCCCATGTTATATTACTGTGCTCTGTATTATGTTTAAATTGTAACTATATAGTCATAAAACAGTTAGACAGACAGGAACCAGTGATTATATTATAATCTGTTTTGGCCCATTGATTGCCAGATAAGCTAATTGCATCTCTGACTAGCTAGACAGCTGGAGACAGCATTACGTGTATTATGAGGTTGGCCTATTGTTTACAGTTGCCAGACTGTTAAACCCCATGTGCAGTCCATCTTGTTGTGCTGTATACAGCCCCTGTATCTAACCATATAAGTATTGTTAACTTTTCAAAAATAAATCTGTTCACTTCTGAGACATATAGAAATTGTATGTCTCTTATTTTGTTCCTGGTGGCTGCGATACTGAACCTGCCTCCACCCTACAAGTAACCTCACTACCACAGGAAAGTTACTGAGACTCCTGGAAGTACCGATTCCTGATGGAGAGACTCTGACTAATACAGAAGCCAGATAGGTCCTTTCCTCTGCAGGTTGCTATGGTATTGGTGCTACGGATTTCCTGGAGGAAGCCTGCTTCAGGACTTCAAATGGTAAGGAACAGTGCAGCTCTGCAGCTACTTAACTCCTGCTCAGACGCCTCTGGTGGTCTAACATTGACCATTCATGAAATCTTTCTGGTCTGTTGCTTGTGGGGGTGATGTCACTTCCAGCTCTGCAGCTCTCTCCTGTCTATTTTTCACTACCAGTTTCCTGAATTAAAACAGGACTAGTCTCATGCAGACAGCAAAAGTTCTGTTTCTGTGACTGTTGCCATGGTGACCTACAGCAGCATCACAGTCTTCACCAAGATTCTATCCCATCAAAGCAAAGCTGTGATCACAATCACTCCCCCCTTTAGACAGCAGTGCTCCCCCTTCAGTCAGTACTCTGGGCAACTAGGATTGGGGCTCCTCACCCTGGGTATGGAGCGGGATATTAGGACAGCCTTTAGGTTCAGGAAGGATTTCTCACATTTGTGGGTCTACTATACCAGCCAGGTCATCCTCTTTTTGGTGAGGTCCGTCAGTGGCTTTGCCAAGGTAATGTAATGGGGAATAAATCAGAGGTAATACCCTGTGGTACCCAGAAATACCAATACCTCCTTGGGCTGCAACAGATGTTCCCTGGCTAGCTCAGCCAGTGTCTCCAGCCTATCTCTGAGACTCAGCAGCACTACAGGGAGTTCATCCGCTGGTAGTCTCCAACCCAAAACTCCCATAACAGTTCCAATATCCCTCTATCCGCTGCCCATATAAGAGTTCAAAAGGGGACCTCTCTGTAGGCAAAGAGGAGGTAGGAAAGCAACTTTTCTCACTTCTCTTGGACTTCAGGGTGCCATTTAACCTCTCACAGAAGACATTGTTCTGAGGATGATAGGTAGTCAACTTCAGTTCAGTCACTCTACACTTGCGCCACAACTGCTGTATCAGCTCAGCCATGAACTTGGTACCCAGATCAGACAAAATTATACTCAGGAACCCAACCTGGTGAAAATGGCATCAGCCACCGTTGCTGATATAATGCGGCCAAGAGCTACGACCTCCAGATACCGGGTGACATAATACACCACAGTGAGTATTTCTCTCTTGCCCGACTTGCTAGGCTTGGCAAGGGGACGAATGATATCTATAGCCACTCGGTGTAAGGGAATTTTATAATGCACAAGGGCTCCAAGGTTGCTCGGGGCACTCATTCATGGTCCCAAAACATTGATAAGTATCACATGAAGTACAGAAACTAGTGACATTTCATGATACTCTGGGCCAATAAAAGGCTTGAGTCAGGCATTGGTGAGTACTGCGATAGAACAAAAACTTGATTAGGGAAATACCTTGTGGGAGATAGTTAGCTAAATTACTATACATTTTTTTAATATTGGTACATCTAGTGCTCACTGTTGTTAAGTATACTACTGAGAGAGTGTACGTCACTTGAAACACATTTAGAGAAAAAATGACACCACTTATTGCCAGTAGTTACTCACCTTAGAGATATAGATAAGAAAAAAATGTTTAAAAGTAACAGATTTATTTATTGATATTTTAAACAAGATATGTTGAGTAAAAACATAAAAACAACACTGTCTTCCTTATATAAGTAAATACTGTTTGTCAATCAAATAGTTATTTTAGGATTTTCTTAGAAATAATACATACACGTTATAATGTAGAGAATTTTGAATGTGTCAACCATATCCTAGATAGCACATTGTTTCAAATTTAGTAGATAATACATTTTATATATGTTAAAAAATAAAGTTCCTTGCAAAAGTATTCACCCGCTTGGCATTTTTTGTGTTTTGTTGCCACATAACCTGGAATTAACATGGATTGTTTGAAGATTTGCATAGTTTAATTTACAGAACATGCCCACAACTTAGATTTTTTGAACTTCAGATTTGCTATTGGATTGAGGTCTAGGCTTTGACTAGGCCATTCCAACACATGTTTGCCCTTAAACCACTCACATGTTGCTTTAGCAGTGTGTTTGTGGTCATTGTCCTGCTAGAAGGTGAACCTCCGTCATAGCCTCAAATCACGCACAGAATGGTACAGGTTTTGCTCAAGAATATCCCTGTATTTAGCACCATCAATCTCTCCCTCAACTCCGATCAGTCTCCCAGTCCCGGTTGCTGAAAAATGTTGTTCTTTGGGTGATGTGATGTGTTGGGTTTGCGCCAGACATAGCGTTTTCTTTGATGGCCAAAAAGTTCAATTTTAGTCTCATCAGACCAGAGCACCCTCCTCTATACATTTTTCCAGAGCACCTTCCTCCATACATTTTGGGAGTCTCCCACATGCCTTTTTGCAAACTCAAAACATGCCATTTTGTTTTTTGCTGAAAGTAATGGCTTTCTTCTGGCCACTCTGCCATAAAGCCCAACTCTATGGAGCGTACGGCTTATTGTCGCCCTATGTACAGATACTTCAGTCTCTGCTGTGGAACTCTGCAGCTACTCCAGGGTTACCTTAGGTCTCTGTGCGGCCTCTCTGATTAATGCCCTCCTTGCCCAGTTCGTGAGTTTTGGTGGGCAGCCGTCTCTTGGCAGGTTTGCTGTTGTGCCATGTTCTTTCCATTTGGGTATGATAGATTTGATGGTGCTCCTAGGGATCGTCAAAGATTTGGATATTTTATTATACCCTAACCCTGACTTGTACTTCTCAACAACATTGTCCCTTACTTGTTTGGATAGTTGCTTTGTCTTTATGGCAGTGTTTGGTTAGTGGTGCCTCTTGTTTAGGTGTTGCAGCCTCTGGGGCCTTTCAAAAATGTGTGTATATGTAATGACAGATCATGTGGCACTTAGATTGCACACAGGTGGACATAATTTCCCTGATTATGTGACTTCTGAAGGTAATTGGTTGTACCAGAGTTTTTTATGGGATTCATAACAAAGGGGGTGAATACATACGCACAGGCCAATTTTCTGTTTTCTATTTCTAAAAAATAGTTTTATGTATATATTTTTCTCATTTCACTTCACCAACTTAGACTATGGTGTTCTGATCCATCACATAAAATTCAGATTAACAAAACATGGAACTTAAGGCTGTAATGTAACAAAATAGGTAAAAAGTCAAGGGGGTGAATACTTTTGCAGGGCACTGTATATGACATAGAATGATATAATCTTTGTTTTGAAAAACAGGGGTAGTTTTACCAAATTGACATATGTAAAACGTTAATACACTTAACATATATTCAAAAATATAACATAAAGTGATAAATATTTATTTAAATAATTGATAGAGAAAAATCAATTATTATCAAAGTTTATGGATCCCCTATTGCATTAGTCACATTTTAGGGATTGATTTAAATTAATGGAAATTCCACAATTTCAAGATAAAGTCCTAAGCCATATTAAGATAGATTAGAGGTGTTGTATAATACCTGTTTGACACATTTCACTGTGGTAAGAATTGATTTCTTTCTCTATCAATTATTTAAATTAATATTGTTAAGATCCACGATAGGGGCGCTATTCAGCTCCAACACTTCCTGCCTTTGTGCTACAGGAACCCCCCTCTTATAGCTGGCAATCTTCTCACAAGGAATGGGCCTCTCTTTGACTGGCAGTCATATCAGAATCAATAGCATATCAGGAACACAGGCACAGCATAGCAAAGTGATTAATAGCATAGCAAAATAATAAATGCCTTCCCTCTTAAAGAAATTTCACCATTCCCTATGTATTCCAGAAAGCATGGTTTAATATGAACTCTCTCACAACATTTCCAAAACAGTAACTACACAAAAGTATTTTTCTCTAGTTACATCATGGAGGGCTGAATACATGCAAACTCTCAGTCCAGATTGAAGGTAACCAATCATAGAAATAGGAGAGCCAATCATGAGGCAGGTAAAACCATTGGCTTTGCTGGCCCCTCTTGGAGGTGGAACAATGGGAGGCAACATCCAGGAAATTTTGGCGGAAAAATTAACAAAGAAATAGGCATGCATATATTTACCACACACAACCTGCAGTGCCATCTTGTAGCCAAGAAATAATAATAAGCTGACTATATGAAGCTAGCTGGCTTATTTTATACAACTATTTTTTTTTTTTTAAACTGAAAGTATATCAGTTAGGGAAAAACAGATCTTCACAAACGTTATATCACTTTATGTTATATTTTTGAATATATGTTAAGTGTATTATCTTTTTATATACGTCACTTTGGTAAAACTACCCCTTTTTTTCAAAACAAATACTATATCATTCTATGTCATACATTTGTGAACATATAATTTAATGTATTATCTATTAAATTTGAAACAATGTCATATATAGGATATGGTTGAAGCATTCAAAATTCTCTATATTATACTGTGTATGTATTATTTCTAAGAACATCTTGAAAATAACTATTTGATTGATAAAACAGTAATTACTTATATGAAGAAGACGGTGTTGTTTTTATTTATTTAATCAACGTGTTTTGTTTAAACTTTCAATAAATAAATCTTTTATTTAAAAAAAAAAAAAAGATCCTTATCTATATCTCTTAGTGGAGTAACTACTGGGATTAAGGGGTATCCTTTTTTCTCTACATATATTTTGAGTACTAGTGGATGTCATGGGCAATGGCTAGCAGGGCTGCCAGATAATGTTTGCAGACTACCAGTTGTAGTGCCCTCCAAAGCTACTCATCCCTCTGTGGATTGGTCACCCTATACAACAGTATGCCCAAATCCAAAATATATACCGTTCCCACTCAGATCCTATCTTTCCAGTTGGTGCCCTAGCCCTAACCCCCTCTAAAGCAAAGTCCTGCTCTACCTTATTCATAAATTCAGATGGATCTGCCCATTTCCCTAACCTTTTCCCAGTTGGCATCTGTCTTACTGCAGTGTGGGCTGGCTTCAGCTTCTCTTCTTTCTCCTTGGCAGTGACCCGTTTGGCTTGGCTTTGTGTCACGATGGGAACATAATGACACTCCATGGGCCAAGTCATTCCCCAATAATAAATTGCAAGTAATAGCATTTGGCCCTCAACTGCCACAGCTTCCCCTCTCTTCTTCAGGATAGCTCAGGGGCTCAACGGGGCTAAGTAGATCATAGTCAGACACTATCCAGTGTCCCTACACCCCCATACAGTCCACCATAATAGGCTTGATATGGTGACTCAGGTAGTCCCCTGCGGGTAACTGGACAGGAGCTACAGAATACTTCTCCTCGGACCAGACTACATCCTCACAGCATTTAAATAACTGGCCCTCTATTGCTGCAAGGTCAGCCACCCACTTGCTTACACACAGGACAAGTGAGAATTTCCTGGGTGGACACGGTGACTGTCCCGATTCAAAGGCCCCAGCTGTTGGCACCCAAAGCATCTCACTATTGGGCTGAGAGCGCTGGTGGAAACCCCAGGACGGGGGAGGCACTCTCACTTCTCTGTGGGTCTCCGTGTATTGGTCCTGCAGCATCACAGCCTTCACCTCAAGGTTCTAGCCCATCAAAGCAAAGCTGTGGTCACAAACAGTAATTAGGCAGATTCGTTTACCTGGAGTATGTTCTGTAAGACAAGGGACTATAGTTAAAATCTCATAATTAGTTTAATCTCTAAAGCATGCTCCAGGTTACCCACCCTGCCTAATTAACGTTATCTCAGTTAAAGGGCCATTTACCTCACTGTAAGTGCTTTTAATTGTGTTAAAGAGCACAAGATTATACGTTAAAGTGATCTGTTTTTTTTAATTACACTAGTAACAGATAAAAAAAACTAAATTTAGGCCTCTGTTTACAAACAAGGTCTATCCTGCCTACTGGCTTTTGCATGAGTAATAACGGATAACTAAGTGAGTTTGCGGTGTGGTTATTGTCTATATAGAAGACAGTGATTGATAGCAGTTTTTCCCTGGATTCAGGACTGCACTGATCAGTTAACCCATAACTGACCTCTTAAGGTGAGACAGCATTCCATGTCTGCATAGATTTGTTAAGGGTTAATCTTGTAATAAAAAAATTACAAAAATTACAAGGTATTTTCCTTTTAAGCTGGAAATGTAGGCAGGCTTATCATTGACTTGGGTGGGACACATACCCCTTCAACCTGATTGGCTGCAGTAATGCAAAAGCAAGTGGCAGCCTGTTATAAATGTAAACACTGATTTTATTTGATTTGATTTCTCAGTGGAAAAATACATGTGTTTCAAATGTTGTAAAAGTGGCAGTTTAATGATTGTCTTTTCAACAGTGCTCAGGACAATGGGAGAGGTGGGGAAGGGTACAAGAGCAGCTATAAACTGTATTTTTTAATTACATTTTCTGGCTAAGGTTTGGAAGGCATCTGTTTGCACATGTATTTTTAGTGTTAGATAATGGTGAACTAAAAATATATTTAACATGAAAAGAACTTACAATGACCTTTTATTGCAAAATCCATTGCCTATCACTGATGTATACAGAAGGTGGAAGTTCCAATGATTGTGACCATGCTTGGTGCAGATATGTGTTCTGTGTCCTTCACAGATACAGATGCCATACTGATATGTCTATTAAAGGTACATCCAAGTTTCCCTGTGTGTAACCTATTCTAATCTAGCACATGATGCTTATATCAGAAACACACATTACATTGTGTCATTCTATACACAGATTTATTCTATTCTATCACTAATATAGTTGCCGTACTGCTAGTTGTCGTCCTGTTGCGGCCTGTAGCCCAAAGCGAGGCAAGCCATTGAGGCACACAGCAGGCCTTAGGCTGCAATGAGCGCCGAAGGCACTCATTGCACTGCGAGCCTTGCAAATCGAGGCGAACAGTTGAGGCATGCAGGACTAAGGCTGCAATGAGCGCCGAGAAGAGCAGTTGAGGCACGCGTGACTTAGAACTTTAACAGCCAAACCACCGAACTGGAAAAGACGACGAAAACACACAAATATTCCCTTTAAATTCACTTACACACTCACAAACAGCACAGGAGGAGAGGCAGGGAGCCTGCGAGTGAGTTTGATTTGAGGCATATTTTGCCTTTTTTTCAAGATTGAAAATCACTGAAGCGTGAAAAAAAATGACTGGCGAAAAAACATAAACACGACAAAAAACGAGGCCGAAGGACGTAAAACAAGGCCAAAGGGTGTAAATACAAGCCCTAAGCACTAAGACTTAACGCAAACCAGTAACACTAAATACAAGGCAGTAATATTTAACTCAAGCCAGTAACACTGAACCCAAGGCAGTAGACCCTTAAAGTACCCAGGCATATAAAGTACACAGGGGGAGAGGCTCACAATGAGTGCCGAAGGCTATCTTCGGGGGTGTCGCAATGAGCGCCGAAAAGGATCATTGCAAAGCAGGAAAGGTGCGGCTTGGCAAAAACGTCAACGAGCGGCAAAGCGGCTCATTCGACAGCTCGCAAAGAGCGCCCAAGTTGCTCATCGTGGGGCTTGTAAAGTAGACAGGGAAGAGGCTCGCAATGTGTACCGAAGGTGCTCAGAGGGGCCATATCCTCGCATTTTGTGGCAAACAGCATTGCCAGGCTTCAAATTTTATTGCCTTCATTTTTAACAAGCAAGTCGCTAGTTTAAAAATAAAACTGGTTTTCCACATCCCCAGAGCTGCCTACATAGGCACAGTATACCTACCAATAGAAACACTGCATTTGGGTACAGTTTTTAACCCTCTACTACGCTACAAGACAACAGCAGCACAATTCAGAGACCTACAGAGTAATGTCTGGGCTCCTCCTTGCTTCCCTGTACAGGGGGGAAACAAGACTACAAACCCCATGATGCTTTGCTGCACAAACTGCCATCACAGATTAAAACAATGTTATAGCGGCCTTTGACTGGTAAAAATTAATTATGAATTGTATGCTAATTTTAGCAGGGATTTAGCAAAGGTGTTAAGTCTCCATGTCAATTCCTTGCAAAATCAAGAGATTTAGTAAACCTTAGGGTGAGTTTGTTAATGTTTATTTGGGTATTTTCCTTTTATTGCACACACTATTGATTCTCCTCTAGCAGATGCACTTATAGTCCAGGAAACTTGGATGTGCCTTTAGTACACTTTGTTATAAGTCATTACACATGAGTGCTGGGCACAGAGCATCATAACCTCTCACATTAGCTCTGCCTACCTCCAGGCTCTCTGTGTGGGAAAGAACCACAATTCTGACAAGTCCCACCTAGATATACATGACCCCGCCCACTGATGATTTGCCTCGCCCCATCCACCACCCACTGTCACTTTTCTCCACCTGGATATTCATGACCACGCCCATTGATATCTAGCTCCGCCCAACTACCGCCCGCTGTCAGTTTTCTACACATCACGTGAGTGGAGCAGTGACGTAAGAGGAAGAAGTCGCCATTAGAGGGAGGCTGATAGCTTGTTTCCCTGGGCCTGTCATACTCGGTTCCGTCTCTTTATCCCCCGGTGTATCTCTTGTGACCAGGCCCGGCTCCGAGTTTCTTTTGGGTTGTCTGCTTTAGTCGTGTCCATGGCAGCGGCCGGAGCTGCAGCGGGGCCCAGTAAGACCTACTCGTTCAAGGTGGTGCTGCTCGGGGAGGGCTGTGTGGGGAAGACATCGCTAGTGCTGCGGTACTGCGAGAACAAGTTCAACGACAAGCACATCACCACCCTGCAGGTGAGAGAGGATGCACCGTGTCCGGCCACAGACGTGACATGTCTAGCCATGATGTGTGTCCTGGTAATGCCTGGGCTCCGGCCATGGGGATAGGGCTGTGATGTGTGTCATGTCTAGCCATGGGGATAGGGCTGTGATGTGTGTCATGTCTAGCCATGGGGATAGGGCTGTGATGTGTGTCATGTCTAGCCATGGGGATAGGGCTGTGATGTGTGTCATGTCTAGCCATGGGGATAGGGCTGTGATGTGTGTCATGTCTAGCCATGGGGATAGGGCTGTGATGTGTGTCATGTCTAGCCATGGGGATAGGGCTGTGATGTGTGTCATGTCTAGCCATGGGGATAGGGCTGTGATGTGTGTCATGTCCTGGTAATGCCTGGGCTCCGGCCATGGGCATAGGGCTGTGATGTGTGCCATGTCTAGCCACGGGGAGAGGGCTGTGGTGTGTGTTGTGCCATTCACATGGTATATATGCTCATCATCTCTGAGTTACAGACCTGGCCCCAGCAATGTAAACATGTTATATGTATGTAGTTTGAGCTACAGCCCTGAGTAATGTACACATGATCTATGTATGTGTGTGTGTGTTCTAGTGCTGCTGAGCCAGTTAGACATCTTTGACATTAGCAGGGTGTATATGATTAGCCTGTCTGGGCTCTAATGGTCTGTGTCTGGAGTGCTGTCATGCCTTGAGATTTGTAAACAAGTGTAGCTTTACCATGTTTATATAGTTCTATCAGGTGTGGGCTCCACTCCTGGCCCCCGATAGCCATGAGTCATGTAATCACATGTAGTAATAACTTGTTTATATGGTTAGTGTGTCCGGCCTCCCAGAGACCATGGAATATCCTTAAGCTGGCACTAATTTATTTGTTCATATCTATTTCATTGCAGTCCAATGCCTCTAGTCTGTATTTTTTTGTATTTATTACTCGATCCATTGGATATATCTTTTCCTATATAATACTAGCGACCTAACGGCAATAAAATTGGAAATGTTGTTTGCCACACAATTCGAGGCTCTCCCCCCTCTACTTCATGGTCATCGCAATGCGCCCCCCTTCCCTCTCATTTGCGGCGATTGAACCTGTAACTTTTTTTTCTTCTTTTTTCAAGCCTGCGAGACTTGAAGCTTAAATCCAGTATTGCTCCAAGCCTTGCGGGCTTGAAAAAATTTGACCGGTTTAACATTGCCATTTTTTTTCAAGACCGTAACTTGGCAGCCGTTGGGAGGCTGCCTAAAGACGCCAGTTGAATAGAAAATTAGCTTTCAACCTCACTTATGGACTCCCAACACCTTAACTCAGAATCTGGTCAGAGGCTCTTTTGCGGGCCTCGCGATGCGCCAAAGGTCATAGGCGCTCATTGTGAGCCTCTTCCCCCTCCTCTATTTTACGGGTCTCGCGATGAGTGCATGTGCAAGCCCGTAACTTTTACCATTGCGTGACGACAACTTGCAATTACCACAACTATTATATGTCACTACTTTTTATAAGTGGTCTCATGGTCAAGTTGTTGTATAACGCTGGGATCCACAGCACGCTAGGTACATCTGTTTGTGGTTGTGCTAATCATTAAGGGTTTCATGGCAAAGATATTGGAGTGGGTTACCGGTTCCTTCTCTAGTGGAGTGTAATTTGTCTGACCTCTCTGCTATGACATTCCCACCTAGAGTGACCCTACATTGTATAGTTCAAAGCTTCACTGAAGTACACAAGCCCCTTCACCACGACAAAGTACTGATCCAGAATGGGAATGATAAAGTTCTATCTATTTTAAACTGTCTCCTAGATGGATATGGCCTCCTCCAATGTTTCTAATATTTTACTTACGATTTCTAATATCCATTAAATATACAATTTGTGTATAGACCTGCAGGGGCAGAAATTTCACAGGGGCATGAGTTAGATCTCTTAAAATTTGTGCTGCTGGCTCCTAAATATTTTTCCAAAATGTAATTCACCTTTTTTTAAGAATGGCTTATTTATAGGCTTCTTGAAACCGTTCTTGTCTCCTTAACGTCTTCTGGTGCCTAATTTTAGATATGTTTGATCTGTGAGAATTTGAACCATCCTGTGGAAATGAGAACCCTTCCTGGTACCAAATAATTCTTGCTTGCTACAAATTTAAACTTTCTAATTTTCTAAACTTTCTGACTGACGGGTTAAGAAAGCTTTTTACTTCAGGCTTCTTCCATTAACTTTCTATCTAATCCATGTATTGGTGCGTACCCACAGTGGGAACATGCCATGCCACAGTTGTGCAAGTAGCTGATTGGATGACTGTGCTCATGTATGGCAACAACGTCAGTCGGTAATCATTTGAAATTGTAAAACTCAGAAAGGCGGCCTAGGCCTCAGAGGTGATTCTCTATTTCTCACTTCTGTTGCTGCCACACAATATTGGATGGGGGGCTATAAGCACCATTTGTCACCTCCAAAACATTTCATGTCTTTATACATCTTTACACTTACAAGTAACCTTCAAGGGCCACTGTTGTCCAAACCTTCCTGTCCTACATTTTAAACAACCTTGTATTATACATTATACCTCCACCATGGTATATCATTTAACTGAAGAGCCGGGGTCTCCTAAACAGTCAGTCATGGTTTAAACGGTAAGTGCTGTCCTGAGTTCAATCACAGTCTTCACTGAGCATTATTACTCATGCAACAACCAGTAGACAGGCTAAAGTTTGTATGTAAACAGACTTAAAGCTTTAGATGTTTATTCTTTAGCTGTTACTTGTGCAATAAAAGAAAAAAGTTTCTTCTAACATACAATCTTGTGCTCTTTCACACCATGAAGAGCAATTACAGTGAGGAAAATGGGAAACCCTATTCATTGGATTTAATGCAAGACACATAAGAAAAAATACAATCTGAAGAAAGGGACACGGTCTCAGTTCAGATATCCATAAGGCTCACTGCTCTGTTTCTTCTAACCTATTCCGACAGTGGAGGTGAAAACAATCACAACCTGTCTGTTTAATATAATTTTTCTACATTACACATGAATTGCTGCTTATACCAAAAAAAAATTGCAACATGAACTCTTAAATACATGCTATAAATATCTGAATATATTGTAGTGGGCGTTCGGTTAGATTACTTCTGTCTATAAAATATTGCAATACATTTTTGCTCTTATCAGTTAATTTCCGTCCTTGTTCCGAACTTAACTCTAACGCCACTGTAGAAATTTGGAAGTACTAAAGTATTTCCATGATCAGTGCCCCATCTGTATTGTGTGTGTGTGTGTGTGTCCTCTTCTAACACCTTACTTGTATATTTCCTGGAGATTACTTCACGGTAAGTACAACTGTAACATACCACTTTGTAGTTTCATATCCTCCACGAAAGCAGGAAATGGCAATGTCTGTTTTGTGAAGCCAAATGCTAAGAATCCAACCAGGTTATAACATAAATATTCTTTGAAGGTGTCTAACAACCAGATGCAACACTTATGAGCATGGCTGCGGTTCATTATGGAATGTTGTCCCCAAAAGTACTGTCTTGCTACTTTTTTATTCTTTATTTTTTCCTTTAAATTTTGTTCTTGAAATGTGTGTTTTGTATTAGTTATTTGTAGATTCTATAGTATGAAACCATCACAAGAATAATAATCACAATCATCATATTTTACTGTATCCTGTAAAACTGACTTTCCATTTTCTTTATGAAATATTGCTTTTAAGAAATGCATTGCATTTCACTTTTTCATTAAACTGTTGTACTATACATTGCAACATATTGTAGCGAATACAGTTTTTTTTTTTTTTTGTATGTATCAAACCTCTTTGGACAAGCATAGTTACAATAACGACTATGGATTCAGTATCCTCTCTAGAAATAAAGGTGCGTCTTCTCGATTTTTTTTTTTTTTTTTTTTTCCCTCCATTCATAAGCTGAAATGATTTTACAATGGGCACTGAAGTCACCATATAGTCTGGAAAAGTAGTGTGGTGTGCGTATGTATAATATCTCTCAAGGGATAGGCATTGTTTTTCTTGAAGTGCCGAACACAGTCCTGGATTTCAGTATTTTCTCTCAATGTTCAGGTGATGGAATCTCTGCTTCAGACATTGATTCTCTCATGCACAGCAGGGACGTACTGAAATCCAGGACTGTTGTTGCCTATCATTGCTATATATATGATGAGGTTGCAACAACCAAGGAGTCTTATTTATTTTTTCAGCAAAAAAAAAAAAACTCTTTGCAATTTAACTTCATACACTCTGTGTGGGACATCTGTTGAAAAGCTGTCTGCAGTGAGGCAGAAGTCCACAGGTTAAAATGAACGGAGAATAGTTACTGTGGGAAAAGGTATAAGATAAGATGCCTGTGTACTCTACCGTACATGGACAATCACTCACATTCCCCCGCTACAATCCTTCAGAGTATACTGTGCGTTGTCCCTTGCAGAACATCACTTCTCCCTTGCAGTGCTTGCACATGATAGTTTTTATGCATCAGGCCATGCCTGGCAATGCTGTTTGCCACAAAATGTGAGGATATGGCCCCTCCGAGCACCTTCGCCACCCATCGCGAGCCTGTCCCCTGCAAAGCAGCACCTTTCCTGCTTTGCAATGATGCCTTTCAGCGCATTGCAAGCCTCTCCCCCTGTGTACTTTATTGGCCTTTGTAGTTTAGGGGCCTACTGCCTTGGTTAAAGTGTTACTGGTTTGCGTAAAGCCTTAGTGCTTAGGGCTCGTATTTACGTCCTTCTGCCTAATTTTCGTCTTGTTTATGTTTTTTCGGCAGCCTTCTCCTTTTTTTTTTTTTTTTTCACTTCTGCGATTTTTACGTCCATCTACGTGCTTTGGGTCCTAAGTCTGGGCTGTAATTTTGCGGCAGTCGCAAAGTCCAGGGGCCTTGCAATGAGCACCTTCGGCGCTCATTGCAGCTAAGGCCCCAGGGCCTCCACAACTGCTTCCTTCGCTTCGCGTGGGACGCAGTTGCAGCCTGCGCTGAGCTCCTTTTGGAGCTAATTGCAGCTAAGTCCTGCGAGCCTCCACCCACGTGACTGCGAGCACCGCAAGCGTAACAACAACTTGCAGATTGACAATTATTATAGTTAATAGTCTGTCTCCCCTGGGGCTTCATTCATTTGATTGGCTGGTCATCTGAAACTTCTCATCTGGGAAAATTTTAAGGGGGTATACAAACAATAAATGTGACTTATTGATCAATTGTAAATATGTAAAGCCCGCTCTTGCATAATTAATTAAGTTTCACATGGTTGACATTTAGTTGGTGAGTTTCATGTCCCTTTAAACTGTGTTTTGGCCTTACAATGATGGAGATTATTTAGGAGTCATACTGAGAACCAACACTCACGTCTGATCTATTTACAAATACACCATTCATTGGGTCCTAATAATAATTTTGACTTTCTGCTTGATATTATGCTTATGTCCACACCTTCTCACAGTAACTGTTTGTTTTTTCTACAAAGCCATCGCTGAGTTTATAGCATAGGCAGATTTGTTTTATGTAAATATATGGGCTAGTCTGCTCTGGAAAAATTTGACCACAGCTAATTATCCCCACCCCGTCAGTCTATTTGCAAAACAGTGCTTGCAAGCATCAAAGGCAATCTATGTATTATACTGAATATATAATGGCATTTTATTAGATTTGTTTCTGAATTTTAAGATCTGTACAAAATAATTTTGTCTGACAAACTTGATTTGTACTGTATTTGTGTGAAGTGTGTGTATATGTATGTGTGTTTAAGGTCTAAAACAAGTTAAACTTGTTTCCTGCTCAGAATTGTCATGCAAATGTTTGCTCTTTTAATCAATATCATAAAAAAAAATGGCTTCCTTAAAGCATATGCCTGCTTATATTGCAAAGCTCAGGACTGATTATTCACAAGCCAGGAAACCTACCCACGTACAGCTGTTTCAAGGTCACTGCCTCTCATTATCGTGGGGCCGGTTCCTAGTTTGTGTAGTAGTATATGCTTGGTGACTCCTTTTGCAGTTCTGATCAAGTGCTACATTCCAAATTTTGTCTTGAGTCACTCTAGGAGTATTCCATGTAAAGGGAGGGCGAGGTGAACACACAGAGCAGCTTCTAGACTCACTCCCAGAGCCTGGTGAAATGGTGTGCACTAACATGCACCCCATAAATTGCAGAGAATCCTCCAAGTATGTTGCGGCAGCAAAGGAGGAATGTTATGCTTGATCAGAGATGCAAACGGCATCACTGGTGGTAAGTGACAAATCTAGTTGTAGCAGATACTTCTAGTATTGCTTGAAAAACTGCTGCTCTCAGTTTTGCAGTGCTCTTGCTCTTTTCACCCTAAAGAAAATGTGTGTCCTCACATCAAATAACACTGTCTTTTGTTGGAGAGATGCTTATTTAGCGCAGAAAAACATATTAATACAATGTTTTTTTTTTTTCTGAACCAAATGCAGAGAAGCAGTTCTTGCATAAAACCACAAGACCTAGAAAAACAAACCAGAAATTGATGCCTTGAACAATTTGCGAATGTGTAACATTAGGTCTTCTCTATATTGCAGGAAATACTCTGATTCACTTTCCACCAAGATAGAAGTATTTTCTGTATCAATGTTCTCAAAGCTTACTTTAGGATTTGGTTCAAACCATGCAATCCAAGTAGTCCCATTTCTGTGTGAAGTTTCCCATTAAGCAGCTTGTTGATAGACCACGCATTTGTACGAGTACTTTTACAGTCACTACTTGGCTCGTTGCCGATGGAAGTGTTCAGAATGCTTGTTCATTCTTCCATTTTGTGCACAGAGAAGACATGAACAATACTAGTTGTATTGGGAATTTGAGCAGGGTCGTTCTCATTGCAAGTGAGAGTTTGAGCAGCAGCTCATCTTAACTCACATGCTGTATTTTTGTCTTGCTATAACAAGTAATGTAGACTTATTAAGTTAAAATATAATTATAGTGTGTGTGTGGCCCCTGAACACAACTTCTTCAGGGCTGAGCTGTTCTTTCTTATTAACAAGCATTGTAGCAATATTCTCAGGTCAGAAGGCAAATGTCAAGTAGGACAGGCAGTTATAAGACTTTAATGAGATGTGTTTAAATCTTACACTACATTAAAATTGATATCTCCTTTAAAGGGTGAGTGAATGCAAGCCAAGCTGTTCGCTGATGATGCCCCCGACTCCTCCATCAGGAAAAACGAATGCTAGGTGCCTTATGCTGATCTTGACATCATCATATACAAGAGCGCTCTAATCAGAATTGATGTGTGGACTGTATATTCAGTTCTGCAACAGCTTGGACATAAACTGTCTCAGAGTCAAGTAAACTAACTTGTTTTGTTTGTATTTGCTTCAGATAGTAACAGTCATAATAGACTTAAATCCTTAAGTCTATTAAGATATGTATATAATCCTTTTCTAGGGGAAACTCAACTGCTTAGTTTCTGTAGAAGACTTCCAGTTGTTCTTGGAACTATTCCTCATGCTCGGCCCAATAGGGTTAAACTGGACCATAGTCTACACATGCCATACAGTCGTGAAGGCTGACACATGCTTGGAAGGGGGAACGTGAGCACTCCATTAGTAATGATCGTCTCAGTACACCTATTTATATGTGTATTGCTTTTCAGCTTATTCTGCATCTATAGCTTTAGAGCCAAATGAAAATCAAATCAAATTGTTAGATGTGTTTGTTTCTTTGATTTTTAAAGGAATGTTGAAACCATTTCTTTCCTTGTTGCATCTAGAAGAGGGTATTTGATGTTGTACCACTACCAAATATACATGAGTAGCTGATAAAATGTTTGGTTCTAAGGTGCCGGCTCACCTCTGTTTGTCTTGGGGGTCATCTCTCCAGAGATGTTAGGAAGATAAGATGTTGCTCCTTTTTAGTAAAGGAAATGTTTTTTTGCCAAGTAGCAGAACCAAGATATGAGTTATGCTAAGAAATATCGGTACAGTTCTTATAGAGAGAATCAATACACTGAGGATTAAAAATTGTCACGTCACAGTTCTTCTAGGTAGAAAACTATTTACATCTGGTTTATCTGTTGCATAGTACATCCTTTTAGGATTCTATGATCATTGCAAATGCTTTATATTTCCAGGTATGAAGGGCATGTAGTAGGGATACCTTGCTACATTACACATCTGGCTTTTATAACCCCTGCAACCACTGTGTGTTACTTTCTGCTTTGAGAGCATTATTTTGCAAACAAAAAAAAAAGATTTCAAATGTTAAACTAGTCTGGTGGATTGCTCCTCTCAGCCAGTGAGCACAAATATGACTCCTACTTATCTGCCAATGAAATCTACAGACTTGAATTATGTGCATTTCCTGTTCGTTTTAATTCATTTTCATGCAATACAAAACTTTGGCAATGTTTAAGGCATTCTCTTTTTAGATGCATGAAATAAAGGCAGAATAATAAACATCCATACAATTTGACTGTGAATTCTCTTTCATATAGGAGTATATAGGTTCTGCAGATACACTGCCTCTTGAGTCCCATGCTCTAAAGCTTTCATGTATATTGGCTCTTTAATTTATGAATGATCGCGGACCCCGGCTCTCTAGTGTTTATATTGGTTGGGATTTCAATGCCTAAAACTATTCATATTGGTCTTGCAGAAAAATACAAATGCAGTGATACACATTTTGAGCATGTAATTCAGGTTTTTGTATGTTTGTTACTCTTCTATAGAACTTTTACTGGGATATTTGTACTGCAGGGCATGCTTCTCACTATTTCAGTACTACTTGCATATTTGTCAGATTACATTATCTAGCTGGCAGCTTTCCTTCTTGCATTGCTGCATGATGTGACACATGAGCTTTTTCAGAGTATTAATAAAATGATAGATAAGATGGGTTTATTTGGTCTGACCTGCATGCCCTTCATTCTCTAGTTTGCAATACTTTATAGTGTGCAACAACACACTGTATAGCATTCTCCTGTAAGGACACAGAAGAGGTGTTGAAGATAGTTTAAAAATAAGATGTTTTTGTAATTCAATGTTAGAAAAATATACAAACTTTTTACTTAAACTGCAACTTTTCAATAGTCTATTTTTTTTCCCATTCAAGTGGTACTGCTTGTTCCTAAAGGGACGGGGCTATAACTCAATACTTGGGCAGATTTACCCCAATATAGCTCCAGAGCAGGGCAAAAAAAGTTTCTTTTAGACTGCATACTGTTATTAGTCTCATCCCAACACATAAAAAGACCACCATAATGCATTTAAAAGTAGACTGACAAATGTCTGTTTCATGGCCATAAATCAGCCTTATTGCACTATGTTTATAACTTTTACATTTTATCTGCTATTGATAAGCATTATTACTCCTTGAGGGAAGAAGGAAAGAGCTAGTTGAATAAATCAGTGCGTGTTCAGGGAGTATGAAACCACAACTGCAAATTTGAGCCGATTACATTTTGAATTGTTTGGTTCTTCCTATTGTAAACTATTTTTATCCTTGTTAATAACACTTTGTTTATAAGTGTGTGTTTTTTTTTTTTCGGTTTTTGCTTGCCTAGTTTTTTTTTTTGTTACATAACGTTTTGTGTATTTGTTTGGAGTAGGTTTGTTAAATATAGTCCTTTTATACTGGAATTCTAACCATATATCCTACACTGGAAACTTATAAGTTAAAGGGTTTATTAACATACAAGAGTAGTGGTGAGATTGGCATCTGAAATACAAGGCTCTACCTATATAATACTAATGTGTGTGAATACTAATGTGTGTATGCAAGAGTGTAGAATATTCCTCTGTTCCTTTCCTAAGATAATTCTACTACCCAGCAAGTCCATGTGGCCAAGTTATACACATCATAGCCACACCTTGTAGATTGTTCCAGCCAACCAAATCTCATGTCCAGTGTCCTTAAGGTAATGATCACTAGATGTTACTGTAGTCCAAGATAATTATCCATTTCACCTTTTCTCGACCCCTTTTCTCTTTTGGGTTGATTCCACTGCTTTGTGTCCATGATGCAAATACACCCCTGTGGCTTCTTTTGGTAAAGACCAGTTTCTGTTTAATTATCACCAGGGTGTTATTCAAGAAGTTTCTTTGCTTTGTTGTTTGATCACCAGCAGGGTATCATTCGGGAAAGTTAGCTTTCCTTTGTTTCTTATGACAGATAACATAACAGATAGCTGGACATCCACAAGCAAGACATTCAAGCATATTAACCTCTTCATTACAGCTCCAAAATTGGTTAAATACTCATATATTTATAACATTCCCCTCTTTGTGTCTGAATGACACACATTCGTCATGTGGTAAGAGATAGGACGTTGTTAACTGTGGTGGCAAAATCCTCTTCACAAGATGGGGCAAATCCTCTTCAGATTTGTGGCTACTAGTGTGGCATATGGATTACAAGCTAGGCCCTGAAATGAAGTGTGGATACTACATGAGTATATATCTAACTTCTAAATAGTATATATCTAGCCTTGGATATCATACGCTTCACATCACCAGTGGACAATTTGTACATAAATCATTAATCATTAACATTGATCACAAATCATTAACAAAACGGTAAATAAAAAAACAATAGGTTTGAACATAAAACAAAAATAGAGTTTATACTAAAATGTTAAATACTGTAAAAGATACTTTCACACTTTCTGTAAAACTAATACTTTGACATTTCCAATTCGAATGGTCTTTTTACATGTCTAAAATACGTGGTCCTAATAATGCTTTCAATTTGACATATGTAACAAGGAGTAACATAGAATATAAGGGCATTTCAAGGAAAACATACACGAATATGAACATTTGATTTTAAGCTCAAAGACCGGGTCCTCCATTCTTTTGCAAAGTGTTAATACTGTTTTGTCATGTACTTATGCCCTGTATAGCATTACAGAATATGTTGGCATGTTGCAAATAGTGTATAATAATACTATCAATAAATGACCTGGTCCACGATATTATTTATGTACTAACATTATAACACTACCATAAAATCAACTTAGGACCCAGGTCACCAACAGACATATAACATTAATCTGGAAAGTACACACTGAATAAAATACTATTTCTACATTTTGATCTAACACAAATAGGCAAACATTTTCAAAAACTAAGGAATTGGGTAACATTTTTAGGAATGCAAGTTTGGTGCATTCATGGAGCGTAATTATAACTAAAAAAATATGTATTTCATAATTTGTGTTCAACATCCATTTAGATAACCGTAGTAAGCATATAATGTATGTCTACAGTGCACAAATGCACCATAGAGAAACACATACCCTTTTATATAGATAATGCCAAATTTTGGTGATGACCTAAAATGTTGTAATGTAATTTAGTCTGTGAATTCATCTCACCTTAGATATGTACAACATAATAACATATACTTTAACTACAGAAACACTGAATGGGTTACTTAGGTCCTGTTAACATTTAAATCAATTAATTACAGACAGGACAGATTATATGAAACTAAATGAATATTAATAAATCTAAACCAATATTATTAATGAAACTGAACAATGGTCAATATCCCCCCTTTTATGGAGGCAAGAAGACTTTCTGCCTCCATAAACATTCATTAATAATATAAAAAAAACTATGTGGACTTCTTAAAAATAAAAAATAAAACCACCCAGAATCAAAATTTATAGGGTTAGTTAAGATTAGTTATTTATCTTAAAGAAAAAAAAAAAAATGAAATGTTAGTATCCAGTACATATCACAAAAATGGCAAATCAAATTGTATATTATGCTTGTACTACAAACTTAGACACAAATAGAAACCAACAATAATGTAGATGTATTTCATTGGTAATGGTCATCCTTACTAAAATACTTAACAAAAGAAAAAATCACCTAAGAAGTATTTGAGTCCATTGATCTACCAATAATATAAAAAAAAAAAAAAAAAAAAAAAAAAATATATGTTGATAAAAATCGATACTTATGGTTTCACGATAAAACTGCTTTGTCTCTCATATACAGATATATATATATATATATCGCCTATTCTAAGTTATTTTAATTGGACAGTTAGAATTGGACATATATATATTTACTTGTGTTAAGAAAAAAATAATAAACTTTTGTTAGCAATTTTACTAAAATCAACCATTACTGAATGATATACATGTACCATATTTAATTAACAAACCTAACTATAAATTGTGTTATATATTTAAATATGCTCAATTGTACCATTTAATACCTTGACTTTTCACTAAATGTAAATGTTTGATTTTACATCTTTATTATCTAGGTGTTTCCGTCAGTACTTATAAACAAAAGAAATCAAGGCCATCAGTGTTCTGCTATCTGTTTACTGTGAGTTACTGCATCTGAATGTTAACAAAAAGTAAATAATCCTGCTTTGAAGTTAACGTTTTAGCCAAAGGCAAACACCTCCTACTGACCATAGATACCTATTGTTACAGGGCATTTAACATCCTGGGGACATCTTTCTCCCAGCTGTTACTTTGTTAAGAAAATCAGTGTTTGAAAAAATATATAAAAAAAAAAAAAAAAACAGAAATAAAAATTAAAAAAAAAACTTTGTTCAGAAAAAACAAACAAAAAAACAAACATATATATAAAAGAAAATCCGACACACAAAATATCACATATATGCTCACTCACACAGAAAATTCGGAGTGAAAAAAAAATAAAAAATAAAATGTTTAAAAAAAAAACATAGGTGCCGTGCCATACATACACTGGTTCAAAACAAACTAAAAAAAAATTAATAAACCCATAATAAAAAAATTTAAAAAAAAAACACAAAACACAGGTCAAGGCACAAAAAAAAAATGTCTTGTTTAAACCCTAGAATAAGTTTTTGAGGGAGTAAAAAAAAAGGAATGTTGCCAACGGAGTGTTCCTACAAACATAAACAAAATTAATGCAAGTGAATAAAATCTAGTTAAACATAAGAGAATCAAACACAATTTAAATGAACAAACTGAAACTCTTAACAATTAAAAATTAAATTGTTTGCAAACAATTTTCCTATGAGCTCAGAATGGTACCACTTGGTTTTAGTAACTTATATAACATAATTTAGAGATTGCCAATATTTCATATTAATATTCATAGGTATTACTAAATATGTTGATACTCCCGATGCAGATTAAAATGAGTATTACTTCCCTGCAAGAAAAAACAAATGAAAAATTAGGTTCATTTCACAAATTTCAAACATGGCAATTTATAATTCCTATAACCAACCATTTTGTTCTGTATACAAACAGCTCTCCAAGGTAGGAGCCAAAGAATATCTTCTATGCCCTTCATATTTGAAAGATTTTCTTTTAGTCTCATAAGGCTTTTTATTATGGTTCCAGTGCCTCACTTTGCCGTGATATCCCATAGCATATTCCTGGCCTGTTCCACATGTCCTGTACCAACAATACTTTGTCTTATGACCTACTTTCCCACAAGAAAAGCAAACATGGCCACCATTAGTTGGATTTGAGGCTGTATGGTAACCTAAGGCATTAGTAGTAATGGGGACATACACAGATTTTGCTGTAGCAGCAGTATCCCTTCTCCAGTCTTCTAACGAAATTAAAAATTCTGAAAAGCTGCGTGCATTGCCTAATATATTCCGGTTTGTAAAGTCCATGCCTTTGTATTTCCCAGCAAGTATTCGTAGCATCCTGGGATCCCCTATATCTAAGTCAGGTCTATGTGTGGCTTTACAGTAAATACTATGAAATTTGGAACAAAAAGCAAATGGATCCTCATTTGGTTGGGGCACAATAGTATTTAAGAATGATGTATCTATAATGTCCACACCTGACAACTGTAAGACCTGATCACTGCGCTGGTCTTGGTCAGCCCATACTCCATCTTGCTGTAGCAGATGTAATGATTTGCTATAATGTGGGGGTAACCATATCTTAAGTAGCTGGCAAGCAGTTTGATCATCGAGGCTATATTGAGCCACATACTGTTCAAAGGTGACAAGATTTACCAGCATATGGACACTTGGGTCAAAAGGAGGAATAAGGGCTTTGATCTTTCTGGCATATTTCTTAAAAGGGTCCTCTGCTGTATTTACCTGAATAGAGGGGACCTGTACATTCATTCCTCTGGGCTCTTGGCTGTTACTGTTTGGACTTGCTAGTCTGTCTGAGCACACTGGAATACATTCTGCACTGTCTGCATTTGTTACTGTATTAATGGCTAGACATGTGTTGGGTCTGAATCTTTCCTCCTCCATTTTGTTTGCCTGTTTCAATACAGTATGTATTGGCACTGTGGGATCTTCCAGGCAATCCACAATTTTACCATTGCAAAACTCGGTCTTAACTTCAATATCACAATTACATTTCAAAGGTGTAACATTTTCTGAGGTAACATTAGACACAGGTGGAATCTCTAACTTTTCTAAAGCACATTTGTACTGTAATACAAGCTTTGCTAAATTACTATTATACTTCTGTTTCTTATGTATCACAGATTTTCTTATTTTACGAACAGCATCCTCAAACTGCTTTAACAAATCATTAAGCAATTCTAATGCACTTAAATTACCTCTACACACATATTCTACTGTGCAATTATCTGCAAAACTATTAATTACTTCCATCTCACCACCTCACGATGACCAGTTGTGAAGCCTCAGTGTAGTCCTCCTCATGGAACGGTACCTCTGCGTAGAGTGCCGCTTGTCCTGGGCGCACCAACCAATTTTCTTTAAACAGGAACGGTTCACTGGCCTGGCTCAGCCAATGTTAAATATAGTCCTTTTATACTGGAATTCTAACCATATATCCTAACCAGTTAACTTACATCTGACTGCTATAAGAACTCCAAATACACTGGAAACTTATAAGTTAAAGGGTTTATTAACATACAAGAGTAGTGGTGAGATTGGCATCTGAAATACAAGGCTCTACCTATATAATACTAATGTGTGTGAATACTAATGTGTGTATGCAAGAGTGTAGAATATTCCTCTGTTCCTTTCCTAAGATAATTCTACTACCCAGCAAGTCCATGTGGCCAAGTTATACACATCATAGCCACACCTTGTAGATTGTTCCAGCCAACCAAATCTCATGTCCAGTGTCCTTAAGGTAATGATCACTAGATGTTACTGTAGTCCAAGATAATTATCCATTTCACCTTTTCTCGACCCCTTTTCTCTTTTGGGTTGATTCCACTGCTTTGTGTCCATGATGCAAATACACCCCTGTGGCTTCTTTTGGTAAAGACCAGTTTCTGTTTAATTATCACCAGGGTGTTATTCAAGAAGTTTCTTTGCTTTGTTGTTTGATCACCAGCAGGGTATCATTCGGGAAAGTTAGCTTTCCTTTGTTTCTTATGACAGATAACATAACAGATAGCTGGACATCCACAAGCAAGACATTCAAGCATATTAACCTCTTCATTACAGCTCCAAAATTGGTTAAATACTCATATATTTATAACAAGGTTTATTAGATTTCTCAAATTACATACATTTAGCATTATTTCTGTATTGAATACTGGGAATGTATTTGTACTTATTGAGGTATTGGATTTGCATATTTCTGTACATGTTTGTAATAGTTCCCAGCTTTAACTCTCTTTTTACCAAGGAGTAACTTTTTTTTATATTATTTTAATTTTATTTCTTTACCTATTTACCATATTTTTCCATGTATAAGACGACCCCTGTTTTTTGAGCCCAAAATTAAGAAATATTTTAAACGCCAAACAGAACAACTTTGATATTTTATTAAATATTCAAAAACAGAACATCTTTACCGTTTTTTTTTTGGTTTGTTTGTTTGTTTTTTCCTGACATTTTTTTGGGCTAGTGCTCAAACTGTTAATGCAGTACTCTGAAGTTATACTGTATTTTTATCTGCTTATATGCAGAAAATGTGTGTATACATGGAACATGATCACATTTGTATCTGATGAGCAGTTTGTCATTTTCATGCAAACCTTTTAAAAGGAAAATAAAAGTTTTTAAATGTAATATGTTTTTTTTTTGTTTCAGGCATCATTTCTAACAAAGAAGCTAAATATTGGTGGGAAAAGAGTAAATCTTGCAATTTGGGTAAGTTTTCCATTACTTCCATGCATTATAGTTGTACATTAAAATTAAGATACATGGGAGTTCCCTGGTGGTCCATTGGTTAAGATTCGGTGCTTTCATTGCTGCAATCTGGGTTCGACATGACTGTACGACTCAAACACACATATTGCATGGATTCGGTTTAAAAACTTTACAGTGTAGTTGGTAAAATGGACATGATATACAGTGCGCAGGCATGGTAAACTCCCCACCTTCCACAAAATAGTCTTTATTCCAGCATCTTCATCCAAAGTTCAGCTGCCCGATTGTCCGATTTCATCAGGGTCAACAATTCATAAAATAATTTACTACTATCAACCACCTCTATTTTAAACACCCTGCATAAATATACTTGTTAAGTCGCCAAACTTTACCCCTTGATCCTGACTGTACAGCATTCACATGAAACCCTCGGGAATCGCGCAAGAGCCTACAAGCCTAATTTATTCTTAGATACCAGAACTAAGTAACTATATCCCAGCAACCATTCTAAAAAAAAAAACATTAATATTTTACAGTAGGATCTGCTTAGACAGTGTGCATAAAAGTGAATTATGACGTGGGTGTCGACAATAAAGGGTCAATAACAGCAAAGTGTGTTGGATTAGTTGGGAAGGAATTCATGAAAGCATATCACTATATTCAGAAATGTTGAGAAGAACATGATGGCAGTATGTCAGATCGGAATAAATTTTAAATATGTTTATAATTTCTTAAAAGTTCTTCTGGAAACTGGTAGGCCAGGATTTAATGTTAACCCTTCCAAATACATGTGAGGCAATTAGTGTTCAGTTGAATAAAGGAGAAGGAATAACTGGGACACCTATATTACCTTGCTTATTTGGAAATCCTAACAGGGGATGGAGTACCCAAAGCTTAGTGAGCCTATGTAAAATCAACCTCCTGTAGCACTAGTTTAATCCTTACCGAGAACTATTACATGTTAAGTAATAGCTCTCACTATATTTCAAACTATAATCTTTGCTCCGACTGCAGCAGAGAAGGGGTTAAATATATGAATGTGGGGTTTGATAACCTTCTCCTATGCCTTGCTACGCCCTATGAGCCCTGGTATCCCCTGGAATCCACTTAAAATCAGAGACCACAGTCGTGCTTTGGGGTCCGTGACTAATTACCCCTAACTGTTACACACTAAATTCTAACTGCCTGATGAGGGGACCAACAGACTCCCATAGGCCATATCCCCTACATGGTTCCTACAATACTCCAAGGGCCCTATAGCAATTTACCATAGATTCCCATGCCACCATAAAAAATAAAAATGTAATTCAAGTTCCTCCTGAGGTTTCCCCTCCTCAGTCTTCCTCACGAATAACAACTTTTTTATACTGCACTCACCTTTTCATATACTGTTTTTCGAGACTTGTTATTGACGAACATGTTGATCATATTTTAGCCAGTCAGGTTTGAGTGTGTGAATGCAATAACCAATCAGAAGACTACTGCCCCTTTTCTGATCAGATATTTGAACTAATCAATGCAGGAATTTTAATAGTGTTTAATTAGTATTACCCTTATCTAATTGGCTACTGAAAGTTGCTTTGTAAGAATTCCCATCAAGCTTTCAGGAGATCCAATGGGAGCCATGTAATAGAATCTTTGATCACTTATTTTCATTACTTTTTGGTCACCTTTCTTCATTTAGCCTAAGATTTGTTAGATCTAATTCTGTCACCAGCTGTCTGAGGTTGAATGTAATTTGCTAAATTACAGGCCTTACTAATTCCTAGTAATGAAGTACTATTGCAGGTAATGGAATATTCCTTTCACCGGTTACAATATTTTTCTCATGATGTTGCATGAGATTTTATTTTACAAAATTACAATTGGGAATTTCCCTTGGCTGCTCTGAAGGGACTGCAGTATGCTGTTCACAATATGATAAATTAACCAGTAAAACATTTTAATTGTAATTTTGCTAGAAAAAGTAATTAATTTGTGCCAAGTAACTTCTAATTATAACCATTTTTTTGTTTTCTGTTTTTATGCACAGGATACTGCAGGTCAAGAGAGATTTCATGCACTTGGTCCCATTTACTACAGAGACTCTAATGGAGCTATTTTAGTTTATGACATTACAGATGAGGACTCTTTCCAGAAGGTATGAGTGATTGAACATTTTCAGTGAGTAGTAAACAGATTAAAATGTAACGCCGTCCTGCCAGCTTTCATAGCACTGCACATGATATTGTTGGAGAGCCAGTTCTGATATCCAAATCCAGCTGGTAGGTTTAGTAATGGCTGTTCCCTGATATAGCAGTCTCTGCACTAAATGCATCTCTTGAAAATACTATCATTTATTCTTACTATGATTGTGTTTTCATACTTCAAAAATAAGCGTCCATTTAAAATTAAAAACCTACATGATACCAAATTTGTGATCAGTGTTAAGTCTCTAGAAATTCATTTTTTTCCCCCTACAACATCAGGGCCTCCCAAACTTTGAATGACTAACTTTGATTTAAGGTTTTTTCACCAATGCACCTCTGGACCTCTATGGAGAAGTTGGTTCTTCCCTCTACTGGTTGTGCCTGATTATATACAGTACAGCTGAATGAATCTTTTAGAAGGAAGTTCGGATAATGTTTCATAAACAGTTTTGTAGAATTAAACATGCATATACAACTTTTGTAATCTGTAAATCTGCTCTTTAGGATTGAAATGTGTCTTTCTTTAAAATATAAAATAATGCTTAAAGGATCACCAATTTCGATATAATAAAAAAAGAGAAAGGAGATTGGATGTTTTTTGGCTTGCTTCTTTTTGCAAGATAAAATAAGTAAGCTGAAAATATTTAATATATTCCACTAAAAATGCTTTTAAAATTTATAGAAGAGATTGTGGTTTCTTTGTAAAAGTTTTCAAACCCACACATACATGCAAGAACTAAAATCATAAAGTAAACTATTAATTGGGGGGTAGGTACTTTTTGATGCCTTTGCAGGATTGTTCATGAGTCCATAACATGTACATGTTTAATTTTATTAAACAATCTTAATTAAAGCTCTTTTGCCTCCTTCCCTCATCTGTGACCCAAGGACACACACCCTCATGGCACAGCTCTGAGAGTGCTTTGACAAACGGAATGGAATCTTATACGCAAGATTATCCCAAAAATGTTTTATGTCCAAGCTTATAAATCTGTTCATGTCATTAGTTTGGTACATACTTGACAAAGTATGCTGTTTTTCTTGATCTACAGTGGTCCTCTAAACAATTTGTGGTACCCTCCTAAGATTCAAGGTCTTCTTAGTTTTAGTTGTCTATATTGCACTTTTTCCCCACCATGCTATAATCTGCATACATATTTGCAGGTCCCACACATGTTGTAAAATACAGTGTTTTTGCTAGTTTTGGCGTCCTACTTGCCTTCTCCAGTGTCGTGTTATTGACTGCTCTCAGCTTATAATCATGTGTTTGACAGCTGACTGATCATGTTTTTTTTTGAGTGCTGCTATCCTCCCCATGATTTTGGGTGTGAATGACAAGGGTACAGTAGATGCTTTCTTGTATGAATGAAGTTACTTATTGTGTATTTTCACTATATGCATTAATGGATGTGTGTTTTTTTTTTTGTTTTTTTTTATAACGTTTGAAAAATGTTTTTCAAAATGTTAAAAATGAATTGGTGATCTAAATTAACAAAAGGTATGTTTCTTCAGCGAAAACATGCAAGTTAAACGACCACTGGTATTGTTTTGGTTTATATGATAATTTGTTTAAACGGGATAATGAGCAAAACATAATAAGAAAACAGTTTTTTTGTCTTGCATAATTTTTGCTGCAGGGATTTATTTTGTGTTTTTTTGCAGGTGCTGCCTGCTACTTCGTTGGCAGGTGTGTCTTTTTAAATAGTGAATTTCCTTACAGTCATGCTGTGAATACAGAGTTTCTACTGCTATATTACTATTGATTAGGCACAATCTTTTCTGTACATTCAAAGTCTCCTCCCATCTCTGCAAGTGATCTGCTAAAAGCAATATGGCAGATTCCGCAGTAGCATATAAAATGTAATTAGACAGAGGCTGTTCATTTATTTATTTTTTAACATCCTATACACATGTTACATATGATCACTAGTCCAGACTAATATTTCTATTTTTCTTACAGGTAAAAAATTGGGTGAAAGAATTAAGAAAAATGCTGGGAAATGAAATTTGTTTATGTATAGTAGGTAGGTTGTATTTTTACTCTTCAGATTATTTACGTTCGCTCCCTGATTTTCATTAGGGAGCATAACATTTTTATGTCAATGTCTTGAATCTTTTATATTTTTTTAAGTATCCTATGTTATAAAACATTTTTATATAAAGGAAATCTCCTATACTGTCTATAGGATGCTATAGTATACATGTTTATTGTGTTTGGAAAGTTGGACTAACAAACCAAGAAAAGAGAAATGTAAAATTATTTATATACTATATTTTAAGGCTGGGAATGTTGTACCTTCGGCTCTCATTGCAAGCCACGCAATGATCGCCTCTCCTTCTGTCTACTGTATGGGCATTGCTATGAGCGCCTTTGGCGTTCGTCGTAAGCTTGTCAATGAGCGGCTTTGCCGCTCAGTGCAGGCCTTGTCAACCCACAACATCCGTGCTTTGCAATGATCACCTCTGGCGCTCATTGCAAACCTCTCTCGTCTACTTTGCCGCTCATTGCAGGTCTTGTTGACCTTCAACTTTTAGTGCTTGGGAATGCCATGTGTCTCTTTCCACCATCTTCCCCCCTGTCCCTTCCCTGTGTCTTTCTCCTCTCTCTGTGTGTGCGTGTGTGTGTGCTTAATGCTTGCATGGCACGCGCCGACTGCCGTTGGTTTTATTTTCAAAGTCCTGCATTCCTGGCGTTGTTTGGCCTAGTTTTTCAGCCGGTTTCAGAATTTTTTTTTTTTTTACTTTTTTTTTTTTTTTTTTCTGCTTAGCCGATTTCCGATCAAAAAAACTCCAAATATGGCTCAAATTTGTTTGCAACCTCACTCCCAGGCTTCCGTGCTGTGTGTGTGTGTTATTATTGTGTTTTTTTTATTTTTATTATTTTGCGGCAAAGTGTTAAATTTTGTCGGCCATCAGCATGAGCGCCTTCTGTGCTCATGTCTATGCTGTTTTTAAAGTCCTGTGCGACCAACATCGTAAACGTCACCAACATTCGTAAGATCCACATAGACGGTTGTCACAGTACCCAGAACCAATGCCCCAGCAAATTCATCCCAAAATCAGACAGTATGATATTCCTACACAATAACTTCAGAGCTACATCCAAAGATCTATAGGCCTTTATTATTTAATAATATTATTATTATTATTATTATTATTATTATTATCCTTTATTTGTTAATGATTGCATCATTGAGAAGACCAAAAAAGTAAGAAAATATCCCCATACTACCTGCATGAATACATTTTATTTTTAGAGCCGTTTCTGCACCTCTTAGGTTACCAACAGGACTTCTGAAACTCTGGTCAGGTTAGACCATCATGGCATTGTTTGTTTGTTTGACTATAATCCACAATGACATGGTGTCAAAAAATAAGGGTGTATAAAGCCCAAAAAAACATTCTTGTCCATCAAGCATGTGGTGGATGTGTTTAGATTTTGATTGATTTATAGCTACAGAACTGGACCTAAATAGAATTGTGTATAAATGAATGCCCTTAAAGGACCCCTGTCTGTGCTAGGTGATGTACCCTTTCTGTGAATAGTTATATATATTTCTCACATCACTATCTTGCAGGGTGCAGAGTTTATTATTTTTTATTATACAGCCATTTTTGTTCAGTTTAGAGACTTTTGTTGTTGTTGTAATTGCTATGTATTTTGTTTCCCATCCAGGTAACAAAGTAGACTTGGAAAAAGAAAGACACGTCTCCATTCAAGAAGCAGAAGCGTATGTTTGTTTTTCCAATTCAAGCAGTTCCTTTGTAACAATTTTCTGTTTTTCCCCACGTAATAGATATTATTATTTATTTATTTTTGGCTATTTATAGGTATGCAGAATCTGTGGGAGCAAAGCACTATCATACTTCAGCCAAACAGAATAAGGGAATTGAAGAATTATTCCTTGATCTTTGTAAAAGTATGTATCCAATGTATTTTGTTCTGTGATTCTGTCTTCAGTAGGCTTATTAAGAGAACTGCTCAGATTTTCCAACAGAAAAACAGCAAGAACTTTCTTTGAGGAAGTAAAGATATAATTTTTAACTAAGATACCCTAAAAATAAAACGTGTTCTTCCTTGAAGGGGCAAGGAAAACAAATATTTCTATCCTGCATTTAAGTGCATGTTTTAAACTAAAAGTGTCTTCATTAAAATTTAAAGAATAGTAAGACTTGTTTTAAACTTATTGGAAACGGGAAATGTGTGTGTGTGTGTGTGAGCAGAGAGCGTATCCATGACTCTAGATCTCATTGGCAGATACCTAAAGCTATAGTCTGGGTGACCAGAACAAACCCCCATATAGTTATACATTCAAAGCTGTATTTTCTGCTCCAGGGCCTTCATTTTTAGAAATAGAAACCCAACCAAGAAAAGCCTTTAGTGGCCCTTTTTAACTAATGAAGTTGAATAATATATTAGTGTTGTAGCGCATCCACAGATTTTGAGGCTCTGGTGGTATAATAAAAACATGGATACATAGTACGAAAAATAAGACCGTACAGTAAATTGTTTTACTTTAACTTTTGTAATATTTCATGAGAGCAGTAACCTAATTTCCTCCTCTTCCAAATGATGTTTTACATAAATTTTTCATTTACCTGCACTCTATTTCAACTCCTTCTGTAGTGTTAGTGTGTGTGTGTAAGTGATATCAAGGAAAAATAATATATTTGTGCAGAAATTACCATATTGTTATACATACTTATAGTTTACAGCTCAATTATAACATCTCGTACATTATTAGGATGCTCCTATAAATGTATTGTAAGTTTTGATTATTGTGTCCTTTTTAACGAAGAATATTAGCCCACAAATCTACCAAGAAAGCACGGCCTATGACCTAGACTGCAAAACCATATAAATGTATTTCTATTTTATTATTGTTGATATCAAAAACAGAATGCTTTTTATTAGGACTACTGCAAAGCCCCACCACTGTTGTTTATCTCTAGATTTATTTATTTTTAGGGATTTTTTTAATATTGATTTTTCACTTCTGTAGGAATGATTGAAACTGCACAAGTAGATGAACGAGCAAAAGGCAATGGTCCAAGTCAGTCAGGAGCCGCAAGACGAGGCGTACAGATCATAGATGATGAACCACAGGCGCAGAGCTCTGGAGGATGCTGTTCTGGATAATTGTATAAACTGTGTGGATTTTGCCCCGTAAGGAAGATTGCCATATTCCAAGTCACACATTCTTTTACCATTGGAGTAATAGAATTTAACAGTATTTTAAAACCACATAACACAGCAGAGACCATAAGTGCTAAACTAGTGGAGTCTGTGACCAGAGAATTGGCGTTTTTGTACAGCTGTTAACAGAGCAATTACCAATGGCCTTTTTACATATGCTTTTTTTTTCTTTAATGAGGAATAATATGCATGTAGAAAAGACCTACTTAAAATTTCATTTATATTCTTTTTAAATCTGATCTTTATTTAATAACTTATATACATTTGTTAGAATGGTATGCATATTGCAGCCCTCTGTATTTTGTGGAAGACTAATCATATTTCTTCTAAAATGCAATATATATATATTTTTTTTTAATGGCAGATACCTGCCATACTATTTTTGCAGGGTTTGCACATGTCCTAACTGTCCACTTTGATTATACTTTATCCATTCTGTAAGCTGATCTGGTAAATGTGCACTGTACATTACATATTAAATATTTTATCTGCTTTTTCATGTGCAGAAAAATGTACTATGTTGTGTGTGAATTCAGTTGGCAGACTTCCTTTTTAATCTCTTTTGGTTTCATTTAATTTCCCTGTACATTGTGGTCACATTTTTTTAATATAATATATACGTGAATTGCTCATCTGCAGATATATCCGAAGACTCCTCCTGTAATAATTTGTGGATTTCTGCAGCCTCAAATGAATAACTTGTAAAGACTATTTAGAACCAGTGCCTCTTGCCTGGTACTTTATTAATCCCATGTATTTGTTATTATTCGTTGTAGAATAAATCATTGTTGGTGTCTAACAATGGTAACCTCTCTAGCTTTAGTTTTGCCATAAAATAATTTGTGTGACTTTTCAAACTGCACCACATAATGCAATATATATATATATATATATATATATATATATATATATATATATATATATATATATATATATATATATATATATATATATATATATTTTACGGCAATAACATATAATATTATTATTCTTTTTTTCAATACTACTCCTACCCCAAACTGTGCAGATAATTTTATCTACATCGATTATAGGACTCTGGTTTATTTGGGGGGGGGGTTATAATTGGCAGTAATGGAAACAAGCAGTTCAGATATTTTGAATCCCTATGAATACTTGAGTAGAGTATGATTAGGCTGTGGTCGTTTTCCTAGAATACATGTATTTTTATTTCTTTTTTTTTTTTTTTCCCATTTATAGATTTGTGAATAAGAAAAATAAGCCTGATTGTAGTAAATATTACTTCAAAAGACATGTTGTCATTTCACATTGTGGTTCTTGGAAACTGTAAAAAGGTAATGGACTTTGATAAACACCTATTTAAGGCTCAAATGTGACCTCATTATCTATATGCCTGTTTGGCAGAATGTAATTGTCTGAGTGAGGGACTATAGTACTTGGATTCAAAATATCCACTATATATTGAAGATAAAACATTTGTGTGAAATTATATTAAAATAACATTGACTCTGTTTTGCTGATACTTCTGTAACTAGTTGGAAGAACTGTTATATCAGAATATTTTTCTCTATTTTCTTGCTTTTATAAATCGCTGTCCTTTTTTCAATCTTTTTATACTTTATGGTTATTTTCTCAGCAAGTATAATCACATTTCAGGAACATACCGTATTGGTCCGAATATAAGCCGCACCCGCATATTAGCCGCACCCGTAAAGTTCAAGGGGAAAAAATTGAAAAAAGATAGTACTCACATATAAGCTGCACCCGTAAAGTTGGAGAGAAAAAGACTCTCAAAGTGATCCGCCATTGCAAAAAACAGGCTTTTTTTGTGCAGGTTACAGGCTTTACAGGACGTTAGAATCACTAAAACCGTAAATCGCTATTCAATATCGCAGTCTAAAGCCCTAAAATCGTGCACCCTTAACTCTCAATCGCTCAAATCTGTAGTAATTTTGCATTAGCGAATAGAAGCCGCACGCGTTACAATCAAAGTTCGCAAAACGGCAATGATTTTTTTACGGTCGCGAATATAAGCCGCACCCTTAACTCGCAAGCTCAAAAATCGGAAAAAAGGTGCGGCTTGTATTCGGACCAATACGTTATATACACACACAGTAAAGAGAGTTTGCACACTATTTTTTTTTCCTGTGAACTAGCCAAGGTCACACTCATCCTATTGATAAGGGGAGCAGGGCAGGACAAGATATTTTTGCACAAAGTGGTTAAAGCAGAAATTAACTTATTACAAAACTGACAACTGAACTTAAGTTGTTCAGATGTCTGCAGTCCTCCTCAAATACAACTTTCATTCACCAAGAAGCTCAAGATCTTTTTATCATTTTAATTTTAAAACTTAGCTTTAACAAAAGCATAGACATAAGTTAAGTTGTCTGCTCTGCCGAGTTTCTCTGTTCTGACGAGCAACAAAAATGGAAGACTGATCCATTATTCAAATATTTACGTTTAGAGGTTCAGACCCCGGCCAGAGTATCAGAAAACATAATTACGGCATATGTTTGGCTACTCTGGCAGAATCTTGATATATATATATATATATATATATATATATATATATATATATATTAGCGCTATGGCAGCTCTTCACTATGCATACAGTCATCAGCTTCTTCCCAGTACCTGTGTCCTGAATGACATGATAGATGAAGTCACTAGTTGTGTCTGCAGTATCTGGAAAATTTAATCTAGCAAATAATTGATGTGACCTGCAGCACCCAATCTAAATTATATTTTATATAGTTGTGTATAAAAGCTACTTTTTTTAAAAATGTAATACAGTGTTTGTGTTTATAGCTGTGTGGCGGTAGAATGTGTTAATATGAAGGGGGGAAAAAAAACATAAAAAACATTTGAGAACCTTCCATTTTATTAAGAACAATTGCGATTTACACTGCTATTTTTAATTTTTTTTTGTTTGTTTTTTTCTTTTACACTTCAGTTGTTTCAGAATTCAGTAGTTAATAAACACCTAGGTTATAGAGTAATATTTTTCCACATTTTTATTTTACTTTAGTTTTTTTTATTAAAAGCATGTTTTGTTTACAACGAAGTAAAAATAAAATACAAGAATTTATGTTAAAATTTTTTAACAATAGTTGTCTCCTACTTCGCTTATAAAGAAACAAAAGGTTCTCATACGTCATAAGACAAATATAATCATGTTTACCCCTCATATCATTATTTTTTTTTTTTTCTTCATTGGAACTTGTCTCTAGTGAGCTCTCAGCTTTTCCTTGATAAATATTTTTGTTTGAAATAATCTTTATAATAGGCACTTTGATAGTCATGTAGTTTGTTACATGTAATTATACAATGTTTCTCTAACCAGAAAAAATAAATATTTAATGGCCTCTGCGCTATATTGAAAACGATAAGAGTTGAGGTTAAAATAAGCACTCTTCTGTATTACACTAAAGCTACCGAAGGGGATCGAAGTGAAAAGAAAGTCCACCTCTGATATTTTTTTTCTTTGTGTACAAGAATATGCAAGAGATGACATTTGGTTGATCTACAGTGGATATAAAAAGTCTACACACCCCTGTTAACATGTCAGGTTTCTGTGCTGTAAAAAAAAGAGGCAAAGATAAATAATTTCAGAACTTTTTTCCATCTTTTTAATGTGACCTATAAACTGTACAACTCCATTGAAAAACAAACTGAAATCTTTTAGGTAGAGGGAAGAAAAAATATAAAAATAAAATAATATGGTTGCATGAGTATGCACACCCTTAAACTAATACTTTGTTGAAGCACATTTTGATTTTATTACAGCACGTCTTTTTGGGTATGAGTCTATCAGCATGGCACATTTTGACTTGGCAAGATTTGCCCACTCTTCTTTGCAAAAACACTCCAAATCTGTCAGATTGCGAGGGCATCTCCTGTGCACAGCCGCCTTCAGATCATGCCACAGATTTTCAATCGGATGCAGGTCTGGGCTCTGGCTGGGCCATTCCAAAACTTTAATCTTCTTCTGTTGAAGCCATTCCTTAGTTGATTTGGATGTATGCTTTGGGTCGTTGTCATGCTGAAAGAAGAAGTTCCTCTTCTTCATGTTCAGCTTTCTTGCAGAAGCATGAAGGTTTTGTGCCAATATTGACTGGTATTTGGAACTGTTCATAATTCCCTCTATCTTAACGAAGGCCCCAGTTCCAGCTGAAGAAAAACAGCCCCCACCATGCCTGCCACCACCATGATTCACTGTGGGTATGGTGTTCTTTTGGTGATGTGCAGTGTTGTTTTTGCGCCAAACATATCTTTTGGAATTATGGCCAAAAAGTTCAACCTTGGTTTCATCAGACTATAACACCTTTTCCCACATGCCTTTGGGAGACTTTAGATGTGTTTTTGCTAAATGTAGCCTGGCTTGGATGTTTTTCTTTGTAAGAAAATGCTTTCATCTTGCCACTCTACCCCATAGCCAAGACATATGAAGAATACAGGAGATTGTTGTCACATGTACCACAGCCAGTACTTGCCAGATATTCCTGCAGCTCCTTTAATGTTGCTGTAGGTCTCTTGGTAGCCTCCCAGACCAGTTTTCTTCTCATCTTTTCATCATTTTTGGAGGGAGCTCCAGTTCTTGGTAATGTCACTGTTGTGCCATATTTTCTCCACTTGATGAGGCCTGTCTTCACTGTGTTCAATGGTATATCTAATGCCTTGGAAATTCTTTTGTACCCTTCTCCTGACTGATACCTTTTAACAATGAGATCCCTCTGATGCGTTGGAAGCTCTCTGTGGACCATGGCTTTTGCTGTGGGATGCAACTAAGAACATTTCAGGAAAGACCAACTAGAGCAGCTGAACTTTATTTGGGGTTAATCAGAGGCACTTTAAATGATGGCAGGTGTATGCTGACTCCTATTTAACACGATTTGGAATGTGATTGCTTAATTCTGAACACCGCTACATGCCCAGTTATAAGAGGGTGTGCAGACTTATGCATCCACATTATTTTTTTTATTTTTATTTTTTCTTCCCTCCACCTAAAAGATTTTAGTTTGTCTTTCAATTGAGTTGTACAGTTTATAGGTCACATTGAAGGTGGAAAAAGTTCTGAAATGATTTATCTTTGTCTCATTTTTTTACAGCACAGAAACCTGACATTTTAACAGGGGTGTGTAGACTTTTTATATCCATTGTACATCTCTGTGTGCATGTATGTATGTCTCTCTCTGTATGCCTCTCTCTGTATGCCTTTATTTATGTATGTCTCTGTGTGCATTTTATTCTCTATGTATGTATGCCCTTTATATTACATAGTTACATAGTAATTGAGGGTTGAAAAAAACACTTTTAGCCCATCAAGTTCAACCTTTTAAGATCTCCTCTGATCTTCAATATGCCGATTTAGTTGTTAATTGATCCAGAGGAAGACAACAACAAAAAAAAAAACAACCCAGATAAACTTTGGCAGTTGTCTCAAAAGGGAAAAAATGAATTCCTTCCTGACCCCAGATACCTCCCTGGATCAACACTCCCTCTCTAATTAACCAGGATAACCCTAAATGCCCTTTTTTAATTAAAAATATATCCAATCCCTTGCCACCACCTCCTTTGTAGAGAATTCCACAGATTAACCACCCTTACTGTGAAGGACCCCTTTCTTTCTTTAAGGTGGAATCTTTTTAGTTCTAACCTCAAATGGTGTCCTACTGTCAGTTGAAAACCTCTTGGCACATGAAGCTCTCTTGACAAATCTTTATACGGACCCTGGATGTATTTATATAGGGTAATCATATCCCCTCTTAGACACATTTTTTCTAGAGAAAATAAGTGTAATTTGGTTAGTCTTTCTTCATAACTTAGCCCCTCCTTTCCCCTTTTTAGTTTTATAGCCCTTCTCTGTACTTTTTATGAAGTGGTGCCTAAAACTGTACTCTATATTCCAAATGAGGGCATACTACGGTTTAGTATAGTGTCATAATTATATTTGCTCCCCTTGCTTCTATACCCTTCTTAATACATGCTAATATTTTATTTGCCTTTGCAGCTGCTGCTTGGCATTGAGAACTGTTACGCAGGTGGTTGTCCACAACCACTCCAAAATCCCCTTTCAATATCAGATACCCCTAGATTTGCTTCATTAAGTTTATAGATTGCATGGTTATTTTTCCTTCCCAGATGCATCACTTTATATTTATTTGTATTAAATCTCATCTGCCATTTAATTGCCCATTTCTCTAATTTATGCAAATCCATTTGGAGGGAAATTACATAATTTTCTGATTTAATTACCTTGCAAAACATCAGCAAAAAGGATGACACTACTTTCCAATCATACTTCTAAGTCATTAATAAATATATGTTAAAAAGGAGAGGACCCAATACTGAACCCTGAGGAACCCCACTTACCACATTAGTCCAATCCGAGTATGTTCCTTTTACAATAACCCTTTGTTTCCTGTCTTTTAGCCAGCTCTTAATCAATGTGCATATATTTACTGCAATTTCTGTATTCCTTAGTTTGCACAATAGACTCCCATGTGGCACTGTATCAAAAGCCTTTGCAAAATCTAAAAAGACTACAACCACTGAGTTGCCATTTGAAAAACACAAAAGATATACAAATAAAAAAAAATAAAAAAACACTCATTGCATGGTGGGACAGCCAGGATGTCTGTGAGTGAGGTTGCACGCAAATTTAAGATGAATTTGCTGAGTTTCATCGCTCGAGGAAAAAAATGGCGCCTGAAAAAAATTATAACAGGGCTACATGACCCTGAAACGTGCAAAACACTGACAGGCGAGTACGACTTTGCCAGGGATGTACGAGGTACAAAAATACACTGAGAAGGAACGCAACATGCTTGCGAGGCGCATAAGACATAGACTATCGCCGCCATTTCACAATATTAACTTGCACATTACTACATTACAGTTTTGAAATGGCGGTTCTCCCGCTTAAACAAACGATTTCCCCTTGCGCACCCGGCCTATGTACTGCACACTTAGCACATTGCTGACACTTTCTCCTCAGCTGATCAACAGTCTCCCTGTAAATTTTCAAACACAAGCCAAACAGATTGTTAGCTCTTCAGGATATTGATTGCTGGATATTAATAACAAATAGGTAACATATTAATTTATTAATTGATTATAGTAAGGTACATTAATTTATTAATTAATTATATAAAAATAAAAAAAGGCAACATCTCCTACTTTACACTGCCCTTCCTTTATGAATAATGCTCATTGGCTGACAGGGATAGGACACTCAAAGCAGTTAAATATTTAAATCACTTTATTATGCTCTGACACCTGATACATTTTTGTGAGGCGACACGCAGGACTAAGGCGCTCTATGCGATGGCGCACATTGGACTGCGAGTCTTGCGAAACGAGCCGAGCAGTTCAGGCATGCACTGATTGCCGTTGGCGGCCCATAGGGCCGCAACCACGAGCCTCGCATAGCGTGGCGACATGCAGGACTTAGGGTGCCATGAGCGCCAAAGGCGCTCATTGCATTGCGAGCCTCGCAAAGCGAGGCTCGCAGTAGACTCCCATTGTGTGACAAACAGCATTTCCACACAATGGCAACACTGATTAGATGAAACTTCTCAATGCACAATCTACAAAGCGTTGCAAATCCAAAGCACCAAAATGCTTGGAAAGTATATACTTTATTAGCATATTCAAAAACAAAAGGAAAGATTTTCAAGCCAAAGCTAACTGGTTCATAAAGGATCATTGTAATGCATTTAAAAGTAAAGCATGTTGAGCATATACTATTAAAAAACAGTCAACAGCTTAAAATACATAAAATTGTATATTTTTTCTTGCTTAAAATGTCTGTTTCCCCCCTAAGCAGAGCTGCTTTTCTCCACCCCCTGGTGCCTTATTAGGGGGTGTGGTCAGCTCTGCTTGGAGACTGAACCATTATGGAAACTGTGCTATGATGTCAATGAAATCATTAGCTTTACCTCCATTGCCTACACAGGTAAAGCTGTGTTTTAACATGCATGCAGTTGTCCCATAAGCCCTGTCCATTAACCATCATAGCCCTGGCCTCCTTTCTTGAGCATCTCTTGTCGAAACCGGAATCTGACTGGTCAGACATTTTTTATTTTTTTTAGTATAGCTTCCATACAGTGCTTATTATGCCTCTGGGGAGGTGGAGAGAAGGAACTCAGCTTGAGGGAAAACTGACACGTTGAAAGATAATAAAAATACTAGCTATTATTTGAACTATATACTGTTTTTAATTGTATGTTCCTAAAAACAAACATATGAGGTTTATATATACATGCACTACAGAGGTTCTTTAAGTTCTGACATACAATTATGTATCATGCAAGTGAGTAGAGAACCAGCCTATAATACTGCATATATGTGCAGATGATGCATTCTGGGAAATAGAGAATGGGGTTGTGGAACTGGTTGCTTCAGTGTCTGGAAGACCTTGAAATTGTTTTGTTTACAACAGTGACGGGTAATATATTTCATTTAAAGGGCATCATATGCAGCCCCTGAGTCCTTAAAAGGGCCGCACAGTGCTTTAAATCTTTTTTTCATTTCACCCAAAGCAAAATGATAACATCATAGAGGACATTTATTAATTGATAAGAGGTATAGATAATGAGAAGTATTTAAGTGTACAATTAGGGATGATTTTCTAGTTTTAGAGAGATATGGACTATTTTGTTGGAGAGGGGTATGCTTTCGCACTTTAGAGAACAGGCTGGGGCCTCATGCAGTGCCAGGCTGCCTGTTGCTCACCACTGGTGTATAATGCATCTGCTGAATGCCTTTCTTGATGGCAGCAGATAGCTTTTATAACTAAAATTAATAGTATTTTTGTTATTTTTATACAATTTGTGCATTATATGGATCCTTTCATGTATCTTATATTATGAAGTGTATACAAATGGTTGAGGAGCAAATAATGTAAAGGTTATATTTCTTATTCCAAATACTTCACACCTGTTTAGATAAAAATGTAGGTACTGGTAAAAAATGTAGGCTTGTGTATGAATATCCAAGTTTCCAGGGCTATTAGATTTTTGCACTCTTTATGCAAAAAGCATAATTTATTTATGCAACGTATTACATAAAACATTTTATTTTTATTAATTTATAAAAATCCCTCTAATGATTATGTTGACACTACCAGGGGTTTCTACACAAGCCCCTGATCCCCACCCAATCAGCATGCAGCATTAGGGGAACAATGTTTAACTTATTTCACACCATCTGTGCCTTCCTCAGCCAATAGGAGAGCACTGATGTCAGCCCTGAAGTCACTGCTGGGATGTGATTCGTGCTGCAGTCTGCTCTCTATCTGTGCTGCCCACTCCTTTCACCACAGACACACTACATATCCCAGGCTGCTTTGCAGCATAGACAGGAACCCCAGATGTGTATTGAAATGTATCAGCTGTGGTGCTTTCGCCTGATTGGCCAAAACTATTTTTTGCATTTTATGCTAATTTACTTGGTTTGGAGGGGTTGTTAACCCTAATTTTCAACTGTCAGAAATTGACATTTTGCTAACTTCAAGGTAAGTGTTCAAATATTTATTTAATTCTCCTCTATCAGATGCATTCATAATCCAGCAAACTTAGATATGCCTTTAATGAACAGCAAGCATTCAAATCTTGAGGTAGGGGAAAATTGGTAACTGAACTTTCATAGCACTGAGAAACCTAATTTGAATAAATCTGATTGCTTGCCTCGGCTTTTCTCTTATTCAGATAACCCTGTGTGGACAATTCTTACATTGGAGGTATAGTCTATACTACTTCATGTAACAGGCATCCTTTTTTTACTTTTTCCTCTAAACCTTAGTGCCTTTAAAGTTATTTCTTATGTTTTTGGTAGAGTACTGGACCTTCATTTAGAAGATCCAGATTTGGAGGTATAGAGCCCAAGGAGTTTTTTAGAGACAAAAATCATGGTAATTTCAGAAAATAAAAAGGTAAGATTCTACTTGTTGCTTTTTTTTGTATTTATCTTAGAACTTAGGTGAACCTAAGTTTGAGGAAGGTGCTCTAGTGCTCTGAAAGTTTGCCTAACATTTCTCTTCAGCCATTAAACATATCACCTGTAGACCAATTTTATTTTTTATTACAACTAGCTAAAACTACCACACTGTATTCACACTCTTGTAATTGACAGAAACGGAGATAAAACAAGGGACATTTAAAAAGTTTGTGGCTTAAATATGAATATGGTTACAAAGTTGAACTTTTCTGTGCATTATTTATACTTATACATCAACTAGGAAATTGCCCATCAAAAATGACAGGAATAAAATTTAAAAGCTGGCAATGCTGTTTGCCAGACAATGCTTGGCTCTTCGTAAGCCCCTCCCAGCGTCTAATATACGGGCCTTGCGATGAGTGCCTTGGGTGCTCATTCCGAACCGCATAATGAGCGGCGCTCCTGGCAGAGTTGCATCCAGGTAGGTGCTTGAGCTACTGGCAGGAACCAGGTACTGCAGGCTGTTGCGAGCCCTCCACTGGCAGGAACTGTACTGTGGGGTGATGCGAGCCTGGGGTCCTTCAACGCTAATTGCAGCCTCCATCGGATGGTGGTAATACCAGGGCCTTGCGATGAGCCCTGCGGTGCTCATTGCAGCCTAAGTCCTGCGTGCTTCAAAGGCTCGCCTCGCTTTGCAAGGCTTGCAAGATCCACAAATATATATATGATTCTCTGCACATTATAAATAACTATATAGTTATCCATCATGTTTCATGTAGTTTCCCCAACACATTGTGTGTTTGATTAAGTCTTGAAATAAATAAAGGTATGATGTGAATGTTGAAAGATAATCTGTCACCCTGCAGTCAAATCTATTTTTTTGGTTGTAAGGAGATTAATGCCAAAGGCCATTCATCAGGACCGAGTTGCAACACTGAAGGAGGAATCCAATACCTATTCCATTATTAGGAAGTGTACAGCTGAATTAATTCATCACTATATCCACCATTCCAAAACTTGTTGACACCCTTCATGCTATGCCGATACGTGATGGTCAACTGGTTGTGCTGTGATCAGAGAGGTCCTGGCTATGCAAAAGAAGTTGAAAATGGCCCAGAAATGTAGAAGAACAATCCCACCCACTTACAATTTCCATTTCTTTCAGGCAGTTCAGATCTAACACATTTTCTGGCAGGATTACAACAGATGAAAAGTTGGTATACTACTTTAAGACAGAGACAAAAGAGTGGAAACACACCAGTTCTCTCCCTCCAAAGAGAGCCAGGGGATCTGTTCTGTTACTGAGGGAGTATTGCTAATGGTTTACCTTCAACTTCCTTGCAAACATAAGGAGTTTGTAGAATCAAATTAAAGAAAAATGCTATGGAAAACTTCTCGGTGAAGAGTTATGCGTAGGTGAGCCGTCCTGGTGAAACAGACTGAAACTCATGGAGGACCCCCTTTACTTGTCTGATCTAGGACTATCAGACTTATTCTACAAAACAGCATGGATAGCTCCCATTTTTTTTTCTCTTGATGATGATGATGTCATTGCTGCAGTTAAGGTATTCCCAAAACAAATATTCTTCACTACAGAAATGAATTCAACACTTTAAGTTTAGCTAAAAGATAAAAAAAAAAATAGGAACTTTTATTTACAATTTATTAAAAATCACCAAAACAATGTATTAACAGTATTAGCTGCTTCTGTGCAATGCCATATTACTGTCCCCTATTTGAATCAGATATGTAAGGGGAAGTATTGGACCCATACAGTCCTTAAATGATCCAAACCACACCAGTTAAGCCTGATTATAAGGGCTTTGTTATAATACAATGTGGATTCCTATTAAACTTCTTGCAATAATCTGCCCAATTTTCTCAGTGTTTTGTTAAACAAAACTTTCTCACTGAAGAGCCAAGGTGATATCTACAAACTCACTGGTAACCCTAATAGTGCCCTCTATAATGAAATAGGGGGATACAGGATCCTATGTCTCAAAAGAAAGACCTCCTAACTCAGGTGAACAAAATATGTAGGTGCTATACACTATTACCTATTACTGTTTTTTTTCCCCATTTAATAAAGTTCTCGGAGGATCCCTTCTCTAAATGTATAGTTATTCTGGATGTTTGACCAGATATGACTGATATGTTAAAAAAAAGTGCTATGCATTTTTCTATAGTGTTAGGTATTAGGTTTGTCATTTTATTTTTAGTCCGCTTCATGGCTCTCTGTGATCTATTTGTACCACACTGATTATATATCTGCATTGGCTTGCTGCTATATGTATAATTACTAAATTTTAAGTACAATTTAAAAATTATGCAATCTGTCATTGTCATTTTAAGATGGCAAATGATACCTCCACATACATTGAGAATTTTTTTTTTTTTGTTTGATTTTTATTAGACAGTCAGACATAAAACATTGAGCAAATAACACATTAGAAGTGGTAAGTAGAAATTAACAATGAACATATTCATCACATCTGTTTTCTCATTTGTCGTCTGCCTGTCAAAAACTCCTCTTCTTTTTCCGTTTTCTAGTTTTCTAGTAGCTGAAAGTAACTTTTAACTAAATTGGGGCTAAGGGGTAAACTATGCTTGATGAAGTCCCGTAACTATGTGAGCCGTGTTTCCTGTCCTCATGTTGCCCTGGGCCTAATTGGTATCAACTCATAGCTTGTAGACTCTGTGTTTAGGTTACTATACAGGGCTATTGATATTGGATAAATTAAGACTTCTCCTGCCTTGGTTCCCTTACTAGTTCCTCTGGAAGGAAAGCGTTACTCACCCTAATCATCTGCCGAGTCTTGTCTCCCAGGCGGCCCAACAGGAGGCCCAGTGCTTGTAGTTATGGTCAACCTCAGCGGATAAGATGCTCATGGACCGAACAAACTAAATTTTGCTTAGGACTACCTCGAACGATGGGGTGGGTGTTTTCCAGTGGGCGGCTACTACTTTTCTAAATGCTAGGAAAATTTGGTTGGTTAGGAATTGTTCTGAGTTGGACATCCCTTCTACCGGTAGAACCAAGATGGCCTCCTCTGGTCTCATGGGATAGCTTTGACCCCATAGTTTCTCTAGGGTTTTGTATGTATCTACCCAGGTGTGTCTAATCATAGGGCATTCCCATAGTTTATGAGTTAGAGTCCCTTTCTGGTTACAACCCCTTTCGCACATATCGCTAATCTCCGGGTTCCCTAGGTGCATTCTTAATGGGGTCAAGTACCACTTCATAAAAACTTCATATGAATTCTCCTTCAGAATTATGTTAAGTGATGAGTTTTTGGCTTGTTTCCGAATGTTGTTCCATTGGTCCCTATCTAAACTTACGTTGAGGTCCGCTTCCTACGCCGTCTCATAGTGGAGTTTGGGGGACGTGGCTAAATCGCTTAAGTGGTTATATATTGGGGAAATGTTCCCTTTCCCTCCCGGGAAGTTAATGCAACATTTTTCGAATATGGATTTGGTCTGTCCACCTTTGTTCTTAATGTTGAGAGTTAGTCTTTGGTTTATAGCGAGTAGGTTAAGACATTCCCCTGGAGGTAGGTGTTTGTCGTCTAAGAATGCGGCAGTGGACCATTTTTGATTAACTACTGGTAAGTCTGCTGCAATTGAGCAGTTATTTTCAATCCACCATCTGTATTGGGCATTAGTGTTTACTTTGGGGCTGGTTGATTGCGGCCACAGGGGGCTAAGCCCGGATTCTGGGTTTAGGAGCCTGTTCCTCCTATTTATGTCTTTCCATAAGTTTATTGTGTGCCTCACGCTAGTTGGAAGTGATTGGGGTAACTTGAAGCCCTGTTGGATGGAGAGCCACGGCAACTGATGCATGATTAAGTCATTGGTCCTCAGTATGTGTTTCTCTATCTGAACCCATACCGGGGGGGAATCTCTGACGTATCATTTAGCTAGTTGCGCTAGTCTAGCTGCTTTGAAGTAACAGGGAATGTCTGGAAATGCGAGTCCACCTCTCTTCTTAGTTGCAGTGATTGTTTCTCTGTTTATTCTAGGTTTTTTGTTGTTCCACAGAAAGCTCATTAATATTTTTTGTATCGTTTTCAATTCTTTTGCCAATATTGTTATAGGTATGGTCCTAAACATGTAGAGCAGTTTGGGGAGTATGTTCATTTTGATGACATGTAGCTTTCCTAGCCATGAGATCTTTAGCTCTGACCACCTGTGCAGGTCCCTTGTTATTTGTTTAATGAGGGTTGGGTAATTTGCTTCATTTAGGGCCTTTGTTGATTTTGTTATTTGTTTGCCTAGATAATTGATAGAATTCGGGGCCCATTTTATCTGAAAATTATTGGCTAGTAGTTTTTCCATGGAGGGAGGAAGGGATAAGTTAAGGGCTATGCTTTTACTCGTATTTACTTTGAACCCTGACAGTGGGCCAAATTTAGACAGAAGTTTGAATAGGTTGGGAAGACTAAATAGGTGTGTTTGAGATTGTTAGAAGGATGTCATCTGCGAAGAGGCTTATTTTGTGATCTGTCAGGCCGACCCATATTCCCGATATGTCTGTGTGTTGGTGAATAGCTATTGCGAGGGGCTCTATACTAAGGGCGAACAGCAGTGGGGACAGTGGGCACCCTTGTCGTGTACCTCTCGTGATTTAGAATTTTTGCAAATTGTGTCCTTGGAATGTTACCTGTGCAGTTGGTTCTGAGTATAGTGACGCAATGCTTTGAAGAAAAACTTCCGGTATTCCGAATTTGGTCAGTGTTGAGCTCATAAATGTCCAATCTAATCTGTCAAAAGCCTTCTCGGCATCAAGCGCCAACACCATCGCGTGGCCTCCTCCTCTCTTAGTTATGTCAATGAGGTCAATCATTTTTCTGGTGTTGCCTGGCGCTTTTCTACCCTTAATGAACCCTACTTGGTCCGGATGTACTACCTCAGGTATCAAGTCCGCTAGTCTGGACGCCAATATTTTAGTGTATATTTTTAAGTCCGTGTGGATCAGGGATATTGGTCTGTAGCTGGCACACTGGGTTGGGTCTTTTCCCGGTGTGGGAATCAGTATTATTTTAGCTTCTAAGAATTCCGGTTTTATTTTCCCCCCAGCTAAAAAGCTGTTAAAAAGTTTGTGTAAGGTGGGGCTAAGTAGGTCACTCATATGTTTGTAGTAGAGATTGGAATAGCCGTCTGGCCCTGGGGCCCCGTGTGCTTTTGTTGTCTTGATCGCCTCCTGTATTTCTTTGACCGAAATGGGCTCTAAGAGTGAGTTGGCTTTAGCGGGGTCTAGTTGGGGTATGTTTATGTTACTTAGTGTGTTTTCAATTTCTAGTTTGTGAGTTGGGGTACCTGAGTCGGCTGTTTTGGTATAAAGGTCAGCATAAAATTGCCTGAATTCGCTTACTATTTGATCTGGTTTGAAGACTATCTGCCTATTTTTGGTGATTAATTTGGCAATGAATGAGTTTGCTCTCTTTTCTTTTAGTCTGGTGGCCAACATTCTATCGGGCTTGTTTGCGTTTCTGAAGAATTTGGCTTCGGTTCGTTGTAGGATAGTGACCATTTTCCCTCTTAATATAGTGTTTAGTTCTTGTTTATACCCTAGTACCTTCTCGTAAGTGTGTCGTGACTTGTCTTTAACATATAGTTTTTGGGCCTCTGATATTTTCTGGTTTAGGAGTAAAATTTGTGCTTGGTCCTTTTTTTTTTTGATCGAACTAATTTGTATGCAGACTCTCCTGATCAGTGCTTTGTGAGATGCCCAGATTCCGTCTATGTCTATCTCCCCTACTGTGTTAAGATCAAGATATTCTGTGATTGCTGTTCTGACTTTATCTCTTGTGATTGGGTCGTTTAGTATACCGGGGTTTAATGACCACCTCGGGCTATTCCCTTTCGGTAGGAGGTTGTTCATGGAAATTTTGACCAGTTCGTGGTCCGACCATGCTATGGGACAGATTGAGGCCTCAGTTAGGTTCCCTGCAACGTTTTGTTGAATCAGGATATAATCTATTCTGGAGAGCGATCCATGTCTGGCGGAGAAAAATGTGTATTCTCTTTCTGTGGGGTTCATGTTTCTCCAGGTATCAATCATGCAGTTTGATTTTAGGAGTTTTTTAAATGCTTTGGTCGCCGTGGGGGTTTTGTGTGAGTCTGGGTCATTTGACTTGTCTTTGAACGGGTCCAGGACCGCGTTCATGTCTCCTCCCATTATCTTAAGCCCGTCTTCCCAGCTATCTGTGAGTTTCTGTATTTTTTGAAAAAATGGTGTTTGGTCTGTGTTCGGGGCATATATGTTCAAAAATGTGACCTTCCGTTCGTGTATGGTCCCATGCACTGCTATGTACCTGCCATCTTTATCCTTTTGGATTTTACTTAATTGGAAGTTGAGTCTTCTATGGAACAAAATAGTGACTCCCTTTTGTTTGGTTTCTGAGGTAGAATGGAACGCCTGAGTAAAGACTCCCGTCCCCAGTATTTTGGTACTGCTTGTTTTCTAAAGTGAGTTTCTTGAATCATTACGATGTCTAGGTTTATTTTTTTCCTCAAGGCCACCCCCCTCTTGATTGGTTCGTTCAGCCCATGAGCATTATGTGACGCTATGACAATGTCCATATTTCTTATTGAGGTGTATGACCTTTTAGTGTGTGTGCAAGTGGTTATCTCACGTTCCGAGATGCCTGTGGCTTAGTTATCCTGTGCCTCCCGCTGGTTACCGCCCCGAAGACCGCTCAGCAGCCAGGTGCTTGGAAGAGTCTCTGTACTCAAAGGAAAGAAACAATAGATAATGAGCCAAATTGTATATACTTTATCCCTTGGAATTAGCAAGACCTGGATCAGTAACTATTCAAATTGCTGCTCCTCCTCTAGGGGAGGTCCCTATGGTAAATCTGAGTACTAAGTCTAGGTTTGAGAGTCTATTGGTGCGTCTCTCTGCTGGTCAGGAGAGCTCATAGTTTGGTTGAACTTTATATTGTTCCTTATTTAAATAAGGCTTGGTAACTTAAACTACTATGAGGAGAGCGGTTGCTGTCCTCTTTGTATTTTACTGGTGGGCCAATTAGTGTCTCTAAACTGACACTGAACCGGACCGCCTAAACTTTCCCTATTGTGGGGATATGTGGCTGGCTACTTGTTAGCGCCCGTAGGGACGCCTTTTAGGTATATGTTGTTTTTGCCTCTACGGCCTGGGTTGTCTATCTGTGGTGTGCAATAGAACTTTCACTGGTGTGATTGCTGCATTACTGGTCCTACTCGTTTTAACATTTAACTAGCATTGCTTGTCAGAATAGTAGGATAAAAACAAAGTGACAACTTATTGTGTTAAGTCTCTATCTCCGTTCAGGGGAGGTCTCCTCCCTCTGGAGCTTTCTGATGTTTGCAGATTCTCTCCGTCATTGACTTTGATGTTCCATTCTGCCAGCAAGTTGATTCCTTCCTCCAGTGTTCTAACTGTGAAGAACTTTCCCTCCTTGGAGATATTGAGGCGGAAAGGGAATCCCCACGTGTACCTCCAGCCTTGAGCTAAGATACAGTCCAGTACAGGTTTCAATTGTCTCCTTTTGGCAAGGGTTACCGGAGCCAGATCAGAGAAGAGCAGAGGCTTGTGACCCTCAATGGAAGGAATGCCCTTTCTTGCGGCCTTCATAAATAATTCTTTGGTGGAGTAGTAGTGGAATCTGGCTATGATGTCTCTTGGGCGTTCCTGTGGAGATGGTCTGAAGCCTAGGGCTCTGTGGATTCTATCTATTCTCATATTTTCCGGATGAATGTTTGGGAGGAGAATTTTGCATAGATCACTTAGGTATGCGTGACTGTCTCCGGCACGTTTCTGAATCTTATGTTTTGTCGTCTAGATCTGTTTTCTAGGTCTTCCTGCTGCAGCTGCTGCCTTGATTGTTCGTTCTTCAAGGCCAAGATCTCCTCTTCTAGCTTGCTGTTATGTTGCATCATATCTGATATTTTTGTTTCTAGTTTTGTTGTTTTATCGTCCACCTTTTTTATTTCTGTTGACAGTTCTGTTGTCACTTTCCGGATGTCTGATTTGATCTCTTCTCTGAAGTTGGTGATTAAGTCTTTTAGGTCTTGGATGTCACTTTTTGTGCTAGGCGCTGACATTTCTGAATTTGCAGTTGCGTAGACTGTGGTTAGGGTTGTTTTGTTGGTAGGAGAGCTTGCTGATGATTTGGGTAAGCAATAAGATTGGATTCCCTTATTGTTTTTCCTTGTGGCGACACCCGCCATCTCAGTGAGAGTTCTATGTTTGAATTTTTTCCAGAGATCTGGTTTCATTTGGTTTGTCCCAGAGCTATTGTTAGTGGCCCTATGTTGCTGGGCTTTTTCTTAGTTACATCTCTTTAGGTTTATTAAGAGTTCTTGAAATGAGTTGGCCATATCCTGATTGTTTGGCCTTAGTTTACAGGTAGTGTGATCAGGCAAACACTCACTGGTATTTTCCACTCTGTTGTCAAGGGTAGGGTGGGATGCTGCAGTGTGCGAGCTAATGACACTTCTGTGTTCCCCTGATGAGTGTTGCACTGTAGAAGAAAGTTGTGCTTCTGTTATCTGCTTTCTCTGGCTGGATATTTCTACACTTCGTCCACTATGTGGTAGTGGCGCTTCTCAAGGGTCGTTTGCTGTAGGCAGGTATTCGGCCCTGCACCTAAAGTTAAAGTGTAGCTTGTTTTGTAAACCTGTGTTAGTTACTTGGTTGACCCCTTGGTGACTGCGGTCAAACTGTTCTGTGTTTTTGGGAGCTTTTTAACCCCTTTGGGGAAGTTGTTGCACTCTCTGTTCTGCTTGAAGACTCCCTCTTGCTCAAGCAGGTTGTTTCTCTCATCTATGTAGTCTTACTCGGTCAGTTGCTGTTTACCCTAGCAGTGCTGTGTTTGGAATCTGTACAGCTACTCCTGGGTTATTCTTCCCTGATTCAGGGGCCTGTAGGCAGCTTGTGGTAAGCTGACTTGTTATGTATTGAAGCTGCCGTTTTCTGTGTGGTTGCAGGGTCTCTACTCTAGCCCTTGATTGATAGTGTCCCTGGGCCCCCCGGAACATCTAGTTGATCTTAGGGAGACATAGTTAGATTGCTATTCGGCCAGCAATGTCCCGCAGGTAGTATAGTCAGTTTGCTGTATATGCCGCTGGGCAGGGACTCCAGCCGGGGGGAATGTAGGTCTCCCACGCCCCAACTTGCCTAATCAGGCTATGCCAAAAGCCGGGTGCTGTGCAGAGATTGTAGGTAGCTCTTTATAGGCCAAAGTTCTTTCAGCACAAGGTTCCAGCAGCTTGTAGCTGATGCACTGATTTTGTGTAAAAGTTATAAACTTGTTGCAGATGCAAGGGAGACTGTGAGATAAGCCAAAGCTCACATAAATATATATTCTGTATGCTGTTGACACTGGGTATAAGGGTGTTGTTGTTGTATATTGTGCCCACAGGTCCCATGGATTCATGTGCTTATGTGCCTGCACTAATGCAGGAGGAGGAGGGAAAATGGCCGCTCCAGCCCCTTTCTTCCCTAGCCCTTCTGTACTCACTGAGTCCCTTGGGGATGCAGTCAGGCCAGCTGCCGTCCGGGTGCCTTTTGGTCTTCTTTACAACCTCGTGGTATGGTAGCCCTGGGATGTGGCTGCTGCAGGACCGATTCAGCACACAGGCCGCATGGCTGAGCCAAGATGGAGGCCGCCCTATCACTGGCTGGCTCTCTTCTGCTGCCTCTCTAGCTTGCTCTGTAGCTGCTGCTCTAGGGCTCTTCCAGGCTTACCCCGCCACCTCCAGATGTCTTCTGAGGGGGCCCCGGGGTCTTTCCTGAGCACTGGGCCTCTTATTTAGGCTGTTTGCCACCTCCAAGATGGCCTCCCATACATTGAGAATTTTTGATAATCCAATACGTTGTTTAAAGGAGGGCAGTATGAAGGTTTTGTGTTTCTTTCAAAGTCATATTTACCATGTAGACAGTATGCCAAGGTATGACAACTGATCATATCATTAGACACAATAGATTAAAGTTATTTGTTAACACATACTAAATTGTATTCCATGTTACTACAACTAAAACAATAGGAAATAAAAAGAAGTAAAATCATTTTTGTTAGCACACTGCCTACATGGACAGCAAGCCTGCAAAATAAATATTTGTTAAATGGCAAATGTTTGAATTTTTCATGTTAAATCTATATTTTTATTTGTCCTTTATGTAACATCAAATTTAGACTTGCTAACAGCATCAGAACTGTAGGCTGCATTAACATCTAAAACCACATATTACTACATTAGTGGTCACTGCTGTACCCCTCCCCACCTCTCAATGTCCTGAACACTACTAAAATTAAGTTATTGTATAATATATATATTTATGTTAATTGCAGCCTACAGCTTTGGTGCTGTGTGCATGTGTACATTTGAAGTAAAATAATGAAGATGTAAAAATATTGATTTAACATGAAAAATGCATTAATAGTCTTTCACTCACAGTATACATCTGGTTATATGTTCAATAATTTTTTCAGAATTATGACACACACAGGATAGTTTGATAATATATATTTTACATACCACATATGCTGGGGGCTATATAGAGCTGACTAAGACCTATATTTAAAAAAAAGAACCGCGAAAAGTCCACTCATATATCACTACTGAGCTATCACATCACACACATAAATCGAACCTCCGAGAAGTGCCATCCGAGTGCTCAAAATGTCCCTAATATCCTAACCCCCGAGCACCTGTCTCATAACTATTTTATAAATTACTTGGCCGTATTTTTAAAAAAAGCCTACTGGGCTTTCAATCCCCTGTAAGGCAGAAAAATGCATCTGAAACACCTGGATGCCTCAAATCTGTCATTATGAAGAAGCAAACACCTTAATTATATCAGATTTTGTTGCATGATTTTTCAACTCCAACACAAATAAGTGGTTCTTACCACTACCTCCTATGAGCCAGGTTGTCCCCAGGAACCTTCCTCAATATGCGCATCGGTATCCCTCAGAATTCTGCATTGATACCTTCTAGCACCTTGGAACCTACCAGCTAAGGTATTCCTATGACTCTGGAAGGGTAACATATGGATGAATGCTTATTCTCTGTATTTTCAGTTTTTTTCTGCATTATGTTATCACAATGTAATAATGAACTCTACTTGCTTTAATAACAAAAATAAACTATTTACCCAAAAAGTAGCTCATGAATACACAGACTGTGAAGTGTAAATTAGCCAATCAGTGACGACTCTCAAGCAACCTGTTGCAGAATGTTGCCACTGATTGGTTACTATGGGATAGTGCAATCCCTGTACTTAGAAGTGCACTGCCTTCATGAGCTGCTGAAGGGAGAAACCAATTAGGAGCTATTTTTAAGATTTTAGGCAAAAAGTAACAGAGCTTTTAATAATTTGTTAATAAAATAAAGTACATATAAGTAAAGAGATGCATAGGTATATTATATTCCTAATGAAATTTAGAAACCTTCTGTGTCAATTTACAACTATAATATGACCAATAGCTATATTTATATATATGAACAACTTGTATCTAAGTAAAGATCTCACAGCGCACATTGCAGACAGCAGGAAAGTCGCTGACTTTTATAGACAGTGATGGAATTACAATACAACATACAACATACAATGGGCTCTACTTTGCATTGGCTTTTGTTGTGGATCTCTGTTACATTGGTGAGGAAATATATTTTTGTGAAGCAGAACCGTCTCACTTAGGAGCTTTTAGTTAGTGATTCCTTTGTGATACATAATAAATATTTCAGAAAGCACATACTGTACAGCTTGTTCTTGTATTGTAACCAACAAAGTATACATAGTCATGCATTCAGGACTTACTGACTGCATTCAGCTCTTAAAATTGCAGGATTTGGAATTAAAGGTATATGGAAGTCTCCCTCATTTTATTATTATTATTATTATTACTTTTATTTGTAACGCGCCAACATATTCCGTAGCGCTATACAGAGGAAATGAACAAGGAAAAATATACATTTTAACAAACTGCAAAAAGTGGAGGGCCCTGTTTTGAGCTTAGAATCTTTGTAGAAAGTGCTTTTTCCCAAATGTCTAATGTCAAATGTCCAATTAAATGTCTAATAGCCACTGATTAGCAGAAAAATATGTAGCATATTCAAAACTTCAATATACTTACAGATGTATTTGCAACAAACTGAAATCCAGATTTCCACACCCCCAGAGTTTTTTGCATTGGCAAGTCAAATTAGCTTATAGCAGCACAGTATTCAAGTATGGATTTTAACCTGTTTGTTACTCAGATAACAGCTGTGCAGTTCAATTTGCTTGTCGTACCAATCACATTTGGGTGGTATCACAGCACAAGTGCTGTGCTCCGCGAGGAGAGAGAAAGAGATGGTGGGTGGAGAGAGCTGCCGTAGTAGATACCCAGAATTGACTTTCAGCAGTTATGGTGGGTGTGTGTGAGCGAGCTGCAGTAGTTGATACCTGGAATTGACTTTCACCAGGGGTGGGAGGGAGAGGGGATAGAGAGACTGCAGCAGGACTGGTAGGGGATCTGCAGCAAGAGTTGAGAGGTAACTCTGCTCACCTGGCTTCTTTAACTCTGCCAAGCACTGCAGGGCAATTCAAACAAACATATGGAAAAAAAACAACTTTATATTTAGGCTAATAGGATAATCAAGGATTTTTGTGTTCTGTATTTCTGCTCTGAACCCTGACACTCCAGCAAGCGTTTGGTGTAGCAGTATGATTGTATTTTATATTTAAAGACTATGAGCCACATTTAATTGAGCGGATTTGAGATCTGGAAGCCCGTAAGTGAGCTTGCAAACTATTTTGCTATTCAATTGGCGTCTTTTTCGGGCTTGGAATGGCTATCGACTTACGGCCTTGAAAAAATGGAGCAGATCAAACTCGTAACTTAGAACCTACAGAAGACTTTGATCTGTCAATGCCTCAAGACTTCCAATCGCAAGACTTTAGAGGCTCTAATGTGGACCCTAAAAATACAAAGATCACCTTATATACATCTTGCTCATCACATCTACATTTGGCAACACAAATAGTGGCCATATTTCACCGCCACATGGTATATATCAAGTACCCGGGGGAAATGTTATTATTTGCTGTTCAGTCCTTCAGTTGTGTCCGACTCTCTGTCACCTTAGGGACGGCAGCACACCTACTAATATCAAAGATACTGGAGGGGGTTGCCTGTTCCTTCTCTATTGGACTGGGATTTGTCTGACCTCTTTGCTATCACCACCACCACCTACACTGTCCTACATTGTATAGCTCACAGCTTCATTCCGGTATACAAGCCTCTTCACCACCACCACTTAGCAATCCACACTAATGTAAATTGATGAATAGCAGAACATGTTGGGAGGTCACCAAATGGGAATGGCTAGACATCTTGGCACATGGCCACTGGCAATGGCGTGGGACTTACCAGGATGGGTGTAGCGGAGGTTATCCCTGATGTAGGCGAGTTGGCTGTTGCTCCACGTGCCTCTGCACAGCCTCCATGTGTTTTTGCGGCCACTCATGATTATTTAAAGTAGAGTAGTGTAGTGTATGTTCCCCTGGTCCCCTTCAGCATTGCTAAGTGGTGGTGATGGTGAAAGGGCTTGTGTACTGCAATGAAGCTGTGAGCTATACCATGTAGGGTCACTCTAGGTGGGCACGTCATAGCAGAGAGGTCAGACAAATCACACTCCACTAGAGAAGGAACCGTTAACCCACTCCAGTATCTCCTGTCATATTGTTCGTAGGCCCCCAGGGGAATGTTCATACTCCACAGTATCACTAATTGGACTTGGCCTGCGTATTAACCTTTTGTTATTATTACATTGAGATTCAATATTATATGATATCTAATCTAATGACTATTATTATTTGTATATGTATTGATCTATTGCATGTTAACTAGGACTCATTAGTTTACATCTATAGGAATGTGACACTAATATGATGTATGTAGACATCCCATAACCCCAACCATTGAAAACACACTGACATGGTTAGAACGGTATAACAAAGCTTTATTTTATACACAGACCACAATCAGAAATGGTCAATACTATGCATTAATATCATGGGTGTTGTTTGGGCGGATCCCGAGAGAGCAAGAGGCTTGGGGGGGAAAAACAGGATACCTAAAGACGGTAATGTAATAGTCTAGAATAAGCATGATGCATAGCACCTACCAGGGTCACATGTGGTCACTACACCACTGCAACTGGAATCTGATGAAAAAAAGGATCATCACAAATCTCTCCATTTAATTGAAGAAACCAATTAATGTGCATAGCACTTACTTGTCTAGATCTGATCAATGAAACAGATGATTCAACCTCTGGAATGTGTAATCCAATCCAGTTTCACACATACAGTGTGGTGGCAAAAAAAGAAAAAACAAAGGAGTGGTCAACTAAAAAAATGTGGAGGAGGATAAAAAAAAATTAGCATTCATGTACAGTACAGTGCTAAATACTGTACCACTATGCCAACTCACCTGATTCCCATCTACAAGCAAGCAACTATTAGCTAGGTCTCTGGATAATCAGTAATATGGGCAAATAGCCATTAATACGGAGAGGACACAAAGGTCAGCAGTCAGATTCAATGTTACTTACATCACCCAAGGATCTGTTCTCAGACTGATATTGAGGTCAGGATTACAAGCTTCACTAGTGCATATATTAATGCTGGTTGTCATTAACATGCCATTGTGAGACTTAGCAAGTCCACCACCATAGTCTACATTTAAGCTAACAACAATCATGTCTTAGATATCTTGCTATATGATAGCTTTTGAATTGTGGGAGCTACATGTTAACGGGGTGGGGGTCTGTCATTGAAGGAATGTCTACCTGAGAAGCACTGGGAAAACCTTACACCTCATACAGTACATTTCCTCCACAATGCTTGCAGATGCAGAAGATGCCTTCATGGACCTGAATTGTACCTAATACAAAAAAAAGAGAAAAATTAAACTAAACATACAAACTAAGGCCTGAAAATCATAGGGACTGCAGCCTCTCTTCTCAACAGCATTCCTCAGTGACCATCAATTGTTGACATGTTAAACAGAACCTATGTGTCCACAGAGAAGAGGATCATGGACCATGTGATGGGAGGTAGCCATCTGCATACAAAATATCACCATCACATAGGCCAAGATCCAGAGATGCTGGCCTGGATCCCCCGCAGACAGTCCGGTTGCTGGTGCATAAGGGCCAGCATCTCCTCCTGCACAGCCTGGCTTGGTGGTGATGGTGGTGGTGAAGATGGAGGTCTTGGTGCCAGGGCTGGGTGAGGAGGTTGTGGTGTTGGAGTGGAGAGGGTCTGGGGCATGGCTGGAGCCTGTGGTGATACTGGTGGTGGTGTTGGTGTGTCCGGTGGTGGCCAGGCCAGCGCACTGCTGTGTGGTGAAGGAGGTGGTGGCTGACTGTGCTGGTCCCCATAAGTCCAGTTGGAGGGCCCTGGCGAGATATGCAGTTTTTGGAGGAGGGGGATGGTGGGTTCAAATCCAGCCAGGGTTTCCGGGTTCCAGACTGTGACTTCACCACCCAAATTACCTCCTCCTCCAAGCCAGGGCCCTCAGATCCTCCTCTTTCCTCCTCCCACTTTTACTGGTTCCTGCTGGGCGGGGGCTTGCTCCACCACCTCCTGCCTGGATGGAGCCGACGCCCTGCCTCTGGCTCGCCACTGGAAACAGACCTTCTCCTGGATGCTGAAAGATAGAAAAGAAAGGTATATGTCATTAGTATGATGAATAATACATTGTTATGTGTTCATTCATAACTATCTGACATCTAGGCTTGAACATGAATGATCCTCCTAGATGGAACTCAGATTTGCTATCATATGCTAGATGTGATCTATTCTTTGGTTTATGGTCTTGATCATCCTTGGCTCCTAATCCTATCTTGATTCTGGCTGCATTCTGTAACTGCATAGGCTGCAGTGGGCACACCAATAAATGGACTCTCTATTGCTTGATTACTGTTGTGGGGCATAGGAATGACTGATGAATTAATGATTTGTCAGCTTTATGGAATTAATGACACATCCATCTATCCCTTGTTAATTCCATTAGGCTGACATGTCAGTGTTCTTGTTGGTCATCGTGTACATGTGTAGTGTCAGTGATGCACATGTGGTGGCATGTTGGTGTATGTCATAGTCACCTGACATGGAGGCTGGGCCCTGCTGGGCCACCGAGCCTGAAGCTCCAGCGGTGGGCAACAGTTTCAGAAGGTCCCTGGTGACCCTCTCCCTCTCATTATAGGTCACGATGCGTCCATGGTCCTCCTTATCCATCCTCCTCTTCACCTTGGCCCTGATGTCATCAAATCTGGGCTTTACAGACCTCACATCCCTTGGCGCTCTGCCTACCACCGTAACCTCTGCCTCTACCTCCAGCCAAGCCTGAGCCCTAGCCCCAGACTTAACTTCCCTCCCGCTGCAAGAATGACGAAGAGGCCACGGATAGCACCGAGGAGGACCACATTCTCCTGGTGTGTATAATTGCTGGCCCTGTGCTTGCCCTTAGCCTCTTGTCCTATCGACTGTGGACCCTTGCCTCCCTGACCTGTCCCTGAGGCCTGTCTCTTCCCCGAACTACCACCCCCCCTGGGATCAGGCCCCTTCCCCTCTGTCCCTCCACTATGTGTGCCTGATGTTTGGGCCCCGCTCCCACCACCCACCTGTGCACTCTCCTCCTCCTCACCCTCTTCGTCATCCTCTCCCTCCTCCTCTCCTCACTCCTCTCCCTTCTCTCCCTCCTCGCCCTCCTCTCCTACCTCCTCTGCCTCCTCGCCACAATCCACCTCCTCCACCTCACTCCTCACCTCCCCACCTCTACTCCGTATGACCACCTGCTGCTCACCTCTCTCCTCCTCCACTCTCTTCTCCTCCTCCCCACCTCTCCAGTCCTCTCCCCTCCTATCCCCTCCCTCCATCATGTCACCAAAATAATAAAAGTATAAATAAACAAATGTTTTACTGTATATATGTGTTGGGGGAAAAAAAAGTGTGTTGTCTGCTAATGAGTTACATGCTTGGAATTGAATGTGGCCCTATGTTATTATTTGAAGCTTTTTACTATTTATTAAGGAAATGTCATCTTATTGGCTATAGGTATATACAGTGCCTTGCAAAAGTATTTACCCCTCTTGGCATTTTCCGTGTTTTGTTGCCTCACAACCTGGAATTAACATAAATTGTTTGAGGATTTGCATTATTTAATTTACAGAACATGCCCACAACTTTGAAGATTTTTTTTTTATTATTGTGAAACAAACAACAAATAGGACAAAATAACAAAAAATGTCAATGTGCATAACTATTCACCCCCTAAAGTCAATACTTTGTAGAGCCACCTTTTGCGGCAATCACAGCTCCAAGTCGCTTTGGATAAGTTTCTGTGAGCTTGCCACATCTTACCACTGGGATTTTTTCCCCATTCCTCCTTGCAAATCTGCTCCAGCTCTTTCAAGTTGGATGGTTTGCGCTTGTGAACAGCAATCTCTAAGTCTGACCACAGATTTTGGATTGGATTTAGGTCTGGGCTTTGACTAGGCCATTCCAACATATGTACATGTTTCCCCTTAAACCACTCACGTGTTGCTTTAGCAGTGTGTTTGGGGTCATTGTCCTGCTGGAAGGTAAACCTCCGTCCTAGCCTCTAATCACGCACAGTGGTACAGGTTTTGCTCAAGAATATCCCTGTATTTAGCACCATCCATCTTTCTCTCAACTCCGACCAGTTTCCCAGTCCCGGCACCCGGTATATGCTAATGCCGTGACGTCACATTTGCGCCACGTCAAGACCCGGAAGGAGCAAAGGCCGGAGCAGGTAAGTGAGGGGAGGGGGGGGGGGGGTATTTAGAGGGGTAGTATGAGGGGGGGTTAGAATGAAGAGGGGGGTTAGAATGAGGTGGGGGTTGAGGAGGGGGGTTGAGGTTGAGGAGGGGGTTGAGGATGAGGAGCGGGTTGAGGATGAGGAGGGGGGCTGATGATGAGGAGGGGGGCTGAGGATGAGGAGCGGGCCTGAGGATGAGGAGGGGGCCTAAGGATGAGGAGGGGGGTTGAGAAGGGAGGTTGAGTAGGGAGGTTGAGGTTGAGGAGGGAGGTTGAAGAGGGGGGGTTGAGGTTGAGGAGGGAGGTTGAGGAGGGGGTTGAGGATGAGGAGGGGGGTTGAGGATGAGGAGGGGGCCTGAGGATGAGGAGGGGGGTTGAGGAGGAAGGTTGAGGAGGGTGGTTGAGGTTGAGATGGGGGGGTTGAGGTTGAGGAGGGGGTTGAGGAGGGGCTTGAGGATGAGGAGGGGGGCTGAGGATGAGGAGGGGGCCTGAGGATGAGGAGGGGGCCTGAGGATGAGGAGGGAGGTTGAGGATGAGGAGGGAGGTTGAGGAGGGAGGTTGAGGTTGAGGAGGGAGGATGAGGAGGGAGGATGAGGAGGGGGGTTGAGGATGGGGGGGTTGAGGATGGGGGGTTGAGGTTGAGGATGGGGTTGAGGATGGGGGGGTTGAGGTGGAGGATGGAGGTTGAGGAGGGGGTTGAGGATGAGGAGGGGGGCTGAGGATGAGGAGGGGGCTGAGGATGAGGAGGGAGGTTGAGGAGGGGGTTGAGGATGAGGAGGGGGGTTGAGATTGAGGAGGGAGGTTGAGGAGGGGGTTGAGGTTTAGGAGGGGGTTGAGGATAGGAGTGTTGAGGATGAGGATGGGGTTGAGGAGGTGGTTGAAGATGAGGAGTGGGGTTGAGGAGGGAGGTTGAGAATGAGGACGGGGGCGAGACACAGGGAAGGGAGGGGGGGAAGAGACACAGGGAAGGGAGAGGGGGGGAAGAGACAAAGGGAAGGGAGAAGGGGGGAAGAGACAAAGGGAAGGGAGAAGGGGGGAAGAGACACAGGGAAGGGAAAGGGGGTAGAGACACAAGGAAGGGAGAGGGGAGAAGAGACACGGGAGAGAGAGGGGGACACAGAAGGCACAAGAGGGACACAGGGGGCCGCACATTTCTCACCCTCGGCTTATATTCGAGTCACTCATTTTAACCAGGATTTTGTGGTAAAATAGGTGCCTTGGCTTATACTCGGGTCGGCTTATACTCGAGTATATACAATACTTTTGCAGGGCACTGTACATGGGAACAAATAAATAAATACTAACACTGACTTCTCTGAGTATTGATATCAGATATCATTGTATTGCAAGCAGATTGCTCCCATATTACAGCTTCAAGCACTCCCAAATCCCTTTCAATATCAGATACCCCTAGATTTGCTTCATTAAGTTTATAGATTGCATGGCTATTTTTCCTGGCTATCCAGGTTCCTACTAACCTCCTCATAGAAACTAATTAGATTTGTTTGACACGACCTATCCCTCATAAATCCATGTTGACTCCTACATATAATGCTGTTTGAATATCCATATTCTTGTATATTATCCCTTATTAACCCTTCTAAAAGCTTCCCCACTACAGAAGTGAGGGTTACAGGTCTATAATTCCCTGGGTTTGCTCTTGCCCCCTTCTCAAATATAAGTATCACCTCCGCTTTTCTCCAGTCATCTGGTAGTGACCCAGTGTTGAGTGAATCTTGAAAAATAAGATATAATGGTTTGGCTATTACAGAACCGGTTCCCTCAGTACGCTTGGATGTATTCCATCAGGACCCAGGGCTTTATTGACATTTATTTTTTCCAAACGTTTTGGGATTTCTTCCTGCGTTAACCAGTTATTTGGTGAAAGGTGGTGCAGTGACCCAACCACTGGTACCTCCCTTGTATATACAGAAGAAAATAACCTATTTAGCTCATCTGCCTTTTCCTGGTCACTAATTGTCAGACGCCCTGTTACACATTGTAATGCTTCTATAGATTCCTTCCTGGCCTTCTTCCCATTTATATACTTAAACATTTTTTTAGGGTTAGTCTTACTCTCTTTTGCAACAAATTTTTCATTTTATATTTTAGCCAGTCTGATAGCCCTTTTGCAAGCCTTGTTGATTTCCTTGTACTCCCGTAAAGCAGTCTCTGTCCCCTCTTGTTTGTATAATTCAAATGCCTGTTTTTTACTCCGTATCTTGATCTTTAAATCATTGTTAAGCCACGTTGGTATATGCTGATGTGTATGTATATTTAGTACGGATTTAAATGTTGTCCATTTATATTCAGTATTTTTACCTGCCAGTTCTCTGTCCCAGTCAATACCTTGTATCGCTGCCCTTAGACAGTTAAAATTTGCCCTTTTAAAAATTAAGAGTTTTTGTTGGCCCCTTACAGTTTTTTTTTATTCACTCTTAAATGAGACTGTGTTGTGATCACTGTTTCCCAAAGGTTGCCCTATTTCCACATTTGATACCATATCAGTATTATTTGTGATGACTAAATCCAAGATGGCCTCATTTCTAGTAGACTCTTGTAAAACCTGGGACAGATAATGATCCCTGAGTGTACTCAAGAACCTGCTCCCTTTGCTCGTACTGCTGGTCTCATTTATCCAGTTTATTTCAGGGTAATCTCCCATTATTAGAACTTGACCATGCTTAGCTGCATTTCCAATCTGTAACAATAATTGTATTTCCTCACTTTCAATTATATTTGGGGTTTTATAGCATACTACTACCAATATTCTTTTCTAATTTGCTGCTCCGCTTTTTAACTCTACCCACAAACATTCAACATTACCGCTAGTTCCAGCATAAATATTTTCTCAGACTATAGGCTTAAATTCAGGCTTAACATAAAGACAAATCCCCCTTCTTTTTTACCATTGCCCCTATCTTTCCTAAATAGATTATAACCATCCAGATTAACAGTCCAGTCGTGAGATTCATCCCACCATGTCTCGGTAATGCCTATTAAATCCCATTTGTCATTAATTGCTAATAATTCTAACTCTCCAATTTTTTCTGTCAAGCTTCTGGCATTTGTAAGCATACATCTTATGTCATGAGTTTGTAGTTTTGAGGTGCCTGCCTCTGTACATGAATTACTTAGTAATACCTCCCTAATGACTATTCTAACCCTCCCCCCATCTCCTCCCCCATGAGTAGTTAATTCATCCCTTATCCCCTCTACACTTTCTACCCCATTACTACTATCTAGTCCCTCCCCCCACCTATTTGTTTAAAAACTCCCCCAGCCCTTTTAACTTCCTTTCCCCTAGCACAAAAGCTCCCTCATCACTAAGGTGCAATCCATCCCTGCTATAGAGATTGTACCCAAGGGAGAAGTCAGCCCAGTGCTCTAAAAACCCAAACCTCTCCTTAGTGCACCACATCTTTAGCCACACATTAACCTCCCTAAGCTCCTTCTGTCTCCCTGGGCTAGCACGTGGCACTGGTAGTATCTCAGAAAATACTACCTTGGAGGTTCTTTCCTTAAGCTTATTCCCTAATTCTCTAAAATAATTCTTTAGGACACTCCATCTTCCCCTAACTTTGTCATTGGTACCAATATGCACCAAAACCGCCGGTTCATTTCCAGCCCCTCCCAATAATTCATCTACCCGATCCACAACATTCCGAACCCGAGCACCCGGGAGACAGCAAACTGTTTGATTGCTGGGATCTGGGTAACAAATCACCCTGTCTACCTTCCTAATAATAGAGTCCCCTACCACCAAAACCTGTCTGTTGCTCTGCCTAAACTGCCCTCCCACTCCTCCAGTAGAACTGTTCTCCCGGCTGTTAGAGGGAACAGCTCTATCTGGCATTGCCATTCCTTAATGGACATCCCCAACAGTTTCACTCAATCTGGCAAATCTGTTGGCGCTTGCCAACTCAGTGTTGGCCTGCCTCCAGCTCCTATTCCACCTGCTTCCCCTTGTAACTGTTACCCAGCTACCTCCCTGGACCTCCTCACTAGCTCCAGCTCAACCCTCCATGCTAGGCCCAGGTAAACTGTGCTCCTTGACCACCAACCCCCTTTCCAGTGGAATATCAGTAAGTGCTGCAATTCTCAGCTCCAGTTCTCCAATCTGAGCTTCCAGAGTGGCCACATGCTCACACCTCTCACAGAGGTATGGACTCTGGATCATCTTTTCCAGTAGTGCATACATATAAGGTCGCCACTGGACTGACTCATAATTACAAAAAAAAAAAAAAATACTACAATTTGACCCTTTTCTTTGAACTCCCTCCTGTAAACAGTCACACACAAGGCCCAAATGTATATGCAATTTTAAAAAACACTCCCCTCTCACCTGTACCAAATCACTGCACACAGGAAATCAACACACTTTACTTGTCTGAGTAAATTAGATGCAGTCACACACTAGGCCCAAACTTATTGTATATGCAAGTTCAACCCAGGCAAAAACACTCCCCTCTCACCTGTACCAAATCACTGCACACAAGAAATAAACACACTTTACTTGTCTGAGTAAATCAGATGCAGTCACACACTAGGCCCAAATGTACTGTATATGCAATATACAACTTAGTGTATATCAAATGCGAAGGTGCTGCGAGCTACTAGTGAGAGAGGCTATTTCGTAGACCAATTCTTCCCTTAGAGTTGCATGCTCGAATGCAACCAATTACGCAATTACGTAGCAATGGGTTAGGCTCCCGACATCAGCACCTGCCGCGGTGGTCCCCGTTGCGACCTGCGCGATATTTAAAAACTCAAGCCCTGCCGCAGGGGGTACTTCAAATGAGGCCGCCTAAGCTGGGGGTACCCATCGGGACCCCCACATTGTCCCCATATTACCCGTTGCAGCAGGCGTCCAGATCAAAATTCTAATTTCCTGCCTTGCGGGTCCTTAAAGGGACAGCATGGGGTTAGATTTAGGGAGCAGTAGGGAGATTTAGTGGCCGGAGGGAGGTTCGGGTGCCGTAGCCGGGGGTCTTTTGTGCTTCTCGCGCAGCACACATAAGGGTTTTTGCAGCCCTTGCATGTTCTCTGGAGCACACGTTGGTCTTTGGCCTGCATGTGTGTGTTACGGGCTAGCTTGCGTGTGAGCACGTTGCAATTTAATGGCTGAATTTAAAACGTAGCAATTACGGGCATGACAGATCAAAAGATTTACGTGCTCAAGTTACAATGTTGCTCTCCACACAGCATATTCTCGGCTGTCCTGCATGTTACCATGCAAAGTTGGCTGCGAGCAGAGTTAAGATGCATCTTAGAACGTAAATAGCACTAAGATGACATTTACGAGCTACGTGTTAACACGTAGCTCCAATTTAATAGGGCTGCTAAAGCTCAGTGTCTGCAGCTTCTCTCTGTCAGTTACTCAACTGGCTACTTCCAGTTTAAAAATTAAATCCTGACCAGAACATATAAAGCTCTTACATATTTGCCTGTGTCTCAAAATATTCCCCCAGCAGCCCTCTCACTCCTGCCTTCAGGGCTTTTCTTAAGCTGCACCTACTCTGTGGAACTCCTTGCTCCTCTCTGTCTATGTTCCTTCCTTAAAGCCTTTAAAAACTCAATAAAAAAACATCTCTTTATAGGAGCACTGCACAATGATACAAGGTCTACTTTTGGGCAGTGAGAGGGAATGGTGTTTATTTCAGTCTTATCCAAAAATCTTTATTCTGTTTTTTCATTCCCTTTCCTCTCTTTGCTGATAGCCAAAACAAACACCCTCATAATTCAGCTCTGATGAAGTAAAGTAACAAGCACAAAAGGTATTGCTATACTTATTAACAGTATTAAAAACTTCAGATTCTCCCAAAAAAATGCTATTTTTACACATCGTACATACTTGCCACAAAATGTATTTTTCTTACACTGTAGTTGTCCTTTAAAGAAGCTTATCATCTTCAGCCATAATACGCACAAACTGCATACCAAATTGCTTGCACATAACTTGCAGTATACACACAGCCTCCTCCACTCCCTACTGCCTTGATCTCTGCCATCTTGCATCTGTCACCCTTCTGTCTCACCCCCAACCTTCTAGATTGTAAGATCTTTGGAATAGGGACCTCAATTCTGTTTCACCAAGATGTCTGCTGGTCCATTTGTCTTGTATCTGTAATGATTTGTATATGTTCTTGTATTTCTACTTACCCTTAATATTTGTCTATAGTTTTGTCACTCTACCCACTGTCCCATTCTGGATCATTACCTTGTCGTGATGAAGGGACTTGTGTAACTCACTTAAGCTGTGAGCTATACCATGTAGGGTCACCCAAGATGGACAGGTCATAGCAAAGAGGTCAGACAAATCGCGGTCCACTGGAGAAAGAACTGGCAACCCACTCTAATATCTTTGCCAAGAAAACCATATGAATAAGCACAGACAGAGATACAGACAGATGCCTGACTTGCTGGAGTCCATATGGTCACTGAGAGTCGGACACAACTGTAGGACTGTAAAACAACAACCCACTGTATTTTATTTGAATTTGTAAATAGTGCTAATAGTAAGATTAACTCAAATGAAAAACAAGACTAGACATGCTCTCTGGCGTCTGAGCATATCAAGTCTTATTTTTCCAGTGGAGTTACACGAAAACAATGGATCTAAACTAATCTGGATCCAATCAACAGAAGATATTAATCTTTGTTTGTGAGTGGATAAGAAAGACTGACAACTGAAAGTTACAAACTTAGCTTACTTTAAGAAAATAAAGTTTTTATTAATAAATTAAATTGATAAAGTACATTTCCTATAGTTTTAAATTATACCATATTTGGAACCCTTCTCTCTACTACTTTGGGTGCGTTCATTGCAAATATCTGGTTCATGAAATATAAGGCATAGCACACTATTATACATAAAGGTTCTCTTGCTACTATTATATTGTTAATGCACAATAGTTAGTTATATATAATAAATATTTTCACATATTGGCACATACAGAAGTACATACAAACATCCGGGTCTTTTTACAAAAGCGGATGTGATGCAGCATTTGAACTACAGCTGTGATCACAAATGTAAAGTATCCACTTTTGAAGAGGTATTCCTTACAATATTTTTAAAATAAAAAAAAGAACAATATTTCAGTATTTAAGTGAATATCTTTATACACACTTATGCCGCTGCGGACGCTGCAAGAAGCAACCTAGTAATGAAAATGAAAGCAGCAGTAAATAATATTTCCATAAAAAAGTAAAAAATGTAAAGGCTATGGGCCTGATTCAATTGCCCAATTTGTCAATTTATACACACTTAAAATCACTCTTAATATTGCTAAATATTCGGCAAATATTCCTTATTGGCACCAATGAATTCTTAAGTCAATAAAATGCATATAAACATTTATTAAAAAAAACACCAGAAGCCAAATATATGAGTTCAAGTCATTTGCAAGTAGCTAATAGAATAAGGCTATATGCTTTTAATGGTTAGTTTATAAAAAACATTTTGCCTGGTATCAAGTTTAATTACACAAAATACCACACAAAAAATAACTAAACACAGTGATCCTTTAATTGTTCACTTACAATAAATGAGCAGACAAGAAAAACACAAATTTAATCTAATAAGGATAGGAGCAGATGAGGAGATCATTATTGTTGTGATATTTTTAACATTGATATATATATATATATATATATATATATATATACATATATACATATATGTTATACATCATTACATATTTTTATATAAGGAGCAGAGGTTTTAATGTTTCTTTTGTTCTGTAATAGACACTGCCTAAGCAAAATTCCTTAGTTTAATTAATAAGGTTAAACAAAGGTCTCTGATTTTATTATCACTGAGCAGGATACTCCTTCTACGTTCTCATACATATGAAGGGATACTCCTAGCAGTTCACATTCAATAAATGTATCAATGGTATGTAGCATATGACAGTTTAATATTAAAATGTCAAAATTTAAGGAGTTACCAGTTTTAATTATTACTGGTAGGCCAAAGGTTATTATCTAATTGAATTTTTTTTATTGTAATTTGATGGTATAAGGGTGCCATATGGGGTTCCAAGATAGTAGTTGATATTAGTTTTGCCCTATATACTTCATGTTGTGTCTATGGAACACAAATATATATTTTCTTATTGGTTAACTATCATTGATATTACCATGGTTTCTGATTGATAACCAAATACATAGTGTGATTGGAATTTCTGATAAGCAAATTAAGTTTTAGTATAATTAGGAGAGAGACAAAAGGATTGTAATCTAAGGGGCTAGGATCTAAGATCTAAAAGAGCTAGGGGACTCTATTATTAGGAAGGTAGAAAGGTGTTTGGTCACCCAGATCCCAGCAATCGAACAGTTTGTTGTCTCCCGGGCGCTTTGGTTCGGCATGTTGTGGATCGGGTAGATAAATTATTGTGAGGGGCTGGAAATGAACCAGCGGTCTTGGTACATATTGGTACCAATGACAAAGTTAGTGGAAGATGGAGTGTCCTAAAAAATTATTTTATAGAACTAGGTAATAAGCTGAAGGCAAGGACCTCCAAGGTAGTATTTTCTGAGATACTACCAGTGCCACGTGCTAGCCCAGGGAGACAGAAGGTGCTTAGGGAGGTCAATGTGTGGCTAAAAATTTGGGCTGACTTCTCACTTGGGTACAATCTCTATATCAGGGATGCATTGCGCCTAAATGATGAGGGAGCTTGTGTGCTAGGGGATAGGATGGTAGAGTGGCTGGGGAAGTTTTTAAACTAGTAGGTGGGGGGAAGGGACTAGATACAAGTAATGGGGTATAAAGTGTAGAGAGGATAAGGAACGCATTGACAAGTCATTGGGGAGGAGATGGGGAGGGTTAGTATAGTCATTAGGGAGGTATTACTAAGTAACTCAAGAACAGTGGCAGGCACTTCAGAACTACAGACTCATAACATAAGGTGTATGCTTGCTAATGCCAGAAGCTTGCCAGGAAAAATGGGAGAGTTAGAATTATTAGCAGTTAATGAGAAATGGTATTTAATAGGCATTACCGAAAGGTGGTGGGATGAATCTCATGACTGGACTGTTAATCTGAATGGCTATAACCTATTTAGGAAAGATAGAGGCAATGGTAAAAGAGGAGGATGGATTTGTCTGTATGGTAAGCCTGAATTTAAGCCTATAGTCTACAGTCAGAGAAGATATTTATACTGGAACTAGCGGTAATGTTGAATGTATGTGGGTAGAGTTAAATAGCGGAGCAGCAAATTCCAAAATAATTTTGGTTGGAGTATGCTATAAACCCCCAAATATAATTGAAAGTGGGGAAATGCAATTATTGTTACAGATTTGAAATGCAGCTAAGCATGGGCAAGTTTTAATAATGGGACATTTAAACTACCCTGAAATAAGCTGGATGAATGAGACTAGCAGTTCAGCTAACGGGAGCAGGTTCTTAAGTACACTCAGGGATCATTATCTGGCCAGGTTATACAAGAGCCTACTAGAAATGAAGCTATCTAGGATTTAATCATCACAAATAATATTGATATAGTATCAAATGTGGAAATAGGGCAACCTTTGGGAAACAGTGATCACAACACAGTCTCATTTGAGATTGAATTAAAAAAACAAAACTGTAAGGGGCCAACAAAGACTCGCAATTTTAAAAGGGCAGATTTTAACGGTCTAAGCGCAGCAATACAAAGTATAGACTGGGACAGAGAACTGATGGATAAAAACACTGAACATAAATGGACAACGTTCAAATCCTTACTAAATATACCATATACCATGTAGAAATAAAAGTAAAAGGAGTAAATCAGAACCCATGTGCCTTAATAATGACTTAAAGATGAAGACGAGGAGTAAAAAACAGGCATTTAAATTATACAAACAAGAGGGGACGGAGAATGCTTTACTTGAGTACAAGAAATCAACAAGGCTTGCAAAAGGGCTATTAGACAGGCTATAATGGAAAATTAAAAGTTAGTTGCAAAGGAGAGCAAGACTAATCCTAAATTATTTTTTATATATATAAATGGGAAGAAGGCCAGGAAGGAAGCTATAGACACAAGGGAGGTAGCAGAGGTTGGGACACCGCAACATAATGGGGCTACACAACCTTCGCCGGATAATTGGTTAATAAAGCCCTGATGGAATACATCCAAGGGTACTGAGGGAACTGGGCTCTGTAATAGCCAAACCATTATATCTAATTTTTCTAGATTCAGTCAACACAGGGTCTCTACCAGATGACTGGAGAAAAGCAGAGGTAATACCTATATTCAAAAAGTGAGAAAGAACAAATCCAGGAAATTATAAATGTTTAAATATGTCTGCTTAAACAAGAGTATAAATAGGAGATAACATGGATTTATGAAGGATAGGTTATGTCAAACAAAATTAATTAGTTTCTGTGAAGAGGTTAGTAGTAGGAACTTGGATCAAGGCAAATCAGTGGATGTAGTCTTTTTGATTTTGCAAAGGCTTTTGATACAGTGCCACATGGGAGACTATTGAGCAAACTAATGGATACAGGAATAGCAGTAAATATCTGCTCATGGATTGAGGGCTGGCTAAAAGACAGGAAGCAAAGGGTTGTTGTAAATGGAACCTCCTCAGATTGACTAATGTGGTAAGTGGGGTTACTCAGGGTTCAGTATTAGATCCTCTCCTTTTTAACACATTTATTAACAAATTAGAAGTAGGATTGGAAAGTATTGTCTCCATTTTTGAGGATGACACAAAGTTGTGCAAGGCAATTAAATCAGATAATGATGTACTTTCCCTCCAAGGGGATTTGCATAAATTAGAGACATGGGTAACTAAATGGCAGAAGAGATTTAATACGAATAAATGTAATGTTATGCATATGGGAAGGAAAAATAACCATGCAATTTATAATCTTAATGGAGCAAATCTAGGGGTATCAGATATTGAAAGGGATTTGGGAGTGCATGTGGACAACCACTGAGGAAGCAGTGTGCAATGCCAAGCAACATCTGAAAAGGCAAGTAAAATATTAGCATGTATTAAGAAGGGTATAGAAGCAAGGGAAGCAGAAAACATTCTGCCACTATACAAATCCCTAAAACGCCCTCATTTGGAATATGGAGTACAATTTTGGGCACCACTACATAAAAAAGACATTTTAGAGTTGGAAAAAGTACAGAGAAGGGCAACAAAACTAATAAGGGGAAATGAGGGGGGGGGGGGGGGGGGGCACCCAGGACCTCTGAAACTGAAGTTACACCTCCATTTAAGTCCAAATTCCCAAGTTCAGACACACGAAAATCCGCTAAGCGAGAGAAAAAATGGCAGCCAAAAAAAAAACAAAACGAGGCTCACAGCCCAGCCACGTACAAATTAGACATGAAGGCATCCGAGATAAGCTTGGAAACCCGCATTAACCCCAGGGGATCCGAGATAAGCTCGGAGCCCTGCATTAACACCACATTAACCATCGCAGTGGGGGTCCCGATTGCACTCGATCGGGGTCCCCCGCTGCAATCAAAATTAAAAATTACCGCGTTACAGGTCCTTAAAGGGCCATAAAGGTCCTTAAAGGACCTGTTGTAAAAGAAAAAAAATGTACACTATCCCCCTGTCAATCATGGGGGTCAATACAGACCCCCATAAAACCCTCATTAACCCTGTCACTCATGGGGGTCAATATAGACCCCCATAAGCCCTTCATTAACCCTGTCACTAATGGGGGTAAATACAGACCCCCATAAACCCATCATTAACCATGTCACTCATGGGGGTCAATAGAGACCCCCATAAGCCCTTCATTAAGCATGTCACTCATGGGGGTCAATACAGACCCCCATAAGCCTCTATTTAACCCCATCAGTCCCATAAGGGTATATTAACACCATTATGTGCCTGTTACAATACTACATTAACGTCATAAGTGCCATGATGGTCCTCAAGGACCATCATGACACTAAGTATAAACACTACACTGCACTATACCCCCCCAATAAAACATTAAATATCAACTAAACACCCTCTAAACTAACATATTAACATCTACACTACCTACCCCCTATTTACCCCCACCACTCTAATTACAGAAAATAAAAAAGCCTAACATCACAAAAAATAAATCTACATTACATGAAATAAAAAACTAACTCACAAAAAAAAAAACTACATTACACAAAATAATAAAACCTAAGTCACAAAAAATAAAAAAAGGAACATTACCCCCCCACCTCACTACAGAAAATAAAAAAATACACACCTGAAAAGGAAATACCCACAATACAAATACATACAATACAAATACATACAATACAAATACATACAATTACAATACAATTACATAAAATTACAATACAATACACCACTATCTAATATACATTACACAATCTATCTAAATAAATAGCATAATCTAATATACATCCTATCTATATAATAATACATTCCCAATCTATCTAAATAAATAGCATAATCTAATATACATCCTATCTATATAATAATACATTCCCAATATATCTAAATAAATTCCATAATCTAATATACATCCTATCTATATAAAAATACATACCCAATCTATCTAAATAAATAGCATAATCTAATATACATCCTATCTATAAAATATTAATACATTCCCAATCTATCTAAATAAATAACACAATTTAATATACAATACATCCTATGCTATCTATATAAAACCCCTAGCTAACATACAATAAATGCTATCTATATATTAAGTAATCTAAGTCTAAGCTAAAATAAAAAAATTAAGACCACTTACCTTTGCAGATGTTCATTGCGAGCAGCCACCTACGAAAAAAAAATTACAAAAAATGAGTGCAACACGTTTACACTAATAAAATAAACATTATTGACATTCTATACATTACAGACATTCTATACATCATATACATTCTATATATTCTAAATATTCTACTCACCTTTCCGCCATGTCCCGTCCGGCATTCTTTCAATCCTTCTCCGGCACGGCACCTGTTAAAAAAAACACAACATTAATACACATACATCAAAATAAAATAAACATAATCTACATTCTACTTATCTCCCCGCGATGTCTCCGGCCTCCTCCGGATCCTCTTCTGCCACGCCCTGTAAAAAAAAAATATATATATATATATATACTTACATCCGCACTCCCGGACATCCCCAAGGCTAATGAGGCTCCAGGATAATTTTCCGAAAGAAAATAAGCAATGGCGCCTTCTGATTGGTTGAAAACGCTGTCTATCAAATTCACCCAATAGGGAGGCGCTCAATCAGAAAGGGATACACCCTAAAATCCAACTCTGATTGAATAATGCACCTATCAATCTTTATTTAAACCAATCACAAGGCGCAGATGCCTTCAGCCAATCACAATGGAATACACCCACACAGGGTGATTGGTTGGAGCCTCTGCGCATTCTGATTGGTTGCACTGACAATAGCCAATCACAATGGAATACACCCTCACGTACTGATTGGTGAAGGATTTGCGCATTCTCATTGGCTACTGTTAAAATCAATCAATATTACAGCCAATGGGAAGGCGCAGATGTCTTCACCAATCAGTACGTGGGGGTATATTCCATTGTGATTGGCCGATGGCAATAAAGCCTTAGGATTGGTTCAAATAAAGATTGAAAGGTGTGTTATCCAATCAGCGTTGTATTTTGGGGTGTATACTTTTTTCATTGGTTCACAAATGGGGTCTTCTCATTGGCTGAATTTGATAGACAGCCTTTTCAGCCAATCAGAAGCCTCCATTGGCAATTTTACTCTGGAACACTCCATAGGAAGGTCATAAGCATTGGAGACATCCGCAAGGGCCGATGTGTGTGTTTTGTTTTTTTTTTAAAGGCGCGGATGCTTCGTAGAAGACGAGGAGGCCGGAGACATCGTGGAAAGGTAAGTATAATGTAGATTGTGTTTATTTTACTTTGCTTTATGTTTACTAATGTAATGTCTTTTTTTGACAGGAGTAAAAATGGCCGACGGAACATGGCGGACGGAACATGGCAGACGGAACATGGAGGACGTGACATGCTGGAACGGGACATGCTGGAAAGGTGAGTATAATATTTACAATATTTAGAATGTTTACAATGTTTACAATGTTTAGAATGTTTAGGTATTTCATGTAAATGTGTTGTATTCATTTTTGGAATCTTTTTTACCGTAGGTTGCTGATCTGAAGAAACATCTCAAAGGTAAGTGGCCTTAATTATTTTATTGTAGCTTACAATTAGGGTAGCTATATATATATAGATAGCATGGATTGTATATTACATAGATAGGGGGATGTATTATTAGATAGTATTGTATATTACATAGTGGGATGTATATTACATTATATAGTGGCATATATATTACATAGTGGCATTTATATTAGATAGTGGCATTTATATTAGATAGTGGCATGTATAGTAGATAGTGGCATGTATAGTAGATAGTGGCATGTATATTACATAGGGTTGTATTGTAGTTTATTTAATTGTATTGTATTTTATTTTATTTAATTATGTTGTATTTTAGTTTATTTAATTGTGTTGTATTTTAGTTTATTTAATTCTGTTGTATTTTAGTTTATTTAATTCTGTTGTATTGTATTATATGTATGTATTATATGTATTTCCTTTTCAGGTGTGTAATATAAAAAAAAAATTGTAGTGAGGGAAGGTTGTAATGTATTTTGTTATTTTCTGTAATGTTCCTTTTTTTTTTGTGACTTAGGTTTTTTTTTTGTTCTGTAATGTACATTTTTTATGTTTGGTGATTTTAGTTTTTCTTATTTTATGTAATGCAGATTTCTGCTTTTTGAAGAATTTATTTACTTGAGGCACACACTACACTCACATTGTGTGACAAACAGCATTTCAACACTTTCTTTTTTTGACCGTCATTTTTTTATGGGCAAGTCGCTAGTTATATATATATTATAATTGTTTATACCATCCTGTTATATTAAAAGATACTGAATTGATATTTTTATTCATCATAATAAATATCTTTTCACATAATACAGTTCTGTTTAATTCATGAGGCCAACGTTTATGTATATCGTGTAGTAAGAATTCAGTTCAAAGTGCAGGGGACAGTATTTAATGTACCAAGATGTACAATGTTCCAGTCTCATAACCCAATATAGTGGTTAGAACACTGGCCCTCCCGTCTCTCCAAGTTCTCTCCCCCAGGACTCTTGATAAGTAATGCTTACACTTCAAAAATAAATATGCTTAGACATGCAGTCCTTTCCCTTGGGGTGTATCAAAGAAATCATAGGTTTTGGTACCTTGTCTTTAGCAGGCTGTAGAACTCAGTGGCGGTTCCTGGTTGCACTAAGTGCGTCTCTCTGGCTTTGTATGTAATGTGTTCCTCTAAGGCAACTCTGGAGGTGAATTTCCCTGTTCAAAAGGGTGCTGGTGCATTGTCTAAATGCAGCCTCTCTCTGGACTGGTGTCTCTCAACTCCAACACTTACTATGTTCACATTATCTCTCAAACTGAGGTTCTGCCCTTAGGACAAGTATTCCTGAGATTTAAGTAGCCTTGCTGCAGCCTCAGGTGCAGTTAATTTTTTTGGTTCAGTTAACTCCCTCAGGACTGAACTGGACTCTATAACTTTTACACACCTCAGACTGCCCTTGACACAGATTCTCCCCCCCCCCCCCCCCCACTCAGCTCAAGGACAGGAGTTTGAGCGTCTGCTGAAAGGCAGTGGACACGTGAGAGGGCATCTACATTGACATGGTGTTTCGCAGCCCTTTCTTTCATGTCAAATTTATAAGACTGCAGAGAGAGGAACCACCTTGTCGCCCTAGCATTACCCTCCTTGTTGTGTTGCCTTTACTTTAAGGGGCATGGTCTGACACCAGGGTGAAACGTTTCCCCAAGAGGTAGTATTTCATGGCATCCACGGGCCACTTGACAGCACTCTCTTTTTCAATCACGCAGTACTTCGGTTCCCTCGGGAGCAGCTTACTAGTCAAACAGAGTGCCGGTTGTTAATCACCCTAAATCACTTGGGACAACACCGCTTCAAGGCCCACATCAGAAACGTTAGTCTGTAGATTAAACCGCTGTTTGAACTCAGGCCCCACTAACACCGGCTCGTGACATATAGCTAATCATAGGGATTTGAAGGCCATGTCTTCTTCCGGGTTTCATTTAATTGTATCGGGAGTTCTTGCCTTAGTGAAATCCGTTAGCGGGGTGGCAATGATTGTAACATTTGGTATGAACCATCTGTAATAACCTACCATTCCCAAAAAAGCACAAATTTGTTTTTTTCATAAGAGTTTTGGGTCATGCTTGAATGTCTTCTACTTTATGTAACTGGGGTTTGACTAATCCACATCCTACTACGTATTCCAAGTATCTTGCCTCTGTACATCCCAAGTTACACTTAGCTGGGTTGATTGTCAGCCCAGCGTTTCTCATGGTTTCCAAGATTATTTCAAGTTTTTTCACATGGGTATCCCAAACACTGATATATATGATGATGTCATCCAGATATGCTGGGGTTGCAGGAGCTTGTCTATAAGACGCTGGAAGGTAGTGGGGCCACCATGTAACCCAAATGTCAGAACATTGTAATTGTAAAAGCCCTCAGGGGTACAAAAAGCTGTCTTCTCTTTGCCGAATTTAGCCAGTGGGACCTGCCAATATCCCTTTGTTAGGTGTAAAGTTTATAGGAACCTGGCTTTCCCTAAATTATCGACTAGTTCATCAATCCTGGGTAGGGGATACACATCAAATTGGGATATCACGTTTAATTTGCGGAAATCGCTGCAGAAGCAGGTAGTTCCATCTGGTTTAGGAATGAATACAATGGGACTGCACCATTCACGGTTGGATTCTTCGATGATTCCTGCTTTTACCATTTTTTTTACCTCCTCTCTTATTTCTGACCCTTTTGCTTTAGGTATACGGTATGGCTTGATTCGTATTTTAACTCCCGACTAAAATACCCTTCCACAGTCTGCGCTCTCTAATCGTTTTGTATATATGAGGGATTCATGGCTAGGGCACTGGGTTGCTATGTGTCTGAACTCTCTACAGTGAAAATATTTCCCCCGGCTCCTGAACATGTTCTGTCTTTCACAGGGGTTGGGAACGGTCCTTTCTTCTCCTCTTCGCCCTTCGGTCAGCCCTCTGAACAACCAGATGAGTGTGAGGAATTGACTCTGCTGGGTTTTGAACCCTGGTCCCCAGGCTGCTGAACCTCTTCCCTACCACTGCACCAGCCTTCCTTTGTGAATTTCCTTGAGATCTGATAACCTTGACTCTGCTAGCAATAGTATCAGTGCCTAAGTCTCTTCAGCTGTGCCTGGTCAGGTGTCTGGTCCTTGGCCTATATAAGGCACTTCCTGTCAATGTACCTTGCCAGATTATTGTGGTTCCTGTTCCCTTCAATAAAGCTTGTTCCTGTTTCACCTACAACTTGCTGAATTGGATTATTGCTGACCTAGGCTGCTGGTCTCCAAAACCTTGTGATTCCTATATCATTACAATGAGTGCCCCAGGAATATCTGAAAATACCTTTTCATTAGGCTTCCTTCTTTCTATTTGTTCACGTCTCCCTTTTTGGAGTCCCTCCGTTTCCACTGTCACAACCCATAAAGTGGGTAGAGCACTGGCCCTCCTGTCTCTCCAAGTGCTCTCCCCAGGGAGCATAAATAATGCTTACACTTCAGAAAGAAATATGCTTCAACATACAGTTCCTTCCCTGGGGTTGTATCAAAAGAAATCATAGGTTTTGGCACCTTCTCTTTAGCAGGCTGTAGAACTCAGTGGCGGTTCCTGGTTGCAGTAAGTGCGTCTCTCTGGCTTTGTATGCAATACATTCCTTTAAGGCAACACTGGGGGTGAACTTCCCTGTTCAAAAGGGTGCTAGTGCATAGTCTAAATGTAGCCTCTCTCTGGACTTTCGTCTCTCAACTCCAAAACTTCCTGTGTTCACATTCTCTCTCAAACAGAAGCTCTCCTCATGACAGGTATTACTGAGGTTAAAATAGCCTTGCTGCAGCCTCAGGTGCAGTTAATTGTTTTGATTCAGTTACCTCCCTCTGGACTGGACTGGACAAACGAATCTATTCATCCTGGTACTGAGATATCTGTCCTTTATAACTCTTCTGTATCTTGAGCTGCCTTTGTAACAAAAAAAATAAATATATATATATATATATATATATACTGTATATATATAAAACCCGAAACACAAAAAAAACATCACATACGGAACGCAAATTTAAGTCGATTTTGCCAAGTTTCGAGAAAAAAAAATGGCGGACCAAAAAAATGAAAACAAGGCTACACGACCCTGGACCGTGCAAAACACCGCCAACCGTGTACCACTTTAACCCAGGAATGTAAGAGGTACAAAATACACTATTACAAAGGACGGCAAATGCTCGCGAACCGTGTAGCACATAGACAAACAACGCTATTTTACAATCCTATCTTGCCACTAACAACATTACGCATCTTAAGTAGCGCTTTACACAAATAAACCAACGGTTTATCCTCGCGCACGCAGCCTATTTCTAATGCACAGTTGGGACATTCATAAAACTATCTCCTCAGGCCAGCAACTATCCAACTGGACATTATATGCTGCAGGACAATAAAAAGAGATAGTTACCTCTTCAGGCTATTGATTGTTACTTATATAAATTAGAAAAAGGTAAACTATATTAATTTATTATTCAATTAATAAATTAATTAGTATTTCAAAAAAATTGTCATAGAGGAGTCAAAGGACAAGCGAGGAGAGGCTTGCAATGAGCGCTGAAGGTCCTTAGAGTATAAAAAGCTTAACATTGTGTGCCAAACAGCATTCCCATGGCTTTATATATATATATATATATATATATATATATATATTCATTCATTCATACACATATATATATATATATATATTCAACACACGCACACACATATACATATACATGCACACATATATACATACTGATACACACAAGCACATATGTACGTATAAACGCACAAACATATATATGAATATACACCTACATATACACACATATATACATATGATATGCACACACTAATATATACAAATACACACAGATTATATTTATACTAGCAACTTCCCCGTCAAAAAATGATGGTCAATAAAATTTGAATACTGGGAATGCTGTTTGACACACAATGTGAGTATGTGACACTCTTAACCTTTTTGTTATGTATAAAGAAGTACAACAGTTATGATAACTTTTTTGATTTTGTTAACAGTCAACCTGTCTTTCCACAACTGGTAAACAATCATTTTTTAACCATATTAAACTTTTTTATCGACATGTCTGTAGGAATAATGTAACAATAGATGAAGTTTGTATGAATAAATAGTTGTAAACCATTACATAAATGCTTTGCAACTTAGATTTGAAACATTAGTGAACCATTTTTATTAACAATACTAACATTTTTAAATCTGAGGTATTGAGGAGTAACATAACATTAGCTCAACTTTATATGAATGAGTATGAGAAACCATTACATAATGGTTTGTAACATGCAACTTTTATTTAAAGTACTGTTAAACCACATAGGTACTGAAGAAGGAAGGCACAGTAAAAAACCCTATGAAAACTTAGCCATTTTTTTTTCAAAGAAGGGAAAAAAATGAATTCCTTTCTGACCCCATTAACTGGCAATCGGATTACTTCCTGGGTCAATATTTCATATATACATTACATTTTTACAACAAATGATCATCCTCCTACTAACATGAATCCTTAATTATATACAATAAATAAACTTTTGTGATCTTTGCAAAAACAATTTTTTTAACATTACAAACATAACGTTAATGTATTAAACTTTAAACAGTATAATAGTAATAAAATGCAACGTAACTGTTTTGTGGGGCCAATCCTGGCAAAAGGCCACTTCCAAGACATTCCAATACTTTTAGTTTTTGCATTTCTAAGTGGTTCCTGTAAAAAGTGCCCAGCAAACTTTTAATTTTGTCTATGGGATATAACCACTGTTTATTGTTGTTGTTTTTTTTTCTAGTTTTTGTTGTTATTGTTGTAGTTTTGTAAAATTGTACATAGAGTTTCCTATGTGAAATAGTGGTCCTCTAAAAAGTAACATAAAATTTCGTCCTCGAAATGAAACCACTATTCTCTATGTTTACAAAACCTCATAGTACACAATATTTTTGGTAAACATGCATCCATTGTGTAATAGATCACCCGGACTTGGGTTGTCTTCAATTGAAGCTTTAATAACATCTGGATTTGTGCACCTTGAAAAAGCAACATAGAGTTGTCCATGTGCAAAAACAGGTTCCTGTAAAAAAAATACCCACAGACTTAAAAGTTTGTCCTTGGGATTTATTTATGGTCATGGCAAATGCCATGATAATGGGAAATTGTCTCCTTTGAAGGACAAAAGGCAATCCACTCTCACTTGGAGCCAAATCAATTTTTGGTATAAAAACTCATTCACCTTTAGTTGTTAATTAATTATTAATTATTTATTTATTTTTTAAATTATTAAACGACATGAAGGCAAACAGGAAAAAACTAAAACAAATTAAACTTAGCCAATCGTCTCAAAGGGGATAAAAAATGAATTCCTTAATGACCCCAAATACTGGTGATCGGATTTCTCCCTGGATCAATACTCTCTTTAATTATCCAGTGTAACCCTGAATTCCCTTTTTAATTAGAAATAAATCCAGTCCCCTTTTAAAGTTATCTATCGAATCAGCTGTCATCACCTCCTCTGGTAGAGAATTCCACAGATTAACCACCCTTTTCTTTCTTTAAGGTGGAATCTTTTTACTTCTGACCTCAAGGGATGTCCTCTTGTCAGTTGATAACCTCTTGGCACAAAAGCTCCCTTGACAAATCTTTATACTGACCCTAGATGTATTTATATAAGGTAATCATATGTCCTCTTAGATGCCTTTTTTTCTAGAGAAAATAAGTTTAATTTGGTTAGTCTTTCTTCGTAACTTAGCACCTCTATTCCCCTTATTAGTTTTGTTGCCCTCCTCTGTACCTTTTCCAGCTCTAAAATGTCCTTTTTATGAAGTGGTGCTAAAAATTGTACTCCATATTCCAAATGAGGGCGTATTAGAAATTTATATAGTGGCAGAATTATATTTGCTTCAGTTGCTTCTATACCCTTAATACATGCTAATATTTTATTTGCCATTACAGCTGCTGCTTGGCTTTGAGCACTGTTACCTAGGTGGTTTTCCACAAGCACTCCCAAATCCCTTTCAATATCTGATACCCCTAGATTTGCTCCATTAAGATTATAAATTGCATGGCTTCTTTTTTCTTCCCAGATGTATAACTTTACATTTATTCATATTAAATCTCTTCTGCCATTTAGATGCCCATTCCTCAATTGTATGCAAATCCCTTTGAAGGGAAAGCACATCATTATCTTATATAATTACCTTGCACAACTTTAATAAATATGTTAAAAAGGAGAGGACCTAATACTGAACCCTGATGAACCCCACTTACCACATTAGTCCAATCGGAGTTTGTTCCATTTACAACAACCTTTTGCTTCCTGTCTTTTAGCCAGCGCTCAATCCATGAGCAGATGTTTACTGCAATTGCTGTATCTCTTAGTTTGCACAATAGTCTCCCATGTGGCACTGTATCAAAAGCCTTTGCAAAATCCAAAAAGACTACATCCACTGAGTTGCCTAGATCCAGGTTCCTACTAACCTCTTCATAGAAACTAATTAGATTTGTTTGACATGACCTATTCCTCTTAAATCCATGTCGACTCCTACTTATAATCCTGTTCAAATAGACATATTCTTGTATATTATCCCTTATTAACCCTTCTAAAAGCTTCCCCACTACAGAAGTGAGGCTCACTGGTCTATAATTCCCTGGATTTGCTTTTGCTCCCTTTTTAAATATAGGTATCACATCTGGTTTTCTCCAGTCACCTGGTAGAGACACTGTGTTAAGTGAATCTTGAAAAATTAAATATAATGGTTTGACTATTACAGAGCCCAGTTCCCTCAGTATCCGTGGATGTATTCCATCAGGACCCGGGGCTTTATTAACATTTATTTTTTCCAACCTCTTTTGGATTACTTCCTGCTTTAACCAATTATTTGGCAAATGTAGTATAGCCCCATTAGGTTGCAGTGTCCCAACCACTGGTACCTCCTTTGTGTATACCGAAGAAAATAACCTATTTAGCTCATCTACCTTTTCCTGGTCACTCATTTTCAGAAGGCCTGTGTCACATTGTAATGTTCCTATAGCTTCCTTCCTCGCCTTCTTCCCATTAATATACTTAAAAAATATTTTAGGGTTAGTCTTACTCTCTTTTGCAATAAATTTTTCATTTTCTATTTTAGCCAGTCTAATAGCGCTTTTGCAAGCCTTGTTGATTTCCTTGTACTTACGTAAAGCAGTCTCTATCCCCTCTTGTTTGTATAATTTAAATGCCTGTTTTTTACTCTGTATCTTGATCTTTAAACCATTGTTAAGCCACATTGGATGTGATTTACTCCTTTTACTTTTATTCCCACTTGGTATATGGTGATAAATATGTATATTTAGTAAGGATTTGAACGTTATCCATTTATGTTCAGTGTTTTTACCCATCAGTTCTCTGTCCCAGTCTATACTTTGTATTGCTGCTGTGCTTAGACCGTTAAAATCTGCCCTTTTAAAATTGCGAGTCTTTGTTGGCCCCTTACAGTTTTGTTTTTTTAATTCAATCTCAAATGAGACTGTGTTGTGATCACTGTTTCCCAAAGGTTGCCCTATTTCCACATTTGATACTATGTCAATATTATTTGTGATGATTAAATCATAGATAGCTTCATTTCTAGTAGGCTCTTGTATAACCTGGCCAGATAATGAACCCTGAGTGTACTTAAGAACCTGCTCCCCTTAGCTGAACTGCTGGTCTCATTTATCCAGTTTATTTCAGGGTAATTAAAATCTCCCATTATTAGAACTTGCCCATGCTTGGCTGTAACAATAATGGTATTGCTATATTTGGGGGCTTATAGCATACTCCTACTAATATTCTTTTGGAATTTGCTGCTCCGCTATTTAACTCTACCCACAAACATTCAACTTTACCACTAGTTCCGACATAAATATCTTCTCTGACTGTAGACTATAGGTTTAAATTCAGGCTTATCATACAGACAAATCCATCCTCCTCTTTTACCATTGCCTCTATCTTTCCTAAATAGGTTATAGCCATCCAGATTAAAAGTCCATGTCATGAGATTCATCCCACCACGTTTCAGTGATGCCTATTAATCCCATTTTTTATTAATTGCTAATAATTCTAACTCTCCTATTTTTCCTGGCAAGCTTCTGGCATTAGCAAGCATACACATTATGTTATGAGTCTGTAGTTCTGAAGTGCCTGCCACTGTACTTGAGATACTTAGTACAACCTCCCTACTGACTATACTACCCCTCCCCCATCTCCTCTCCTAGGAGTTGTTAATTCATCCCTTATACCCTGTACACTTTCTACCCCATTACTTATATCTAGTCCCTCCCCCCACCTACTAGTTTAAAAACTCCTCCAGCCTTTCTATCATCCTATCCCTTAGCACAAAAGCTAACTCATCATTAATGTGCAATCCATCCCTGCTGTAAAAGTGTTGTTTCTGGATATTCACTTTGGGCTAAGGCAGTTCTTTCATTGCCTGCTGTAAAACATACAAACTGACCTTGTGGCAAATGGACAGCTAATCGATACACAGCATATGACTGATCATGCATCTCAAATTTCAGAAGACTCCACATTGCTTCTGGAGCACTGACATAGCGAGCATCTAAATAAGATGAAAGTTCTCTTCATTTATACAAAGGGTATCCATCACAATTAGAATACGTTTGCATGTTTGCATTTGAAATAGTTTTGGGAACTCTTTTGTACATTTTTTAATACATGGTGAATTTGGATTGATATCTCCACATGGGCCCTGAATCATTCTGTGTGTTACAATCCCATAAAGTTTTGAATATTTTTCCGGATGTGGCAATTCAGCAGTAGTTACTGAATCCACTCTCTCTGCAGTATTCAATTTATCTTTTTCCTGCAGGATTAGAAGTATGTGAGCATGTGGCTGGCCTCTTTTTTGAAATTCAATGGTATAAACAAAAGCCACACATTTTCCAAATAACTGTGCTTTAGTTATATCATGTATTAATGAATTAAGTTTTATTTTGAATACTCTTGCCACTAAATCTGGTCGGTCAGAAGTATTTTGTCCAAGGTTCAAATTTTCCTTGATCTCTGGCCATTGTGGATTACATGTGAATGTAATGAATAAATCTGGTTTTCCAAATTTAGTGACAATAGCCATGGCATCATTATATCTTTCTCGCATATTGCGAGGAGGTCCTTGGAAAGTGAATGGCAAAATGATTGCTCTTCCAGCTGGAATGTCTCTGTTGGTAGCCAATTCAGTGACATAATCCATCAATCCAAAATATTGTTCGATGCAAAGCTTGTTTTGTTGAAATTTGATAAAGTTTAGATTATTTGCTTCGACTTGTGGATAGGAATCAATAATCCATTATTGTGTGAGTTTGCCCCCACATAAAATAGGATTAAATTGATCCCGAATAGCAGTTTGTGCCACTTTATATTCCAGCATAGAAATATTGCATCTAACACAAATTTTACTATAGAGATAACTTTTCAATTGTGATTTTGGTTCCCATCCTGGCTCACCATTTGGAAAGAAAATTGGATATTTAATTCGATCCAAATTACAACTTAATATATTTATGTTTATAAAACGTTGGTCTTCATTGCGTGGATATATTCTAATATCCCACTGAAAAGGTGGTTCACCATCCTCATTTTTAAAGACCATGGCAACCTCATTTACTGTTGGTAAATTATACCGTCTTTGACCAGTATTGCGATCTCTTTTCAAAACCATATTTACTCGTGGCATTGGCAATTGATGTATTTCAGTATGTTGCCGTTGTTCTTTTTCAACCTGTGCTAATTGTTTGTATGCTTGACTGTATGGGTTGTTGGCCATAATTTTATCCAGCTGTTCAAAGACTATGCGCAAACACTGTTTATTTTCTTGAAGCGTTTTGCGTTGTTCAACAGCTTCCATTGTATCTAAGACATATAACTTGTGGGTGTAAATGTGAAGTGCGGTGGTAAATTTGTCCTTGAACTCTAAAAAAATATGGACCATGTCCTGGGACATTTTCTGCTAATGTAGCACCCATAGAAGCAATTGAAATTGCACTGTTATAAGACCTGATGTTTTTTTTTTAATTGGTATAATTTGGAAATGTTGGATCGCTCATTATACTTTGTAAGTAATCTGTAAATGTGTGTCTTTGTGGAAGTCTTACCTTTCTTTTCTGACAGCAACTAATAAAGTCACAGTCAGTTGGTCTTTCCTTGAGAAAATGATAGGCCTCACAAAACTGACAAGCAACATTGAGTAATCCACAATAATGAGTGCTGTAATGTAAGCAGTATCCTGAGCTTCCTCAACATAGATATCACTACAACTTTCTATATCTACATTGGTGTCATGATTCTGAACATTGGTGTCATGAGGCAATATTGGATCATTAGGCAATGTTTCACAGACATGTTTTTGTTTACTTTTTCTTTTCTTTGAAGCTCCAGCACACTCACTTTGTGCTTTCTTACTCATCTTTCTTTTATTTAAAAGTCACTGTCGGCCTTCTTCTCTCCTCCACCTTTGCTTCCTTTCCCTTGCCGCTCTTCTTTTGCGTTCAATCCTGTCTTCTCCGTTGTCTGCCATTGTAATCTGTAATTGTAAATACAGGTGTAAGATATAATGTTGTTTTTTATTGTACATATTGTTTTTAGCTGCTCTCAATGCAAAACCTAAATAGCATTAATGAAAAAATGCAATGATTTGAAAAGCATGTGGAATGTTTCCATGAAATAAATTAATCTATTAAGGTTTTTTTTATTGGCATACATTAAAAAGGAAAGTGCTGCACCTATATAGATTGATAAACATTTTTTTATACATTTTTTTTAATAATTAATAATGAAGTCATTAATAAATAAATATAGGTTAATGAATTTATCAATGACTGACATCAAAGGTAAACCTAAAGAGGTAATTATGTTTTCCAAAAGAAGGGCAAACAGAAAGAGCTATGAGCAAAGTATAGATCGGGCTTAAAATAATGTGCAATTTTGGAATTTTATTGAAATCAATCAACTTATGAGGTATAATTTGCCTTCTTTAAAAGTTAATTAGGTAAGCATATATGTATGCGTAATTTTTTTATTTTTTGTTATTATTAATGAATATTTAAATACTAAGGGCCTCATTCTATTAGCGGCCGCAGCCGTTGCGGGGCCGCAAGGACCGGCCGCAAGCTATTCGGCTATTCTATTCCCTTACGGCCGGAGGCTCCGGCAGGCTTGCGGCCGGTGCCTTGCTATCTCTTGCGGCCGCTCGCGCCAGAGGAAAGCCTTTGATCTAAAACGGCCGCAAGAGTTTCGGCCGTAAGAAATTCCTATTTGCAATTCAATTGCTCCGGGAAACCTCTCTGCAAGGCTAAAAACGAGCCGCTGCTTACTTGCAGGAAAGAGGTCCCGCTAGCACCAATTAAGCCCATAAAATAGCTCAAATAAAGCCATCCTGCACTTTGAGAAGACTATAAAGGGATTTTAGGTGTTAGAAAAAATAGCACATAATTATCCTATACTCAAATCCGTAAAATATTTTATTTTTAATATCCGCAAAATATCCATGTAAAAAGTCCAGAGTGCTTGGAGCACCTCAGACCCGCCCACGCCGCAGCCGGAAAATAAACAGTTAATTTGAACTCGGGTTTGGGCTGATGTGCAAGCTTGAGAGTGGGTTACTTCTAATCTTCATGTCCCCCAATATGATCCCTAGCATTTACAGAGCTGTACAGTGCAGGCTTGAATTTATTTTTGCGTTTTTAGATTTCTGCGCTTACGGACGGTTCCAAGATATGCGGCCGGCCATAAGATGAGATCCTTGCGGGGCCGTATAATAGAATCGCGAGTTAACAGAACCCCCGCAAGGAATCGCAGCCTTACGGCCAATTTACGGCCGCTAATAGAATGAGGCCCTAAGGGCCTTATTCATTTGCAATTTGTGCAATGGAAAAGGGCTCTATATAAGCACATAGCATATTTTTTGACCGAAGTTTGTAGTTAGTAAAGAGCTTGGTTTTTGATCAAAGTTCATGAACTAAAAAGTGATGTAAAAATAATATGCTATGTCCTTATATAGAGCCCTATTCAATTGGGAAAATTGCAATTGAATGAGGCCCTAAATGAATATAGGTTAATTAATCAATCATTAGCTGTCATCGATGCAAAACAAAAAGTGCATTATGAAATCATATACCTGTGAAATTGATGTTATTGCAGATAAAATCCTGCAGAATTCACTTTCTGTCTTCAGTCAGGTGCAGAGATGATGAATCTGGGAAATGACATGAAAATGATTTTTAATGTTTCTATTCAATTCATTTGTGACTAATTAAAACTATGATGTTTAATTGGCATAGATGCAAAACATAAACAACTTAATCATCAATATATTCTTAAATAAAAGCAGTATAAAATATTAAATGTAGCACGTGTCAGTATCTAAGAAACTGCTTTAAGGTCCTGTCCCCGTCAGGCAATTATAAGCACTCCAGATATGTAAGTGCTTTTTTAAAATGTACATATTTTTTTATCTATTATAAATGTTGTTTTTTTATTATTATTAATTAATAGTTCCAAAAGCAATGTACATGACTGAGCAGTAAGGCATATATTTTTATTGCAGTATAAAATTTAACGTTTTTTTTTGTAATGATTACTAATTATTAATTAATTAATATATTAATATATACGTTAATTATTCAATAACTGTCATCAATCCAAAATAAAAATACTTAATCCTTTTTTGTTCCATAAAAACATAATTAAATGATATACCTGTAAAGGTAATCTTTATGATGTTCAAAGGCTGCAAAAGTCACTCTCTGTGTTCAGTTAGCTGCAGAGATGATGAAACTGTCAAATAAGATGGAAAGCATTTGTAATATTTGGATTCATCCCTATCAGGCAATCAGCAGCAACACGGATATGTCAGTGCATAGTAAAATATACATATTGTTTGTGGTCCTTTTTTTTTTTGGTAATGATTACTAATTAATAAAGTAATGTACATTAATAATCAATTAATCAATGAATAAATACATTCTAAAGAGCTAAGCATTAATATATTAATAAACTAAAGGCATTGTAAAATATAGAATATTTGTTGTCCATAATGCTTACTAATAATTAATTAATAAAATAATGTGCTTTAATAATTAATTAACGTTTAAATATATTAATTGAGGTAAGCATTAATGTATTAATAAACTAAAGGCAGTTTATTTTTTTATTATGATTACTAATTAATAATTAATACATTAATTTACATTACTAATTAATTATTCAATGAATAAATATGCTACAAACAACTAAGCATGAAAGTATTGATAAATTAAAGGTAGTATAAATTATACGTTTGTTCCTCACTTTCAGACGTCCTGGCTGTTCTCCCGTGCTGTATTTGATGTTTTTGTTGTATTTGTTTTTGTATTTTTTGTATTATTTTTTGTTTGTTTGTTTTGTGCGGTTTGGCCGTGAACTTCGTATTTTTCCTATGTGGTATTTTTTTTTTGCTAAGTGCCACCTGTTGTCATTTTTTTTTTCTAAGTCCCGCGTTTTCAACTGCTTGCAGCCTAAGGCGATCCCGCGTTTTGTAAGTGTTAGGAGGCTAAGTCTTGCATGTTTCAAAACCTCCACTGCTGGCCTCGCTTTGAGAGGTTCGCAGGCAAGGAGCCTGTGCTGCGCGTTTTAGTAGATTAACGTCTCGCTTTGCTTTGCGAGGCTCGCAGACAATGAGCGCCTTTGGCGCTCATCGGCTAAGTGCTGCAAGTTTTAGTGATTTAACGGCTCGTCTCGCTATGCGAGGTTCGCTGGTTCACCTTCAGTGCTCATCGCCTGAGTGCTACACGTTAAAGGCTCAACCCGCTACGCGAGATTCGCCGGCGATGAGCACCTTCAGCGCTTATCGCCTAAGTCGTACGCACCACACAAAGCATGACATAGTTAGTCGACAATTAGGCTTTTGTATATATATATATATATATATATATATATTTGTGTGTGTACTGACATTGCAAGATATGAGATATTTTTATTTTATATGTGTGTTAATTATTTTTTAATAAAGTATAGATTTATGCATTTTCCTCCTTTTCTGCTCATTACTCCAGTGTTATGATGTAATCCACATGCTCACACAGCACAAACACTAGCCCCCACACAGCACATAGTCTTTTGCTGTGTTGTTTTCTCACACACACAGAGCACAGACTCACTTGATGTATCATTTTCTAGCACACAGAGTTCAGACTCACTTGCTGTGTCATTTTCTCACACACCCACAGAGCACAGACTTACTTGATGTGTAATTTTCTCTCTCTCTCTCTCACACACACACACACAGATAGCACATACTCACTTACTGTGTTGTTTTCTCCCACACACAGCACACACAAACTTGCTGTGTCGTTTTTTAAAACACACATACAGCACAAACACAGCACAGACTCACCTGCTGTGTTGTTTTCTCACACAGCACACATTCACTTGCTGTGCTGTTTTCTCTCTCACACACACAAACACACACACAGCACAGTTGTAATTGTTTATTAAAGTCCTGTGCTGTGTATTGTTTCTCACACACACAGCACAGACTCACTTGATTGTGTCATTTCCTAACACAGCACAGACTCACTTGCTGTATTGTTTTCTCACACACACAGTGAAGACTCACTTGCTTGTGTAATTTCCTCACACACACAGCACACACACGGAGCACAGACTTGCTTGTGTCATTTCCTCACACACACAGAGCACAGACTTACACAGACACATAGCACATACTCACTTGCTGTGTTGTTTTCTCCCACAAACAGCACACACAAACTTGCTGTGTCGTTTTTCCACACACACATACAGCAAAAACACAGCACAGACTCACCTGCTGTGTCGTTTTCTCACACAGCACACACTCACTTGCTGTGTTGTTTTCTCTCTCTCACACACACACAGAACACACACGGCACAGTTGTAATTTTTAATTTTTAAAGTCCTGTGCTGTGTATTGTTTCTTACACACACACAGCACAGACTCACTTGCTTGTGTCATTTCCTAGCACAGCACAGACTCACTTGCTGTATTGTTTTCTCACACACACACACAGCACACACACAGTGAAGACTCACTTGCTTGTGTAATTTCCTCACACACACACAGCACACACACAGAGCACAGACTCGCTTGTGTCATTTCCTCACACACAGCACACACACAGAGCACAGACGCACTTGCTTGTGTCATTTTTCTCACAAACAGCACACACAGAGAGCACAGACTCGCTTTTGTCATTTCCTCACACACTGCACACACACACAGAGCACAGATTCACTTGCTTATGTCAATTCCTCACACACAGCACAGACTCACTTGTTGTATTGTTTTCTCTCACACACAGCACAGACTCACTTGCTTGTGTCATTTCCTCACACACAGCACACACAAAGAGCACAGACTCACTTGCTTGTGTCATTTCCTCACACACAGCACAGACTCACTTGTATTCTTTTCTCACACACAGATCACAGACTCATTTGCTTGTGTCATTTCCTCACACACAGCACACACAAAGAGCACAGACTCACTTGCTTGTGTCATTTCCTCACACACAGCACAGACTCACTTGTATTATTTTCTCACACACAGCGCACAGACTCGCTTGTGTCATTTCCTCACACACTGCACACACAGAGCACAGACTCACTTGTGTCATTTCCTCACACACAGCACACACACAGAGCACAGACTCGCTTTTGTCATTTCCTCACACACTGCACACACACAGAGCACAGACTCACTTGCTTGTGTCATTTTCTCACACACAGCACAGACTCACTTGTTGTATTGTTTTCTCACACACAGCACAGACTCACTTGCTTGTGTAATTTCCTCACACACAGCACACAGACTCACTTGCTTGTGTAATTTCCTCACACACAGCACAGACTCACTTGCTGTATTCTTTTCTCACACACAGAGCACAGACTCACTTGCTTGTGTCATTTTCTCACACACACAGAAAAAAAACAAAGGTTATGTCAATAAATAAATAAAACTTAAGGAAAAAAACTTTTTTTTTAGATTGTAAACAGAATTCTCTGTCACATGCAACAGACCACTATAAGGGTGGTAATTGGCCCTTTTATATACAGGGAACCTTCAATATACCCTTAAGGATGGAGGAATCTCACTTTGTGTGGTAGAAAGGAAGGCAGGACATTTTACTATTATCATAGGGAAATTTTAAAAGTGTTTTATTAATAAATTGTTTTAATTATGGCAGATTATCCAAAGATAACCACCTTTGTCGTTCCAACAATGAGGCACATTTCTGTGTCTATAAAATTAAAAAAGCGCATAATCTTATCAGTTGTTTTTAAAATGAAATTGTAGTCCTAGAACTAGATAACAAAACACTTTAGGAAGTAAAAGAAAACAGCCTTTATATTGTATTTTTTAAATTGTTGATGACAGATATTAACAAAAGAAGCTTAAAGGGATATGAAAGGTTCCTTAATTTTACTGGGTTAATAATATATATGTGCATCTATTTACTGCTATGTACTTTATTTTAGGAAGTGCTTATACGTTCTGTTTTTACTGCTTAAAACCAAACAAATATTACATGCTTAGGTCTGCCCTCTGCAGCTAATAAAGACAGACTCTGTAGTATTGACTGTGCTGTGTCTCATACCAACCAATCAGAGACCATCCTTCAGCAACATGCTGCTGAGACATGGTTCCTTATAGGCTAGTTCACTACACTGCAGCTCCAGCTGTGTCTGCATACGCTGCAGTGGGCAGGGACTATTTGTTTGCTTTTAGACAGCAAAACAGAGCTTATAAGCACGTCTTAATACAATAAAGTACATAAAAGTAAATGGATACACAGGTATATTATACAAAGAGAGTTAGAAATAGAGGGAGAGATAGACACGAACAGGAGAGAAAGACACAGAAAAGTGATAGACTCAGGACAGAGAGCGCACAGAGAGAGAGAGTGCACAGAGAAAGAGGGAGCGCACAGAAAGAGATTGAGTGCAGAGAGAGAGCGCGGGCACACAGCGAGGGCAGAGATAGAGAGCGCGCACAGAAAGAGAGCGTGCAGAGAGCACAGAGAGAGAGCACAGAGAGAGTGCAGAGAGAGACAGACAGCACAGAAAGAGTGAGCAGAGAGAGAGCACAGGGAGCACAGAGAAGCGCATGCAAAGAGAGCGCTGACAGAGAGAGAGCGTGCAGAGAGCGAGCACAGAGTTTGTAGAGAGAGCATGCAGAGAGAGAGTGCACAGGAAGAGCACAGAGAGAGAGCGCTCATTATCAGATGTAAGTCTTCAAAATAATTATTATAAATGTGACTATGATGGTCGTGAAGGAAAAGTGGTTAAAAGTGTGGATCTGTATGTTTTATTTTAACTGTTCCAAAGAGCAAGCTGTAATCTGCCTGAGTCCATCCTAGTGCACTAGTGCTAATACAACATGCTCTGTGCATCATTACACCAATTCACCCCACTGTCCACACACTCAGGAAGCAGCAGCCTATCCCAGCGCGCGCTCTTACTGTTCAGAATCACGCGCCTTAGCTGGCACTGTTTGACAGCTGGGTGATGTCACTGCGCGTGCGCAGCGGTCCAGGATTGTTTTGTTGGCCTCACGTGAGTAGTGCGACGTCATCATAAGCGCTCGTAGGAAAGATGGCGGCTCCTGGCCACGGAAAGGTAACGGAAAACGAGCCTGGCGCTGCGAAGAAGCAGGGCTTAGCATGCCTAGATTGTAGGGACTGATAACGAGTAGTGTGTGCTTTATGGGTGGCGGTGGAAAAGTATCAATAAATATGTAGTGCAGCTATGTGTATATGTATCCTCTTCCTGTATGTCTGGATTGTGGGATCTATCTATCTATCTATCTATCTATCTATCCTGTTTAGGAAGCCTTACATGGTTGCACAACTCTGCAAATCCCATAAGGTTCCTGATATTACAGCTGCATAATGTCATAGTTATTGGTATGTGTGGTACAGGAACATTGTAGCCAATGAGTGTGAGTTGGGGAAGAAGCAACTAAAGTTATATTATAGTGTCTTAATTCTGACACAATCAGGGAGATTGCACAATATTCATTAAGGATCACACAGCTCAATTGCATAATAAAGTAATCCAGAAAAGAATATGTATGTGTATATCAATGACCCCTGTTGCTGTTCAGTCATGTTCGACTCACTCTGACCCTATATACTGCAGCAAGCCAAGCACTTCTGTTATAATGTCTCTGGTTTTCAAATACGGATGTTAACCCTTTATTAATCTTCAAGTCTGCAGCCCCTCAATGCAGAGATCTACAGATCACTGTCTGGCTCCTCCTGCTTCCTTCTGCAAGGGGGACTACACATCCCATGATTCCTTCCTGCACAAACTGCCATCACTGATTGTTACATTGTATTAAAATGTATAGCTGCCTGTGATTTGCATAAAAGTCATAATTTGTTTTAGCCAGTGTTTTCAGAAGTGTTAACTCACAAAAGCCACTGCTTGCAAACTAAAGAGATTTAGCAAACATCAGTGTGAGTTTAATGTTTCCTATAGGATTGTTTTTTTCATGCAAAGAAAATATATTTTCATACACTACTGTTTCTCCTCTATCTGATGCATTCATAATCCAGGAAATCTAGATATGTCTTTAAGCTCAAAATAAATTACTCCCATACACTCTGGGTACTGCCTGTTCTTTATTATATACTACACTCCTACCTATACTGGCTTCTTTGTCAAATATTACTATGGAGCAAAGGTCTTAGTCAGATGTCTGTACCTTGAGTTACAAAGCATCTGGTCTGCCAAATTAAAGCGTTATTTCCGGTGTGGGTAAATTTATATAGGTTGCTTCTGGGCTGTTGTGGAAATCGGATTAATCAGAAGTGGATTTCAAAATTCCATCTCTGCCGACCCCTTTGTCCAATCCCTGTGAGGCTGATGTAGGCGGGTTTCCTATTATTGGGTCGTTTGGTCTTTCGACTATGGAGGAAGGCCCTCTTAACATTGGGGATTGAAAGTTACCCAATCACTGATATACCTGTTTGAGGCGAGAAGTGCTTCAGGTAGTCTATAAGGAGGACTGTTGGTCTAGCTAAGTGACTACCTGTGCGGGTGGTGCTAGACAGTCCAGTGTTCTTGTGGAGGTCCAATCTCTTTCATTGACCAGGAACCCCTGCTGCTGACTCAATGAGCTAGCTATCAGCCTTTATGAGTGATCGTTATCTGGTCAGGGCCTAGCGATGAGTGTCCCCTCACTTTATCCCTCTTACAACTCCCAAATACAATCCCTTACAAGGATAACCAGGTATGAACTTAACCTAGTTTCCATTCCACTCTAGACTCTTGTAATAACTCATGTCGGTGGCTCGGTTGGGGATTGCGTTAGGGCTGTCATGCTGCTCGGTCGAGGAGTTTTCATAGTGAATGGGGACAGATTCCTAGAGGGTTGATGTTGTATCCATGGTAGTCCTTCTGAAAGAGGCCGTCTTTCAACACCACATACATTTCCAAAAGAACTGGTAATTATTTCCACACATAAAGTATGCTGTAACAGTGATTAAAGGGCCATTTACTTTACTGTTAGTGCTCTTCATGCTGTGAAAGAGCACAAGATTGTATGTTAAAATTATCTTTTTCTATTTTTTTATTACACTAGTAACACCTAAAAAATTAAAGACTTAGTTCTGTTTACAAACACACTCCTGATTGTTCCATGATTAACAACATCTGACGACACCAATCGCTGAAGGTTCCGTAAAGAAAAAGATTTTATACTTTTTCCTGAACCCCCCCCCCCCAACTGTCATTTTTAGTTAATTCCAGTAGTCTTTCTCTGCTCAGATGAATTTGGGAAGGCTTATGCTCTCTGCACGGAGCTCTTGCTTTGGGTCTGTCTGGTGACTTGCTAAAAAAAATGCAAAAAGTATTTCAACATGCTTTTAAGAGATCTTTTATTTAATGTGGCCCATTAATACCTCTTTATGTGAAGGTGTTCACAGGGTCAGGGAAATGGGTGAATTGTGACTTTGACAAAACTGAATATGCATAAGTCTTTAAACATGTTATTCCTATGCTAATCTTTAGAATTCTAATAAGATAACATGGAGTGGAGATTGATTGCTCAAAGGGTCCTTTCCCTTTTAAAATTCACCAGCAGTGCTGCCCACCAGCCGTTAGACGGCGCTGCTGATTTTCAGTGCCGATACCATAGTTAGGTAAACTTTTAGGCCCTCATTCAATTGCAATTTGGCCAATTGAATAGGGCTTTAAATAAGCACATAACATATATTTTTTAAAGAAGTTTTTAGTTAGTAAGCATCTATCCAAAAGCAAGGTTTTCACTAACTAAAAACTTCTTTAAAAAAAATATGCTATGTGCTTATTTAAAGCCCTATTCAATTGGCCAAATTGCAATTGAATGAGGGCCTTAGGGTTAGTTTTAAGGGTTATGATAAACTTCTAAGGTTACAACTTGTGTGAAATGTTGGCAGCGCTGCAAAATATACGCAAATGTAAAAAGGGATAGATCCGCTCAAAGATCTATCTTTAAATGTTCAAAGCTCTCTGCGTCTGTGCTAAATGCAATTTCTTTATTGGTTTCTTACAAAAGCAAATTTTAGCAGCTCTGGGAATTTTGTATCCCTGCCTATGAGCACAGCTAAGCTATTCCTGTTCATGGGAACTTTGATGTTGAGTCTTGATCTGCACACCTTCATCTGTAATTATCTGTTCCTTCTGTTTCACACATTTTTTCCTGTAGTATACTCTAAACACAGCTATTAGAATCATCACCCTATCTTCTAAACTTGTATTCCTTACTGACATCTTTCAGTTTGCTTCCATTCATAAGAAGTTACAAAATAATTTACAATTGTATTCTATTTTAAATCAATTCTCCTCTGTATTTATCTCATTGTGCATTCTGCTCTGGAAATAAGTGTTTAGTTCCCCTCCATCCAAGCAATCACAGGTCCCTTATAGCATAGCACATGCTCACTGATTGTCCTGCCCATTTAAAGCATCCTGCCTCCAAATATCACCAGCTCAAAAGGCATCCAATGAATTTTCTAGTGAAGACACCCACAAGTACCACGGGTTTATAGGAATACCCAATCACTATCCTGTGTATAAGTATCCACTACTGGTAAATAAGTTGTAATCTATTGAAAGTGTATTCTACTCATGTACAATACAATACTAAAAGAAGCTTCATAACTGCATTGTGTACAAGCAAGACAGGCAGTATGAGAGAAGCAGGATAGATAAGTGATGTGGGGAGCGCCCATTTCACTCCATCACAATGTTACGTAGTTTTAATGCATGGGAGGAGCTCCAGCCTAAAGATGCTGAGATCATGTATTTTTAATGCATATCTTTTTTCTTAAAGCATTGGAAGTTGAAATGTTAGTTATATTGATCTTTACTAAATAGCTTTTTGGGAGTTGATCCAATACAGTGGAATTGGAAGTAAATATATTTGCTGCTAACCAGCGTTACTTTCTTAAAGCTTATCAATTGAATTTGAAGCAGGCAAGGTATGGCTAATTTCTTGTAATCAAAACTTCATAATATTGCATTAATTGTCAGCTCAATTCACTCTTTATCTGTTTTTGCAATGATAAACATCAGGCATTGTGAATACTCATGGGAATAAGCCTCAATGATTAGACCAGGGCTTGACAAATGTAACATGAATTTAGAAGCCAGATAAGTGTGTCTTTTTTTATTATTATTATTTTTTTTAATAAAACAGATACCGTGAATTTCCCTAAGTGAGCAGGCACATAACCCCTATAGTTCTTCTGGGGGAGGAGAGCATTGCAGAGTTTGTGGCTCACCTAATCCTCTTGGATAACTCTGACACTAGGCTGTTTTCTAGAATACTGCAAGGGTGTCCTAACCCATTTTAAAATCTTTAGGAGCCCTAAATATATCTTGTTTATTTGAAATAATTATTCCCACAAACATGCTGACACACACTATATAGCTCACCCATTGAGTTTGCAGGCATCCTCGGCCTATGGTGCAGAGTGCTTGCCACCATGGACACTCCATTACAATCATGGATGGTGCAATTGCCCGAGTTGTGCTTCTGTCCCAGATCTGCTGCTGACTTTGCCCTTCCTTGCATACTTCCTGTGCCTGTTACTTGCATGCTGCAGGTGACCGGACCATGCATAGCAGTGATAGGCCCCCATCTTGCCTCTTAGTCCAAAGGAAAAAGGCTGTAAAATGTTTGTAGTGTGGGAAATGTTAAATTTCAACAAACCAGATTGAGTTCTAATACACCCTCTTCAACCTAAGTGGTTGATTATTGTTACTCCTTCATACCACCATTCCCTGGATGCAATGTCAGTTTTTTTTTCTTTCCCCTCAATCTGTTTTATTAAGTAAAGGCAAATTTAAAACAACAAGATTAATCGCACAAGAGTTGTACAAATTGCGGTAGATAGCAAACATATGTACATGTCAGCCCATTATAGAGAGTATGTATTGTCAATAGAAGAAAACAAACTTGCTACTTATCTACATTTTCAATAATTGTGACTACTGTGACCCTTTACATGAACTACTAATATAAAGGGGGGGAGGGAAGTTAATATAGATTTCTCTGGTCTCAGCATCAAGTAGATGTAAACGGTCCGTTATGTTCACGGCTCACCCATATCCAACACCTCCGGGTCCAGTCCAAACGACCTGGCTGTAGGTCCTTTCTGGGGCATGTAAGGGTCTATGAAAATCTTTAAGTTAATGTTATGCTATACGGAGAATCTAGCCATTGGTTCCAAGTATTATAGAAATTGGGTAGAGAGTCCTCCAGAATGTAGGAGAGTTTTTCATTAATTAGGATATCATTTATTTTGTTTATAACTGCTTTGCAATGTAAATTGTAAGTGCCTCCCATGATTTGATGCCCAGTTTTCTCAAGTCTTTCATGCTGGAGCTAAGCATTCCTCATCAGAAGTGTTCATAATACAGTGGACCTTTGGCACTGCATTCTAGACGGCCGGATGATTACCAAACTCCCATAAGGAGTAGCAAGCGCAACAAGAACCAAGGTTATTTGTTCATCCAGATACGTTGAATATCGAAATCAACAAGTTTGGAGGTAGTAAAGTACCGAGGGTCCTCTGTATTAATTAGTGATTTCTGCTGGTGTGGGTCCATCCATACAATCAAATGTAAATACAATAGTAGGAGCGACTATATATTTTCTTTAAACGTGTAACTGATGCATTTTAATTAATTGGTATTTACTAGAAAATATCTACATTCATTCCATTTTTAGAAAACTCGCAATAAGGTTTTTATGTACGCCTCTTGGCACCTTAAAGCTTGGTATTGAGCATAGATTAAAAACCACCTTAAGACATTAAAAAGATGTTAAAAACTCATAACTCCATTAATTTACTAGCAATTTTAAAAAATTTGATTTGTGAAAAGAAATTGGAAAACTTTTTACAAGGATTATTTTTATAGACTTTTCACCCAGCTTTTTATCCTTAATGGTTAGAAGAAGCCCACAATCAGCATGGCTTCTTCTAACTTGAAGTTTTCATGACACAAAAAATATAAAACTTTCGTGTTCATGATATTAAAAAGGCAACCGGCCCTGCCTTTCCCCATTACTAAAATATTAATGTGAATCCTTGTTCTTTCTTTCTCTTCCTGTGAAGTTTAAAATTCTGATTTATGGGTAATCTCATACATCTACAAATCAGTATGTACCTCATTTTTGCAGACAGTTTTCCTCTGGCGCCCTACTGATTTCTGCTTTTATTACAATATTCCTCTATTTCAAGGCTTCTTGCAGAGCTCGGTGTCTCTATCTCCTATGCACAGGGCTGTATCTGTCAGACGCCATTGCAGCTCACTCATACTGAAGTCTCACTGTAGAAGTTTGTCTCTTAGTGTCTCACTAGTTCTTGTCTCCAACTTCAAGTCTAACGCGCACACTTTGTTGAAAGAAAAACCTAGACAGTTTTCGCTGTATGTGTTTATAATGATGATTTTACATTTGTATATATCATCTCCTTGAAGCCCAGTTATATTAAATAAACTATATGTGTATTGCACTGGTTATTCTATTAGTATTAGTATTGCAACTTGTAAGAAAATAAAAATGCTTATTTATGGCAATAATGATAAGTATGTATTGTACAATGTAACTTTAGGACTGTTTTACAACACTAGCTCCTAAAAAAATCCCCCTGGCTGGATTTAGAGTTGATGTATATTTTGCTGAGCCTTGCTTTAATTTTACTGGTTTATGTTTAATATTTTGGGGTTGGACCACTCTAGTGAGTGGGACCAGACTGATATACTACAGGATATTTCTCCCTGAGAAGGACACAACTGAGCTAAAAGAGGCTTCTCTTGGAGTGGGTTACCATGCCTATAGGACAAACCGACTTCAGGTGTTGTTCTTTCTCAGATCGTGGACTTTTTTTTTTTGATTATACAAATTACCCTTAGGGTTTTATTTCCTTAAAGGTAATGGCGGGCTTAAGACGTGGACTCCTTCTCACTGTACATTAGGGAGTTCAGCTACACCTCACTGACGAGGCCCACAGAGGCTGAAACGTACATCTGGGGTTTGCTGTTTCTCCTGTTCAGGGTAGAATTGCCTGGTATTTCAGGGCTGGATCACTCTAGTGAGTGGAACCAGACTGATATACTACAGGATTTTTCTCCCTGTGAAGGGCACAAGGGAGCTAAAAGAGATTGCTCTCAGAGTAGGTTACAATGCCTATAGGACAAACCTACTTAGGTGTTGTTTGATGTCAGATTGAGCGCTTCTGATTTTTTGTTTTGCTTATCGTCTATAAAATTACTTAAAAACTAGGTTAAAATTTTGCAAGTATAAAAAAAATTTTTTTATGTGAAGGGTGAACAGTTTAATTATTTGATGTCTGATATGATAGCTCTTTTTATGTTGAAAATAAAAAAAAAATAGATATAGCTATCAATCCAGAAGATAGTAATTAATGTAGGTGCTGTCAATACATGTTTTGTGAAATACAGAATCGTACTAATAAGTAAATGTAACTCCTGTTCCAGTTTATCTTGCAAGTTGTTTTGTTTATTGTAACATAATTCAGGATTATACCATTGGTAATTTGGGGGTTTCCCTGCTTCACAGAAGCTGTAATCACAATCTTGTGACCTCCAGCAAAGAAACCTATTCTAATCCTGAAATGTTCTTGCTGATCCGGTTTTGTCAACGTTTTTGAGGCTGCTTTATCAACACGTGATTCTAACGCTCAGCCTGCGCTTCTATGTCCCTGTTGTGACATTAGTGGTAGAATTCCCTTTGTGCAATCTGTTCAGACACACCCCGTGAAGAAGGCAAACTGCCAAAGCCATCAGATTGCGGTGACAATGAGGGTTGGACTTTACTTCTATTACAATACAAACACTGGCCATATACCGTATATCAAAGTACAAATACAGTGTGAATAGCATTCCAGTGATTGTGCTGAAATGCCTAATGTTTACATTGAAGTGCCTTACTTGTTTGTTACTTCGGATGTTATTGGTGGGATTGCTATTGTTTAGTTGTTCCAGTGTCCGACTCCTCGTGACCCAATAGACCCCAGCATGCCAGGCACATCTATTATTGTGTCTCTTGTTATGCTTATCCATATCTCTCCCTAATGTGGCATTTTAAAAATCCCATACCTGTGTACAAGTGGTTTATGTGTCAAGTTACCAGTATCAAAGGCCTTTTGGGCTTCACGTGACACTGGATTTTTATCTGCTCTAGTAATAAGAGTATTATGGTAGACTCTCAGTTAACCGGCACCCATGGGGATTGATAGATGCCGGATAAAAGTAGTTTCTGGTTGCTTGAGAGTTACTATTAATATAGGCCTTGATTATGCATGTAGGATGCTCTGCTCAGTATATTTGTACTCCTCACTCACACACAGGTACGTTTGATGCTGAAGCCTGGGTATGCAACACCAAAGTACAGGATTCAATTATTTTTCTTGTTCCATTTAACTGAGTGTCTAATGTGTGTGTGTGTGTGTGTGTATATATATATATATATATATATATATATATATATATATATATATATATATATATATATATATATATATATATATATATATATATATATATAATTTTTTTTTTTTTTTTTTCATATTCATTCAGGAACTCATGTGGATTTTTACTTTGAGAAATGAGTTGAAAAAACAAAAATGCAATCCGTTTGTTTAAATGTTTTATAACAATAGTTTTTTAGCATTCCTTTTGGATAATATCTTTAGATTTTAACAATGTTAAAAATGCATCAGCGTTGAGAGAGTGATTCCTAGATCACTGAGGGATGCTTCTCCCCGTGGGGTTTGTAATGCTGTGTATCGCTCTTTTACATTGTAAGATCAGTTTGAATGGTAACCTTTACATGTAGTGGACTCTGTGTGATGTCTTTCAGGTACTGGCATTTTGTAAGAATTATGACCGTTGGCCAGTGTTCTCCAATTAGAAACTAGAAAATATTTTTTTCTCTTAGGATTTATTTTTATAATAGATGATTATTTTTAGGGTTTTTCTCTTATCTTCAATTTGTTTATTGATTTTTTTTTTGTTTGTTAGTGGTTTATATTTTTATTTTCTACTCCCCTCCACGTCTTTATCTCTCCTCACGGTTATATGGAAATGATTTGTCTACTTTTTCTAGTTTAATCCTCTATTTTTAGTTTTACAGTTTCTTCTCTTCAGTACAGGTATGAAGATAAGTTTCTCTCCTTAGGGAAGGGTTGATCAACTGTCCCGCACTGTATCACATTGACACACTTGCCTCTGATCATGGCAATAATACTTTTTATGAGTATAGAGTACTATCTTCCCCATTATATGGCTTTATTTTGTGATATGCTTTGGGTCTTATGTCTTTACTAGAGTCCTGTCTGATTCATGTATCTAGTATGAGAATAGTCTTGTTAGAAGGCTCTGGGCTATTGAAGGCACTTCTGATGGATCTCTAAAATTGGTGAAGCATTTATGATGGTGGTCCATAATGGACTTGTGGAAATGCTGGAGCAGTGCCACTGAACACCAAGGCCAATTTGGGTCTCAATGGTTCTCCACAGAAATAATTTAAGGGATAATTGATTATATCTTACTAACTGATTACAATAATTCCTTAAACCAACACAAATATTTTTACATAGTTCAACTTGGAATTTGTAGTAACATAATATGAATGGCAGTGTAAATACTTTTTATAGTTTGAAATAAAGTAACCCTTGAGCACCCTGTGCTTTCTCTAGCTTACTCTTAAAAGCATGGCATGCTTACCCTTCCTCTTTTACACCTGTGGTTCTGCTTTACATTTGAAAGTGTTTAAGGAAGGTAATTGTAGCCTTTGATGAGCACACTTACCAACATTGTGCAAATGTATGATTCATGGGCTGTAATCCATATAAGGAATTGTATGTATGCATGTTGGATTCCATGGTGGTCCAGTGGTTAGGATGTGGTGCTTTCACCGCTGCAACCTGAGTTTGATTCCAGTCAGGGAACCAAGAGGTCACACAACCCTGAAGTCATGCAGGGTTGGGCCTGGTCAGTACTTGGATAGGAGACCACCTAGGATTAACGGGAATCGTATGCTGTCACCCACATGGAGAAGGACCTGGCAACCCACTCCAGTATCTCTGCCATGAAAAACAAGTGGATCAGAATGACCATGGGCATAAAGATGTGCCTCATTTGTTACCGTCCATGAGGTCACTTAGAGAAGGACATGACTGAACGCAAACACACATGCATACATGCTATACATATTATTGAGTTAATGTCATTAAATTATTATGCTTAAAATATTTTCTATATCCTGTTATCAAATAATCCATAACTGGATTTTTAGTGTCAATGTATAAACAGGAAACTGGTAAACCTGATTTAGACCTGCAACACTATTCATTAATTTGCTAGTTATTTATTTATGATCAAATGAAATAATAGGAGCGAAGGAAATTAAACTAAGTTTACAGAAGGGTCATATAACAACAGAGCACTAAGGACAATAAAGAGTATGATACCGATGGAGACGTGATTTTAATTAATTTCTATGTTTCTGAAGATCAATAATTTAGCCACAGTTTTATGTGTACATTTATTTATTTTACTTTTACATTTTTATGTGCAACATCATTTCAGTGCATGATGGAAACATTTCACTAAACAATGGCTTGAGAAATCACTTGAGCCAGTGAGCAATGACTCCTAAAACTTTACTGCTGGCTCATAACGTTTTAGTTATTATACATATAATCTATACCTTGGCTCCTAAACAATGTTTGGTTGGCTCCTAACTGGCCTGCCTAGCTCTTAAGTTTCCCTTTAAATATGTCAACCCCTACACAAAGCATAGTAATCTAGTAGAAATAAGAATATTTCCTTACAAAAAATAATGAGAATTTTTCAGCTGGTTAATATAGACGCAAATCCAAGTTATAAATGTTTGAGTCCAGTGCAAAACGCCAATAAGATTGTAAAATGACTCTAGCTTTATGCAATATATTCTTAATTAGAGAGGGAAAAATATGTGCATGAACTGTATTTTCTTATCTCACAACCTTAGAGTGTACTGCAGGCAGTAAGATTATGGATATATTGATAAAATCATAAAGGTGAAACTGTTTTAGGATACTATAATAGTTGTATTTGTACTTCACGTCCTGTTATTTATTTATTTATTTATTTTAAATCTTTTTTTTTCTCTTTCAGATCGTCTATTTTCAGGAAGGAGTGTTCATACATTCATCTTGTGGGAAAAATGAAGAGCAAGACACTTTAATTCCCGGGACGTTATGTGTAATAGAAAAGGTATAGCTACAATTAAATGTTGTCACAAATATTTTAAGTGACATCCACTTAATATTAACTGTAACACCTTAGGACAAGCTAAATCATATTTTAAGAAGCAGAGCTTTCCGTTTTTAGTTTTTCAGTCACCTCTCTACCTTCTTGACCATTGTTCTATTTTAGCATCAATAACTGCTTTACACATCCAATAGTTAGAAAAAAAACAAAACTTGCACTTATCCGATTTAAAATTGCTGCTTGCGTATGGATTATATTGCCTCGGTAGATATCCTAATTATGGTAGGATAGTAGAGTACCAATAAAATTATAATTATTTGCAATTAGAATGTATTAAAATAATGTAATTTAGTAATCTAAAAAAAAACAAAAAAAAAACAACAGATTTGAGTCTTCTGAATGTTGACTAGGACCCTGTTTTTTTTCTCGCTTAGACAATTTTCGATCGTGAAAAAGCGCCAAATATGCCTCAAATTAACTTGCAACCTCAATCGCAGGCTCCCTGGCTCTCCCCCTGTGCTGTGTGAGTGTGTAAGTTAATTTGAGGCATATTTGTTTTTTGTTGGTCTTTCCAGTTCTGTGGTTCGGCCGTTAAATTCATAATTCAGTGCAGCCCCCCAACTGCGGCCTTCGGTCCTAAGTCCTACGGGCCTAGCGATGAGCGAGAGGGCTTCAATTATTTAACATTGCGTGACCAACATTCGTATGATCCACAACTATTATATGTGATGATTCGCTAAAATGTACTTTTGATTTTTTCTTAAATAGTATTGATTTTAAAGGGGAATCTGTTACGTAATCAATATGTTTATTTCCTCTAACATAACATCATAGGTTTATTACTCATTTTAGGCATATTGTTTGGTTTGTTACTAATGTCTTCACTTTAGATTTACATATGTTTTCACTTCTTCTCATTTATTTCCTGCTACAAGATATTATAGAGAGCCTCTTTTTACTGAAGGAGTAACTATATAATCTTTTAATAACGTTATAACATCATGGTCCCACTGCCATTTTATTGTGGCTGCTAGAGACTGTACCCGCACGGAGACAAATTAGTGGAGAAGCATTGTACAAACTATTAAAGGGACTTGTTCATTATTTTTTTTAGTAATAATGAGGGAACATTTTTTTAGTCCATCTAATAGTATTCATAGTGAATACAGACATATGGAATAGTGTATGGCAACATTATTTACATATTTCATACATGCATACAAGAATACATATCCATACTAAATATTGGTTGTACTACAAGAGATCTAAAACGTCTACATACCATTATTGTAATGGCAGATTTTTGTGATGTAAAACCAGAAATAAAGATACCGTATTTATCGGCGTATAACACGCCCTTTTTCTCCCTGAAAATAGGGGGCAAATGATAGGTTATACGCCGATATTCCTTCCCTCCGCATTCTAATCCCCCCTCCTCATTCTAACCCCCCCTCCTCATTCTAACCCCTCCTCCTCAACCTAAACCCCCCTAAATACTTTCCCCTCACTTACCTGCTTCTGCTCCGGCCTCCGCTCCTTGACCTGGAGCGCATGTGACGTCACATGCGGGCCACGTCAATAGCATATACCGGGTGACGTCACATGCACGCCGGGTCAAGGAGCGGAGGTCGGAGCAGAAGCAGGTAAGTGAGGGGGTGGTATTTAGGGGGGTTTAAGTTGAGGAGGGGGGTTTAGGTTGAGGGGGGGGGTCAGAATGAGGTAGGGGGGGTTAGAATGCGGAGGGGGGATTAGAATGCGGAGGGGGGGATTAGAATGCGGGGGGGGGGGGTTAGAATGCTGAGGGGGGGTGTTAGAATGCTGAGGGGGGGGTGTTAGAATGCTGAGGGGGGGGGTGTTAGAATGCGGAGGGGGGGGTGTTAGAATGCTGAGGGGGGGGTGTTAGAATGCGGAGGGGGGTTGAGGATAAGGAGGGGGGTTGAGGATGAGGAGGGGGGTTGAGGAGGGAGGATGGGGTGGAGGAGGGGGTTTGAGAAGTTCTTTATTTGATATGTATTTTTTTTCCCCAGAAATTTCCTTCTTAATATGAGGTGCGTGTTATACGCCGATAAATACAGTAAATCAAGTCAGACATTTTTCTGTCTTTAACGTGATCTTGCAACCAAAAACACTCAAGAGAACAGCAAATAGTTAATTATTAGGAAAATAATTAAAATAAAAAAACAACCTGATTGCATAAGTATGCACAACAAACATTCACAAGTTGTTTTCAGAGTTAACCAGTTACATTTAAACCTTGCTATCAGTGGAAGTAATTCTGATTAACCACTTAATAAAAATCAGCTGTTCATGTGGGATAACCTTGAAACATTTGTGGTTGTATCGTCCTGGGACTGCCATGTCTGCAACGAGCTGACAAAACATCTACGGGATCTCATTATTGAATAGTACTGATCAGGAGAGGGGTTTAAAAGAATATCAAAAGCATCGGACCACTGTGAAGACGATCATTGATAAGTGGAGAAAATGTGGCACCACTGTGACATTGCCACAATCAGGATGACTCTCCAAAGTTGATGACAGGTCAAGGAGAAAACTTATGAGGGAGGCTACCAAGAGGCCTGAAGCAACATTAACGTATCTGCAGGAATTTCTGACCTACTGACTGCTCATTGCATGTTACAGTAATCTTTCCTAGTCTGCACATGTGGGGGCAATGGAGTAGGGTGACAAGACAGAAGAAAGTTTTTACAAAAAAGAATACCAGAGCCATCTAAATTTTGCAAAAATACTTTCAACTACCCCAAACCATGTGGGAAAATGTCTTATGGTCTGATGAGACAAAGGCTGAACTCTTTGGCCATAATTTTAAAAGCTGTATTTATTGTAAAAATAACACAGCATACCTACTGTGGTGGCAGCATCATGCTTTGGGGTGGCTTTTCTTTTGCTGGGACAGGGGCTCTATTTAAAATTGATGGGATAATGACTAGCTCCAAATATCCCGATATTACACTATTCTGCTGGCCTATATCAGAGCTGAAGATGAAAAGGATTAAAAACCCAAAGAGCACTTCCAAGTCAACTAAGGAATGGCTTCAGAAAAGGAGGATCTAAGTCTTTGAATGGCCAAAATCCCATAGAGAACCTGTGGAATGACCTAAAGAGAGCTGTACACAGGAGATACCCTGGCAATTTGAGTGGGGCTTAATTTTTTTATTGCAAGGATTAGTGCAATAAAATTGCAACGTTGATTGTAAACTATAAACCCTTTTTATTCTGCCTTCATGTTTGCCTGACACTGGTTCTGCTTTGAAACGGTAGCCTGTTGAGCCATCATCTCTTATGTTTAAGCCCTTTTCATAACATTTGTATTGTGATAATAAAATAGTTTCCACGTCATTCTCTTTCATGCACTGGATATAGAATTGGGTCGTTAAGGTTATACTATTTTGATTTTATTTTTTAAGAGGATGTAGCTGTAGGAAATAATACATGCTTTTTTATTTCAAAGACAAATAGATTAGCATTTAGCATGTAATTCATTAACTGCCAGAGTGGCTTTTTAACATATTGCAGAGAAGATGCTAAATCAGCTGAGCTTTGCTGCCCAACTGGCGTCCCATGTGGTTGACTGATTGCCAAGAAGATCTTCCTCAACCTAATATTAATGAAATAAAACACTTGAAACCGTTAACATATTTGGGATATATATATATATATATATATATATATATAATCACATATAATAGTTGTCAAACTACGAAGTGTTCTTACGCTTCGCGAGGGACGCATTTGTGCAGGTGGAGGCTCTACGACGCATCACAAATGGTTACAAACAGCCACAGAAGCGGGACTTAAAAAAAAAAGAAAACTAAGACGCAATGACTAAATACAGACTTAAACAAAAAAAATCTGAGCAGCGGGACTTTCAGAAAAAAAATGACGTCCTTGCAAAAACACGACCTTAACGGCCGACCCGCGCACACTGAAAACCATAAAAAAAAACACAAAATACACACACAAAAAAAACATTACACACAACATTTATTCGAATACAGTGTCCAGTTTAGACACTCGAAAATCAAGAGCAAGAGAAAAAAAGTCCACAGAAGAAAACGAGGCTACACGACCCCTAAACCCGCAAAACACCGCCAAGCACATACGACTTTCACACAAACCCATACGAGGTACAACATACACTATTAGCAAGAACGCTAAATCATCCACACCTGCGTACCACATACACAATCGCCGCCATTTTACAACACTAACTTACAGAATGCGGAACTACACAGCTACACTAATGGCTTCCCATCGCACACGCAGCCTATTTACACTACACACTTCACATATTGCTGACACACCTCAGCTCAACAACACTGCAGATCTACCTTGTATGCTGCAGGAACATCAAAACAGATTGTTAGCTCTTCAGCACATTGCTTGCTGCATATATTAATTACAAATAGGTAAAGTATATTAATTTATGATTTCATTAATTAACTATTATGAAAAAATACATATACAGAAAAAAAAAAACCCCACAGTATCGCAATAAACAACAAAGCCCTTCACCGGCGCCTCACAGGGAGCGCCAATGGTGCTCATAGGACACAAACTACACCACGGGAGAGACTTGCAATAAGCGCAAAAAGGAGATCACCACAGACCTTGCAATGAGTGCAAAAGCGCCTCTGATAATAAAAAAATACACCGGCTAGGAGGCTCACAATGAGCGCAAGGCTCGCAATAAGCGCCGAAGGATCTCAGATGACCAAAACACTTACTGTCTGTGGCAAATAGCATTACCTGCCTTACCATTTTATTGCCCCGCCATTTTTGACGGGCAAGTCGCTAGTGTATGTAATATATATATATATATATAATAATTTCTTCTTTAAACTGCAATGTTAAATCTGCTCCACAAGCTCTCTGGCTCCCCATAATAAAGAAGTTGGACAGCGCTTTTCTAGACATAGCTACATACAGGTTGTTGTGTTCGGTGTAGTGCATGAGATTTGGGGAAAAAAAGACTGAAATGAGAAAAAATATAATTTTTATATATATATATATATATATATTTGTGGGCACATTTGTGTGTCCCTGCTCAACTTCCCAGAATGCAGTGTAATAACTTTTTTCTCGGAACTCTGAGCTGGAAGCAGGTTTTTTAACTTGCTCTAGACATTCAAGTGTGAACACAGATGTACTATTTATTCACTGTACTACTGTATGGTGGAGGACTTCTATCGCTCTTTTGCCCACCATATTATAAATGCTTGTTGTTGTGAACTACCTTCTCATAAGGTCCACAACACAGGCTGAGATCCCGCTCCATGCTGATGATAGCCAGTAAGCTTGAAACAGCTGTACATGGATTGGATACTCAGCCTGTTTTTATTTCAACCTTGGCTTTGCATTAAAGCTGTGTTATACAGCATGCATAAGCTTAAAGGAAGCCATTTTATAATTGTCAAACTGCGAGTTGTCGTCACGCTTTGCGGCCCTCGCAATGCAACTGACGATAACTCGCAGTTTCACAACACCCCCTCCCCACTGATGCTCGCCACATCAGCCCCTCTGCCCTTCTTGATCTATAATCCACGGGACACGCGCATGGGACAACGCACGCGTGCGCGCGCACGGGACAACGCACGCGTGCGCGCGCACGGGACAACGCACGCGTGCGCACGGAATGACGGGCGCGTGCGCGTCTTCAGCATTAAGGCGGGGGCGAGACACGGGAGAGAGAGAGGAGTGGGGCATAGACACGGGAGAGAGAGAGGAGTGGGGCATAGACACGGGAGAAAGGAGTGCGGGAGGGAGAGGAGTGGGGGAGAGATGAGAGAGAGGAGGGGGAAGATAGACACAGGGGGGGGGAAGATAGACACAGGAGGGAGATAGGGGGGGGGGAAGAGAGACACGAGGGAGAGAGAGGGGGGGGGGGAGAGAGACACGAGGGAGAGAGAGGGGGGGGGAAGAGAGACACGAGGGAGAGAGAGGAGGGGGGAAGAGAGACACGAGGGAGAGAGAGGAGGGGGGAAGAGAGACACGAGGGAGAGAGAGGAGGGGGGAAGAGAGACACGAGGGAGAGAGAGGAGGGGGGAAGAGAGACACGAGGGAGAGAGAGGAGGGGGGAAGAGAGACACGAGGGAGAGAGAGGAGGGGGGAAGAGAGACACGAGGGAGAGAGAGGAGGGGGGAAGAGAGACACGAGGGAGAGAGAGGAGGGGGGAAGAGAGACACGAGGGAGAGAGGAGGGGGGAAGAGAGACACGAGGGAGAGAGAGGAGGGGGGAAGAGAGACACGAGGGAGAGAGAGGAGGGGGGAAGAGAGACACGAGGGAGAGAGAGGAGGGGGGAAGAGAGACACGAGGGAGAGAGAGGAGGGGGGAAGAGAGACACGAGGGAGAGAGAGGAGGGGGGAAGAGAGACACGAGGGAGAGAGAGGAGGGGGGAAGAGAGACACGAGGGAGAGAGAGGAGGGGGGAAGAGAGACACGAGGGAGAGAGAGGAGGGGGGAAGAGAGACACGAGGGAGAGAGAGGAGGGGGGAAGAGAGACACGAGGGAGAGAGAGGAGGGGGGAAGAGAGACACGAGGGAGAGAGAGGAGGGGGGAAGAGAGACACGAGGGAGGGAGAGGAGGGGGGAAGAGAGACACGAGGGGGGGAGAGGAGGGGGGAAGAGAGACACGGGGGGGGGGGGGAAGAGGAGGGGGGAAGAGAGACACGGGGGGGGGAAGAGGAGGGGGGGAAGAGAGACACGGGGGGGGGGAAGAGGAGGGGGGAAGAGAGACACGGGGGGGGGGAAGAGGAGGGGGGAAGAGAGACACGGGGGGGGGGAAGAGGAGGGGGGAAGAGAGACACGGGGGGGGAAGAGGAGGGGGGAAGAGAGACACGGGGGGGGGGAAGAGGAGGGGGGAAGAGGAGGGGGGAAGAGAGACACGAGGGGGGAAGAGAGACACGGGGGGGGGGGAAGAGGAGGGGGGAAGAGAGACACGGGGGGGGGGAGAGGAGGGGGGAAGAGAGACACGGGGGGGGGGGAAGAGGAGGGGGGAAGAGAGACACGGGGGGGGGAAGAGGAGGGGGGAAGAGAGACACGGGGGGGGGGGGGAAGAGAGACACGGGGGGGGGGGGGGAAGAGGAGGGGGGAAGAGAGACACGGGGGGGGGGGGAAGAGGAGGGGGGAAGAGGAGGGGGGAAGAGAGACACGGGGGGGGGGGGAAGAGAGACACGGGGGGGGGGGGAAGAGGAGGGGGGAAGAGGAGGGGGGAAGAGAGACACGGGGGGGGGGAAGAGGAGGGGGGAAGAGAGACACGGGGGGGGGAAGAGGAGGGGGGAAGAGAGACACGGGTGGGAGGGGGGGAGAGAGACACGAGGGAGAGAGAGGAGGGGGGAAGAGAGACACGAGGGAGAGAGAGGAGGGGGGAAGAGAGACACGAGGGAGAGAGAGGAGGGGGGAAGAGAGACACGAGGGAGGGAGAGGAGGGGGGAAGAGAGACACGAGGGGGGGAGAGGAGGGGGGAAGAGAGACACGAGGGGGGGAGAGGAGGGGGGAAGAGAGACACGAGGTGGGGGAGAGGAGGGGGGAAGAGAGACACGAGGTGGGGAGAGGAGGGGGGAAGAGAGACACGAGGTGGGGAGAGGAGGGGGGAAGAGAGACACGGGGGGGGGGGGAAGAGGAGGGGGGAAGAGAGACACGGGGGGGGGGAAGAGGAGGGGGGGAAGAGAGACACGGGGGGGGGGGGAGAGGAGGGGGGAAGAGAGACACGGGGGGGGGGGGAGGAGGGGGGAAGAGAGACACGGGGGGGGGGAGAGGAGGGGGGGGAAGAGAGACACGGGGGGGGGGAGAGGAGGGGGGGAAGAGAGACACGGGGGGGGGGGGAGAGGAGGGGGGAAGAGAGACACGGGGGGGGGAGAGGATGGGGGAAGAGAGACACGGTGGGGGGGGGGAGAGGAGGGGGGAAGAGAGACACGGGGGGGGGGGGAGAGGAAGTAGAGGGGGGCTCACAATGAGCGCCGAAGGCGCTCATTGCGAGGCCCGTGATAAGCGCTGAAGGCGCTCATCGCGAGGCCAGTAAAGTAGAAGGGGGAGAGGCCCGCAATGTGTGACAGACACCATTGCCAGGCTTCAAATTTTATTGCCGTCATTTTTGACGGGCAAGTCGCTAGTATATATATAATTTCACAATATGCTCATTTAAATGCAAGAGAGAGTGTGGGAGTTTAAGGACCACTGTAAGATGAAAAAAATACAAATATTTAAAAAACTCAAGTCTGACTAAGATGCAACAAAAAATAAATGTTCTTGCCTTTGCTGGTCCATGTAGACACACCCAGATTGCACTCTGTTTTTCAGTAGATAAGCACATGGTTTCATGGCTCGAGGCAATCAGAAATAGTATTACAGTAGAACAGAGAATTCAGAAATTAAGATTTTCTCTAAAAATGCTTTTATGTTCATAACTTACACTACTATTAATCTTGTTAGTTTAAGACATACTTCACAAATGTGAGTTTTTTCCTAAACTACAGTGGTCCTTTAATGTATACATACTTAACGTGGCAATTAAAGTGTCCTTTTTTTTCCTCTTTTTTTTTTTTTTTATAGGATGAAGTAATAGTAGATTGGAGACCTCTGGAAGAAACTTTAGATTCATCGAATATCCTTTGTGCCGTAAAAGTATGTGTTTACTTAACTTTATGTGGTGGAAAAGATTTAATAAATTCAATTCAGAAATTCTAAGGTTCCAAGATTTACTTTACTTAAAGGGACACTCTAGTGGGCCCTCTCTCATAATTTTATAACAAAGATCAGTATTCAGTAATGTCCTTGGCCCTCATTCAATTGCAATTTGGCCAATTGAATAGGGGTCTAAATAAGCACATAACATATTTTTTTAAAGAAGTTTTTACTTAGTAAACATCTATCCAAAAGCAAGGTTTTCACGAACTAAAAACTTATTTAACAAAATAATGTTATGTGCTTATTTAGACCCCTATTCAATTGGCCAAATCGCAATTGAATGAGGGCCCTTGTAAGGAGCTCCAGCATCAAGATCAGATGCAAATAACCATATTCAGTTAGTTTTCTTAGAAAAGTTTAACTGTTTTTAAATCACAAAAATTTGAATTCTTTATCTCTACTATTTAAATGTTAAACAAGCTGAGCCATTACAATGACACATTAAAAATCACATACATGCTTCATTTTAGTTATAATAAATTATTATATTTTCTGTATTGCAATATTTAAATCTTGTTAAATGCCATCATGTTTTAAAGCAAAAAAAGTATTATGGGGGCATGTACTTTTTTTTTTTTTTTTTATTCAAATACAAATCATCTCTAGCTTTTGGTAGGGGAAGAGTATAGCTACCCTGGGGAATTTTGTAATGTGGCTTGTACATTTAATTAATAAGTAAACAAACTCAGAACTTTAAAACAAAAAAAAGAAAGAAAAATTGTTAAAGTTGGTGAAAGTGTTTGTGTGTATATGTGTATTTGTTTAATTCAACCAGTAATTCACAATACTTACAAATACTTAAGTTCACTTAAATTGTAAATAAATGCAGAAGTGAACTGTAATGAATATTACTTGGCACCTATCAGTTTACCAGTTAAAATCCATACATAACTAGAGCTGATTTGTCACAAATTATTCATTCTTAAAGTAAATTTTTACTGTATAATGTTGTAAGTTTTCTTATATTACACATGGTCATGATGCAAAATAGAGGGCAGAATGTGGTTCTTCAACAATTAAAAGGTGAATAACCAAAAACTTTAAATAATTACGGTATATAAATTAAAGACCATAGTCTAATTAATATTTTCTTTTTTTTTTATTTTTATTTTTTCATTTGAAACATTCGCAATTTGACACATTTCCTTTTATAGATGAACAGCTTTTGAAACAGTAGGTGGTGCTAGTAGTCCAGTATCTGAATGCTAGACATTTACCATAAACCTTTACTGTAGTGTAATTTGCAATACTGACACTATTTGTAACCTAGCAATTAGAAGGTTGAATCGGGCTACTTTTTAGCTTCTGATAAATTACTGTGTTTTTTGTGATTTTTAATTTGGGTAATAAATAAATTACATTTTTTACTTTGAATTGCAGTTAAAAATGAAGGTAGTCTGATTGTTGTACAGCTAAATTCAACATGGATATACTCAAGGAAGATCAAGTCAAACTAATGTATGTGGCCAATTAATGTAAAATGTCTAGTTAAGCATTTAATGCTGACCAGCACAGTAAAACGAATTCTTAGACTGAATAGCATTGGATTATAAAATAGTTATAATTGATAGCGTATTGGCTGAAGGATAGCAGGGCGTTTTGAATAAATACAGTTTTTTAAACTGTATTTAACCATTGTGTTTTGCTTTTACTCTCTTAGGACTCAAGTTCTGTTGTTGAGTGGAAACAGACTCCAAAAGAGAGAGCCGTTCGGGGCACAGAGCATCAGAGCAGCTATGAAGCAGAGTGGGACATGGTCAATACAGTTTCTTTTAAAAAGAAGCAATTTACAAATGGAGGTTTGTATTAAAAAGTATCTTGTCATTTTTTTTTTATTTTTTTTTAATATATTGCAAGGATTTCACTTTTATACAGCACAAAGTAAACCATATCCCTTGTCATTATCTCTAGTCAGGGATAGATTCAACAAAACATGCCTAGCAGCAATGTAATATTGGTCTGTATTCAAAGCTTCCAATGATGTATAAGTTTGTGCTTCATTTAGAGGACATTTTGTTAAAGGAACTTTTCAGCTTGGTTATCTCATTAGGTTGTAACTGGTGTTTTTTCCATGTACAAATACTTCCGCTAATGATCCTCAACTTGTGATACAAGAGGAAGCAAAATACAGCCCAAGACTGGATATCAATAGATCTGTTGTCTTCTACAGAGGATTGGAGCAAAAGGCCCAGGACTGATATATTGTTGTACCAGACAAATGAAACTTCGGGGAATAATGAGTTTGAATGGCCCTTTCACTAATGGACTGTATTTTATAGATACGTTCACAATCTCATTGCAAATAGAGATTTATTTTTATATTGTTTGAAAGTCCTGAAGATGTTATTTGTTTTGGGAAAAAAAAAACTATTTGTTTATAGTCCAAGATTGGTTTAAATATGTAATATTAGAATAAAAAAAAAAAAAATATATATATATATATATATATATATAAGACACAGGGGAGGGAGACACAGGGGAGGGAGAGGGGGGAGAGACACAGGGGAGGGAGAGGTGGGCACACAAGAGAGACACAGGGGGCAGCACATTTCCCACCCTCGGCTTATACTCGAGTCACTAAGCTTTCCCAGTATTTTTTGATAAAATAGGTGCCTCGGCTTTTACTCGGGTCGGCTTATACTAAAGTATATACGGTAATTGTAAAAAATAATTAGGTCACGGAAAGTTGATTTTATTCTGTTCAATCTTGAGAAATATAACTGTAGTTCCGGTCTAATCAAACATATTTAGCTTTCCTTGGGTAATAACAAACTATTATTCTGGATTTGTATTAGTTAAAAGAATGCGCATGCTATGATACGTCAAAAGTTAAATCTAAAAGGTATAATTAGGAGAGGTACAGAAGGAATTGGAAGCGCTAACAGGTAACATCTATAATCTAACACTGTCTCTAACCGGAGTCCCAGACAAACCCCAAAGAGAAACATTGGTAACCTCCTAGAAGGAATATACAAACGCATACTATTGGGATTTTCCCAAAACACATAGCTAAGGTCTACAAATAAACCCCACAGATCACTGAGAAAATAATTTATACACTTGCATACCAAGAACTTCTTTTGAAATATAAGAAAAGATCCAGACTTCCGTTGGGCTGAGTCATTTGTTGAAATTAAGTACAAGTACTAGGTATTGTATAAGATTAATATTTCTCTAAATTGTATTTCTTGTTTTTCATTACAATCATGGAAATATTTTGTTAATTTGCTATATCAATATTTCTCTGATATTTACAACAATTCCTATTTACAATTTGTAAATTATAAGTGGATGTCTAATTTACAAATTAAATTTATAAATAACACAAATATCAGCTGTTCTAGTAATTCAATATGTTTTAATTATACATAATCGTAGTGAAAAACACTTTCTCTTTTGAATAAGAGATAATATCTTCATTAGACTATAAAAGCTATAAAATATCAAATTGGTATGATATCCTAATAAATAGATATTTGTAATCATACCAACATAATTAAAACTATCCCTGATATTTTAATTGCCATATTAATTATATTAAGCAACTTGTGCATGTCTTATATATGATTATGTGGACAATGTGATAACTAATACTTCCTAATAGTTGTACTTGATATTCTATCTGTTACAATCTTCTTATTATATTAAAATATACTGAATTATTATCTTTATTCGTTTATAATAAATATATTCTCACATAATACAGTTCAGTTTATTTAATGAGGCCAAAGATCTTGTAGTAAGAATTTGAAATTTGTCTAAATTGGCAAATATATAAAATATCTAATTTTTTATAAATATTAATAAAGGTTATTGATATTAATAATATCACCATATTGCCAAAATTCACGACCGTTCATATGTATTTACTGTAAAAAGCAAAACATGTGGTGCATCAGATCTGTTGTAAAAAAAGTAATTCCATAACATGCTTGATAGGTGATGAATAGACATTGCAATTTTAAACATTTTGTGTGTGTTTTTAGACCTGATTTTTACATCAGGGAAAATGCATTTTATTTCCCTTCAACTTCAAGAATACATCTAATGTGCGACATTCTTCTTTTGAAGGAATACTTTTGTTATCTGTTAAATCGGGAGATAAAACTGTTTTTTTAACATGAAGATTGCTCCATAACCATATCTGAAACCTGACCCTTCGTTTTTTTTTTTGTAGCAGTCACGTATGTTATTGAATGTCATTGAACTTTTATTCTTGTCTCAAGGAGCTGTTATATTTTGTTTTTCTGTCTCTCTAAACTTTTTTTTTTTATTTGCTTCTTTTTTAGGTGTTCAAAGTCCCCAGAACAACCAGAGCAAATGGTCATTCCTCTTCAGCTTGACCGATCTCAAGTCAATTAAACAGAACAAAGAAGGCATGGGGTGGTCTTATTTTGTTTTCTGCTTGAAGGATGATGTTGTCCTTCCAGCTCTTCACTTCCATCAAGGAGGAAGTGAACTTCTGCTTGAGTGCCTTGAAAAATATGTGGTGCTCTGTGAGTAAGTATCAGAAAATGCTGTGGGCATGTTTCCCTCTGTTTAAACTGGAGGCCATATAACCTATTAACAGGAACAAGAAATCATTGCAATCAAACAAGCTCTTTTACTGTACTGTGTACATGATATGATTCAATTTAACTTGCTGTTGGTAAACTCAAATTACATTGCTGACAATAGAGCTGCTAAATATGTTCTGTAAACTAGTTGAGCTATGCTTTTTTGTTGTCATTCAGTTGTGTCCAACTCTCCTTGACCCTATGGACCACAGCATGCCAGGGACATCTGTCAGCCACTACCCCTTTTAGCTTAGTCAAGCTCATGTGAATTACTTCAATTGCCTCCTCTATCTATTACTCTTGCACATTCAATTATTTCAATCTTCGCTATTCTTTACCTCTGCTTTATAAGCCTGCCCCACTCTTTATCTATGTGTGGGTGTAATGGGTCATCTGACCTTCACACTTTTTTTATAATTGAATTCTAGTTCGGTGAGTCAGCAACTGAGCAATATCCATGAAGTACAAAAAACCTCATTACATTCAAATATTTAACAGAATCTTAAAGCAACTCAAATGCTCCATCTAATGGAGTCTCGGAAAACATAAGAAAATAAAGGATCTGTGTACTAAAAGCAAATCAAATATTAATCTTATAAATATTTGTCTCCTGAACTTTATAAATCCTTTTATATTTGTCATATTACCCTTCTTTCCTTTAAAGTCATATGCAAACCTCCAGTGAGTAACTAGTAATGATTTGGCCCTACCAGAAAGATGAGAAGTCAAATTTGTGGGAGAATCAGAAAGGTTGATTGAAAGACCTTTTTGCGTAACTTAGTGGAATGAAATATGAGCAACTGCAAGGAGCTGGTGTTTCCCCATTATTTATTGATTTATTTATTTTTTGCCTGAGGTCAAGGGTTACTTGTGCTGTTCCTGGATGCAAGGGAGACCAGGTAGATGGGAAGAAAGTTCTAGTACAGAAGAAGGGCAAACAAGGCCGAGTACCAGAGAACAAAGGGATCATTTTTTGCAAATACTTGGATATCATTGTGAGACCTGAACAATACAATGACTTACTAGAAAATTGTATCTACTAATTGCAAATAATAAATATTGAAGTGGCTGTCCCCGTATGGAACTGTGATCATAAAAGTATTTTTAACATTTTCAAATTGTTATAGGTTTCCAAAATAGACTGTACATTTAATTGGGCAAATGTTAATGGTCTAATGGCATCACTGCAGTGTATAAGCTGGGACAAATCCCTGGCAGGTAAACTACAGAATATAAATGGACAACGTTTTAAGGCATAGCTAAATGATCATATATATCAACACCTAGCATATGTATTAAAAAGTTAAAGTAGTACATGAAACCACGTGCCTTAATGATGTGAAGAAGCAGGCATACAAATTATACAAAAAAAAAGGCAACTGAGACAGCATGTTTTAATATCTCAGTGTCCACATGCTCAGTACCAGATGAGTGGTGTAACCATTACTAGAGGTAATCTAGAGATACAAAAGCGTTTAGGAATGCTTATGGACAACCACCAAAGTAACTGTGCTCAAAGCCAGGCAGTCGTTGCAAAGGGAAGTAAAATATTAGTATGCATAACGACAGATAAAGAAGTAAATATAATTATGTTACTAGAGCTATAAAATGTTGAGCGAAGGTCTATGAAGGAATTACACAATAAGAAAAGGCTAAGCACATGACATTTGTTTTTGCCTTTTAAAAAGTGATTATGGGGTGTTAGGATTTTTTTTTTTTATTGATGTCAAATATGCCCAAGAGGCAAGTAGTTATGAATTCCCTTATTTCATATAAGTGTATCACTTGAATTAACATTTCTGATATTTATGCTGTTCAATTGCCTGTAAACAAATTCCAACGTTTGTCCCTCCAAGTATTCATTATGTATAAATACTATGCTCTATTCACAAAACCAAGACTATATAATATATACCATAATATATATTATTTTACACTTTTTCTGGGTTCTGTCTATTCAAGTCACATGGAACACATATTTTTTCATATATTTGAGAACATAATTTTTGAAATATTACATTATAAATATTTTTTGAATAAAAAAAATAAAGTAAAACCTGTTTAAACTTCCTTCAAACTCAGAGAAAATGTGTATATATAGGTGCCATTGACCCATGACTCCTACAGCTGTATTGTGGTTCGCTGGCAAACCCCCAGAGCAGTTAAAAATTTGGATCAAATTATTGTGTTCTGAGAATATTATTTAATAAAATGTAATACACACTGACACATTTACAACTACCCTCTTTCAGATGCAACAAAGAAAAAAAATCTTTCCATGTCCCTTTAAGCAGTGTGTGTGAGGCCCTCGGGAGCTGAGCTAGTTATGTTGTGTCTACTGTCTTTATTCATGAAAATCCGATGTTTGATTTCCTCTCACCTCATAACGCGACTCTTCCTGTTGTGTTGAAAATGAAGAGATAAAACTTATTAAAGAGTTAGATAGGATCTTTAATAACACGCAAGGTAGTCCCAGTACAAGTGAAATAAGAAAATTCATTCTTTGCCCCTAGCAAAGCAATTGCTGATTATATCAGTGTGATTGCATTTAGTTCAGGAGAGCAATATCTGACCACTGGAATAGAGCTGTGCACCAAAATAAACATATTGTTTTATGCAGGCGGCCTACTGGGGCTTTCTTTCCTGCTACTGTTATCAATCATGTCTTTGCTTTTCTGGGGCGAATAATAATAAAGCTCTGTTTGCGTAACCTTTCCACCCTATATAAGGTGCTTTTCATTGGAACCAAAGGCACAAAGGAATATATTCACCAATGAGCTTGTAGTAGATTCTGATTTTCATAGACCTATGTCTTAAATGGGTTGGTGCACACTGCAGATATTAATTACTATTTGCAACTCATTAATTTGATTTTGCTGTAATTTGTAATATTTTTTTATTCTTACTTGAAATCTCCTAAATCCCAGTACTCCATATGTTCATTTTGTGCAGTAGTATCAATGTTTTGTAATCTGCGATTAAATGTCATGTTAAAAAAAAACCTCTGTGTGATAAGATGTATGCTATACTCTTATAACGCAATGGGAACAGTAACCACTGCATAATTACAAACTGTGTTTGAAAAGTGTTATGTTGCATTAAACAAAATCATTTTAATATTATTTAATGCTGCTAAATTGAACCTCCTATTACAATAAAATAAAATACAGTCTGTTATACCGTATTGGTCCAAATATAAGCCGCACCCGCATATAAGCCGCACCTGTAAAATTCAAGAGGAAAAAATGTAAAAAAGATACTCAAATATAAGCCGCATCCTTAAAATTGGAGAGAAAAAGACTCTCCAAGTGATCAGCCATTGCAAGAAACAGGCTTTCTAATTAGCACTGTGGCTTTTTTTGCAGGTTACAGGCTTTACAGGACGTTAGAATCACTAAAACCGTAAATCGCTATTCAATACCGCAGTCTCAAGCACGCAAATCGGCACCCTTAAATCGCAATCGCGCTAATCAGCAGTAATTTTACGTTTGCAAATAGATGCCGCACACATAGCTCGCAAATCGGCAGTGACTTTTTTTACTGTCACGAATATAAGTTGCACCCGTAACTCGCAAACTCAAAAATCGGAAAAAAAGGTGCGGCTTATGTTCGGACCAATATGGTATATTACCTTTTGTATGCAATTATTGTGCAATGGAATTTACCATTTTGTTTTATAATATTCTATTTCCTGAGGTTGGAGGAGACTTTGATACACAGGAAGTTCCTATCTACACAGTGGAAATGTGCCATCTGCAACTTGCAGTTAATGCAGATACAATCCATCTTTATGTTTAAAGACTAGTTGCTTAGTTATCCTGTCAGCTCTCATCAGCGTATGAACAATTTCAGCAGTGTTTTAAAACAAGCAGAATAAAATATATGAGCATTCAACTACTTTTTAATCCATATTCCCATTAGTATTGGTATGAGAGAGCAGTAGAGCATTTTCTTTAAGAATTTTAAACCTGTCAGTATTCTTAAAATATAAATAAATGTATTGCATGACATATCCAAACACCGATAAAGTCGGTTTAACGTCAATATCTGTGTAATGCGGTCTGTTCTTTTTTCTATTATGAGCACATTCCTTTAGAACTTTAAGCTTTAGCTAATCCATTGTGTATCCCGTCAGCACAGAAAGTTATAGAACAGATTTAGTGAGGATCTTCTATTTAAATGCTATTTATTTTGTTCAGTTGAATTCTAAATGTTATTAATTTTGAATTTCTTGCAGATCAGAACAAGATGGAAGAATTCTTCTAGTCAATAGTCAAAACAAAAGCCTTTCCCAGTCCTTTGAAAATCTTCTTGATGAGCCTACATATGGTTTATTACAAGTAAGTAAACAACCGCATTACACATATTATTAACCCACAACTAGTACTATCTAGACCAGCTTCACTGTTTTTGAATGTTGATCTGCAATGATAAAGGTAATCCTGACTGATTAAAAAAAAAAAAAAAAAAAGGATATTTCTTGCAGAACAAGTTGTCACTATTGAAGCTAGTGGGTGGAAGTGCAACGTATGTGCGGCAATCTAGTACTACTTTTTACAGATTTGTTTTGTAGATAAGTGGTACAGCCTTTCAGTGGAAGTGTGTGTAGGATACTCATTAGACTATACTAGATGATCTAGGTAGATGGAATTGGCAGGATTTTTTGCCTCTTAATTCACATCTGCTGTTCTGTTTCTTTGGTAATCAGAGAAAGTTAAGCTATGTATCAGGTAAAGTGCCCGACTGATATGCATCAAGCTTCATTCACCATGGGAAGAGAGGGTGCTTGGGACATCCGTAAAGAATATTATTTAAAAAAATGCCAACCAGTCAGCATATAGGAAAAGGCATAACAAGTGTGTCATTATCTCTATAGGGGAACAAAACTTTGTTGTAATATATATTAAAGGTGTATAGTATGTAAACGTTTCCAGTCTATTTTCTCCAGTTTGACGAGTTCAGAGTCTACCTGTTTCTTTCAGGAGAGATCAAAATGCTGGTTCACTCGATTCTCCTCTTTGTCAAAAGCTATACTAGGAGCAAAGTAGTCTGTGGATAGTTGAGGCACAACTGAAGTCCTTCAGTATGATTTCTTGTAGAAATAGATGTGTTACTGAGCAAAATGGTATTAGAAATTAGAAAAATCAAATGGATACTTTATTTTAAGTTTTCATTTCCTTTTGATTTTAAATATCAAATTTTAGTTTTAATTTCATAGAATGTAAAAGTTGTTTTTACTAAATAGCAAAATTGCAAAATAATCAGTATTTCAGTATATTAGGATTCTTTTTTTTTCTACTGGACAAACATTCAAAGTGATTGGCACTCAAAAGCATTATCACTCTCTTTCTTTTTCTCCTTCTATGCTTACCATTTTTGTTATTTGTGTCCCTTTTAAGCAATCTTGTAATGCAGAACAAGTTTGTAATTCTTCTGATAAGGAATCTTTATTTTAATTATTCCAAAGTAAGTCATTAAGAGAAATTAGCATTTCTAGAGGATAATCGTATCGGGTAAGTGTGTGGTAATAACTATATCAAAATAATACTGGTAATGTGACCTTGGATTTTTAAATAAGCAAATTTAGTTTAGTTAAGGAGCCACTCCAGTTCTCAGTTTGTGGTCTTGCATTTAAAAGAGCAGACTTTACACATGATGAAAAATGTTAATTATTTTCTTTACCTTTTTTAATGAATCATGAATGTTGTAAAAGTTAAAGAACAACGGTTTATCCCATTTTTACAATATGGTCTGTTGAACAACTAAACTTGATAATAGGGAAAAATGTTTTTAGGAAGTAAAAAAAAATTAGCCTTTACAAATGTAAGTTCCATTTTCTGAGTAGCATATTTCATCAAGGTGCTACTTTTCCATTGTATACATATTCAGTCTCCCCCCAAATGTGGAAGTAAAAGTGTAGAAATCAAATTATTGCTTACACTGCAACATATGGGGTGTGGACAAAATAACAGAAACTCTACATGAGAAGGATCATCACGTTGAAGCAACTAAATCGGTTACGAATGTATTTGCCAAAGAGAGTCATATTAGGTTGATTGCCAATTTAACATAATATGTGTTCTCTATAAAAGAGACCTGACAATTAGCTCTTTGTTAATTTCCTCATGTTGCTTTGAAAATTCATATATCAAAGTTCCAAAGTGACCAAAAAGTATGTAGCGGATTTGCAGGTGCATCCGTCACATAAACTGTATATTGATTTATTGTGTCAAGGGGAACAGTCTCAAATATAATGACAGAATAAAAGTGAATAAACTGCATTGATAAGGAAGATAATTGCTAAATGCCACAAAAGTACAGCCTTAAATAACTGATTCCGCAAGTTTGTAACCAAGGCCAGCTCACAAAGATGCATAACTTGAGGCAAGGAGCACAAAACCTGGACACCTATGCAGTGGAAAAAAGTAACATTGTCTGATGAGTCGTCTTATATCCAGTAGTGGAGGCAAAGGGTGACCTTACTGTTTATTAGGTCCTTGATATACATTTATTGTTAGGTGTTACTGTTACTTTGTCCACCCCTGTTATTTTATCGAATACGTAATATTAGATAATGTGTGATATTTATTTACATTCTGAGCAATATTTTGCTTTTTGTCACATTTATTGCTTTAAAAGAGTATGGTGTATATATAAGCAGCCATACTTTTAAAATTCTAGAAATGCAACAAAGACAAGAGCTCATTCTGAGTAAATAATTTCATGGTCAGGGCATTTTTTGCAAAAAGCTGCCTGTACATGGATTCAAATTTATATAACCCTTACATTGTTGTTTTTTTATTAAACAAGAACCTGTATGGACCCCCCTTTTATGTGCAAGATAGTGTGCCATTTCAGTATGCATTTAGTAGGGGGTTTAAATTTGAAAATATATAACTGTGCTTGTTTTGTTTGAAATGTTTTCGTTCAATACATTTGCATTGTTTTCTGTTCATGTAAAAAGTGATATTTCCTTCCTTCTTAGTTTTGAATTTAATGATCCAGCGGTGTAGATAGTTAAAATAAGTACTCTGAAAATAGCTGGAGCTCCTTCCATCTTTTCCAAACCTTGGCCAAGTGTGGAGCACATTTGCTGAATATCTTAGTGGCAGAGTGTACAGAAATGTGTTCAACTCTGTACAATAGTTTATTGAGGATGGTAGGAGCTCCATGTAAAAAAAAAAGTGCACAAACCCGCTATGTTCAGTGTAAATTTCCTTTTTTAAACTTTTATCACTTTAGATTGTAGAGTTGGATATACTCATCTATTCCACTTAAGGTATGGATACTGAAATAAACCATTTAATTTTTATACACTACAGGATTAGACTGAGATTTACAAGTGACAAGACAATAGCCACTAGTCAGGAGAAAAAAAATAATCTACTCTGATGCATGAAAGTAAGTTACAAGTCTGCCTTCTAGCCCATGACCGATTTTATTAATTTCATTATTTTATCTGAATAACCATACAAATAGTATGTAGTGGACCTACAATGATTCATCAAACCGCTTACATACAAAAGGAGCATTATTTTAAGATATCTGGAAAAAAGAAGAGAGAGTTAGAATTTAGTACATGGCAGTACCCAGTCACATAACACATAAGAGTTGTCATCACGCAATGTTAAATTTTACGGTCTTACACATGCACCATGAGCCCCGAAGGTGCTCCTCGCGAGGCCTGAACGTATGGGTTTGACGCGGGCTGCAATGAGTGCCAAAGGCTCTCATTGGGGGGCTCATGATGAGGGCCAAAGGTGCTTATTGTGATGCCAGTACATGACTGGCCTGACGGGGCTACAATGAGCACCAAAGGTGCTCATCGTGAGGCCCATAACGTGGGGGGGGGGGGGGGGGGGGGGGGGGGGGCGGAGAAGACTCCAAACAGCTTATGAATTACAGGCTTCAAAATAAATAACAGGTTTAACGGACGCCATTTTTTTCAAGCCTGTAACTCGGAAACCTTTTGGAGAGTCAGGGAGCATGTAAGTGAGGTTGCAAGCTAATTTTGCTATTTAATTGGCGTTTTTGGGAGGTCTCAAAACTGCTAAGCGAGAAAAAAAATGGCGGACGTAAAACCGTCATTTTTTTTCAAGCCCATAAATCAAAAACACATTTCGGTCTTGGGGAAAATTATCAATTTCCCAAGCCCGCAAATGGTTTCACACCCATGCATGCAAACAGGAGCACAGGGGAGGGGAAGAGGGTGGAAAGACACAGGTGAGTGGGGAGGGAAGAGACACAGGGGTGAGGGGGAGGGAAGAGACACAGGAGGGGGGGGAACGGACACATGGGAGGGAGAGGGGGGGAAGAGACACAGGGGTGAGAGAGTGGGGAGGGGCCTTCAGGCGCTCATCGCGAGTCCCCCAAGTTAGAGGGGTAGAGCCTCGCATTGTGTGGCAAACAGCATTGCCAGGCTTCAAATTTTATTGCTTTCACTTTTGACATGCAATGTCCCAAAGCTTATATATTGTATATCTAAAGAAGGCTCATTGTTAAGCGTTGAAACAAACTTTTAAGTCTGCCTTCAGGCTATCGGATATATTGTCAGCTTGTATAAAGGGTTTTATTTGGAAGCTGATGGGTACTGTTTTATCATAGCGAGTGGGCATTACTCCAATCATTTCTTTCTATTACATATTATTGGAACACTATTGTCTGCCATTTTCAGGCTAGTTACTAAGATTGGCAGTTGGGTTGTAGCAACAGAATATCTTCATTTCACACACTCCTATGCTTTACGGTGTTTCTGGTTTGATCTATTATATTAGATTTTATCCGATTTGGGGCATCACTTAGTAAACCTTCCAGATAGGAAGCACCCTTCAAGGGTCACAGGCATTTTTCTTCTCCTTTCACTTTCACCAGCATCAGAGAAGAGCCATTGTCTATGCCCATAATGCATGCAATATTTGCTCATTTCCTGGTACTTCACCACCTGATTTGATTCGTTTTCCAAATGTAACGCAGTGCAGTTTATTTGAATAAAGTATTTTGTTTCATGATTTAGTGGTATTGCAAACATATTTCCTTCTCAGTTTGTTTTTTATTGGTATTTATAACTTTAATGCGTTTTTTCTGAGAAGGAAATGGGAGAATATAAACTGTGTCAAATATATAGTTATAGAAGGACTTGACAAATCACCTTTTTGAGTCTGTGTATTTTCTTCAGGAGAGTGTTGATTGTTCTTTTTTCTTTTATCCACAGAGAATAAAGAAGGATCCCTATACTGCCACTATGGTTAGCTTTTCCAAAGTTACAAACTACATATACGATACCATACGAGGTTCTGATTCTTCCATGCACCACAGACCACCTCAGGAAATGGCAGACTTCCTTGTTGATGCCATCCCAGATTTAAAAATAAACCAACAAGAAGAATCAGGATTTGAAGTAATAACACGCGTAAGTATATTGACGTCTTCAGGCTTTCATTTCCTGGGGTCCTGCATTACAGTGAAATTGACTGTTATGCTGCTGTGAGCTATAAAGCTATTTTCATTTAGGATCTGATGATGATCTCTCAGGACGACTATGCCACAAATCTTCTAAATCACAGATTTGCAGTCATTCCATCCTTGTTGTTGCCAGTGCAAACCACTTTGCATTGACAAACAATCCTCATTTTCTAGAAACAACCTGTATGTTCTATAATAGAAAACCTCTGCTTCTACCTTATTTACTTTTATTTGTGTGTTAAATGTTTAAAGATGTATTATAGTAATAATATTAATATTGTATTCCTTTGTGATGAGAGTCTAGTTTAATGTTTTGTATATACGTAAGTAAAAATGCATACATACACATCTGCCTAAAACCTTAAAGGGGTACTGCGGGCCATCAATGAATATCCATAATAACACATTTGTTCTTTTAATCCATTCCCTTGTGATATTCTGCTGTAAAAAAATAACTTTGCAATCTGAAACAAAGCACCTGGAATCTCCCATTTTTGTGAGAATTGTAGCATTTTCTAGGCAAACAAAACCTACAAAGAGCTGATCAACGACGCACTGGTTGGACGTGCTCTCTGTGAGCACGATTGTATCATAACTTGTATTCTTATATTAACTGTGCACCCCGCATCTCTCACAAACAACACATCTACACAATTGTGTCCTTCTTTTTTTATATAGTGGGTAACTTGCTCTATCTTAATTTTTTCCCTATCTGCTCAACAATATTTTAAAATGTATGTTTTTCTATAGTAAACTTACATTAAAGTTTGTATTTTTTGTGCAATTATTGCAGATCATGGCTGACCAAAAATTGATCATTGGCAATATTTGCACAAAAAAAAAATGTTTAATGTTTGTTTCCTGTAGGAAAAGTACATTTTGAGATAACATTCAACAGGCAGCAATTAAGAATTGTTTGCAATGTTAATGCAAACATAATAGAGCTTGAAGGTAGAATCGGGAAGGATGAATGACAGGCAAAATGAAAAACTTCAGTTTAAGTTTACTGTAAGAAAAAGGCATTTGTAATCGTATATTCTATTGATATTAGTAGTATTTTTTTCCTATAATTTGAAATTATACCCTATTTGAAACATATGCTGTATTCCTTTAAATGCACATTTAGATTTTTTTGAGACTTCAGTATTGATTTAAATATCCTCAAGTGAGGTCTTTACATTTAGGTGAATATTAATTGTTCCAATTTATCCTAAACTTTATGTAATGTATAGGTATATATTAAGAATAGGATTTCAGACCACAATTACCCATTGTAACGAGAGTCTTAAATAGAACAAAATTGTTCCAAGTTGTCAACTGGAATGGTATATGTCTTTAATATCTAATCTGTTAAAGGAAGCAATAACACTTTTCATGCTGACTTATTATCTGGCTCTGCTGTAAATCACATGTTAGTTTTCACTTTTTGTTAAGACTTGTCTAATGTTTAATCTCCCATTTAATGGTATCCATAAACAAAATATACAGGTAAGCAGTAAAGTGATTTTCAGCTGTCGGTATAAAAGAAACATTAACTATTTATCCATGGCTGTGTTGTCTGAATTTATAGAACTAATTTTAAAACGTGTGACTTAATTGGTAGGCTTTATTTTGTAAATGACAGACTAAAAATGACAATTTATTTCACTTTACGACCCACTGTGTACAAAAAAAGAGTCTCATACTTTATTGTATCATTTGCATGCATACTTGTGAACCACTGGAGCGTCATTTCTGGAAGATTGTTGTTATAACCATCTGTAATAATGAATATAGTATTAGGGGTAGTAAAAGGGTTGAGAGCTTATTTTAAGAGCTACTTATCTCAAAGATTACACGTATAGAAGTTCAAAAAAATGTAGCTGCCATAGTGTAGAATGTGTCTGCAGCTTGATTGGATCTTGAACTATTGACCCGATCAGCTCTGTATTCTAAGGGTCAGTGACAAAAATAAGACTTAAAATGGCAGTTTCTGCTCTCCACAAACATGGAGGATTACGTGGCAAACTAAGAAAGTAATTTTTATTATTATAATTATTATCTCCAAGACTAATATTTCATTTAAAAAAATAAGTTTAGGTGGATCTTGCCCTTAAAAGATATCCTGCAACTTTCCCATACTATAAGGTAAATAAACTATGCGCTATACTTTGGTTTAAAAATGTATTTTTTCTAGTACAAACGTATTTGTAAAATACCCATTTTTAATATCTTATTTGAAATCTTATGCTTATGAGCAAAAGTGCAGTGTTAGGGGAATAATTCCATAGTTCCAGGAGCCCTTGTTGCCAAGCTGTGGTCTATGTACCACCATTGTTCTGTGAACTTTATTCAAGTGGTCCACAAAGCTACTAGGATTACAAAATAATTATGAATAATAATTAATAAATTGCAAAAATAAGTACCGTATTTTTCTGTCTATAAGACAACCCCTATTTTTGGAGCACAAAATTCAGAAATAAATAAATATGCAAATGTGTATCTTACAGGTTTTTATTGTGTTACACATATATTTAAGGGCACTTTCTATCATGATTTTCACTGATATCCATTCAAGCTCAATATCTTTGTGATCACATCACTTATTACTCAGTGGCAATGTGCAATTGCATTTTTCCGGTTTCACAAAGGATCACAAAGATATTGAGCTGGACTGGAAATCAGTAAAAATCATAACAGAAAGTGCCCTTAGATATGCGTAACACAATACAAACCTATAAAATACATATTTCTATGCAAACCCATCAGCACACACATGCCACACACAAGCTGTACAGCTCATTCGCGATGTGTAAGTTTAACACAGGGATCACGCTTTAATGCTTCTTATGGCCACTAGATTGCGCTGGTTTAAGACAGGAGAATATACACACGTAGTGAAAATGCAATGGTTGCACTTAGATTGTGTGCATAAAAATGTGTATTTTGTACGTTTTTATTGTGTTACACATATATTTAAGGGCACTTTCTGTCAGGATTTTCACCGATTTCCATTCCAGCTTAATATCTTTGTGATCCTGTGTTAAACCGGAAAAATGCAATTTCACATGTTTTATACACAGAAAAATATGGTAAATTCACAAGTGCCCCCACACTAAAATTCATTTTTTAAGTCCAGACATGCAAAATAGCATAGTGCAGGACAAATCCAAGGAGCCACGACTCCTAAAATGTTTGCTGCTGCCTCCTAACTTTATAGTTTTTTTTTGTTATATATATATACATATATTTCTATATATAATTCCTTCATTTGCTCCTAAAGATTTGGCTGACTCCTCACTAACTTGGCAGACTTTGAAATCTCATATAAATGTATCAATCCCTGGCATAGTGTTTTGTGATTGTTAAACCGCAGACAGAAAAATCATTAGGTGGTTGTAATAAATTGATGTCTGGTCTTAAAAGCGCGAACGTATAGAAAACCAAAATCTGATTAATTGATCTGGACTTGAACCTGTGAACCACTGACAAGCAAGAAGATGGAAGATGTATAATCATTGTATGAACAGTGTTATATGTGAGAATAAGTCTTTGCTTCCAAGCACAAGGCAGGGAATATATCTCAAGACCTTAGGGCTCCCTCAGAAACTAGGTCTCGGCACCCACTGGAACATGCTGGGATGGTCATGACTGGGGAGCTCTCATTCTAGAGATATATGATTTGTTTGCTTTTTTTTTAAATGCCCGACTGCAGAGGGTCTGGCCTTGTTTGACGCATGAGATGGAGCTTTTGTGAAAATATAAATGGATGTGTATTGTTGGTCAGTTGTTTTTTTTTCAATCCTTTTCTAGCCCTCTTTTCTTTCTTTTGTAAAGTCTTTAACACTTCGTACAACTTGTTCTGTCATCCTGCTAAGATACAGCTGACAGGAAAACATTATGGAGAGATGACAGGTCCATTCACAAACTGCGTATTTTGTGTGTTGTGCTGAAGACTGAACATACCTAATAAGAACGTATAACTGAGAAGAAAATCGAATTATGAGTTGTAAGGCAAAAAGCTTAGAAAAACACAACTCAATCAGTCATAGTAACCAATGGCAAATCAGTTTATTAGAGTGGCCACTTGGATCCTAAATGTTTAAGTTTGGAGGTAAATGGGATTTTGAACAACTGTCCTAAAGCATGCTTACTACCCCATATCAGCAAGTTGTAGATGAGGGGTGAGCAAACTTTTTATGTGGGCCAAATACTGTGCCTTGCAAAAGTATTCACCTCCCTTGACTTTTTACCTTATTTGTTACATTACAGCCTTAAGTTCAATTTTTTGTTAATCTGAATTGTATGTGATGGATCAGAACACAATAGTCGAAATTGGTGAAGTGAAATGAGAAAAATATATACATAAAACTATTTTTAGAAATAGAAAACTGGCATGTGCGTATGTATTCACCCCCTTTGTTATGATAAAAAAAGCTCTGGTGTAACCAAGTACCTTCAGAAGTCACATAATTAGTGAAATGATGTCCACCTGTGTGCAATCTAAGTGTCACATAATTTGTCATTACATATACACACCTCTTATGAAAGGCCCCAGAGGCTGCAACACCTAAGCAAGAGGCGCCACTAACCAAACACTGCCATAAAGATCAAGGAACTCTCCAAACAAGTAAGGGACAATGTTGTCAGGTTTAGGTTATAATAAAAATATCCAAATCTTTGATGAGCCCCAGGAGCACTATCAAATCTATCATAAACAAATGGAAAGAACATGGCACAACAGCAAACCAGCCAAGAGACGGCCGCCCATAAAAACTCACGGACCGGGCAAGGAGAGCATTAATCAGGACATTAATCAGAGAGGCAGCACAGAGATCTAAGGTAACCCTGGAGGAGCTGCAGAGTTCAACAGCAGAGACTAGAGTATCTGGTACATAGGACGACAATAATCTGTACGCTCCATAGAGTTGGGCTTTATGGTAGAGTGGCCAGAAGAAAGCCATTACTTTAAGCAAAAAACAAAATGGCACATTTTGAGTTTGCGAAAAGGCATTTGGGAGACTCCCAAAATGTATGGAGGTAGGTGCTCTGGTCTGAAAGAAAACGCTATGTCTGGCGCAAGCCCAACACATCACATCACCCAAAGAACACCATCCCCACAATGAAACATGGTGGTGGCAGCATCACGCTGTGTGGATGTTTGTCAGCAGCCGGGACTGGAAAACTGGTCAGATTTGAGGGAAAGATGGATGGTGCTAAATACAGGGATATTCTTGAGCAAAACCTGTACCACTCTGTGCGTGATTTGAGGCTATGACGGAGGTTCACCTTCCAGCAGGACAATGACCCCAAACACACTGCTAAAGCAACACTTGAGTGGTTTAAGGGGAAACATGTAAATGTATTGGAATGGCCTAGTCAAAGCTCAGACCTCAATCCAATAGAAAATCTGTGGTCAAACTTAAAGATTGCTGTTCACAAGCGCAAACCATCCAACTTGAAGGAGCTGAAGCAGTTTTGCACGGAGGAATGGGCAAAAATCCCAGTGGCAAGATGTGGCAAGCTCATAGAGACTTATCCAAAAGGTGGCTCAACAAAGTATTGACTTTAGGGGGTGAATAGTTATGCACACTGACTTTTTCTGTTATTTTGTCCTATGTGTTGTTTGCTTCACAATAAAAAATAAAAAAACATCTTCAAAGTTGTGGGCATGTTCTGTCATTTAAATGAAGCAAATCCTCAAACAATCCATGTTAATTCCTGGTTGTGAGGCAACAAAACACGAAAAATGCCAAAGGGGGGTGAATACTATTGCAAGGCCCTGTATCTGTCCGAGGAACCAGATCCACTCCTTTTTGCAGCCCTCTGTTCCTCCTTGACTCAGTTGAAAAAGATTAGCATTTTAGATCAAGTCCTTACTCTGTTTCCTCTCTCCACTACACCCTATAAATGTATTTACAGTATTTTGTCTGTCTATTGGCTGCTACACGTAGGAAGGACTTTCTAAGTTGTATTCACTTTGTAGGCTTTTCAGCATAAGCAGGAGGGTTCTCTCTGACTCCCCTGGAGGGTGCTGGTATAGGCTTGGTGCAGAGTAATCCGATGTCAGCAGACTGTCTCTTGACCTGCATGCTTCTGGCAGAAGATCTCAAACTAAGGAAACAACCTTGTGGAGTGCAACCCTGTAGCCATAAAGCATTGTTTGGTACTTATGGCGGCAGAATTTGCAGAGCCCTGTTTTAGTCCAGCCAGTTGGTTGCTGCAGCTCTCCGTTCCCACTGAGCTTCTAGAGGAAGGAGAGTTGCAATGTTTGCATTACCAAGAAGGCATGTTAGTAACAATTACTGTGGTAATATCCATCAATACATTTCACCAACTATAGGATTTAACATGTTTTGTTTAATGTTAGTTATTTTACGTTGTTGTTTAGTCATTTAGTTGCATCCAACTCCCCGTGACCCTATGGATCGCTGGCACATTACATTACATCTCCCCTATTTGTCTCTTATTACCCCTTTACAATGTATACATATTTTTCAGTTTTATATTGTGGCCAAAAACAAAAAAATGTTTTTTCAAAGGTAGTGCTCGGACTAGAGCCCACAACTGCTGCTTCACAGTCCACTGGGTTAAGTAGCTACATTCTTTGTAATAGGTGAAATTGAATAATATATCTAATCTAGTGCTAATAATAAAAAAATATATAATAGTTCCTTCCACAACCTGCAGACCTGATTTGAATTAGTGCCATGGGTTGGCACAATTCATTACATATTCTGACAATGCAATGGCAGCCTAACACCACTACCTAATGATTTTTGTAGAAATTTTCCATAAGATTTTCCACCCTTTACCTAAAATGATGCAGCGCACATATGGTGACTTCATTGTCCTTTAATTCACTTGTATGTTTTCTCACAAATGTGAGATTTATTTTGTTTCCCATATACATATAATGATACATTTATTCTGCAGCCATATTAGCAGACGATGGTAGGGCACATGTGTTTTCTCAAGTGAAATAGGTTGCCTATCACTGCACTAAAGTGTTGGAGCTTTGTAATGGACCTTTAAGAACAAATATAGTTTACTTAGATGCATATGTAGTTCAATATCCAAATTATGCACAAACCCGCTTAGTACCCATACAGTTGTCAAAAGCATTTATATATGTGTGTTGCTTTTTAGTAAATGTCTGATTAATTCCATGTCTGTATATATGAAACAGTATTTTCTATGACTTGCAGGCTTTTAATAAAAGCTTAAAGTGTAAAACCTCTCCCTTTTTTTAAATATATAACTCTTTGAAAGTGTGAGGTCATATGTCTTGTAAAACAATGTTTCTTCTTAAACAGAAGCTGACAAAGCATATCCAAGGAAGCCACAATACGATTTATCACAAACAAACAATCCTTGCTTGCATGGTTTTTGTGAATTCATTCTAAGTGACATTGACATTGCTGAGTGTGCATTCCAGGTGCTATTTGTGAATTGACTGCTTTATACCACCAATATGTTTTAGATTGATGTTGGAACACGTCCCGAGGTCCACAGAAGAGACCCTGTCTCAGTCTTTGAATGGGATAGCAATATGGACTCTGAAGGAAGAATCCGAAATGTAGTGCACATGAAGAACATCATATTTAAAGGGGTAATTTTAATTTGTAAACTGCCAGCTGTATTTTATATGATGCCTCATTCGTATTCTGCAGTGTTGAACTTTTGTTTTAACTTTTTTGGTTTTGATTTTGTTTCTATAAACATACGTTTGCCAGACTATATGTATGACAGCAGATAAATAAAGAAGATTTGCATTTAATTTGATAAATTAATGAAGGATTGTTTAGTATTACATTCTAAAAACACTGCCCATTACCAAGGCTAGATCCTCAAAAGACCTTACTATAATATAAATACAGGGCTTCGGCAGCCCTTTACATCTGGACATACAGTAAAGATAGATAGATAGATAGATATACTATGTATGCATGCATACATACATACATACATACATACAGTGTGTGTAAGGTTTGTGAACTGACTCCAGAAGTAAAGGGCTTAATGAGATAGAGATATACATCTATTTGTTGACCCCATATAGAGAATAAGAACATGAGAGTCTCTTAAAGGGACATTGACTACATGTTTTTGTTGTTGCATCAGAAAGAGGGAATTTAATGATCCAAATGTTTAACTGATTTGGGAGCTTGTCCCTTTCAGCCAGTGAGAGCAGTAATTTAGCTGTATGACTTCCTCTTGTCAATAAACTCTACAGATATACTTATGCTCTGTGCATTTTCTATTGGTTTCAACAGGTTTTACAAGATATTTCTTCATTGTGAAAACGCCACAATGGTTAAAGCATGCTCTTGCTCTTTTAAATGCATGGAAAATTAATTTTGTTTCCTATATCTTTAACTACAATTTTACCATTTTAACTTAAATTGTTGATTACAAAAATATACTTCCCACAGCTATTTGCGTCCAAAAACGTAAGTGGTAATGAGTCTATAAAGTTTTGCCCATTTCAATCCATATTAGTCTAGATGCAGTTAGTAATGTCCATGAAAGAGACATGTAAAACATTATCACCAATATAGCGGTTTTAAAGGACTGTCCTAGTACAATATTAACCATATGCTTTTTTGAAGACCTGTAATTGAAAACTGGCAAAACATTTTTTAGAAAGTAAAAACCAATAAACAAATGCAGCTTTTATTTCATTATATGTAGTTATGCTGCTCTGAGGGACCACTTTATTTTTTGTATACCATCTTCTGCAAGTGGAAGGGGAACAAAAATGTTTTTCAGTTGAAATGTACTAATTTATTGTTGGTACTTTCAGTAAGACTAATGGAAATCTCACTAGTGTACAAGACCACCCTACTGCTCAGAAATGGAAGGGCTTCTCTAGTAAAGATAATTACATGGAATATCTAATATATTCTGTATTTAATTTGTTTTACTTTCTAAAATATATTGAGCACTAACATGTTTAGTGCTTCATAGAAACAAATAATAAATATTGGGTAAACATTTTCTTTTAAATGGTAACAAGAAAGGGGATTATCACAGTGTGACGTGAGATTACTGAGGCACAATCCATGTTGGCTCACTCTGTATTAAGCCAAGCTTGCTTACTAGGGCCCTCATTCAATTGCAATTTGGCCAATTGAATAGGGCTCTAAATAAGAACATAACATATATATTTTAAAGAAGTTTTTAGTTTGTAAACATCTATCCAAAAGCAAGTCTTTCACAAACTAAAAACTTCTTTAAAAAAAAAAAAATGTTATTTGCTTATTTAGAGCCCTATTCAATTGGCCAAATTGCAATTGAATGAGGGCCTAGGTGGGCTATGTTTATATAATTAGTTATGCTATAAGCAACTCGTTTTGATATTTTTAAAGAGCAGAAGTATAATCTTGTTTGTCTTATTGCAGGGGCTCTGCCAAGGACTAAGAAAGGAAGTTTGGAAATTTCTGCTGGGTTACTTTCCTTGGGATAGCACAAGAGAAGAAAGAGTTACTTTACAAAAAAGGAAAAAGTATGTTTTTTTTGTTTTGTTTTTTTACTTAAATACCTAAAAACACTGGCGTTCATATTTTTAACCCTGTTATATGTTTTTGACATTACACAATATTTGCAGAATACATTCCACAACACTGCACAATTTTAGCAATGCAAAAGTATTAGAAGCGATATATAAGCAGACCCTAAATACTTTATGGTGGGTAGAAAGGTGATTGAAAATCCCTCCACTTGTATCTATAAAGGAAACAATTGATAATTCAGAGTATACGAACACGTCTCCCGCAGGCAGGAAGACAGAATTTCTCAGTAAATAGAATTTCCATTGTAGCGAAGGATTCTGGATAGTGACATGCACCACCTTTTTGCCTTGGACCCACTAGCATGGGTATCCATTCAGGAGTATGGGCCTTGCTCACAAGCAGGCTTTGTATTTATTGCGCCTTAACTCCATTTTTGCCAGTGGTAACTTCTCAGTTATTGGAAAACTGATTTGAACATCGGGTTCTGGCATGTAGTAAAGGTTTAACATAATGGATTTTATATATTCAACTATACTTATAAAATATATAGGGCCTCATTCTATTATCGGCCGTAGGAGATGCGGGGCCGCAAGGACCGGCCGCAAGCTATTTGCCTATTCTATTCCCTTCCGGCCGGGGACTCCGGCAGGTTTGCGGCCGGCGCTTTGTTATCCCTTGCGGACGCACGCGCCGGAGGAAAGCCTTTGATCTTAAATGGCCGCAAGAGTTTCGGCTGTAAGAAAATCCTGGTTGCTATTCAATTGCTCCGGGAACCCTCTCTGCAAGTCTAAAACAGAGCCGCAGCTTACTTGCAGCAAAAAGGTCCCGCAGGCACACAATTAAGCACATTTTAAAGCCATAATAAAGCCATCCTGCACTCTGAGGAGACTATAAAGTGATTGTAGGTGTTGGCATTCATAGCACAACATTCCCCTACACTCAAATCCGTAAATATTTTTTTTTTTTAATTTATGTCACATATCCATGTAAAAAGTCCAGAGGGCTTGGAGCACCTCAGACCCGCCCACGCTGCTGCCGGTAAATAAACAGTTAATGTAATCTCGGATTTGGGCTGATGTGCAAGCTTGAGAGGGGGTTGCTATTAATCCTCATGTCCCCCATAATGATCCCTAGCATTTACAGAGCTTTACAGTGCCGTCTTGAATTTATTTTTGCATTTAAAGATTTCTGAGCTTACGGCCGGTTGCAAGATATACGGCCGGCCGTAAGGGGATATCCTTGCGGCACCGTATAATTGAATTGCAAGGTAACGGGAGCCCCGCAAGGAATCGCAGCTTTGCGGCCGATTTACGGCCGATAATAGAATAAGGGCCATAGAATATAGTGCTGCCTTTTTAATAGATATAGAATAATGAAGGATTGTACTCTTTTTAGTACATAATTAGGTATTATGTTGGATGTATTTTCCATTATATAACCTTCAACAGTAATTATTAGCAGCTATAGAACGTCTTATTCTTTTGGCATCACAACGATCTATGCATCCCATTCTTATGTTATAAAATATTGATTAAATGTAGTATTAGGTCAAATGATTATAAGTTATATAACATGGATATTATAAAAACAATTGTATTGATGCGTTAATCTACTTCTGTATTAAAATGTTGATGATCAGAAGAACAATCCGTATTGATTTTATATTGCACTTTGTACACTGGAACAAGCAATTTATCAATTTATTGAAAAGTTGTGTATGACGCAGGGAAACTTCCTGGATCCTATTTTGAATTGTGTAATTATTATGTATGAATGCATGTCCTTCCTGGTAATAAATATTCTTGCAGGCATGGCTGCCTAATGTCATATATTGTATAACCTATATATCTTTATTTAAATCAGATTGGAATTATTTCCAACAAACTGCAGTATTTACATTGAGCTATTGGTGAATAAATTAGTTAATATGTTTCCCCCCCAAAAATGTAATTTTGAGCATCTGTGTATTTCTCAAGGAGATCAGAAAACCCTTATAATTCCCCCAGAATTATTAAGTAAAACCACTTCCATTGTTACATAATGGTGAGGAGCGTGGAGTTACTATTTTGGAGTTTTAATCCTGTATTTTAACCATATATACTTCTAGTTTCATTGCTAGGTAAAAAGGACCTGCAGAGGATCAAAATGATAACCCGAATAAAACTGTTTACCTTTATGGTTACAAATAATTTGCTTACTTTCCTTCATAAGTATATATACCGTAATTGGACAAAGAATTAAAAAAAGTCCAAAGGCTGGAATTCTTCTGTTAAAGCTGCCTGATCAGATTTGATAAGCAGAAGAGATGTGGGCAGTGGAAAGTGAGGAACACAGTAAGCAAGAAGCCAACTCACAACCCTTAAGCAAATAATCTGAGCATAACGTCTCCTGCAGCCTATTCCAAGTAAATGCGCTGTGCATGTACATCAAGTAGGAAATGAGAGCACAATGGAAAAAAGGAAAATGACGTAAGAGCCCTCACCCCCATCCAACATCATACTCTGCAGTGTAGGTCAGAATACTGCACCTGCTTCACCAATAAGAGACATTAAAGACAAGTCAGGGCATAAATAACAGCAGAGCATACTTCAATACAGTAGACCCCTACCTAGACCTTTACTTTTTAAGCTCCAAGGAATCTGCATATACGTAAACGCATAACTGAGAGAGGATACGTCCTAACCCATTCAGTGCCAGAGGTTCAGGACTTTTTCCTGACCCATTAGGCCAGGCACATTTGCAACATTTTGCTATGCGTTTGGGCAGGGTTCTTGACCCTATCTTTCTTTTACATATGAAAATGATATTCTTTTTTATTTTTATTTCAGTGGACTCTAAACATTCTATTCGTATAATTGTTATTTTGATTGTGTTAACATTAAGCTAACATTTTTTTTCTTTCCTTTGGTACTTTGGTTATTAACTAAAATGTCACTAATAATTTTGGTTTTAGTAAGATTACAAAGACCTGAATCTCTTGAGTAAACTGATAACATTTATTTCTGACCTAGACACATCATTCAATGACAATAGCACAGAAGGCTTCCCTTGCTGTGATCAGCACATTGTACATTCCCTAAATTGGTTAGTCTATCTCTATACATTAGCATAATCCTATACAAGTATATTCTCCTGAAAGTACATTTTTCATTCCCTAAAACCATTCAATCAGTAGTGTTTGCGGATGATCAACCATTAGAAATGTGCACAAAGAAAAAAGAATAGGGGGGGGAAACGTTTTTTTTTTGCCCCCAACACTTTCCACCTCCTGTATCTCTCCATCTTCTCTCTCCCACAATCTTCCCCCTTTTATCCCACCTCCTATCTCTCCCCTCTATACCCATTTCCCCTCCATGTCCTCTCTCTGCCCTTTATTCTCCCTCTCTCTTTATTCTACCCTCTCTCCTGCATGTCACTTCCTCTCTCAGTCAATCTATCCCGCTTCTACCCCATTTTCTCCTCTCCCCTCTTATCTCCCTCCAACACCCTTCTGCCATCAACCACCCCTCTCATCCATTATTGTGTATTGCAAACCTTTCCTCACACTCCTTTTATTCACCCTACCCCCTCTCCTTTTATCTCCTCCAGCCCACTCATTTTCCTAACCTTATCTCACCCTCATCCCCCCATCCACCCTCTCACCATTTTTCTCATCAAACCCCCTCTTCTACTTTGTGTCCTCCCACCATCTCTTACTCCTTACCTCTCTTACCTCCAGTTTCTCCCTCCTTTATCCCTGTTTCACCATCTGCTCTGCCCTCACTCCCCATGATCCTACTTCCCCTTGGTTTTACCTTCTCCCCATGGGTATTGGTTATGAAAGGTCTTTAGGACACACCATCAAACGCTGACATCCAGTAAGAACTGGTTAACGAGCGTAGCAGCCTTAACACAGCAAGTATCATGTCAATGAAGAATATTCTATGGTTATAGCCTTGTGCTTGAAAATGTAGCACTGCCTGCTAGAAAAAAGAACCACCCTCATTGACTTTATAGTGGTCATGGACCAGCAGCAGATACATTTTATCTTTAATATTTATTATTTTTATATTATTGAATATGAATCCTGTTGCTAGGACATTGTAGTGGTTCTTTAATAGTGTGCCCTGTGGAATATTGCTCATTAAATATAGTACACTGAATTAAGTTCTAGAGACAGACATTGGTTCCCTAATGGCCATATTAATGGCATATTTAAGTTTCATGTATTATGACTGCATCTGATAGAGGAGAATCAGTAGTGTATGAAAAACATTTTTCCCCACTAAAGTGTGATAAGGATAAATAGGTTTAACCTCACTAGAATGAAAATATTTACTAACAAAAAGGTATTGCTGTTGGCAGAGCTGCATAAAACTACATAAAAAATGAACTAGATAGTGAATATGTTGATATAATTATATCCTACCTAGCATCCGGGTTCCAAAGATTTGCTCTACAGAAACTGTTTATATTATTGTCTTGCTGGATAACTTTCAACCTAGACAAGTCTGCATTCAATAATAATCGTATATGATCAGCTCTGGAGGCTTCTGCTGCCTGGCAAAATACATCTTTAGTCCATTCACGCTTCTCACATCCCAAAGCTTTCACATTGCTGCTGAAGTTGGATAAATCATCATTCAATTGTAGCTTTATTTTACATTCTGCCAAGGCCAGAGCCCTGCAGAGCTCTCTATAGCAAATTGAAGAGCTTATATTCAGTAATCAGTTGAGTTTGGATGGAGTCCAGTGGTGAGTTAGCCTGAGTCTCATTACATGTTTCCCTACTGAATTTAAGTGTATGGATAAAAAGATATTAAATATATTGTTTAAAAAAAGAAAAAATAGATTTACATTAGAATAAAATAAATGTCCTAAGATACGGCTTACGTTCTTACTAAAAGGGAATAGTAACATGCTTCCAATCCATTTTGTTAGGCTCTGTGGTCAAGTGCTTTGTAATTTTGTATAGTCCCTATAGTTGTGTATGAGAATGTTTGTTTGTTTAGGTCTGTCTGAGTACTCTCTGTTAAAGACCATAACCTAATCTTGTTATCAGAGACAAAGAAGCAAAAGTCAGACTGCTCCTGGGCTTAGCCACCAGGGTACACTTCAGATTCCATTGAACCAACCGCTCTAACAAATTAACACTGCACCCCCTTGCTCACACTTCTCCTTTTCCCATAACTATAATCTAATTTCCCCCTTTTAAATGTAACTGTAGGATCCCATTTCTCCAAGACTAATCCTACCTCTTGTATATTCTTACCTTCTGATTCCAGGTTTATAACTTTGGAAATATCTCTTCCTCCATTTTGGTTTCCACCATTAGAAAGGAGAAAATGACAAGAATCCAGAGTTTATCTACTTCCTTTCCACTCCACCCCATAAGATCCAGTAGGACTAAATCGTAATCATAATAGATTTTCAATACACAGCATAAAACTGCATCTTCAGAATTATCCTTTATTTTTCTATAATTCCTCTACTTAATTGTACTACTCTTTCACAATTACCTTGCTAATCTTATATGATGCCATTCACTCAAAGGGATACCTACATTTTCCTAGATTATGAGTGCATCTGATAGAGGAGAATCAGTAGTGTGTGGGGAAAAACAATTGCCCGAAAAACTTCCAAAATAAACATTTTAAACACCTTGAAGTTAGCAAAATGTCTTGAAATTTCTGTCCGTTAAATATTAGGGTTAACACCCTTTCCAAACCCAGGCTAAATTAGCATACACTTTGAAAAATTATTTTGGCCAATCAGGAGGAAGCATAGGCTGAATAATTTTGTATCACAATTCGAGGGTTGCTGTCTGTGCTGCAAAGCAGCCTGGGATATGTAGTCTGGAACATGTTCGAATGTACTATGTATTTCATATGTCTATATATGTGCAGCACATTCACACTAAATTACAGCCCTGCAGTTTGTCTGTTCTCTGCATCAACAGCAGCTGGTGTTTTTTCCTTCTCTCTGTCTCTTTGTGGGGAAATTCAGGTGTGACCCCCACAAACCATGTGACTGGTATAATTTCCTTTAGAGGTCACAAACTGTACCCAGATGCTGTGCAGCCTGGTACACTTTATGTAAACTTCCTAGAGGTGTGCAAATCCAGCGAGCAGTATCCAGCATATAAATATGTAAGTACATTCAACTTTTCAATATAATACATATTTTTCTACTAATCAGTGGCTGTTTTTTAGGAAACATTTGAAATCCAGGAAACTTTCATATCCCTTTAAGTCAGAATCTCTCTAAATCCTCTGTTGCCATGAGCAAATCTTGCTTCTGCTTTAACACCATTTCGTCCTACCCTTCTCTTTAGACCAGGGGTCACCAAACTCGGTCCTGGAGGGCCGCACCCAGGCCTGGATTTGAGGATTTCCTTTCTGTGCACAGGTGAGTCAATCAGGATGACTGAAGAAGCAATAGTCTCACCTGTTTGCAGCAAGGATAGCCACAAATCCAGGCCTGGGTGCGGCCCTCCAGGACCAAGTTTGGTGACCCCTGCTTTAGACTGTGGTGTTACCAGACGTGTACAGCCCACACTCAGTTCCATGTTTTCAGTTACAACCTTAAACTATAGACCACTACCAATAAATGAATAGACAAATGTATTAGCACTTATATAGTAATTTTATTCAATTAACTGCTGGGTTACAATTTCTAAGACATTATATATGCTTAAAGGATCACTGCATAATGAAAAAGTAAATGACTAAGAATAATTAATCAAGAAAAATGTCCTGCCTTTTTTTTTCTCCAAGAGTTGGAAGTTGTGTGTGTGTGTGAGAGGGGTGTTTACATTTCTGGAAAGCTAGAGTTGGATCCATTGATGCAAGGAATGTGCTTCTGGGCCAGTGAGAGGGAAAGGGTGTAGTGTCAATTTCAAAGTATCCAATGATCACACAATGGCTCTGTACTTATCTGTTCCCTCCTCCCCATCCTTCCCTCCACTTATAACTACAAACACCCCCCATCATTCATATCTTATAATGTGATCTAACAAACACAAAATTGATTCCTGTACTCATACACAGTCCTCACAAATTTAGGTTTTCTTGGTGCATACTTGATACTTTTTTTTTTCTTTAATTGAGGTGAAGGTCCTGCTCTTTATAATCTAAAAATCTTGCCTTTTGTAGTGACATAAAAACTATAACTGGGTGTAATGAGCTGAATACTACACAAACCATGCATATTTATTGCATTTATTTGAAAGCATCTGCTGTTCAGAATGTAATGTTTCTGGGACTTTTGGTAATTACTTAACATGTTACCCCTTCATCAGTACTAAACAAAAAAGCACAGCAACATACTGGTAAAACAAAACAAGGTACACTATTGCATTGAGGATCATAGTTTAAAACTCTATAGAATTAATGCTGACCTTTTTTGAAGTAGGAAAATGATATGTTTTATACACTGTAGGATTTGCATAAATATCATGTGTCTTGAACTACCAAAGCCATAATTACATTGCAGATAACATCACACCATTGTTTGTTCGTTTCAGCCAGTAGGAGTTACTTTATCATAAATGCCTAATCTATTTTTGTTAATTAAATTTATATGTGTATTGGTTGTATAATTAAACCTTTTCTTCTCTTTCTAGAGCAAGTGTGCAATACTGCATAAAATACTCCTTATTCCTTGCATCTTTAGCTCAAGTTTATCAGCTGTATACAAGGAGTGAAAGCCACCATTCAGGCTTTCCATTCACATGCTAAACCTATATGTTTTAGACAGCAACGAGACATAACGCTCATATGTTTATGGCTCATTACACTAAATAGTTTTATACTGCTTTGGACAGAGTGATGGAATTGCAAGTAGAACAAGGTTATTTGAAGCAGAAACAAAACATGCAGTTTCTTCCTTTAGTACCATTAACCTTTTATTATTCCACACTGGCTGTATAAGTAAGACAGGAAGTTATATTTTTGTTCTGGCATTTTTATTACATTCTACTTCTGCTTCATAATTAAAGTGTGATTATGCAGTATTGGCTATTGTCTTATTTCAGTTTCTGTGCAGGAAACATAATAAAATTTAACTGTGATATATGTATGCAGGTATGATTTTGGATTTCTCATTCTTATAATGAAAACCTCTATATTTTGTCCTGTGGTTTGTTTTTGCCAAGAAATTCATGTTCTTAATTGCCTATTGATTCATCTAATTATTCTTTTCAGAGAGGAATACTTTAGGATGAAACTTCAGTGGAAATCGGTCAGTGAAGAACAAGAGAATAGAAATTCAAGATTGAGAGATTACCGAAGTTTAATAGGTATTTATCATTGACAAATTTATCTAACCTATTTTAGTTTTTAAATTATGAGCAGCCATGTTTTAATAGCATTAAATAGACACAAAGTGAGGGAGAAATTGTCTGTAATGTTACAGTAGATCTAACGAATAACATCATCTGAAACTTCGGAACAAAGCTTTGACAAAAAGCCAGTATAACACTTACACGCGCTCTCTCTGGCACGCGCTCTCTTTCTCGCCCGCCCACTCTCCTGCTTGCTCTGTTTAGAGGATGTCGAGCTGAATGACAGCCAAAATGTAGTAAATTCAACTCTGTTTTTCAATTACCAAAGAACATTTTTAATAACTACAAATACTACGTTTTATTGGTACTTTACAAGCCTACCATAATTGTGACCTCTGTCTCACACTATTGTAATAATCGCTTTACATGTTTTGATTTAATGTACAAGTTTGGTATACTCATTGTTACTGTCAATATTCTACTAAGAGCCCACACTGCTTATGGTTTTAAAGGGGATTATTTGAGTGAATATTGAATAAGCATATACACTCTTAAAGAACACTGTAGTGTAGGGAATACCTCAAATGTGTAGCAAACGAACAATATTTCCAGCTGTGTAAACCATTAGCATGAAAGGATTATTAGAGAGAAGGTTAATATAAGCAGAGTCTGCTAGTGCATGGAAGCTGACATTAAAGTCATTCTTCCTGTTTAAGGCATATGTGAATGCAGAGCATGGCAAGCAGGACTTAACTTAGAACTACCTTCTTCTGAGAATGGACAGGAGACGGGGTGATGGTGTCACATGCTAAGACCTCATCTGGCTTCTTTAATGAAGCACCAAATCTTCCTCCCTAAACTCCTGAATAGATCTAAAAAAAAGCCGAACACTGACCCTCAGACCACAAGAATTTAGAACATTCAATATGGAAGCTCTCAAAAGAGTCGGTAAAAGACAAAAACATTTTTTCTTTGTGAAATACTTGTATATTGTTTAAAACCTGTTACATCACAAGCAGTGATTGTTTTCCTGAACTACAGTGGTCCTTTTAACATGTATGGAAAAAAGGATTATTTTATCTGTATATTTAGGAATAGAATCTAAAAATTAAAATGTGATTAGAAATAAGTAAAACAGTATACATTGTAAAATAAAATTGTAAAATTTCTGTGTAAATTTGAATAAATTCACAGTTCTATATGTAACAATGTTCAAGCTTTACTTAAAGGAGAGCATATAACTGCATTTATGGAAGATCTCTCTTGAAAAACAAAAATCCTCCAACTTATTTTGAGTAGCATTGTCGTTTTACAGTCTTTAAGTGTCTGTAATATATTCATGTCTGGCATTCAGGAAGAGTAGCTGTCATGCTAAGCTCTTCAGAGCTTGGCAGATGTAAGTATGCCAGCACACTGCATTAGGTAGATATGACTCTGCTGGAAATTAGCCGTTTTTCTTCTCAAATGTTTAATATCATTTTCTTTATCCATCATTCCAGAAAAAGATGTCAACCGCACAGACCGAACAAACAAGTTTTACGAAGGCCAGGATAATCCAGGGTTAATTTTACTTCATGACATTTTAATGACATACTGTATGTATGATTTTGATCTAGGTAAGGTAAATACTTTTTTTGAATACACATAATATAAAAATATTTTAATTGCACAATGTAACCATGTAAATGCCAGCTGGAAATTACTAGCCATTAAGGAATTTTTGCAGCACTAAAAAAACATAACAAATGGAGAGCAGGTTTTCAAGCAGATATGGCGTAAATGATTAAACACCATTTTAAAATAATATTAAATCAATAATTTTGGTAACTTACAGCAATAATTTATCCGCTTGTCTGAGCAGAGCACTTAGATATTTCCAAAAGTATTCAGTGAACGCTGCTGCTATTCTTAAGTTGCAACAGTAATGGAAGTATAGAGCTACAGAAGTTGCTGTGTGTGCTCTGCACAATCAGAGAAACTCTCCGGGAAACATTGCTGCTGAATTGATGGCATTTAAAGCATTTGTTCTTAGGAGTTTGGAGTGCTTGAATCCACACTTCAATCTGCTGTATATAATATGAGATAATATCAGCTAAGTGGGATAGTGGCAGAGAGCCCTAGGACTAGCTTTGTCGCATTTCCCATTCAATTATCTATTTAGCCCTATGTAATTGTGCTCCTATGTTTAGTGATACAGAGAGATGGCATATTATAAAAGGTTGTGAGATCAAATCATATTTTATATTTAGTTCACTAGGTAGAGCAGAAATAATCTAGTACACATTTAAAAATGTTTTACATTGTATAATGTTTGTTTTCTACATGTAGGGCCTAATTCAATTCCCTATTTCCCAAAGTAGCACAGGCAAAAAATGCCCAGAAACTTTCCCTAGCTATTCTATTCGCAGCATGATTGCGAGCGAGCAACTCTGATAACTACGGTCAAGCCAGACCTGCAAATTATGGCACACTTTCTTGTTGTTTTTTTTTTTTTTTTTTTCTCATCCGAAATATTCTGAGAGACTTTTTCCTACTTTTACACTAAATCCCTGTTCAATTCAGACTTTAAAATAAAAAATTGCAAGTAGACACAGTCTACACCTAGTATTTTACTGACAAGACATGGATTTATGGATGGCAGGTAAGATTCATAATATTGTGAGACTGTATTGAATACATGTGTAACACTACTTGATAAAGCCCCCACAGCCGAAATTACGTTTGTCAGGAATTTACTTGTTTCAAATTGAATGAGGCTCTTATTTGTAACTTTGCAAAATGGCTTGGCTTGGTACAGTTCCAAATTGACTCTGCAAATTAAGTTTTTCAGATTGAGCTGTGGACTGTTTTTGCAATACATCACTCATTTTCCATGCCTAATGTGTAAAATAGAAAACTTCTTTATTTTAATTGCATTAAAAACCATTTGGGAGTTCCTTTAGATCTTATTTTACAGCAATTGTAATTATATTACTACAAATTGAAATTGGGTTTTCTTTGGATCAGATTATAAACACAACCTTTTTTTTTGCGGTTTGCTTTTAAATGTCTTTTAAAAACTCAAAGGACCATGGAAATACAATATTTATGGTATGTTTTTTTTTTTCTTTCTTAGAGAGTATGCAGTCTTTTTAATTTAATTTATTAGCTGATATATGCAATTATGATGCAATTTCCTGGAGACATGCTTGAGGTTTTGAGGCAGGAAGATAGTCTAGCTTAGCAAGGCAAGGAGTTCCAGAGAGTAGGGGCAACCCGAGAAAAGTCTCAAAGGCGGGAGTGCAAGTAGGTGATAAGAGATCAGGAAAGACGACGGTCATTAGCAGAACGAAGAGGGCGGTTGGGGAATATTTTGAAACCGCAGCAGAGATGTATGGGGGTGCACTGTTGTTGAGGGCTTTAAATGTTTGAGTCATGATTTTAAATGTGATTCTGGAGGCTATGGGAAGCCAGGGGAGTGACTGACAGAGAGGAGTTGCGGACACTGAGCGTTTAGTTTGGTAGATGAGTCTAGAGGAGGCATTTATTATGGGTTGGAGTGGAGAGTGATGGGCAGGCCAGCAAGGAGCGAATTGCTTTAGTGGAGTCAAGATATGATAAAAGAAAGTATTAGAATTTAAGCTGTGTCTTGTGTAATATAGTGACAGATTTTGGAGAATTTTTTTTAGGTGAAACTGACAAGATTTTGTAGTTGATTGTATGTGAGGAATGAAAGAGAGGGAAGGGTCCAGTCGAACCCCAAGACAACGGGCCTGGGATGTGCCAGTGATGATGACATTGTCAACAGTGAGAGATATTTGAGGAGTGAAAGCTGTAGTAGAGGGTGGGAAGGTAAGGAGTTCAGTCTTAGACATGTTGAGTTTGAGTTGATGGGCGGACATCCAGGATGATATGCTAGAAAATCATTGATTTTGTATACTGATTAGGCTTTAATAAATTTCTATTTGTATTCAAGTTTTCGGTATAAGCAATCAAAACAATACCAGTACCCAAGACAGATAATCAAACCGTGCAATTTCTGTAGTGCTTTGCTTTTACTAATAGGATTGAGTTGCTTAGGATATGGTAGCTGTAACAGCCGATAGACTATTTCCCAGTATCTAAAATGGATAATTGTATGTATATTATTTGCTTATTCAGTTGGTTGTTCAACTTAATTGGGGCCTAGGTCTAAAGCTTTAAAAGATGAAGTAACGTAAGATTATGCTTGTTCTTTTTGATCCAATTTGTCATCTTTTAATCCTTTAATTGCTGGAGCAACGTTTGTAAATTGCAGAACAATGCAGATGGGTGCCTCTAAGCCTCCACAGCAGTGCATGTGTTAAACACCATGCTGGGATGATTTATCCAGATCACAGCTGCCGTAACAAGGAATTGATTTTTAAGATATTATCAGGCTGTTGCTAAGTAGGAGATTTGAATATCAAAGTATCATGCCAGTTTTCTTTGTCTGTTCTATTTTGTCATGACAGACAACAAATAAAGTAAGTAAACTAGGAGCACTATAGACCAATATTTTCAGTACTCCTTTCTAGTTTAAATAAAAGGGTACCTGTCTGTCATACATTTCAGAAATAAGATTTTGTACGTTTTTCCAGATTCTCGGAGTCACTGGGCACGACAACAATGCGTGATAATGCGTGGCCACTTTTTTCTGTTTCGTCAGTCGTGTGTGTGTGTTTTTGTTTTATTTTTTGGATAATTGTTCCACACAAGATTTTATGTAGTGTGTAATTTGTGTTATAGTGCTTAGGACTTACAGCTGTGTGGTTTAGGGGTCTTAACAAGGTATTTGCTTGGTAGCCATATTATATCTTGGATATTTTTCCAGTTGATACCCAGCGTGGAGTAGCTGTTGAGGAATTCATGACTGTATTTGTGTCAGTTGGGTAGACTCAAAGTATGTTTTTAAGTCTTGTCCTGAGAAACCTTATCAATACTAGTTCTTTATAATAGCAAAGCAAAAATATTGGACTATTGTGTCCTTTTAAAGTACACACAAAATGTCATGAAGTCCTACAGATTAACTTAATTTGAATGGGATACAGTAAGTTTTCTGATACTATGTTATTTTTTTGGGGGGGGGGTAAAGAAAAACAAAGCAAATACAGAAAAACTGAACTATGTTTTGTGCTCCTGAGTTTATAGTATATTTATTTTATTATCAACAGAAACTTATATAGATATAATCCCGTTTATTAAGCCTTTGTCTTTAAATTTTAGGATATGTGCAAGGAATGAGCGATTTGCTTTCTCCTGTATTGTATGTGATGGAAAATGAAGTGGATGCCTTTTGGTGCTTCGTGTCATACATGGAACAACTGGTATGTACAATAAAATAAATCCGTAGTAATAAATCCTGTTTAGTCCATATTAAAATGTGTTATTTGCTGTATATTTTTCCAGACAGTATGATGATTGTTTTAAAGTTGGCACAAATCAAAACTAAAACCGTGCTAGAGACATGCTTGCAGTAACCTATACATGTTTGGTATATGTATAGTTGAAAAAAATGATACATTTTTTTACCCTTTAATCCTATTGTATCGAAACCTGAAATGGAAATTTGGAATTTAGTTTGTGTGCCTGAATATAAATAAAATACCAGATTTGCTGTTATGTCTGACTGGACAGAAAATGTATTAACATCTAGCATTATTTTTATGAAACTAGATCTTAGATTTTGAAAGCAAAAATGCATTAAAGCAGTATTGGTGAACATTGCTGTGTAAGCACTACTCAAATTAATTAATATATTTTCTTAACTAGCATCAAAATTTTGAGGAGCAGATGCAGGGAATGAAGACGCAGCTAGTTCAGCTGAGTACTTTGCTTCGTTTATTGGACAGCGGGTTTTGCAGTTACCTTGGTATGTTCTGTTTCTTAAAGGGTTCTTTCTAAATGGAGTGACAAGCAACCTGAGCCTTACATACAAAACCTGGTCAAGGGGATAATAGGATTATAGTTTCTTGCATCAAGGGGAAATACATGTTATCCTCTGTGTTTGACAAACTACCTCATGGGAAATATAAAAATAGCCTTAAGCTGAATCCAGAGTTTTATGGTTCTGTGGTTCCAAAACTGCATATCCTGTAATTTTATAAATGTAGAAGAAAATAAAGTATGAGATTTGTATACAAGTTGCGATTAAACAAAAACAAAAAAAAAAATCTGTCCAATTGTGATTGCATATATTGCTTTACCACACTATGTACATTAAACTCTTAACATCAAATCCCTAAAAGTTTTTGTAATCTCTGTTTCCATAGTGAAAGTACGTTTCCTTAATCCTTGCATGAAGTTAATTATCCACTCATGTTTACACTAGGCAGTCATGTTGCTTTGTCACTATTATTACCTGGAAAAACTAATTCAATATTGTTTGTTATTATCACATAAATAGCTGTCCTTGTCGGGACCGCTTACAATGTTGGTCACAGTTTGCGAGGCGAGCCTGCGGCGCTCATTGCAGGTCTTGCGATGAGCCCCTGCGGCGCTTATTGCAGGCTACATCCCGCATGCCTCAACTGCTCGCCTCGCTTTGCGAGGCGAGCAGTTGAGGCACGCGGGACTTACGACCCGTACGGCTTAGGACCGAAACCTGTATATGCACTATGCGCCTCGCAAAATTACGACTTTAACGGCTGAACCACGGAACTGAAAAGACAAATATGCAACAAATATGCCTCAAATTAACTTACACACGCACCACGGTGGGAGAGCCAGGGAGCCTGTGAGTCAGGTTGCAAGTTAATTTGATGCATATTTGCTGTTTTTTCACGATCGAAATTCGCCTAAGCAAGGGAAAAAACGACGTAAAAATTAGCACCAAACTGTAACACTTAACGAAAGCCAGAAACACTTAATCTAAGCCACTAACACTTAACCTAAGGCAGTAACACAACCCAAGACAGTAACACTCAAGCGAGAGGCCTATAAACTACACACAGGGAGAGGCTTGCAATGAGCGCCAAAGGCAAACGGCATTTCTAGTCTTACAGTTTTTACTCCCGGCATTTTTGACGGGCAATTTCCTAGTAATTGTAATAATTATGTGTTATGATAAATTTTATCTCAATTTCCTTGAGTTGCCCTTGTTCAAATCCCTGAGTCTTAATATTTTTTTAGATTTTGTAAATTTTTGTAGTTCCACTAAATGTTAAAATTTGCACTTCTCTTTTACAGAATCTCAGGACTCAGGCTACTTATATTTTTGTTTCCGGTGGCTTCTGATAAGGTTTAAAAGGGAATTTAGTTTTCAAGATATTCTTCGAGTATGGGAGGTAAGATTATTTAACTTGATCAGCATAAGCATTTGCTTTGAAAACATATTTTCCTAATGTATATCTTCTATACCTCATTGTTTCAATGAGATAACATTCTGGATATTTGCGGTTTGCCAACAACTATATTTTGTGTTTCTTTACCGTACACTATTAAACAATAACATGTAGGCAAACTATTTCTCTTAAAGATACATGAAATTACTTTTTTCTTTGTTGCGTCAGAGGGTATTTGATAATGTGTCAATGTTTTGAAATAAGGGGATCAGAGCACAAAACCTTATTCAGAAGTTTAACAGCTACCGTGGGCTTGGGATCTACAGTCTGTTCTCTGCATTTCCTGTTTGCTACAATGAAGTTTAAACCGGATTTACTTAATACCTTGAAGAATAAAAAGCAGCTTTGTTCCGTGTCGGTTTGTACTGTATTATACTATAGTTTGGTGTGGCTCTGAATTGTACTCAAGTGTTTAACTCAACGTGAGGATTAATGGTAATGAATGTTATAGGCTAGTGGTGGCAGTTTGACACATTTGTATGTTCTATGTATTTATTTAAGCACATTTCATGTGCTAGACATGCAACTGATATAGTTGAATAGTTGATTCACTATCTTTATGTATCCATAGCTTTTAATAGCAGCATCATAAATAATTACCTCCCAGAACATAGGATTACAAGTGTATTTCAATTATTTTAATAGGTAATGTGGACCCAATTGCCCTGTGAAAATTTCCATCTACTCATTTGCTGTGCTATTCTGGAATCTGAAAAACAAATAATAATGGAGAGACATTATGGCTTTAACGAGATTCTCAAGGTATGTTTTTTTTTTTTTACTACTCATGTATTTTTGCTGTTGCTGTGTCATCAGTAAACCTTTTTAAGGTTCTTACCAGTAAAAGTGTATTGTTATATTTGTTCACTTGTCAGTACAAGTGTAGTTCTTTTATTTTGCTTAATACACATTTGCAACTCAATAATTGTAGGTAAACTGCATGCATAAAAATAAAAAAGGCCAACAGATTTAAAGATTACATGGATGGGTCTATGTCTGCCTTAGTCACTGATTACATTTGTGCGGTTAATCAAATCACTTACATATCCCTTTAATGAGTGCATCTGATAGAGGAGAATTAGTAGTGAATGATCATGGAAAAATAAATGTTTTCAAATACCAAAATAATCATTTAAACACTTACCTTGAAGTTGGCAAAATATCTTTTAATTTCTGTCAGTTAACACCATCCAAACCCCTGCTAAATTGGTATACAAGTAGAATTGTTTTGGCCAATCAGGAGGAAGTAAAGACTGAAACATTTGCATCACAATCTGGCAGTTGCTCCTCCTGGGCAATTTCAGCTGTGACCCCAGCAACCATCATTTCCTTTAGAGGTCACACACTTTACCCTGCAGAGTACACTTTATTTAAGCTTCCTAGGGGTGTGCCCATCAGTATCTAGCATATAAATATGTAAGTACATTCAACTTTTCAATATAATACATATTTTCTACTCAGTAGCTGTTTATTAGGAAAGATTTGAAACCCAGCCCATTTACATATCCCTTTAAGTTGGAATTTAGACTTTTTTAGCGGCTCTTTGAGAAAATGTATGTTTAATTCAAATTACTTCAATGTTAGAAAATAAGATCATACCAATAACTTGGATGAATAATTTAAATGCTGAATCCCCTTTTTAGCTCTGTTTTTGTTTAAGAAAAAACACAACTTTAGGTTTACGTGCTATTACCTATATTTCCCAGCTTTCCTTTTTTTTTGTATAGAAAAGAAAGAAAATTGTCGATTTTTATTGACTATCATTTGTTTTTAGCACATCAATGAACTCTCCATGAAGCTGGATGTAAATGATGTCTTGTGCAAAGCAGAAGCCATTTCTTTGCAGATGATGAAATGCAAGGTAATTTTGCCTCATTTATATAACCTCATAGTAAGAGAACAAATATTATTATTTATTGACATGGAGTTTTGTTTCTTGTCTTTGAATAAAGGGTAATATTTTATTAGTGGAGATATGTTACAAAAAGTTTCAAGTATGGATGAGACGGTGGAGGGGTATGCGGGGTACATTTGACACAGACGGTTCCTGTCTTTTTCTCTGTTCACAGAATGTACCAAATCTTTGCAAAGCGAACAGACTAGATAATATAACATAACATATGAAAAGTCAAATAATGACAAAATCATCCTTAAAAAATGTTCATACATATAAATGGAAGAAAGACATTGCATTAAAATAGTAACCTATATATTCTCTGTTCAATTTTGATTTATCTTTTTAAACAATTGTATGGTTAAGAGACACCTAAATTCCATTTAAACATAATCTTATCTGCATTACATTGTTCATATATTCTAGTCTATTATGAATATTCAACTTAATTTCAATGCCCAGTTATGGTTCAGCTCCTGCATGAAAGGGCCGCTGTAGTTCAAGAAAAGGAAACTTGTTTGTGAATTACGCAATAAACATTCAGTGCTGGCTCCTTTTATTAGGGCTTAATCAACAACCTTGCGTATCTGACAGGTCAGATCAAGTACAGTCCAGTAATTTTCTAAGACAGGAGCAGATTCTGTGAGGGGAAAGACCAGGGTTAGACAATTATGGAAGAGAACACTGAATGTTATAGGAATTATGATCAGTTTGATCATTGTACAAAACATTCCATTGATATAAGACACTAGCTACTTGCCCGTCAAAAATGATGGCATTTTTTTAAGGCTGGGAATGCTGTACCTTCGACGCTCATCACGAGCCCCGTGCTGAGCACCTTTGGTGCTCATCACATGACTCGCAATGAGCGCCTTTGGCGCTCATTGCGAGCCTCTCCCTCTGTCTACTGTACAGGCGTCACGATGAGCTCTTCGGCGCTCCTTGCGAGCCTCGCTCTGTCGCTCAAGCGGCTCTGTCGCTCATCGCAAGATTTGTGAACCCGCAACTTTCATGCTTTGCAATGATCACCTTCGACGCTCATTGCCGAACCTCTCCCTCCATCTACTGTATGGGCGGCGACCATCGTGAGCCCCGCAATGAGCAGGTTCGCCGCTCATTGCAGACCTTGTCAACCCACACCTTTCGTGCTTCACAATGATAACCTTCGGCGCTCATTGTGAGCCCCGCAATGAGCGGCTTTGCAGGCCTCGTTAACCTCTAACTTTTGTGCTTGGGAATGCCACATGTCTCTTTCCATTATCTCCCCCCTGTCCCTTCCCTGTGTGTCGGCTGAATGTTTGCGTTGGGCGCGCCGACTGTATTTTCTAAGTCCTGTGTTCCTTGTGTTGTTTTAACCTGTTTCAGAATTGTTAAGTTTAACGGCTGCCATTTTTTTTTCTCACTTCGCTCTCCCTCTGTGCTGTGTGTTTTTTTTTTTGGGGGGGGGGGCTGTTTTAGGGGGTCTTTCGAGTTATGTGCGTTCCTCACAACCAGCGGAAAAGTGCTATGTTTTTCAGCGGCTCTTTCAGCGCCTTTTGTGCTTATGTCTATGCTGTTTGAAAGATGTGCTGTTTGAAAGTTGTGCGGGCGTCGTGATGAGCACTGCAGCCTAACTCTTGCGGACCTCGCGATGAGTGCCTGCGGCCTAAGTCATTACAGCCTAAGTCACTGGGGCCTTCCGATGTGCGCCTGCGCGCTCATCGCAAGCCCTGCAATGAGCGCCTTTGATGCTCATTGCAGCCTAAAAGTCTCACAATTGCGGCCCTCGCATTATTTACCATTGCGTGATCAACATCGCAAACGTGACATATATATGTAATACAAGCCATGGAATTACTATATACACAATCCCTTTTAGTAGACTAAAAAGAACTTTTCCAAAATCAAGTTTGTTTGTTCGTTTTTTGTTTGTCTTTTTAATTATTCTATACATTGTACCAGCTGATTTTTTTTTTAAGTAAACCATTCTTGAAATAATTGAATACTAGTCAGAAACAAACAATGTTACTAATTAGCACATCAGAGCAGCTTTCTGTGCTGGTGAAAACCAAGGTACTTCAATATTATCATGCGTTAGATTCCCTTTTATCTCATTAACTGGAGTCCTTATGCAAACATTTTGAGTTTTTATATAGATGCTGTAACTAGGTTAACGAATTTCATCTCCTCAAAAGGAAGTGTAAATATTATATCATAATTACATTAAGGGAGGGGCTTCACACCGCCAGTGCCTCAGGCTGCAAACAAGCAGACTGTGTGACATGCTGTGTATTTCCATGCACCCTCATTGCACTTAGTATAAAGCCCCTCCTTGTTGGTGTGGTTTTAACTTCCAACTATTCAACATGTCACCTCTTATGAAAGAGCAGGAAAGGGGGAAACTGTTTACTCTGGGGACTTCTTAAGAGTAAGTGTACATTTTATTTTATAATTATATTTAGGAGGATGCAGTTATTTATCATGTCTCTGTTGCCAATATCTATTTAAAACTTCCCTGCCTTAAATAATCTTTCCTATAGGATTTGCCTCCAGCCGTTTGTGAGGTTCTTGGACTTAAGTGCAGTCTGGTGACACCAACAACCTTCATAGATGCAAGTGAAGATAATTTTGCCAAGAGTCATTATCAAAAACCAGGACCTCAAAATGTCTCTGTGCCTGTACATGCTGCCAATGGGACTACAAGCAACTCCAGCCTGAAAACTCTGCCAAAAAGTGTTCACATGCCGACGTCTGCCTGACAATGAAGAGAGCAGCCATTGAAGATTACTTGACAAGGACAGTTGATCTAACAAGTAATGCTAATTACGTTTTGAATCTTGAGATTTTGAAAAAATTAAACATTTTGTCTACAGCAATGTCTTTGCATTAAAGATTTTCAGAAAGGTCTGACCTAATTATTTTTGTAGTTAACGCTAAACCAAAATAAATTGTCCACATCATTCCATAGACGTTTACTGGTGAAGTGGCTTCTTCTTTTTTTTTTTTTTTTTTTTTTTTTTTTTTTCATTGGGAGATATACATTTTAAGCAATTTTGCCTTGGACATAAATGTTTTTAACTTTACATAATATACCTGTGAAATAAATGTGGACTAAATATATTCGCCCAACACAAAGTGATTTTTCCGATTTATTGTAAAGTTAGAATTTGGTGAAAGTTTAAAAAATTGTAAAACCTAACACAATCTGATTTAATATTATTATTATTATTATTATTATAATTATTGTTTTGTTACATATGATGTGAATGTCTGTAATAAATTGGTTTGAGCTTGACTGGCAAAGGGAAGCAAAGTAGGGAACAGAAATGTACATTTTTTAATGTAAAGTTATTTTGTAAACATTTACATAGAGAAAAAATGTTGTTTCCATAATCCAGAAAGTATAAATATAAATTTGTTTACTGAATCTTAATCTATATTGTTTTTTGTTGCTACATTTCTGCATATGATAAAAGAAACATTCTCCAGTATTTCACATATCATATTTTGCATATTTTGTGTTTATATTTAATCCTTCACTATCGGCAGGAATTGTCGCAGATAATGTTTGGCAGCAAAAGGTCAAAAGAAAAGATAACTTGAAATATATTGAATTTGGAAAATAATACATTCAGACTTTTATTGATGACAAATTGATACATTTTAGTAGGCTTTTTTGAGCCAGTAAACATAATTTATAAATGAAACATTTCAGATAAATGAAACCGTTCCGATAAAGTAACACAAGGCAGAGCATGTATTGAAACACAAGTAGATAATAAATAGTCTTAATCAATTAGTTGTTTCAGGTGGCAAGGAGTTTGGAGTGGGATTACTTGTTCAGATCTATAATAATCTGAATTGGTGCATTTCTTTCAAGAAAATTTAAGATGGAAAATGAGTATTTGAAGATTAGCTTAAATATACGTTGATCATTCTGCTTTTGTCAATAATTAATTAAATGTTTTGTATTGTGAATATTGTAATTATGAAATATTTAATCTAGTTATTGACACATTTACATTGTTTTCTATCTTTAGGGACTGAGGATGGTTATACTCCTGAGTGTACCAAAGATTAAAGGAACACGGTCACCTCAACAGGAAGTTGGTTTCATCTTAAAAAGTATTGCATTGTACTAGAATTGTTACTCTGTAGTAAATCATTTATGCAATACTTAGAATTATTGCATCTTCTTTGTTAATTTGCAGTACTTGATAATCTTTGAGGGAGGGGAGACCTAATGGCATTATCACATTAATGGGAATTATTCTGGCCACCACAGACTATAATACTAATTAACACATTAAAGCAGTGCGTTTGTATTCAGGAGTCGCTCCCTTGCATTAAAATGCATCATAGACAGTACTGAATAACGTAGGAATGATTCTCTTTCGAAGTACATTTCAAATACAATGTACAGCTCATTTTCTTTAGGACTGACCTAAAAACAACTTGATTTTGTAATCTGAGTCTACACTACTCAAACTCTCTGTGCCTAAAACTAAAACATGTATAGTGCTTATTTAACTTACAGTTACATGCAAATAAAGGCATTTTAATTACTGACTTATGTTTTTTAATGTATCAACTTGCCTTCTAGCAATATAGTGACATGTAAAAGGAAATGTTCTCCAGATACATACAGGAAGAAACCCACTCAATGTTAAAAACTACAGACCCATCTCATTACTGAACAGAAATATCAGAATCCTAGTGAAGCTTCTGGCAGACAGAGACCCAGTTTCTACCTAGAGCCACTCTAAAATCTTGTAGGACCAGTACATTAATATATCTATATACAAAGAGAACCATTTTTGCTTTGGCCATTAAACTCCTTGCACAGGCCCTAATATTTTAGCATACATCGGGTCAACATAGGACTTCATCAATTGAAATGCTGCCTTCATGCAGACAACCTGCTCTGCACCCTCACGAAACCCCTCACTTCAATCTTTATTCTATTACATACACTAGATATAGTCCAGAGATTCTCGGGCTTCAAAGTAAACCTCAACAAAACCGAAGCATTGAACCTGACCTTCTCCCCTCTCAAATAAAGTTCTTCAACTTAACTTCCATATCAGATTGCAGGAAAAAAATATAAAACACCTAGGAATTATCACCCCCCAAATTAAAGATCTCTATAAAGCTAACTCTACAGCCACATATAAAGCCCTAAAAGATGCTATGCAAAGATGGTCTAACTTCAGTATTTCCTAGTTAGGTTATATAAATACTGTTAAGAGGAACATTTTACCACACCTACTATCTCTATTTAGATCCTTACCCATTGCAATAAACGCTACATAGACAAATTCCAGAAACAAACCTTGAAATGTATCTATGGAAATACAATCCAGAGAATTGATAGAGCAACTATGTTCAAACACTAATCTAATGGATGCCTATGATACCCCAATTTCAAATTTATATTACAAAGCCCACCAACTTGCCTTTATCCCCACTGCACATGCTATATGTCATCAACTAACCTGGATCTTTATGGAGAATTTCCAAATGCACCCTTAAACTTTTGGAGAAAGTGGGCACTATCTTTGTGGAAATCAAAATACTTCTACTGAATTGGTTCCTGGTGTATAGATGATTCCATACTATCTTTTAATACTCTTAAACTTTCCTATGACCATTCTAAGCTAGTACAGTTCAGCTACTGTCAAATCAAACACTTTGTTTCCAGTATAATTTAAAAAATGGTATGACCTGTGGAAAATTGGTTTACACATATAAGCAAAAAAGCACACTTTGGTACACTTTGAGACACCTTTAACATGACCCCAGAAGGTCACAAATTCAATTACATAACCAATTGGGAACACAATCTCTACAATATGGGACCAAGAATCTTGGGATGAAGCTTGGTCGAACCTCAAGGGGGTCATTAAACTGTAGTATTCTTGAAACATCTCTTAAAGTACTCCACCAGGTCTATATTACCCCAGAGAAACAATGAGTCGGTCATGCTTCAGAGGCTGTCACAGACCTGAACATCCAGGCAGTCAAACACAAACTAAACTTCATCTTAATAAACAAAAGACTTTGACATGTCTTAGCAGGCACCATGCCAATATTTCTTAAACATTTCTTAAAATTTCTTGTCTAGCCTCCAGTTACAGTATTACCTAAAATTAGACCCTACAAACACCCCACATGAAAAAATAAGACTCCAGGCCCGGACACTGCACCCTGGGGTTAGAGATAGATATATATATATATATATATATATTTTGTTTTTTGTATGATTTTTTTATATAATTGTTTCTGTTTCTCATACCTACCTGAACAGCTTAAAATATTTTTAAATCTAATTCCTCCAGTCACATTCCTCCTAATACACTCACACGCCTTTAATTTCCAAAATAGAGGGACACATTATAATAATAGAACCAAAATGATGTGTATTACAAGAAGGATTTAATCTTAAGGACTTTTCTCAAACTCCCAATATCCATTATCTAATATACATAAATAGCATTAATAACTACCACTTTATTGCAAAAATTCACCGAAATACTTTAACATAGCTTGGATATGTGGAAATGGAGGTGTAGTGAAAAATGAAAAATAAGTTTGGGTAACAAAAAAGGATAGAGAAAAAATGAAAATATTAGAAGAGCAATGTTTTATTATAGTTTATGTAAATATTTATGATCAAATATGTCAAAGAATGACAATTTTCATTAAAATATAATCTTATGTATTGAACTTTCTATGACAATTCCTATACATGTAACAACAAAGATTACAGCTGTATGGTTTTGCCCAAAAAATTCTTCTAATAAAAAATGAAATGAAAAAAAAATATACATTTTATTAGTTTTCCCTCAAGCAGATCTGCTTTTCAACGCTGACCGGCCCCTTTAAGGGGGTGTGGCTTGCTCTGTCTGGACTAAAACAAATAGTCTGACCAGCGTAAATTCTGCTTCAATCTGAGCATACTCCGTAAAGGGGTTGAGGCTTTGATGGCTTATGCAGGACCAATGGGGCAGCTGCATGCAGGTTACAATAGAGAAGTTACTTCTGTGCAGACAGTGGGGTGATGCTAATGGTGTAATGGGGTGGGCCTAAGCCATTATAGTCTGGCATGCTTCCAAACTCCAGGATGGTGCCGCTCCCAGAAAGAGCTGGGCACTCACCCAGGAAGAGCTGCCAGTTCCCCTAATAAGTCACATGGAGGTACAGAAAGGTAGCGCTGCTTGGAGGGAAAACAGACAATTTAAAATTTAAGAACCAAATATTAACATTTATTTATTTTAATTTATAAAATTGATTTTAATATGCATACAAACATATGAGCCTTACTTGTACAAGTAAGGCTCATATGTTTGTATGCAGATTAAAATAAATAAATGTTAATATTTGGTTCTTAAATTTTAAATTGTCTGTTTTCCCTCCAAGCAGCGCTACCTTTCTGTACCTCCATGTGCCTTATTAGGGGAACTGGCAGCTCTTCCTGGGTGAGTGCCCAGCTCTTTCTGGGAGCTGCACCATCCTGGAGTTTGGAAGCATGCCGGTCCTAAAGAGTAACTAAATTACTCTTGACATATACACAATTAATCTAGTGTGTGGTTCAATATACTAATATGCAACATTGTGCTTTGGGGGCTCTGTATGAAAACAGGTGGGCAGATAAACTTGAACCACTCTGAAGCCAAGCAGGTTTTGGCCTGGTCGGTGCTTGGATGGGAGATCACCTAGGAATACCAGGAGCTGTATGCTGTGCCCCATTGGAGAAGGAACTGGTAACTCACTCCAGTATCTCTGCCATTAAAACCAAGTATATCAGCATGACAATGGACCTAAAGATGTGCCTGGTGTGTTACGTTCCATAAGGTCACGGAGAGTCGTAAACAATGCAAAAAAAAAGTGTGTGACCTGTGATCACAGAACAAGAAGATATTACAGAATTAACTTTGAAAGCTCATACTATGTGGTCAGCAGATGGGGTTCCAGAAGACCTGGAAACAGTGCATAGTGAAAGAATATGGATAAAAAATGAGCTCTAATGGAAGTGTTTTTTTGTGATTTTTATTGTGTCGAAGCTATTCAGCCAGCTCCATGTAAGCAGAGGAGTCCCCTTGCATTCGTTTGTATTATTATTAAAGCCCTTCCTCACCGTGGGAATAGGCTTTTATATACTGCGTGCGAGTCAGATTGTTTAACGGGCTTCGTTTTTCCAAGGAGCCGTAAAATAGCTCCTGTCCTTCAAAGCTCCCAGAGTTCTAAGAATGGGTTGTGTCATTCGGTCATGTCCGAATCTCCGTGACCTCATGGACCATAACACACCATGCTAATCCACTTGGTATTCAAGGCAGAGATACTGGAGTTGGTTGCAAGTTCCATCTTCAGTGGGCCACAGCATACAGCTCCTGGTATTTTTAGGTGTTCTTTCTTCCAAGTACAGACCAAGCCCAACCCTGCTTGGCTTCCAGGGGAGAGGGACCTCTTGGACCATGACTAGAATCAAACCCAGGTTGCAGTAGTGACAGCACCGAATCCTGACCACTGAACCACCAGGGAACCCATATGAGAATGGGTTATCTTGTGAGTTATTAGACTAATGGAATGGAGGCATATGTCTGGTGGAAACCTGAGTAGCCAAAATTCATAGGCAAAGTTTTTTTTATTAATGCAATGCTCTTACTTAACCCTCCTGTTGGTATGATTATGTCAGTATAAAGAAAGTTAAAGCGGTACATTCAAAAATACTGACATAATCACACCGCCTTATTCCACCCCCTCAAAGTGTATATATATATATATATATATATATATATATATATATATATATATATATATATATATATATATATATATATATATGCAGTGTAAATCAGAAAATGTTTTCACGTCTCAGAACATAATAAAGCGATTTAAATATGTAACTGCTTTGAGAGTCCTGTCACTGGCAGTCAATGAGCAGTAATCCAGATATATAAGTTGCAGTGTAAAATGTTAATTAGGAATTAATAAATGTATTAGGAAGTGCAAAGCATTAATGTATTCATAAAGTAACGGCAGTGTAAATTGCTATTTAGATTTTTATTTTTATTTTTTATATATATTTTTTTAAATAATAATTAATTAATTAATTAATTAATTACTAAATTAATATACTTTACCTATTTCTAATTAATATACCCAGCAATCAATATCCTGAAGAGCTAACAATCTCTTTTTATTTTCCTGCAGCATACAATGTACAGTTGAGGAGAAAGTGTCATCAATGTGCCAAGCGTGCAGTATAAATAGGCTGCGTGCGCGAGGCCAAATCGTTTAGTCGAGTAAAGCACTATTTTAGAATCGTAATGTTATTAGTTGCAAGTTAGTGTTGTAAAATGGCGGCGATTTTCTATGTGTTACGTGGCCGCAAGCATTTTACGTATTTTCTAATAGTATATTTTGTACCTTGTACGCTCCTGGGTAAAAGTCGTACGGGCCTGGCTGTGTTTTGCTCAGTTTGAGATCATGTAGCCTTGTTTTCATTTTTTTAGGCCGCCATTTTTTTTCTCGCTTAGCCGATATTCGTCTGAAATTTGCGTGGAACCTCACTCCCAGACGTGTTTTTAGATTTGCGCAGTTAATTTTTTTTCTGAAGTTCCGCGGCTCGCAATTTTTTTCTAAGTCCCGCGTGTTTCCATGCCTCAACTGCTCGCCCCCCTTTCCGTGTTCATCGCCTAAGTGCGCCGAGTTTCAATGCCTCAACTGCTCGCCTCACTACGTGGGGGAAAGGGAGGATGAGGAGGATAAGGGGGAAAGGGAGGTGGAGGAATGGTGTGCTGAGGGGGCCCAGGGAAATTGGGCAGCACTGGGTCCCCTCCAGAGCCGCCGCTGCACTCCCTGCACCTCAATGTAATCCTGAAAGTGGCTCAGTGTTACCGCTTTAGGTACTTAAAATTAACCCGAACCACGCTCGAGATTTCCGCTAGGAGGTTTAATGTCATAATGAATGCATAGAAAAGGAATATTTAAATAAAATGTGTTGGTTAGAGAATATCTAGTAATGGATAATTTAGTGGCTACATGGCAACATACATACAAGATGACCTATGTTTAAAATTGATACATAAAAAATATAATAAAAAACAACTATGGTGTTACCTTTACATAGCTTTATCTCTATATCAAGATTAATTGCATGTTTAACAAAGATTGGTTACCTGACAGAGTGCTATAGTATCTCCATTAATATGTGCTCAGTGTATTTTGTAACCCTAGAGGGTTTACCTATTCCCCATCCTTGACACTATCCTTCATATGATGAGCTATGTGTTCCCATAGGCCTAAAGATAGATGGCACAGAGATGGAAACAACACACATTCTTCAATTTTGGTACACAGTATATTTTAACTATATTATATAATAAAATAAGGTTGAAAACTGAGTACTTTTTTTTCTTTATAGAATCCCACTTAAAGGGACTGCTTTTTTAGTCTATTCTTAAAGAACATCCAACCCGGTATTGTATGTATTGTATTAGCTTTTTTCTTCTAAAGTACAAAAATATTTAGATCTTTCCTGCTTGCTTCCCGTGCGCAGTAATGTTTCTTCCCAGTAGCATGAACACCCCTCACCCTAACCCTAACACTCCTCACTGTAACAAAACTAACCATAACAACCCCCACCATAACACCGCTCACCCTAACACCCCTTACTGATACACAACTAACCCTAATACCCCTCACCCTAACACCATTTACCCTAACACCCCTAACACTAGCAGCTAACCCTAACACATCTCACCCTAACACCTAAACCTAAGAAGCCTCACCCTAACACCCCTCACTGTAACACCTTTCACTCTAACACACCTAACACCCCTCACCCTAACACCTAACCCTAAGAAGCCTCACACTAACACCTCACCCTAACTACCCTCACTATAACACCCCTCCCCCTATGACACCTAACCCTAACACCCCTCACCCTAACACCTCACCCTAGCACCTAACCCTAACACCCCTAACACCTAACCCTAAGAAGCCTCACCCTAACACCCATCACTGTAACACCCCTCACCCTAACACACCTAACCCTTACACTCCTTACCCTAACACTGCTCACCCTAACACCCCTCATTGTAACACACCTAACCCTAACATCCCTCACGCTAACACACCTCATCGTAATACCGCTCACCCTAACACCCCTCACCCTAACAGCTAACCCTAACACCCCTCACGATAACACCATAAGAAACTCACGGAACCCTTGCCGCGCCATCTACTGGCCAAAGGCCTGAACTACGAGCGGGCAGCCAAGAGGAAAGGTCCAAATATTCACTAATATTTTTTTATTTTTATTCAAATTAGCAGTTACTAAATGCAAATGAGCTATTACCAAGTACTATGTGCTGCAAAATTGCATATTGAACTGCATATTAGCTGCAAAAATAAAGCTGTATTCCTCAGGAATTATTTACTGTAGATAAAAAAAGGCTAGGAAAATGTATAGCCACTTGTTTATGCTGTTTACGCTGAACCTAACTTCCTGTTGATGCGACAGCATCCTTTGAGCATCATTTGGTTACATGTCCTGGCAGTAACCTCATTTGTGAGGTATCTGTAGAATAACTGACCTAGAAAACTGTAGTAAGCACAGAGAGCAACCTGTAACCCATCAGTAGTATAAGATGGAAGAGCGTGAAACTGTAATGTAGTTTTCAGAGTAAGCTTTCACTACAGGAATTACATTTTTTTAAATTAAATCTCTTTATTTTTCCTTTAACAAATTTACAACAGTTATAGATTAATAAATCACACTCCAGCATCAAAAATACAATTGTCAATAGAAAGAACTGATCTCTTCAAAATATACTAACTCGCAATTCATTATATCCTCTCACAACCTCATAAATACAATTATTAACTACACAAATGTATGCCTTAAATATTGTAATTGATATATAGAATATATTTATAGCTATGATCGTCCACCATTTAATGCATCTAGGAAAAATGGCATAGGAGAGAGGGAGGGGGAGAGAAAAAAAAATATATAAAGGAGGAGAGGAGGAAGGAACACTATTTTAGCCATGATATTGGTATTTCTTTTAATTAGTCCCTAACATATCGAGCTTGGGCTTAGGCATGGATTGTCATTATTTTCTATCTTAAGTATTTTCTCAAACTAATTGTGCAATTTTAATTTTAATTCTTTCTTTATTGAGAATGATATTTGTAAAGACAAACGCCTCGATTCTATGGCTCTGTTAGCAAAAATCTCAGTGAAGTTCACTTGCAAAACACTGAATACCATAAATTGTACAAAAATCTCACAATTGCTGAGAATAGTGAAAATAAATTATACACCAATCTGACAATTACTATCACTACCTATCACACCACACCATTAGATATAACTCAGAGAAATGCCATCCGAGTGCTCGAAATGTCCGTAATATTCTTAATGGTATTTGGTAGTTTCCCTGTTTTAAACTTTCTAATCTAACACATGCTGCTTATATTGGAGACATGCATTACATGTATTAATTCTATACACATCCAGGGTTATTTGATTTAAAAAAATATTGGTTTCCACACCCACAGAGCTGCTTACATAGGCACAGTGTACTAACCAATAGAAATACTGCATTCAAGTATGTTTTTTTAACCCTATACCAACCTTCAAGCCAACAGAAGACCAATGCAGAAATCCGGAAAAGTGTACACATCCCATAATGCTTTGCATAGACTGACTTCCCAGACATTGCAACAATGTTGTAGCTGCCTCTGGTCGCAACAAATTATGAATTTTATAATTTAGAGTGGATTATCAGGGGCATTCCTTATTATTATTATTATTGTTTATTTGTAATGCACCAACATATTCCGTAGCGCTATACATAAGTTAAGTTACAGGCAAAGACAAGTTCAAGATTCACAGACATTTGAGCTTGGAATACGGTGTCCATAGCGCTTTCCCTAAAGCACCTTGCAATATTAGCGGTCAGAAAACTGAAGAAATTTACAAATTACAGGGCAAGTTTATTAATGTTTATTTGAGGATTTTTTTCATGCAAAATATTTGTATACACTACTAATTCTCCTCTATCAGATGTATTCATAATCCATGAAACTTCTATATACCTTTAAGTACTAAAGGCCTCATTCTATTAGCGGCCGCAGCCGTTGCGGGGCCGCAAGGACCGGCCGCAAGCTATTCGGCTATTCTAGTCCCTTACGGCCGGAGGCTCCGGCAGGCTTGCGGCCGGTGCCTTGCTATCTCTTGCGGCCGCTCGCGCCAGAGGAAATCCTTTGATCTAAAACGGCCGCAAGAGTTTCGGCCGTAAGAAATTCCTATTTGCAATTCAATTGCTCCGGGAAACCTCTCTGCAAGGCTAAAAGCGAGCCGCTGCTTACTTGCAGGAAAGAGGTCCCGCTAGCACCAATTAAGCACATAAAATAGCTCAAATAAAGCCATCCTGCACTTTGAGAAGACTATAAAGGGATTTTAGGTGTTAGAAAAAATAGCACATAATTATCCTATACTCAAATCCGTAAAATATTTTATTTTTAATATCCGTAAAATATCCATGTAAAAAGTCCAGAGTGCTCGGAGCACCTCAGACCCGCCCACGCCGCAGCCGGAAAATAAACAGTTAATTTGAACTTGGGTTTGGGCTGATGTGCAAGCTTGAGAGTGGGTTACTTTTAATCCTAATGTCCCCCAATATGATCCCTAGCATTTACAGAGCTGTACAGTGCAGGCTTGAATTTATTTTTGAGTTTTTATATTTCACAGCTTACGGCCGGTTCCAAGATATGCGGCCGCCGTAAGAGGAGATCCTTGGAGGGCCGTATAATAGAATCGCGAGTTAACAGAACCCCAGCAAGGAATCGCAGCCTTACGGCCGATTTACGGCCGCTAATAGAATGAGGCCCTAAGTGACTATCCCATAAGTTTTCACAATCGATATCATAGGCCCCCCGGAATGATAATTGATGTTTAGCTAGAATTCTCAAAACTTTCAAAAATCCTTTCGGTATCATCAAGCCCTTGTAAAGGCAGAAAAAAAGACTCTGTTAAGCCTGGATAGCTAAAATCCAACACTGTGAAAGAGTTTCTACCTTATTTGTTTTGATATTGAGACCCCACTTAACAGCCAGGGGCCAATGCCCCCCCTATCCCTTCTTCTTGAGGCAGCATAACCCCATGGGGGTCCCTATAGTGTCTCTAACTATGGGACCATAGCCAAGTACTCTCATGGCACCTGTTACCATGGGGGCCTCTATGGCCCCCCATGTGAATCTAAAGTATACTGTAACTATGGAGGTCCCAATGGATCACCATGGAACCTAAATGTAATCCATTATCTTTAGACCCCAAGGGCATACTATACAATCCTTATGAACCACCATGGTACTCTTTTTATGTAGTAACCCCTTACCACTGGGGTACCTATGGACATCATTGATACCTTAACTACTATCATGGACCTCCATGGACTCTATCCCCCTTGTAGGTCCACAATGACCCCCATAATCCCTGTCAGTAATCCTGTTAAAAATAACCGAATTAAAGTCAGAAAATAAAAAAGTCAACTATAATCAGCAAGAACCTGTATGCTACTGAATTATCCTCACAGCCCTCGTCTTGCTAACATCTTGCACACCAATGATCTAGGTCAATGATGCACATAACTCAGAACCACTTTTTGTAGAAGTTGTCTAGGTGGTAGGGTCTGCTTCATAAACAGTCATTTTTCTACGGTATCGGTTCTAGTACTTCTTTAAGAAAATGCTATTCTTAATGTGTTTTATAGCAGACTGTAGCTATACAGCCTGCTCTGTTTGACATCTCAATTCTAGCTATGGCACCTGATTTATTCTTAAGTTGTTGCATAGGACGGTTTATACTTTTATTAGAAGGATTAACGACAAGGAACTTGCTTGTGAAATACAAAGCAACTGAAGTTGTGTTTGATCTGTCTTTACCTACAATATTTGTAAAGGTTAGAAAAATATGTATCTTTCACTACAAAGCCTCTGCAGCCTGTAAGTACAATATCAGTGAGGTAAGATTGTAAAATGTTGAAGTTAGAAATATCTTCACAAGAAAGAATACACAGTCCTCAAGGACAAATCAATCAAATGTTCTTATGAAGCCGTAACAGAGAATAAAATACATTCAGTGACAGAATACATCACAAGCTTCAAATATAGATTGAAAATATTACAAGACTTACAAAATGAGCAGTGAAATGTTTGTAATCTAATAATATATATATATATATATATATATATATATATATATATATATATATATATATATATATATATATATAGTAATGATAAATATATATATATATATATATATATATATATATATATATATATATATAGATTAATAATGAATATTGCAGTATAATTTGATACCTTTTGTATTGGACAAATGTCTTATATATAATGACGAGCTTTCGAGAGGTTCCACCTCTCTTTATCAAGTCTGAAGCAATACTGACATGAGATGGAAACCTCAGTTTGAATAAAAACAGCAGATGCAGATAGAGTGGAAATAGCATCTGACATCAGGTAAATACGTATAGGGGGAATAAACACAACCTAGTAAAGGAAACAGATATATATACATACTATATACACATATACATCAATATATACATGGAAAAACAGAGCACTGTAATCTTTCCTGTTGGACAAACATCTCACTAAGAGTGCTAAGTCTGTTATAGTATAAGAAGAAAAATTCACATGAAATTCTGATAATGTGTTAGAAAACCCAAGTCCATATTAAGTCCTGTGTTTTTAGTGTTGAAGAATGTGATCATCTTTATTTCAAATGCTTTTCTCTCTTGGATATTTTTAAATTGTCCTCTGAGTATTTTGACTTTTAAGTTTTGGATGGAGTGATTATTCTGGCTAAAATGGTGTCCAACTGGGCTACAATATTATGTTTTCTTATTGAATGCCTGTGTAAATTTATCCTTAAATGCATTTTTTGGCCGGTTTCTCCAATGTAACAGCCTGTGTCACATAAAGTACATTGTATTATATAAACCACATTAGACAATGTACATGAATATGATCCTTTGATGTTATATGTCTTGTTACAGGCACGTTTGTTACAAGGTTTAGTTCCATTTTTTGTATTCAGTTGTTCATTGGACAACTTTCTGCTGACAAGTTTTTGTTTCAGGTTTTTGTGGTTGTTTAAATGCAAGGATGGGAGGTTTTGGGAATATATCTTTTAATTCAGTATCTTCAATTAGTAATGGTTGTAAATTTTTGATTATTTTCCATATTTTCTCCAAAATTGGATGGTATGTGGTCACTAGAGGTATACGTGAAGTAGTTTCTTTTGTTTTATTCTTTAACAGGTGTTCACTGGGTATTTTGATGGCAGTGGTTATCTTTTGGGTAATAATACAGGGTTTGTAACCTTTTTGTTTGAAAGGTTCAGACAGTGTTTTTATATTTTTATCACGGTCCCCAGTGCTTGAGCAAATCTGTTAGTATCTAATAGCTTGACTATGGATGATGGCTTGTTTTGTGTGAGAGGGATGAAAACTGGAGCTGTGTAGGTAGCTACATCGTCTGTGGGTTTCCTATATATAGATGAGCGGAAAGTGCCATCAGTGATAGATATAGTAGTGTCTAGAAAGTTTACCTGTTCTGTAGAGAAAGACATTTTAAGTTTTATAGTTGAATGGAAGGTGTTGAATGAACTGTGAAAGTCTCTGAGTTTGCTTTCTCCTTCTGTCCATATGATGAACAGATCATCTACAGTTGCAAGCTAAAGTATGTGAACCCTTTGGAATGATATGGATTTCTGCACAAATTGGTCATAAAATGTGATCTGATCTTCATCTAAGTCACAACAATAGACAATCACAATCTGCTTAAACTAATAACACACAAAGAATTAAATGTTACCATGTTGTTATTGAACACACCATGTAAACATTCACAGTGCAGGTGGAAAAAGTATGGGAACCCCTAGACTAATGACATCTCCAAAAGCTAATTGGAGTGAGGTGTCAGCCAACTGGAGTCCAATCAATGAGATGAGATTGAAGGTGTTGGTTACAGCTGCCCTGTCCTATAAAAAACACACACCAGTTCTGGGTTTGCTTTTCACAAGAAGCATTGCCTGATGTAAATGATGCCTCACACAAAAGAGCTCTCAGAAGACCTACGATTAAGAATTGTTGACTTTCATAAAGCTGGAAAGGGTTATAAAAGTATCTCCAAAAGCCTTGCTGTTCATCAGTCCACGGTAAGACAAATTATCTATAAATGGAGAAAGTTCAGCACTGCTTCTACTCTACCTAGGAGTGGCCGTCCTGTAAAGATGACTGCAAGAGCACAGCGCAGACTGCTCAATGAGGTGAAGAAGAATCCTAGAGGGTCAGCTAAAGACTTACAAAAGTCTCTGGCATATGCTAACATCTCTGTTAGCGAATCTACGATATGTAAAACACTAAACAAGAATGGATTTCATGAGAGGATACCACAGAGGAAGCCACTGCTATCCAAGCAAAACATTGCTGCACGTTTACAGTTTGCACAAGAGCACCTGGATATTCCACAGCAGTACTGGCAAAATATTCTGTGGACAGATGAAACTAAAGTTGAGTTGTTTGGAAGAAACACACAACACTATGTGTGGAGAAAAAGAGGCACAGCACACCAACATCAAAACCTCATCCCAACTGTGAAGTACGGTGGTGGGGGCATCATGGTTTGGGGCTGCTTTGCTGCGTCAGGGCCTGGACGGATTGCTATCATCGAAGGAAAAATGGCCTTAAGACATTTTGCAGGAGAACTTAAGGCCATCTGTCCACCAGCTGAAGCTCAACAGAAGATGGGTGTTACAACAGGACAACGACCCAAAGCATAGAAGTAAATCAACAGCAGAATGTGTTAAACAGAAAAAATTACGCCTTCTGAAGCGGCCCAGTCAGAGTCCTGACCTCAACCCGATTGAGATGTTGTGGCATGACCTCAAGAAAGCGATTCACACCAGACATCCCAAGAATATTGCTGAACTGAAACAGTTCTGTAAAGAGAAATGGTCAAGAATTACTCCTGACCGTTGTGCACATCTGATCTGCAACTACAGGGAAAGTTTGGTTGTAGTTATTGCTGCCAAAGGAGGTTCAACCAGTTATTAAATACAAGGCTTCACATACTTTTTCCACCTGCACTGTGAATGTTTACATGGTGTGTTGAATAAAAACATGGCAACATTTAATACTTTGTGTGTTATTTGTTTAAGCAGACTGTGATTGTCTATTGTTGTGACTTAGATGAAGATCAGATCACATTTTTTTACCAATTTGTGCAGAAATCCATATAATTCCAAAGGGTTCACATACTTTTGCTTGCAACTGTATGTAACAGTAATATCTGTATGGTTTGTAAATAGATACAGATAAGAATGTTTCTTCTAGATTGGCTATAAATAGATTTGCGTATTGTGGAGCCATTTTGGTACCCATGGCAGTCCCCGTCATCTGTAGGTAGGTATCGTTGTTAAAAGTAAAATAGTTGTGGGTAAGGATATATTCTATTAGTTTAACAATAATATCAGGGCTATATTTTTTGTTTTGCATGTTTGTTGAAAGAAACTTAAAGCATGCCTCAGTGCCAATTTTGTGTGGTATGTTGCTGTAAAGAGACTCTACATCCATGATGACAAGTAGTGTGTTAGCAGGTAGGTCTTTAATATGGCTAGGTTTTTTTAGAAAGTCGGTGGTGTCTTGTATATAGCTACTCGTGTTACTAACTAATGGTTTAAGGATGTTTTCAACAAATCCAGATCTCTGTTCAGCCAGTGTGTCCATAACTGTAACAATTGGTCTCCCTGGGTTGCCTGGTTTATGGATTTTTGGCAGTAGGTAGAAAGTCCCAGTTGTAGGATGGGAGGGGATGAGTTGTTCTAATTCTTGATGTATATTTTTTGGGAATGTTTTGAGGACTTTCTTAAGTTGAAGAGCATATTTTTCTGTAGGGGCCTGGTTCAGTTTCTTGTAGTAGGTGTTGTCTGACAGTTGTCTGTTGGCTTCATTTATGTAGTCCTGAGTGTTCATGATAAAAACTGCACTTCCTTTGTCTGCCGGTTTGATGGTAATGTTTAAAAAAAAAAAATCTTTATGGCAGTAAGATTGTGTAAATCTCTTTTATATTGTGTTGTTATAATGGATGTAGTTCTCAGGTGAAAGCTTTCTATATAATTGTCCAGTTTGGTGTTACGACCAGGTGGTGGGTTAAAATATGTTTTTCTTTTCTTGTTACAGTCTAATGATGTCGTGGTATGTCCCTTATTGGGGAAAAATTCTGCTTGTCTTTTACCATTACCAGTTACCCACTCACTATGGGCCAGCCAAAGACGCAAATTTGTGCTTAAAACTCCATTAACTCAAGGGGTTAATACAAGAGTTAAATACATATCATGAAACCCACATGGACTAAAACAGATGATCTAATGCATTTTATAGAGTGCTGGATTAATTGATTGCGAGCCCGATGGGCAAATATAACTTCTTAACTATCATTAATGCTTAGCCTCTGATTGCAGATTACATCTAACGTCCATGTTTTACTGACATTCATGATAACGGACTCATTTACTATTGGCTTTGTCTAAGAAGTAATTTACGGGCTTGCTTAAATCTTGCCAGATCATATGATCACGCCCCCTGAAATCCTACTGAAAAAGGCATGGTTTACGTGAAAGCTTCAGTCAATAGAATACATCTAAACATTTAGAGTAAAAAAACACCCACAGCAAAAATTACGTATTAGGGTCAATTACAGGTTTCCAATAGAATAGTGCCCATACTCAGAGCCTCATTCAATTCGAAGGCCATATCTCGCAGTATATAGGCCGTATGTCTGCGGGTCTGCTGCAGGCCCGCGGTCAGCTACAAATCCGGTGTTATTCAATTGAACAAGGGCGCAAGTTACTGCCCAAAGCCTCAAGCCCATAAACCCCTCCTGCAGTTGCAAATTGTTAAAGGGCTGGACTAGATGCAGTCTGCAGTTACGATCCAATCCCGGTATAAATGAGTGCGACGCGGGCCTCTCAGTGAATAGAAAGCGGTCTAGCCGATGATGATTGACAAAGAGAGATTATAAAGTTGCATTCCACCCGCCCATGCGTTGACTGTGTTGTAGATTCTGACGAAGTAGCACGCAGGTCCGGGAGTTGGTGGTTTGAGCAGCGTGAGTGAGAGTAGGAAAGTTTTCAGAGCAGTATATTCCGGTTTTGTTCTTTTAAATTCATCTATTTACGATTTTAAACTTAATCTTTGATTACACATATTTACAGATTACACATAATAACAATACAAATAAATTAAATTACACTCCATACACCCGCCCATCCCATACCCCACACCCCATTCCCCAACAGTTAGTACATACACATAAAAAACACTTTTTTCCCCCTTCATATATATACAGAAACACTTATTTTGATTTATCGTTATATTCTTTTGGGAATTTAAATGGAGGTAGGGGAGAGGAGTGGAGAGACGGGGAGGAGGAGAAGAAGAGAGGTGAGGACGAGAAGAGGTGGCCCTGGGGAGTGGTGGAGGAGAGAATGAGTAGGTGGAGGAGTGGCAGAGGAGGAGGTGGAGGCATTGGACGAGGAGGTGGAGGAGCTGATGAGGTGTTGGAGGAGGAGGTGGAGGAGGAGGAGAGTGGCGGTGGATGAATTGGAGGAGGAGGTGGAGGAGTTGGAGGACGAGAGTGGTGGTGGAGGAATTGGAGGAGGAGTTGGAGGAGGAGGAGAGTAGTGGAGGACTGGAAGAGGTGGAGAGCGGAGGAGAGTGGCGGAGGAGTGGAGGAGGAGGTGGAGAGCAGAGGAGAGAAGGATAGTGGAGTGGAGTAGGTGGGTGATGGCAGGGTGCTCTGAGAGATATGCATGTCCAGGTAGTTCGTGGGAGGGACAGTCCTCAGGGTTAGTTCAGGGAGCTAAGGATTGGGAGGGCAAGAGGCTAAAGGCAAGCATAGGGCGCTGTGGGCAGAGGCTGCTGTACATGCCCTCTGCCTGTGTGATCAGTGTATCAATACTAGGACTTAGCTACCTAGCCTGCTCCAGAGGGGTGAGTGTGGGCAGAGGCCGCTGTACATGCCCTGTGCCTGTGTGATCAGTGTATCAGTACTAGGACTGAGCTAGCTAGCCTGCTCCAGAGGGGTGAGTGTGGGCATAGGCTGCTGTACATGCCCTGTGCCTGTGTGATCAGTGTATCAGTAGTAGGTCTGAGCTAGCTAGCCTACTCCAGAGGGGTAAGTGTGGGCAGAGGTCGCTGTACATGCCCTGTGCCTGTGTGATCAGTGTATCAGTAGTAGGACTGAGCTAGCTAGCCTGCTCCAGAGGGGTGAGTGTGTCTGTGTGATCAGTGTATCAGTACTAGGACTGAGCTGCTCCAGAGGGATGAGTGTGGCATTGCCCCATTGCCCCTATGCACCAGCCTTCACTACAATTTTATTGATGTGTAGTCTTCTAGCTGCATAGGAAATATCAGTTGCAACTGTCATTTTGAGCAGTCTCAATAACCTGTTATCATCCTCTCACACAAATTAAACTGTTAAGTCATATTTAGTTATCTGAAATACATATGTTCTTATTATGTGTGTAGTCATCAAAGCAGTTATTTTCATCCAATTGTTGAATATTAAATCTGAAATAGATTTCTGCAGATGGGAGATTAAAATGAGGATTTTACATGCGTGTATATTTAGTATTTAACCATGAAATTTAAATAGAGAAATTGTCTAGATCCATATTGGTGTATTCAATCAGATCTGTGTCAATAAAGGAAGTCTAGTTACCAAATGAACACTCTGTCTTCTATTTAAAACTATCTGAAATAAATATTTTCTAGAGATGTTTTGGCTTGTCATTTGTCACTCTAAACTCACCAAACTGGAACAGACTTTCCGATAATCAATATTTGTCTTTGTCCTCATAACACATAAAAATAATTATCAAATTATTGATGAACCACAGCTCTCCGCTTCCTCCCTTCATCAGTGACAGTTTATAATATCTACACATTATTATTAATGGTCATGGCCAGGGAGTTATCCAGAGACCTAGCTAATGGTTAATAATGCTTGCATATGGGAATCAGGTGACGTGGTATATTGTTACAGTTACAGTATTTAGCACTTCACTTTACATGCATGTTTTTTTATTCTACTGTGCTATGCACATTAATGATTTCTTCGATTAAAAGGAGTGATTTCTGATGATCCTTCTTTTCATCAGATTCAGGTTGCAGTGGTGTAGTGACCACATGTGACCCTGGTAGGTGCTATGCATCATGCTTGTTCTAGACTATTACATTACCCTCTTTAGGTATCGCCTTTTTCCCAAAAACAAGCATGTTGCCCTCCCGGGTCTACACTACACCCATGATATTAATGCACAGTCTTGTCCATTTCTAATCGTGCTCTGTGTATGAAATAAAGCTTTGTTATACCGTTTTCACCATGTCAGTGTGTTTTTGATGATTGGGGTTTTGGGACATCCACATACATCACATGTGTGTCACATTTCTATATCTGTAAACTAATAAGCACTAGTATACATATAATAACAACAATAATCACATATAATAGTTGTCAAACTGCGATTCGTCGTCACGCTTGCAACAAATCACAGTTTGACAACTAGGACTGATTGGAGGCGGGTGAGACACACAGGGAGAAGGAGGGAGAGACACACAGGGAAGGGAGAGGAGGGGGGAGAGATGCAGGGGAGTGAGAGGAGGGGGTGAGACACAGGTGAGTTAGAGGAGGGGAGGGAGAGGATGGGGACACACAGAGGAGGGAGAGGAGGGGGAGAAACAGGGGAGGGAGAGGAGAGGGAAGAGACAGAGGGTGGGATAGTCACAGGGGGGGGTAGACACACAGGGGAGGAGGGGGAGACACACAGGGGAGGAGGGGGTGAGACACTTGGGAGGAGGGGGGAAGACACAGAGGAGGGGGATAAGACACAGAGGAGGGAGGATACACAGGGAAGGTAGAGGAGGAGATGGAGAGGAAGGGGAGACACACAGAAGAGGGAGAGGAGGCGGAGAAACACAGGGGAGGGGGGGGGAGACACAGGGGAGTGAGAGGAGGGGTTAAGAAGAGACACAGGGGAGGAGAGGGGTGAGACACACAAGGAGGAGGGGGAGAGACACAGGAAAGGGAGAGGAGGGGGACAATGGGGGAGAAACAGGGGAGTGAGAGGAGGGGGAAGAGACACAGGGGAGGGAGTGGAGGGGGAAGACAGGGGAGTGAGAGGAGGGGGGAGAGACAGGGGAGTGAGAGGAGGGGGGAGAGGATGGGGGAGACACACAGAGGAGGGAGAGGAGGGGGAGACATAGAGGAGGGAGAAGAGGGGGAAGAGACAGAGGGGGGATATAGTCACAGAGGAGGGGGAGACACACAGGGGAGGGGGGGGAAGACACAGAGGAGGGGGATAAGACACAGAGGAGGGAGGATACACAGGGAAGGTAGAGGAGGAGATGGAGAGGAAGGGGAGACACACAGAAGAGGGAGAGGAGGCAGAGAAACACAGGGGAGGGGGGGAGACACAGGGGAGTGAGAGGAGGGGGGAAGAAGAGACACAGGGGAGGAGAGGGGGTGAGACACACAAGGCGGAGGGGGAGAGACACAGGAAAGGGAGAGGAGGGGGAGAATGGGGGAGACACAGGGGAGTGAGAGGAGGGGGAAGAGACACAGGGGAGGGAGTGGAGGGGGGAAGACACAGTGGAGTGAAAGGAGGGGGGAGAGACAGGGGAGTGAGAGGAGGGGGAGAGGATGGGGGAGACACACAGAGGAGGGAGAGGAGGGAAAGACATAGGGGAGGGAGAGGAGGGGAAGAGACAGAGGGGGGAGATAGTGACAGAGGAGTGGGAGACAAACAGGGGAGGAGGGGGAGAGAAACTTGGGAGGAGGGGGAAAGACACAGAGGAGGGGGATAAGACACAGAGGAGAGGTGGAGACACAGGGGAGGGAGAGAAGGGGGGAGACACACAGAGGAGGTAAAGGAGGGGGAGAGACACAGGGGAGGGGGGCGAGACACAGGGAAGTGAGAGGAGGGGGAAGAGACACAAGGGGAGGAGGGGGGTGACACACAGGGGAGGGACAGGAGGGGAGAGAGACACAGGGGAGTGAGAGGAGGGGAAAGAGACACAGGGGAGGGAGAGGAGGTGGGAGACACACAGTGGAGTGAGAGGCGGGGGGAGAGACACTGGGGAGGGAAATGAAGGGGGAAGAGGCAGAGAGGAGGGAAGATAGACACAGAGGAGAGAGAGGAGGGGGTATACACAGGGGAGGGAGAAGAAAGGGAAGAGACCCAGGGGAGGGAGAGGAGGGGGAAGAGACACAGGGGAGTGAGAGGATGGGGAAAGAGACACAGGGGAGGGAGAGGAGGAGATTGAGAGGAAGGGGAGACACACAGAAGAGGGAGAGGAGGGGGAGAGACACAGGGGAGGGGGGAGACACAGGGGAGTGAGAGGAGGGGGGAAGAAGAGACACAGGGGGGGGAGAGGGGTGAGAAACACAAGGAGGAGGGGGAGAGACACTGGAGGGGAGGAGGAGAATTGGGGAGACACAGGGGAGTGAGAGGAGGGGGAAGAGACAAAGGGGATTGAGAGGTGGGGAAAGAGACAGAGGGGAGGGAAAGGAGGGGGAAGACACACAGTGGAGTAAGAGGAGGGGGGAGAGACAGGGGAGTAAGAGGAGGGGGAGAGGATGGGGGAGACACACAGAGGAGGGAGAGGAGGGGGAGACATAGGGGAGGGAGAGGAGGGGGAAGAGACAGAGGGGGGATATAGTCACAGAGGAGGGGGGAGACACACAGGGGAGGAGGTGGGGAAACACAGTCGAGGAGGGGGAGAGACACTTGGGAGGAGGGGGGAAAGACACAGAGGAGGGGGATAAGACACAGAGGAGAGGGGGAGACACAGGGGAGGGAGAGAAGGGGGAGACACACAGAGGAAGTAGAGGAGGGGGAGAGACACAGGGGAGGGGTGAGAGGAGGGGGAAGAGACACATGGGGAGGAGGGGGTGAGGCACACGGGGAGGAGAGGGGAGAGACACAGGGGAGGGAGAGGAGGGGAGAGAGACACAGGGGAGTGGGAGGAGGGGAAATAGACACAAGGGAGGGAGAAGAGGTGGGAGACACACAGTGGAGTGAGAGGCAGGGGAGAGACACTGGGGAGGGAAATGAGGGGGGGAAGAGACAGAGAGGAGGGAAGACAGACACAGAGGAGAGAGAGGAGGGGGCCATACACAGGGGAGGGAGAGGAGGGGGGAGAGACCCAGGGGAGGGAGAGGAGGGGGGGACACAGGGGAGTGAGAGGATGGGAAAAGAGACACAGGGGAGTGAGAGGATGGGAAAAAAAGACACAGGGGAGGGAGAGGAGGGGGAGACACAGGGGAGTGAGAGGATGGGGAAAGAGACACAGGGAAGGGAGAGGAGGAGGGAGACACAAGGGAGTGGGGGGGAGAGACACAGGGGAGGGAGAGGAGGGGGGTAAGAGACAGAGAGGGGGAACACAGAGGAGGGGGGGAGTGGGGAGACACAGGGGAGGGAGTGGAGGGGGGAGAGACACAGGGTAGGGAAAGGAGAGACACAGGGGAGGGAGAGGAGGGGGAGAGACACAGAGGAGAGAGAGGAGGGGGGGAGACACAGGGGAGGGAGAGGAGGGAGAGAGACACAGGGGAGTGAGAGGATGTGGAAAGAGACACAGGGGAGGGAGAGGAGGGGGCAGACACAGGGGAGTGAGAGGATGGGGAAAAAGACACAGGGCAGGGAGAGGACAGAGAGGGGGGACAGAGAGTAGGGGGGAAGGGTCAAAGGGGTGGGGAGACGCTAGGGGGAGTGGGGAGACACACAGGGGAGGAGGGGGGAGAGACACAGCAGAGGGGGGAAGAGACAAAGTGAAGGGAGAGGAGGGGGAAGATACACAGAGGAGAGAGAAGGGGGAGAAAAAGGGAGGGAGAGGAGGGGGGAGAGACAAAGGGGAGGAAGACGAGGGGGTAGAGACCCAGGGGAGGGAGAGGAGGGGGGAGACACACAGAGGAGAGAGAGGAGGGGGAGACACAGGGGAGGGAGAGGAGGGGTAGAGACACAGGGGAGTGAGATGATAGGGAAAGAGACACAGGGGAGGGAGAGGAGGGGGAGACACAGGGGAGTGAGAGGGGGGGAGAGACCCAGGGGAGGGAGAGGAGGGGAGAGGCACAGGTGAGTGAGTGGAGGGGGGAGAGACACGTGGGGGGAGAGGATAGAGAAAGAGACACAGGGGAGGGAGAGGAGGGGGAGAGACCCAGGGTAGGGAGAGGAGGGTGGAGAGACCCAGGGTAGGGAGAGGAGGGGGGAGAGACACAGGGGAGTGAGAGGAGGGGGGACAGACACAAGGGAGTGAGAGGATGGGGAAAGAGACAGAGGGGAGGGAGAGGAGGGGGGTGAGACACAGGGGAATGAGAGGAGGGGGGAGACACACAGAGGAGGGGTAAACACAGGGGAGGGAGAGGAGGGGGAAGATACAGAGGGGGGGAGACACACAGGGGAGGAGGGGGAGAGACACTTGGGAGGAGGGTAAAGACACAGAGGAGGGGGATAAGACACAGAGGAGGGGGGATACACATGGGAGGGAGAGTAGGGAAGGGACAGGAGGGCGGAGACACACAGAGGAGGGAGAGGATGTGAAGAGACACAGCGGAGGTGAGGAGACACAGGGGAGTGAGAGGAGTGGGGAAGAGAAACAGGGGTTGGGGGGAGACACAGGGGAGTGAGAGGAGGAGGGAGATAAAAAGGGGAGGAGGGGGGTGAGACACACGGGGAGGAGGGGAGAGAGACACAGCGAAGGGAGAGGAGGGGAGAGAGACACACGGGAGTGAGAGGAGGGGGAAAGAGACACAGGGGAGGGAGAGGAGGTGGGAGACACACAGTGGAGTGAGAGGAGGGGGAGAGACAGGGGAGTGAGAGGAGGGGGGTAGAGGCACTGTTGAAGGGGAGGGAAAGGAGGGGGAAGAGACAGAGAGGGGGAAAGATAGACACAGATGAGGGGGAGACACACAGGGGAGGAGTGGGGAGACACACAGTGGAGTGAGAGGAGGAGGGGGGAAACAGGGGAGGGGGGAGACACAGGAAAGGGAGAGGAGGGGAGAGACACTGGAGGGGAGGAGAAGAATGGGGAGGAAAAAGGGCAGTGAGAGGAGGGGGAAGAGACACAAGGGAGTGAGATGTGGGGAAAGAGACACAGGGGAGGGAGAGGTGGGGAAAGAGACACAGGGGAGGGAGTGGAGGGGGGAGACACACAGTGGAGTGAGAGGAGGGCGGAAAGACGGGAGTGAGAGGAGGGGGGAGAGGATGGGGGAGACACACAGAGGAGGAAGAGGAGGGTGAGACACAGGGGAGGGAGAGGAGGGGGAAGAGACAGAGGGAGAGATTGTCACAGAGGAGGGGGGGGAGACACACAGGGGAGGAGGGGAGACACACAGGGGAGGAGGGGGAGAGACACTTGGGAGGAGGGGGAAAGACACAGAGGAGGGGGATAAGACACATAGGAGGGAGGATACACAGGGAAGGTAGAGGAGGAGATGGAGAGGAAGGGGAGACACACAGAGGAGTGAGAGGAGGCGTAGAGACACAGGGGAGTGAGTGGAGAGGGAGAGAGGATGGGGGAGACACACAGAGGAGGGAGAGGAGGGGGAGTCATATTGGATGGAGAGGAGGGGGAAGAGACAGAGGGGGGATATAGTCACAGAGGAGGGTGGAGACACACAGTGGAGTGAGAGGAGGGGGGGAGAGACAGGGGAGTGAGTGGAGGGGGAGAGAGGATGGGGGAGACACACAGAGGAGGGAGCGGAGGGGGAGTCATAGGGGAGGTAGAGGAGGGGGAAGAGACAGAGGGGGCATATAGTCACAGAGGAGGGCGGAAACACACAGGGGAGGAGGGGGGACACACAGGGGAGGAGGGGGAGAGACACTTGGGAAGAGGGGGAAAGACACAGAGGAGGGGGATAAGACACAGAGGAGAGGGGGAGACACAGGGGAGGGAGAAAAGGGGGGAGATACACCGAGGAGGGAGAGGAGGGGGAGAGACACAGGGGAGGGGGGAGACACAGGGGAGTGAAAGGAGGGCGAAGAGACACATGGGGAGGAGGTGGGTGAGACACACGGGGAGGAGGGGAGAGGGACACAGGGGAGGGAGAGTAGGGGAGAGAGACACAGGGGAGTGAGAGGAGGTGAAAGAGACAGAGGGGGAGACACACAGAGGAGGGAGAGGAGGGGGGAGACACAGGGGAGGGAGAGGAGGGGGAAGAGACTGAGGGGGAGATAGTCACAGAGGAGGGGGGGGAGACACACAGGGGAGGAGGGGGGACACACAGGGGAGGAGGGGGAAAGATACAGAGGAGGGGGATAAGACACATAGGAGGGAGGATACACAGGGAGGGTAGAGGAGGAGATGGAGAGGAAGGGGAGACACACAGAGGAGGGAGAGGAGGCGGAGAGACACAGGGGATGGGGGAGACACAGGGGAGTGAGAGGAGGGTGGAATAAGAGATACAGGGGAGGAGGGGGGTGAGACACACAAGGAGGAGGGGGAGAGACACAGGAAAGGGAGAGGAGGGGGAGAGACACTGGAGGGGAGGAGGAGAATTGGGGAGACACAGGGCAGTGAGAGGAGGGGGAAGAGACAGAGGGGGAGATAGTCACAGAGGAGGGGGGAGACACACAGGGGAAGAGGGGGGGCACACAGGGGAGGAGGGGGAGAGACACAGAGGAGGGGGATAAGACACATAGGAGGGAAGATACACAGGGAAGGTAGAGGAGGAGATGGAGAGGAAGGGGAGACACACAGAGGAGGGAGAGGAGGCGGAGAGGCACAGGTGAGTGAGTGGAAGGGGGAGAGACACGGGGGGGGGGAGGATGGAGAAAGAGACACAGGGCAGTGAGAGGAGGGGGAAGAGACACAGGGGAGTGAGATGTGGGGAAAGGGACACAGGGGAGGGAGAGGTGGGAAAAGAAACACAGGGGAGGGAGAGGAGGGCGGAGACACACAGTGGAGTGAGAGGAGGGGGGGAGAGGATGGGGGAGACACACAGAGGAGAGAGAGGAGGGGGAGACACAGGGGAGGGAGAGGAGGGAGGAGACACACAAGTGAGTGAGATGATAGGGAAAGAGACACAGGGGAGAGAGAGGAGGGGGGGAGACACAGGGGAGTGAGAGGAGGTGGGAGAGACCCAGGGGAGGGAGAGGAGGGGAAAGGCACAGGTGAGTAAGTGGAAGGGGGAGAGACACAGGGGGGGGGGGAGGATGCAGAAAGAGACACAGGGGAGGGAGAGGAGAGGGAGAGACCCAGGGTAGGGAGAGGAGGGTGGAGAGACCCAGGATAGGGAGAGGAGGGGGAGAGACACAGGGGAGTGAGAGGAGGGGGGACAGACACAGGGGAGTGAGAGGATGAGGAAAGAGACAGAGGGGAGGGAGAGGAGGGGGAGAGACACAGGAGAGGGAGAGGAGGGGGCTGAGACACAGGGGAGTGAGAGGAGGGGGGAGACACACAGAGGAGAGGTAAACACAGGGGAGGGAGAGGAGGGGGAAGAGACCAAGGGGGGGAGATAGTCACAGAGGAGGGGGGGAGACACACAGGGGAGGAGGGGAGACACACAGGGGAGGAGGGGGAGAGACACTTGGGAGGAGGGTAAAGACACAGAGGAGGGGGATAAGACACAGAGGAGGGGGATACACAGGGGAAAGAGACACAGGGGAGTCAGAGGAGGGCGGAGACACACAGAGGAGGGAGAGGATGCGAAGAGACAAAGCGGAGGTGGGGAGACACAGGGGAGTGAGAGGAGTGGGGAAGAGAAACAGGGGTTGGGGGGAGACACAGGGGAGTAAGAGGAGGAGGGAGAGAAAAAGGGGAGGAGGGGGGTGAGACACACGGGGAGGAGGGGGGAGAGACACAGCGAAGGGAGAGGAGGTGAGAGAGACACAGGGGAGTGAAAAGAGGGGAAGAGACACAGGGGAGTGAGAGGAAGGGGAAAGAGACACGGGGCAGGGAGAGGAGGGGGAGACACAAGGGAGTGAGAGGAGGGGGTAGAGGTCACAGTGGAGGTAGAGATCACAGGGGAGTGGGAGGAGGGGGAGAGACACAGGGGAGGAGGGGGTGAGACACACGGGGTGGAGGGGGAGAGTCACAGGGAAGGTAGAGGCGGGGGGAGAGACACTGGGGGGGGCGGGGGGAGAATGGGGAGATACAGGGGAGTGAGAGGAGGGGGAAAGAGACACAGGGGAGGGAGAGGAGGGGGAGACACACAGTGGAGTGAGAGGAGGGGTGAGAGCCAGGGGAGTGAGAGGAGGGGGAGGAGACACTGGGGAGGGAAAGGAGGGGGAAAGAGAAAGAGAGGGGGAAGACAGACACAGAGGAGGGGGAGACACACAGGGGATGAGTGGGGAGACACACAGTGGGGTGAGAGGAGGAGCGGGGAACCAGGGGAGTAAGAGGAAGATAGACACAGTGGAGGGAGAGACACACAGGGGAGGAGAGACACAGAGCAGGGGGGAAGAGACAAAGGGGAGGGAGAGGAGGGGGGAGAGACACAGGGGGGAGGGGAGGGGGGAATAGACACGTGGGGGAAGAAAGAGAAGGAGAGACACAGGGGAGGGAGAAGAGGGGGAAGAGACACGGGGAGGGAGAGAGAGAAAGAGACACAGTGGAGGGAGAGTAGGGGGAAGACACACAGAGGAGAGAGAAGAGGGGGAGACACAGGGGATGGAGGGGAGACACGGGGAGTGAGAGGAGGGGGGAAGAGACACATGGGAGGGGGGGAGCCACAGGGGAGTGAGAGGAGGGGGAAGAGACACAGGGGAGGAAGGGTGAGTTACACAGGGAAGGGAGAGGAGGGGGAGAGACACTGGAAGGAAGGGGGAGAAGGCGGGAGACACAGGGGAGTGAGAGGAGGGTGAAGAGACACAGCGGAGTGAGAGGAGGGGGAAAGAGACACAGGGGAGGAATAGAAGGGGGAGATACACAGTGGAGTGAGAGGAGGGGGGAGACACACAGTGGAGTGAGAGGAGGGGGAAGAGACAGGGGAGTGAGAGGAGGGGGAAGAGGCACTGGGAACGGAAAGGAGGGGAAGAGACAGAGAGGGGGGAATATAGATACAGAGGAGGGGGAGACACACAGTGGAGTGAGAGGAGGAGGGGGACAGGGGAGGGGGGAGACACAGGGGAGTGAAAGGAGGGGGGAAGAGACACAGGGGAGGAGGGGGTGAGACACACAGGGAGGAGGGGGGAGAGAGACAGGGAAGGGAGAGGAGGGGGAGAGACACTGGAGGGGAGGGGAGAAGGCGGAGACACAGGGGAGTGAAAGGAGGGGAAGAGACACAGGGGAGTGAGAGGAGGGGGAAAGAGACACAGGGCAGGGAGAGGAGGGGGAGACACAAGGGGTTGAGAGGAGGGGGTAGAGGTCACAGTGGAGGTAGAGGTCACAGGGGAGTGGGAGGAGGGGGAGAGACACAGGGGAGGAGGGGGTGAGACACACAGGGTGGAGGGGGAGAGTCACAGGGAAGGGAGAGGCGGGGGAAAGACACTAAGGGGAGCGGAGGAGAATGGGGAGATACAGGGGAGTGAGAGGAGGGGGAAAGAGACACAGGGGAGGGAGAGGAGGGGAGACACACAGTGGAGTGAGAGGAGGGGAGAGAGCCAGTGGAGTGAGAGGAAGATAGACACAGTGGAGGGAGAGACACACAGGGGAGGAGAGACACAGAGCAGGGGGGAAGAGACAAAGGGGAGGGAGAGGAGGGGGAAGAGACACAGGGGGGAGGGGAGGGGGGAATAGAGACATGGGGGAAGAAAGAAAGAAAAGGAGAGACACAGGGGAGGGAGAAGAGGGGGAAGAGACACGGGGAGGGAGAGAGGGAAAGAGACACAGGGGGGAGACACACAGTGGAGTGAGAGGAGAAGAGACAAAAGGGAGTGAGAGGAGGGAAAAAGAGAAACAGTAGAGGGAGAGGAGGGGTGAGAAACACAGGGGAGGGAGATGAGAGGGGGAGACAAAGGGATAGTGGGAGGAGGGGGGAAGAGACACAGGGGAGGGAGAGGAGGAAGGAAGAGCTAGAGAGTGGGGAAGATAGACACAGAGGAGGGGGAAACACAAAGGGGAGGAGTGGGGAGACACACGGGGAGGAGGGTGGAGAGACACATGGGAGGAGGTGGGAGAGACACAAATGAGGGAGGAAGAGACACAGGGGAGGGAGAGGAGGGGGAAGACACACAGAGGAGAGAGTGGAGAGGGACACACAGTTGAGGGAGGGGAGACACAGGGGAGTGAGAGGAGGGGGGAAGAGACACAGGGGAGCGAGAGGAGGATGAAAGAAATACAGGGGAGGGAGAGGAGGGGGAGACACACAGTGGAGTGAGAGGAGAGGAGAAGAGACACAGGGGAGTGAGAGGAGGGGAAAAGAAACACAGGGGAGGGAGAGGGGGGGGAGAAACACAGGGGAGGGAGATGAGAGGGGGAGACAAAGGGATAGTGAGAGGAGGGGGAAGAGACACAGGGGAGGGAGAGGAGGAGGGAAGAGATAGAGAGTGGGGAAGATAGACACAGAGGAGGGGGAAACACAAAGGGGAGGAGTGGGGAGACACACAGGGAGGAGGGTGGAGAGACACATGGGAGGAGGTGGGAGAGACACAAAGGAGGGAGGAAGAGACACAGGGGAAGGAGAGGAGGGGGAAGACACACAGAGAAGAGAGTGGAGGGGGACACACAGTTGAGGGAGGGGAGACACAGGGGAGTGAGAGGAGGGGGGAAGAGACACAGGGGAGCGAGAGGAGGGTGAAAGAAATACAAGGGAGGGAGTGGAGGGGGAGACACACAGTGGAGTGAGAGGAGAGGAGAAGAGACACAGGGGAGTGAGAGGAGGGGAAAAGAGACACAGGGGAGGGAGAGGAGGGGGGAGAAACACAGGGGAGAGAGTGGAGAGGGACACACAGTTGAGGGAGGGGAGACACAGGGGAGTGAGAGGAGGGGGGAAGAGACACAGGGGAGCGAGAGGAGGATGAAAGAAATACAGGGGAGGGAGAGGAGGGGGAGACACACCGTGGAGTGAGAGGAGAGGAGAAGAGACACAGGGGAGTGAGAGGAGGGGAAAAGAAACACAGGGGAGGGAGAGGGGGGGGAGAAACACAGGGGAGGGAGATGAGAGGGGGAGACAAAGGGATAGTGAGAGGAGGGGGAAGAGACACAGGGGAGGGAGAGGAGGAGGGAAGAGATAGAGAGTGGGGAAGATAGACACAGAGGAGGGGGAAACACAAAGGGGAGGAGTGGGGAGACACACAGGGAGGAGGGTGGAGAGACACATGGGAGGAGGTGGGAGAGACACAAAGGAGGGAGGAAGAGACACAGGGGAAGGAGAGGAGGGGGAAGACACACAGAGAAGAGAGTGGAGGGGGACACACAGTTGAGGGAGGGGAGACACAGGGGAGTGAGAGGAGGGGGGAAGAGACACAGGGGAGCGAGAGGAGGGTGAAAGAAATACAAGGGAGGGAGTGGAGGGGGAGACACACAGTGGAGTGAGAGGAGAGGAGAAGAGACACAGGGGAGTGAGAGGAGGGGAAAAGAGACACAGGGGAGGGAGAGGAGGGGGGAGAAACACAGGGGAGTGAGAGGAGGGGGAGACACAGGGGAGTGAGAGGAGGGGGAAAGAGACACAGGGGAGGGAGAGGGGGGAAGAGACAGATAGGGGGAGATAGACACAGAGGAGGGGGAGACACACAAGGGAGGAGTGGGGAGACACACGGGGAGGAGGGGGGAGACACACGGGGAGGAGGGGGGAAAGACACAGAGGAGGGAGGAAGCGACACACAGGAGGGAGAGGAGGGGGAAGACACACAGAGGAGAGAGAGGAGGGAGGAGACGAATGGGAGGGAGGGGAGACACAGGGGAGTGAGAGGAGGGGGAAGAGACACAGGGGAGGGGGGTGAGACACACAGGGAGGAGGGGGGAGAGACACAGGGAAGGGAGAGGAGGGGGAGAGACACTGGAGGGGAGGGGGAGAAGCGGGAGACACAGGGGAGTGAGAGGAGGGGGAAGAGACACAGGGGAGTGAGAGGAGGAGGAAAGAGACACAGGGAAGGGAGAGAAGGGGGAGACACACAGTCGAGTGAGAAGAAGTGGAGAGACAGGCGAGTGAGAGGAGGGGGAAGAGGCACTGGTGAGGAAAAGGAGGGGGAAGAGAGAGAGGGGGAGATAGACACAGAGGAGGGGGAGACACACAGTGGAGTTAGAGGAGGAGGGGGGACACCAGGGAGGGGGGAGACACAGGGGAGTGAGAGGAGGGGGGAGAGACACAGGGGAGGAGGGGGGAGACACACGGGGAGGAGGGGGGAGAGACACAGGGAAGGGAGAGGAGTGGGAGAGACACTGGAGGGGAGCGGGAGAAGGGAGAGACACAGGTGAGTGAGAGGAGGGGGAAGAGGTACAGGGGAGTTGAGAGGAGGGGGGAAAGAGACACAGGGGAGGGAGAGGAGGGGGAGACAGACAGTGGAGTGAGAGGAGGGGGAGAGAGCCAGGGGAGTGAGAGGAGGGGGGAAGAGACACTGGGGAGGGAAAGGAGGGGGGGAAGACAAAGAGAGGGGGAAGATAGCCACAGAGGAGGGGGAGACACACAGTGGAGGAGTGGGGAGACACACAGTGGAGTGAGAGGAGGAGGGACACAAGGCAGTGAGAGGAGGGGAAAGAGACACTGGGGAGTGAAAGGAGGGGGGAAGAGACAGAGTGGGGGAAGATAGACACAGAGGTGGGGGAGACACACAGGGGAGGAGTGAGGAGAGACACAGAGAAGGGAGAAGAGACAAAGGGGAGGGAGAGGAGGGAGAAGAGACACAGGGGAGGGAGGGAAGGGGGGAATAGACACATGGGGAAGAAACACAGGGGAGGGAGAGGGGGGAAAGAGACACAGGGCAGGTAGAGGAGGGTGACCAAACACAGGGGAGAGGGGGGAGAGACACAGGGGAGGGAGAGAGGGGAAGAGACACAGGGGAGGGAGAGGTGGGATACACACAGTGGAGTGAGAGGAGAAGAGACACAGGGGAGTGAGAGGAGGGGGAAAGAGACACAGGGGAGGGAGAGGAGGGGGGAAAAACACAGGGGAGGGAGAGGAGAGGGGGAGACACAGGGGAGTGAGAGGAGGGGGGGAAGAGACACAGAGGATGGAGAGGATGAGGGAAGTGATAGAGACTGGGTAAGATAGACATAGAGGTGGGGGAAACACACAGGGGAGGAGTGGGGAGACACACAGGGAACAGGGTGGAGAGACACATGGGAGGAGGGGGAGAGACACAAAGGAGAAAGGAAGAGACACAGGGGAGGGAAAGGAGGGGGGAGACACACAGAGGAGAGAGAGGAGGGGGAGACACAGGGGAGGGAGGTAAGACTCAGGGGAGTGAGAGGAGGGGGGATGAGACACAAGGGAGCGAGAGGAGGGTGAAAGAAACACAGGGGAGGGAGAGGGGGGGAAAAGAGACACAGGGGAGGGAGAGGAGGGAGGAGAAACACAGGGGAGGGAGAGGAGGGGAGACACAGGGGAGTGAGAGGAGGGGGGAAGAGACACAGAGGAGAGAGAGGAGGGGGAAGAGACAGAGAGTTGGAAGATAGACACAGAGGAGGGGTAGACACACAGGGGAGGATTGGGGAGACACACATGGAGGAGGGGTGGAGAGACACATGGGAGGAGGGGGGAGAGACACAGAACAGGGAGGGGGAGACACAGGGGAGGGAGAAGAGGGGGAGAGACCCAGGGGAGGGAGAGGAGGGGGATAGACCCAGAGGAGGGAGAGGAGGGGGGAGAGACACAGTGGAATGAGAGGATGGGGAAAGAGAAACGAGGGAAGGAGAGGAGGGGGAGAAACAGGGGATTGAGAGGAGGGGGGAAGAGACACAGGAGTAGGGAGAGGAGGGGGTAGACACAGGGGAGTGAGAGGAGGGGGGAAGAGACACAGGGGAGGGAGAGGAGGGGGTAAGAGACCGAGAGGGGGGAGAGACACAGAGTAGGGGGAAGACATACCAGTGCGAAGGGGGAGACACACAGGGGAGGGAGGCAGGGGGAGACACAGAGGAGGGGGGAAGAGACACAGGGGAGGGAGAGGAGGGGGAAGAGACACAGGGGGGAAGAAACACAGGGGAGGGAGAGGGAGGAGAAACACAGGGGAGGGTGAGGGGGAAGAAACACAGGGGAGGGAGAGGAGTAAAGAGATACAGGGCAGGGAGAGGAGGGGATTAGGAAACATAGGGGAGGGAGAGGGGGGCAGAGACACAAGTGATGGAGAGAGGGGTAGAGTCACAGGGGAGAGAGAGGACGGGGGAGACACGGGGGAGTGAGAGGAGGGGGGAAGAGACAGAGAGGGGGGAGAGAGAACACAGAGAAGGGGGAGACAATGGAGAGGAGTGGGGAAACACAGAGGATGGGGGAAGAGACATAGGGGAGGGAGAGGAAGGGAAGAGACACAAGGGAGGGAGATTAGGAGGAAGAGACACAGGGGAGGGGGAGGGGGAAAGAGACACAGGGGAGGGAGAGAGGGGAAGAGACAGGGGAGGTAGAGGGGTAAGAGACGCATGGGGAAGAGACACAGGGGAGAGCGAGGGGGCAAAGAGACACATGGGAGAGAGAGGGGGAGAGACATAGGGGAGGGAGAGGGGGGTATATAGACACAGGGGAGGGAGAGGGGCAAAAAAAGAGACACAGGGGATGTGGGTAAGACACGTAGAGCAAGTAGAGGGGGTAGAGGCTATGGCGATCATTGCGAGGCCCGTGATGAGCGCCAAAGGCTCTCATCGCAAGGCCATCAAGGTAGAGGGTTGTTTTGCTATGAGCACCAAAGTCGCTCATTGCGAGGCCTGAGGAGAGCGCCAAAGCCGCTCATTGCGAGGCCTGCAATGAGTGCCAAAGGCGCTCTTCGCTAGGCAGGCAGGTTAGAGGGGCGGGGAGCCTTGCAAGGTGTAGCAAACACCATTGCCAGGCTTCAAATTTTATTGCCGTCATTTTTGAGGCGCTCATCGCGAGGCCGTAAATTTAGATAGGGGAGAGGCTCGCAATGAGCACCAAAGGTGCTCGACGCCGGGCTCACGATGAGTGCCAAAGGTGTTCAGATTGTGTGGCAAACAGCAGTGCCAGGCTTAAAATGTTATTGCCGTCATTTTTGACGGTCAAGTCGCAAGTAATAATAATAATAATCATATCATAAGATATCATATAATAATACATATTATATATCACTAGCGTATTGCCCGTCAAAAAATGACGGCAATCAGATGTGTATGTCTTAAAAGTTGTTTAGTTATTAATATACATATGGAATTGTAAGGTAGCTAATGTTGTTTTCTGTGTACTACTGAAATATAGAAATCAAATTAATAAATTAATTTACGTATTTTGAATCATTGTGTTGAAGAGCTGGCAATCTGTGTTGATGTTGCAGCAGCATTAGTGGTGTGGAGGTACTGTGTAAGCGTGATGAACGTGTGCAGTGTAATAGTGTGCGTGCGCGATCCGAAACCGTTAACGTAGCTGTGTACTTCCGCATTATCCTAAAATGGCGGATTATGTGTGGTATGCGTCTTAGCGGATTATCCGTACGTGTTTTCCGTGGTTATAGAGCTGTCGTCTGGTTTTAGTTTTGTTCGTGCTGCATTTTTTCTGAGGCGCTCATTGCCAAAGTACTACGGTTTAACGTCTCGCCTCGCTGCGCGAGGCTCGCCGGGCAATGATCGCCGGGCAATGATCGCCTGCGAAATCCGATGTTGCGTGAGACAAAGTCGTTAAATCTGTGTTAATGCGTAAATCTGTAAAAGTGCTACAATTTAACGGCTCGCCTCGCTGCACGAGGCTCGCCTGCAATGAGCGCCTGCAGCGCTCATTGCCAAAGTGCTTCAATTTAACGGCTCGCTGCGCGAGGCTCACCGGGCGATAAGTGCCTGCGCCGCTCATCGCTAAGTCGTACGCACTACGCAACGCAGCGTGACGACGAATCGTAGTTAGACAATTATAATATGTGATAATAAAGGGTTAATATATATGCAAAGTCCAATTTGTGATACTGTGGAGTATCAACATTCCCCTGAAGGCATTGATAGCAAACCACTTAATGGGATGTCACCAAATGATAATGGGTATACATTTTGGCACATGGCCACCAGCAATGGCGTGGGACTTTCCAGGATGGGCGTAGCGGAGATTACATATGTGCTGCAGTCCATAGGGTCACAGAGAGTCGGACACAACTGACATTTTCCCAATGTAGATGTGATGAGTAAGATCTATATAAGGTTATCTTTGTAATTTTAGGGTCCACATTAGAGCCTTAGTGAGTGAGAAAGGGTGGGAAATGGGATGTCACCAAATGATAACTCGGCTAAATCGATCTAAATTGCAGTTCCAACTCACTTCCAGACGTCCTGCCTGGTTCCCCATGCTGTAAGTGACCCTTGTTTTATTTTTTAGTGTGTATTTAGTGTTTTTTTTACTGTTTTTGTTCCGTCGTTTATCTCGTAATTTTTTTCACCTCGTATTTTTTTCTAAGTGCTACGGTTTAACGGCTCGCCGGGTAATAAGCGCCTGCATCGCTCATCGCTAAGTCATACGCACTACGCAACAGAGCTGTTTAACGGCTCGCGGGCGATAAGCGCCTGCGGCGCTCATCGCTAAGTCGTACGCACTACGCAGCGTGACGACGAATCGTAGTTAGACAATTACAATATGTGATAATAAAGGGTTAATATATATGCAAAGTCCAATTTGTGATACTGTAGAGTATCAACATTCCCCTGAAGGCATTGATAGCAAAACACTTAATGGGATGTCACCAAATGATAATGGGTATACATTTTGGCACATGGCCACCAGCAATGGCGTGGGACTTTCCAGGATGGGCGTAGCGGAGAATATCCCTGATGGTGGCGAGTTGGCTGTTGCTCCACGTGCACAGCCTCCTGGCATATGCATGACCATTCAAACATATGAAAACAACTTGTTATGAAGCTATTTGATAGTTGGGAGTTGTTGTACAAGTAATTATAATACCATCCATTGCTTTGGTCATATTTTAAAGTACATTGGTATGTTTTTATTATGCTTTGCAGTGTTCCAAAGTAGTCTGTAAACCCTTTGGGGGGTCGTATTTGGAACCCGTAAGATTTAGGCCGCCATTTGCCGTTTGTGGGCTTCACTGCGGGTGCGGTCTTGCAGGATTTTAGCAATTGAATAGCGATTTGCGATTTTAGCGATCATAACCCTTGCGGACGTGAAAGATCAAAGGCTTTGATGGGCTGTAAAATACGGTTTTAGCAACCGCAGTGATTTCAAGCCCGTAACATGTAGGACGTTTGCGGCTCGCAAAAAACGCTAATTGAATAGCAAATTAACTTACGGCGGCCTCCCTTACAGGCTACAGTAACTTACAATTTCTCAATTGAATGAGTCTCTCAGAATGCAAAAGACTTAACTTGAAGGACCACGATGGTGATATTTTTTCAATATGGTCTTTTGACCAAATATTTAGTTTATAATGGAATGTTTGAGAGAACCTTAAGGGAACACTGTAATGCATTTACAAGTAAAGCTCATATGCTTGCTTGTGAGGCATAGACAACAGACACAGTCAAAAGTAAGACAAAATATTAACTTTTACTTATTTTAAACTGAATACTGTCTTTAATAGTCTATGCCCCACAAACAGCCATATGAGCTTTACTTGTAAATGGACTCTAGTGGACCTTTATATAAACATACCGTGCCTTGCAAAAGTATTCACCCCTCCCCCCCTTGGCCTTTTTTTCGTGTTTTGTTGCCTCACAACCTGGAATTAACATGGATTGTTTGAGGATTTGCCTAATTTAATTTACAGAACATGCCCACAACTTTAACAATGTTTTTTTTTATTGTGAAGCAATGTGCATAACTATTCACCCCCCTAAAGTCAATACTTTGTAGAGCCATCTTTTGTGGCAATTGAAAGTATTGGACCCCTGGTCTTACTATAGCCCCTGGCAATCTTCGCTCGGTTTGTGTTTGCAGGCCTGGGAGCTTGATTTCAGGAAGTAACACAGATGGAGACAGTTGTGTTGTGAAACCAAACTCTGACTTTATTGTTGGCTCGTTGACACTTTTATAGCCTAAAAGTGTAGGTGTGTAGCATTACACCATAATACATGTAATTCTTTCATTGGTTGATACAGACTACAAAAAAAACATCATTTACGGGAAACAGGGTATGTATAGAAACTACCATATAAGGATATCTTTAGGTTGTATAGAGTCTGAGTTCGGTATGACTCAGAGGTTACACAAAAAACGGAACTTAGGTTGGGTTATAAACATGTACACACATTAGTACAAAATGGAGTAGCATAAAAAATGGAGTATATACAGATTAGGTTCCCTACCGTCTCCCACAATCCCTCTTAAAATCATATAAACCTAAATGATTTTTTTATATTATTATTCTCATTGGAAGTTGGGTTTATGAGCATTATGAATGTCATCAAGGGGCGCAAAGCCTCCCTGGAATATAAAACATGACTGGCGGATAAACCCTTGTATCCCTGTTAATTAAAGGGACCAAGCCACGCCCATTCTTAAATGATGAGGTTCTTTCTTTTCTTTTGCTTATGTTTCTTAACATATTCTGTATATTCATCGGGGTCAGGTGTTAGAGGCACCTGGCATTCGGGGATTGAGTGAGACAGCATGGTTACATTTTCAATACCTTTGTTTAGCAGTTTCTTAAAGCAAGGTATAATACAACATACTACTATACCAACAACAAGTAGGATTACACAGATAATTATAGCGAACTGAACTAAAACATGTTTCCAGGAAGTGAACCAACCAAAGTATTGATCCCAGGGGTTATCAATACCAGAGTTTTTCTTCAGTTCTACGGATAAATCCTCTAATCTCTTAATGGCCAAGGTTACTTTGCCATTTGGGCCGGTATTATCAGGGATCCAAGTACAGCAACCTTCTGTTTTACCTATGTATACACAGGTACCTCCTTTCTCGGCTAATACCATGTCTAGGGCCATTCGGTTCTGGAATACCATTTGGGAAGTTGGCTCTAGTTGTTCAGCTATTCCTTTCAGGGCGTCTCTGGTATCATTAACAAATCTCTGTTGGTTGTAATAGATGTAATTTATCCAGTCTACATTTTTATTGATAGTTATCATAGGTATTAAGGACTCAAAGCCTGCAGCTACTTGGTCTCTGGCTTTGAATTCATTTGGGACCCCTCTTGGTACCCCTATTGTATCTATGTAGACATGGGGGTCGAAGCTTCCTCCTGGGGCTTCCCTCCTTGCTCTCCTGAGTATATTGCTTGAGTTATGGCCCAGGGGAGGATCTACCTCTGTTACAATATGTAGTGGCATAATAATCTTTGCTAGGGCGCACTCTCCTTTCCATGAGCCCTCTAACTTGGTTCTAATTTTCATATCACCACAAATCCAGTAGATGTCACCTAGGGACTTAGTTTGGTTGGCAATATTGGTTGTTCGGTTCTGTCTACAGTACCCTGGGGGGAATTTCTTTAAATCCCTTCCGCTATTGTTAGAAATGTAACAAGTGTAATTGCCAGGGTAAATAGTGATATGGCTTCCTGGATTCTGTTTTTTTGATAGGATGGGGTATTTTAGCATCCATTCACTACATCCTGTGATATTGGCAGGATTGGCAGTAAATAGACTCAAAAAGCAATCTTCTACATTCTCTGGGATATTAAGGGGTAAAGTACCCAGGTGTGGCCTTGCTTTGCCACACACATAGCAATTGCTTCGGTTAAGGGATATAGCATTGTATTTCATCCATTCTAGCCAGTAATTGGTATCAGAGAAACCCGTTTCTATAGCTAGGGTGTCCTCATACGTGGGGTCTCCTATAGCTATCATTTCTTTGAATGTGTGGAGAGAGGGTTTGAGAGGGTTGTCTGCTGTAACAGGGGCATTTAGTTTGAACCAATCATTAGATTGATACATATCCTTTAGTAGGAATCTTCCTTGTTTTCCCCCTGCAGCGCCTGCTGCCCAGGTCCCTAGTATGTAAGTGCCAGCATCACTGGGTCTAGGGTTTTCAATGGTTAGGGTAAATTTCATACTTTGGCCTGATTTTCCATTGTTTAGGCATATGCCTGTTTTTAATAAGGTCATTCTGCTGATTAGGGATTTTATCTCTCTGGTTAGGATTCCTACCACTGTTTTAGCATCTTCTCTTTTAGTGGGGAATGCTTCTGGCCATCTACTAAAGACGTCTATTATGACACAAACTGGTTGTGTACCTCCACTTGTTACTGGGAGATGGGTGAAGTCAATTTGCAGATGTGTGAATGGTGTTGTTGGGTAGGGTAGGTGCTCATGTTTGACCTTGTGTGGGTTGTTGGGGTTGTTTCTAATGCATGTGATGCATCTTTGTACAAAACTTTTTACCATGGGTTCTGCATTAGTAATGTAAAACATTGTCTTTAGCTGTTGTAATGTGGCTTTCCAACCTATGTGTCCTATACCGTGGACGTGTGCGATGTAGATTGGTGCACTATGCTGTGGGATACAGGGCTTCCCCTCTTTGCAAATTAGTCCAGTTTTAGGACTCTTTTGCAACACTGGGTAACACCAATCTGCAAGCTCCTCCTCTGTAGCGGATGCCTGCAGATCAGTTAGCAGCTGTGTCTCATCTGGGAGGAGAGGTAGTAGGGTTGTCATAGATAGGAAAGTTGGTGTTGTGGATTTAGCAGCGGATTTGGCTGTCACATCCGCTAGGGCGTTCCCTTTTGATATGTCATCTGTGCCATGTGTGTGGGCCCTGCAGTGAATGATGGCCAATTCAGATGGAAGCTTTATTGCATTTAGCAATTGAGAAATCAGTTGGGCGTGGGATATACGTTTTCCGTCTGCTCCCACATAGCCTCTGACTGACCATAGGACGCCGTGGTCAAAAACTATGCCATAGGCATATTTAGAATCAGTGTAAATGGTTACTGGTTGATTGGCGTATATTGTACAGGCTCTAGTTAATGCTATTAACTCGGCGGCTTGGGCTGATTGGTAGTCAATAGGCTTTGCTTCTAAGATTATATTGGGTAGCTTTACAACCGCATACCCTGCATGGTAGGTATTGTCATTTGGACGGGAGCAGGAGCCATCTACGAATATCACATCTCCTACATCTAGTGGGGCTTTTTGCATGTCCAGTCTTGGGGACGTCATTACTTCTATGGATTCTAAACAGCCATGGTCCTCAGGTATGTGGTCATCTGGTGACTTTAAACCTAGGAGGCCGTTTAAAATCATTGCTGGACCTGCAATTGTGGAGTTATACTGGACTATAAGCTGTGGGTTACTTAGGAGGATGATCTCGTAACCACTCTGCCTCTGGGCTGACATGTGTTGTGTGTGGATACCCTTTAAGATGGATAGTACATCGTGTGTAGTATGTAGGGTAGTTGGGTGTCCTAGTGTGAAAGTGGTAGCCATTTCAACAACCATGGCACATGTTGCCAGTGCCCTAAGGCAAGAGGGAAAACCCTGGACTTGGAGAGGCATGACTTTTGAAAAAAAAAGGCGACAGGTCGCATTTTCCCACCGTGTTCCTGGCCGAGAACGCCCGCCATGGTTTTACAATTGTCTCTAGCATATAAATGGAACATCACATTATAATCAGGGAGGCCAAGGCCAGGACTTGTCATCATTGAACATTTCAATGCCTTAAATGCTTTCAACATATCATCTGACCAATGTACAGCTTCAGGAGAATCCTTTAGTGTGGCTTGTCTTAAAGTATTGTCATAGAATGAGCAATCGCTTATCCATTGTCTACAATAGTTTACCATCCCAAGGAAAGATAGCATTTCTTTCTTGGTACGTGGGGTGACCAGGCCCACAATGGCATCGACTCGTGATTTGCTCAAGCTCCTTTCTCCCTTTGAGAAGACGAAGCCTAGGTATTCTACCTTCTCTAAACACCATTGTAACTTTTGTTTTGACACTTTGTAACCACATTCTAATAACCATAGTAACAATGACCTACAATCTTTCTGGCTGGCCTCCTCTGATTCGCTGCAGATCATCAGATCATCAACATATTGCAGCACTACCGAACCACGGGGGAGTCCACATATCCTTGCGGCAATCTTGACCAAGTCATTTGCCGTTTTCCGTCAAGGCTAAATGCAAAAATGGGTCTCGTCTCTCTGTCAACAGGGATGCTAAAGAAAGCATTATTTAAGTCAATGACTGAAAAATGTGAGGCGTCATGTGGAATGGTTGCCAAAAGGGTGCTAATGTCTGGGACAATGGGTGCTATCGGGGTCACAAGATTATTAATAGCTCTTAAATCTTGGACAAAGCGGTAAGTGCCATTAGGTTTCCTGACAGGGTTCACGGGTGTGTTGTACGGGGAGATACAGTACTCCAGTACCCCTTTTTGGAGGAACTCTTCTACTAATGGGGTTATTCCTTTTATCTTTTCTAGTGACAAAGGATATTGTTTTTGGTAGACCGGAGTGGCTAGGGGTTTGAGGGTGGCCCTATACGGAGTACAGTCTATCAGACCGGTATCATGGTTTCCCTCAGCCCACACCTGCTCTGGTAGGTCGAGAGGCAGGTTTACATAGATAAGGTCGAGGTTATCAGGGCCTATACTTTGATTGGGTTTTAGGTCAAAGAAGGGTGAGTCCACAATTAGGCCCCCTCCATGTTTGTTCACGGTGAGGGTCAAATTGAGCTTTTCAAATAGATCCCTGCCCAGTAGATTTACAGGGCAGCCTGGTATGATGCTAAAGGCATGGAAACAAAGTAGTTTCCCTGTACAGTCAGTAATCTTTAAACGGGTGGTTTTAAAAGTGGGGGTTGATATCCCATTTATTCCCATAGAAGGCGATGACTTTTCCTTTTTACCAGAGTAATTAACAGGTGATATTACACTAGTGGTTGCCCCTGAATCAATAATAAATGATAATTTATCTTGGTCTATGATTAGATCCACAAGGGGTAACTCCTTCCACGTTTCTGTAATTTGTGGAAAAGTCGGGATATCAGCCTCCGGGCAGCATCAGCGTTGTTGCTGCTGGTTGGACCAATCAATGGGGAATCTATTACCTGCGGGCGTGGCTTGGGGGGTCTGCTATTGTGGCTGTGGTGGCGCTTGATTAGGAAATTGAGGGTTCTGGGGTTTACGAGGGTTAGGGCAGTCCCTGGCCCAATGATTTTGGTCACCGCAGTTATAGCAGGTACCCGGGGGTACCTGGGTGCATTTCTCTGACCTGTGCCTCTCCTGGGTCCTCCTCTATTTGAATATCCTCTCCCTCTTCCTCTATCTGTACTTTTGTCATATTGGGGTGAGGTGGCTTTATCAGTGAAGTTGTGTGTACTGACGGCGGGTTTTTTAAAGTCAAAGCATCCTGCAGCTTCTTTTTGCATGAGGTGTGTTTTAAAATTTTCCACTGTGTCGCTTGGCCATGATGATACCATTTGCTTAATAGGGATAGTAAGGTGTGGCAGGGTGTTGGTGAGGAAAGTAGATATGAATAGGCTATCATTATTCAATATTTTTAACCCTGCCTCTTGAATCCAACAGTCATGGAACCTTTTCCAATAATCGGGGATGGATTCATCTTTCTTTTGTTTGCATGCTAGTGCCGTGGACAGTGAAGAGGTTTGTTTGAAAATTCTAATTACTTCTGCTTCTATTTCTGCCCACATTGTATCCTGACCTGCTTGTGTATTTAGGGTGTATTCAGCTGCAGTAGGGTTTGTAGGAGGTGGGGATGCTGCTCCATCGGCGGCTGGTGCGGGGTTTATAATCTGTATAACGCTGATAGAGGCTACTTTAGTCCAATCCCACCCGGTATGGTTTGTACCAATGATCTGGTCTATTATAAGACGCATGTCTTCTTGAGTGTAATTTCTACCCTTACAAGCTCTTTTCAAGTAGGTGACCATTCCTAGCGGGGCTACGGTGGGCTTGGGACAGTGTTTTACAATTCTGTTTATATCTTCTATCTCAATGGTTTTTTTTAAAAGATAATTTCCCACTGACATAAAAGGTAGGTGTAGTGTCTCTTCACTGTTAAGTGCGAGGTCATTGGTACCTCGTTGTCTCCCGCTACGGAGGTAGAGTGGGGACACTATGGGTATTGAAGGAGAGGCCCCGGCGGGGGCCAGTGCGGGTAACTGTTGCGCAGGTGAAGAAGGGGGTGTAGGGGCATTGGGCACTACAGGTTGCGTGCCTTGTGAGTCATTGCTCGGTAAGTTGGCTAATATAGCTAAGCTATCTATCTCTTCTTTATTTAACATGAGATAAATGTGATTATATGGTGGCGGGGGTCGGGCAGTATTGCCCTTTGGTGTGTTAGTGGACTTGGACGATGTTCTTATTAATTCTAGGTCGTGGCATTTCTTGGGGTCTAATTTAGTCTTGTTCTTGTTCTTTTTGTCCTTCTTATTTTGGGTGTCTTTCCAATAGGGGGCATACTCAAGCCAACTGATTCCACCTTGTTCCATATAATTTTGGTCCCACTGTGGGTCCGGACCATAGTAGGGCCATGCCGCTGTGTCTAAAAGGCATAGTCCCTTCACCATGTCCATGTGGAATGGGTCATTGGCGCCCTCTCGAGGAAAAGGACTAGAACTTTTCATACCTTCAGTCCACCCCGCTAAATTATCTATCCATGGGTTAATTAGGTAATAATTGGTCCCACTTACTCTTGCTACATAATCTTTACACGTCTCTCCTACCTCGGGAGGTGGGGGTGGTTTACTTCCTTCGTGACCCATCTGTTATATTGCTATCAACTGTTACTATCAAATATGTATATCTATTTAATTTATTTTCCTCTCAGGGAAAAATAAGTAGGTCTAGGGGTCTTTTTGTATATTTAAAATTTAAACAACTTGTATACACATATAGTAATCAGGTTATGGAATGTTCACAGTGCTCAGCTGCCACACAGGTCGCCCCGTGTGCGCTTTCCCTAAACGTGAACGAGTCACAAGTGTATTTCAGCCGTGCTGACAATACGGAGCGGTTCGAATGCAGTGTGACTATTTCTGCGATCTCATCAGAGAAAGGACATTCAGTAAGTGACTCGAATCTGTTCACTTACCAACCAGATTCATTGAATCATACAAACAAATAATCTTATACTTCTATGCGATAGGAAGAAAGCAAAGAAAAGTATTTTCAGACACAAAACGAGCGTATTTACGTATTAACTTCTCTAAATCTCCCTGAGACTAAATATTTCCTTGAAATATTTTACTCCGCCTGACTATATTCCCGGAATATGTCAGCGTATACGGTTCAATGGGATCCGAACTTAGTCAGTGTCCCCCGGCATCTCATTTCATTCGGCCATATAGAAAAATAGCATTTTTTCTACTCACCGAATGAATGGATGTCCGCAGGAGTAACTTTCGGATCCCGGACGGGCCCCCAGCTGAAAGTATTGGACCCCTGGTCTTACTATAGCCCCTGGCTATCTTCGCTCGGTTTGTGTCTGCAGGCCTGGGAGCTTGATTTCAGGAAGTAACACAGATGGAGACAGTTGTGTTGTGAAACCAAACTCTGACTTTATTGTTGGCTCGTTGACACTTTTATAGCCTAAAAGTGTAGGTGTGTAGCATTACACCATAATACATGTAATTCTTTCATTGGTTGATACAGACTACAAAAAAAACATAATTTACGGGAAACAGGGTATGTATAGAAACTACCATATAAGGATATCTTTAGGTTGTATAGAGTCTGAGTTCGGTATGACTCAGAGGTTACACAAAAAACGGAACTTAGGTTGGGTTAGAAACATGTACACACATTAGTACAAAATGGAGTAGCATAAAAAATGGAGTATATACAGATTAGGTTCCCTACCGTCTCCCACAGCAATCACAGCTCCAAGTCGCTTTGGATAAGTCTCTATGAGCTTGCCACAACTTACCACTGGGATTTTTGCCCATTCCTTTTTGCAAAACTGCTCCAGCTCCTTCAAGTTGGATGGTTTGCGCTTGTGAACAGCAATCTTTAAGTCTGACCACAGATTTTCCATTGGATTGAGGTTTGGGCTTTTACTAGGCTATTGCAACACATTTACGTTTTTCCCCTTAAACCACTCAAGTTTTGCTTTAGCAGTGTGTTTGGGGTCATTGTCCTGCTGGAAGGTGAACCTCCGTCCTAGCCTCAAATCATGCACAGAGTGTACATGTTTTGCTCAAGAATATCCCTGTATTTAGCACCATCCATCTTTCCCTCAACTCTGACCAGTTTCCCAGTCCTGGCTGCTTAAAAACATCCCCACAGCATGATGCTGCCACCACCATGTTATACTGTGGAGATGGTGTTCTTTGGGTGATGTGATGTGTTGGGTTTGCGCAACACATAGCATTTTCTTTGATGGCCGAAAAGTTCAATTTTAGTCTCATCAGACCAGAGCACCTTCCTCCATACATTTTGAGACTTTCCCACATGCCTTTTCGCAAACTCAAAACGTGCCATTTTGTTCTTTGCTGAAAGTAATGGCTTTCTTCTGGCCACTCTGCCATCAAGCCCAACTCTATGGAGTGTACAGCTTATTGTCGTCCTATGTATAGATACTCCAGTCTCTGCTGTGGAACTCTGCAGCTCCTCCAGGGTTACCTTAGGTCTCTGTGCTGCCTCTCTGATTAATGCCCTCCTTGCCCCGTCTTTTGGTGGGCGGCCGTCTCTTGGTAGATTTGCTGTTGTGTCATGTTCTTTCCATTTGGTTATGATACAATTGATGGTGCTCCTGGGGATCATCAAAGATTTGGATATTTGTTTATAACATAACCCTGACTTGTACTTCTCAACAACATTACCCCTTACTTTGGAGAGTTCCTTGGTCTTCATGGCAGTGTTTGGTTAGTGGTGCCTCTTGCTTAGGCGTTGCAGCCTCTGGGGCCTTTCAAAAAAGGTGTGTATATGTAATGACAGATCATGTGACACTTAGATTAAAACACAAGTGGACATAATTTCACAAACGATGTGACTTCTGAAGGTAATTGGTTCTACTAGAGCTTTACATGGGCTTCATAAGAAAGGGGGTGAATACATACACATATGTCAATTTTCTGTTTTCTATTTCTAAAAAATTGTTTTATGTATATATTTTTCTCATTTTTCTTCACTAATTTAGACTATTGTGTTCATCACATAAAATTCAGATTAAAAAAGCATTGAATTTAAGGCTGTAATGTAACAAAATAGGTAAAAAGTCAAGGGGGTGAATACTTTTGCAAGGCACTGTAGATTTTTTTGCAATCGATTGTAACAATGAAGATAGTAAAGGTGCAAGAAAGAGCTAAGATGTCAAATGCTAAAAGCTTATCTAATTCAACAAATTAAAGAATTTACCTAATAATGCTTTTATGCTCATAGTTTGCACTGCTGCTTGTGTTTTTATGATTTTTTTCCCTATCTATTGTGACTCTTTAAGCAGAATCTTATTCGGAACATTAATGGGTATATCAAATAATGGAATTAACATTTAAAAAAACTAAATATTGGCAATGGAGAATAGTTTTACACATCAGCACCAGTAGAACCTACACACCACACAGAGTACAATACTGCATATGTCACACCATTGTTACAGACCTGCTTTGTGTTGTCTGAGTCACAGGTAAGACTTCCCGAAGAAAAATGTAATTCACTTTGGTATCAATATTATCATTCATCAGTTAATTTCTGGTCATATTTAGTCACCAGGATTAGATAGAAAAAGGCTGCCTCTTGTACACTTTTCATTTCCTGTATTCCAGGAAATTGCTTCAGAACATTGCAATATTGTTTAGCCCAAAGGGAGTAAGGTCTAATTTAGAGATCTTTCTAAGCAAAGCAGTGTAACTGATGATTTTCTATCTCTGCATATGTACCTGTAATACATAGAGAGATGTAAGTCATTTAAACACTACCAAACTTTCTCCTTACAATGCCATACATGTGACATCACCACAAGCTGTCTAATTTTTGGAGTTGAGCTTTTGATTTGAGATGCTCCAATTTATGGTGTTACCATTATATACATATGGACATTGGTAGTCTACGTGTTCATTTAAAGTATAGGAGTCTAATTAATTTCCATGAGATGACTTGTATTTTTATAATATTTTGTGGGGGAGTATGCACATTCTTATAAAATAATATAATAAATACAATAATATAATATTCTTTGGAATTTACATGGTGTGCATTGGCTCTTTAATTATTTAGGAATGCTTATTTGATTATTTTATAGGGAAGATCCAGTTTCCAGCATTCTTTGTTGCTTCTTGTTTACTTGATGTAATTGGTATGTGCAGAGTTGGGTAAAATCAATATATCCTATATAATCTATGTAATCACAATACAGTATATGTAGTAATTATAAAGAAGTATCAAAATATAAAATAAATGTCTATATAAAAAAGAGTAGAGTATTATAAAATAATAATCTAATTAAAAATAAATTAAAAAAGTTTAAAAAAAAAGTAAAAATCTCTAAAAAAAATAGGTTTACTGTCATGTTCAATATCCAACATATGATTTTTTCATATGATTATTTTTTCAAAAGTACAAATAAATAATTAATATAATCTAATATAACAAAAAACATTAACTTTATCTCTATTTTTGTAATAGTAATAAAAATAAATGTAATGAATAGTGTATAAAGAGTAGTATGAATCCTTAATTGCCTTCAAATAAAATATTTATATATATATTCAATAACCTATCATGCTACTGTATCTACCCAAATATTGTCACAAAACTTATGGTGACTTGTAATATCCTTATTAAGTACCTGTGTGGTAGATTATCTAAACATATTGCATACAAAATATAAGACAACTCAAGCAATTATATAAAAGAGCAGCATCCATCAGATATGATCCTCATCATAGCCCAACCCCCAACCTTGGTGTTGGGGGAGGTCTCCCTAAGGCACAAGGGCCTGGGACAGGAGGTTAGTGGCAGTGGATTCCTTCTAGCACCTGACTCTGTTTCATGCCCAGGCCTACTTTGGGTAGAAGAGTCCTAGGGCTTTGGCCCGAAAACTGCATATGAAGAAGAGGGGTAAGGACAAAGAGTCCTCTTAATCCTTGAAAAGTATACCAAAGGGGCTTCTACACCCTTAAGGTGTGTGTGTGTGTGTGTGGGGGGGGGGGGGCATGTTTGTCTAACTACTGTGTTCAGTAAATAATAGCATGCCCTCAACCTTCAAGCTATGAGGAAGTGCTCAAGTCAGACCAGATGGAAACAATGCATACACTCACACAAGGTCTGCAAAAATTAAGATTTGGATGTACACGATTGCTAATGTTGGTTTTCACATACTTCAGAAGCATGTTTAGTAAACTGCAGTGATCCTTTAAGTCAAAACAGCATTAGTCGGATTTGAACATGCACCCATGTGGAAAGAGCTCTTTTAAAATGATGAACTCATACATACGTAAATTTATTTTCACAAGTGATAAAAGTCAAAAAAGATTTAATACTTAATCATGCTCTTTCTTTAAAATGCAAACCATAATTAAATAATTTCAGAAGGCAGTTTCAAACTGTTAAATCTTGGCCACGTCTTGCCTTCACTACTGAACGTGGTAATATTCCTGCTGCGAGAGTTACGACTTAGCACAAAATGTCATTCACATTTGATGATGAATGAGTACATCTGATTTCTCACAGTTGCCGTAATGAGTCGCAGCTCTTTATTAGCATTAAGACACCAGAATCAAATTAGTTTGCTAAATATTCTTTGACTGTGCTAATGATTTGGTCTGTGTTTAACACTTTGCAATATTTAAGGTCGCATTCAGCATATGCTTATGTTTTACGTAGTATCACAACATGTTCCATAATTTAATAAAGGTGCAAATGTGCTAAAATATGTTTAAGAAGTGTTTATTCTGATTTGTGTTGTAGGCATTATAATGGGATTTATAATTGTGCAAAATAGATTGCTGGCTGTTTTTACAGGATGAACATTGTTTCAAGTTAACATTGGATATCATTAATATGAAAAAAACACTGAAGTGTTATATGTATAGTATGCTCTTGTGAAGAACATGACCTGATAATATGCCAAGTTTAAAATGAATAAATAAATCAATAAATAAATAAAGCCTTTAGTTTTTAAATATTATATTCAATTTTGTTTTAACAACAGCAGACAGGATTAAAATGAAAGGAACAGTGGATTCAGATAAGATCTCTGTTCAGTCATGTTGAAAAACTGCCATTTTATATTGCCACTTGACAACAGAACTAAACAAAATAGTAAGCCTAATAGGACAATCCTCAAACTGTAGACAGACTGGCATTCTAAGATGGAATATCACATGACATAAGCAGCATATGCTAAATTTAAGAATTTCTTTAAAAATGCTTTCATGCTCATGACAGACATAGGTGCTAGTACTGTAAGTTTACAAAAACATTCACTTATTTGTGAAATAAGTTTATTTGTCATTTTCAGAAAAAGATTGTAGTGTTGTTGAAGCCCCACATTAATCATTTGTAGACCACCTTGATTATCAGTTTAATAAATAGAGAAATAATTTGTCTGGTTTAACTGAAGCAATGGCCTCATGCATTTACTTTGATCACTCCTGACAACCTAGGTTCTTCCATGGGCAGTGATCTTATATTTCTTGTATATCTGTTTTAACTGACTGTCACTTCCCATATTGATTTGAGCACTAAACCACTGTGTTCTTCCCCATTACAGAGCTCCATGTCTCTGGACCCTGGACAGTTACTATCTGACACATGATTAGGTTTTTTTCAGAAAGAGCTCCTAGTTGTTGGGACACCACTACCAAAAGGTGGAGATGAGAAGTATTACCTCGACCAAGTGCCTTTTGTAAAGCTTCTCATGACTAGAAGCTCATCATCATGTGGTTGATTGAGGGATCATGGAATTGTGTCTAAACACAGTTTGTCTATTATACATAGAGGGCTCCACAAATCAAATATGGGTGCAAATTGGGTAGAGATAAAATTCTATAAAAACCATCACTGAGCCTTTCTTCTCTACCGTAAATCGTTCTTAAGAGAAATAGCATTCTTTTGTGGCTAATGTGCAGTTTAGAATGCAAATTTGCATCTCAATGTACTTGATAAGGGTGTGGGGATTGTTCTTAAAGGCATATCTAAGTTTCCTGGATTATGAATGCATCTGATAGAGGAGAATTAGTGGTGTATGAAAAAAAAACAATTTTGCAAATAAAGCCCTACAAATAAACATTTAAAAACTTACTTTGAAGTTACCAAAATGTCTTGTAATTTCTGGCAGTTGAAAATTAGAGAAAACACCCGCTTCAAACCCAGGCTAAATTAGCCAAAAAAATCATAATTTGTTTTGGCCAATCAGGAGGTAGCACAGGCAGCTGAAACATTATTATCAAATTCTGGAGTTCCTGTTTTTTGCTGTAAAGCAGCCTGGGATATTTTAAAAGGTGCTGTGTATTTTTATATGTACTTTCTTTCACACTTGATTACCACCCATTGCAGGTTGTCCATTTCCTGCATCAACTACTGCTGCTGGTGTTTTTTCATCCCTCTCTATGTGTGGCAGAGCTAAGCAGCAGCTGAGCCTACTTGTGTCATTACCACCCCTGCATCTTATACATTCCCAAAATTAACTACAGCTGCATGTTTACTTTTCTCCCTCTCTCTCTTACTTACTCACCTCTCACTCTCTCCACTCTCTCTCTGTTGACAGCTGCAGGTCTCACACACAGCAGCTGATCTCTGATGGGGGCGGGGCACAACAGTACAGCAGACACAGGAAACAGCTGGGTGGGTCACATCCCCAGCAGTGACTTTGGGGCTGACATCAGTTCTCTCCTATTGGCTGATGAAGACACAACATCTGAATAATGGGTTACTATTGGTACCCAAATGAGCTGTGCAGATTGTGGTGGTGGTGGGGGGGGGGGGGGGGGGGGCATGTGTAGTCATGCTTGGGAGCATCAACATAATTATTAGAGGGATTTTTAAATATAATAAAAATAAAATGTTTTATGAAATGTGATACATATATAAAGGATGCTGTCACAGAACGCTTTTTCTCTGCCTGGGTGTTGGGCCATTGAGCCACCATAAAAGCACAGACTGCTTGGCTCCAGCAATGGATTATCTGCATAAACACCTCCATTGAATTTGTAAATCTGCTTTGTTCTATTGTTTGCCAAATAAAGTTAATGACATCTGATATGTGCTAGAGATGGCAGGATGTGTATTGGAGGTTAATCCTATTACTCTCAGGAAACTACTGTTAGACCCCATGTGGAGTTTATCTCTTGTGATGGTCTGCCACACCCTCTCATTGTTACATTGTGTACACCCCCTCTGTGTCTAACTGCTATAAATATTGCTGTAATTTCAAAAATAAATCAGTTTACTCTGAGGCATATAGAAATTGTATGTTCTCTTATTTTGTTCCTGGTGGCTGCGATACTGAACCTATGTCCACCCTCTAAGTAACCTGTCCTGATCACCACAGGAAGGTTACTGAGACTTCTAGAAGCGTTGATTTCTGATGGAGAGACTCTGACTGATACAGAAGCCAGATATCAGGGTGCTTGTGCCTAGATTTCAAAGAACCCAATGGTCCTTGTGGGTAGATAACCTGTAGTCTATAGCAGGTGGCTTTGGGCTTGTATAGCAGCTACGCTTGGATCGTCACATATGCTTTTTGCCTAAGGATTGTAGAAATGTATTAATCCAGGAAATATAGATATGCCTTAATGAATGCCAATTGTATGTCATTGTTTTGGCTACTGCAGGGACAGTTACCTGTGATTCTAATCAGCACAACAAAGCAGCTAAATAGCAATCAGGAGTCATTAATTTGCATAAAAATAAAGCATGAAGAAGAATACGTTCTCAGAAGTAATCCACTTTAGAACTTTTTTTACAATGTATTACCATTTTTTCATACTCTTAAAGTAACCTAAAAAAACAACTTGCTTTTGGGGTGACAGAGTCACTTTAAACAGCATTGACTGTTGTTGCCTCTTGGACAGCTGATGATGTCAACCATGGCTAATATTCATGCAATCCAGTCTTGCCAGACTGATTTATGGAATATTTACAAAAGCATTCATAATATGACCATACAAACAGACTTGGCTATGAGGCCTCTGTGCATTGGCTGTGCCTTCAATCACTGCATAGAAAGATGGCTACAAATGAACGATCCTACTGTGCAAGCTAACTTGGCTGCCAACGTTATAACATTCATAAAGAAATTATTTCAGCACCACCTCGAAATTACAAAAATGAATTTAACATGTGCTAGTGTTTCAAATGTATTCATCATCAAAATAAAACTGTCAAACCATAGTATAACAATATAACCACACTTCACTTTATTAACTCTGCTAAGTATATCATTATGAAGTAGAAAAATATACAAGTCCAGCAAATGGATCAAAGGCTAATCTCATTACTTCAAATTGTGAAGATAATAGAAATAGTTAGTTTAAAAAGTCCAGATCTATGTAGAGAAATTATTAAACTATATCTCCTTATTGGATATGTGATATTGTTAAGTGAAGGAACCTGCAACCCACTCCAATTGCGTTGCTTAGATAACTTTATGGACAGGCACAACAAGAGAAATAACAATATGGCACCGGATGATGAGCCCCTCAGGTCAAGTAAAAGTAGCACCAGATCTAATGAAGATGTTGGGCCAGAGGCGAAAGGACACCCAACTGCAGATGTGCCTGGAGGGGAAAGCAAAGTCCAGTGCTGCAAAGAAGTCCTGGAATGTTAGAACTATTAACCAAGGCAAACTAGACGTGGTCAAGAATGAGATGACAAGGTTGAACCTTGATATCCTGAGAAATAATGATCTTAAATGGACTGGAATGGGACATTTCACATCAGACAACCCCCAGATCTTCTACTGTGGTCAAGAATCCCACAGAAGAAATGGAATAGTCAAGTTATTTAGCATTACAGTGATCCAAGTCTATGCTCCAACCACGCATGCTGAAGAAGCTAAACTTGTACAGTTTTGTGAAGATATTCAACACGTCATAGATATAACACCAAGAAAAGATGTTAAGTTCAGAAGATGCAATATTCAGAATTAAATTGAAGAAAAGAGGAAAAATCATCACTCTAAGTAGATATAATATAAATAATATCCCCTTTGAATATGCAGTAGAAGTAAAGAATATATCAAAGGGACTAGACATGGAAGATAAAATGCCTGAAAATCTTTGGACCAAAGTTTGCAACATTATCTAGGAAGCAGCAATAAAAAAAATATCCCTAAAAGAAAGAAAACTAAAAAGCCAAGTGGCTATCTAATGAGGCTTTGGAAGTAACTCACGAAAGAAGGAAAGCAAAAGATAGTGGAGATAGGAAAAGATTTGTCTAACTGAATGCAGAATTCCAGGGGATAGCAAGAAGACAAGGAAACATTCTACAAGCAGCGATGTAAAGAGATGAAAGAAGATAGCAGAATGGGTAAGTCAAGAAATCTCTTCAACAAGATTGAGGATCTCAGGGTCGCCTTTCATGTCAAAGTAACCTCATTTATTCAACTTATATGCAGAGTGCATCATGCGTAAGGCCAGGATGGATAAATCCAAAGCCGGAATCAGTGTTGTTGGAAGTAATATCAATGAAACTACTTTGATGGCTGAAAATGAGGAGGAAGTTTGCCTGCTGCTCAACATCAAAAAGACATGGCAAACGGCAATCTCAGACCCTGGCAAATAGACCGGGAAGAAGTGGATACAGTTACAGATTTTATTTTCCTGGGATCCAAGATCGCTTCAGATGGTGACTGTAGCCATGAAATTTAAATATGTTTGCTTTTGGGGAGGAAAGCTATGGCAAGCTTGAACAAGTTAGTAAAAAATGTAGGTTATTAAACTATCAACAAAGATCAGCATAGTTAGATCTAGTTAGATGGACCACAGGGGAGAGAGGAGGGAGGATAGGAAAGAGACACAGGGGAGGGAGGAGGGGGGAAGACACAGGGGAGGGAGGGGATGGAAAGAGACACATCAAATATTATACCGTCATTTAGAGAATTTTCAGAAGGAGGGAAGGAGAGAGAAGGAGAGAGAAGGAAGGAGGGGGAAGGTAGAGAAAGTGTGAGAAGGAGAGAGATAGAGAGAGAGGGAGAGAGAAGAAGAGAGAGATATAGAAGGTGAGAAGGAGAGGGATGGGAGAAAGGAAGGAATGAGAGATAGAAGGAGGGAGGGAGAGAGAGAGAGAGAGAAGGAGAGAAAGAGGGAGCACAGAGAGAGAGAGTGAGCACAGAGAGAGGGAGAGGGCACAGAGAGAGAGAGGGTACACACAGAGAGGGTGCACAAACAGACAGAAAACATAATTTATACGACAATATAATGGCGTCATTTTTGAGGGGCAAGTTACTAGTATTATAATAAACTTTCAATGGTGCTAACAGTAACATTTCACCAAACGACAGTACCAGCTGGTGCATTACCGAAATATTTAGCTGCTCAGTGACTCTATATAGATTAGTGACTCTATATAGATTAGAGGCGTAATGTCAGCTATAGGATAGCAACTTATAAAAGGATCACTGGTAATTGATTAATCAGCTTTAAAAACAGAACTGCAAAAATATGGATGTCAGTAACATAGCAGATTTGGGAAATATTCCATCAGGAGACCACCAGATGAAGAATGAAATATCATACGTTGTTCTACACCCTGTATGTTAAGGAGTCCAGATAAAGCACTCTGCATTCTTTATCAGGAGTCTAAGAGCCTTATACTAATGATGGCCGTAGGAGCTGCGTGGCCGCAAGGGGTGGCCACAAGCTACTCTCCTATTCTAATCCCTTGCCGCTGAGGGCTCCGGCCGGCTTGCAGCCGGCGCCCTGCTTTCCCTGCCACCCCCGCCGCACCTTACTGCAGGGAAAGCCTTTGATGTCACGTGGCAGCAAGACATTCGGCCTCAAGAAACCCCACATCCATATTCAAATGCTCCAATAACCCCTCTGCCAACCCCGCAAAACACCTGAAAATGCTTGCTTCCATCCTGGAGCTGTTGCAAGTGTCCCTACAGTGTCGCTGCATCACCCCTGTAATGCAGGGGTCCAATCGAGATCCCCGCAGGGTGCACACATTAACCCTATAATGCAGGGGTCCGAACGGGACCCCTGCAGTGTCCTAACATTAACCCTATAATGCAGGGGTCCGAATGGGACCCCTGCAGGGTGCACACATTAACCCTATAATGCAGGGGTCCCCATTGGGACCCCTGCAATGTGCACACATTAACGCTCCCCACATTTAACCCCTTGCTGCAGGGGTCCCAATAGGGACCCCTGCAGGCTCCCCACATTAACCCTAATTGGGCCTATCTAATCCTAGCTGGGCCTATTTAACCAGGACCCTCATGACAAAGTCTAAGCACTACACTACACTATTAAACCTAACTACACCCCATTAACCCCTTAACCCTAACTATATCCGATTAACCCATATTAAACCCTATTTAACCCTAACTTGGCCTTTTTTACCCCTTCTAGACCTATCTAACGCTAACTGGGACTATTTAACCCTAACTGGGCCTATTTAAACCTCTCTGGAACTATAATCTCAACTGGGCCTATCTAATCCTAATTGGGCCTATTTAACACAAACTGGGCCTATTTAACCCCCTCTAGACATATTTAACCCTATCTGGAACTAATAACCCTAATTGGGCCTACCTAATCCTAACTGGGCCTATTTAACCCTATCTGGAACTAATAACCCTAACTGGACCTATCTAACCCCAACTGGGTCTATTTAACTGCTTCTGGGCCTATTTGACCCTAACTGGGCCTATTTAAACCTATCTGGAACTAACAACCCTAACTTGGCCTATTTAACCCTATCTGGAACTAATAACCCTAACTTGGCCTATCTAACCATAACTGGGCCTATTTAACCATAACTGGGCCTATTTAAACCTATCTGGAACTAATAACCCAAACTGGGCCTATCTAACCCTAACTGGGCCTATTTAACCATAACTGGGCCTAATTAACCCTATATGGAACTGATAACCCTAATTGGGCCTATCACTAACATGGACTATTTAACCCTAACTGGGCCTATTTAACCCCTTCTAGACCTATTTAACGCCAACTGGGCCTATTTAAATCTATCTGTAACTAGTAACCCTAACTGGGCCTATTTAACCCTAACTGCACCTATTTAACCCCTTATATACCTATTTAACCCGAGCTTGGCCTATTTAAACCTATCTGGAACTAATAACTCTAACTTGGCCTATTTAACCCTATCTGGAACTAACAACCCTAACTGGGCCTATCTATTCCTAACTGGGCCTATTTAACCCTAACTTGGCCTATTTAACTAACCCTTCTATACCTATTTAACCCCAACTGTGCCTATTTAAACCTATCTGGAACTAACTGGGCTTATTTAAACCTATCTGGAACTAATAACCCTAACTGTGCCTATTTAACCCTAACTGCACCCCTTTAACCCCTTATATACCTATTTAACCTTAACATGGCCTATGTAAACCTATCTGGAACTAATAACCCTAACTTGGCCTATTTAACCCAATCTGGAACTAATAACCCTACCTGGGCCTATCTAACCATAACTGGGCCTATTTAAACCTATATCTAACTAATAACCCTAACCGGGCCTATCTAACCATAACTGGGTCTATTTAACCCTAACTGGGCCTATTTAACCCCTTCTAGACCTATTTAACCCTAACTGGGCCTATGTAAACCTATCTGGAACTAGTAACCCTAACTGGGCCTATTTAACCCTAACTGGGCATATTTAACCCTGTCTGGAACAAATAACCCTAACGGAGCCTATCTAACCCTAACTGGGCCTATTCATCCCTAACTGGGCATATTTATCCCTGTCTGGAACTAATAACCCCTTTAGCCCCTTCTAGACCAATTTAACCCTAACTTGGCCCATTTAAAAATATCTGGAACTAATAACTCTAACTTGGCCTATTTAACCCTATCTGAAACTAATAACCCTAACTGGGCCTATCTAACCATAACTGGGCCTATTTAACCCTAATTGGGCCTATTTAACCCTAACTGGACCTATTTAAACCTATCTGGAACTAATAACCCTAACTAGGCCTATTTAACCGTAACTGGGCATATTTAACCCTATCTGGAACCAATAACCCTAATGGGGCATATCTAATCCTAACTGGGCCTATTTAACACTAATTGGGCATATTTAACCGTTTCAAGACCTATTTAAACCTAACAGGGCCTACTTAAACCTATCTGGAACTAATAACCCTAACTAATAACCCCTCTATGCCTATTTAACCCTTACTGGGCCTTTTTAACCCCTTCTATGCCTATATAACCCCATCTCTGTTGTATAGACCCCCATAAACTTCCATCTAACCCCATCATTTATGGGGTTCTATATAGACTCCATAAGCTTCTATTTAACCCCATCAGTACCATAAGGGTCTATAAAGACCCTCATGGGACAATTAGAACCCTAATATTAACCCCATAAGTGCTCCAGGACTCTCATGACACTAAGTAAAAGTACACTATTTCCCCCCAATAAACCACTAAATTTAAACTAACACCCTCTACCATAACCTATTAACCCCTACATAACACTACCTACCTAACCCCCTATTAAACCCACCGACCCCACTAATTACACATTACCCCCTATCTATAAAACATTATTTGTGTAATGATGTTATGTTTTATTTATTCCAGGGGCCCAGCTGGAGAAGACAAGAAAAAGGACATGGTGGAAAGGTAAGTTTAATATTTAGAATGTGTATTGTTTTTTATGTAGTGTTTATTTTTGACTAATTTGATGCTACTTTTTCCTAGGGTTGAGACCTGCGGCAGGAAACCCATCATCACTGAAGCGACATCTAGGCAAGGTAAGTGGTCTTATTTATTATATTTTAGGGTAGATTTAGGGGTTTTAATGTTATGTAAATGTGGGTAATGTTTTATAGATGGGGTAATGTATAGATAGGGGTAATGTTATATAGATAGGGGGTAATGTATAGATACGGGGTAATGTTTTATAGATAGGGGTAATGTTTTATAGATAGGGGTAATGTATAGAAAGGAGGTAATGTTGTATAGATAGGGGGTAACGTAAAGATAGGGGGTAATGTTTTATAGATAGGGGGTAATGTATAGAAAGGGGTCATGTTTTATAGATAGGGGGTCATGTATTGTATTTAGGGGTATATTTGTAATGTATTTATTACTGTACTATAATATTATTTATATTTGTGTATGTATTTTCTTTGCAGGTGTGTAATTATTTTTTTAATTTTTCGTAGTGGGCGTTGTGTAATATTCTCTTTTTTATTTTTTCGAGTGGGGGGTTTGTGTAATGTTATTTTATAATTTTTTGTACTGGGGGTTATGTAATGTTCTTTTTTATTTTTTGTAGTGGGGGGTTGTATAATGTTCTTTTTTCATTTTTTGTAACATAGTTTTTTTAATTTTGTGTAATTAGTGGGGTGGGGGCTTTAATAGGGGGTTAAGTAGGTAGTGTTAGGTAGGTAGGGGTTAATAAGTTAGGGTAGAGGGGGTTGGTTTATATTTAGTGGTTTATTGGGGGGGAATAGTGTAGTGTAGTGTTTGTACTTAGTGCAATGAGGGTCCTGAAGGAGCATCTAGGCAACGTAAGTGGTCTTATTTATTATATTTTAGGTTAGGTTTAAGGGTTTTAATGTAATGTAGATAGGGGGAGATGTTGTATAGATAGGGGGTAATGTATAGATAGGGGTAATGTTTTATAGATAGGGGGTAATGTATACATAGGGGTAATGTATAGATAGGGGGTAATGTTTTATAGATGGGGGTAATGTGTAATTAGTGGGATGGTGGTTTTAATAGGGGGTTAGGTAGGTAGTGTTATGTAGACCCCCATAAGTGATGGGTTATATCAAAGCTTCTGGGGGTCTGTATAGGGGTTTAATTGGCCCATAAGGGGTTAAATAGGCCCAATTAGGGTTAATAGGTCTAGAAGGGGTAAATAGGCCCAATTAGGGTTATTAGTTCCAGTTAGTGTTAAATAGGGCCAGTTGGGGTGAAATAGGGCCAGTTAGGGTTAAATAGGCATAGTCAAGGTTTGATAGGCCCAGTTAGGGTTATTAGTTCAAGTTAGGGTTAAATAGGGCCAGTTATGGTTAAATAGGCCCAGTTAGGGTTAAATAGGGCCAGTTAGTGTTAAATAGCTATAGTTAAGTTTAGTTAGGCCCAATTATGGTTATTAGTTCCAGTTAGGGTTAAATAGGGCCAGTTAGGGTAACATAGGCCTAGTAAAAGTTAGACAGGCCCAGTTAGAGTTTAATAGGGCCGGTGAAGGTTAAATCGACCCAGTTGGGGTTAAATAGGGTCAGTTATTGTTAAATAGGCTAGTTAAGATTAGATAGGCCCAGTTAGGGTTATTAGTTCCAGTTAGGGATAAATAGGGCAGTTAGGGTTAAATAGGTCCAGTTAGGGTTAAATAGGGCCAGTTAGTGTTAAATAGACATAGTTAAGGTTAGATAGGCCCAGTTAGGGTTATTAGTTCAAATTAGGTTTAAATAGGGCCAGTTAGGGTTAAATAGGCCTAGTAAAAGTTAGATAGGCCCAGTTAGGGTTATTAGTTCCAGTTAGGGTTAAATAGGGCCAGTTAGGGTTAAATAGGTCTAGTAAAGGATAGATAGGCCCAGTTAGGTTTATTAGTTCCAGTTAGGGTTAAATAGGCCTATTTAAGGTTAGATAGGCCCAGTTAAGGTTATTAGTGCCAGTTAGGGATAAATATGTTATTAGTTCAAATTAGGTTTAAATAGGGCCAGTTAGGGTTAAATAGGCCTAGTAAAAGTTAGATAGGCCCAGTTAGGGTTATTAGTTCCAGTTAGGGTTAAATAGGGCCAGTTAGGGTAACATAGGCCTAGTAAAGGTTAGACAGGCCCAGTTAGGTTTAAATAGAGGGGTTAATAGTTTTATTGATCGCGAGTCCTTTAAGGACCCGTGCGGGCGGGAAATTTGAATTTTTAATGCAACGGGGGCCCCAGTGGGGGCCCTGCAGCATGAGGAGGTTAATATTAGTTGCTGCAGGGGTATTTGCTTCAGGGGTAACCATTAGTGTGCCGCGGTCCCTTTAAGGAGCCGCAGCAGATCTTTAGGGGGTAAATATATATTCAATGCAGCACTGTACAGCACTGTAATTGAAAGGGGACATAAGGGGGGACATGGGGATGACATGTAGTACATTGGCTAGCTGGCACATCACCGCTAGCCAATACTGTCATTTGTGGCCACAAGTCCGCTGGGCTTGGAGAATGGGTTACTGCCTTGGGGGTCATCCAAGCCCGCAATCAGGTCGTAGCCCACCAAAGCAAATGGCTGATTGCCTGTCTTGTGATCGGCCGTAGGAAGGGGTGTGATGCGGCCCCTTTCCTTTGAATAGTAAAGCAGCGAAGGAGCCGCAGCATCTCGTAAGGGATAGCAGCGTTGCGGCCATCATTAGAATGAGGCTCTAAATGTGCTCTGAAGCTTCAAGAAATTGTATTTAGTACCCTTGAACATCAGCGCCTATTTGTAAGACTTAAAGTGTTAGCTTTACTCAATTTGCTGCATTTGCTTCATACTCTGTTTGGTAAATCTACAGTGGGGTCAATATCCCACAATGGGTAATCCTATAAGCCCAAAGTGAGCACTACACAAAGGATATGTGGACCCTACTTGAGCAGATCAGAGAAATTGCATAAAGCAAAATTGTAATTAGAAAAATTACTTTGATGTATTTACTGGCTCCTAGGGGCATCCATGAAAAGTTGTTGGAAGTTGTGTATGTAAAAGTGGTGTTTACATTTATATAGAGTAATGCTTGTATTTTCTGTTGCAAGTAGGTTGCTTCTGCGCCAGTAAGGGGGAGGGGTGTGGTTTAAGTTTCAATCAAATCTTCTGCATTATTCTTCAAGTTTCATTGACTCCTATCGGCTGATGAGCAAGTTGGCTTTTCAGTAATGTGACAGGATGTTCCTGCGTACCTCCTTGACTACATACACAGAGTGTTAAATTAGAATTACTTAATTAAAGAAGACATCTGATGCAACGCAACACCGTCATCTCATCAAAGCATTTTTTTTCTGCCAGTGCTTGTCTTTGGAAAGCAATTATTTTGTGGAATCCCTTGGCCATTTTTTGCTGGTCATCAACTTCTTCAGTACATACATTCCTATGCTACTGGTATTAAATTTAGACAAAAATTAAATTTTTGATGGAAGTATTCATGTTTTCTCTCTGAGTTATAACTGGATGCAAATATGAATTAGTTTAAGATACAAAGTTACTTTGGAAAGTATTTTTTTAAATATTTAAACTTAATAAAAAGTATATTTTGTTTCAAATCAATTTTGTCTTGAGCTGCTGAAGCAGAGATATGATCATGCCAAAAGTTATGAAAATGATCTACTTAGTCAGTTACTTCTCCATGTTTGTGGAAAGTGCAGGCTGTGAGTTTCTCAAATATTATTTGGTTTAAAAAATGGCTAGTAAAGCGTATGTCCTGAAGTAACTTTAACAATCTCATTGTCCCATGGATAATTTGGGTTGACTTAACCATAAATTCTTTCCTCATACCAAAGTAAAAAGGCTGCTTTCAGGATTGCTGACTCCATTGCCATTTTTGGGGTGATGTAGAAACCTATGAAGGTGAGTAACGGAGGACCAGGTCCCTCTTTCACTGATGCATAAATGCAAGTCGATCACACATTTCAGCAGCAAAAAAGCATTTTTAGTGCTATATTTAAGAGGTTTAAATATATTGTTTCCATTCAAATCTTTTTTAATATTAAGAATGCAATAGTATACTAATATTGATGATTTAACTGTCTGCTTGTGCAGTACTGTGCTCATATTGGGTAAAATATGTCCATCTTTGCTCTTGTGAACAAATCAATGGCCTCAAACACCAAGTTTGAGTAAGGTCTGTTGAATAGAGACTTGAGGTGTCTGAAAGTATGTGTACAGCCGAAAGTTATTTTATATTATTGTTATAAGTGAGTGTAGGACTGTAATAAATCATACATTTAAAAAGCTCAAAATAAACTGGCTTCATATTGAAGCTGTCCTGTGTGGGTGTTTGAACCTTCCGTGGAACACTGGTTTAGGCAACAATCATGCATAGAAGAACTCAATACTTTACCAGCAAACATCATTTCTATATAAATGTTTGACTTGTTTTAGCCTAAACTGGAGTTTTGTTGGGGTGAGTGGAATTTGACTAGAAATGACAGTGGCTTCAAAATGAAGTAAAGTGGTTCTGGGAAATCATGCTTGTCTTAAATAATGAACAAAATATCTTTGCAAACAAATTACTTCAAACTTAATATTCATCGCTGAAGGTATGAATGAGTAAAGGAGAGGACATGTAGGTAAGAAATAAGTACAAGCTCCATTTCCAAGGTGTACAACTTGTTTCAGTACATCACAAACATCAAGCAAACATGGGTAACCTGCTCAGTGACTCAATATAGATTAGAGGCGTAATGTCAGCTATAGGATAGCAACTTACAAAAGGATCACTGGTAATTGATTAATCAGCTTTAAAAACATAACTGCAAAAGTATGGATGTCGGTAATATAGCAGATTTAAGAAATATTCCATCATGAGACCACCAGATGAAGAATGAAACATCATACGTTGTTCTACACCCTGTATGTAAAGGAGTGCAGATAAAGCACTCTGCATCCTTTATCAGTAGTCTAAACATGCTCTGAAGCTTCAGGAAATTGTATTTAGTACCCTTTAACACCAGCGCCTATCTGTAAGACTTAAAGTGTTAGCTTTACTCAATTTGCTGCATACGCTTCATACTCTGATTGGTAAATCTTCAGTGGGGTCAATACCCCACACTGGATAATCCTATAAGCCCAAAGTGAGCACTACAAAAAGTTATGTGGGCTCTTCTTGATCAGATCAGGGAAATTGCATAAAACTAATTTTTAATTAGAAAAAAATACTTTGATGTATTTACTGGCTCCTAGGGGCATCTTTCCCATCTCTTTAGGTTGTAAGTCTGCGAGTTTCAATCCTGCAAGGTGCTTTGGGGAAAGCAATATGGACACCGGATTCCAAGCTCAAAGACAGGGCCCTCCATTCTTTGCAATGTGTTAATTTTGAATTTGTCTTTGCCTAGAAATTCACTTATGTATATCGCTACGGAATATGTTGGTGCATTACAAATACACAATAATAATAATAATCCATGAAAGGTTGGTGGAAGTTGTGTATGTAAAAGTGGTGTTTACATTTATGTAGAGTAATACTTGTATTTTCTGTTGCAAGTAGGTTGCTTCTGCGCCAGTGAGGGTGGGACGGGTGTGGTTTAAGTTTCAATCAGTTCTTCTGCATTATGCTTCAAGTTTCAGCTTGGATGAATATTTCATTGACTCCTATTGGCTTATGAGCAAGTTGGCTTTTCAGTAATGTGACAGGATGTTCTTGCGTACCTCCTTGACTACATACACAAAGATTGTTACATTAGAATTACTTAATTAAAGAAGACATATGATGCAACGCAACACCATCGTCTGATCAAAGCATTTTTTTTCTGCCAGTGCTTGTCTTTGGAAAGCAATTATTTTGTGGAATCCCTGGGCCTTTTTTTCTGGTCATTGACTTCTTTATTACATACATTCCTATGCTACTGGTATTACATTTAGGCAAAAAGGTCATGTTTGATGGAAGTATACAAGTTTTCTCTCTGAGTTATTACTGGATGCAAATATGAATTAGTTTAAGATACAAAGTTAGTTTGGAAAGTATTTTTCTTAAAATGTAAACGTAATAAAAAGTATATTTTGTTTCAAATTATATAAATTTTGTCTTGAGCTGCTGAAGCAGATATATGATGAATGCCTGCAATTATTTATGAGGCAGGATTATTATATGTTATCATGCCAAAAGTTATGAAAATGATCTACTTAGTCAGTTACTTCTCCATGTTTGTGGAAAGTGCAGGCTGTGAGTGTCTCAAATATTATTTGGTTTAAAAAATGGCTAGTAAAGCGTATGTCCTGAAGTGACTTTAACAATCTCATTGTCCCATGGATAATTTGGGTTGACTTAACCATAAATTCTTTCCTCATACCAAAGTAAAAAGGCTGCTTTCAGGATTGCTGACTCCATTGACATTTTTTGGGTTGATGTAGAAACCTATGAAGGTGAGTAACAGAGGACCAGCTCACTCTTTCACTGATACATAAATGCAAGTCGATCACACATTTCAGCAGCAAAACTGCATTTTAGTGCTATATTTAAGAGGTTTGAATATATTGTTTCCGTTCAAATCTTTTTTAATACTAAGAATGCAATAGTATACTAATATTGATGATTTAACTGTCTGCTTGTGCAGTACTGTGCTCATATTGGGTAAAATATGTCCATCTTTGCTCATGTGAACCAATCAATGGCCTCAAACACCAACTTTGAGTAAAGTCTGTTGAGTAGAGACTCGAGGTGTCTGAAAGTATGTGTACAGCCGAAAGTTATTTTATATTATTGTTATAAGTGAGTGTAGGACTGTATTAAACCATACATTAAAAAGCTCAAAATAAACTGGCTTCATATTGAAGCTGTCCTGTGTGGGTGTTTGAACCTTCCGTGGAACACTGGTTTAGGCAACAATCATGCATAGAAGAACTCAATACTTTACCAGCAAACATCATTTCTATATGAATGTTTGACTTGTTTTAGCCCAAATTGGAATTTTGTTGGGGTGAGTGGAATTTGACTAGAAATGACAGTGGCTTCAAAATTAAGTAAAGTAATTCTGGGATGTCATGCTTGTCTTGAATAATGAACAAAATATTTTTGCAAAAAATTACTTCAAACTTAATCTTCATCATTGAAGTAATGTATGAGTAAAGGAGAGGACTTATTTTTTATATCTATCAACTGAGCAAAAAATCTAAATTAACTTTTAATTATCTTGAAAAAAAAAACAAATCCATATGATCCCTACTGAGTAGAAGCGGACTAATAAAGAACAAAAATAAATCACCAATTGCTGGGAATATAGTACAATTCCAGATTAAAAGGGAAATTTGAGTGGTATATCCCATAACATTTTAAATAAAGGACATAATCTGAATAGTGTTATAAGAATATTATGTTAGCTACAGCATCAGATTAGCAAATAATCCACCAAATAGAGAAGGTTTTGTTATGTAGCCAGTCCAAAGTTAATAATTATATTCTTCTGATGAAAGGGGCTGTGAGGAATTGACTCTGCTGGGTTTTGAACCCTGGTCCCCAGGCTGCTATACCTCTTCCCTACCACTGCCTGCCTTTGTGAATTTCATTGAGATCTTATGACCTTGACTCTGCTAGCAATTGTATCAGTGCCTAAGTCTCTTCAGCTGTGCCTGGTCAGATGTCTGGTCCTTGGCCTATATAAGGCACTTCTTGTCTATGTACCTTGCCAGATTATTGTGTGGTTCCTGATCACTTCAATAAAGCTTGTTCCTGTTTCACCTACAAGTTGCTGAACTGGATTATTGCTGACCTTGGCTGCTGGTCTCCACAACCTTGTGATTCCTATATCATTACAGGGGCTGAATATTTGTACTAGATTGCCCTTAACATCCCAGCTAAATGAATTAGCTCATGGATAAAAATATAACATAGCCTAAAAAACTGAATTAAATTGGCAGAAAGACCTTCCCGTAAAGTTCTCCTTGAGCAAGAACCCTAACCAGATTGATGTAATTTGAGAAACACCTAACGCATTTAGCCATTCGGCTCTTTTAGAGTTTCTCTGTTTCATAAGGTCATAGCAAAAACTAGGTTACAGAATTTTACCTCTGTGATAAGAATTTACAACCACGTTGTATGATTAATTAAAAATCATAACCATCTCTGTAAAGGACAATAGGAAAATAGGATTTTATTATATTACACATAAAATGTAAGTTGTAAATTGTTATTATTATTTTTATTCATCAGAAATCGGAGTTACATCCAAATTCAACCTAAAGATTTTTTCAGGGACATATCTCGTCCATAACCCCAGGGATCACTTGCTGAAGACAAAACTGAAGGGAAAATGCCCCAAGAACAAGCAGGAACTGAAGACAGTTGCAATAGAGGTCTGGCAGAGCATCACCAGGGATGAAACCCAGCATCTGGTGATGTCTATGCGTTCCAGACTTCAGGCTGTAATTGACTGCAAAGGATTTGCAACCAAGTATTAAAAAGTGAAAGTTTGTTTTCTGACTGTTAATCTGTCCCATTACTTTTGGTCCCTTAAAAAGTGGAAGGCACATATACAAACTGTTGTAATTCCTACACCGTTCACCTGATTTGGATGTAAATACCCTCAAATTAAAGCTGAAAGTCTGCAGTTAAAGCACATCCTGTTAGTTTCATTTCAAATCCATTGTGGTGGTGTATAGAGCCAAAAAGATTAGAATTATGTCGATGTCCCAATATTTATGGACCTGACTGTATGTGTTTTTTACTTACAAATCTAATTTACAGTATGTAGTGCTGTAATGAAGAAATCTAAATCCAGATCATAGGTCTCCATTCCATGGCTCTTGTAAGAACTCAGAAGATTGTCTACAGGAGGTTTGAAAAGCAAATTTCCTAAAAGCTATTATTATATAAATGCCACAAAAAAGAATACCATAAAACTTAATAAACAACAACCAGGGGGGCTTGCCCGGAGCTCTCTAGCTCTAACATGTGCTCACTGTCTGAATATTCGTAGTCTCTATAGAAATGCTATAAAATTGTACCCACTAATATGAACACACTACACTAGCTCTAATATACACCTTTATTCCTATTTATCTATATAAACACCTTCCCATGGCAGGGCAATGATTAAATAATAGTAAAAACAAATGCAGGGGGTTTATGACCCTTTTGTCTATGACCTGCTACCTCTTATGAGCTGGGTATCCCCCGGGATAATCCCTTAATACCTGCTACCCTATAGGCTGTAAAAATCCTTGGTTTCCCCAACTAAAATATAACCCTGGAAGTTCTTATGGACTCCCATGGTGCCAAATATAAACCCCTTACCAGGGGGTCAATAAGAACCGCCATGGTAATCGAAAGTATATCCTTATGGACCCCGATGGCGCACAAAATGAATGGCACCTAAAGTTAACCCCATACCGTGAGGGGTCCTCAAGGACCGAAATGGCACCCTAACACCCATGGGGTCCATAAGGACCTCCATAGTCACTAATACAAATTACATTAAAAAAAACTACATCGAAAATATACCTGGAAAACAGTGGTGGCTGGTGGCTTTCCAACTTGGGGGGGTGGAAACAGAGACCTGGCCCCTGCCTTTACATTGACTCCACCCACCAGTATAAACCCCTCCCTTTCACAACATATTACCACAACATGTATAGACCCTGCCTAGTGACACAGTCTCCACACACAAAAGTCATCCCATAGAGAAAGACAGGGATAGAGATAGAGAGGGGGGATAGTGAGAGAGGGGGAGAGAGAGTTAAATAGGGGTATAGAGGGAGAGAGATGGCGGGATAGAGAGAGAGAGAGGGAGGGATAGAGAGAGAGGAATGGATAGAGAGAGGGAGATAGAGATATATTCTAAGCCTCTTCTTCTATCCCTCTCTCTCCCTCTCTTTCCATTTGTCCTTCTACCCCTCTCCTTCCTGCCTCAATACCCCGCCCCCCCCCCCCCCCCCCCCATATTTATACCTCTCCTTCTATCACACTGAGCCTAGGTCAGGTATTTTATAAATGAGCCAAGAATGACACAAGCAGGTGCTATTATAGCAGAATATATACTGTACTGAGAGAATACAACTGCATAAATAAATAATTTGTTACATGAGCAAATATAACTATAATTAAACAAACAGAAGAGACTAAACAACATGTGTGTGGAACATCTTGCACCAACAACAGATCAGAACAAGAAATTTGCACCCCAACTTATTTCTGCATGACTCAGTACTGTTTGGTTTTTCCCTTTATTTTAAACATTATTATCTTTAAAAAATACATTTGAATACATTTATGTGTTTGTAAAAAATATTTAATAAAATATTTATTCAGTTTATAGCCAGCTTTTACATAATCAATATTAAGTTTCAAAAATCATATTTGTGGTTAATTAGCATATAATTCTAATTCTGCTCCTTCACACACACACACACACATATATATATATATATATATATATATATATATATTTATTTACACAGACACATTATATATATCTTAAACATGCAATAAGAGATCTCCCCAAAGGTAAGTATACCCTCTCCTTATAAATACATATGGACATAGAGTGAGATAAAGACACAGGACCACTTTTGGATCGCTACCTTGTCACGCTGAAGGGGCTTGTTATCTCAGTGAAGCTGTGAGCTATATCATGAAGGGTCACCCAAGAGAGGCATGTCATTTTAGAGAGGTCAGACAAAATGCAGTCCACTGGAGTAGGAACTGGCAACCCACTCCAGTATCTTTGCCATGAAAACCATATGGATAAGCACGACCAGAAACACAGACAGATGTACTTGGTGTGCTGCATCCATGTGGTCACTGAGAGTCAGACACGACTGAAGGACAGAACAACAAGACACAGAGGGATATGGACTTACCTGAGCTCTGTGGCTGCTTCTGCTTGGTATAGGCTGGTGTGGTGTCAGAGATGTCACAAGCTTGGTGTGTGGAGCAGGGTAGTCCGAATCAATAAGGCCACCAGAAGATTGAGAAAACTGAAGCTTTACACGCAGCACCCTCTATCTGCATGCACTGTGAGCTGGGAGTTGTTTTCTTTCAATAAACTTTATTGAGATTGCACCAATGTATTCACTTCTGGGGGGACTGTGAGAGCTGCAGTCCCTGTATGATACAGGCCTTTTCCCTCCCGGACATTCTGATTGGATGACGCTGTGTTTGACAGACAGGTTCAGCTCTATCTGTTATTCAGTGGGGGGGAAAAGTATTTGATGAGAGACCCCAAATAAAACACATGTCAAAAAAGTTATAAATTGATTTGCAGGTAAATGAGGGAAATAAGTATTTGACCCCTTTAACTTAGTACTTGGTGGCAAAACCTTGTTTGCAATTACAGAGATCAGACGTTTCTTGTAGTTGGCCACCAGGTTTGCACACATCTCAGGAGGGATTTTGTCTCACTCCTCTTTGTAGATCCTCTCCAAGTCATTAAGGTTTCGAGGCTGATGTTTGGCAACTCAAACTTTCAGCTCCCTCCACAGATTTTCTATGGGATTAAGGTCTGGAGACTGGCTAGGCCACTGCAGGACTTTAATGTGCTTCTTCTTGAGCCACTCCTTTGTTCCCTTTTCTTTGTGTTTTGGGTCATTGTCATGCTGGAATACCCATCCACAACCCATTTTCAATGCCCTGGCTGAGTGAAGGAGGTTCTCACCCAAGATTTGACGGTACATGGCCCCGTCCATCGTCCCTTTGATGCGGTGCAGTTGTCCTGTCCCCTTAGCCGAAAAACACACACAAAGCATAATGTTTCCACCTCCATGTTTGATGGTGGAGATGGTGTTCTTGGGGTCATAGGCAGCATTCCTCCTCCTCCAAACATGGTGAGTTGAGTTGATGAGTTGGCCTCATCTGACCACAACACTTTCACCCAGTTCACCTTTGAATCATTCAGATGTTCATTGGCAAACTTCAGTCAGACCTATACATGTGCTTTCTTGAGCAGGAGGACCTTGCGGGAACTGCAGGATTTCAGTCATTCACGGCGTAGTGTGTTACCAATTGTATTCTTGGTGACTATGGTCCCAGCTGCCTTGAGATCACTAACAAGATCCTCCTGTGTAGTTCTGGGCTGATTCCTCACTGTTATCATGATTATTGAAACTCCACGAGGTGAGATCTTGCATGGAGCATCAGACAGAGGGAGACTGGCAATTATTTTGTGTTTTTTCCATTTGCAAATAATCACACCAACTGTTGTCACCTTCTCATGAAGCTGCTTGGAGATGGTCTTGTAGCCTATTCCAGCCTTGTGTAGGTCTAGATTCTTGTCCCTGACATCCTTGGACAGCTCTTTGGTCTTGGCATGGTGGAGAGTTTGGAATCTGATTGATTACTTTTGTGGTCAGGTGTCTTTTATACAGCTAACAAGCTGAGATTAGGAGCACTCTCTTTAAGAGAGTGCTCCTAATCTCAGCTTGTTACCTGTATAAAAGATGCCTGGGAGCCAGAAATCTTGCTGATTGTTAGGGGATCAAATACGTATTTGCCTCACTGACCTGCAAATCAATTTATAACCTTTTTTACATGCGTTTTTCTTTCTTTTTTTTTTGGTTATTCTGTCTCTCACTGTTAAAATGCACTTACCATTAAAGTTATAGACTGATCTTTTCTTTGTCAGTGGACAAATGTTCAGCAGGGGATCAAATACTCCACCCCCCCCCCCCCCCACTGTAGCACAGTTTGGGCATAGACCCAAACACACCAGGCCAGTCCCCATCAGGAGGCTAGATGTGATAATTCAGTGTGTTTAACTACAGCACAGATGGTTTTGAAATTTAAAGTGACAGCTGCAGCTTTTAAAAAACTAAATATTGAACATGATAAAACATTTTTTTATGTTTTCATTATATAAAGTAAACAATTAAGTAAGTGATGGGGGGGGGGGATTAAGCTAGTGCATTAATTTTGGGATTTGGGGATTTGCAGTTGCCTATTTGCCCCTATGCACCATCTGCCCCTGCTGGAAAGGGGAAAAAATACATTACTTATCTTTTGGACACCCTACAGTGATCACCATCGATGCCCAGGTTCCTGACTCTTCAGCCCTGAATAAGTGGGCACTTCCATTGTTTTATCTTCGGCCCCAAAATAATGCTGCTCTATAAAAAAAAAAATAATCTAAGGATTTTGACTGTGCCTTCACCTTATATACTCCTTTGCCGGATTCTGATTAGCTTAAATATGTGTCAGTCATTATTTCAGCCAATCAGAATCTAATATTTGAATTACTCCCAATGCATAGATTTCGGTAAAAAAAAAGTTAGTTGTCGCAGGGGTTAAATTTATGTATGATGGGGGTCCATAAAGACCCCATGGTTATTCTTCAATGGTGGGATACCTGGTTTCATAGAGGGTACAGTGTTTTAAGGGGGAATCCGTGTGGATACCCATTTCATAGGGGGTATCAGGTATTAATGGGGAATCCCGGGGATACCCGGCTCATAGTTATTCTTCAGTGAGCCCTTTATGAGAAAACTAATGTGGCCCTTTCAAAGGTATATAGAAGTTTCATGTATTATGAAAGCATCTGACAGAGGAGAATCATTAGTGTTTGCAAACATTTTTTTGCATGAAAAAAAATCCCAAAATAAATGATAAAAAAATTACCCTAAAGTTTGCAAATTTCTTCAATTTTCTGACAGTTGATTTTGAGAAGGAATGCCCCTGAAAATTCAGGCTAAATTAGCATAACATTCATAATGTGTTGTGGCCAATCAGAGGCAGCTACAACATTGTTGCAATGTCCGAAGATTCAGTCTCTGCAGCAAAGCATCACTGGGTGTGTAGCCTTTTGTTCACACCACATGGAAGCAAAGCAGCAGCTCAGGCAATGCTGCTCTTGACCTCCATACTGTGATGCTGTTAGTATAGGGTTAAAAAAACATACTTGAATGCAGTTTTTCTATAGGTTAGTATGGGGTGGCTATATCGGCACAGCTGGGGGTGTGGAAACTATTTTTTTTAAATACATTTAAAAAAATAATCTATATGCGTATATAATGAATCAATGAAATATTTGTTTCTAGTACAAGCAATATGTGTTAGATTAGAAAAAGTTAAAAACAGGTTAACTTCCATATAACTTTAAGTTCTCCAATAAACTGGCTCCACTTAAACCTGCTGTGATTTTTTCCAGTTTAAGGGAAACCCTCAACCTTCATCAACAGCTCTTGTTCTCCCTACACCCCTAGTCATCTCTTTCTCCCTGTCTGTTGCTTCCACTGACAAAAGTCTGTTCTCCTCTGTACAGCCATCCATCTTCCTCCTCTCTTTACTAGTATCTGTCTACTAGTCTCCTTCTCCCCCTCCCTCATGAGGTCTCTTACTTATCCTTTCTCCAGAAGCCTCTTTCTCCCCATCTCTCCACTAGTCTTTCTCCTCCTCTTTCCATTAGTCTCTTTCTCCCACTCTCACCAGTAGTCTATTTCTCTTCTCTCTCTACTTGTCTTCCTCCCTCTCTCTAGAGCAATCTGTTACTTAGCCACTCCCCTGCAGTCTCTGTCTTCCCCTTTCTCCAGCAGCCTTTTTCTCTCCCTCTCTCCACTAGTCTTCCTCCCCCTCTCTCTAGTACTCTATTTCATACTGTCTCTCCAACAGTCTCTTTCTCCCCCTTTCTACTTGTTTCTCCCCCATTAGTCTCTTCTCCCCCTAATCTATTTCTAACCCTCTCCCCTGCAGTCTCTTTCCTCCCCTTTCTCCAGCAGCCTTTTTCTCTCCCTCTCTCCACTAGTCTTCCTCCCCCTCTCTCTAGTACTCTATTTCATACTGTCTCTCCAACAGTCTCTTTCTCCCCCTTTCTACTTGTTTCTCCCCCCCCCATTAGTCTCTTCTCCCCCTAGTCTATTTCTAACCCTCTCCTCTGCAGTCTCTTTCCTCCCCTTTCTCCAGCAGCCTTTTTCTCTCCCTCTCTCCACTAGTCTTCCTCCCCCTCTCTCTAGTACTCTATTTCATACTGTCTCTCCAACAGTCTCTTTCTCCCCCTTTCTACTTGTTTCTCCCCCCCATTAGTCTCTTCTCCCCCTAGTCTATTTCTAAACCTCTCCCCTGCAGTCTCTTTCTTTCCCTTTCTCCAGCAGCCTTTTTCTCTCCCTCTCTCCACTAATCTTCCTCCCGCTCTCTATAGTACTCTATTTCATACTGTCTCTCCAGCAGTCTCTTTCTCCCCCTTTCTACTTGTTTCTCCCCCCCCATTAGTCTCTTCTCCCCCTAGTCTATTTCTAACCCTCTCTCCAGCCTGTTTCTCCCACACTCCAGTAACTTTCTCTACCAGCCTCTCTCCCTCCTCTTCCATAGCATTCACTATCAATCACTACACTCTAGATTTTTTCAACTTCTTCACCCACTCTCCTCCAGCAGTCCAAGCTGTCTTATCTAATCCTTTTAGCCATATACTATTCCTTTCCACATGCCCACATCTTTTGGTCTCTTGCACCTTTTCCTTACACATTCATTTTCTTCCACTTTCAACTCAGCAATTTCTCTTCCTTATAATCATCTTTTCCTCACCACAACCGCTTCCAGCAGTGCCTTTCTTCTACCTCTGCTGCCCGCGGCCCCTTCTTTCACCCATACAAGTCCCTACTCTTCCACTCTTCACCTTACAACAGTCTTTCTCAGCAATTAACAACAGTGTGAAGGCATCTATCTGCATTCTTAAAGGGCCTCTGTCATGATCATACAATAAGGTTTCATGTGTTTGTTTAATAACTGCCACACCTATATTTGAAAAACAGTTGGGTATATAAATTATGAATTATAGTAGCTAGGAAGAACATTGATCCGAATATGAATAGGCAGCCTCCATTCTCTCCATTCCTTTCACATTCTATCTATATCATTTCCCCTTTATCTACCCATGACAAGTATTTCTATTAGAGGCATAGAACTAAAAGTATAATGTGCAATCAGTAAAGGTCACACAATACTCTCATTGTGGTATATACGTGTGAATAAATGTGAGGATAAAAAGTGGAGTTAAATATGCCCATTTGCTGTGTTTTCAGTTGGTGTTAATTAAAGTTTATGCCCGCTTGATAAATATCTTTCCTAGGGGTTGTGGAGGTATATTATGTTATAACGCTGCTTATATCTATTTATCACCACTTAATCCTACTTGAGAAATACACCTCATTATGTCAGAATTGACAGTACTCTGCTAGGGAGGTTTCCATATAATGAATTATTTTACTAGGGATCCACTTAAAGTGCAAACATTTCCCAAATTAATTTGCAACTTTGTACATGCCTAGTCTGGGTGTGTTTATGCCTCGGCCTACAAGGCCCAGACCGAGGGCAGCACATTTTCAAGGTGCAGCAGGCTGTCTAAAGATGCACTTCAGTACATTGAAATATGTTTGAATATGAACATGTCTATACACAGTGATATTTCTGTCTGTAAGTGTACTTATAATAAATGTATACATATAGAGACATAAACATATACAGCCTTATTAAATTGCGATTCGGCCAATTGAATACGGCTTTATATAAGCACAGAGCATATTTTTTTACATAAGTTTTTAGTTAGTGACCTTCTATCCAACAGCAAGGTCTTCACAAACTAAAATGTCTGTAAAAAAAATATGTTCTGTACTTATATAGAGCCCTATTCTATTAGCAGAATCACAATTTAATAAGGCTCATAATCTGTGATACAGAAATGAGAAGCTGCGAGAGGGTTGCAGGGGTGGTTGGGTTTTTTCACAAATCTGAATGGTTTACAGCAGTGTAAAACCTTGACATGCCCATGTGCCTATGGAGAATATTACATTTAAGATTATTATATAGAGGTTCCTTCTTAGAGCTGGCTGAGATACTGCTTGAGAACAAAGCTGTTCCATTGTTCTTGTATATATTGATAAAAGGATATTAGCTATTACCACTTTATTTTAAGTATAGACTTTCCTTACCTGTACCTATTACTCATTACAACAGCAATACAAACAGTTTTCGGAATTCATTGGGTGAATCTGACGTCTTGTGTATCTGGTTTATTTCGTTACAAGCCAAACAAAGACGTGTGCACATAAAAAAAAAAAAAAGCTTGGGGTTGAATGGCAACAAACCCAGTGGATGCGTTTAATCTCCTTGACTGATCTATCAGCTGATGTGCTGAGGCTCCCATATAAAGAGCAGGGCTAGAGGAGTGAGCTGATGCTATAGCACCTATAGACACATCTCAGCCTCACCGCACTGCCCTCTGCTGTCCTCACAGGAAACTACACTGGCCCAATGCAGCCAGCAATGATGATGTTCTCTTCCAAATATTGGGCCAGGAGGGGCATGTCCTTGGATTCTGCAATGTCCCATGATCAACTAAGCATCCCATCGGTGAGTACCAGCTGTGTATCTACTTCCACAAGTATTATAAAGTGCTATATTAACTAAGGTGAAATATTCCTGGAGAGATTTATCATTAAATATATTTCACAGGATAATATAGTGATTGGGATGGTTTTGTATTGCAAGTGAGAAATCCTTTACTTTACTGCAGAAGTTCCCAATTTGTCTGTGTTCCACCATTAGTCCATGGGTTTCGCTCAGGTAGTCATCCAGGGTTACAAAAAATGATTAAATAAATTACTAAAACTGCATAAACAAGTTATATAAAAGTTCCTAGTTAATATATCATTGTTTAGTAGTGGACGGCTCCCTCTAACTTAGTATAAAACATTATACATTTTATACAGCAGCATAAAATCCCTAAATTGTGTGCTAAGACCCACAGCAATTTTTGAATGCTCTTTAGAAAAATATCCTGAATATAGGATATAGCACAATACCTGTAACTATACTTAGTAAAATGACATGCAAAAAGTAAGAATAATTTGCTGCCGGTAAACTAAACATATTATTTGTCATCCTGATTGTATGTAATATATATCATTGTATACATAATGAATGATGCGTTAATTGTGTATGAATAAATTGCCACAACATTGAGCCTCTGACTGGTAAACAAAGAAGTTCTATATATTTATAACTAGCGAGACTTCTGGTGTAGTTGTGAACTTGAGCATGTTCTGTCATTTCAACAGCAGATTTATCAGAAGAAATATCCCATTACCTTTAATGCTGGTGTAAAGCTGGAGTCATTTTGCAGAGGTATAAGTGCTGATGAATGACTTGCCCCCATGCCACCACTTGAAGTTTCAAAGATGTATGGCTGTGCTGGCTTGTGTCTGGGAGGTGTTGCATGGACATACATCATTATAAAGGATAGACCAACACACAATGCCCTTCTGTGAATGGAGTGGGCTATTATTTCAGCAATGAAACAATATTTTGTTTTAGCAGCAAATTAGATTGAGACCTCCAACTGGATTACTTTTTAAAATCCAGAAAAGTAAAGAAATCTAGACTTTGTCCTTTCGATCTAAGTGATCTTCAGAGAAATATTACCAGCAGTAAAACAGAGCTGTCAATCTTATTGTATATATATCATTTTAAAATACTGCATTTTGAGAATAATATGTCAGTGGATTATTAAACATAGAAATAAATATACATAACCAAATGCATTATTTTAAACCATTAAACGTTAATCACAATGCAGATTCCTAAATACAATTTTTGGAACAAACGTACAGATTATCAGCTTTATTAAATTGTAATTCAGCCAATTGAATAGGGCTCTATATAAGCACAGAGCATATTTTTTTTACAGAAGTTTTTAGTTAGTGAACTTCTATCCAAAAGCAAGGTCTTCACCAACTAAAAACTTCTGTAAAAAATATATGCTCTGTGCTTATATAGAGCCCTATTCAATTGGCCAAATCGCAATTTAATAAGGCTGTATATCCACAATATTACATAGTTACATAGTAATTGAGGTTAATAAAAGACTGTTAGTCCATCAACTTGAACCTTTTTTGATTCTTGTATTATGTAAATTGTGGTCCTTAAGAAGGCAAGCAAAACCCCCATTTTAATTTTTGCAATTTTTGGCAATAGAGGCAACATTTCTGATGACTTTATTACTTTATCTGACCCTGACAAAGTATTGTATGTTACATAGTTACATAGTAATTGAGGTTGAAAAAAGACTTTCAGTCCATCAAGTTCTACCTTTTAGGATCTCCTCTGATCTACAATATGCGGATTAGTTGTTAATTAAATGTTGGTAGGTAGTGGTATCTTTTGTTGGAACACCCAGCGTCAATTAGAGATGAGATATCGAAAATCACTTAATTAAATGTTTGCTTTATCAATATATCCTGATATTAAAATACTTTATATACAAATTACAAAATGTGTGTATGTGTGCTTTGTGGAGATACAGTGGTTTAATATTTTGACTTAACCTGTCAATCTAACAGTTCTCATCAATCCATCATTAAGCTCTACAGACTATCAGCCCTATTAAATTGTGATTTGGCCAATTGAATAGGACTCTATATAAGCACAGAGCATATTTTTTTACAGTAATTTTTACTTAGTGAACTTCTATCCAAAAGCAAGGTCTTCACTAACTAAAAACTTCTGTAAAAAAAATATGCTCTGTGCTTATATAGAGCCCTATTCAATTGTCCAAAATGCAATTTAATAGTGTAATGGCCTCTTTATTTCTTTACTCCTGGTTTGATATGATTTAAAGTATTATTAATCAGAAGCTTTATAACAAATGCAAAATACAATACAAATGAAATAAATATTAAATACTTTCCAAAGTTTTCAGTATTCCACAATAAAGTGAGGAAGATATTTCTACCAGTCTTAAATAAATGCAATTTAACCATAATAATGATGCAGACAACAGCATGTATTTACTACCATTACCATTTTATTAATGCATTTTCTAGCACTGTGGCCAATATTCACCAAGCTTCAGTGATTTGCTCCAATTGCAATTATCCCACAGAAAAGAAGCAATTTCACCTTCAGCAAACCACTTAGTGAATGTTGCCCATTGTGCTGCTTTGTTGTCCAATACACTTATTATATATTTTTTTCTGTGAATAGTATTAAGCTTTCCGATTAAGCTTTGAATATCATATCATGCTAACACTATAATAAAAGCACACTTACATATTTAATTTGCTGCCATCAGTTCCTGATTGTTAAAATAAAATAGGCATAATTATTGACATAAAGGTATCTGCCTAATGCTTTGTAATTACTGCAATGAAAGCCCAGAAATGACATGGTTTATTTTTTAACACTGACATTTAAAAGCCACTCTGCATAAACATTTTAGTAAAGGCACCAGCCACAATATGACCTTTAATACAATGCAGACAAAAAGTAATCTATTGTGTTGATGGATTGCTGGGAAATTAAAAGTATTTTACTATAGTTATCCGCATTTAGAAACTGTAATTTCAACACATTTTACCTTTATGTTATTTGGTATCTTGCAGCAGATAAGAACTAATGGGCCAATATAGTCTGTTCATAATAGTCTTACATATTGTTCCCTTTCTCTTTACTTTTTACAATACACCTTGCACTAGCTTAATTAGTTCCTCCAACTTTACTACCATCTCAGCTGGAAGACTATTTAAAAGACCACTGTGTTCAATTTATTTTCTATTTGGTTCTTTGAATAATTAAACTTGATAAAGGTCAAAACACATCCTTTACATTTTTATCTCTAATATCTTAGTGTATGTATTATTGTTTTGATAAAGTTATACTGTACCAAATTGCAAGTGTATTTGTCTGTGTATATATATTTATATATATTTGTATATATATATATATATATATATATATATATATATATATATATATATATAAATAAATAAATCAAGAGCTCTCTTCAGAAGGACATCAGATAAAGAAGAGGTGGCAGGGATACACTGAAGATCTATACAGGAAGGATCTTAACAGCATTGATGACCTCAATAATTCCAGTGAGTTGGAGCCTGACATCTTGGAGAGTGAGATGGGCCCTATGATGTCTTGCTGATAATGAGGCTGCAGGAGGTGATGGAATTCCAATTGAACTATTCAAAATTCTACAGAATGATGCTGTGAAACTGTTACTTGCCTTATGCCAACACATTTGGAAGACTCAACAATGGCCAGTAGACTGGAAAAGGTCAGTCCCAATCCCCAAAAAAGGCAGTGCCAAAGAGTGCTCCAATTTTTTGAACAATTGCACTAATTTCACATGCCAGCAAGGTAATGCTTAAGATCCTACAAGCTTGACTCCAACGATATACGGACCGGGAACTACCAGATGTGCAGGCCAGGTTCTGTAGAGAAGAAGGCTCAAGAGATCAAATGTCTGCCGGATAATAAAGAAAGCAAGAGAGTTCCAGGAAAACATTTACTTCTGCTTCATAGATTATTCTAAAGCATTTGACTGTGTGGATCACAACAAAATGTGGCAAGTTCTTAAAGAGATGGGAGTACCAGATAATCTCATCCTCCTCCTAAAGAATCTGTATGTTGACCAAGAAGCCACAGTCAGAACCGAACATGGGTCAACAGAGTGGTTCAAGATCGGAAGAGGAGTGCCACAAGGTTGTATATTGTCATCTTATTTATGCAACTTATATGCAGAGTACATCATGCGTAAGGCTGAACTAGATGAATCAATATTGCTGGAAGGAATATCAACAACCTCAGATAAGTCGATGATACTATTCTGATGGCTGAAAGTGAGGAGGAACTAAAGGACTTATTGATGAGGGTAAAAGAAGAGAATGCACAAGTTGGCCTGCTGCTCAACATTAAAAAGACGAAGATCATGGCAAATGGCAATCTCACTTCTTGGCAAATAGACGGGGAAGAAGTGGAGGCAGTGACAAATTTATTTTATTATTTTCCAAGATCTCTTTAGATAGTGACTGTAGTCATGACATTAAAAGATGTTTGCTTCTGGAGAGGAAAGCTATGGCAAGCTTGGACAAGCTAGTAAAAAGTAAAGATATTAAACTATCAACAAAGGTCTGCATAGTTTGAACTATGGTATTCCCAGTAGTAAGATACGAATGTGAGAGCTGGACCATAAAGAAGTCTGTGCGGGGGAGAATTGACGCCTTTGAATTGTGGTGTTGGAGAAGCCAGCTTAGAGTCCCTTGTACTGCATGAAGATCCAATAATCAATACTTCAGGAAATCGAGACAAACTGTTCACTAGAAGGTATGATCATGAGGCTGAAGCTCAAATATTTTATATATTATGAGATGGCAGGATTCCCTAGAAAAGACTCTGATACTGGGAAAGATTGAAGGCACAAGAAGAATGGGACGACGGAGGCGGTGATGGATAGATGAGGTCACTGAAGCAATGAACATGAGCTTGAGCTCAGAGGGGCAGTGACTGAGATATGCACCTGGCGTGCTGCGGTCCATAGACTGAATGACATATATATCTATTAGAAATAAAGAGTCTGAAACGACAATAAATTAAATTATGTTATGGTTAATAACCATCCCACAAAATCGATAGCACGAGTTAGGTACCAGCCTCGCACTGATGAGATGCGATAAGATCCAATCAGTGACTGTCTGTGTGCAGGTGTCCTAAACCATCCAATGCTATGCTTTAATGTTGTGTTACACAGCAAAAATATGATAAAACGAGCCATGTAGTATTGGATTAAAGAGATAAAGTGCATTGTGGACTCATTTGCATGTCCATGCCCAGTTTCCCAGAGTGCGATGCAAAAACATCAAAATGACACACAATGATACTATTTTTTTAATAATATATATATATATCACATATAATAGTTGTCAAACTATGAAACGTCATCATGCTTTGCGAGCTTGCAAAGCGAGCTCGCAAGAACTACATCCATCTCAAAGCGAGGGCCACAGTTCGGGCGCAAATGCGGACCCTCGCAAAGCGAGGGGCTGCATTTGCTTAAGGTGGAGGCTCCAACGTCGGCTGCAATGAGCCGAAGCTAGGGGCCGAATTTGCGCAGGTGGAGGCTCTACGGCGCCTGACAAGTGGTTACAAACACCCACAGAAGCGGGACTTTGAAAAAAAAACTCTAATACACAATGACTAAATACGGACTTACACAAAAAAATACGAACCGCGGGATTTAGAAAAAAAAAATTACAAACTTGCAAAAATATGACCTTAACTGCCGAACCGTGCACAGCGGAAAACATTAAAAAACACTAAATACACACAAAAATGAAATAAAAACCTTACCCACAGCAAGGGGGGACACCCAGGACGTCTGGAAGTGAGGGTACAAGGTTACACCTCAATTTAATTTTAATTTACCGAGTTTAGACACTCGAAAATCCCCTAAGCGAGAGAAAAAATAGCCGCCAAAAAAAAAACAAAAACAAGGCTACACGACCCCTAAAGCCGAAAAACACCACCAAGCACATACGACTTTTACAAGAAGCCGTACGAGGTACAAGATACACTATTAGCAGGGACGCTAAATCATCCACACTCAAGTACCACATACACATTCGCCGCCATTTTACAACACTAACTTACAGAATGCGGAAGTACCCACGCAGCCTATTTACACTACACACTGCACACATTGCTGACACTTACACCTCAGCTCCACAACAGTGCAAATCTACATTGTATGCTGCAGGAACATCAAAAAAGATTGTTAGCTCTTCAGCACATTGCTTGCTGCATATAAAACAAAACATCACAGTATCGCAATAAACGTCAAAGCCCTTCACCGCGCGCCTCACAAGGAGCGCCAACGGTGATCATACGACACAAACTACACCAGTGGAGAGGCTTGCAATAAGTGCAAAAAGGAGATCAGCGCGGATCTTACAATGACAGCAAAAGCGCCTCTGATAACAAAAAATACACCAACCGAGACGCCGAAGGATCTGACACGACCAAAACACTTAGGGCCTCATTCAATTGCGAGGTGGCCAATTGAATAGGGCCCTAAAGAAGCACATAGCATATTTTTATTAAAGAAGTTTTTAGTTAGTGAAAACCTTGCTTTTGGATAGATGCTTGCTAACTAAAAACTTCTTAAAAAAATATATGTTATGTGCTTATTTAGGGCCCTATTCAATTGGCCAAATTGCAATTGAATGAGGGCCTTACTGTCTGTGGCAAACAGCATGACCTGCCTTACAATTTTATTGCCCCGTCATTTTCGCAAGTCGCTAGTATATATATATATATATAAATATATATATATAAATATATAAATATATATATATATATATATATATATGTATGTGTGTGTGTATATATATAATATATATACAGTATATATATATATATATATATATATATATATATATATATATATATATATATGCACATCGGATAATCTGGCATTTCTTTTAATCCAGACATAGCACAAATTGTTTAGTTTTCATTGCTTTCTCAAAATAACGCCAGCTTTGTAAACAGATGAGGCTTTCATTAACTATGCTAATGAAAGCACTAGTTCAGTGGAACACTTTAAAATTGAGTTAGCTTGCTTAATTTTCTGCATTATCACTGCCTTACATAGACAAAAGAACTGCAGTACTTTAAAAAAATTAAACTATCGCTGGTCCTGCAAAATCAACTTTCTGGCAAAAATAAGGCAAAAATAATAACCCAGCAGTTACGGTCCTGCGCATGCAGGCAGCAAATGTCACGGCCAGGAATAAGTGCAAAGCCGCTCATTGCGGGGCCCGCGATAAGCGCCGAAGGGGCTTATTGCGAGGCCCGTAAAGTAGAGGGAGTAGAGCCTTGCAATGAGTGCCAAAGGTGCGGGGCCGCAAGGACCGGCCGCAAGCTATTCTGCTATTCTATTCCCTTACGGCCGGGGATTCCGGCAGGCTTGCCGCCGGTGCCTTGCTATCTCTTGCGGCCGCTCGCGCCAGAGGAAAGCCTTTGATCTAAAACGGCCGCAAGAGTTTTGCAATTCAATTGCTCCGGGAAACCTCTCTGCAAGGCTAAAAGCGAGCCGCAGCTTACTTGCAGGAAAGAGGTCTCGCTAGCACCAATTAAGCACATAAAATAGCTCAAATAAAGCCATCCTGCACTTTGAGAAGACTATAAAGGGATTTTAGGTGTTAGAAAAAATAGCACATAATTATCCTATACTCAAATCCGTAAAATATTTTATTTTTAATATCCGTAAAATATCCATGTAAAAAGTCCATAGAGCTTGGAGCACCTCAGACACACCCACGCCGCAGCCGGAAAATAAACAGTTAATTTAAACTCGGGTTTGCGCTGATGTGCAAGCTTGAGAGTGGGTTTCTTTTAATCCTCATGTCCCCCAATATGATCCCTAGCATTTACAGAGCTGTACAGTGCAGGCTTGAATTTATTTTTGCGTTTTTACATTTCTGCGCTTACGGCCGGTTTCAAGATATGCGGCCGGCCGTAAGATGAGATCCTTGCGGGGCCGTATAATAGAATCGCGAGTTAAAAGAACCCCCGCAAGGAATCGCAGCCTTACGGCCGATTTACGGCCGGTAATAGAATGAGGCCCCATGGTGTATCGAACATATGCACCAATGAATAGCATATGGAAAGTTAACAAAGATTTGCCAGAGTACTCCAACACTTCACACTCAGTGCATATTGCACATATGTTAGCACTGTGCACAGTACTTTATGTGAGACTAGTGACTTGCCCGTCAAAAATGACGGCAATACAATTTTAACCCTGGCAATGCTGTTTGCCACACAATGCAAAGCTCTCTTCCCTCTAACTTGTACGCCTTGCGATGAGCCCCTTTGGCCTCTCCCCCCCCCCCCCTCTACTTTCCAGTTCTCAGGGTGAGCGCCTTTGGTGCTCATTGCAGCCTCCGTTATTTCCAAGTCTTTCGGGCCTTGCGATGAGTGCCTTCTGCGGTTATCCTGTGCATCAGCGCTCATTGCCAGCCTTTTTCAAAGTCTTGCGGGCCTCGCGATGAGCACATTTGGTGCACCATTGGTGCTCATTGCGAGTGTGGGTTGTCTGTAGTGTCGAGTTGTCTGTAAGTCGAATCGTCTGTAAGTCGAATCGTCTGTAAGTCGAATCGTCTGTAAGTCGGGTCATCTGTAAGTCGGGTCATCTGTAAGTCGGGTCATCTGTAAGTCGGGTCGTCTATAACCCAGGGACCACCTATATATGTAAATTCTGCAGTGATATTCTTTGTATAATATTGCCACTTGGAAAATGTTTTTCCCTGTTTACCTGATCATTTTTTTGTGTTAAACATTGAATTGTATTAAGTGGAAATTGAATTGTTTTCAGTGGACAACAGATGTAGTATAAATATGTGGTGCTGAAGGAAAGCAAGGCAAAGTACTGCCTAGTGAACGGACCTAAAGACTCTACTCATAGCTGAAGCACACAGCTCTAACATTCAAAGGGTTTCTGTATCAAGAGAAAAAAATATATGAAAAAAATATTAATTAACGCTTGTTTAAACTTCATTGAAAGTAACAGGAAAAGACTGTAGATCTCATCGATTGGCAGAGAGCAACCCTCCAAGAGCTGTTAAACGTTAAAAATACATTTCCATGTCCCTTTAAACTTTGTATTCTGTAGATTATTCATTTGTACATATATAATATTTATTTTGTAAAACTTGAAACATACTTTTTTAAATGCATTATATGAATTTTGTGACTTTAGTATCCTTTAGCTGACGGGATTGAGCTTTAATAATACATACAATGTTCCTTTTTGACATTCTTTGTCATCTGTTGTAGCAAAAGGGTTAATACTGCAAAAAATGAAATTTGCAATGGCTCATTAATACAAGTTGCCTGTCACAGTGTTGCATTACGTGGCCATTTATTTTTTATTTGGAAATGGTGCTCACCAACCTTCCATCAATATATTTTTTTTTTGCAGCGAGACAAATTGAATGCTGTGAAAATGGATGAGAATAAATGTAGCAAAACTGAACCAGCTGCTGAAATAGAAAAAACAGCAGTTGTCCTTACTTTGAAAAATGAAGTCGGAGGATTATCACAAATTTTAAAGATTTTTAAGGTAAGTTTCTAAGAGTGCTTTCATTATATACAAGTTATAGGAAACTTGAAATCAATGCTCAAATTAAAAAGAAAGTGGGTCTCACTTTAATAAAAAGTCATAATTAGTTTACAAGGAAAGCAGTTTACCAAAAGTATGTATTTTAGCCCGACAATATAAACCCTGCAAAAATGTCATAATTGTAGTTAATTGCCAGGTTTCTACTCGAAATAACTGTTATTAGAATTAGTCATGGTCATATAAACTTTTAGTGATGTGAATCGGATAATACAAATAGAAACGCATCAAAGGCTTCAGCAAGTTGATTATGGTACAGAATGTCAATGTCAACATACTGACATAAAATAAAATAAAAAAAGTATTGTAGAAATATAACCTCAGTAACCTTGTTTGGGAGACCGGCAAGAAAAGAATTCTGTTATGATCTAGCAATTCCAGAGCCTTAGGCTTATCGTTTAGAAGATTGATAGTACTGGGGTTTGCCATAAAAGCAGGACCGTGGCCGCCTGGTGCCCCAAGGAGGGTTAGGAGGGCTACATTTGTAGCTGTCTCATGAAACAAATCTCCTACATTTGATCCCTCACTTAAACTGTCATTGCATTGTAATTCACAAAAATCTGATACTCCTTAAAGAGAACATATCAAAACCCCAAATCCTGGTTCAAAGACTATAATGCATTTTTTACTGATTGGGTTTATTGGAAAGCCTGCATTATGTTAGCATCTACTAATTTAAACCATAGACCCCTTAAATTTATTTTGTGGTGGCTACAAAGACCTTCCACTTTTTCCAAGCAACTTCCAGCTTCAGTTGGTAGATCCACCAAATAGAGAGAGAAATTGAAAGACAGAAAGTAGGGGTACATGCCATAGACAGAGGGCATGGATAATATATCAGTGGTACTTGGTTTCAATCAGTTAAAAAATTGTATGACATTTTATGAATCAACAGATTGAAATTAATGTGAATTTTTCCTAGTTTGATTGGCTCATTATATATTTTTATATTGTTTTCACCCTTCCTGGCTCTTTTTTTACGTTCCTATCTCTGCACAACTATATGATTTCACCCCATCCCATTAAATTCATGATGTTCTAATATCTCCATGCTTACATGCTTATCACATGGACCTTTCATTTGTGTATCTTCCCAGTACATCTACACTACATACAACTGTCCCAATCTAAGAAAATGAATTACTCCTTTGCTAAAAATCCCTCCCCTTAACCAGTCTTCTCTAGTGTCTCTTACATTAATGATGTAGTTTAATGTCTTCAATAACCTCTTGATGCTGTACTTATTACACCTGAAATGCCTTACTTTCATATAATATTCTCCCACAATTTCACTAGCAGTTTATCCTTGAACTGGTGGTGTTGCTTTTTGATACAAAAACTTAAAACTAAACAGAACTAAATCAAAATAATAGTTAGATTAAATAGCATATTACTAACTTCACTTTAACTGTACTGAGAGGACTTGAGGGCCCAATGAGATGGTGGCGATGTAGAGGAGGAGAAGGAAACTATACTTTGGTTCTTGTAAGCACAAGCTATACTTTGGTTCTTGTTGGCACAGGCTACCCTTTGATTCTTTTAGGCACAGTCTACACTTTGATTCTTATAAGCACAGGCTACAATTTGGTCCTTATAGGCACAGGCTACATTTTGGCCTCTATAGACACAGGCTGCACTTTGAGTCTTGCAGGCACAGACTGTTCTTTGACTCTTGTAGGCACTAACTGCACTATGCCACAGTACTGAACATTATTCCTCCTACTAATAGACAAGATGCAGGGTGTCGCAAGTCTGACACGTCGAGTTCCAAGCAAGGGTCAAGTTCAAAGGCAATTTTTTGTCAGTGAGACACGTCAAGTTTCGAAAATGTTGTGTTCTGAAGAGGTAGAGAACTGAGGGTCCATTGTATTTGTATTCACTCCACATGTTACTACTTCATATTGTATATGGGTTGAGTGTTGGTGTTTCTCTTTAGTTCTGGATATCTAGATGTCTTTAAACGAGAGGCTCATATAAGCATCTTCTGCGTCTTTTTGAGCTTTGTAAGCTAGTTTAACATGCATAAAATGGATAATTTAATAACATATTCTAAGCAGTGACCCTTCTTACCTATCATTCAGTAGAAACGTATACACAGTAACCTCTACTGTAAGTCATGCAATACATATGATCCTCTCAGTTTATGTATTCTATGATACCCCTTTAAATCTGAAAATCAATGCTATTTGGAAGTATTTCCTCGCTTTCAAGCCATACAACCACACTCTATCTTACCACTTTCTGTCAGCTGCTAACATATCTTCTCACTTATTGACCCTGTCTCCAGCTGTTTCCACATGCCACAGATCATGATTCTGCATCAAAACAATTAATAAAGTCTGCTCCTCTATTGAGCCATCTGCAAAATGGCCCTACATTATTTTATATTTACCTGGACTACTGCAATGATCTATTTATCTGCCTCTCTGCATGCAGTAGTCCCTGAAATACAAAATACTTCCAACTACATCCTTTTAACACTTACACACATCAGTCACATCTCTTTACATCTACTACCTTCTGCTCTTTACATGTTCTTCAACCTTGTTTATAACTTCCTTCAAGATCAAGCTCCTCCTTATATTGCCTTACAGATCTCCCCAATATTGATCAAACTATCCTTAAAAGGCAACTGTATGAACGTTTTTAAGGCATACTGTCTTTGTAGACAAAGAATGAGAATTGAGCATATTATTAGAAAAAGTAAATTTTCTTATTTTTTAAAATGTTTTATTTTTATTCCATGTGGGCTCTTTTGCTGCTTCTTTGTATATTATTTTGGTGTGTGCACAGAGCTCCTTCTGCACTCACAGGGAGTATAATCTGTTTCTGTTTACAACTTTATTCAAGGACAGTACAGAATAAAAAAAAACACTATATATATATATATATATATATATATATATATATATATATGAGTATAATTTGTCCGCAGGACCTTAAGTTTTAATTAATTTTACACAGGCTTTTATGCAAAACACAACTTTGGTAATGTTTAAGGCATATTCCTTTAAATGCATGAAAAAAAAAACACTGTGCTCTATTTCCCTTTGAATTGTGTTTTATAGTTGCTGGAATTGACATATTGCTTATTGAAAAACTCAATTTTTAAGCCAAAGCACAGGCACACTGTTTTATAAATGTGTCTGTACCTTTTATATAGATTGTAATTTAAATGTTTTATAAAACAATATGAAATATATAAGATGGTGGAGTTGTAATGTTTTAAAATAATTTATAAACTAAACAAATCATATTAATGTAAAAAAGGAAAGAGAAGGATTTGAACCCAAGACCTTCAATTCTAAAAACAAAAGCTTTTGCTTATTCCACCACATTTCTACACCATAGCTTCTAAGTATAAATAATTAAAGCTGAATCAGTCTGAACTGTATTATCTTGTGGGAGGGCTTCAGGGGCTATCTAAGCTACAACTACAATTTACAATATTTAAGTCAATTCTTAATCAATTAAAAAAAATAAAAAAATACAAATTTCCATTTGATTTTTCAGACCTGATGGTGTAGAGTGCATATGGTGACTTCAGTGTCCCTTTATTTCAGCCTGTTTCTCTTGCCCCATTGAATCACCATATCACCATTTCCCACAACCTAACATTTGGATTGTTGAGCTCATAACCATGACATCTCTTGTTGCACCATTAAACCAAAGCTCTTTCTATCCTCTCCTTTTTTACCTGTTCTGAGAAATAGAGGACTACAAGCCTTCAGGGATGGTACAAGATTTGATACTTTGCAAAGTTTATCGGATCAAGCCATGTAAATGAATAAATACAATTCTTTAATATTCAACACTATATTTTTATAGGAAAAGAATGTGAATATTACTCATATTGAATCAAGAAAATCCAAAAAAGGCAACTCTGAAGTAGACATTTATGTGGAATTTGAATGCACTAAGAAAGAAAACCAGGAGCTCATTCATCTGCTAAAACTTCAAAGTAACATCACATCTGTGAACCCAGCAGAGAGAATATGGAGAGAGGACGAAGGCAAGTCACATACTATATACAGGTTCATTGAATTTCTGTTTGTAACATGATGGTTAGGGTTGAAATAAAGTTCATTTAGTTAAAGCCTCTGCTTTCACACTAAAAATGAAGGCAAATATATTAAATTTATAAATAAACTGTGGGTTATAAAGAGAACCTGGTACAGCATCACATCCAATGCTGCTGTTAGATCTTATACAATGATATATTTGTTCACTATACGTATACCTGCAACTAAGAAAAATGTAGTTGATCGGGGAGAGGAGTTAGGGCAATATGGTCATTGAGGGACAAATCAAAATAATATAAGATGGAAGAATACTGTCTTAAAGTGTTGATGTTTGGGGCTATGGCAATGATGGAAAAGCATGAAAAAAATAGGTTGTCTATGTTGATTAGATTTTTCTAGTTACAGCGTTTACGTTGTGTTTCCCACTCTTTACCCCATTAACCAAATAAGACAGCATGGCAGACTCACAACCAACAGAGCTAAAGAATAAGGTAAATCCATGGTAAAATAGCCAATACAATGTTCTCTAATTATACTATAAATATATATGCTGTATGCTGTACATACATGCAAATAAAGGCAGGGGCATGTCAGAGGGACACAGTAATAGTTTTAAAAAGTGCAAATCTGTAGACGTGTTAACATATGATTTCAATAATTCACGTAGCCTTAAAAATGTCTAGCAATTCCGTACCTTAACCCACCTGTACTAGGTCTTACTTTACTGCCTTTACTGAGTGATTATTCAACAACCATTTGCAATTATATTTATTTGTTTGTGTTATTTCAATGACTGGGACCTTTATTTGGCTACTTTAAGTACATACAATGTGAAGGCTAGATGGACCTATTGATAGAGTTTAGTCCAGGTGAGGACTGACATGGTAATGTTCCACCATCCAAATCCGCTCCATGAGCTCCATTTTATTTAAGCTTTTGTGCTAGCAGTTATGTCATTCATACATTTTTTTTAAATAAATTACCAGTTAAGAAAGTACATATTAATAATTCTTAACATATAGCTGTACTTTTTAAAGTTACTTCTGTTGAGCTGCTTCCTTTATTTTTTTTTGTTAGTATCGATAAATTAGACACAAGTTTACCTTACTAACTTGCAGTTGTACAGTCTATAAAGACAGCTTTCACATACTTCTCCTCATTTAATATCAGTAATCTGTTTTCATGTTCCCTGTAGAGCATGATGGAGTCCCGTGGTTTCCTAAAAAGATCTCTGAACTAGATAAGTGTTCCCATCGGGTTCTGATGTATGGCTCTGAACTGGATGCAGACCATCCTGTAAGTATTAAGCCATATAAAACTTACTTTAGTTGTATTTTATTCATCAAATTGGGTATTCCACATGCTTGGATATTTCAAAGCCAAAATTCATTATGTGTATATAATATTTAAAATATCTGGAATCAGGAATCATTCTGTTGGCAGAAATATTTTTTTTTCTAAAAACACTCAATTCTAATTTCTTGCTATGAGATATTCATTGATAAATGCTAATTGTCTATTCCGAGTCCTAAATTCAGCACATTTAAAAAAATAAGAGATCTTGCTTCTAATAATTATCAAAACCGCAATATTTTCAATGTGCAAGAGAGCTATTTGTGCTAACATGTCATTTATTTTGATATAGGAAAAAGTAATGCATTTGTTGTGGGTACAATATGGTAAACAATCTTCCAAAAATGGAATCAATTACTTAAGCAACATGTTTTGTATTATCTAAATGTTATAACTAGGTTAATACATTATTTTATCCCCTCAATGTGATAATTATATAAAATATGAATTTCACTAACTTCTAATAAGTCCCAGAGTAACATATTACCGTTTGGAGCCTCCTCTTTTATCCCTGTTTTCTCTCATTTCTGCTGCCATCTTGTACAACTCTCATCAAAAGCCACACTAACAGGACTGGCAGGGCTGGGGCTTCACACTTCTAGTGCAATGCTGTTAAGAAGCATAAAGTGACTTGCTGTGTGTCTGCTTGTAGTAGCATTAAAATGATGAAATGTGTGAAATCCTTGTCCTATGACATTATTGGAAGCAACAACTCTCGTTTTTAATCTCAAGTATCCCCTCTTTTTGCTTCTAATATCTGTGAAATCCTTTTGACTTTGTAAAACTTCACATTATTTGAGTTCCAGTCAACAGATTGTTCAAACTGCTACAATACAAAGGTTTATAGATTCCATTAACATGTGCAGATACCTAGGGTAAACGTAGAGCTAAAGCCCTCACATAAATAGCTATCAAGTTGGAGCTTGGTCATTTATGCAACTTCTTAATACAATGGGACATTTTGAGAAATCACTCTCCTAGCTTCTTTCCTACCCCTGCCCCCCAAATATATATATACTAGCGAATTGCCCGTCAAAAAATGACGGCAATGAAATTGTAAGGTAGCTAATGCTGTTTGGTGTATAATAAATATGTAATACATTACTAAATGAATATACTGTACCTATTTTGAAGCATTGTGATGAAGAGCTGGCAATGTGTGTTGATGTTGCTGCAGCATTAGTGGTGTGGAGCTGCTGTGTAAGCATGCTGAATGTGTGCACTGTGTGGTATGAATATCCGTAGGTCGTTTGTTGCGTTTTGCGAGTTTGTTGTGGTGTTTTGCGAGTTTCTTGTGGTGTTATGCGAGTTTAGAGTGCTGTAGCCTCGTTTTCGTTTTGTTCGGCGGCCATTTTTTCTCTCGCTTAGATTTTTTTTTAGTCTCTAAACTGTTTTATTTCGAGTAAAATCGAGGTGTAAGTTGTATTTTTGAGGTCCTGGGTGCTCCCTCTTGGTGTAGGTAAGTTTTTTTATGTATGTGCTGTGTGTATGTATTGTGTTTTACATTTTGTAATGTTCGCGAGTTGCGTCCGAGTGTTGCGAGGCCGTAATTTGTGTGAACGTGTGTCGTATGTTGTTTGCGAGTGTCGTAATGTGTGTGTCGTGCTGTTTGGTTTGCGAGGTAAAGTTTGCGAGGGCCGCAGTTGCTGGCATGGAGCGCCGAAAGCGCTCCATGCCAGCAACTGAGACCCTCGGCCACTGCCCTCGCTTCGCGAGGGCCACGACTCGCATAGCGAGCCCGCAGCGTTAGCAACAACTCGTACGCTCACAACTATATATGTGATATATGTATGTTTATGTATAAATCAGAAAACATGCTAGATGCAAAGTATGTAACTTTTTTTTAATAACGATGTGTGAAAGAAAGCTGTTGCTATAGGCAATTAGTTCAGAAACAAAGGGTTGAGCAACCTCTATACCTAAATTGTTTACTATGGAATCCATTGAAATTATTAGAGGGGCCTGTAACAACTGATTTGTTAACAGAGGGGAAAGAACACACACTTTGAGACATTATAAAATATTGTCTTGCTGATGCAACCAAGAAAACGGGATTCAAATATTTCCCTTTAACTGTAGCCAGTACCACTACCCTGTACCACTTATTCGCCTATAGTTCATTGTATACAAGGTGTAGCGCTATCGGAGGTCTGTTAAGAAGATTGACTATACTGATCAAGTCATAAATGCAGTTTCTGATTAACCGAGATTATGTGTTAGATGATTCAAACAAACGTTTCTTCCACACTTGCTCTGTTTTTCTGCTCGGGCGTGTTGTTTCCATTAACCCATTTTACAACAGTCCTTAAAATGTAGCGCACTTTTACACTCACTAAAATAAAATTATGAGCAGTATGGCTGGTGCGCGTGCTCCATTCAGCCTCAAAAGTGTCAGCGCGTTAAAGTGTACAGACTTATCAGAATTTAATTCCAACCTCAAAGTGGCAATTTCCTTTTCAACTGATATGTTTTGCTGCCTGTAACATCTGGAAAATAAAGGGGACTCAAATTAAGATTGATATCTTCTATCTTTTGTTGAATAATGAAATCCTCATTTGTATTCGGGGTATATCTACAAAAGTATGCAGAATATTGACATTTACTGCACTGCTACTTATTGTGAGTTTGTTTTATAGCATATTTTAAGCCCCTCTCTGTTTCTTTTACAGCACAGAGAAACTGCACTGTACATGTGTAATATTCTTAAATAACACAAACAGACTTTTCTGAAAATCCTGTGATATTTCATGGTTTATAATGTAGTTAAATCACTTGACATCCTCCTCGTAACAGGCATAAAAATGTAAAGGAAGCCATGTAGTCGTTTTAATGTAACACTTCTTGATCCTTAAAGACGACTGATGTATGAATTTAATGCTTTTGCTTAGTGTACTTTGGAGGCTATGATACTTTTTATTGGGTGCCGCACTAGGAAATAAAGTCCCAATTAAAGGGCAGTTGAATTAGGATATGTAAAGAAAACGTTCAGCTATCAGGATGAACCTGATCATATACGCAACTAGGCAGTGACCTAGGATTCCAGGCGTTGTAAGTTTAATTCTTACAGTGTGCTCTTTTGAAGAATTCGATTTTGTAACAAACAACATATGTTTAGAAAGTAGGAAAAACTTTTTTTTTATTAAAAGCAAATATGATATTGTTAATGCAGCCACAACTTTGTTAAACTCACTGCTCATTACAGGCCTCGGCAACCTGCAACTTTTGTGCTTGGGAATGACATGTGTCTCTTTCCACCATCTCCCCCTGTCCCTTCCCTGTGTCTTTCTCCTCTGTGTCTCTGCTGAATGTTTGCGTGTTACTCGCTGAATGCCGTTGGTTTTATTTCCTAAGTCCCCCGTGCCTGGCGTTGTTCGTCTGTGTTACTGTCTTTTGCATTGTGTATTTTCTACGTTCTGCATGCCTGGCCTTGCTGTGCCTCGTTTTCATCCTGTTTCAGAATTTTTATGTTTTTTCGGACGTAATTTTTTTTCCTGCTTCGGCGATTTAAAAAAAGACAAAATATGACTCAAATTAACTTGCAACCTCACTAACAGGCTCCCTGCCCCCCCGTGCTGTGTGTGAGTGTGTAAATTTCTTTGAGGCTTATTTGTGTGTTTTCGACTTCTTTTCCAGTTCGGTGGCTTGGCCGTTAAGGTTGTAATTTTCTGAGCCCCGCAGTCCATCATACGGGCTGTAGTTTTGCATCCGTGGGAAAGTCCAGGGGCATCGCGATGAGGCGATAAGTCCTGTGTGTCTCGGGATGAGTGCCAGCTAAGTCCTTCGTGTCCAGCGTGCCTCAACTGCTCGACTCACTTTGCGAGGCTCGTGGTCGAAGGCTCGCCTTGCTTCGCAAGGCTCGTAGTTGCGGCACTACTCCTAATGTGCCGAAAATCTTGTCTTGGACCACCTGTTAATTATCCTTGAGCTATAGTTCGAAATTATACCATATTTGGAACCTCCATTGTGTATTTTTAAACATATCACAGTAGTAAATACACAATTAAAGAGCTGTCTGTTAATAATGCTCTGTATATTAAAAGTATTCTAGGGAAGCTTTGGCCCCATTGGCTCTATACAGGCTGAAAAACACTGCTCTGCTTAATAAAGATGTTTGATAGCAAACATCTCACAAAAGTCTACATAAAAAAAGCCTCCATTCCATGGCTTCTGTAAGAGTTCTCAGAAGGCTTACAGGAGCTACAGGAGTTTTGAGATTTCAGAGCTATTCTATGACCCCCACAGAAAAGGAGCCCGTAAAACTTACTGACTTGCACCTAGCGGATTTGTCTGAAGCTCTCTGGCTCTTACATGGGAGACTCTTACGCTACGGAATTGAACTTACTAACTTGAACCCTCTACACTAGCCCTAACATCCCATCTCATACTTATCTATTTATATAAACCCTTTCCCATGGTAGTGAAATAACAACTATTGCAGGGGTCTTATGACACATCTGCCTATGACCCAATCCCCCGGGATACGCCCTTAATATCAGTTACCCCGTATGAGCCTGGGATCCTCGGGATTCCCCCTTATTATCCAGTACATCCTATGAGCTGGGTATCCCTCAGGATTCCCCCTTAATTCTCACTACCCCCTATGAGCTTGGTATCTCCAAGACTTCCACCAACTAAAGTATAACTATGGGGATCCTTATGGACTTTCATGGCACCAAACATCAACCCGTATAACTATGGGGCCACCTATCGACTCATGGCACACAAAATTCACCCCATACCATGGGGTTCCTGCTGGACTCCATGGCATTTAAAATTAACACCTATAGCATGGGGACCCTCACAATGGGTGTGCATAAGAACCCCTTAGTTTCCTAACACTACATACATAAATAAAATTATTGTAACATAAAAGTAAAAATATATATCCGTAAGGGAGGAAAATATAAATTACCTATCCTTTCGACACCCTCCAGTGACAGTCCCCCCTCATGCTTCAGCCCTGCATAAGGGGGTACATGTATGTTGATTGAAGAATCCTCTCAGAATGCACAGATTTCAAGCAGACATTCCAAGCACTTGAATGGTATTTCTCGGAGATTAGATTTACCTGTGCGATGTGATAGATTTTTAGTGATTTATGAGTAAACGTCACACAGTACTTTTCTTACAGGTGCCATGGAATGGTGACTAAGGTCCTTAAAATCTGTACACAGCAGCACAATGTAGCTACATATGATAGTTCCCAAGATGTGGTCACATTTGTGTGATTTATCGGATATAATATCAGACAGTGGATTGGCTTCATGTTATTTTGTTACATATATCGCAAAAAATTTAAAGTTTTTACAAATCTGCAGTAGTCCTTTAAAAAGTGTCAATGACACTAAGGCAAAACAAAAGTTTCGTTTAACTATGGTTCAAAACTGTTTTTTTTTTTTTTTTTGGTGCGTCAATACAGTATACCCTACATTTTCTATCCTGAATATAAAGGAGCAATTGTAAAAAATATTTATTTTTCATGTAAAATGTGTAGTTTGCAGTTTAGACATTGTATATGTTATTCTGCAGTACATGCATGCTGATAAATTGAATGTCCAGGTCAGCCATGCACTGGACAGGACCTGTTTGACTGGGGCTTATGTTTGGCTGGACAAATAGTCACATATGTCAAACTTGAGGAGGGTAGAGATTGTATTCAAAGACAAATACAAGTTTTATAAAATTCTGAATCTTCCATTTTCTTTTGCAGCTAGGAGTAGAATTTCGAGCTGGCACGACTGAGCTAATAATTATAACAAAGTAAAATAAAAGTAATCTTACAGATTAGGAGAGTTAATATAAGTATACTTATCACAAGGCCAAAGCACAAGTACATTTTTTGGGGGGGAAAAAATCAATATTTATACCTCTTATACAAGAAAGCCCTGATTGTAAAAAACATTGTTTTTATTATAACTCATTTTAAAATAAATAAAAGCATGAAAATAACATTCAAAAGTGCTCTAAATTAACCGAACTTGGAATCCCTGTATTCCATTAATTTAACATTTGTGTAAAATGAGTGTAACATTGGAACACTGCACAAACAATGTTTAGTATCTCTAAGACATTCCTTTTCATGCATGTTAGGTTTATAACAATATTTCAATATACCAGGGTGTCAGTTTTCCTGTGAACTCACAAGGGCGAGCATAGGGGACTGGTTCCTCTTTTGAAAAGTTCACAATAACTGACCTTTAACAAATATTTGAAGTTGAGGATGTTGGTAGATTACAAAAAGATTTGAGACTCAGGTCTCTGGCAAATGCAATACAGCTTTAATTACTCCTGTCTCATGCACACACATACAATATAATGACACTATCTACACATGATTTATTGAAATACATTAAAAAGATTAAACAATCTGTTCAGTTTAGCATTTCCTTCTAATCTTACGTACTCCATTAATGCTCCACTGTTCCTCTCACATTCAATTTACACAGTGTAAAAAAATAATAGAGAGGCAGAGGGAGAGGAGCATTTATGGAAGAAGGAAGTTTGCAATAAGAAAAAGGAGATGAAAATTATAATGCCTAATAATAGGCTCTATTGCCGACCCCTGCATACCCTAGTTTAGTCTCCCACTTCTGTAATTCAGCAGTATGAGGAGGAGAGGATGCATACTCTGAACACCAGGGTGCATCCAATGGTGCCTGCTTAGTCTTGTAGGGGGAATTTGCTAAATGCACAGGGAACTATGGAATTAAATAATATGAGCCTGGACTCGAGAAAAATGGAACTCTTCCAAGCATTCTTCAGTGCATGATTAGCAGATGGAGGAGACACAGCAGTCAACCCTGGATTAAGTGGTTCTGAGCAGTTTAATAGTGAAACAACAAAACAAAAACAAAAAAAGCAAAACAAAACTAATGGCTTTTCCCAAGTAAACCTGTGGCTTCAGCACTAATGGATCAACTTCAAACAATATCCTTGCAGTCAAGGTAGAAATAGAACTTCACAATGGGATAAAAAACAAAAAATATTAATTGTGCCCTTTCCTTTCTTTTGCCAAGTTCTGGATTTGTTCTAAAAATATTCTCAACTTAAAATGCTTTGCCGCTCATTGCTGTTTTTTCAATCCTCAACTTTCCTGCCCTGCAATGATCACCTTCGGTACTCATGGCAAGCCTCTCCCCTGCATGTAGTTTAGGGGTCTCACGATAAGTGTTACTGACTTGGGTTAAGTGTTACTGACTTGGGTTAAGTGTTACTGCCTTGGGTTAAGTGTTACTTGGGGCTCTTTTTTACTGCCTTCAGCCTCATTTTCATCCTGTTACGTTTTTTGGTCCTCCATTTTTTTTCTCGTTTAGGCGATTTTCGACAGTGAAAAAATGCCAAATATGCTTTAAATGAACTTGCAACCTCACTCCCAGGCTCCCTGGCTCCCCTGTGCTGTGTGTGAGTTTGTAAGTTATTTTTAGGCATATTTGGGGTTTTTTTGCTGTTTTTTACAGTTCCATGGTTCGGCCGTTAAAGTTGTAATTTAGTGCAGCCCTGCAACTGTGGGACTTTTTTTGCGAGACCCGCAGTTGCATCTACGGGTTTCAGTCCAAAGTCCTACAGGGATCACGATGAGGCTCACAAAGCATGGCGACAACTCACAGGACCCCAACTATTATAGGTGATGAATGAAAATGTGTTTAGAAGAGCAAACCTCATACCTTTATGACAAAAAGTGATTTTGTCCACTGTACAGTTTTATTCAATATTTACAGGTTTATCCTTCTCAGACTGCACTTTTATACATTTATTCATATTGTACAAATACCATTTTCAGAATATTAAGCCACACCCTTACTGTGGTCAGCCCCTATTCAGTGGACTTCTCTTGAGGTGCTTAACCCAAAATATGCAGCTTTTAAAATAGGTAGAAAAAATTCCAAGTCTTTAAAATGTATTTCCTTAATTTAATTAATATTAAAGACTGTTCTGAAAAGGGAAATATTAAACACTTTAAATTCTGTTATGATATTACGTTATGATGGCGTTATCATTTTCACACATGGTCCAATGATGGAGAGATCCTTTGGGAAGTATTTACAGTCATGCATAGCTCACAGTAGACTCTTTCATTACATTTTCAGACTTATTACACTTTGGCGAGGGATGAATTCCTGCCTTAGCCAGCATGGCCCAGGCTTGGGTAGGGCAGCAGTGTACTATCCCAGGTTGCCACTCTTCCAGTGTACCTACACAGTATATTATTCCAATATAACATACATGTGTAATATACCGTTTATATGCACTAAATACATTTTGTAGCACAGTGAGTTACACGTAAACACCATTTTATCAATATGTGTGTCCTCTTTTTGAATACATACATGGCATTCAGTATGATAAAGTTGTAATTGAAAGGGTAACCATGGCAACACTGGTGACATCCATTTCCCTTGCTGCATCAGGAATGGGCTTTTAACAACAAATTGCTTTGCTCACACTTCAGCAGCCTGTTTAATAACTGATCTTGCACGGTTACACTGCTTCCTACATTTAGTTTAATTTATTTTTCTGTTTGAATGCATATACTTCCGTTGTCAAAAAAAATTCCATATTAAGCAAAAACAAATAATACTGGGTATGTTCAGTTTCACGTTATTTGAAGGTACTGTTAAAAAAATAGTTGTTGAGTCGTGTTTGACTCTCCATGATCTTGGCAAAGATACTAGAGTGGGCTGCCAGTTCCTTCTCCAGTGGACCGCTATTTGTCTGACCTCTCTGCTATGACCAACTCGTTTTTCGTGACCCTACATGTTATAGCTCACAGCTTCACTGAGCACCTTCACCATGACAAGATAGCGATCCAGAAGGGGGCTGTTGATATAACACCTGCTAATTACACTACTTCATCCTTTTTGTTTAGCCAAATAAATTACGTGAGTGGGTAATTTGTCCTCTCCGCCATATTATCCCATATTGTATTTCAGGTGTGAGCAGAAGGGGTTGGGTGGTGTAAAAGTTTTTTGGGTTGGGTTTGGTTGTGGAGATGGGGAGCTATGTGCGTGCCTCTCTAGCATATTGGGTGGTGTAAAAGTTTTTTAGTTTGGCTTTGGTTGTGGAGATGGGGAGCTATGTGCATGCCTCTCTAGCACATTGGGTGGTGTAAAAGTTTTTTAGTTTGGCTTTGGTTGTGGAGATGGGGAGCTATGTGCGTGCCTCTCTAGCACATTGGGTGGTGTAAAAGTTTTTTGGGTTGGGTTTTGTTGTGGAGATGGGGAGCTATGTGCGTGCCTCTCTAGCACATTGGGTGGTGTAAAAGTTTTTTAGTTTGGCTTTGGTTGTGGAGATGGGGAGCTATGTGCGTGCCTCTCTAGCACATTGGGTGGTGTAAAAGTTTTTTAGTTTGGCTTTGGTTGTGGAGATGGGGAGCTATGTGCGTGCCTCTCTAGCACATTGGGTGGTGTAAAAGTTTTTTGGGTTGGGTTTGGTTGTGGAGATGGGGAGCTATGTGCGTGCCTCTCTAGCACATTGGGTGGTGTAAAAGTTTTTTAGTTTGGCTTTGGTTGTGGAGATGGGGAGCTATGTGCGTGCCTCTCTAGCACATTGGGTGGTGTAAAAGTTTTTTGGGTTGGGTTTGGTTGTGGAGATGGGGAGCTATGTGCGTGCCTCTCTAGCACATTGGGTGGTGTAAAAGTTTTTTAGTTTGGCTTTGGTTGTGGAGATGGGGAGCTATGTGCGTGCCTCTCTAGCGCATTGTTTGGGGTTAGGTAGGCAATACATCAGTCACTTAGATGGGCTAGGTTAGGTATTATTTATTCATACTTTTGATTCTCTTCCTTAGGTGTATAGAAAATTCCCTAATTCCTTCTGTTTAAAATTTAGAGATTCATAATTTTTGGTTGTTTTTACAGATTAATTTTGTCTGCCTAATAGGTGACATTCAGGCATGTATGCCACACATACCCAATTTAAAACATGGTAATTTAACCACATGACTACCAGTAAAAATATTCGGTTTATTTGCTCCTTAAAATGTTGGTCTGGCACTTTAATTTAACATAATAGTGAATTTTTATGTGTGGCCTTCTAAATATTGGTACTTGGTTACATTATTGAGACAAATTTACATTAACAATATAATTTTACCATGTACGTGTTTGTAAACTATTATTATTGTTTCACTATAAAGCACCAACATTTTCAGTAGCTCTGTTTACCAGAGTACAGTAAATACAAATGACAAAGAAACATTATAAGGTGTACAATAAAGTGACAATACAATGCAATAAAGCACACAATGGAGTTGAGGTCCCAACTGTGAAGAAATTACAATCTTACAGACAAATCTATAATAAACCATGTGTCTATTTATTTATTTTTTTCTGTTTATTCCTCTCTTTATTTAAGGGATTTAAGGACAATATATATCGACAAAGAAGAAAATATTTTGTAGACGTCGCCATGGGTTATAAATAGTAAGTTTGAGTAGGTCACTGCTTGTATTTACACAGTTGCATTTTCTTCAGCAAACAATTAAAAATAATGTGTATATATTTATTTTTCAGTGGGCAGCCCATTCCAAGAGTGGTGTATACAGCAGAAGAAGTAAAAACATGGGGAGCAGTGTTTCGGGAACTCGCCAAATTGTACCCAACACATGCATGCAAAGAGTATTTAAATAACTTCCCGTTATTAACCAGGGATTGTGGCTACAGAGAGGACAATGTGCCCCAACTTGAGGATGTTGCTCTTTTCCTGAAAGGTAGGATATTACAATTGTTTGTAGAAATTGAAAAAATAATAAAACTGTATAACACTTGCAAATCATCTAAAATATATTCAGTTAGTTTTAAATGTGAAATATATATTTTTTATTTTGGGTTGTAGGATGAAACTTTGAGGAATACCAGCGAAGAAGTTATGTGACTAATCCTCAATTACATCCATTAAATATCATTGAATTTCATTTCTAAGTGTTAATATTGATTAAATAGATTAAGAATGCTATGAACCTTATTGAAGTTTATAAAAAGGTGTTTTAAACATGAGTTAATTTGCAGTTTTATTGCTCACATGGTTAAATAAACAAGGTAATGTTATATTGAGGCTAATAGGCAGGCATTTATAGCAATTCTTTCAAACTTGGCTTGCCTTCTTCACCATAAATATCAGACATAATACAGTTCCTGACTATCTAAATAAAATAGAAATTTAAGGGAGGGTGGTACTATTAACAGCATTTGCCACAACATACCAAAGTAAGATTACAACAATTCAGAGCATTTAATTTTCATGCAAAATAAAAATCAAACATAAATGCGTATAATTTTTAAAATTGTAAATATTATTATTTGTATTTTATAAAGCACCATCACTTCATACAGGTAGTACACTGAATACAATAAAACAGGTTTAAATTACAATTTTGAAGTCGGGCTCCTGAGTCCTTCCATTCTAAAGAAGATAGTTGGGAGTGTTAGACAAACATGCACTTTTATATTTTTCATAGATAATTTCAGAGTTCTCTATCCCTTTAATATAACCACAGTGTTAAATATACAGTACCTTCTTTAAACTATCAGTGAGATTACATGTAATAGTTATACACTACAGTTCTTATCCATACCTATAAGAGCTCTTGTTTATGTTACTCAAGATGTGATATATCTTTGCAAAATCACATGACAAAATCAACAAAGTCTTAGGGCCTCATTCTATTATCGGCCGTAAATCGGCCGTAAGGCTGCGATTCCTTGCGGGGGTTCTGTTAACTCGCGATTCTATTATACGGCCCCGCAAGGATCTCCTCTTACGGCCGGCCGCATATCTTGGAACCGGCCGTAAGCTAAGAAATATAAAAACGCAAAAATAAATTCAAGCCTGCACTGTACAGCTCTGTAAATGCTAGGGATCATATTGGGGGACATGAGGATTAAAAGAAACCCACTCTCAAGCTTGCACATCTGCCCAAACCCGAGTTCAAATTAACTCTTTATTTTCCGGCTGCGGCGTGGGCGGGTCTGAAGTGCTCCAAGCACTCTGGACTTTTTACATGGATATTTTACGGATATTAAAAATAAAATATTTTACGGATTTGAGTATAGGATAATTATGTGCTATTTTTTCTAACACCTAAAATCCCTTTATAGTCTTCTCAAAGTGCAGGATGGCTTTATTTGGACTATTTTATGTGCTTAATTGGTGCTAGCGGGACCTCTTTCCTGCAAGTAAGCTGCGGTTAGTTTTTAGCCTTGCAGAGAGGTTTCCCGGAGCAATTGAATTGCAAATAGGAATTTCTTACGGCCGAAACTCTTGCGGCCGTTTTAGATTAAAGGCTTTCCTCTGGCGCGAGCGGCCGCAAGAGATAGCAAGGCACCGGCCGCAAGCCTGCCGGAGTCCCCGGCCGTAAGGGAATAGAATAGCCGAATAGCTTGCGGCCGGTCCTTGCGGTCCCGCAACGGCTGCGGCCGCTAATAGAATGAGGCCCTTAGTAATTAATTGATGCATTTTTTTTTTTAATATAAAGTTATTTATAAGTTATTTTAATACAAAGAATGTATAGATAGAAAACATGAATTAACATAACTAATTACTATTTTTATGAGCATGTTAAAAAACACTCTTGTGAGGGTTTTTTGTCTTTTGTGGTTTTATTTGGATTTTTTTTAAGATATCTTCTTGGTATATATTAGATAAATTGACATTAGTTTGCAGTATTAAAGATGGGTGCAGGGATGAGTGATTGTGAGGATAGCTGCTCATCACTGCCATAATATTTAATATATGCATTTAGAGTTCTTAATTATAGTTAAGGTTGTCATAGGGAAAAGTACCACTCCAATACTTTGCTATAGTGAATCATTTGTGCATAGTAATATGGGATCATACAAGGCAATGTTCATCATGCATGATTTAACATTACATTACATTTTTTTCTCTTACCTGTGTCAAGAATATTATCAGATGCAACTTATTACAAAAGTTAATTTGCAACTACTATTTGAAAAATATTCTCACTGCAGATAGAATGTGGAACTTTCTTTTACTATAATTTAAATGGTAATACATGATGACCATTGCCATGTTTTATCAAATATAGTCCTTTCTGCTGTCATTTGACTGTTTAATACTTATGCCAAAGGGGATCTCTGTGTGCCAGAACACAAAATGCCTTCTCACCTGCATTGTGAGCCATGAATATGTTAAGAAGTTCATAAAAAGCTCCCAATATAGACCTCCATTCCATGGTTCCAGTAAAAAAAAAAGAACAGAGTAAAGTTCGTAAATCACTACTGAGCTATCACATCATAGGCATAAACCGAACCTTTGAGAAATGCCATCCGAGTGCTTAAAATATCCCTCATATCCTAAACCCATAACCATTTTAAAAATTGCTATCACATGTTATATGATCTCAATGATGTCGTTCAGAGTGCTTGAAATTATAAAAAGCCTACTGGTAGTTTCAAACCCCCATAAAGGCAAAAAATGCCTCTGGATGCCTCAAAGCTAATACTTTAATACCTCAGAGCTAATACCTTAATTGTGTTGGATATTAGTCTTGATTGCTCAAATCTAAAACAAGAGGTTATTACCTTTACCACCTATGACCCCCCTCCATAACATGGGGTCCAAATGGAGCCTTGTGGCATCAAATATTGACCCATTACCATGGGGATCCCTATGGAACCCCATGGTAATCTAAAGTATAACCATGGGGGTCCCTGTGGAACCACGTGGTGCTTAATAATAACTCCTATACAATGGGGGCCCTACTATTTCAGTCCATGCATTCTGATTGCATAAACTCTTAACCAATCAGAGATTGTGAGGGTGTAATTCAAATACACAATTTTGGTTGGCTGAAATACAATTGATACATATTTCAGTCAATCAGAAACTAGAAAAACTTTATAAAAGGCAAAAGTAGTAAAAAAAAAAAAAAAAGGAGCACTATTAGTTTTATTTTTTAGGAGTAGGTCCATTCCTACAGGCCAAAGATGAGGAACAAAGAATGAAGAGGATGGATTCTTTAATCAACATGGAAGTGCCCTCTGATCCAGGGCTGAAGAGTGAGGAACAGTGTACAGATGATTGTCTCTGGAAGGTGTCAAAAAGATAGCTAATGCATATTTTCACCACAATGGGGGTCATACTGCCTCTTTAAGGCATAAGGGACTGTTAGAGACCAGGGCAAGCAAAGCAAAGCTTGCAAGTATACTTGCAAGTTGCCTCTACCTAGTCTATCAGAGGGAGGGGGAAATTGTTCTGTGCAAAAATCCTACCTAAATCCCAAAATGAATCAACAAATTTCCCTCTTTTTGAAGAACAATACTTGAAAATAGGTGAAATGTTTTTAGAATATAAAAACAAATAATAACAACACCTCTTATTTGTCACTCTATTTGCAATTATGCTACTGTGGAATCTACCATTTTAGTTTCCAGTGACCAACTTCCTGAGGTTGTAGATGACTTTGAATAAACAGGAAGGCGGCATATACCATTGCCATTGCTCTTATTAGCTCATTATCCAACAGAACATGTAGAAATCCATTTGACCACAGTTGTCCTTTGAGAAAAGAACCAACCGTAGTGCAATAAGTAAATGACTGACTTCCATACCCAGTGCCTTGCAAAAGTATTCACCCCCTTGGCATTTTTTGTGTTTTGTTGCCTCCCAACCTGGAATTAACAAGGATTGTTTGAGCATTTGAATTATTTAATTTACAGAACATGCCCACAACTTTGAAGATGTTTTTATTTATTGAAAAGCAAACAACAAATAGGAGAAAATAACATAAAAAGTAAATGTGCATAACTATTCACCCCCCTAAAGTCAATACTTTGTAGAGCCACCTTTTGCGGCAATCACAGCTCCAAGTCGCTTTGGATAAGTCTCTATGAGTTTGCCACATCTTACCACTGGGATTTTTGCCCATTCCTCCTTGCAAAACTGCTCCAGCTCCTTCAAGTTGGATGGTTTGTGCTTGTGAACAGCAATCTTTAAGTCTGACCACAGATTTTCTATTGGATTGAGGTCTGGGCTTTGACTAGGCCATTCCAACACATTTACATGTTTCCCCTTAAACCACTCAAGTGTTGCTTTAGCAGTGTGTTTGGGGTCATTGTCCTGCTGGAAGGTGAACCTCCATCCTAGCCTCAAATCACGCACAGAGTGGTACAGGTTTTGCTCAAGAATATCCTTGTATTAATCGCCATCCATCTTTCCCTCAACTCTGACCAGTTTCTCAGTCCTGGCTGCTGAAAAACATCCCCAGAGCATGATGCTGCCACCACCATGTTTCACTGTGGTGTTCTTTGGGTGATGTGATGTGTTGGGTTTGTGCCAGACATAGCATTTTCTTTGATAGCTGAAAATTTAAGTCTCAGACCAGACCAGAGCACCTTACTCCATACATTTTGGGAGTTCCCCACATGCCTTTTCGCAAACTCAAAACGTGCCATTTTGTTTTTTTTTGCTGAAAGTAATGGCTTTCTTCTGGCCACTCTGCCATAAAGCCCAACTCTATGGAGCGTACAGCTTATTGTCGTTCTATGTACAGATACTCCAGTCTCTGCTGTGGAACTCTGCAGCTTTCCAGGGTTACCTTAGGTCTCTGTGCTGCCTCTCTGATTGATGCCCTCCTTGCCCGGTCCGTGAGTTTTGGTGGGCGTTCGTCTCTTGGTAGGTTTGCTGTTGTGCCATGTTCTTTCTATTTGGTTATGATAGATTTGATGGTGCTCCTGGGGATCATCAAAGATTTGGATATTTTTTTATAACCTAACCCTGACTTGTACTTCTCAACAACATTGTTCCTTACTTGTTTAGAGAGTTCCTTGGTCTTCATGGCAGTGTTTGGTTAGTAGTGCCTCTTGCTTAGGTGTTGCAGCCTCTGGGCCTTTCACAAAAGGTGTGTATATGTAATGACAGATCATGTTACACTTAGATTGCACACAGGTGGACATCCTTTCACGAATTAGGTGACTTCTGAAGGTAATTGGTTGCACCAGAGCTTTTTATGGTCTTCATAACAGAGGGGGTTAATACATACGCACATGCCAATTTTCTGTTTTCTATTTCTAAAAAAATGTTTTATGTATATATTTTTCTCATTTTACTTCACCAACTTAGACTTTTGTGTTCTGATCCATCACATACAAACATTGAACTTAAGGCTGTAATGTAACAAAATAGGTAAAAAGTCAAGGGGGGTGAATACTTTTGCAAGGCACTGTAGTTTATAATAAAGATCAAGATGATTGCAGTTGGTATGTATACCTATTGGACCATTGTGTCATGACTTATGGGAACAAGGTGATCACTTATTTACTACCCAATAGAAGATGGTGGGAAGTGCAAAAATCTCACATATAGAATTTGATGGTAGATAAGAACATTAGATACATCTAGACAGCTAAGGTACCTCCAGTTACACTTCTCTCTATAAAAAAAGGCAGGGGAAATCCCACTAGGAATAGTGGAGGCTATGTCTATTAAAGCTTAGGCTATTCCCCTGCAATTTGGCAATACTGTTACAGTGGTACTGCTTAAAAAACTTTAAATGAACACCAAACTTTCACATCTACCTTCATATATGGATGTGAGTACAATATTTGACGGATGGAATTCTTAATTTTCACAAGATTTTACTCAAGTTCAGATATATACATATACACATATACACACAAACCTTACCATGATAAACTGCATCAACAGTTCTCTGCATCGTTATTGTAATTCAAGAGCATTAAGAGTTGTTATGGACCAGAATTTGATGTATTGCCACAATGCACCAGCGCCCTCTAGTGTAAATACTGTAAATCATAATCAAAATATTTCTATTACTGTAATATAATAATTAGTGATGTCGCGAACATAAAATTTTGGGTTCGCGAACAGCGAACGCGAACTTCCAGCAAATGTTCGCGAACGGGCGAATATCGGCGAACCCCATAGACTTCAATGGGCAGGCGAATTTCAAAACCCACAGGGACTCTTTCTGGCCACAATAGTGATGGGAAAGTTGTTTCAAGGGGACTAACACCTGGACTGTGGCATGCCGGAGGGGGATCCATGGCAAAACTCCCACGGAAAATTACATAGTTGATGCAGAGTCTGGTTTTAAGCCATAAAGGGCATAAATCACCTAATATTCCTAAATTGTTTGGAATAACATGCTTTAAAACATCAGGTATGATGTTGTATCGATCAGGTAGTGTAAGGGTTACACCCGCTTCACAGTAACAGACCAATCTCCCCGTTTAATGCACCGCAAACAACCGCAAACAGTCCCTTTGCACAACTGCAAACTCCCCATTTGCACAAGGTTGGATGCCAAGCTAGCCATGTCCCGTTCCTTGTCCTCACTGATGTCATTGAAGGTCTCTTCCTCCACCCAGCCACCAAGGGTCCCCGAAAGGTGACAACAAGCCCCCTGGGACGCCTGCTGTGTTTGGTCTTCCACCTCCTCAAAGCCACCTTCCTCCTCTGACTCCTCTTCTTCAGACTCCCAGAGTCTGGGGGCTTCCACTGCCCAGCATGGAAGATTAAACACAGGTCAGAGTCTGGGGGCTTCCACTGCACAGCATGGAAGATTATACGCGTTGCCTCTGTCTGCGTTATTATAAGGTGTGTACTGTTAAGTAGCACTATTCCTATCGGTTTAATCCCTGTTACGTCCACTATTAGGGGACGTGTATATGGCATTGGAACAGGGAGATGGAAAAAAATGCTTGGTCGGTCCTCGGAATTCAAATTTGGAGCACTGCGCGTGCAATCTAAGGTGCCACCAGATATGAGTGTCACTGTGCACTGGCAAAAGTTGGCAGAGTAGGCGCTGTAGGCCTCACACACACGCCTGTAGGCAGGCAACTGATATTCAATCGATTACAGTCAAAAAAGTGTTGTTTTATGTCACTGAGCACAATATAAGCTGTGAGCCTGACACAGGCAGGCATCTGAAATTAGATTACAGGAAAAAAATGGTTGTTTTCAATGTATTTTACACCACCAGGTATGAGTAGTGAAAATAAGCACAATATAAGCTGTTAGGTGTTAGCATGTCACACGTACATGCTGGCAGGCAGGCATAGATTACACAAAAGAAATTATAAAATAAAATAAATGATGTTCAAAGTTTCCTCAATGATAAAGTATAGGGGGCAAACCGAAAAGCGCATGTGTTCGCCATTCGTGGCACACGCGAACATGCAAAAATCGCCGCGAATAGTTCTCCGGCGAACTGTTCGGGACATCACTAAAAATAATAATAATAATATAGTGTCCCCTGACCTCTTGAATTCCCTTTCTAACCAACCTTTTCTAAGAAGCTCATTATCTATGACTTTCAAACCTACAACTCATACAAGAATGCATGTCATTCTTCACCATGACACACCGCTAACTCTTTCAGACTACTATTGATTACTCATCTCCTCCACTCCTCCATCATTTGCGCAACCATCTGTTTAGTATTCAGTCTTTCAAGACCATGGACCTTTACTCATATTGTATTAATGTGTTACTGTATTATTATGTGTCACATACTAACTGTTTTCAATGTATTTTCCTATTGGTTATAGTGCTGTGTAAAATGTTAGTGCTTTATAAATACAAGTTAGTAGTAATTCAATATACAGTACAGTTGAAGGCATGGACATGCTATTGAGTGCTTTATAGATAAGTATGTTTTGTCCATACACTTTGTTAAATAGACGAGTCTGGGTTTCTTCTTGAATATTAGAGGTACTGGGCTGAGTTCCCAGAAACGAGGTTGAATGTCTAAAGGCTTTGCACCAAATTATGTTAGTCCAACCCTTGCTTTCACAGTTAAAGTTTAGGGGATCAATATTTCTTTGTATAAATGGATCACTGATTATTTGAGCTTTAAAAAGTCAACAAGCAAACATTGAAATATCTTCAACATTTTAGAGTCAATCAGTATAGATACTGGAGGATAGATTTGTGACAAGAATGGGTCCCAAATAGTTATTTATTAGCTTTGCTGAAGGATTCTGCACATCTATAGACTTATGTAAAAATGTTGGTCGGTGTTAGGAATCCTCTGTACTAATCAGGTGCTTAATGCTAACTTTATTTTCAGATGGAAGGACCCCGTTTTAGCTGGGGCTGAGATCAGAGTTTAGATGATAATTAGAAATTAAGTTCTATATATGTCCTGAGTTATTTCGTTATAATCATCTAAATTCCATACCTCTGCACTGACCTTGTTGTAGTATTGTTATCATCAAGTGGTGACCTTCAACATGAGTAACTATTTTATCAGCCAATAGGCTCTCACGAGAGCAGCTAGAAAGTCGAGGACCCTGCATCATCATTGGCTCAAATAATGATTGAATACATGCTGTCTAAAAATCAAATGTAATAGTTTAATAATATGCCTCATCAATTAAAAGCATGTCAGTTAGTGGATTGTATGTACCAACTTTTTGTTTCGTTTTTATTACTTTATTATTTGTTTTTAATTTTCATAACCCCTTTTGGTAATTATGTAAATCATAACATATTAAGTAATTCACACTATTAATAGTACTCGAATTACCTTCATTTAGTTCAAATCTGACAAAGCCTCACAACTTCTGGATCAAACATGTAATTATTTCAGCCTGTTTCGTGACCATGAGCTCTATTCAATTGGCCTAATCGCAATTACATGAGCCTGTAAAGCAGCTCGTAAATGTTACTGATATTCATTTGGCTACTTTTAGCTACACGCATTCCAATTGCGAGTTACAGGCTCAAAAGCAATGTGGTTGTCAAAAACGTAACCCTTTTTGGTAATTATGTAAATCATAACATATTAAGTAATTCACACTATTAACAATACTCGAATTACCTTCATTTAGTTCAAATCTGACAAAGCCTCACAACTTCTGGATCAAACATGTAATTATTTCAGCCTGTTTGTGACCATGAGCTCTATTCAATTGGCCTAATCGCAATTACATGAGCCTGTAAAGCAGCCCGTAAATGTTACTGATATTCATTTGGCTACTTTTAGCTACACGCATTCCAATTGCGAGTTACAGGCTCAAAAGCAATGTGGTTGTCAAAAACGTAACTCAGTCCTATCTCCTCCATTGACTCTTCAGGCCCGCGAATGTTACCAGTGGTAAAGATGCAAAATCCATATGCCTTCAAACCCATAAATGGCAAATGTATCAAAATATTCTACGAGTGCTAGATAGGACTCGCAAGTGGGTTAAACACCTGTTCGTAACACTGCAAAGGAAAATAAACACATCCAACTGTACTTAAAAATACTGGGAAAACAATGTAAGACATTAGAATTAATTGCAGAACAGACTCAAGCTTGCAAATCTGCAATAAAAAATAGTTTTTTTTTAGCTTTTATTTCCGTGTTATATTGATCCCGGTAATCCAGGGGGTAATACATATCATGGAACCCGCATGGACTAGAACAGATGCTTTATTGATTTCTACATTTCTGGATTGCGAGTCTGATCACAAATTGTACTTCTAAACACTAATTCATTGTAGTTTAAACTCCATGTTTTACTGACGTCATGATGATGGTTTCATTTACTATTGGCTCTGTCTAAATTGTAACTTACGGGCTTGCTTAATTATTGCCAGATCACATAATCATGCCCCCTGAAATGCTACTTATGAGTTTGTGTTTTGTATGTTAGGGCTGTGAGCCTGTAATTATGGGTTAGTGACAATTGAATACATCTAAATGTTTAGAAAGAATTTGACCCGCAGCCAAAAGTTCAGTTTGGAGGTAATTAGGGGCTTGCAACTGAATGTTGCTCCATGTCATCTTTAGTTGTGTGTGTGCAAGAGAAAATGCAAGTTGTTGGGTCCTTGTATAGTATATATAACAATTAAAAAGATTGCTCCCACGTTCTGTCTCTGCATAATTTTTCTATTTTTAGTTGAATATTGCTGTTCCTTGGGAGAGCATTTTTAAGGGTATTAATAGCATATGTGACATATTCCTTTTCATGTAACCCTTTAAACATTATCTTTAGAGAGTCAACTATATATTATTTTCCAAAAGAAAATGCTCAAACCAGAGCATATCTAAGATATAAACACAACCATTAATTTTACGTGAATGTCACAAAAAACATTTTATTAGATATATTGCTAAGAATAATTTTACGTTACAGAAGGATTGTCACAATACTGTTCGGTTACTTTTCTTTAAAGACGATTTGCTTTATATTAATATGCCACACATGGTAGAGGTTTCAGTCACTAGTAATTTACAGCTTTCATATTTTATTATCTCTTTATGACAGGGGGCTGATAGATTCTGGCTTTTTGTTAGAAGAGCCCGAGATGTGTCTGCAACATGATGAGTTGCTGTTTCTTAGGAACAGGGTGAAGTTACCAGTGTTAAACCAATATTTCTTATATTTTCAAGAGACAGAATCATGCCATATAAATAATTCCTCTCCTTTACCTTGCTTAGTAAAATAATATACTATTTGTATTTGAGTACTTAGTTTAAATTAGCAGTGAATATTATGATAAGTTATTGATAATTTAAAGACTCTAAGGCAGTCCTGGGCAACTCTGTCCTATGAGGGCCACCCAAAGTTCAAGATTTCAATCTCTCTCTGATGGATTAAAAAACTGATCAACCAAGGTGTGCTGAAGCTGGGAGAAACTGAAAACAAAGAGAGATATTCAAACCCTGGACTGTTGGTTGTTGGCCCTCTGATGCTTTGGAAGCTCTCTGTGGACCAGGGCTTTTACTGTGGGATGCAACGAAGAAAATTTCAGGAAAGACCAACTAGAGCAGCTGAACTTTATTTGGGTTTAACCAGAGGCACTTTAAATGTTTGCAGGTGTATGCTGACTCCTATTTAACATGATTTGGAATGTGATTGCTTAATTCTGAACACAGCTACATCCCCAGTTATAAGAGGGTGTGCAGACTTATGCAACCACATTATTTGTAATTTTTCTTCCCTCCACCTAAAAGATTTCAGTTTGTTTTTCAATTGAGTTGTACAGTTTATAGGTCACATTAAAGGTGGAAAAAGTTCTGAAATTATTTATCTTTGTCTCGTTTTTTTACAGCACAGAAACCTGACATTTTAGCAGGGGTGTGTAGACTTTTTATATCCACTGTAAAACTCAAATATGGAATCAGAGATTGGCTACCACTAGCTAAAACTTCACATTACTAACAACAATTTTTTATTTCTCCCTAAATAATTGATAAGGATCACATTTAGGGAGTAATCCAAATTGGAGACTTGGTAATCCTTCTGAAACCCAGAGGCAGTCACTAGTGCTGTCACTAGTTAAAAGATTGTAAAATATAGGAGGTCATTGGATCCCACCTAAGACTCCCCTGCAGGCAGTAGTTACAAAATAAATGCTGGTCCCCTTTGCTGCAGCATAAAGTGTATTTTTTCTCATTCTATCATTCCCACCAGACCAGGGGGTAGGCAGAAAGGAAAAATCCTATTTTCCATGATTTATGAAGGGAATTCCCATAATTTTTTTTCCTTCTTTTAAACTTCTCCACTATTTTTTTTAAATAAATAACATCTTTCCTCTGACAATTTAGTGACAGATGATACCAGCATCTGTTTTCAACCACTTTTTTTTTTAATTCAGGGCTAGTGTCATTTTTATTATTATCTTTATTTATATCGCGCCAACATATTCCGTGGTTATTGTGTATATGCATCTTTGTGCAGGGCTAGAGAAGGTCTTCAGTCAGTGTCACCCTATAGTCTTTGGTACCATTTTTGGATCCTCACCCAAGTTCTAGCCATACATTTTCAGAGGGAGATGAACTGTCAAAGTCTTCAACCAGAGCCTGTGAAAATGACCTCTAAACCTCAAAAGACCTGGAAGACCCCCTGGCCTCCACAATGTGTGCATACTATGGAGAATGTACAGTGGCAAAAGCAATAAACATAAATGAATGTGGCGGGATGGTCATAAAATCATGCCTGTGCTTGTTGTCTTTTGGATGCAGCTGCTGCCACCAGCTACTCCCCTTTAGATTAGCGCAGACGTATACCTGCCACATACCTCCCATATGCTATGTCTAGCAAGTGTTCTAAAACAGTGCAGTGCAAGGGTAACCACAGCTCTCAGGCTAAGCTTAAAAAATTAAGGCTGACACTATAACTTATAAAGGCATGACCAATGTACCCAACAAAGTGCTTAAAAGTTGTGAGTGTCTGGTTTCCATCGTTGCGCCTTACCACTCCCCTAGGGCCCAAGGCTTCACGTCCCTCGATCACTTACTTGACAGGTGCTACACTTCACCTCCCTTTACAGAAGAGATACTTCAGCTGTGGGAAGATGGGTTTCCTAATTGGGATATAATAACCTGCTAATAATCGGTAACAAGATTCTTAGTTGAGCATGATATGTTCATTGATCAGAGATCCAAGTCAGAATTTTCTGGATAGTCAATCCCTAAAAAAACAAGAGGGGTGAGAATCATCCATGAGGAACTTTTCTAGAATTTCCCTTGTTTTGCATATACAAACCAAGCAATGTTTTATTCAGAATAGATCTAGAGTCTGACACTGCTCAATCCCATTCAGCACATTGCTCATCACTTAGAGTCAACTTCTTCCGTTGGCTCTGGCATCACAAAACTCTGCATATTTACAACAGGTCTGTTAACAAGATATACAACTGGTGCTCATTAATCCTAGTTCCTCACATCTGCAATAGGTGGTGCTGTAGTACATGGAACATCATGCATAGATTGCACAACATGTCACTGTGGATAAAATCTATTTGCTGTTCAGGCAGAAGTAGCTGCAAAAAGAAGAAAAATAAATACAAAAATGTGAATCTATTTTTTTCCAGTCATAATCAGTATAAATAAGTAATAATCACACATTACTGTTACTACTGAAAATATCCTTTAACATATTTATTCATAGACTATCGAACTGAACATAATTTGTGAGCTATTGGAATATGGAAATAATTAATGGAACTACCCTATAAATATGTAGTCACCACTTTTAGAGCCTTATTCCATTTGAATCAGAATAATAATTTAGATTATAGTAGCATTTTCATGTTGTAACTAAATTGGTTCATATTTGCAAGATCGAAGGCAGTCTCATAAAGCATCTTGATGAGATCAAATGTTTTCTATCACTTCCATATGCATTTTAGTTGGCTTATTAAAGCTCCCTAACCCAGGTTTAGTGAATGCGTATCTACAAGATTCAGAGCAAGATGAGATGGTGACATGAAGTTATAAAAACTATTTAGAAAATAACTTTGTTATTCACAAATGTTTAACTGGTCCGGAAGAAAAACAGATTAACAGTGCTTGATGATAGCTTTTTAGTAGAACAAATATTCTTCCTAAATGACTAACAGGGCTCTTTAGGTATTCTTATCTAACTGTTATGTCCTTCAGCCATGTCCGACTCTTGGTGACCATATGGGGACAGCATGCCAGGCACATATGTATGTGTTTCTGGTTGTGATCATCAATATATTTTTGTTTGGCAAATCTACTGGAGTGAGTTGCCATTTTTTTCTCTAGTGGACTGCAATTTGTCTGACCTCTCTGCTATGACCTGCCCATCTTGGATGACCCTACATGGTATAGCTCACAGCTTCATTGAGATATAAAAGCCCCTTTACCACTACAAAGTGGAGATACAGAAGGGGTCTTATCTAATAGTGTGTGCTTGTTTAATATTTTTACGTTCACTGTTTTATTTTGATATCACAATGGTTATTTTATTTCTTTAAAGTATTTCTGTTTTTACAGTATATTGTATTTGAAGCATGTATGAAGTGTAGTGTGTGCACAGTATTACGGTATTTATAGCAAGACTGACTTATAACTACTGAATGGCCCCTTGTGTAAGGAATGGGATGGAACAGATGTTTGGCAAGGGCATAGGATGGAACTGCTATTTGTATGAAGAGCGCATAGTCCTTGGGTTTGGACCAATATGCTGTTTCACTTATTAATTTTAGAAGCATATTTGCCACAACTCTTTTTATAGTTTTAAAATTAGCATCAGTTAATTAATTTCACATCAGGGATCCAAAAGAGACCTAATAGAAAATGGTTTAAGAGAAGATTATTAGATCCTAGCATCACTTACTATTAATTCAGTTCCCAGTATGCCTCTCATGTAGCTTTCCCAGAATCTGAAATACTAGTGTAATATTTCCAGCATAATATAACTGTGCGCAATACATACAGGTTTAGTACGTTTCTTTTATGCTACCATTTTATTTTTTATATTGAGACAGTTTTTAATTAGGATGGGGAAATCCAACAGGCCTTCTGGGTCTTCTAGTGCTGGAGAAGGATTTTGATATATTTCTTATTGCACACCCAGAACTTTACAATGCACAAGCATTAAAGGACAAAATGCAAATAGGATAAGCTCTGAGAAGAAAAAAGACCTGAGGCTTTTCAAGCACCGCTGAATTTGAATTTGTTATATTCATATATGCAAACGCAGATGTGGCATGGGGACTATTATTCATTCCTAATAGGATAATTTTAGCACGTTAAATCCCCTGTTTAGAATGAAACACTAGTTAAGCATTTCCCCACAACATACTCCTTGATCTATATTGGTTTATATTATTTTTTTTTCTCTCTGTAGAAAGATCTGGCTTCACGGTGAGACCTGTTGCTGGCTATCTATCTCCTCGAGACTTTTTAGCTGGCTTAGCCTATCGGGTGTTTCACTGTACTCAATACATCAGGCATGGATCAGATCCTTTTTACACACCTGAGCCGTAAGTACACTGTGTCTCTAATTTGTAGCAAGATGAAACCTGGCTGCGGAGATTAATATGCAACAGAGGATGCAACATTTAAATTATAGCACATTCAATTATGCTGAGGTTTCGCTGTGCTATATACGACTAATGAACAACATCTGTCATTTTGTATCCAAGAAAATCAATAAAGGTTGGGTTCACTTGATTATAGGAAAATACATGTTTCAAACTCTTTTTCAAGATGCAATTATTTTCTTCTACTGAAGGCAGTGCCCGTGCATTACTGTCCAGGCCGTTCTATTACCTTTACATCAGGAAATCAATACAAGTAGAAAGCATTAAAGAGCAAGCCTGATAATGCGCACAACAGTGAGCCTAGCTGTTGTCGTGTGGATTTAATTGTATTCAGTGAAGAAAATTATTGGATTAACTGTGTTTGGGAAGTCAGTCATCATCCATTAGAAATTACTGCGAGAAAGCCGTCAAAGATTTGTAACTGCATATATATTTTCAGTATAAACTATTACACAATATCCTACCACAGATATACCATATATATTTAAAGGGATAACAAAGGTTTCTGGATTTTACTATAAATATAATAAAACATGAGTATCCTTTTACTTATGTGTATATAAGCTCTGTTTTTACTGCCTGAAATCAAACAATTACCTACCCGAGTCTGCTGTCTGCAGCTCACAAAGACACAGGCTCTGCTGTACATGCTGTGCTGTGTCTCATACTAACCAATCAGTGACCACCTCTCCGCAACATGCTGCAATGTGCTGCTGAGATGTGGTCCCTGATAGGGTTAGATACTACACTGCACATCCAGCACTACAGAGTCTGTGTCTGCATATGCTGCATTGGGCAGACCCAAACAAGAACTATTTGTTTAATTTTAGGCATAGCTTATAAAGCCTTAATAAAATACAGAGCTTAAAAGCCCTTAAAGGTAAATCTAAGTTTCCCTGTTTGTACCCTTATCTAATCAAGCACATGCTGCTTATATAAGACACATGCATTACATTGAACCATTCTATACACGCACAGATTTATTTTATTTAAAAATAAAACTTGTTTTCCACACCCCCTGACCTGCTTACATAGGCACAGGGTACCTACCAATAGAAACACTGCATTTGGGTATGGATTTAAACCCTTTTACTAACCTTCAGGCCAACAGCAGCTCAGTGCTGGGATGTACAGATCAGTGTCTGGCTCCTCCTGCTTCCTTCTATGGGGAGACTACACATCCCATGATTCCTTCCTGCACAAACTGCCATCATTGATTGTTACACTGTATAAAAATGTATTAGCTGCATGTGATTGGCCAAACAGAATTATGAATGTCATGAGATTTAGCTAACATCAGGTGAGTTTGTTAATGTTTATTTTGGTATGTTTTCATACAAAAATGTTTCATACACTACTAATTATCTATCAGATGCATTCATAATCCAGGAAACTTAGCTATGCCTTTAATAAAATAAAATAAATGAAAGAAAATAGATACATCGGTGTATTATATACGTCAGAAATCCAGGAACCTTCCATATGCCCTTTAAAAGACCACAACCTTTCAATACAGTTGTTTGAATCACTAAACTAAATGGCAGAAAAATAAACTAAGCCTTTAACTGATTCACTTTTATATACAATTATCCCTGCAGACTCTATCACAAGAAGGTGTTTCCATGTAAGCTAAAGAACTTCCCATGTATGCATGTGTTCAAGTATAGTACTTCCAAATATATTTTAAAAATATGACTACAGTGGTCATTTAAAAAGCAAAACTATTGACATCAAAGAAACTAATTATTATTTACATATTAAAATATTTGTAATTATGAATCCCTCATAAATGTAAAATACAGAAATAACTCTGTTGGTTAATTGACAAGTTCCCATATAGTCAGTTAGTGTATTGATATGAATAATACTAAACACACGCCAAGGTGCGGATTTGTAATTTATATTACAGAAGAACACTCACTTAAAGGGCAGTTGAATTCTGGGTGTCTAATCTGTTTTTCATGAATGTACATAAGAAGGTAATTTACTTCCTGTGAAGTAAGGGAGGTAATTATATTTACTCAGAAACACATTTGTGGCCATACTATTTACTTAGTGAGGCCTAATGAAACCCAAATTAAACTGTTTATGTAAATTTCTATTCTACTTAACAGACTTGTTTCCTGATCTAAATTATAGAATGCAAATTTTGAATAGCCTATGCAACCACTTAATTAACGCTGACTAGAAAATGCAACATATTGCGTACATTTTATCCTTCTATATTTACATAGGCTTACTATGGTATGCAGATTAAGAATAGTGTTTCATTTTTGAAATTGAATATAATCCTTTTAATATAAAATTAATCCGCTTTCATATTTTGGTAATATTTTTAGAATATTTTTTTAGAATACTGTAATTTATATGTGTAAATCTTAAGCTGCTGCTGCTCAGCAATAATGCGAATAGGGAATAAATATATGAATATTGCTAGGAGAAGGGCTGCCCCATTCTGAATTTATCTGAAGTCAGCTGAAAGAAAAAAGAAATTACATTTTTTTCCAAGAGATCATCATATCCTCATTTGGAATCACAGACAGCTGCAGTTTAATGTACCAAACACCAGGTAGGTATCTCATAATGTATTCGGTTCATTTCATCACAAATCTGATAAACAGCTGGTATTTTCAGCACTTTCATGAACTAAAAGTAATATTGAAGCTTATGAGTTTTTGAAAACCTTTTGTCTAGCAATGTTTAACCCTAAAAATCCAACATTGTGCAGCACTGTTTTAAATGTTTAAATGGACACTGCCACCACTATTTAAAATGTAGCTCTTTCTTGCATATTTTTCTACTGTGTATTCTGGAATATTATAGAAATAAGCATTATATAATTGAATCTGAAATTACCCACTTAAATGTTCATTTTAAGTAAACATTATGAGAACCCTAAAATGTCATCTTTATTATGTCAAAATAAGCCACCATTAGAATGTATGGATTGTGATATAAACCTGTGAACCTATATGTAAAGGGTATAGTGATCATATATCAAAAAGATAGCATAGAGATCAGGCCTATGACTTTGGTGGGTCCTCCTGCCTGGAAGGTGATCTAGCAGCTGCCCCAAAGCTAACAGTTTCTACAATAAATAGGAAGAAAAAGACTACTTAAAGTCTTTAGTCAAATTCAGCTCTGTATAGGAGGAATCTCTATTATGATTACATAGGCTAACACTGGTATTCAACATTCCATAATATACATTTAAAAACACTAATCCTATATACAATGTCCCATTCTCGGGAGGAGTCAAATTATGATCATCCCATAGGTAATAATTTTTATTATTATTAACCTTTTATTTGTAATATGCCAACATATGTAGCGGTATTTGGACAGGGTTTCAATACCCTAATCCATATGCCCATTTGGGAGCCTCACAGGCTATCCAGCTACAGCAGCATGATAAGGTCAATAAATCCAAAAAGCCAACTGCCATTAATAAACACTATCAGGAACTTATATGCCTGAAAAAGTGTGTGGTTTCTCTTAGATGTCTCTGCAATAGCAAATTATGCTTTTTATATTGCAAAAAAACATATATTTACTAATATTTAACCATTATTTTTAAAGGTAATGTGTATCACGTGTTCTATATAGTATTCTAGCTTTCTGTTGAATAGTGTTAGATGGACAGGCTCTCACTTCCTTACCAGGTGACAATGGAGACTACCCATAAGTTTGGCTTATCTTGATCACCCTTCAAAATACTGCACAGGTATATAATTGTGAATGATGATACCTTTCTTTGTCCCATTTGGCCATTGACGATTAAATAAATTCAAAGTGTGTGGCCAGTAAAGATAGCCAATTCCGGCTTTCTTTATTACAGTAACCCCCCCCCCCCCCATTATCCGGCACCCACAAGGACTCCCTATTGCCGGATAACTGTAGTTGCCAGTTATTTGGGAGTCTAAACGACCCTTAAACCCCCCCAAAACCCCTCAATATGCCTTTAAAAAAGGCATTAGCACCTAAACTGGGCCATTTAGGGCCCAACAAAACAATTAGAAAAAAAGTTAGCATTTTTTTTTGCAGTCTCGAATTGCCGGATAGTGTCGGTTATGCCGGTTTAGTGGTAGTTTTTCGAAAATGGGGAATTGATGCCTGTGACGGTTGCTTGAGAGTCCTGGGTTGTTGGGTGCCGGATAACCGGGATTCTACTGTATATGTGACATAATATACTTTTATGGGTTATAGCAGCCGGCACAACGTAGTAAAGTTTTTTTGTATATAGTTTCTATGTGTGTTTTATCAAATAATTTAAATAATATGTCCTTGGGCCATTTTGATTTAATTAATAACTTGGTTTCCCCCAATACTTGGCAACACATGAAGGACTGTTACCATTAAAACTTGTCTATGTCTTTCTTTGTTTATGAATACCAATATATTGCTTTATTTTATTTTATGTATTAAATGTGCTAGTCTCACTTTGACTGTATATATAAATATTCATTACAAAGCCATGCTGATTACATTTTCCAAAGTGTAAGAATGATCATAAAACTTACAGATGTTCAAATTAATAAATCACTGAGCTTAATTATAATTGTGATTTCTTACCAGGGATACTTGTCATGAGCTGCTGGGACACGTTCCTTTACTTGCGGATCCAAAGTTTGCACAGTTTTCACAGGAAATTGGTCTAGCCTCCTTAGGAGCATCTGATGAAGACGTTCAGAAACTAGCAACTGTGAGTCTGAAACAGATATCTGTTTTTTTTCTAATAGTGTTTCTTAAGTTATTATTGTAAAGCAACTGTATCAATCATTTACAATCAGTCAAGCAAATAAATCATATTTTATACTGCTCCACAGGCACAAAGATTAGAATGTTTAAGAATAATGATACATGTTAATAATTATAATTGGTCCCTCTTTTTATTCTTCATGTCAGCACTTGCCATTAGTTCTTAACTTTGCCCCAGGAAGTCACTAAATATTCTAGATACATAAATGAGATGATATAGAGAACATTTATTTTTGGTTGCATATTTCATTGGAAATACTGTGATTTCCTAGTGATGTCCTTATATTATGATACATACAACAAATTCATATGTTATACTGTTTAAAAGGACTAAGTTTATTCTTATAAATAAATATACAATAAATATATTAATGATATATAAAAACGATAATGCCCCTCACACCCCTGGGCTCTGCCCCAGCACCCCATGGCCTCTTCCACCTCCCTCGCCCATCATGAGTGTTTCCTACTCCTGTTAGAGGAGGAGCCTGGCACTAAGACAGGTCAGCTGCTGGGATCGGGGATAGACCACATAGATAAAAGGAAAGGTAAGAGACAGGGGAGACAGAAGGGGGAGAGAAACGTACACAAATATTATATATACACTAGCAACTTACAATAAAATTGTAAGGCATGTAATACTAGTTGGTGTAGACGTGCGGTAAATGGGTTTTGTGTTTATTGTGAGATTTCTTTTTTGTTTTTGTGTACATTTGTTTTTATATGCTAATGAAATAATGAATACATTAATAAATGGATATACTTTACCTATTTGGAAGTAATATATGCAGGAAGCAATGTGCTGAAGAGCTAACAATCTGTTTTGATGTTCCTGCAGCATATAATGTAGGTTTGCAGTGTTGTGCAGCTGAGGTGTAAGTGTCAGCAATGTGTAAAGTGTGTAGTGTAAATAGTCTGCGTGCGCGAGGGAAAGCGGTTAGGGTAGCTGTGTACTTCCGCATTGTGTAAGTTAGTGTTGTCAAATGGCGGCTAATGTGTATGTGGTACGCGGTTGTGTATGATGTAGCGTCCTTGTTAATAGTGTATCTTGTACCTCGTACAGGTTTTTGGAAAATCTGTATGTGCTTGGTGGTATTTTGCGTGTTTAGGGTCCTGTAGCCTCGTTTTCTTCGGTGACCATTTTTTCTCTCGCCTACGGCGCTCATCTCCACCATCGCAAGGAACGCCTTTGGCAGTTGTGGCGGGTTCGCCCCGCGAGTCCGCAAGCGTTAGCAACAACCTGCATGCTCACAACTATACATGTGATTTACTTTTGCACCAGGGCCCTTCATTCACTAGATTCGTTACTGAATCAAGGTACTTATAGATAAGGTTACTCTCCCAAGGACACAAAACAAGGCTGAAATGTGTATATTTCTGTGACTATATTTTGACTTAGCTAGGATATAATATTAAATGAATGCATTCTACACCAATAAAATATTGAATCCATTTAGCTTTATTGCGTATGTAGATATTCTCTTTTTATGAGGTCAGTGAAAGTAATAGTCAGGAAACACCTAAGTGGGATCAGCATTTTATTATTAAATAAGGTGATATTCGATTACTGTCTTGATGTCTGCAGTGATAATTATGAATGCATAAAACCGCAAGCAGGTGAAATATTAAGGTAGACACTGCAGTTTACTTGGGGATTTGATAAATGGCTGCTCTTTTGTACCAAGGACTTATGTCAGAGGCTGAGAGCTATGTATTGCCTTTTCAAAATAAAAATGTATATTACCATCTGTTTTCATTAGGCATAGATTGAGCTCTGTGATATTCTTACATATTGCTTCTTTGGAGCTACTTGTTTTCCCACCTTTTAAAGAGATTGATGAGCTAATCCTTCGACCTTCTATTGCTACAACAAAAAAAGCAAACAAACAAATGTCTTCTTAAAGTGTGCTGTGACTGCTAAGAAAAACATTATAGAAGTGGGACTTTCACTAGAGAGAAAATAGGTGACCTTTATGATAATAGGGTATGTAATCTGGAGAGGCGGTAGTTCATAGAAGGGTAAACATGATAATCTCAAGAACAGGAGTACTCAATTTTATGTTTACAAAATTCATCAAGGTCACAATGTCTTATTATTATTATTACTTTTATTTGTAATGCGCCAACATATTCCGTAGCGCATTACAGGGGGAAAGAACAAGGAAAAATATCATTTTAACAAACTGCAGAAAATGGAGGGCCCTGTTTTGAGCTTAGAATATTTGTAGAAATTGCTTTTTTCCCCAAAGCACCCTACAAGATTGAAAACTCTCTACTTACAATCTACAATATTGAAGAAAATGAAGTCTAGGTTGGGAATCTAAATTTTGAACTTATACACATAGAAATATTTGAATACATAGGAATCAGAACGGCAAAGGAAAGACATTTACATAGCTATGGGAATGTATTTCATATAATCTGTAGCATTTGGAAGCTTCAGTAGAACTATAGGACAAAGTTAATAACGACAGTTCTGGAAGAAAGGAGTGATAGGTCCTGTTTTGGAGCCACCTTTGGATCCACCTCTTAACTTAAGACATTTTCAAAAAAGCTCATGACCACCTTATTGCAAGATATTATAGAACTAGCGAATTGCCCGTCAAAAAAATTACGGCAATGAAATTGTAAGTGAGCTAATGCTATTTGGTGTATAATAATAAAATAACTAATAGATTAATAAAGTAATATTCTTTACCTATTTTGAAGTAATATATGCAGGAATCATTGTGTTGAAGAGCTGACAATCTGTTTTGATGTTGCTGCAGCATTAGTGGTGTGGAGCTGCTGTGTAAGCGTGATGAATCTGTGCAGTGTAATAGTGTGCGTGCGCGAGACAAAACCGTTAGCGTAGCTGTGCACTTCCGCATTGTATAACTTATTGTTCTAAAATGGCGGCTAATGTGTCTTATGCGTCTGTAGCGGAATATCCGTAGGTGTTTTGTTGTGCCTTGTTTCTAGTGGTGTTTTGCATGTTTAGAGTGCTGTAGCCTCTTTTTCGTTTGGTTCGGCGGCCATTTTTTCTCTCGCTTAGAGAATTTTTTAGTGTCTAAACTCTTTTATTTTGAGTTAAATTAAGGTGTAACTTAATTTTTTGAGGTCCTGGATGCACCCTCTTGCTGTAGGTAAGCTTTTTATGTATGTGTCCTGTGTAATTATTGTGTTTTTCATTTTTTTATGTCCGTGGGTTGTGGCCGATTTTTGCAAGGTCGTAATGGGTGGTAACGTGTCTCGTATGTTGTTTGCGTTGCCAGCAACTGCGGCCCTCGTTTTGCGAGGGCCGTGGGCTCGCTATGCAAGCCCGCAAGCGTTAGCAACAACTCGTATGCTCAAAACTATATATGTGATGTTTTTTTTTATAGAAAGCTCATATTTGCTCATGTTGCTGTATCTTTGTTTTTCTTTTGATAATTGTATTTAACTCATTAAATATTGGGCAACATATTTATTATGTGGTAGGGCCTTAATATTGAAGAAACAGTTATAAAGAAACTTTGACTATGTCCTATGTGAAACACTTCTAGAGCCGGTGAAACTGTTTTGTAAGAATTAAAAAACAGTTAAATGAACCAAACTCAGCAACAGATTGGAAAAGCATAAGCATGTATATGAGCAACACGTTTTTTTATGCTATAAGGATAATAAAGCCTTTTATCAATCTGCGCTTGCCAGGCCCACAGCCAATACAACAGCACTGTTGGAATGTTTTGCAGCATAAACTGCTACGATTTCCATTTCCCAGAGCAGTGTGTTGCACATTTGAAATTGCTCAGTTTTTGTCTTCATAATTTGACTGTTTGGTCTTTCTGGAATATGATACACTTGCTCAGATTGCTTGTCGTATTTATTCACAATGGTAAACAGACTGATACAGATCAGGTAAGTAATTCAGTCTTCATGTGGATACTTAATTTAATTAACAACAAATGGTGTCCAGATCAGGAAATGATTTGTTTTCCATGCAGCGCTGCATCAATGGCCAATCAAACTGAACTAATGCCTACAAAATATTAAAGTGCTAATATCTTTGTGATTCTTCTAAAATTGATAAACTGTATGTTCTAATCACATAATATTTAGTTGGATTATATACCTCTACAATTACTATTATTTCTTGAGCTACTTCATTTTTTATGTTACATCTGTAAGTTTAACAAACGTTAGAGACCCTACTAATACTAAATGGATAGTTAAGCTTTGGGTTGGGAAATGTAAATATACCTCTTAGCTCTCTATGATCTGACAGTGATTCTCTCCAGTGAGAAATAACAATATAAGAAATACTGACTAGAGCTGCTGATGAAAAGCTTGTCATCACATAGATAGTGACATTACCTTTCTAATTACGCAAAGCAACAATTTTATATTGAGAAGAACTGGTGAGAAAGATGCAACTTGAGGATTGCATTAATACTTGTTAGATCAAAACTGTGTGATTGTGAAGCATTACTACTACTGGGATCTACATGGTAAATATTAATGCAGAAGTAATGAAGAAACACCACATCACTGACAGACGAGGACAGTGACACATACTCTAAAGGAGTGCCGAGTTGAGAGAGGTTGGGAGCTACTGATTTAGCTCACATTTAATAGTTCTGTATAAATACCCCTAAAAAGAGTTAGTATAAATAAGGTAGATGAAGATATACAGGTCCAATTCATAAAACTATGGCAAATTGATATTAATGAAAAGGGCCTTATCTTGAGGATACATTAGGAATAAAGTTACATAAACTGAAAGAGAATGGTGTTTTTCTTAAATATTAAGTTGAAGTGTCAGTTTTCTCCTTTCTTCATAAACTGCTCTGCTCTTTCTGTTACCATAATCATGAGCAAGTCTGAATACAAATTCAACTTATTAGATTTAGAAGATGCCTTGCTGAAAATGTACGAAATCATTGGATATTTAGTGAGATCTCATTATCCAAACTAGATTTGAAAAAAAATCACAACAGCTAAGTTGACTTTGCCAAACTTTTTTGGTAAATGTGCCAGATAGGATAGTTTTATGTTGTTTGTATCAATCATACTTGAAAACTGCTTGGTCATCTGTTATATTAGTTGCCCATGGCCTACTATCAGAGTTCACCTTTTTGTTTTTAAACTCATCTAGTATATTATAGTTTTTTGACTGAAGTAGTGTATTCCACTGCATAGATATCATGGGTAGATAAGAATCTGATCTAATTTGTCAAAATTGCTGTGCTGTGACCTTAAGCTTCCATTATGCACATCTCACCCACCAGCCTACCATTATGCACATCTCACCCACTAGCCTTGTAATACTTCCAGTGACAAGATCCCACACCTGAAAAACACATTATTGCACGCACACAATCATATCTTTAGTATCTTTAGGGGAATACAGAGGGTACTGGCGTATGAGCCCTGCCATGACTACATTGTTTAGTGACTGTAATATTACCAGTAATTATGGATATGGCCAAGGGCGCATGACATTGTTGCATTGTGATTACGTATTATTGTTGTTTGGGTTATATGTTGCCTGTACATTGTTATCATGTATACTAGTTATTATATATTATAGATGGAAAATGTGATATGGAACAGGAGAATACACAAGGAAAAGGTAAGCACGTAAGCTTAACTGCAGAACATTGCATCCTCACACATACAGGCCTTGATAAACAGCAGCCAAGACAGATGCATGCACTTAAGGAGTCCTAAGCAAACATTAACATCAAGGCTTTTGCACTAGCAAACTATAGACACCTTTCATGTGGTGAGTTTTAACTTAAGCGCTTCTATAGCAAACAAGGTTGCAAGGCAGATGGGACTTAGTGCTGACATCACACACATACACAAAGGTACTCAAATATGTTAGTTCTATTATTCAATAAATGTTCAGTTCTAGTTTCACATAACCACAGGGTGAGACTGTTTCTGTGTTTTGTATCCTGAATTGGGGAGAGGTCTTGCCGGAGGCCACTAGTAACCTGTATCCAGTATTATCTGCCTGTACCTTTGGGCATTGTCCTCTTCAGAAGCCTCCTTTTGTACCACAGAGAACAAGAACCACATAATTCTGCTGGGGTAGGTTTGAACTAGGCTCATATCAAGCCTCCTTGAAGAAGCAGATCGTGACAGGCCCCATGATATACATATATATATATATATATATATATATATATATATATATATATATATATATAAAATCAGTGAAGTGTGTGCCCCATAACTTCACAATGTGCATATGTGTGGAGATGTACTTATATTTTTTAGACCTCTGACCTGCTAATGTTAAGAACATTAATAGAAATGCAAGCAGGCGCAAGTAGGCATTACTATTTGCAAATCTCAAGTTAAATGACATGCGCTTTGCGTGTCGGGGGATGTGTAGTGCATGCCGAGCTACTGCGCATGTGCAAGCGTAAAGATGGCAGGGGAAATGGGAGAGAGACAGGGAAGAGTTTGGGAGAGAGACATGGGGGGAAGAGACAGGGGACAAGGGAGGAGAGGGAATTAATGCTATTCATTATTTTCTATCAAAAAGAGGTAGTCATTATTACAACCATGATGACTTTGTAATAGAACACTTAAGGTTTGTGATATCTACCAGTTATTTTGTCTTCTTGAACCAATTTTACCATCAGACTTTTGGTACTGCCATGGGCACATCTTGTGCCCCTACTTATGCCTGTTTATACCTATGGTGGTGGGAAGAACAGATAGTCTTTAGTGAAGAAATTGACAAATACACAAAAAACATAGAACATTGATGACACCTTAGTATTGTGGACTGGGACTCCAAAAGAATTGCATACATTTATTGAGGTATTAAATAATAACACAATGGGCCTTTATTTAACCTGAGAAATTAATGAGTCTTCAGTAACATTTCTTGATCTCAAAATAGAAAAGATGAAAACTACTACCTATAGAAAACACACTGCTACAAATAATCTGTTACAAGCAGCCATCCCAAGGCATTTATTTTGGGAATACCTGTAGGACAATACTTAAGAATAAGACATAACTGTCTTAATGACTCTGATTTTGAAAAAGAAGCAAATGAACTCCAATGTAGATTCCTACAGAGAGGATATAAGAAAATACTCTGACAAGAGCTTATAATAGAGCCAGTGAAGTAAAAGTGAAGTAAATAGAGAGTCCATACTGATAGTGGAACAGATTCACTGTCAGGCTCAGGATCCATGCCTTGTTTTTCAATAAAATGGAGGACGCAGGAGACCTTTAAATATTTAACCACACTTTACTGATTGTTTTACCAGCATACAACATACAAGTGAAGGCAGAAACAAAACCCTAGCTTCATAGTGCGGCCACTGAAAGCAGCCCTGCACACTTCCACAACACTCCAGCTCTGTCAAACAAATCCCCACCTGGAGGCAGCAGCAGGTTTTTTATTGCAGCCACACCCCTGCCTTTTGAGCAGGTTGTTAACTCTCTCACTCTTGGGGAGAAGTCTTGAAGAGCTCTCTTCTGACCTTTGGTGGGACTTCACCCCATTAGAAAAAGCGAAAAATACAGATAATACTGTCAGATGTATTGGTACCTTCAATGGAAGGTGACATGACATCTTTGAAAAGTATTGGAAAATCTTATTAGATGATAAAGACTTAAACCCATACTTAAATGAGAGAGCACAAATAACAAGTCGAAGATCTACTAATTTAAGAGATACACTCTCTTCAAGCCACCTAAAGACCCTTGTTAAAAAAACTTGGCTTCATGAGACAAAAGGCTGCTTTAAATGTCAGTCATGCAAGCATGTAAATATGTCAAGTCTGAAAACACTTTTCCCTCTGCAGGTGGAAAGAAAAATTTAAAAATAAATCAGTTACTCAACTGTAAATCAGATGGAGTAATCTATTAAGTGACATGTAAATGTGGGCTGAGGTACAAAGGAAAAACTTGCAGAGAATTCAGACAGAGAATTCTTGAACATGTACAGTATTACTAAAGAGTATGATATTTCAATAGCTGTACATATAAATACTAGACATAGAGGTAACATTAATGTCATCCATTTCACAGCTATGCAGATAGTATTAAGAAAAATATTAGAAGTGGTGATTTGAACAATGAACTTCTAAAAAGAGACGCAAAATGGATATACACATTGAAAACTAAGAAACCACTAGGCCTCAATGAGGGATTCACTTTCTCCCCATTTATTTGAAATATTTCTAATACTCTGATACTGATCCTGTATGCATGGTTATATTTTATTTAGGCTCTGAATTCCAATGCTGTCAAACACTTTTCATTGATAAAATATAATGTCAATCTATCCAGGAAAATACATAAATTACTGTGAGGTAATAAAATGTAAATATTTAGAACATTAAAAAAAAAATTACACTCATGGATTTAAAACAATATTTTTATTTGGAAGTGTGTTTTATATGCCATTCAAGTGTGTTAAACATGTAATTTATTAAAATCTTGCAAATCATTATAATAAAACCTTAAAATTTGACTTAGGTATTGGTATAAATAAATATATTATTTAAGGCTTATTAAAGTGTATTCTCCTAATGTATTTTATACATTATTGTTAAATGGTTAAAATGTATCTTTTCTCTATATAATTGAGTATGTGACAATAAGATCACCACACATTAAAATCCCACTCAATAATATCATAGTGGTGCCTCATACAAAATATCTAACGTAGGCTGACATAGTATATGAGGAAGTGTGCTAATAACTATCACACTCTTATTATATCTCTTAGGTCCAAAACTAAGATTAGAACATACACTCAAATCCTATATATAACTGATGTTAGATAGAAGAAGAAATATAACTATTCTAAATCGCCAATATTCAATTGTTTTAAATCCGATTACGTTGTCATAGCAACCAACATCTTTATATATCGCTGAGTAACAGCGCCTCGTGACCCCAGATGAAAGTAAGAAACGTGCGTCGAGTGTGACGCTGGCTACGTGGCTCCTGTTGGTGATGTCATTAGATGGTGCCTAACTAGGACCACGCAAGTTAGTGTTAGCTGGTGTTCCTCTTTACTCTATACTAGGGCAATATTGCAAATAGAGTGAGAAATTAGATGAATATTAATAGAGGAATTCACATGATCCAGTTCTACCACTACTGAAGTCCTTTCAAATAAGCTGAAAACTTTATATGTATAGAAAAAGCAATCCTATTTATCCAAATAGAAAATTAGCACTAGTTGCACTTTATAATTAATTATATTTATAATTAATTATATCTTTCATATATATCTATCAATTATAAGCAATAATTTTTCCCTAGCACTTTATTTCATTAATTTTTTTATACATGGATCAATTTCTGTCTGCACTAAGCACTTTATTGAGCACCTAATTACTATTTGGTAAAACTATAGGACGCATATGCTCTTTGAATTATATCTCTAATGCGAATATAATCCACTATATGGACTTCAACCTAATTTATTCATACAGTTTCCTAGTTTCATGTTTTTAACTTATTGATTTTATTTATGCATAATAAAAGTTACATTTTAAATGTTTTCTATTCTCCTCGGGGAGACTGGGTAAGGGTGTGCCCCATCAAAAGGGGTCTTTTCTATATCTCTTTACTCGTTTAAACTGGCTATATCTACCCCAGGGAGCATCCCTAAAAGACTTATAATAACTAAAACCAATAACTTAAAACCATCACATCACTTATGATATGATGATGAAGAGGGGAGGAGAGAGACAGGGGAGACGGTGGATGAGAAACATGGGGAGGAGAGAGACGTGGAGGGCGGAAAGAGACAGGGGAGGGGGGGAGAAAAATGGGGGGGAGAGAGACAGGGGAGAGGGTGAGAGAGATACATGGGGAAAGAGACAGGGGAGATGGTGGGAGAGAGACAGGGGAGAAGGGGGAAGAGTCAGGCGAGCGGGTGGCAGAGAAACATGGGTGAAGAGAGATAGCCATGGGGGAGAGAGACAGGGGAGAGGGTGGGAGAGAGACATGGGGGGAAGAGAGAAGGAGGGGAAGGGGAAAGAGAGAAGGAGGGGAGGGGGAGAGAGAAGGAGGGAGAGAGACAGACGGGGGAGAGAAAAGAAGTGTGGGAGAGACAAATGGAGGGAGAGAGGGAGAAAGAGGAAGAGAGAGAGAGAAGGAGGGATAGAGAGAAAGAGATAGGCCACAGAGAAAGAGAGGGCATAAAGACAGAGAGATGGTGCACAGGGAGAGGGAGAGAGCGCAGAGAGAGAGAGGGAGAGGGTGCACAGAGAGAGAGAGGGTGCACAGAGAGACAGAGGGTGCACAGAGAGAGAGAAGGGTGCACAGAGAGAGAGGGCACAAAGAGAGAGAGAGAGAGGGCACACAGAGAGAGGGGGCACACAGAGAAAGAAAGTGGGCGCACAGAGAGATAGGGCGCAGAGAGAGAGACAGAACATATCATATATGATACCGTCATTTATGATGGGCAAGTTAGTAGTGGATAAATAATGATCAGATCATGAGCCCTTGACAAAACAGAGAGAGAAACCTGTTGGGACGTGTGGCCTATTGATGTCAGCAATATGCAACCTGCTGTTGGTGAACCCCTCTAAGCTTTCCAGTACATGCGTACTAGTGGAGGGAACAAATCCAAGGGCATACTTGGGACTCACAGCTAAGACTAGGTAAAACTGCACACAAAACATTGATGTACTTGTTTAATGGCAATTGTTTGTTTCTAATGAAGTGAAGTTAAAGCCTTTAATGCAATTGGCTACAGGGACCCCAGGGGGAGCACTGGGGAACTACAGGGGCCTAGGGGCCACAGAAGACCCGCAGGGGCCACCAAGGATGTCCGCCGGGGCCTCTCAGAGACCAGGGGCGTTGGTGCCTTGCACCGTTTGCACACCATTTGGGTGCACATATTGCTGAAATTTGAATTGTTGTTACTTTTTGTGAAACATTTTGGTGCTAGAAATATGTTTCTAAAAAGGTGGAAAGGGATTTTTAACTCTCAAAGATTTTGTAGGTATGTTTAATAATATATAATAATTAAACATCTTTGACTGTTGTGTCAATAAATGTACTTTTCTATGTTTATGGCTCTGTATCTGTTACTGAGACTATTTATACCATTGCTACTTATAAACATTTAAGGAGCCAAAAGTTTGTTTAGGAGTTCCAGGCTGTTGCATATGGAGTGGGCCCAGAGTTTTCTGGTGATGGCTGGCCATGATTGCACTTACTGATCATAGCGTCCCTATTCCAGATAATTTCGATATTATGTGGCTTTTCTCGCTATTGCATAAACTGCCTTCAGATTATCACTTCTCTAAATTATTGAAATAGTAAATTTAAAATATTGACGAAATCCATAGAACTCTGGAAACATCAAAAAATGACATGTAGTAAGCATAAAATGAAGGAAGTACTAGACAAGGGAGTCCGATTCTGGCTTTAGTAGGTGACAAGACTATAGAGAAGACAACATGTGCAAAATAAGATTTAATTATTCTAGTGGTCATTCTGGTGCTGATATGGGTTTGTATATGGTTTCTGACTCTTGGAGATCTTGTTTCTTTCATTAGTTATATCTCCATTGATCTTATTGGACCTATTTAGGAAATTCATATTTGAAAAAGATTTTCCATTGTGGTATTCTCAAAATGATAGCCCTCTGATCCTTATCAGGAATTGCGTAAGCATATATCATGCTGTGATCATTCACCAGCAATTCATAAGTTATATTGCTCAAGTCTTTCTCAAGGCAGAATTTGAGGTAAAACATAGTAAAAAAAAAGTTGTTTTGGCACAAATTCCCCATAAATAAGATATTTAGCTTCATGCACAGGACATGTTCCTTTCACATTGGGTGCATGTAATTTTAGCTTCCAATAAACCATTCAAAATTCCTATATTCTCTTTTAATAAACTACAGAAGTAGATTCTGAAGACATATTAGAACCAACTGGGCAATTTAACCATTATTATTTAAATTCAAATTTATGCTTAATTACAGCCTTATTAAATTGCGATTTGGCCAATTGAATAGGGCTCTATATAAGCACAGAGCATATTTCTTCACAGAAGTTTTTAGTTAGTGAAGACCTTGCTTTTAGATAGAAGTTCACTAACTAAAAACTTCTGTAAAAAAATATGCTCTTTGCTTATATAGAGCCCTATTCAATTGGCCGAATTGCAATTTAATAAGGCTATTAATCTGCAGCAGTGGCCTTATCCCTACCACTTCTGCGTGAACACTATCAACCTTATTAAATTGCAATTTGGCAAATTCTAAAGGGCTCTATATGAGCACGGAGCATATTTTTTTCTACAGAAGTTTTTAGTCCGTGAACTTCTATCCAAAAGCAAGGTCTCCACTAACTAAAAACTTATGTAAAAAAAATAGGCTCTGTGTTTATATAGAGCCCTATTCAATTGGCCGAATCGCAATTTAATAAGGCTGTATTTCACTACCCTTTTCTTAAATAAAATTGTCTCTGAATACCCTCTTACTTCAAGTGATGATTCCTTGTTTTTGCTTTACTCTTTTTCAGATCAATGCTTTTTTATTAAATAAGATCATACATTTGATGTTTTTAGCACTTCACCCTCTCTTCTCCAATATTAAGGCCATCATCTTCCCTTACAAATGCTCTATTTTAGTCCAAGTGCCTTGTTATACAGTAATATAATATGATATTCTTAATAATAATAAATGCACATACTAGTTTAGTCTTAACCCAAGCACATTCTTCCTTTCTAAACCAAACATTATTTTATTCCCCTCTAACACTAACATTTCAAGTAGTCCATTATTTGCATTCACTGGGAAAATGTAATCACTTTCTGCATCATTGAAATTCTGCTGTGGATCAGATAATTTGTAAAATTTCAAAAACAAATCATTGTATAATTTAATTCACACTAAGGGCACCTTTCAGTGTAGCGAGGCCATATTATATTGTGCAATTGTTATACACATCTCTGAAGGATTAGCACACATCCAGAAAGGACAATGGTTTGAAGCAAATTGATTCATTAATTCTTCTATAATTTTGTGCAGCAGATTGACCTCTATAACCACAGCACATGCTTTCTCTGCCCAGCATTTGATTGCTTATTCTCCTTGTATAAAAATGCCCATTTTTTGCTGGTTCGTGCCATTTTCCTCCCTAATGCAACTGATGCTCCAAGGTCTCGTTGAGAGCTCATTTCTAATCTTGTTTGCAAATCTGAATCTGTAACTTTCAGCTGCTCACACACAGATTACTTTCAATGCTTGGATTTTTTTTGCACTGCAGTTTTTCAGTTTGAGATTTATTCCCTAATATTGTGAGCCTTCTTTCATTAGCAATTCAGATGTTTAAATTAGGATATTTATTTAATTTGTATGGTTCTTCTAATAAGGCCAGGGGATTTTGGAGACTTGATGGGGAAAAGGGGCCAAAGTATTTTGACAGAAATCGTTCTATATGCACACTAGCCCCTATTCCACCATATGTGCTAAATTAGGTAAATGTATTAATAGTTTGGCAAGAACCATATTTTAAAAACATGATATTAACAGTGTTCTGGCGTATTATATAATTTTGCATGATCTATTTCCATATTGCTATACCACCCTTCTCTTTAATTAATGACCTCCTATAGTCTTATGCAGGGGCTGTGAACCTTATGTAAAAGCATACGTTATCTGTAGGTAAGTATATGCTTTGTTGATGTTCAGTCATGTCCAACTCTCTGCAACCATATGGACTGCATTCTGTGAGGTACAATCATGGCTCTAGTTGTGCTTTGCCAAGGTTATCTTGGCAAATATACTGGAGTGGGTTGCCAGTTACTTCTCCAGTGGACCGCAATTTGTCTGACATCTCTGCTGTGATCTGACCATCTTGGGTGACCCTGCATGTTATAGCTCACAACTTCATTGAGGTACACAAGTCCCTTCACCACAACAAGTTAGCAACCCAGAAGGGAAAGTTTATGTTTTCAAATATATGCAATATGCTCAGTCATTATAATGATTATAATTTTAATGGTGGATGTACAAAAAGTATATAAAACACCTATAATAATAAAATATAATAGATAAAAAGAGCACTTATATTATAAAAAAAAATAAGGTGCCTGTAACAAAGAACTTATATTTTAAAAGACATCACATTTGTGAAATATGAACAAATTGACAACATTAAAAACTATGTAAACCAGGAGCATGCACTCATTTTTATAGAACAATTTTTAGCTGATTATGCTTGTATCCCAGCCTGTAGCCTGAGAGGGAGAGAGATATTTTGTTAAATTTAGTCATCTTGGCTATTTATAGGGACAGCATTTCAAAAGTACTCATTTGAGGTATTATCGGCATCCAAGGTTCCCTCCATTCCTCCCAGGTGTCTAATGCTGTAGAAAACAATAGTTATATTTATTCATATTATACTTTCTACATACGTTATCAAGGTATGTTGTACATAAGAACTTGATATTTTGCTGAGCTAGTGATGGTAGCATGAATGCAGTAGCTTCCATGGTGATGAAGTATTGCTATTGTGTGGCAGAACTGCTGAATTTGATGATGAATTGGGAATTTATTTTGCAGACTGATTACGAAGGTGAGCGTTAGGAGGTTCCAGAGATATAGAGTAGTAGAAATATATGACTTGAAAGGAGGCCACAAGCACCATGAGCAAAGACAACATGTAGAAGCACACCAAAAAATCTGAACAAATCTGATGAGATGAGAAGGATCAGGGGAGAACTTTGAAATTGTAGAGGATTGTATTGGCGCCTTGTTTGAAGCAAGGAGGATAATAATACAGTAGCTACTGCTTGAGACACAATGGGGACGGTATAGCTAATAAAAGGACATCTATAAGATTTAGAAGTAGCATAACAGGGAAGCGAAAAGCAATACTTTTTTATTAAGTAAAAAAAAGAAAAAGACAGAACATTCTATTATGCTGCCGAAGCAAAAGGTGGACATTTAGTTTAAGCCATAAAGCTAGAGAACAACTATTTTCATGGAACAGAAATACATATTTAAGCTAAAATTAGATATAGACACTTTCATTTGCTAAGATGTAAGGTATATTGTTTTCAGTGTTGCTGGTACTCACAAGTTCAGACAAAGTTGACTGAAGAGTACCGGGTTATCCATTTATAATGCTACGTTGTCACCTGAGGATGATGTTATGTCAGATTTCAGCAGTTAATTGGTATCACAGGTTAGAAGATGTTTTAAAATGTTAACTAAATTCAGTTTGTTCACAGAAGTATATAAAGTTATGTGCATCTTGATGATTTGAAATGCTTGAATATGTCATGCCCCCTACTCGGGCTCCAGTGAGTCATTTCCAAATTTACTGTAATAATGGAGAGTATCCAAATTAACTCATTACTCTCATTGATGTATTATATGGAAACACATTGTAAAGAGCTTGGCTTCTTAATGTGAATATACAACCTCTACTTTTGTATTTAATTTTGCTTTCATTATGACAGACATATTGTCTCCATTTCTTCCTAAATGGATTAGAAACCTTGGGAGTAATGGGACAAAAAGTGGATTTTCAATCTCTATAGAGTTTTGTTTAAAAACTGCCACTTCATATAACCCATTGGTAATAGAATTGAATGGAAGAGTAAGCCTCCATAGGAAAACTCTTTCCATCAAGCCACAGACAAGCTAGCAGTCCCCCCATGATATAATCACAATCAGGATCATCTAAATATAAAGTAACAAGTAAAATAGTAAATTATTTTCTCAATTTCTGTGTGTTTCATATATTTGCTTTGGAAACTTGCCTTCTTGTATGTAACCTTTGATATGGAAAGGCTGGACAAATCTGATTATTATTATTATTATTATCATTTATTTGTAATGCACCAACATATTGCGTAGTGCTATACATAAGTTAAATTCCAGGCAAGGACAAATTCAAAATTAACACATTGCAAAGAATGGAGGGCCCTGTTTTTGAGCTTGGAATCCGGTTTCCATAGTCCTTACCCCAAAGCACCTTGCAGGATTGAAACTTGCAGACTTAAAATCTAAAGGTTAAGGCTTGTGTGTGGTACAGGAGGGAGAAAGAAGTATTGTGCGTGTTAGGGTGGAAGGTTTTAGGCTTCTTTAAAGAGATGTGTTTTTAGTGAGGTTTTGAAGGCTTTGAGGCAGGAGGATAGTCTGGTGGAGAGAGGCAAGGAGTTCCAGAGAATTGGGGCAGAACGAGAAAAGTACTGGAGACGGGAGTGAGAGGAGGTGACAAGAGTGGTAGAAAGAAGAAGGTCGTTAGCAGAATGAATAGGGCGTGTGTGGGCATATTTGGAGATGAGAGCAGATATGTACTGGGTGCACTTTTGTTGATGGCTTTGTAAGTTAGCTCATGATTTTACATTTTATTCTGGAGGCTTAGGGATGCCAATGGAGTGATTAGCAAAGAGGTGCTGCCGACAGTGAATGTTATGTACGGAAGATAAGTCTGGCGGAGACATTCATTATGGATTGAAGTGAGGAAAGGCGGGTTGCGGGCAGCCCAACAAGAAGCGAGTTGCAGTAGTCGAAAAGAGAAATGATGAGAGAGTGTATTAGAATCTTAGTTGTGTCTTGTGTAAGGTATTGGCATATTTTGGAAATGTTTTTTAGATGGAGAAGACAAGATCTTGTTAGTGACTGTATGTGAGGGATGAAATAGAGGGCAGGGTCCAGTAGAACCCCAGGGCAACGGGCTTGGAAGGTGGGAGTGATAATGGCGTTGTTGACAGTGAGAGCAATGTGAGGAATTGAAGCTGTAGTAGAGGGTGGGAAGATTAGGCGTTCAGTCTTAGACATGTTGAGTTTTAGATGGTGGGCAGATATCCAAGAGAACATTCTAGAGAGGCAGTTGGAGATGTGCGTTAGAAGAGAGGGTATAGCTCAGGTGCTGAGAGGTAGATTTGAGTGGATTTCTGCATAGAGATGATACTGAAACCCAAAAGAGTTTATTAGGGTACCAAGTGAGGATGGATAAGAGGAGGGGGCCTAGGCCTGATCCTTGGGGCACGCCAACAGACAGTGGGTGAGGAGAAGAAGAGGTGCCAGAGAAGGAGACTCTGAATGATCGATCTTGTAGGTATGATGAGAACCATGAGAGAGCAGTGTCTCAAATGCTGAGGGAGGAGAGAATATGGAGTAGAAGCGGATGGTCAACAGTGTCAAAGGCAGCAGAGAGATCCAGAAGAAGTAGAATGGAAAAGTGACCTTTTGACTTGGCGGTGAGCAGGTCATTGGTGACTTTTGTGAGAGCTGTCTCAGTGGAGTGTTGGGGCCGGAAGCCGTATTGGAAGGTGTCAAGAAGGGAGTTAGAGGAAATAAAACTGGAAAGGCGGGTATAGACGAGCTGCTCCAGCAGTTTGAAAGCCAGGGGAAGTAGAGAGATAGATGCAACAACAGAGTCAGATAAGGGTTTCTAAAGAGTGGGTGTAATTATGGCATGTTTTAGAGAAGATGGAAACATGCCAGTATTTAGGGAAAGGTTGAAGATGTGCGTGAGAGACAATTTGATCTAGACACTTGGGCTCCTAATTAATTGAAAGCCATCAGTTGCCTTCATACTGGCTGTAAGTCTTGAGATTTGTAAGGCTTGAAATTTGCAACAGTTAGAGAGAGATTCAATTGGTCAAATCTGCAGCTACCTGACTGAAAGCCCAAACAGTAAACCATGCACCCATAAGTAGCATGATCAATTAAGCAAGACCATAACTACCGATGTAGAAACAGCCAATAGTAAATTAAACCGTCATCATGACGTCAGTAAAACATGGAGGTTAAACGTCAATCAATTAGCATTTAGAAGTCCGATATGAGATCGGACTCGCAATCCGGCAATGTACAATATAATAAAAATTAATGACGATACTGTTCTATAACATGTGGTTGGTCTGATATATATTAACTCCTTCATTACTGAGATTGATATAACATGAAAATAAAACATAAACAAATGTATTACAGATTTGTGAGCTTGAGACTGTTGTGCAATTAATTATAATGTCTTTCATCACTTTCACCATATTTTAAAGTGCAGTATTGAATTTTTATTTGCATTTACAGTGCTACAAACAGCTGTTTAACCCCCTTGTGGGTCCTTTCTGGTACTCATAAGATTTTCTTATATATTAGCCATTTACAAATGTGAGAACAATTGCGGGCTTAAGGAATTGTAGCAATTGAATAGCGATTTGCGATTTCAGCGATCGTAACATTGAAAGATCAAAGGCTTAGCTGGGTTGGAGTTACAATTTTAACAACCGCTGGGATTTTCAGCCCATAACCCGCAAATCGTTTGCGGGTAGCGAAAAGACGCCAATTGAATAGCAAATTAGTTTACGGGCTCCATTACAGGTTCCCGTAACTACAATTTGCTCAATTAAATAGGGACCTTGGTGTGTTTTTTAATCACCAATTGAGTAGTAAATTGATCCAAGTTATGTGTCCTACCTATTGTTATTTGATGTCACATGGAACTTTTTTCACTTCATGGTTGTGATTTGAAACCCATGACTTATGCAAACTTGAGATCAGGAAAGGACATTGTAGTAGCTCTGAGACTCAAGGGATACAGGAAACACGGCCCATGACACTATCACATGTACACCATTATTTCTAATATTACACCTAATAAATGCACTACTAGCTGTATATGCCAACTACCCACTGTGCACATACAAACTTCCTATGTATCCAAAGATCACTGGACACTAAAATGGTAGTTTCCACAGCTGCATACAAATGCAATAAATTAAAGGCTGTATTATTTTTTACATCATATTTTCTACGTAGTTCTCAAAAAATGTTCAATTTTTAGCTACAAATAAATGTCACTTTTTCACATAACTACCACTAAATAGATGCTGTTATAAATTCTATGGCCCTCATTCAATTGCGATTTGGCCAATTGAATAGGGCTCTAAATAAGCACATAGCATATTTTTTTAAAAGAAGTTTTTAGTTAGTGAAAATCTTGCTTTTGGATAGATATTTACTAACTAAAAACTTCTTTAAAAAAAAATATGTTATGTGCTTATTTAGAGCCCAATTCAATTGGCCAAGATGCAATTGAATGAGGGCCTATGTGTGCTCATCACTATTTAACACTTCTACTTCCTGCCATGATGAGACCTATATATCAAAAGTCATAAAAAATTGCAAACATTGCATGAAATAATGCTTCTCAAGTGATCAATATTCAGTCTATTGTTTGTTCTGCTCCAGCCACTTTTTTATCTACATTTTCTCTGCATATTTAGGTTTTGTTCCTTCTAATACATCTTAACTGAGCAATGAGCAGTGATTTTCAACTTTTTTTTTCTCTATTGCAGGAAATAGCAAATTATATATAAAACCATGGCAAAACTGATATACGGGCTTATCTCATACAGAAACACATTTGAAGAATTGTTTCACTGCCGTCCTACCAAGAATTAGATTAGCTTTAATGTAGCTAGATGTATCACCCTTTTGTACTGCTGCCTTTTTGGTAAAGCCGCAAAAAAATAACTGGTACAGCGATATGAAAAAAGTAAATGGCCTGAAACAAAAAGGGAGATAAAGATGCAGACTAGGCAACTTCAGAGTAAATACTGAGACAAATGAACTGACAGATAACATGCATATTAATGAGGCTGAAAGATTTTCTATAGAAATCTATTATTATGATTCTTTGAAAGCTTCCACTTCCATTGGTAGGATTATAAATGCCTATAGAATAGTAATGCTTCCCATGGGAAGTGGAATAAGCTAAGTGAAAGGTGTTTCATTTATCAGAGGGCTTCATAAACAGAAAATTGTTTTTTTTAATCAAAACAAGCATGTGCGCTCTGATAATATTGCAGATAAAAGTAAATCCTTCACAGGCATGTTTATTATCAGGTAAAGGAACCTGCGCTTATTAGTTCGCTAGGGTAAAATGCAAATATAAGCATTGTTTTAATGTGAGTGCTGGGCAGTTTTTCAGCGAATAATCATTAGATCGGTTCTTTACAGGTACTTGTAAATTTCCTGCTCTCATAGTCAAGCTGTGATAAAGTTAATGGCTTGTGTTCACTCCTTCAGGCAGACATAGCTATTGAAAAACAAGAACTTTAGTAGTTTCACTTGCTTTTATATTATCAGTGTAGACTGTTGTCCCAAGTGACTTTTACTCCATACCCAATAAACTGCCAATTTCCTTTTCTCCAAACAACTGCAGAGAGAATGTTCTGGGAAATATAGGATTGCATTACAAACAGCAGACCTGTAAATTCAGAACATATTTCATATTCTTCGAATAGCACTGTATATACAGGCGGTCCCAGGGTTAGAGATGCCGTCTTTGTATGTAACTTGGATCCCTGATGAATAATAATAATATTAATACTATAATGACTCATGTGATAATAATAATACAGTGTAATTTTGTGATAATAATAATAATATATCTGTACTGTAATAATAATTTACAGAAACTATTGCTCTTTTAACTAAAACACACATAACATAAGCACAAACTTAAGAGCCTGTTCTTAAGTATGGGACGTAAACCAGGCACCTACTATATATATACACAGCACACAAAACGGGTAGGAGATTTCAACCTGCCATTGCACTTTAAAATGTAATATATATACAAACTATATCACTATAATAGTTGTGAGCATACGAGTTGTTGCCAGCAACTGTGGCCCTCGCAAACTTTACGTCGTAATGCAAACAAAATACCAGACACGTTACGACCCATTACGACCTCGCAAAAAACGTCTGCAACACGCGCACATCAAAACAGCAAAAATCCAACAAATACACACAACAAATACATAAAAAGCTTACTTACAGGAAGAGGGAGCATCCAGGACCTCGAAAACTAAATTTACACCTCAATTTAACTGAAATTAAAGCAGTTTAGACACTAAAAAATTATCTAAGCAAGAGAAAAAATGGGCGCAGAAAAAAACGAAAACGAGGCTACAGCAGTCTAAAGACGCAAAACACCACCAAACATCTACGTATTTGCCGAAAAACACCTACGAGATTAGAAAACAAGGACGCAACACGCGCAACCCCAAAAACATTACAAACACAACAAATACAAACAACAAACACATAAAAAGGTTACTCACAGCAAGGGGGGGCACCGAGGACCTCTGCAAGTGAAGTTACACCTCCATTTAAGCACAAATTTCGGAGTTTAGATACCCAAAAATCACCTAAGCAAGAGAAAAAATGGCAGCTGAACAAAACAAAAACGAAGCTAAAGGTCCCTAAACATGCAAAACACTACCATAAACACGCAAAACACCACCAAACACCTACGCATATTCCGAAAAAGCCCACCAAACAGCGACAGATATTCCGAAAAACTTGCACGACATAGAAAACGAAGATTAAGAAAAACTTGCACGACATCCAAAACGAACAACGCTACATCAGCCACATTATATACACCAAACACCCTTGGCTCACCTACACTTTCATTGCCGTCATTTTTTGACGGGCAATATTCTAGTAATATTATATTGTGCTGATGTACATTTACACTGAAAATGTGCTTGCTTTCGCAGGAAGTGCAAAACTTTACCCCAAACCTTGCTAGTAATGCTGTACAGCAAATATGTAGCTATAGCAAAGCCAGGTGCAGGCTTTGCTACACTCTAAAATATATAGGAAGAACTCTAGCTCAAAGATAGTAGCAAAAACAAGGAATTATCAGTGCAAGTTTTCTTGCAAAAGATCAGCCTTTTAATAACAATACTTTGAAACGTCATTAATACTGATCTTTGCTACTTTTAGTTTTGAAGCTGGACCATTACAATGAACCTTTAATGGATGCAAAACAAAATGTTCACAATTTGTCTGTTTAGTAGGCCAATAAAAAATATACTATAATAAAGTACTGACACTTAAAGGTTTAATTTATTAGGAAATGCTGTCCAAATTGTGCATTTTCTAATGGTTTAACCTGTAGACATACCTACTTTTATAAATGTAGTAAGGTGTTTCAAGGTGAATTTGTATTCAATATATTTATAGCAGACAAGGTATAAAACATTGAGACCTTGAGATCAGTACAAAGGAAACCTTAATACGAATAATAGTTTAGCATGCTTTCTTAAGTCTTTTTTTGAGCAAATGTTTTTAGGAAGTAAAAAAATAAATATGTCATTTAAATTTAATTTAATTTTTAGTACTTTCTCACAGTACCCCTAAACCTTCCACCTTCAGACTTCAAATCATGACCTCTTGACCAGCTGTTCATAAAGAACATATTATAAGTATGGGACTTCATTGGTTCTATAAAGGTGGTCAAGTTGTTGGAGAATATGACGGATAATTCAGCAGCTACATTTAAAAAAAGGATTATGTAGTAAAACTAGAATATTTGCTTTTTTCAATAAAGATTTGTGAAAGAGGGAGGGCAGAAAGCTAACTTGGAGAGTCCACAAATATAGTATTAATTTTCAGTGCCTTCTACATAGTGAAACATAGCAAGTCTCCGACATATTGATACCATCAATAGGCTCAGTTAGGGTTCGATAGGCCCAGTCAGAGTTAGATAGGTCTAGAAGGGGTTAAATAGGCTCAGTTAGGGTTATTAGGTCCAGTTAGAGTTACATGGGTCTAGAAGGGGTTAAATAGGCCCAGTTAGGGTTAAATAAGATTTAGTATGGGTTAATGGAGTATATTTAGAGTTAAGGGGTTAATAGGGTATAGTTAGGTTTAATAGTGTAGTGTAGTGCTTAGACTTTGTCATGAGGGTCCTGGAGGACCCTCATGTCACTTATAGGGTTAACCTATGGGTTAATAGTGTCCTATAGGGGTCGAAATATAGACCCCTTTTGGACTGAGGGGTTCATTTTAGTCTCATGGGGGTCTATATTGATCTATATTTTAGGTGCTGGGGGGGTTTAGGGGTGATGTAAGGACACTGTAGGGGCACTGCAGAAGTTCTGTTTGGGTCCCCTGCCGCCAGCGGGGGGCTTAATTGGAGCAGTCGCAAGGGCTTCACAGCCCTTGTGACAGCTCCACGGTGGAAGTAAGCTGCGGCTGTTTTTTATAGTTATGCAGGGTTGGCGGAAGGGTTGTCGGAGGATTTGAATATGGTAGGCAGGGTGCCGGCCACAAGCCGGCCGGAGCTGTCAGCCTCAAGGGATTAGAATACAATGCCTATTTTTTGCAATGCCTATAAAAAATATATGCCTTAATAACACAATGAAATTTTGGACTTCAACGCAAAACAGACATCCAAACTCAAAAGAAAAACTAGGGATTAGGAGGAGCCCATGGCAAGGGATAGCATAGAAGATAAGTCTTAGGAAGATCCTACTGCCTGGAAGGCTCTCTGATAGAAGCACCAAAGCTTACTAAATTTCCTATTATAAATAGAAGGAAAAAGAAAAATTGTACTCACATGCCTCTGAGGAAACCACCATAGTGGTGAAATGTAGATTGGGCTTTTTGCAAACTAAGTTACTTTAGCAAGTTCAGTTATGAATACAATAGATATACTTGTGAGGTGCCCAAGAGGGCATTAGGAAGGACTAAGCAATACTATTCCTGAATGTTACAGCCTGCAAGAAATAAATGTATGTATTGAAAACTGACAGCAGCGCACTTCCAAATATGATACTTTATGTGTAGACACATTCTTTGATTTCGACCTACCCTACTTTCCATTTCTTTTTCAATGAAAGGACTTTCAAAAACGATCATACATCCAATTTTTCTTTTTCCTTCTATTTATAGTTGGATATTAACTAAGCTTTGGAGATTCTGTTAGAGACCCTCACAGGCAGAAGGACCCACAGAGATCATAAATCTTATATTCTGTGCTATCCCTTGTCATTGGCTTCATCCTATTCCCCATTTTGTCTTTTGATATCCCTAAGTACAATCATAGGTAGAGGGTTGTTGGTACATGTCATGGATGAGAATAAGCCAGTTGGTCAGGTGATATCTGTAAGTTTTAGGGGCTGCTGGTGTTAGGGTTATAGGTGATAATCTTCTTTGAAAAGATGGGGTTTTAAAAGATTACTTAAAGCTTTAAATGCTAAGGGATTGTCTGACAGAGTGAGGTATTACAAAGGTCAGGAAAGGCATTGGAGAAGTTCTCTAGGCATTAGTAGGTAAAATAGCGATGTGGACAGGAGAGATCAGAGCAGACATGTAAGGTGGTGCAGAACATATACATCTATATAAACATGTATTTACTTTTCCAGGACTTTATATTTGTTAGGGAAGGTTGGAAGTTAGAAAAGATAAACGGATAAAACGGATTGGTACCCGGAAAAGAGCAGTAATACTTTGCTTCAACTCAAATAAAAGCACAGAGAACTATTTATCAAATCGAATGACATGGCTGTCAGACGATCATCTAGATTAGGTCAGTAATATGGTTGAATAAGGATAGCATTTTCACCAGATCCAAGGTTATCTAGATTATGTCAAGTGTAATAAAAAACAATCCCTCACTACTGTAACACTATAAGCTGAAATAAAAAAGTAAATACAATAAAAGGGACATTTTTGCCCCATCTCAAAACTGTATTTAAAGCAATTATTGGAGATCATGAAACACTGGCTGTTCATTAGACTAGCCATTATTTCCTAAACTCAGTCATTTTAGGACACAACTATAACCTGATCTCCATGTAGTGTAATATGCGATTACGCAGCTCATTATGCTAATTTGGGCACAGAGTACCAATTTAGTTTAGGAGCTGAACCAAGCTGCATTATAATATGGAGTCTGATCATTTTCACCACCACAGTTTATTTGTAATTAGGGATATCCTATTTGGGACTTGAGTCTATAATCTGTTGATTATCTTGTTATCGCAAGGTTATTTTGAACATGAAAAATAGTACTTACCCCTTCCTATAATTCCTGTTTTTGTCTATAAATCATTATAATAATACCCAGCCAGGCTAAACTGTCTTTGCAGCTTGAGCCTCGCTTAGCCCCCACAATGCAATGTAACAGGTTACAGATGTGAGACATGGCAGCACCGAGGGAAGTATACAGGGAAGGGGATCCAGAAGCCGGTAAGCTGCTAGATGGTTGAACACGTGAAACGTACATTTTATATGTATATGATAATTACATTGAAGAGGAAAAAAATATTAAGTAAACCTATTTAGAACATTTATAGAAGATTAACTAAATTTTCCTGAAGTGTCTCCTTAAACCATTTATTAGGTACATTTTAAATGTGTGTATCCAAAGCTCAACCTATTATTTATTTTTTACATATAAAATATCACATAAATGTAATTCTAGTTATGAATAATATGCAGTAATAATTAATAGGACAGTAGTGTTTAGATATTATTTGGATTCAGATATATACTGGCTTCAATATAATACTTCTGTTGTAAACACTATATATGTCTGTGTTTATTCATGTACATCTTTAACTATAATTATTATGAAATTCCCAATAGTATACATGATCAAAATGTATAACAGACGTTATGTATAATTTTTACGTGATAGATTTGTTCTTTTTTAATAGGCTGTACAAGAAAAGGTTTAGCCCTCATTCACAAGGGATGAAGAATGCTTGAATAATCTGATGGTAACAAATCATAATTAAGTAATATAATTATTGTTTGTAAGGTTTACTGGGGCAGATTATAAATTAATTCAGATAGATTTTATGGATCCATGGTAGAAGGTCTACATTAATTATGTTTTCGTCAGTCTGTTCCTCTTATGAGTAATGTAAATAAATATCAATCTTCCCATTGATTTATTTACAGTATGTTGCAATGAGCTCCCCTACTATATAAAGCATCTGTCACCGGAAGCATATGGGAAGTATTCAAGCTTCTAGAAGCAATATCATTTAATACCCTGTCTCAATATATTGTTTGTCTGCCGTCCAGCTAATGTCTGGCCTGCATACTGAAAAATTAAATCAAAAACTGGGGTTAGGTGTTATAGTATTTAATCTAGTCTACACTGACCTGCCTGAAAACACATTGTACAGCATATATTAACACCTATTGAATATCTTGTATAGTGTAGCAACTTCAGGTACCACGGTCAAGTTGTTTATATATATGTTCTGAATAATTTAACTCGACAAAGGACAACATGTTTTCATAAGGGAAAAAAATAAAAAGGAAAAAATAAACACAACCTTCACATTTTTAATAATTAGATGCAATCATTCTTTAATGCAGGGATCCATTGCCTTCTCTGACCTGATTATGAGCCCCATTCCAATCGGATACATAGCTGCGCAAAAATAGTTTCTCCTAACTGTGGGAGTTTGTTTTGTGCAAGTTACATAGCCATTCCATGCTACACACACTAAGAGCCTGATTCAATTTAAAGCCGCATCTCAGAGGATCCGGGCAGTATGTCTGCGGGTGTGTTGCAGGCTTCCATTTATCTCCGATTCCGGAGCCATTCAATTGATCAAGCCCTCAAGTTACTGGCCCAAAGCCATGCACTGGTTTGTAGCAATTCAGGGCAGGAACATGATCAATTAAGCAAGACCATAACCTCCCATTTTGAATTAGCCAATAGAAAATGAGACCGTCATTATTACGACAGTAAAATATGGAGGTTACATGTCAATCAATTAGGTTCTGGGGTCCGATATGTAATGGGACTTGCAAAACTGCAAATTACAGAATTCTGAAAATGAATGCCAATACTGTTCTAGTCAATATGGGTGGCCTGATATGTATTAACTCATTGATTCCCAAGATAAATTTTATTTACTGACGATTTTGCAAGCCTGAGACTGTTGTGCAATTCATTCTATTGTCTTTGATGCTTTCCCATAATTTACAGTGCAGTAGTGATTTTTTATTTGCATTTACAGTGCTACGAACAGGTGTTTAACCGCCTTGCGGGTCCTCTCTAGCTCTCGTAGGATTTCCTCCATTTGCCATTTTACGGGTTTGAAACTATTTTGCGGGCTTGTGAAATTGGAGCAATTAAATAGTGATTCGCAATTTTTAGCCATCGTAACTCTTGCAGAATTGAAAGCTCAAAGACTTTGGGAGGCTGTAAATTCCGGGTTTAACCATCGCAAAGTTTTCAAGTCCGTAACCCGTAAACCGGTTGGAGCCCGCAAAAAGACGCCAATTGAATAGAAAATTAACTTGCAGCCTCACTTATGGGCTACAGTAACTTGTGATAGTTCAATTGATTCGGGCTCTAAGTAAACAGAGGATCGGCGCCAGAGCTGAGCGCTGCAGGCCTGATGTCCTGCAGTCCCCACGCAGCCCTCTCCAGGAGACAATGAGCTGTCAGCCCAGTAGTCTCCACAGCAGTGCTGTAGTGTTAAACACACACACACTCACTCAATCTATCTACATAAAACCCTTCCCTTAATAGGGAAGGGGTTACAATTATAAGCAATCAGCAGGGGGTTTAAGACCCAACTGCCGATCAACACTATGGGCCTCATTCTATTAGCGGCCGCAGCCGTTGCGGGGCCGCAAGGACCGGCCGCAAGCTATTCGACTATTCTATTCCCTTACGGCCGGGGGCTCCGGCAGGCTTGCGGCCGGTGCCTTGCTATCTCTTGCGGCCGCTCTCGCCAGAGGAAAGCCTTTGATCTAAAACGGCCGCAAGAAATTCCTATTTGCAATTCAATTGCTCCGGGAACCCTCTCTGCAAGGCTAAAAACGAGCCGCAGCTTACTTGCAGGAAAGAGGGCCCGCTAGCACCAATTAAGCACATAAAATAGCTTAAATAAAGCCATCCTGCACTTTGAGAAGACTATAAAGGGATTTTAGGTGTTAGAAAAAATAGCACATAATTATCCTATACTCAAATCCGTAAAATATTTTATTTTTAATATCCGTAAAATATCCATGTAAAAAGTCCAGAGTGCTTGGAGCACCTCAGACCCGCCCACGCCGCAGCCGGGAAAATAAACAGTTAATTTGAACTCGGGTTTGGGCTGATGTGCAAGCTTGAGAGTGGGTTACTTTTAATCCTCATGTCCCCCAATATGATCCCTAGCATTTACAGAGCTGTACAGTGCAGGCTTGAATTTATTTTTGCGTTTTTATATTTCAGAGCTTACGGCCGGTTCCAAGATATGCGGCCGGCCGTAAGAGGAGATCCTTGCGGGGCCGTATAATAGAATCGCGAGTTAACAGAACCCCCGCAAGGAATCGCAGCCTTACGGCCGATTTACGGCCGGTAATAGAATGAGGTCCTATGAGTTCAGAGAACCCTCATGGATTCCTTCCCCCACTGACCCGATCACTATTCAAAAACTATAACTATGGGGGTCTATTTAGCAATCTATAAAATACATTAGATCATATGTTTTAGTTTGTGGGTTTCATGATCCCTAATAATTCCTTGAGTCCCAGGATCCATATTACTCAGAAATAACAGTTAAAAATAATATTTTTTAATTGCAGATTTTTGGGTTTGAGACTGTTGTGCAATTAATTCTAATATCTTTCCATACCCTTCGATGCTTTTAAAGTACAGTATTGCATGTTTAATTGCTGTTACAGCTCTAATAAGAGTCCTGTTTAGTATTCAGAATATTTTTGACAGAAAAGTGATACTTTTTCCAGTTGCCGGTTAGACTTTATTTGCGAGCGAGTGCTACGGGTCTTTATTTTGATTTTGTGTAACATTAATTAGTACTTGTAATGTTCGAGCTGTGCTAAAACCAATGGAGTTCCAAGGCCGATTTTGCTTCTTTGGCTGGCCCGTAGTGATTGTGGGCTGGTAACTCGGAATCGGATTGCGGGTAGCTAATATGTGACAATATTTAGAGCAATTTTAAGTGTGTAGAAATTTACCAATTGGGCAATAGATTGTCTTTAAAATATTATATGCAATTTACCTACTGCCTGTAAGCAATTAAAAAATATATACTTTCAGTGATGCTTAAAAATATTTAATATTTGCCCCCTCCATAGTTATTAAATTATTGAAATAGAATTCCTGATATTGGTCTAAATTAACAATATTTGTTTATCTGTCCATTGAGGTTATACAAAGAGCACTTTTTCCATGCCAAATCCTTGGGAGTTTTCTTGGAGTTTTCTATAGGTTGAACCGTCTCTCAAAATATCCCCTTATTAGAAAACGACAAGAGCTCAATATGCAGTTAACCAGTTGTTTTCTTTCCTAAGGCACGGCAATCAGTACAGGTCAGTACTGGATTAGTCTTTATGTGTAGCTAGACAGCTTACATGGGATCCTTCTAAGCCAGGGGAACCTTAATGTTGGTCTTGTGGGTGCCAAACACGGTCCTGGATTTCTATATTTCCCTACTGTGTACAGGTTGTTGTTGTTTAGTTGTGTCTAACTCTCCATGACCCTATGAACTGTCGCATGCCAGGCACATCTTGTGTCTGGGTGTTCTCATCCATAAGGTTTTCTTGGTAAAGTTAATGGAGTGAGTTGCCAGGTTCTTCTCCAGTGGACCACAATTTGTTTGACATCTCTGCTATGACCTGCTCATCTTGGCATAGCTCACAGCTTCATTGAAGTACACAAGCCTTTCACCACGACAATGTAGCTATCCACATGCAGGGAAATACAGAAATCCAGTACTGGGTTTATCATTTAAGGACTAATGTTACCTAACCATAATCTTGACAGAGAATACCTGCTAACACTCATTTTATATAATTTTGGAAGACTGTTTACCACATCCCTATGAGAAGCTGCACAAGCAATCACACATCCACCCACAAGTTCTATTGTTTAAGCAAAGTCAGATGTGGCTAGGTCTGCAATATCCAGCATTACCATGAAGGACATGATTACTCCATTTTTCCAAAATCACCAGTTCATAGTTAATTTTGACCTTATCTTTGTAGATGAAAGTATTCCTTATCGAGACCACACGGCAGGGCTAGGATGGATAAAAACCACTCTACTCACTATTACATTCTCCTTGTTAACAAATTGTTGTAAACATGAAGATGTTAACCAGTTTACCGCCAAAAATCTCTAAAAGCCCAAAAACCTTACAAGCATTCTCTTTGTGGGTTCTTCCTCAGTACATAGTACTTTTGGTATATTAACTCTTTACACTCCTGTGTAAGTTTTTAATACATGTACTTTACTTTTAAATATTTAATGATCACAGACTGGCCCATGATTCTTGGACCCAGCTAACCTTTTTTATGCAGGAACCAGCCCATACAGATTGGATTATGACATCTTGTAGAGGGGACAATTGGGTCTCTACTAAAATAACCATTAGCAGAAGCTGATGCTGAAGGAGTGCTTGTATAGATTTACAGTGACCTGGCAAAGGTTTGTGTACCTCTCAGCTCCTCCAAACACAGACTTCATAATGAGCCACCAGGATATTCCTGCCACTAGTTGTCAGGAACATGTATCTCTCATGAGAGGTATCACAGGTAGTCCTTATATACAGCCCAACTTCCACTTTGTTGCATCTCCTTCTGACTTTGCACTACGCAGTTTAGCACAATTGGATTGGATTTTTGCTGAATTCAATTCAACAGCTTATTCATATTATAAAAAGTGATGTACTGCAATATTAATACCAGGACATCTGAATCAAGATGTCATATGACATCATTATGAGGATGATGTCACTCATGTGTCACAATTAGGCTACATGTTATAATGCTGGGTTGGAATTGTCGGCTCACAGATATAAGACTTATGAAGGTAAACTGTAGTAGGCGTCGGTTGTTCTCCACAGAACAGCAAGGTTAGTACTTAAATGTAATCCTAGATTCATATACTAACAAGGAGAGATGGGTTCAGTGATGGTGGGTACAAAGCTCAGTCTATAACAATTGTCACATGTCATAGATTGTTGCCAAAATGTAAATTTAGTCTGGCCATTCTCCTACCTGCATGAAAGTTTAATGAATCCTCTGAACAGACTAATGTAAATACCATGCATATCTGATTTCTCATACTATATTTTTTTACTTCTACTCCCTCTGAAAGGCTCTTTACAGAAATTACTTTTGATTCAACTACCCTGCCAACTTTGAATTATGACTTAGAGGAGTGTGGACTTGCCTAGACATGAAGGTTTTGAAAGGGCCAAAAAGCATAAGCTCACTCAAATGACAATACAATAGTGTTTGCTATAACAACTAAAACTGTTAGCATATTTTTCTTGGGTTATTTAAACACTCTTATACCAAATGCAAAATGTATTATTACAGACAAAGTAATATATAAACATTTATTGAGGCGAGCAGTTGAGGCACGCTGCGGGACATAGGCTGCAATGAGCGTCGAAGGCTCTCATTGCACTGCGAGCCTCGTGAAGCGAGGCGAGCAGTTGAGGCATGCAGGACTTAGGCTGCAATGAGCGCCAAAGGCCAAAGGCGAAGTGAGGCGAGCAGTTGAGGCACGCGGGAATTAGGCTGCAATGAGCGTTGAAGGCGCTCATTGCACTGCGAGTCTAGCAAAGCGAGACGAGCAATTGAGGCACGCGGGACTTCGGCTGCAATGGACTTCGGCTGCAATGGACACGCAGGACTTAGTTGGCGCTCAACTCGAGACACGCAGGACTTGCCAAAAATGAGGGTTGTGTGAATTAGGACCCGAAGCATGTAGATGGACTGCAGGGCTCGCAAAAATACGACTTTAACGGCCGAAACACTGAACTGGAAAAACACACAAATATGCCTCAAATTCACTTACACACTCACACACAGCACAGGGGGAGAGCCAGGGACCCGGTGAGTGAGGTTGCAAGTTAATTTAAGGCATATTTTGCCTTTATTCACAATAGAAAATCGCCCCCTCAACATCTGCTTATCACCTGCTACCCCTTATGAGGATGGTTTCCCCTGGGATTCTCTCCTCAAAAACAGTAACAGCAATTAAACACACACTACTGTACTTTAAAAGCACGTGAAGACATGGACAGACATCAGAATTAATTGCACAATAGTCTCAAACCCACAAATATGCAATTACATTTTTCTTTTTTTCAACTGTTATTTCTGAGTAATATGGATCCCGGTACTCAAGTGGTTAATACACATCATGAAACCCACATGGACTAAAACCGATGATCTAATGCATTTTATAGATTGCTAGATTGCTTGATTGCAGCCTGATCAGCAAATATTACTTATTGGCACTAATTAATTCTTAGCCTCCGATTGCAGATTACGTGTAACTTCCATGTTTTACTGACGTCATGATGACGGTCTTATTTACTATTGGCTGTGTCTATGAAGTAAATCACGGGCCCCCTGAAATCAGATTTAAGGCTGAAGTTGTAAACCTTGCCTTTTTAAGTTCATAATTTGCCAGCTGGAGTCAATAGAATACATCTAAACATTTACAAAAATAAATAAAAACAACAACTGCAGCCAAATTTTGGAGTTTGAGACTTTTGCAAGCAGCTATTAGCATATGTTCCTACGTTTATATGCTGGGTGGAGGAGGATCGCCATATGTGCTCTGCACCATCAGTAAGAGGGTGGACAATGTGTTTACATTTTTAAAATTGATCAAGAACTTAGATATTGTCATTTTAATTTAGCCCTGTAACTGTTATATATTGAATTATGGATTTATACTCACTTTGTAAGCAGGCTATGGTGGTGCAATGGTAAGCAATCTACTGTAAAGATTTTTTTTTCCATTGGCAAGTCACAGTTTCAATTATTTTCCTTTCCACTTTTTTTAAAATTAAAAATGTAACATATCAGTCAAATGTATGTTAATAAATACATTAGTTCATTGAAGAAAAAACAAACAAGAGGAAGGCTTCGATTTAAAACTAATTAAAACATTTTATGAAACACACTGACCACACACCAACACATTGTAACTTTATATATATATATATATATATATATATATATATACATATGTGTGTGTGTATTTTTTTTTTTTTTTTAAATAAGAAGTTGACATAATTATTCAAACACAGAAACACTAGCTGTTACTCTAGCTACAAGAATTGGACACTGCTTCATTCAAACCTTCTACACCTGATTCTAATTAATATTCCATGTTCTGCCCAGTACAGAGCTCATTACTCATTCAGGCAGAAGCAACACAGTGAAATAGCCTGACTTCAATTTATCATAACTCTCTGAATTCTGGATCAATTTTCTGAATTAAAAAAACACTTTTTCCATGGGCTTTTTCACCCTCTATCAAATGGTGCATAGAACATATAGGGCACTTTTGTGGTCTTTTATTAGAATTGTTATTTACTACACATGAATTAGAAGAATGCCACGTAAACAGCCAATCCTAATTTCATTTAAACAACCCCTACACAATTAAAAATATTTGTTGAGAAAATGTTAGTCTGACAAAGAGCATAATTACACAGCTTATAACTTTGTTATGGCTTGATATATATTGTAGGACAAATTGGGGATCTGATTTTTATTTTGCTGATATTCATAATATTTTATCCTGCCGAAAAAAAAAACAGATTTTTGTTGAATTTTGGGATGATGAAATGTTTTTTTTCCCATGAAAGACATTAGAATTAATAGAAGGTTTTCACTTTTGTATTATATCAATAGCGATAATCAAGGAGTTAATACATATCAGGCCACCCACATGGACTAGAACATTTCCTTCATTCATATTATTTTGTACATTGCCGGATTGCGAGTCCGATCGCATATTGGATTTCTAAACGCTAATTGATTGACGTTGAACCTCCATGTTTTATTGATGTCCTGATGACGGTCTCATTTACTATTGGCTGTTCATAAATCGGTAGTTACGGCCTTGCTTAACTGATCATGATCATGTTCTGAAATGCTTCGGGTGGATGGTTTACAGTTTTGGTTTTCAGCCATGTAGCTGTGGGCTTGATTAATTGAATCTCTCTTGGACAGTTGCAAATGTCAAGCCCTTTCAATTGAATAGGGACTTGTATGTTTATCTGAAAACAATCATTTTTAAAAAGTTTGTTTTTAACAAATTAAACCAAACCAAAAACTTCTGAAATGAAACAAAGGTGCGCTCTGAAAATTTATGAACACAATTATGCAAGTCATCTTGTTTTGCTAATGTTTATACTCAATAGAAGCCATTTTATATTATTTTTGACAAGTGTCACTGTGCAAACATGGCTGCTTTTCTCCTGAGGCATAACTTTCGGATACTCCCCTTATTCATTTTGTAGGTCTTTTTTTAATAAAAAAACAACTCTTTGTATGAGAGATTTTTTGGTGGAATTTGTGGAACTAATTCCTCATTTAATTTTGCTATCCTTGTTAGCCAACCATACTTACTATACATAAATATCTTGATTTCGATAACAAAAGCAAATGCAGTGCTCTCATATGCATGTAATTTGTAAGATTCCTACCAAATGTATATATAAGATGTATATATGAATGTATATATAAGATTCATACCAAATGTTTGGTAAGAAAGGCACAGGCAGTGATTATCAGAAAAATATGTGTTATATAGAAAGGTTCAGTGTATTTACAAGGATATAGGCAGGAAGCTAAAATCCAGCTTTACTCACCCACAGGGAGGTTACATAACCAAGTGCACAGAGGAGAAGCAGCCAGATACAGAGTTTGACCTTCCTGGTAGAGACCAAAGGAAGTAGTGCTGCAGGATGGAATCACATGGTTGGGTGGGATTTCATTTCACAGCTGAATTGGAACATGAGAAAGAGAGAGAGAGAGAGAGACTATATATCACAGGCTGCTTTGCAACATAGGAACCACAGAGTATTATACAAATGTATCAGCTAACCTCTGCAGGCAAAAATTAATTATACATGTTATGCTAGCGTTAGCAGGGATTTTCAGGGGTGTCAACTAACAAAAGTTACTGCTTGCAAACTGAAAAGATTTAGCAAACATCAGGATGAGTTTGTAAATGTTTATTTTGGTATGTTTCCATTCAAAAAATATTTGCATACACTACAGATTCTTCTCTATCAGAGGCATTCATAACTTAAATATGCCTTTAATGACATCATGGAGTCTTAAAGGTGTTAATGTGTCGGTTGAAAGAAATGTAAAAGTTGTTTAAGTTTTTTCTTTGTTTTTTCTTAATAATATAAAAAACATCATAGGGGGTCTAGTGTGATGTCATCATTAATATCATGATGATGTAATTTTTCATATAGTATGTAATGTCATTAATGATCTTATAGGTAATGTAATTATTTATAGCGTATGTGATGTTGTGAATGAAGTCACCTAATGTCAAGTATGATGTCATGGATGATGTCATCAGAAAAGCCTTTGCGGGGGGAGCAAAGGTAAAATTGCATGCAAACTTAGCTTCATAATTTCCTGCATTTTTCCAGACCTAAGTAGCCCATCCTGTGCAAAATTAACCTATAGATAAATGCAGTTTTTGGCAATAAAGATAGATAGATAGATAGATAGATAGATGGATGGATGTGTGGATATTTATATATTTGTATTAACCACACTTTGCATTTATTTTCACTTATGTTTACACTCATTGGCATCCCCCAACATTTCCCCAAGAACTAGCACACAGGTAAGTACACACTCACAGTCAGTCACTACATATACCACATTGATACACATAAGCACTTATTATACAATTACTCAGCCAAAAGTGGTGGCACTTTCAGAATTGTAGTATGTAGCTTATAGAGGGTACAGGTGCATGCGCATAGTAGAGGATTACTCCTGAGGGGTGCATGAGTGCCACATGTCACACACATTAGGAAATAGGACAGTTGCATTCAGCATCATTGGCTATGATGCCAGTTAGCATTAATGCAATATGTATCTCAGCCTAATATAATTCTAAAAATGCATGGCCCACTGGGCAGGTAATAACTACCTTAGTTATTACCTGCCCAGTGTGCCATGCCACCCTGTCTTATGCTGCCAGCACACCCTTAATAATGATGTCTCGCCACCCTATCCTATGCCACCGGCACACCCTTAATTAAAAATATTATGAGGCAAGTTACATTAATTTGTACTTTCATTTCTGAAAAAAAGCATTGTCTTATAATCAGATGAATAGGTTACATAGCTTTTTTTTTTACCTTGGCATGTGTATTAGTTTAATTCCTATATTCTTTGATACTGTGTTCATTTATACCAAATAACACATATAAAAATGCAGGATTCCTTCTGTTCTATAAAATTTGCTCCACTATGTTGTTAAGATTTCTAGATTACTGCTTTACAATATTGCAACCAATGAATACAACACCAGCAAATATGACAAAATATTATGGATTTGACACACTGTTAATGCGAATACATATTGAGTGTTGATATAGATCTGGAGAGTATTGCTCTGCTTTAAAGACCCATCTGGCAGTTCAAATCTAAATATAAATGATGGCTATGGTAAGAAGCTAAAGATATCAGAACAGCAATAACATTTCAAAGTAACAGTACATCCATACAGATAATGTACTTGGCCAGGATTCAGTTAATATTTATTAGCAAACCAGGGCCAGTGCTCATGTGCCCTTGGAAAATGTGAAAAATAATGGATAAACAATGTGATCTTGTCTAAATAATTTATGGAATGTTATCAGTAAATCAGCCAGCAACACAAAATGAAAAATGGAAAAATGCTGTGGGCCACTTGATTATAAATAAACACACAAGTACAATATTTTAAGCCCTGTGTATAATGATTAACCAAGTTTTAGCTAACAGTTTGCAGACTTGTTACCTTTTTACGGCCTCAGAAAGCGACACATAATCCACTAAACTTGTTGCTTCTATATTTTTGCTCTCTGGTCCTGGCTGCCATTTTCTACATGCATTTTTTGTTAATAAAAAATATTATTGTGGTATTTAGATGCATCCATCACAACTTTAGAAACAATTATTTGGTATAGGTACTTCATATAAATAAGAGACATCGATAATAGGCTATTATTATTTATTATTATTATTATTATTATCATGATTTTACTTTTAGCCATTTTGAAAAAAAAATTCTAAGGCTCTCAATCTGGTGAGGGAAGATGATTTATAGGTGAGATGCTAATAAATGGATGACAAGCTCATTGAATTTTGTGACTTGGTACTGCAATAAAGAAAGATGTAACATCTCAACATGCTGACAGATGGCTGTGTGCTGTCAGCCAGACAAACCAAAAAAAAATGAAAGGTATGTTTCCGAGCCGAGAAAAGAGGTGGCTCTTTGAAGTTACAGATGTCTGTATCCAATGAAAAGCAACAACTGTGAGGATGAGTATAGAGAACTGCTGAAGGCACTGGAATAATTCACATACGACCAACTCACAGCATTCAGTCACAGTGGCTCCTTTTACCCAAAGTGGTTTGAAGTGTTAGTGATTAATTCACAATGACAAATATCAACATCAGAGGCTGACTAGGTACTTTGGAGTGTGTTATCAATTTTATATGGGTCATATCTTAGTTTGAGCTTTTCGACCTTTATTGTATGATATTTTCATTTCGGGACTTCAAATTGTAGAGCAAATTATTAAGCTTGGATTGCATTGGCACTTGAAAGGTCAGAGGCATTATTGATGTCCTACTGTATGACTGGGCCAGCAGTTTAACCACGCATGCAGTTTAGATAGTGCCGAGCCTCTTAGAGAATTAAATTATATTGCGCTGTACTAGTTGCTGACCTGACTGGAATTAAGTCCTGTCTCATGCTATTTTCTACTTCCTATCCTTACCTGGAAATGCTAATGGCTGGTATAAATTTGATAGTATAAATTGTAAGCCCCTATATGTTATATGTGCGTATATAATTAATATATATATATATAATATATATATATATATATATATATATATATATATATATAAATAAATATATATATATAATGTAAAAGGTGCTTCACTTTATATATCATGTATAAGGTGCTTCATTGTAGACTCCTTCAACTTTAAGGATTTAATAAGTTTTTCTATATTTCAACATTAAATTCCTGTGTTAATTTTGGATTCCTCCCAAGAGAGATGCATATCCATTCCTGTCTGTCTTGTGGATTTTGGGAAACATTGGATCTAAGTTAGAACCAAGGGAAAAGGTGAGAATCTCTTAAAACAATATATTCCAAAAAATAAAGCATTACATGCAATCTAATATTTGTTCAATTGGGGAAACCAAATGTCTGACTTGGCATTCTTCAACAGTTCTCAGTTATTTATAATAAATAACTGACATACAATTAAACACATAGAAACACTTCTAGAAAGAAAACAGACCATAAATAAAATCACAGACATCATATAAAAGGATCACTACCCTTACTTTTTGTCTATATGTTTCTTTCAATAGCTGAACTTGATAATGGGCAAATTGTTTTTAGAAAGTACCAAAACTAAACTAAACAACTAAATAAACTAGACTTTACATTTTTGTTTTGTTTGCTGCAAATTTTTATTTTCTGTACTACACTGCTGTAAAATAATTAATTTTACATTAGTCTAAATGAAAGCATTGGTAATTTTATGTGCCACATTACCATTGTGCTTCCTGTTCATTCAAATGATCTTCCCATCCTATGAAGGGTATTAGTGGAAACTAAAATTACATCTTCTACTGTAGCATAATTACATAGAAAAGGTAATAAACTGAAGGCCATATTATTTTTCAAAAACATCAAAAACAGATTTTGACTATTTTCAAGTTTATTTCTTCAAAAGAGTATATTTTAAATATGTGCCTATGTTTACTTTTTCCATCTAAACATTTTTTTATATTTTGTGATAAAGAATTCTACTCTACAGTAACATCATTTTTATGCATTTTCAACACTAATACATTTCAACATGCAGCTTCCAAGGTGATATGCAGGAACAAACTAATAAGAAAATCCAATTCTTCACTATACTGTTTATAGGATCTGTCATCTCAAACATCTGTCAATGTAAGGTTTATCCGAATGCAAATAATCATATTCTGTTACAGCACCTGTTTCTTTTTTTTTATGTATATTTGTTGTTGGATTAAGCACATAGCATTAGGGAAATATATAAATTCCCAGCAGTAACAAATTCACAACTATTGTGCGATACCTGGGATTGTGTGAGATATCAGTTGGATGTTTAATTAAGATTATAATACCTCGCGTTTCACAGGATGCTCTTAGAAAAAATACATGCTGCCGGCAGTCTCTGTAAATACTTCGGCACTTTGTTATATCTACTGCCACCTTCCACAATGCACTTTTCATTAGCATTGCATTTAAAAGGGAGGGTAGATTTAAATAAAAGGTATCCAAAAAGTAGATCTCTGAATGGTAACAGGTAGATTTCAGAAAACAAATTACATGCCATGTTCAACATGCATGGAGATTTAAAGAGACATTGTATTCCCAAGTTTTCTATTTTACAATTAAAAGATGTCTTAAAGATTAGCAGCCCTGTTAAATTCCAGCCTCGTAGATACAAGGTTTGTACTTAAGCCCTACGTGCTTCAAATTCTGAAAAGTTACGAGAATATTAAATTTGCCATTCTGCGAGCAACGTGTGAGCTACGCAGCAGAGCCGTCCGTGTCAACACAGAGAAACTGTGCATGAGTAGTGAATGCCTGCAGGCTCCCCCACCTCATCAATTGCCGCAGTGGTCCTGAACGGGACCTCCTCTGCAGTCCTACATACAGGCCCTGTCGTGGGGGGTACTCCAAGTATCCCCCCCCCCCCCGACACCTAAAATTAACCCTCCTCTATGCTGGTGGTCCCCATCGGCACCCCCAAAGTGACCCCACATTAACCACTTGCTGCAGGGGTCCATAGGGACCCCGCAGCCCCCATATTAACCCCTTGCAGCGGGCGTCCCCGATCGGCAAAGATCGTGACCTCGCTGCATTTACAAATTCACATTTCCCACCTCGCGGGCCCCTAAAGGACCGTAAAGATCCTGAAAGGACTCGCGCTAAAAAATATTAACCCCTCATGCAGGGGGTACTATAAGTACTCTAAACAGAGCCCCATGAGCACTTAATTAACCCTATAACTCATGTGGCTCTATACAGAGCCCCATGAGACTATAATTACCCCCTTCAGTCCAATAGGGGTCTATATAGACCCCTATAGGACACTATTAAGCGCTAGGTTAACACTCCAGGACATTCATGACAAAGTCTAAGCACTACACTACACTATTAACCCTAACTATAGACTTTGTCATGAGGGTCCTGGAGGATCCTCATGGCACTTGCAGGGTGAATAGTGTCCTATAGGGATCTATATTGACCCCTATTGGACTGAAGGGGTAATTATAGTCTCATGGGTCTCTGTATAGAGCCCCATGAGTTTTAGGGTTAATTAAGTGCTCATGGGGCTCTGTATAGAGCCCTGTGAGTTATAGGGTTAATTTAAGTGCTCATGGGGCTCTGTATAGAGAGAGCCCCATGGGTTATAGGGTTAATTAAGGGCTTATGGGGGTCTGTCCGTATAGAGCCCCATGAGTTATAGGGTTAATTAAGTGCTCATGGGGCTCTGTTTAGAGCCCCGTGAATGATGGGGTTAATTTTATTTGCCTGGAGGGGTACTTACAGTACCGCCCGCGGCAGGGGTTAATAGGTTTAGCGCGGGTCCTTTCTGGACCTTTACGATCCTTTAAATTTGAATTTTTAAATGCAGCGGGGTCACGATCAGTGCCAATCGGGGACCCCCGCTGCAAGGGGTTAAAGTGTGGAAGCTGCAGGGGTCTCTATAGGGACACCTGCAGCATGGGGATGTGTTTAGGGAGCAAGGGGGAGCATCTGACACCGGTATCGGGCTGCTCCGAGGCAGCACGTATAGGCTTTAGGATCCCTTGCTGGCACTTTTCTGTGACAGTAGGGATTCTTCCGAGGTGCGAGGTTCACCTTATAGATTTATGGATGCGTGTTGCTGCGCAGCTCTCTCTGAGCCTATTCTTCTGTGTCATCTCGCAAAGCAGGCTGTGAGGGACGTATTGAGGATTCGGTCCTCCCAAACAGCAAAAAACTGTCTTTTGCAAGGACCGAGGGAACTACGAGGGCTAATTTAATGAGGCCCTAGATCTCCTTCATTCCCACATTTTATACAGCATCTATCAGAATGGTTTATAATCATTTTAGCTGCTATATGAGCCACTAAATAACATCTCTGTACCAATGGACAAAAATTATCTTTACTGTACCAAATAGTTTCCTGAAAGACAGACATTTTGTAAACATATTTACTAGTGAAAAGGCACCAAACCATAAAGCTTCACGGTATTCATGATTTAAATCTCTCTCCCACAATCTCATCCTTTCTGTCTTTCCAAATACAAACTTTTCTCACTTAGATATTTTATGCCTCCCATCTTCTTGGAGACAGATATGCTTAAACTTTGTTAACTCTCTCATACCTTCTATCTGATATATTGCAGCTCTTAAAGCTGAACCCACAAAAGTATATACGGTAGATTCCAAATAATTGTAATTCCTCTCTTCTCCAAATTGCCTATAAAGGCACACAGTATGTATCCAATAGGACAGCATTACTTGATGAATCATATCTTCTTACACCAAAACCTTTTTTTTTTAAATGCACCTAAGCATATAAGTGTTTTTTGTAAGGATTGACACCTGTTGCTATTCTACCTATCTATCTCCATTTTATTCCTTGAGGATAACTGAATTTGAGATTTATGTTTGAGATTTAGAGCAACATATAATTGTCATATATAAGATTGCTCAAATTTAGAAAGAATCTTACACCTAGATGAATAATGTCATTATGGCTCCATTTATATGGGAACTTTCTTTTCAAAACATCCTGTTGATCCCAACTCAAGCCCACCCCCATGACGTATGATTTTCCAATATTAAGTTTATAATAAAATGAAGCCACACTATTATTGGACTATCTCAAAATTCTGACAATGGGTCCAATAATGATAATTAAGATTAACGGAAAAAGGGGGCATACTTGATGTGCACCATTTTAATATAGAGTAGAACCTGTCAGATTTAAATCCTGTCCCCACTATGTAAGCTGATGTTTTAAAATATAATGCCTTTATTGCCACAAAGTTCCATTATCCAAACTTTTGCAAGACCACATATGTAAATTCCCAACTGATCCTGTCATAGTCTTACATCTAAAGATGGGGCCAGGATATGACTATTTCTATCTTTTGCATAGGATATGAGGTCAATACATCTTCTAGTATGATCTGGTCAGTTTTAAGCATTAAAAGTCTTAAGGGGTTTTAACTCTTGATTTAAACCTCCCACCCACAATCTCATCCTATCTGTCTTTCCAAATTCCAACTTTTCTCAAATAGTGTTATTGCACTTAGTTATGCCATGGCCTGCATATTCTTGGAAACAGAGATGCCCAAGCATTAATTTCTTGCTCCAATCCCTCCACCTTACTCTCTTTAGGTATATTTATTTTATCTAAGAAATGTCAAATTTCTTGCTTAATAGTTTTACAAAATGACCATCTTCTTCCAGTCTGTACAAAGTTTTATACATTTTTAAAAATACCTCCCCTATATCCTTAGGCTTATAATAATTTACTTTATTCACCCTCCTGAGCTATTAATATGTTTCTGTATTGCTTGTCTTTTTAACTTATTTGCAAGAATTTCCCCTGCTTTCTTACCAAGCTGGTATTATTTCTGTTGAAATTTCCAGTTGATATTGTCTGCAAAATGTTGTTTAATCTTAAACTTGAAGATAGATAAATTGCCTTCTGTTCACTGAATGAATTTATCCATCTTTACAGAATATCTAAACAGGGAAACATGCATTCTCCAAATCTTCCTGCTTAAATACTTTCCCCCATCTCTCAGTTCCAATTTTACCATAGCATAATTGTCCCGGCCTATTTTGCTTATATTTTTATACTTAACTCTTTCCAGGGACTCATTTTTCACCAAACAATAATCCAACCTAGGGAACATGTTATGTTTTTTTGAAAAGTATAATCCAGCTTTCTTCAAGCGTCATAAAGGTTAGTCATATAGACATCTAGGAAACATCTTGAAGCTCTTAATAAGTTGACTGCCTGACTTAACCTTCCATGATGACTTCCTGTATAGCTTTGGATCTAATATTATGTTGAATTATACACAGAGAACTAAAGCATGACCCTTATCTTAAAAATATGCTTCAACAGCTTACATAAAAACTACTCTGTTTTCACATTGTTAACCATGATATATAGCTTACATTATTTACAGTTCCTAACCAAATTATATATCTTCCATTCTCAGCAACCTCCCTAAATTCTTCCATCACCTTTATCCTGTTATTGAACAATCTGTTAGCAGTCTTTCTATTTGTATCACCAGCTTCTTTTATTTCCTTTTAACCTTGTACTATTCCTGACTCTCTAAAAGGACTTCTGGTTTCTCCATCTATCTAGGTGTTTTTCTCATATTGTATATTTCACTATTGTAATAGCCTTTCCCCTTCTAACACTTATTTAGCAGTATATCTCTGGCTATCTTTTTGAATGAACAGTTTCGATGGAAAGCTCCATATGTAAACCAATGTTTAATTTCTCAAAGACTTAGTTATTCCCATGAATGATTTCCTTTTAAGTGAAGTTGCTGAAAATATCTGAGATGTTATTTTGGCATAAGGAGGATCAAAGACCTTTTGATCAGGGGCAGCTTTAACAACCTCTTCTTTTTAAGAACACAAATTTCCAGGGAGAGGTATCCTGTGGATCCTATCCATTATATCCCTGTATTTTTTCTCCATCTACACATCCTTCCTCTGTGCCCTAATGAAACATTTTGGATTTCAGTATCATCTATATGCAGAAGAAACTCATATCTACCTATTTGCACTTGAACTATCACCCTCTCTGCTAGCTCATGTTGCCCTCTGCTAGGTCGTGTTGCCAATTGCCTCTCTAGCATATCCTCATGGATGTTCACCTGTCAACTTAAACTCAACATGTCTAAGACAGAACTCCTTGTCTTTCCACCCTCTTCCTCTGCTCCCACCCTTTCACTTTTCTCTCACTGTTAACAATGCCAATATTACTCCCACCTCCCAGGCCCGCTGTCTCTTTCATTCCTCACATTCACTCACAAAATCCTGTCACTTTCCCCTAAAAAACATATCCAAAAAACGTCACTACATATCCAAAAAACGTGACTACTGCAACTCTCTCCTCGCTGGCCTTCCTATCACCCATCTCTCTCCACTCCAATCCATATGAAAGGCATCCGCTAGACTCATTTACCAAAATCAATGCACAGTGTCTGCAGCTTCTCTCTGTCAGGCACTCCACTGGCTTCCCATAGCCTCCAGAATAAAATTCTAAATCATGACCCTAACATATAGAGTCCTCCACAATAGTGCACCCTCCTACATCTCTGCTCTCATCTCAAAATACACTCCCACCTGCCCTCTTCGCTCTGGTAATGACATTCTTCTCTACTCCTCTCTTGTCAGCTCCTTTCACTCCCGCCTTCAAGACTTTTCTTGTGATGCCTCTATAATTTGGAACTCCTTGCCTCGCTCCACTAGATTATCCTCATGCCTCAAATCCTTCAAAATCTCTTTAAAAACACTTTTATTCAAAGAAGCGATAGGCTTTACATGCGATTAGCCTTTACATGCTCTATTAATCCATCACTCTCCTGTACACCACCAACACCCTTTAGAATGTAAGTTTATGAGTTTTCAATCTCAATAGGTGCTTTAAGGAAAGCACTGTGTATGTCTGATTGAAAGCTCAATAACAGGGCCCTCCATCCTTTGCACTGTTTGAATTTGTTGACTTGTACCCCTGTATAGCGCTACCGAATATGTTGGCGTGTAATAAATAAAGGATAATAATATCATAGCAGCAGGTTACCTGGTAGCCCAGTGGTTAGAATGCAGGTGCTGTCACCACTGCATCCTGGATTGAAATCCAGCCAGAGAACCAAGAGGGCACACTAAATAAATTGTGATTATGGATAGCTCTTATTATAGAGAAAATAACCTAAAACTATTAGGAGAAATTGATTGCTATAAAAAAATGACCTTTGATCCTACACCTCAATACAAAAGGGGAGCTTGATTAAATATCAGATCGGGGTCTATGTATGGGTTAATTTGCAAAAAAATTGATTGCCATATTTTATAAGTTTTCCAAAAATTCTGTAAAAATGCAGAAAATCTACGAGGTAGACCAACCATATCTGGAACTGACTGACTTCTTAGTCTTTATACATCCATACCACATAAATAAAGTGGGACTTGATGCATGTAATTGCTTCCACTCTTTGTATACAGTGCCTTGCAAAAGTATTCACCCCCTTGGCATTTTTAGTGTTTTGTGGCCTCACAACCTGAAATTAATAAGGATTGTTCGAGGATTTGCATCATTTAGTTTACAGAAAATGCCCACAACTTTGAAGATGTTTATTGTGAAGCAAACAACAAATAGGACAAAATAACAGAAAAAGTCAATGGGCATAACTATTCAGCCCCCTAAAGTCAATACTTTGTAGAGCCACCAAGTCGCTTTGCATAAGTCCTCTATGAGCTTGCCACATCACTGGGATTTTTGCCCATTCCTCCTTGCAAAACTGCTCCATCTCCTTCAAGTTGGATGGTTTGTGCTTGTGAACAGCAATCTTTAAGTCTGACCACAGATTTTCTATTGGATTGAGGTCTGGACTTCACTAGGCCATTCCAACACATTTACATGTATCCCCTTAAACCACTCAAGTGTTGCTTTAGCAGTGTGTTTGGGGTCATTGTCTTGCTGGAAGGTGAACCTCCATCCTAGCCTCAAATCACACACAGAGTGGTACAGGTTTTGCTCAAGAATATCCCTGTATTTAGCCCCAACCATCTTTCCCTCAACTCTGACCAGTTTCCCAGTCCCGGCTGCTGAAAAACATCCCCACAGCATGATGCTGCCACCACCATGTTTCACTGTTGGGATGGTGTTCTTTGGGTGATGTGATGGGTTGGGTTTGCGCCAGACATAGCGCTTTCTTTGATGGCCGAAAAGTTAAATTTTAGTCTCATCAGACCAGAGCACCTTCCTCCATACATTTTGGGAGTCTCCCACATGCCGTTTCACAAACTCAAAACATGCCATTTTGTTTTTTGCTGAAAGTAATAGCTTTCTTCTGGCCACTCTGCCATAAAGCCCAACTCTATGGAGCGTACAGCTTATTTTCATCCTGTGTACAGATACTCCAGCCTGCGCTGTGGAACTCTGCAGCTCCTCCAGGGTTACCTTAGGTCACTGTGCTGTCTCTCTGGTTAATTCCCTCCTTGCCCGGTCCGTGAGTTTTGGTGGGCGGCCGTATCTTGGTAGGTTTGCTGTTGTGCCATGTTCTTTCCATTTGGTTATGATAGATTTGTTGGTGCTCCTGGGGATCATTAAAGATTTTGATATTTTTTTTATAACCTAACCCTGACTTGTACTTCTCAACAACATTTTTCCTTACTTGTTTGGAGAGTTCCTTGGTCTTCATGGCAGTGTTTGGTTAGTGGTGGTGTATATATAAAAAAGGTGTGTATATGTAATGACAGATCATGTGACACTTAGATTGTACACAGGTGGACATCATCTCACTAATTCTGTTGGTCCTGAATAAAAAAACAATAAAATAAAAAAATAAAAGATAATTATACCCAAGTTCTTCTTTCAAGCCTTTAGCACAGGAGAGTAAGGACACATGATCTTAAATTAGTTTTCCATTTTGGGCTTCAATAGCATCCAGTCTATAATTAAAACAACTATATATTTACGAATTCATGTTATTAAATATGTAAGATCAAATAAATAATAACTAAATAACTATGAACTAGTCCTCAGAGTAATGAGGATTTTATTCAAAGAAGTAACTCTTTTAATATATGTATATTGGATGAAAGTTTAATGCATTGTTTTCCTGTAAGGTAATAGATATATAATATATATTTATATATTATATATTATATATTTATATAATGTTTAGATTAAAAAAAATATATATTTATATATTAATATATATTAATTTAAATTTCAGATTAGAACTGTTTGTCACAGGTTCCTTAAATTTATCAAGCTGATTCCGGTTGAACTGAAAAATGTTTATTCTATTATGTTTATTACTAGCGACTTGCCTGTCAAAAAATGACGGCAATAAAATTGTAAGACTGGGGATGCTGTTTGGCACACAATGTAAGGTTTTTGGTCGTCTAAGCACCTTCAGCGCTTATTGCAAACACTGCACTGAGTGGCTTTGGAGCTCGTTGCGAACCTCTCCCCTGGTGTATTTTTGCTCCTCTGAGCACCCTCTGCTCTCATTGTGAGCACCTTCAGTGCTTATTGCGAGCCTCTCCGCTCGTGTAATTTTGGTGATGTGAGCACCTTTGGCGCTCATTGCAAGGGCACGCTGCTCGCCTTTGGTGCTCATTGCAAGCCTCTCCCCTCGTATACTTTTGCTCCTCTCAGCACTCTGGGCGCTCATTGTGAGCCCTGTGCTGAACGCCTCATTGCGATCCTCTCCTCTGCTCTACTTTTGGTTCTCTGAGCACTCTGTGAGCTGATTGTGAGTCCTGTGTTGAGCGCCTTTGGCGCTCATCGCGTGGCTCGCAAGGAGAGCCTTCGGTGCTCATTGCGAGGCTCTCCGCTCGTGTAGTTTTGGTGGTCTGAGCACCTTTGTCAGTCATTGCAAGCGGCGGGCTGATTGGCTTTGGCGCTCATTGTGAGGCTCTCCCCTCGTGTACTTTTGGTCCTCTTTGCACCCTCTGCGCTCATTTTGAGCCCCACGCGGAACGACTTTGTGGCTCATTGCGATTCTCTCCCCTGGTCCTAATTAATGAATTAACGAAATAATAAATTAATCTACTTTACCTATTTGAAATTATTATTTGTAGCAATCAATATCCTGAAGAGCTAAAAATCTGTTTTGATTTTCCTGCAGTTTACAATGTAGATTTGCAGTGTTGCTGACCTGAGGTGTAAGTGTCAGCAATGTGTGAAGTGTGCAGTGTAAATAGGCTGCGTGTGCGAGGGCAAACCGTTTGTTTAGCTGTGTAAATGGGCCTTTTGTTACACAGCTTCACTGAGGTATTCAAGCCCCTTCACCACTACAAGGTAGCTATCCAGAAGGGGAGTAACACTGTACACAAACCTAATAATAGGTGAATGTTTTTTTTTTGTTTTTTTTTAAAGAATGCAAAAAGGTCATTCTTCTTCGTCTGGTCTTCCTCTTCAGAATATTAATATGGTGAAAACATTTTGGCTGAATGAGTTGTCAAGGAAGACCGAAAACAAGCACATTTACTTCTTATTTAGGCTGCCCAAGATAATAGCAGTAGATTGAATTAATGATGATTACTTCAGTTATCAAACAGAGCAGAGAACAGATAATTTTTTATCTTATTCTGGCCTGTCCACAATAGTACCAACTGAATAGGACAATATATAAGTGTGCAATGGAGTTAAGAATAGTGTGCAATGGCAATGTTGTTAAATAAAAGGAGTGTCTGGCCTTAATAAGACTTTCCACATGTGCAATTACTTTTATAAATGGCCGCGTATGACAATTAATAAAAGATCTGATGTCATAATTAGTGGTTCTTTTACTAGTCCAAAACTGGGTAGTATTTTGTAAAACTTTTCAAGCCTTGCAATTGCCACAAGATGTACATTGTACATGTTATGTTTTCTTTTCTGGTATAGTGACTCTTGACCAGAAGGTCTTTTCAAATTGGTAACTGTCTTATAAGTTATAGATGGCTTAGTATGTAAAGTTTCTCTCACATCTTGGCTAGTATTTATCAAAGATACTTCTTATTTCTGGAATTTTGTTATTGTAATGTCCAATGCATCTGATAACATTGGTATTTTTGTTTTCTCTGTAACAATTCACCCCTTCGGGTCATTTTGACCTTATGATAGTCTTTTTTCAAACAGTTTCTCGGATACCCTGTCTCTAGGAATGTATATCTAAGTTCACAGGCTTGATTTTCAAATTCCTGGATACTGCTACAGTTTCTTCTTTAAACAAAGATACTGTCAAATCTGTATGGCATTGCGTGTACTTGATGGGTGATGGCTGTTATAATGCAGTAGGCAGTCTTTTTTTCTGTAGATAACCCGCTTGGCCACGTTTTATCTGATCCAAGAATGTGACAATTCTTACTGCACTCAAAAGTGAGCTGCAGTCCAACATCATTGCTTTTTAATAGTTTCACAAATTCTTGTATGTCTTCTTCAGTGTCAAGTAACAGCAACAATATGTCCTCGATAATTACACCTTGTCTGTGAATTTGCTCCACCCACCAACCTAGGAATAAGTTTGCATAGGTTGGGGCACATAGTGTTCCCCTTACTGTGCCTCCCTGTTGGAGGAAGATTTTATTGTGGAACAGAAAATAGTTATGAATGAGAATAAACTCTAACAATTCTAAGACAAATTAGTTATGGACTTCGCAGTGTTGTCCTTTCATAGATAAGAAGTAATTACATGCATCTGATAAAAAAAAATTATATTTGCCATATTTTATAGTTTTCCAAAAATTCAGAAAAATGCAGGAAATCCAATAATATCCGGAACTGACTGACTTCTTAGTCTTTATATATTCATACCACAGAAATAAAGTGGAAGTAATTACATGCATCTAGACCCACTTTATTTATGTGGTATGGATGTTTAAAGACTAAGAAGTCAGTTTGGTATATGTCTGGCCTACCTGGTGGATTTTCTGCCTTTTTCTGATTTTTTTGAAAACTATAAAATAGGGCAATCAAATTTTGTTTATCGGAGGGCGTTTTTATCAATGCTCTTATTGTCTTTCTATTCTTTGAATGCAAGTCTTTCCTGAAACATTAGATTATGTATATTTTTTTATGCTTCTTTTCATTATTTAATGATACAAGATCTTTAATGACCATATTAATGAAAATTTCAATATTTGGAGAAATAGATAAATGTGGTATTAGCTTTTTTGGCTTTAATTCATTATGTAATGATACTTCCTCATCTCCAGGAGAGTTCTGTCGCAGAAGAGACATAAGTTTTATAGCACAATTAGTTTCAATATCTCTCATACCTTCATCACAAAATGTTGTGATTTCTTTAGTATTTATGTAAACAGAATTGAGAAAAAAGACAATCTATCTAATTATTACTCCTAAATAAATTGGTAAATCATGGAGGAAAAGTGATATATCTTATAAAATTATTTTTATTACATATCTTTAAAAACACAACCAAAAACAACGACGATTAAAAGATAAAATATAAACTGAGGCAGCACCAATGTTCCATGAGTCACAATTGTAAATACTTGAACTGAATAGCAAATATTCTGAGATCTTATTAATAGAATATTACAGACTATAGAAAAAATATGAGATGTAATACAACAACAATATAACACTAAAATTATTAATGTTAATATTGTATGTCTGTACTCACTCTGATATAAGACATAGAGCAGTGAAATCAACTAATTAGGAAATGCTTACAAGCATACAATATTATATATCCCTATCTCGATCAAAAGTACTAGTTGCCATTAATAATTTATATTTATACAGATATTTAAAGTGCTTGTAAAAAAATGGAAAACATGTATATCTGAATATAGCTAGTTTATATCAAACCACAATTAAATTAATACAATATAATTCTAAAGTGTACAGTGCTATGTAACTACAAAATTGGATTATACAATGAAATCAACACATAAACTGAAATAATTATTAATATACAAGAATATGAATGAAATACTAGAAAAAGATAAACAAAAATAAATATGTAAGAAGTAATAGTGTATTTGAATCTGGATCCATCAAAACCCAATAAAATGTATACCTTATATTACTAAAGTGCATATTATTAAAGTATCTTTAGTATTTATGTTAGACTTCCTTCCTTCCAAAAAGGTTTAAATATTTTACCTGTTCAAAGAGATCCATTTTAGTAGTTGGTGAGTAGAATAAACCTGGATAGGACTGACAAATGTATTTCTTTCAGAGGTATATAGATTAAAAATCTTTAAATCTGTGTTATTTGTCACAGCTGTCTCTAGTGCATTTATTTCTTCTGATAACCCCAAATGGGCCTGTCTCTCAGATTTCTTTCCAGGCTCAATATGCTGCCTTTGTTTGCTTCTTAGTCCTAAAAAAGGTCCTTTTGAATACAGAGAATCCCTTTGTGATTTTGTTTGGAAGTGATCACTGTCTGAGGATTCACCCTCAGATTGTGATGAGTCACTGAAATATATACCCCTTTAAGACATTTGTATATAAGAGGATATACTCTGTTCATCTCATTATCTTTCAAGTCCCTGAGACTTTGTGTCTTTTTTGGTTTGATATCTTTATTCAGTTTAACGTCTAACTTTTTCACATCATTCAGGGTTTCAAAATATTTAATTTCACTCAATGTTTTTTTGTAATTTTATATTTACCTCATCCAGTCTTTTTTGTTCTGGTACTATCAAGATAGTCATTAATTTAAAGGAGCAGTCAGAATCCCTTCCCAGTTCTTAATGAAACCTTCATCACCTAAATGTAATGGTGGTGTAAATTCGAACCGTAGTAATAATGGGATTAATTTATTACTCAAATATTTTTTTTCAAACTTGTAACCTCCCACCAACTCTTGGTTTGACTATTATATATTTTTTGAATTGTTTCAAATTGATCTTTTAAAGGGACATTACTTTCATTCATGGGCTCTAAATAGTTCTCAGCTTATCCTTAACTGAAGAGGAATAAAACTCACTAGAAATCACAAAATGTCTTTAAATGTGTGGGAGTTCAGCACTCAAGGAAGTGTTTGTACAAATCAATGTATTTATTTCAAAAAACAATATCCACTAAAAATAAATACCATACTTTTGTGTTTGCAATAAAACTAGCTTGTACTGGTATGCTTTTACAGTAAAAAAGAAGGGGAAATTAAAACAATGTGGGTCCCAATTTAAAATACCAAAGAAATACCACCAGATATATTACTGGTTACTCTGGTCACTTTAATTAAGAATTTCTATTAGACAAATAGTAAAAATCTTCCAACCTTTTATTTACACCTTCTTTTTTACTAATAATGCATGCCAATGAAAGTAATTTTTTATTGCCGGCACAAAAGTGTTTCTTTTTGGTGGACCTCAATGTGGCTACTTTTTTAAATAAATAGCCTATGGCTTTAGACATATCTATAATGTCTTGTTTAAACTCCAGCCTTAATGAAGACTGAAAGGTATTCCATTCTGGATACTGTGAGGTAATCATTTTCCAGAAGTACTAAACCTGATTTCAATATGTCAGGCCCTGAATTAGTCAAAGGAGGTAGGAGTGAAGTGACCATAGACAAACTGGGAACTATTAGGTGTTTTCTTCCTGGTTATTCGGGGTTTTAAGGAACAGTAGGGTTTACAGATATTATTCACTTTTTCTTGCCTCCTCCCTTTATTTTTTTCAAACTTTCCCTTATATTAATTTATCTTGGCCAAATACTTTAGCCTACCTCAAGGGACTTAACTCTCTCCTATTGTCCAAGCTTTCCTTCGCCAATCCCTAATTGAACTGCTCTTAGCAGCTCCTCTCTTAATCTAGGCTCTGTCAATGTCGGCTTAAGAGATCCCCCTGTGGCCCGTTGTAGGTCTTTGATCGGCAGCCAGGTTGGCGTCTCTCCTCGTCCCCTCACAGGCCTCTGGTCCTCCCCACAGTCTTTCCCGAGGTTCCACCTCTCCTCAGTACTAGTCTGACCCCTTACTTAGAGTGCCATTATGGACACTTCAGCACGGGAATCTAATTAACCATTGATTAATTATACAACCTAGTATATTGTTTATATTAAACCAGTGTTTTTCTCGATACTATAGACTAGCTAGGTGAATACAAAAAACACTGTCTGGATACAGTTGGTTTCTTGTTGTTTCTATATGCATGTCAAGCAGACCATACACAGTGTTGTTCTAGTGTTGCTTTAATGCTTATTTTCTTAACAGTATTTGTTATTCATGCAAAAAAAAAACAGTTTCCTCTAAATGCTTGATAAAAAAATTTGGGATTACTCATTAGCTGTGGAGCTCTTGAAGAGGCATACATTTGATGCGCAACATGTTTGAATGTAGCTGTGAGCTGACAAGTGTGGTAGATGTTATTAGAATCCTTATGGAATATCTATCTATCTCTCTCTTCCATAGGAGGTCCCTGGGTGCTAGTGAAAGTTATTTCCTACAAGAAACAAACCTTCTTGCCCAAAGTGTGCATTACAGGTGACATTATACTAGTCATATGAGCCATTATTAAAATATAAATATTTTAAAGAACAATATATACATAATTATATTCCTAAACTTAATTTCATTTAGAAATGTTGTCATAAATAACACCTATTTACTAGTAAACTGTTTGTATATACAGTGGGGGGGGGGAAAGTATTTGATCCCCTGCTGATTTTGACCATTTGTCCACTGACAAAAAAATGCTCAGTCTATAATTTTAATGGTAGGTGTATTTTAACAGTGAGAGACAGAATAACAAAACAAATAAACAAGAAAAATACATGTCAAAAAAGTTATACATTGATTTGCAGGTCAATGAGGGAAATAAGTATTTGACCCCTTCGACTTAGCACTCGGTGGCAAAACCCTTGTTGACATTCACAGTGGTCAGACGTTTCGTGTAGTTGGCCACAAGGTTTGCACACATCTCAGGAGGGCTTTTGTCCCACTCCTCTTTGCAGATCCTCTCCAAGTCATTAAGGTTTCGTGGCTGATGTTTGGCAACTCAAATCTTCAGCTCCCTCCACAGATTTTCTATGGAAATAAGGTCTGGAGACTGGATAGGCCACTCCAGGACCTTAATGTGCTTCTTATTGAGCCACTCCTTTGTTGCCTTGGCTGTGTGTTTTAGGTCATTACCATGCTGGAATACCCATTCACAACCCATTTTCATTATCCTGGCTGAGGGAAGGAGGTTCTCACCCAATATTTGATGGTACATGGCCCCGTCCATCATCCCTTTGATGTGGTGCAGTTGTCCTGTCCCCCTAGCAGAAAAACACCCCCAAAGCATAATGTTTCCACCTCCATGTTTAATGGTGGGAATGGTGTTCTTGGGGTTTAAATGCAACATTTTTGCTGATGTTTGCACAGGCATTTGCAGGGTTAATTCATGGTGCTGCTTGCGGCTTGGCAAGCTTCTATGTGAGGTCCATAGCAACTTATCATGTTAAATTATTTGGCTGCCTTATACAGGGAAATTAAGATCAGATTTCAATATTTAAGAAATGTTAAGAATTGTTGCTTGTAGAAAATTCCTGGCAACTATTACACAATTTGGATATTATTATGCAAAGCTATTTAACAAATTAATTGAGTTCAAAAACTATAAGAATCTGGAAGTTATTTTTAAAGAGAAGAGGGCGGGTAAGGAGTATGCAGAGTTTTGGAAATTAGCGCCTGAAAAATACAAGACTGTACAAAACTGTCCCTCACGTTGTTTGTATCAATGTATCTTTGTGAATCATCCTATTCTAAAATGAAATATGCAAAGAACATATATAGAAATCAGCTTACTGATTCTCACCTTGATGACATATGGAGAGGAGCATGTAGCAATTATAAACCTGATTTGTCTAAAATAGTCAAAAGTTTGTCTCATCATCTCAACATCATCATCAAACATTGCACAATTTTTTTAAATAAGCGCTTGGTTACATTAAGGTTTAAGTTTTATTTTTTTAATGATATTATGATAATATAAAGTGTACCATGTTGCGGCCTGCCTAATGTTGCAAATATATGTATGTGGCCTGATAAAAAACAGGGTTAAGTATGGCTGCTTTAGATACTCTTTTTATGAAGCATCATGTTTGCATACAGACTGGAGTGGAAATAATTGGAGTGCAAAAGCCATGGACACCATGATATATCATTGCATTGGACTGAGTTTTCAAGTATTTATTTTATACACCATAATAAAATACCATAGAGTGATCAGCCTAACCTCTCTTTTAATTAGAGTTGTGACGCCTGGAAACCCATTTAAAACAACATGTAAATAACAGATGTTCTAACTACTATAGCATATGCCTAATGAATATAGTCAAAGTCCTTTGGTACTGGCTGGAAATGGGGTTTATAAAACATGTTGTGCTAAAAAAGAATATTTGATTAAAGTGAATGTAATAGCCTCATCCTTTTGTGACTACCAAGCAGATTTTCCATTTATCTTTAAATGAAGTATTTCTAAATATTAAATTCTATTAGCTGAAGTATATACTTTCTCATTTTGATTCTGTAAGATGTTAATAACCAAAGTAAAACGAACCTGGAAAATAGTTTAATCAATAACTAAATATGTGATGTAGCTCTTTAGCTTGTTACAGAGATATTCTTTCCACTGCTCAAAGGCAATTATAAGTTCTTGTCATTAGTTTAATGTGTACAAGATAACACACTGTCCTTTTGCAAAATCTTTACAGTTAGTAGATTGCCCTTTGTTTGTATAAATTATTCTCTGTAGGCTTCTCGAGGTCGGTAAATACACCATAAGTAAATGCAACACTGATTAAGAAAATTATCTTAAAGAACTTTGTTAAGTAAATGACATTCACCATAATTAATATACACAAATAATCTCAGAGCTAGCTCGGATTTCAGGACATGACCTTCCGTTAAAATGCATGGACAGATACCTTGATTACCATTAAAGTAACAGACGAAAAGGCCCATTTATTGAAGAAATTAAAAGTATACAAAAAATATAGACACAATTGCAATTAGTTGTAATTAAAAATATTAGGTGGAAGTGGCTTAAAACTGATATGGAAGTTATTTTATGCATAAATTAACTGAAAAATCCAGAGCAATGTATTAAGATTAGGAGGAGGGTAATAAAGAAGAGTTTAGAATACATTTAGTAGTGACCGTGACATTTAACAACAAATTAGATTAAAATGTTTAATTATTAATCTTCTCTGTTTCTATTAGTGCTTTTTCAATTAGGCATGTCTTCTTAATTACCCCCACTGCTGTGAAAATATTGGCATTAATTAGTGACAAGCAGTTGTCTGCATATCGGGCATGTCTAGTCTGTCTTGTGCAGGTGACTGCACATAAGACAATTGCCCAATGTCTCAGGGGATTATCACTAATTATTATCTATGATCACTCATTAACAAAATATTAGAATCTATTTAGGTCAGTTTGCAATACGGACATGAATGCGGCAACTGAAGTTTAATGCAATAAAAGTGCAAACGAATGCGTCTGGGTCCTAAATATTGAGACTCAGAATGCAAAATGTAACTGTCATGCCAGCTAAAACATGGGAGTCATTAAACATAGACAAACTGTATAGCAAATCAGAGGGGAAAGACAGAAAAAGAGGCTATATTGTTTAGGGAAATAAAGTGTTGTCACTTTATAAATCTCTGATAAGAAGTCACACAGAGTACTTTGTTTATTTCTAGAAACCACAATCCCTGAAGAACATAAATAACTAAGATATTTTGCAAAGAAGACACATTGAAATAATACATAGCATGCATCGTAAAACCTAGCACAAAATATTAAAGATTTTTAATATGTATACTGTATATATGGCAAGAGAAGAGAGGGAGGTGGATGGAGACTTTTTTTAAATAAATCATTGGATTCAAAACAGCATAAGTATGAAGCATATTTCAGAGAATGGAAAGTGCAAGAACAAGATGTAGTTCTCTGAACTAACGTCTCACGAAATGTGAGGAAGTACAACATACAGAAAGGACAGCCTCAGAGATGAGCTAAAATATTAAGGGAATTCCAGTTCAATAGTATAGGTATAATCATGCTGTCTTGAATATAAAAGAAACTCAGCTAACAAAATATAAACATAATTCAGAAAATATAAAGATCTGTGGAGATCTAAAAAGTTTGAACTTGGACTAAAATCTTTCTCTTGTCCTAAATTACTAAGGCCTCATTCTATTATCGTCCGCAGCCGCTGCGGGGCCGCAAGGACCGGCCGCAAGCTTTCCGGCTATTCTATTCCCCTCCGGCCGGGGATTCCGGCAGGCTTGCGGCCGGAGCCTTGCTATCTCTTGCGGCCGATCGCGCCGGAGGAAAGCCTTTGATCTAAAACGGCCGCAAGGAAATCGGCCGTAAGAAAAGCCTGGTTGCGATTCTATTGCTCCGGGAACCCTGTCTGCAAGGCTAAAAACGAGCCGCAGCTTACTTGCAGCAAACAGGTCCCGCTAGCACCAATTAAGCACATAAAATAGCTCAAATAAAGCCATCCTGCACTTTGCGGAGTCTATAAAGTGATATTCGGTGTTAGCAAAAATAGCACTAAATTACCCTATACTCAAATCCGTAAAATAATTTTTTTTTAATATATGTAAAATATCCATGTAAAAAGTCCAGAGTGCTTGGAGCACCTCAGACACGCCCACGCCGCAGCCGGAAAATAAACAGTTAATTTGAACTCGGGTTTGGGCTGATGTGCAAGCTTGAGAGGGGGTTACTTTTAATCCTCATGTCCCCCAATATGATCCCTAGCATTTACAGAGCTGTACAGTGCAGGCTTGAATATATTTTTGAGTTTTTAGATTTCAGAGCTTACGGCCGGTTTCAAGATATGCGGCCGGCCGTAAGATCAGATCCTTGCGGGGCCGTATAATAGAATCGCGAGTTAACAGAACCCCCGCAAGGAATCGCAGCCTTACGGACGATTTACGGCCGATAATAGAATGAGGCACTATGTATACAAATCTATTATAGCCTGTGTCTTAAAATGTAAGAATAACAAATTGGGTGGGCTAACTGCATGAATATAGAATCTCCAACATATTTGCAAATCGAATAGGTGTTAATATTAGTTTCAGTAAGTTGTTGCTTTTCAGTCATTCAGTCGTGTCCAACTCTCTGTGACCATATGGACAGCATCATGCCAGGCATATCTTGTGTCTGGTTGTGCTAATCCATAAGGTTTTCATGGCAAAGATACTGGAGTGGGTTACCAGTTCCTTCTCCAGTGGACCACAATTTGTCTGACCTCCCTACTATGATCTGCCCACCTTGGGTGATCATACATATTATAGCTCACAGCTTCATTGAGGTACACAAGCTCCTTCACCACGACAAGGTAGTGATCAAGGTAGTGGGGAGTTTTAGCAAGTATCCAGACACAAATAAGACATGGTTTTGCTTATCATAAAATGTGAAATGTAGAAGTGAGTAAACACAGTTCATATATAAACATAATGTTTAATAAAGTAAATAAATGGTACATTTGTGTTTACATTTGAGTGTCTAAAAACAAGTTTAAAAAAATAATTTTCTGTTTTTCTTTAACTAGTTTTTAGACATTCAGATTTAAACAAAAATGTACAATTTATTTACCGTACTCTGTATGGTGGAGGCTTCTATCAGTCTTTTGCACAACGTTAGCCATATCAACGGCAGCATTGTTAATAAACAGCGTGGAAACTGCTGAGCACCAAGTGCCATTGCTGTCAGAGGTGGACGTTGGCTGCAAAGGTGTGTGAGGGCCGACCAACATGCTACAGCGGGGCAACTCACCATCCAAATGAACCAGGAGGCTACTAGATATGTGTCTAAAACAACAGTGCAGCGAAACCTGTTGCATATGGGTCTCCGAAGCAAACGGCTGGTGACTGTACCAATGCTGATGAGGGTTCATCGTCAGAAACATCTTCAATTTTCACAATAGCACCAACATTGGATCTCTTCTGATTGGCAAAAGGTCTACTCCATTGACTGGATGGACATTGGCGTGTCAGCACAAAACCTCAGAGAACAAACACTCTGCAATCACTGTTGAAAGAACACAAGCTGATGGCAGCAGAGTTATGGTCTGGAGAATGTTTTCTTGGTATTGTCTGGTTCCACTCATACCTCTGGAAGGCACTCTCAACCAATTGAAGATCAAGTAGACCCATAGATGTTGACTGTCTTCCCATGAGCAGATGGGATATTCCAGCAAAACAATGCAACGTATAGCCAGAATTGTAGGGAGTGGTTGCAGGAGCACAACAAAGACTCCCAAGTACTTCCCTGGCCTCCAAGTCCCCTGGACTTGAACCCCATTGAGCACCTATGGGACCACCTTGATCTCCATGTTCGACATGTGGCTCCTCCATCACGCACTCTTCAGCATCTGTCAGATGCATTGCATCGCTCCAAAAACCCTTGCCAACCTTCCACTATCTTATTGACTCACTACCATGCTGTCTAGTTGCTGTCCCTGTGGCACACAGTGGTTATTCAGGATATTAATGTGACTCGACTGTGTATGTACGTCAAATTTATGGATTTTTTTTAATAATCCAAGAAGGCTTGTTTAAGCATATTATTTAAACTACAGAGGATTTATAGAATGAGGGGGCACTGAAGTTCCATATTTACAGGATACTAGAGCAATAATTTGTTAATGAGCATTTTTTTGGAAAGTTTGAAAAATCAAAACAGTGTTTAGTTTTGTAATTACTGACTGCATTACTGGGATGGCTTATTCCTACTTTCTACTCTAACATACCAATTTATTGGAGCAATAAAAAGCAATGTAAGGAAGTTAATTACATTTACACTCTACATGTGCTCTTTCATAATAAATCAATGGATGCATAGGCAACTCTGTAAACAATAATTTATATATTTTTAGCCACTGTGGTTCAAGAAAAAGTGCATATTTGTGAAATATGTAACAATAAATGCAAGTTTTTCTCATGCAGAAATGTAAATGCCTTTCTCACACACACCCGGCCTTCACCAACATATGATAGATGCTTCTGATGAACAGAGACATTACACAGTGTACAGTGGAACCTTTATATTCATCAGCCTCTATATTCGTCAAATCTAATAATCAACAATTTTTTCAGCAACAAAAATTGCTTGGATATTCATCCAAAAATCTAATATTCGTCATGAAAATTCAGTATTCCTCCGATTCAGTATTCGTCCATCCCCCATGAAAGCATTAATGACGAATATAGAAGTTCCACCGTACTTTTTAGCTGAAAACAAGCCTTATGACTTTTTAAAGGCATATCTAAGTTTCCCTGCTTTTACCTTTTTCTAACACATGTTGCTTATATCAGAAACACACATTACATTGAGTCATTCTATACACTTACAGATTTGCTTCCTTATGCAGTGGACTACACATCCCATGATTACCTCCTGCTGCTATGACAGATTGCTACAATGTATTAAAATGTATCAGGTGCCTGTGATTGGCCAAAATTAATTATGAATGCTATGCTAATTTTAGCAGGGATATCAAGGGGTATTAATACACAAAAGCAACTGCTTGCAAACTCAAGAGATTTAGCAACTATCAAGGGGAGTTTGTTAATGTTTATTTTGGTATTTTTTCATGCAATTTTTTTTTTCACACACTACTGATTCTCCTTATAATCCATGAAACTGATATATGCCTCTAACATAAACATTGCAAATGTGTTGTGTGTGTTTTTGTACAGTAAATTAGGTAGTTATAGTTTAGAGAATGTACAATAAGTCACCTCTGAGTTAGTCCTTTGGTCCTCCTTCTCTCCTGGACTATCATTTAATACAATTACATGAAGTCCCAGTAAATTCAACCGCTTAAAAATTAAAATCATCCTTTTAATACTCTTATAATGCCTATTTGACTAGGCTCTTGTAAGTCCATGCTAGACAATTCAGAATTATCTTAGACAGATAAGGAATTAATCAATATTCCTCTACATCAACAGAGTAATGAAAACTGTATTTTGGCTTTATTAAATTGATGCAAGTTTTATATTCCAGTTTTCCTCCAGCCTCTTTAGTTTTACCTGACTGTGAAAGGACCAAAATTCAAAAATTCCCTGCAAATGTCCAGTGTAGTGGCATAACAATAACTAAAAAAGACAAAACAAGCTGAAATGTATTATTGTACTTGAGAACATATATAAGTATTTCATTTGCATGTCAATTTTGGGCACATTTGCACCTGGCCAGTACAATCAAGGGATGCAAAAGCTAGGAATGCAGTATCTAAAAAGAGTTATAAAATAGTGAAAGAGCATCAAATGAAAATGTTTGTCCAGCTCTGCTACCCGATTCTCACCATGAGCGTAACGTCCCCTATTAGTCACTTCATCTTACTTTTCAAAATCAAGTAATTATTGTTGATTTGAATTAAAATAAACACGGTATAGATAATACTAGGCCAACTACACTGCATGTTGTAGGTGTCTACTGAGCAGTTTAACAGGAACATGTATCACAAATGTTTGTAAAAATGCAATGGGATGTATTAATTTGCAGGTCATTAAGTTAATTTTACAGCTGGATAAAGCTTAATTTTTAACAAGTGAGCATCCAATAAGAATAATTAGACAGGTTGCCTTGACCAATAAGGAATATCCAGAATGTGCTAATGAATTAGGCCCTCATTCTATTATTGGCCGTAAATCGGCCGCAAAGCTGCGATTCCTTGCGGGGCTCTCATAACCTTGCAATTCAATTATACTGCGCCGCAAGGATATCCCCATACGGCCGGCCGTATATCTTGCAAACGGCCGTAAGCTCAGAAATCTTTAAATGCAAAAATAAATTCAAGACGGCACTGTAAAGCTCTGTAAATGCTAGGGATCATAATGGGGGACATGAGGATTAATAGCAACCCCCTCTCAAGCTTGCACATCAGCCCAAATCAGAGATTACATTAACTGTTTATTTTCCGGCTGCAGCGTGGGCGGGTCTGAGGTGCTCCAAGCCCTCTGGACTTTTTACATGGATATGTGACATAAATTAAAAAAATATTTGTTTACGGATTTGAGTGTAGGGGAATGTTGTGCTATGAATGCTAACACCTACAATCACTTTATAGTCTCATCAGAGTGCAGGATGGCTTTATTATGGCTTTAAAATGTGCTTAATTGGTGCTTGCGGGACCTCTTTCCTGCAAGTAAGCTGCGGCTCGGTTTTAGCCTTGCAGAGAGGGTTCCCGCAGCAATAGAATAGCAACCAGGATTTTCTTACGGCCGAAACTCTTGCGGCCGTTTAAGATCAAAGGCTTTCCTCCGGCGCGTGCGGCCGCAAGGGATAGCAAGGCGCCGGCCGCAAGCCTGCTGGAATCCCCGGCCAGAGGGGAATAGAATAGCAGAATAGCTTGCGGCCGGTCCTTGCGGCCCCGCATCTCCTACGGCCGATAATAGGATGAGGGCCTAAGTGAGTTCTCTGCTCTCTGGATAAACAATGATTTACAGCAGTAGAAAAACACATGTTAAAGATTATGACACTAATGTGAAGCATGTAGGTGTTGATTAGAAAAGCCATGCGCTGCTGATACTAATAAGAAGCTGCCAGTGTGATAAATTATGTGTCTGATTTACTTGTACAAATGTGACCAAATTCTTAATAATAGTGTTAATGAGTAATTGAATAAAACGCTCACTATAAGTTATGTACGTGTTTTGTTTTGAAATTATCAAGCATACCTTTTTTGTCTTTTGAATTACTGAAGAACGTGGGACTATTTGCTGTACATATATGGCCTTATTAATTGATTTATTACAAACTACAATAACAGCACTTTCTCATATTGAAAGTTACCCATCAATGCAGGCTATACAGCTGTTATCATGTATATTGACTTTGGATCTTTATGTGCTAATTACATAAACATTTCCATAATGTGAATCTTCCCATTTTAATGAGGTGCAGTTGGTTTATTAAATGTAATCAGTCACAACAGCAGTTTTGATGCAATATTATGTGTTTACTGTACCTGCTCATTACATAGTGCCTCTTTAGTGAATCCCCCTAGGTGCTTAATAACATGAGGTATTGGCATTGCTGCTTGGAAACTATAATTACTGTTGTGCACATGCTCTATGCCAAATCACACGCCTCAAACTAATGCAAGTCAATTTATCCATATTTTTTCTTACAGTATTCTGCATTTTGCTTAGACAAGAATGGTCTATAAGTAGGCTAATTTTGTGCTGTCATAGAGGGATTATGGGAAATTCTGCAATGATTTTTTTCTGGCTTCGTTGCACTCTGTCATTATACAACATACATTCTGTCATATGGTAATGTTATACAAGAACTCTCCTATCTTCATTCATTTAATATCAATTCATCAGATTGTAAATTAAATTAGATGTACACTTCAAGCTAATATTTTAACTAAGTGTTGCAATGAATTTTGCTGCTGTCTTCACTAAATTAATAGATGCACATTTCCTGTCTAAAATTTATTCCTACAGTCATCATTTTTTTTTCTCATGCATCATATAATAATTATAGCGAAATAATTAAAGTTGATATCCTACAACACAGACATGTAGCACATTTTATTGTGTATACATTGGTTCTCCAGTTATATAATCTTTAGTGATGTTTATGCCCTGTTTTTTTGTCAAGTTTTTAATTGTATATCTATTAAATGAGAACAAATGCAAATTTAAACTAAAAGCAAGGGCAGTATGATCTCAGTGGTATTTTTGATTTGTATTTAATTGTTTTCAAATTTATCCGTGGCGTTGCACAAAAAATCATTTTCAGTACAATGTTAAAAATAAGTTACATAGTTACATAGTTACATAGGGCCTCATTCTATTACCGGCCGTAAATCGGCCGTAAGGCTGCGATTCCTTGCGGGGGTTCAGTTAACTCGCGATTCTATTATATGGCCCCGCAAGGATCTCCTCTTACGGCCGGCCGCATATCTTGGAACCGGCCGTAAGCTCTGAAATATAAAAACGCAAAAATAAATTCAAGCCTGCACTGTACAGCTCTGTAAATGCTAGGGATCACATTGGGGGACATGAGGATTAAAAGTAACCCACTCTCAAGCTTGCACATCAGCCCAAACCCAAGTTCAAATTAACTGTTTATTTTCCGGCTGCGGCATGGGTGTGTCTGAGGTGCTCCAAGCACTCTGGACTTTTTACATGGATATTTTACGTATATTAAAAATAAAATATTTTACGGATTTGAGTATAGGGTAATTATGTGCTATTTTTTCTAACACTGAATATCACTTTATAGTCTTCTCAAAGTGCAGGATGGCTTTATTTGAGCTATTTTAAGTGCTTAATTAGTGCTAGCGGCACCTGTTTGCTGCAAGTAAACTGCGGCTCGCTTTTAGCCTTGCAGACAGGGTTCCCGGTGCAATAGAATCGCAACCAGGCTTTTCTTACGGCCGATTTCCTTGCGGCCGTTTTAGATCAAAGGCTTTCCTCCGGCGCGATCGGCCGCAAGAGATAGCAAGGCGCCGGCCGCAAGTCTGCCGGAGTCCCCGGCCGGAGGGGAATAGAATAGCCGGAAAGCTTGCGGCCGGTCCTTGCGGCCCCGCAGCGGCTGCGGCCGGTAATAGAATGAGGGCCATAGTAATTAAGGTTGAAAAAAGACTTTCAGTCCATCAAGTTCAACCTGTTAAGATCTCCTCTGATCTGCAATATGCGGATTAGTTATTAATTAAATTATTGATTAAATAATTATTAATAGTATAGTATTGGAGGATGAATAAAGAGTTAGTCCATCAAGTTCAACCTTTTTAGATCTCTATTGATCTTTTTAATGTGGACTATTTATTATTATTTGTTAATTGTTATTTGATCCAGAGGAAGGCAAACAGGAAAAAAAAAAAAACATTGAAACTTTGCCAATTGTCTCATAAGGGGGAAAAAAAGCAAAATTCCTTCCTGACCCCAGAAACTGGCGATCAAATTTCTCCCTGGATCAATATTCCTTTGCTAGTTATCTAGGATAGCCTTGAATGCCCTCTTTATTCAAAAATATATCTAACCCCTTGTTGAAGTTGTCTATCGAATTCGCTGTCACTACCTCCTTTGGTAGAGAATTCCACAGTTTAACCACCCTAACTGTGAAGAACCCTTTTCTTTGTTTAAGGTGAAATCTTTTTTCCTCTAACCTCAAAGGATGTCCTCTTGTCAGTTGAAAATCTCTTGCTACAAAAGTTCACTTGACAAAGCCTTATATTGACCCTGGATGTATTTATATAACGTAATCATATCTCCTCTTAGACGCCTTTTTTCTAGCGAAAATAAGTTTAATTTTGTTAGTCTTTCTACATAACTTAGCCCCTCCATTCCCCTTATTAGTTTTGTAGCCCTTCTCTGTACTTTTTCCAGCTCTAAAATGTCTTTTTTATGAGGTGGTGCCCAAAATTGTACTCCATATTCCAAATGAGGACGTACTAGAGATTTGTATAGTGGCAGAATTATATCTTCTTCCCTGGCTTCTATACCCTTCCTAATACATGCTAATATTTTATTTGCCTTTGCAGCTGCTGCTTGGCTTTGAGCGCTGTTACCTAGGTGGTTGTCTACTAGTACTCCCAAATCCCTTTCAATATCTGATACCCCTAGATATGCTCCATTAAGATTATAGATTGCTTGGCTATTGTTCCTTCCCAAATGCATAACCTTACATTTATTTGTATTAAATCTCATCTGCCATTTAGCCGCCCATTTCTCTAATTTATGCAAATCCTTTTATAGGGAAAGTACATTATTATCCGATTTTATTACCTTGCTCAACTTAGTGTCATCAGCAAAAATTGGGACACAGTACATTCGAGTCCTACTTCAATGTCATTAATAAATATGTTAAAAAGGAGAGGACCTAATACTGAACCTTGAGGAACCCCACTTATCACATTAGACCAATCAGAGTATGTTCCATTCACAACAACCCTTTGCTTCCTGTCTTTTAGCCAGCTCTCGATCCATGAGCAGATATTTACTGCAATTCCTGTATCCCTTAGTTTGCTCACTAGTCTTCCATGTGGCACTGTATCAAATGCCTTTGAAAAATCTAAAAAGACTACATCCACTGAGTTGCCCTGATCCAAGTTCCTACTAACCTCCTCATATAAACTAATTAGATTGGTCTGACACGACCTATCCTTCATAAATCCGTGTTGACTGCTACCTATGATCCTGTTCAAATAGACATATTCTTGTATTCTGTCCTTTATTAACCCTTCTAAAAGCTTCCCAACTACAGAAGTGAGGCTCACTGGTCTATAATTCCCCGGATTTGCTCTAGATCCCTAATAAGAATAAGGAAGTATTAAAAGACCACTGTAATGTGAAAAACATGTTTCAAATTGTTTTGTCTGACTAAGAGCCCTATGCCAATCGGACGGTGTAAACTGCATTATAGCCGTAAAATGGCTGCAGGAGCTTTTTCTTCTCAAGTTACAACAGTATTCTAAACTTTAGCTCCACACATTAGGGCACTCAGCCAACAGCCTAAATCCTGCCTTAGACGCAACAGATTTCTTTGCAGAGAGCAGCCAAACCAAGCTTTACAGATGAGACAGGGCTGTAGGAGCCAATAGGAAATGCGAACGCCATAAACCTTATAATGAGTGAAAAGGAGCAACTGCCTGTAACTGGCCACAGCAAGGGAAAAGATATATATGTATGTGTATATATATATATATATATATATATATATATATATATATATATATATATATCAAATAAATAGTATATCTGTGTTCACATTGGAATGTCTAGAACAAGTTTAAAAACCTGCTTATTGTTTTTTATTTATTAACTACTTATAAAAATGTTAAAGGTGGGAATGCTGTCCCTTCGGCGCTCATCGCGTGGCTCGCAATGAGTGCCTTCAGTGCTCATTGCGAGCCTCTCCCACGTCTACTTTACAGGCCTCACAATGAGCGCTTTTGACGCTCATTGCGAGGCTCTCGCCATTCTCTGACATCTGTGTCTGTTTCCCCCTCTCTCCCTCCCCCTCCTCTCCCCCTCTGTTTCTTTTCCTCCATCTCTCAGCCCCGTGTTTCTTTCTACCCTCCTTCGACGCTCATTGCAGCTAAGTCCTGCAGGCCTTGTGATGAGTGCCCATGCGCCTCCACCGCCGCAACTTCGTCGCTCGAGCTAACTCGTGCGGGCCTCGCAATTAGTGCCTGTGGCGCTCATCTCTACCCATGCAATGATCGCCTTTGGCGCTCATGCAGCAAAGTCCTGCAGGCCTTGCAATGATTGCCTGCCGCGCTCATGTCCACCCGTGCAATGAGCGCCTTCGCCGCTCATGCATCTAAGTCCTGCAGCCCTACACTCCCGCAACTGCGTCCCTCGCTTCGTGAAGGCCGCAGTTGCGGCCTGCAATGAGCACCTTTGCGGTGCTCATCTCCATCACTGCATGCAGTAAAGTCTCACGGTCTTCCACCCCTGCAACTGCGTCCCTAGAGCTAACTCGTGCCGGCCTCGCGATGAGCGCCTGTGGCGCTCATCTCCACCCCTGCAATCACTTTAAAAGCTTCTGTGGGACTCAACAAGGGTTTGAAAATTTGTTGCGAGAGTGGTCTTTGGTACATATACATGATTTCTGAGTGGCCCGCAAAATCTTATTAGCATAGGGTTGAAGTGTCAAAGTCTAACTTGAAGCTCACTGGTAGTAGTGACTCGTAGGAGTTCTCTCGCAATGTTTTAGGGATGGGGGATTAACATAGCTAAATCGGATTTACTCTGCAGTTAGGGCACTCATAAGTGCTTTTTAAGGGATTAGCATAAGCCCCTAAGAGGCTAATTAGGCAGAGAAAAAGTAATAAAGTTATTTGTCATTAGAAAAAAAAAAATCTCCTCTTGGACCATGTAGGCATTCAGGATACTTCGGTAGAAGTTGTGCATGTGAGAGAAGAGTTTATATTTCTAGCAAACAGTGCTGGCATCTAATGATTATATAAGCAGTCTGCTTCTGGGCCTGTGAGGGCAAGGACATGATGTCAATTTCCATCAGATCCAATTAACTAACAAAGCTTTGTGACCTCTCCTGGTCCCATGCTTCCCCACCACTACCTCCATGAACAGTTAAAAGAAACAGACTCTCATGATCCAGTTCTCAGGAAGTGATGTAGAAAATACAAATTACTGTAGCTATCCTCAGTAGCATTCAATAGATGCTATTGAAAGGATAGAGAAGCTATCTTCATTTACTTTTACTCCAAATTCTCCCAGGTGTCTAACCCTGTAATGGATCCAAAGAATATGTCTTCTAAAATTATGTCTGCAAAATGAAATACAGTTCCTGAAAACTAAAGGCAGTATTTGTTTTAAGATCAAGTCAAGTTCACATCATCATGTTCTTCAGGAGCTTGTTTTAGTTTGGAAGAAAATTTAAAATTGGCTGTACATTTTGCTAGCAGTTTTTTCTACAGTAAACCATTTATGAAATATTTAGGATTGTTTTTCCAGTTCTTGTATGCTAATGTGCAGCTCAGAGTGCTTGATAAGGGTGGGAGAGGGATCTAACTGCCAGCTAACACTGGGGGTCTTTAGTTTTGGCCACTACAGAGACAGACAAGCACATCAAAGCAAAAAATGATTATGCGGGAGCTGCTTATTTACATATAAATATAGTAACAACATGACATTTCCCTGGATTGATTCACTTTAACATATAGCCAATTTATCATGCTCTTTAAAAATAACCAAAAAAAAACAACAACTTGATTTTGGGGTGACTGAGTCCTTTTAAGACAATTTAAATTTTAAAATAACAAATAATGCCTTTATTGATAAAATTAAGCAAATATTGACATATTTGTAAAATAAAATCTAAATGATGAACTCATTTTGATATAGATACACAAACAAAACAGCACATTTATATACAATATTTTCCGTAATGTTATTTCAGTAAAGAGCTTATTTCATGTACACTCCAAAAATAATTCTCTGCCCACTCTATGCTGTATGAATTTATGCATCCCACAGAGCAAAGCTCAGAGGAAGAACAAATGTTTGGCTAGTAAACAAATATACAGACAAGGGCTTTGCTTTCAGCCATGTATGCAAGGCTGGAGAATACTGTTAGCATAAAACGTATATGTGAGCTACAAGTGAAAGCACTGGGGTGAGCTTCGCTTTATACATGGATTGTGCCAAATAAATACAGATCTACATACTGCGCAGTGAATACATACCACAAATTCATATGCGTGATTTACAGCTCGTGTTGGCACCTAACTAAACATTTTAAATGCCAGTTTGAATACATTAATTTTTATGACTTTCATCTAGTTAGAGTTTAATTGGAATGCATCTATTTAAGATATGCCAATCTTGTCACAGTTGTGACTTACACTTGTTGATGATATTTTTTGTAACACCATCTGTTCCGTCCAAACAGTCTGCGTTACTTAACCAGATTTCAAAGAACACTTTTGAAGTTGTTTAATTACTTTTGATGTACAGTAAAGGATGTTCAAAAAGTACTTAAATTTAGAATCTACTGAGAATAAAATGGATTTTTTAGGTTATTTTATAAAATTACCAAATTACTGTAGAGTTTAGGGACATACTTTGTGCTCCAAAATGTTTGGTCAAGCCCAGTTCTTGACTAAGTAGAACATCCACCAAGGGAAAATTTGGGGGAATTGAATTTTTCAGGCAAAAATATGACTTGTGTGATAAAACAATGTTGTGTTATTTTTCTTGAGCAGACTAGAAGACTAAAGTGTGATGGATAGCCTTTATAGAGTAAGATTACTATCATTTAAATTGCATGACATGTAAGTTAAATCTAATAGATTACTAAATAATGTTCTTTTTACTTTTACATATTACAATGTGATACATCCAGAAATAATGACTTATAACAGAAACAACTATTTATAAAATTAATTAATACAGTATACCGTTCTTATGGTTTAAACGTCAAAAAAAAAAAAAGCATTTTCTGTCTTATTATTAACCACAAAGTGTCAGTTTTCTTTTTTTTTTCTGTTAACCTTGGTACAGTATATATTATTTCTAAGTAAGAGGTATGGGTCATTTTAATAAGACATAATTCTAATTTGTTGTTGTTAAGTCATTCAGTCGTGTCCGAGTTTCAGTGACCCTATTTACAGCACCACACCAGACACATTAATTGTTATGTCTCTGGTTGTGCATATCCATTAGGTTATCTTGGCAAAGATACTGGAGTGGGTTGCTTGTTCCGTCTCAAGTGGACCTTAACTTGTCTGACCTCTCTGCTATGACCAGCCCATCTTGGATGACCCTACATGCATGGCTGGATTACCCATTAGGCCAACTAGGCAGCTTCCCTGTGAGGGGCGCCACTTAAAAAAAAAATGGTTCCTGGCTTAAAAAAATTAAATGCTGCAGTTCATAGACTGGCTACTAGTAGGTAACCACCTAGAACAAGAGAGTTAAAACAGGAAAAGGAACTTACACACACAGAAAAGGCAAAAATGGCATACATTGCTTACTCACTTGCAGGGGCTACTGCACTTCACTGCCTAGGGGCTCCAAAATAGGTTGATCCAGCACTGCCAGATGGTATAGCTCCTAGCTTCATTGAAGTACCCAAGCCCCTTCACCATGACAAGGCAGCGATCCAGAAGGGGAACTCTAACTTAGCAATAGCTTATTAGTCAGGTAATCTGCTTTAATTCATCTAGATCTATAATATTTACATATATAAAAAAAAAATAACATTGTATAGATTGCTGAAATTCTGTTCATTGCTTTCCTTGGTCACAGTCCAAATATTTAGGGATTTCATAGTTAATACCGTTGCTATGAGCAATACTTATACATGGTGTGGTTTGCCCCTCTTGCAAACATTACTACAAGCATGTTGCATACTGCAGATTCTGTATATGCTTTTCATGATGAAGTGTATATTTTTCTGCTTGCTTCTTTATAAGTTCATTTCTCATTAAACTGTGTTGGTGTAATTTATTCTTTTCATGCTCAAGTGTTCAGGAAAGCTTATTGACTTTCATCCTTTGAGGCTGAGTAGTCTCTGTATTAAATGTGCTTGTTCAACATTTTGATTCTTTCCAGTTCATTTTTCTCGCTTGTTTTCCCGATGTATGACATCGGTGCTTAATGTATCATTACGATGACAATCAAACACGTATAAATAACGTCTCAATTAATTGCATTTTGTACTTGCATTGGTTGTTTAAAATTACATAATAATTATTGAGTAGAAATTAGGTAAAAAACTGATGAGGCTTAGATGGATTTGTAATTTTATCAAGATTGACATTGCATTTAACTTTCAGACCTAATGTTTGTCACTCATTTAAAGGGACACAAAAAAGGTACAGTAAACCGCAATATATTGTTTGCAAAAGGTAATACTAATTTCAGAACCTTTCAGAAACAACTGCTATAACTGGAATTCCACACAGCACACGTACTAGGTTGGTAAGGCTAATAAGAGGTTGATCTAGGAAGGAGGATTCTTGTGTCCTATTAAAGCTAAGCAGATGTGAAAGGAAGATTTCTGGCAATAGATGCACTTTTTGCTAATTACTACAGTTTGCAAAGTTGTTTATTTAGGCTTATATATTATATTGCTTCAACAAGCAGAAACCTTTTCTGTGTCTCTTTAATTGTATGGAAAACCATTAGACAAAACAATTAAGGAAATGTAATTGTGAACCTGGTGTCAGTTTGATTTAGAAACTGTATTGCGCTTAAAGGGATTTAGAAGTTTCATGGATTATGAGTGCTTTTTTTAATGAAATATCACAAAATAGACATTAATAAACCATCCTAAAGTTTGCAAAATGCCTTCCGTTTTCAGGCGGTTGATTTTGAGAAGGAATGCCCATGAAAATCCAAGCTAAATCAGCATAAAATTCCTAATTAATCGTGGCCAATCAGAGACAGGTACAATAATGTATCTGTTTCTCTCTCATTGGCTTAGACAAAGCTGCTAGGGAGGCAGCCACGATACTGACATCTGATTCACTAGGACACAACTCCTCACAGCTCATTGGTTAGGATGCTCTGCTACATAGGAGCCTTGTGGGTGGAGCTAACACAAGAAATTTCATTTGAATTACAAATATTGAGAATTCCTCAATAAAATTACTTGATCTAACTTAAAACACATGGTATCACACAAATGTCCATATACCTTTAATGTGATATCCAAAAAGCTCATCAGGGAAGTTTATTTATGTTACTATGCAAGTGATGGAATGAAAATAGACGGCCTAACAACAGAACATAACAACATTAACATCTATTTAAACCATGGGTATAAAAGTTATTTTACAGAAAATATTCATGTTGGCATACTCAGCTAGGGCATGGACATTGCCAGCCTGCCATGACAGTATTCCTTTCTGTTCAAGGCATGAGGGGAGAAGTAAGAGGGACTTGTAAGATTACTTGTGACCATTGTCTGCTCAGCATGCACGGAGAAAGGGGAAGATGTCAAATAATAAAATCTTATCTCGATCAACCAATGAGCCAACAAAATACCCTCCCTCACATCCACTGATGAATAGATAATGCAATAAGCTGAACACACTCCCTCAGGCTCCAAGCCAGTAGAAAGTGTGCGAGATAGAAAAAAGCTGCCAAATCTGCTAAAGTTTTTGCTTTGTTACTTAAATCACAAAAATATGACATCTTTCCCCCAAAACATGTTTATTTAACTCATTATCACTGTGAATGATTACACATTGCAATGTTCACATCTAACTAAAATGAATGGTTAGAAAATGTAGTGTATTTTGTTTGTATTGTAAATTCTATCTTGTGGTGTGATACTACAAACCTACTGAAGGTGGCAGTATTGGGTGATTTATCTCACTTCATAACCAATACAAAGGAAATAGACTGAACTGGCTAAACTGCAGTAAGAAATAAATGTATTCCATCATCAAGGCTTTTTTTTTATTATTTCAAGTGCTTTGTTATGCATAACATTGTTATAAATTAGTGCAGAAGGGAATCGTTCATTTAGTTATATAATAAGCTTTATGCTTTAATACTAGATCATCATTTGTATTGTAATTTATTTAAATTGCTTTCATTTAAATACAGTGTACAAACAGTTTTTCACAACCACTATTCATGAAAACATATTTTTTTCCGAATGTATGCTTTAAAGTTCAATATTAATTTTCAATTTGACTTCGTCAATGTTAATGCACTCAGATCTTGGTGCCATACATTTATTATGATTTAAACACTGCAAGGGCTGTCCAATAATGGGCATGTTCAATAATAAATGTTACTTAACAAAGTGTTATGGGAGATGGAGAATTGTTAGGAAGTCTAGCAGGGAAGAATTACCCAAATAAGTGATCTAAAAATATGTTTTTTCTTTCATTAATAAAATGGTTTATGCTTAACACACAGCTTTATTCTTCCTATGCCGCTCATTCATGAAGACTTTTTCTTTTGTTATGAGAAAATAGATATGTGATTGGCTTTATTAGTATAAATATATCTATCCTGTAACTAATTATACGCCCTCTCTTCAATTTGTGAAACAACTTCAATAGATGAATGTGACTATTCAGAAAAATATAATAACGCATTCCAAAAATATGCATTCAGATTATTTGTAAGTTTTTACTGTCATGTAAACAAGATTAATGCAGAATTCTATGGTCTTTTCAGAAGGTATGATGAAATGTTATTCTCTACAGTGTTTACAAAGGTTATAATGGTATTTTCTACAGCACAACATAAGATAATGGTGCAGTATTCTATTGGTTTTGGCGTAGGTGTTAATGTGATATTCTATATAGTGTCGACAACAAGTAATAATGAGCTTTTCTATAATGCCAATGAAATGAATTAACATAATTTTCTTTACTATTAACAAAATAGAATGCAATGTAATATAATATTAAAGGCATATCTAAGTTCCCCTGTTTTACCTTTATTTAATCTAACACCTGCTGCTTATATCAGAAACACACATTACATTGAGTCATTCTCTACACGCACAGATTTTTTTTTTAATTGAAAAATAAAAATTGTTTTCCACACCCCCAGAGCTACTTAAATAGGCACAGTGAACCTCCCAATACAAACACTGCATTTGGGTACAGATTGTAACCCTTTACTAACCTTCAAGCTAGTAGCAGCTCAATGCAGTCATCTACAGATCAGTGTCTTGCACCTTCTTCTTACTTCTAATGGGGAACTACACATCCCATAATTCCTTCCTACACAAGCTGCTATCAGAGATTGCTACAATGCATTAAAATGTATTAGCTGCCTGTGATTGACCAAAGTAAATTATGAATTATATGCAAATTTTTAGCAGGGATATCAAGGGGTGTTAACTCACAAAAGCAACTGCTTGCAATCTCAAGAGATTCAGTTTGTTAATGTTTATTTTTGTATTTTTTCATGCAACAAATGTTTTCATACACCACTAATTCTCCTCCCAGATGCACTCATAATCCATGAAACTTTTATATATATTGTTAAAGGACCACAGTGGGTATATGTATGTATGTATGTATATATATATATATATATATATATATATATATATATATATATATATATATATATATAGTTTAATAATTAGAGTATTGCAGTGAACACTGATACTTTTTTTATTGGACAAACTTATTCATAATATAGTGATTAGCTTTCGAGAGATAATGCCTCTCAAAAAGAGATACTGATACAGTTATGAACTAAAAACAGTAAACAGAAAGAGATGGGAAAAAATTGGAAAAACAAGAAAAATAAAATTAATTAGTTAGAGTTAAGTGAGAAACAGAACAGCATTGTAAATAATTTCCTGATAGGCCAGTATGTAAGTCTATAGATCAGGTTGTAGATAAGAACACAGCAGAGTAAAATAAAGAATAATATAAAGAATAATAAAATAAATGTAGCACCCGCTTTCACATACAGTACATTGTATCATGTACACTACATTGGATGATGTACATGAATATGAGCCTCTAATGTTGTAGGTCTTGTTGTGCGTGGCTGTGTCTTCTTTGCAGATGTGTTGGCATAGTTTGCCGCGACTTTTATTGCAGGGTTTGGTGCCATTTTCTCTGTTATGCTGTTCATTTGGCAATCGTCTGTTCACCAACGCTTATCTTAAATTTGGTGGCTGCCTAAATGCAAGAATGGGGGGTTTGGGGAATATATGTTTCAATTCTGTGTCCTCTGTGAGTTGTGGTTGTAAATCCTTAAATATTTTGCATATTCCTTCTAGAACCGGGTGGTATGGGGTTACCAGAGGTTTACGTGAAGTTGTTTCTATAGTTTTGTATTGCAACAGGTGTTCCCGGGGTGTTCTGACGGCAGAGGTTACTTTCTGAGTGATAATACAGGGTTTGTAACCATTCTGTCTGAACGAGGCAGACAGTGTTTTTAACTGTTTATCACGGTCCTCTGTGTTTGAACATATGCAGTGGTATCTGATGGCTTGACTATGAATTATCCCTTGTTTAGTATGGGAGGGGTGGAAGTTAGAGTTGTGTAGGCTAACTACATCCGTATGTAGGTTTCCTATAGACAGATGAATTATTCCTTTTGTAAAAAAATCCATTTGTAATGGAAATGGTGGTGTCCAGAAATGTAACCTGTTCTGTGGAGTAATCCATTTTAAATTGAATGGATGGGTGAAACGTATTGAAAGAATTATGGAAATCTTTGAGTTTTCCTTCCCCTTCTGTCCATATGATGAACAGGTCATCTATGTAACGGTAGTATCTGTAAGGTTTGTGGACATATGTGGGCAGGAATCTCTTTTCCAGGTCGTCCATAAATAGGTTAGCATATTGTGGTGCCATTTTGGTACCCATTGCAGTCACCATTATTTGTAGGTAAACATGTTGGTTGAAGGTGAAGTAGTTGTGGGTCAGGATGTATACTAGTCGTTTGACAATGGTATAAGGGTTATATTTGTGATTCTGATTGTGTGTAGAAATAAACTTCATGCATGCCTCAGTGCCATCTTTATGTGGGATGTTGCTGTAAAGAGTTAACATCCATGGTTACAAGTAGTGTGTTGGCAGGTAGGACCTCAATCTGACTGAGTTTTTTAAGAAAGTCAGCGGTGTCCTGTGTATAGCTGTCAGTGTTTTTAACTAGTGGCTCAAGGATGTTTTCAACAGAGCCAGATAACTGTTCAGTTAGTGTGTCCATACCTGTAACTATTGGTCTTTCTGGGTTGCCTGGTTTGTTGATCTTTGGCAGCATGTAGAAAGTCCCAGTTGTAGGATGGGTCGGTATGAGCTGCTCTAATTCTTGTTGCACATTCTTAGGTAACGTTTGAATGAGTTTTCTTAGTTGGATGGTGTATCCCTCTGTAAGGTCCTGGTTCAATTTTGTGTAGTAAGTATTGTCTGTCAGTTGTTGGTTTCCTTCTTGTATGAAGTTCTCTGTGTTTATGATCACAACTGCGCCACCTTTGTCTTCTGGTTTTATGGTGATGTTAGGGTTTGATTTTAAGCTTTTTATGGTGGCTCTTTTTAATGGAGAGAGATTATATAAGTCTCTTTTCTTTTGGGATGTTATTAAGGATGTAGTTCTCAGGCAAAAGCTTTCTATGTAACTGTCCAGTTTAGGGTTGCGTCACGGTGATGGAGTGAACTGGGTATTCTTTTTCCTGCTGTTGTAATCCAGTGATGGTGTGGTATCATCTTTGTTGTAGAAATATTCTGTAAGTCTCAGTCTCCTGAAGAATTCTTACAGGTCAGAGTATAAATGAATTTTATCCAGATTTGTGCTTGGACAGAATGATAGTCCTTTAGAGAGAACAGAGCTCTCTGGTTGTGTTAGCTGATGGTTAGATAGGTTTATGATTCCTGTGTTATCTGAAGTGTTTTCCAGAGAATTGGTGGTGGTAGTCGAAATCACAGTTGAATTGGGGTAATTCAAACTCTCTTTCTGTATCTGTACTTTGTTGTTCTTTGGAGAGAGGCAGTTCAGTTTTTTTTATTTTTCTTCTTTATGAGATCATGTTGCAATTTCATCTATGATCATCAACATGATCTCATTCCTCTCTCTTCCTGTTCTCTCTATCCCTCTTACCTATTTCCATTCTCTCTAAGTGCTAATTTAAACCTAAAACCAGGCCTGATATCTGAAATCTTGAGAACACTGCCCTCTCACCTACCCGCACCTATTTAGATTTCCTTCATAGAGCCATGGAAATCACCTGACTTCCTATTTTCAGATTATATTATCTCACCACTAGGGGTCAGTCAACATATCACATACTAGAGCCTTTCAACTCAGATCCCTCCCCTCTCCAATTAAATAATAATCTTTCTAACTTTTACTTCTTCTTGACCCTTGCTATTCCTCTAGTTTGACAACCCATCAGCATTACTGCAATTCACATTTACTCACATTTCCCATATCCCCAGATAGCTGGGATCTGAGCGCACAAAACCACCGAATAGCGCTCAGATCCTCTTCACACAGTTCAATTGCCATGTAGCTAAAGTCTTTCCCATAGTCTTTCATTATATGAATGGACTTCATGGCACAGTTATCTGGGGTATCATGGTTCACACAGGGCAAGTACAGAATGACCCCCCTGTATGTAAAGGGCCAGAATGAGTGACTTACACTCTGGTATGGCCGAACACTGGTTCCAAAGGGCAATATGTACCAGGGCCATAGTCGCAGGGCAGGAGGCTGGCAAACAGTCCTCTCCAAGCCAAAGTGGCGAAGGGCACTTCGTCACACATCTCTCCTTTGGGGGGAAGTCTAACCAGGTACCTGGATATTTTGCTGTGGTGATGGGGCAACACGCTGAGGGGACTTGAGGGGCAGAGGCCAGCGGCACTCTGCCCTGATGCCAGCTCTTCTGCTGGTATAACCTGCAGGACATCCTGCTCTGTACAAGTGACAACGGGAGGGCAGAGGCCGACTGCACTCTGCCCCGCTGTCAGCTCTTCTGCTGGGGTACTTGGGACATATTCCGGCTCAGTAGCCAGGGAAACGTGGGGGTCAGTGGGGGTTAACATTTCCTCTGTTAACCCTGGGGCCACATTAGAAGTTAGCTGGGGAGGGGAATTTGTACTTACCCCCTCCTCCGGTTGTCCCAGTGACGGTAGTTGGGGATCTGGACAAGCTGTGGGCGCAGAGACCACGGTCCCATCTGCGCCGTCTGGGAGATTGTTGTCTCCCCTGGTTAGGGTAAACTGTCGCTGGGGGGGAAGGACGACACCTTCTGCCCCCTGTGTTTCACACTGCCGCTGGGGGGGAAGGACGACACCTTTGGCCCCCTGGGGTACCCACTGCCGCTGTGGAGGAAGGTCGACACCTTCTGCTCCCTGGGGTACACACTGCCGCTGGGGGGGAAGGACGACACCTTCTGCCCCCTGGGGTTCACACTGCCGCTGTGGGGGAAGGACGACACCTTCTGCCCCCTGGGGTTCACACTGCCGCTGGGGGGGAAGGACGACACCTTCTGCCCCCTGTGTTTCACACTGCCGCTGGGGGGGAAGGACGACACCTTTGGCCCCCTGGGGTACCCACTGCCGCTGTGGAGGAAGGTCGACACCTTCTGCTCCCTGGGGTACACACTGCCGCTGGGGGGGAAGGACGACACCTTCTGCCCCCTGGGGTTCACACTGACGCTGAGGGGGAAGGACGACACCTTCTGCCCCCTGGGGTTCACACTGCCGCTGGGGGGAAAGGACGACACCTTCTGCCCCCTGGGGTTCACACTGCTGCTGGGGAGGAAGGACGGCCCCTTCTGCTACCTGGGGTACACACTGCCGCTGTGGGGGAAGGCCGACACCTTCAGCTCCCTGGGGTACACACTGTCGCTGGGGAGGAAGGACGACACCTTCAGCTCCCTGGGGTACACACTGCCGTTGGGGGGGAAGGCCGACACCTTCAGCTCCCTGGGGTACACACTGCCGCTGGGGGGAAAGGACGACACCTTCTGCCCCCTGGGGTTCACACTGCCGCTGGGGAGGAAGGACGGCCCCTTCTGCTCCCTGGGGTACACACTGCCGCTGGGGGGGAAGGCCGACACCTTCAGCTCCCTGGGGTACACACTGCTGCTGGGGGGGAAGGATGACACCTTCGGCCCCCTGGGGTACACACTGCCGCTGGGGAGGAAGGACGACACCTTCGGCTCCCTGGGGAACACACTGCCGCTGGGGAGGAAGGACAACACCTTCTGCCCCCTGGGGTTCACACTGCTGCTGGGGGGGAAGGACGACACCTTCTGCCCCCTGGGGTTCACACTGCCGCTGGAGGGGAAGGACGACACCTTCTGCCCTCTGTAGGGCCGGTAGAGAGACCTCGGTCCCATCTTTACCTGCCATCTGGAGGTCATCCCAGGACCAGTCAATGAAGTCTGGTTCTGCTTGTCGAGTAGGTTGGGGCTGCACAAGGTTGAGCAGGTGTTGGTAGTCCTGCTCCAGCTCCCACTCTCTCGTTACCAGGTGGGTCATGTCTTTGCTCACCTCGCCTTCGTCATCCCAGACATACATGCCCATCCGGTAGTCGTAGATGTCCCAAAACCTAGACCCCTCCGTGCTGCCAAGATCAATATCGTCCTCCAAGGCATCCCATAATAAACCCGGGCCATCATAATCATCCCCCTCCGGTAAGTCGTGTTCAGACGTCCAGGGGGTAAGTCGAACGGTATGCCACCAGAGGGCTTGGTATGCGTTGTCTAGCCAGATCTCTCGCCATACCAGGGTTTCTAGTCTTGTCACCCACTCATCCAGGGGCTGCTCTCCCAATTCGATACATCCGCATCGCCACACGCTTCTGTAGCCGCTGCTCATCACTGGGGAGACTCTCACCTCGCCGCCATTGGGCATCTTCCAGGGCATCATACCAGAGTTCCTTTCTGTCTGCATCCCTGTAGTCCGCGGCCGCCTCCTCCTCCTCATCATGAAACGCTGTCTGAAAACTAGCCGGTTCCATCCTGCTGTAGCCAGGGGCGCTGTACGGATACTAGCGTTGCCCTCAATTTGTAACTCCAAACGTTACCGGTGTCTCCGTGCTGCTTTTCCTCTTACTAGGACGCCATCCCACCACTGCCAGCCAATGTAACGGATCTACTGGCACCCCGACCGGGTACCTCCGTTGATGGATGCGTCCTAGTTTGCGTCGAGGCCTACAAGCACCGCACCGGACACCAAAACCACCACAGACTCCAAGGATAGTACATCAGGAACAAGGGTTCAGTAGTTACAGCTCAAGGGAGTATGCAAAAGCATAGCAATCCCCAGTATGATAGCGATCCCCTCAAAGAACGAGACGAGACTACGTTTGGAAGGGTCAAGTAGAACTATATTTTAATGACAGGGAATCTCCTTTTATGCAATGGTGCCCTCTGAAGGGCTACACCCACATAATTATCACAACAGCCAATTATCTACATGGTTCAACCCCCACGTCTCCTCCCCTCAGATAACAGGTAACACAATTAAAACAGACACAATATTAACCACATTCTGGATGTACCCCAAATACAGGGGGTACACCTTTAAGTCCCGCACCATTCAATATCTCTCACCCAGGGGAACAACATATACAAAAATGGCATGAATCAGACCAGGGGTTCAAAAGTTAGTAAAAGTATGTTTTTACACATAACACACAGACATTGCACATATCCCCCATACAATACACATATAGGACAATAGGTGAGTCACACCTCCCTGGCAACTTGGATACAATCAGACATTAATTAGATCATTCTTATCAGAGAATGAAAACACTTTGGAAAATGCAAGGATCCTTTACAACTTTCTTATCTCTTGAATCTCTGTAACAGGATTATCTATTAGCCTAGGTCTGCAAAAGTCTGGCTAATATTCTGAGCCAATATATTCTGTAGAACATCAACCAACATATATATAGTAGGATCATATTTTAACCATAATAATCATAAAACAGTTTAAAACAGTGATGGGTTCCGCTACAATGTTACTCTTGCACCTTTCACCCCCTTTTAGATTGTAAGTAGCAAATTTCCAGTCTTGTAGGGTGCTTTTTTCTGAATTTGTTAATATTGTATTTTCTTTGTTCTTATCCCTGTACAGCGCTACTGAATATGTTGGCGCGATACAAATAAAAGTTAATAAGAAATAATAATAATAATAAAAATAATAATATTACATATTATTTTTTAATAAAGTGCTCCTTTTCCTGATAGGGGAATGAATCAGCAGCCTATAGTGGCCCTGCCATGTTGTAAGTGGACCCTGCCCAGCTATGTGAGTGGCGCCACCCCCAACAATTACATCATTTTTACATATTCTATTGCAAGCACCAGCTAAAAAATATGGAGTAGAATATTTTTTTAATAGGGAGGCATGGGCAGGTTTGTTGTGAGCATGAAAGAACTGAATAGGTAATCCAGAGAGGTGTTGGAGTAATAGTACAGGTGAGGTGTATTTTGGTTAATGGTGTTTTTTTTCCATTACCTAACACTAGTTGGCATTTGCAGGTATTTCTGATTGCTTTTCATGCATTGGGCTGAGTGAATTATTTGTATGATCTCTCTATTTCCCTGAGCACTTCTCCAAGATAGGATTTTCATCTGCCAATAGTTTCTCTCACGTGTAATGTGATTGCTGTAACATATAGCTTTGTGTTTTTTCCATGGGGCTATTTACCATGAAGGCTTACAATAAGTGTTCAAATAACAGAGTTTTTCCTTAGCAACGTATTGAGAGGATCTAAAAAAGTCATTTTGATAGGGATGTAGTTGAGCCCTTTGTCTGTCGGTTTCCTGTGTGGGTTAAAGCCTCCAACTACACTTGATCCCTGACTTGTTTTATGATTAGGATATGCCTGCATCTCTCCAGAGCAAATGTGATTCTATATGTCATTACAAAAAACTGGGAAACTTTCTAAGAATAGTCTACTTTCTTTATATTAATAAAGTTGAAATTGAGCCTTATACTTACATAGCTTTCTTCTGCAAATTCATGAACCCATGATATCCAGTATTTGAAAGCTACTATCAGGTCCCCACTCTCCTCTATCCGAGCTAGTATTTTCTATCCATTATAAGTTCAATTAACTTTAAATAATAATAAAATGTTGGGGGAAATCAAGCCTCCTTTTCAACAGAATGACATAACGTGTTTCTGAATAGTAATCCATGACCATTTATCTGTAATTGTGGTGCAAATATTTAACTGACCTAGAAATTGTGAATGACCTTTTAATGATGCTGGGGTTATCCTGTTATCCTAGGATGTCTGGAATGTCTAGTTGAACAAACATTATTTAGGTCATGCATTTATGTCTTCATCTTATGTAAATGAATAATATTATATATAGTCAGAGTATTGTATATACAGTGATACATTTTGTACTGGTCAAACACTTTATTGTGTCTCTGCATCAATGTTTATATTCACACTGAAAGCTCCATTAAATATCAGTTTTGCTTCAGATTTGATAAAGGGAGATCAAAATTCTCAAAAGCTATTTACTATATAAAATGTTTATCCAATAATAAAAGCAATCACTGCAATACTCCGATTATTCACCTATAATTTGTCATTAAAAATCAGTTGCTGCGCACTAGTTCAGTTTTCCTTGTGTACCCTGCTGAATATTTTTTCTGTTCAGACCATTTATTCTGTCACTACTACAAAGTGACAGTCCTAATGCAGAAACCTGAGAATCCTCATTGGAAATTCATATTCCTCTGAATATGCTCCATTTATTTCAACTACTTCTCTTCCCTGCTACCCCTCACTCTAGTTTGATCTCAGTATTCAGAAATGGTGCTGTATTAAAATACTTCTTATTATAAGTTACAATGTTCAGAGTTTAACATTTCTCATAAAAATGTCGGCTTAGCCAGTATTTACTAACGGAATAACACTCTCTGACAAAGTCCAATCTATTAAACACAGAATATAATACAAGTAACATACAGTGCATTGCAAAAGTATTCAACCCCCTTGACATTTTACCTATTTTGTTACATTACAGCCGTAAGTTCAATGTTTTGTTAATCTGAATTTTATGTGATGGATCAGAACACAATAGTCTAAGTTGGTGAAGTGAAATGACAAAAATATATACATACAACTATTTTTTAGAAATAGAAACAGAAAATTAGCATGTGCATATGTATTCACCCCCTTTGTTATGAAGCCCATAAAAAGCTCTGGTGCAACCAATTACCTTCAGAAGTCACATAATTAGTGAAATGATGTCCACTTGTGTGCAATCTAAGTGTCACATGATCTGTCATTACATAGTGACAGGTGTGGGTTAGGTTATAATAAAATATCCAAATCTTTGATGATCCCCAGGAGCACCATCAAATCTATCATAACCAAATGGAAAGAACATGGCACAACAGCAAACCTGCCAAGAGACGGCCGCCCACCAAAACTCAGGGACCGGGCAAGGAGGGCATTAATCAGAGAGGCAGCACAGAGACCTAAGGTAACCCTGGAGGAGCTGCAGAGTTCCACAGCAGAGACTGGAGCATCTGTACATAGGACGTCAATAAGCCGTGAGCTCCAAAGAGTTGGGCTTTATGGCAGAGTGGACAGAAGAAATCCATTACTTTCGGCAAAAAAACAAAATGGCACGTTTTGAGTTTGCGAAAAGGCATGTAGGAGACTCCCAAAATGTATGGAGGAAGGTGCTCTGGTCTGATGAGACTAAAATGTAACTTTTCAGCCTTCAAAGAAATGCTATGTCTGGCGCAAACACAACACATCACCCAAAGAACACCATCCCTACAATGAAACATGGTGGTGGCAGCATCATGCTATGGGGATGTTTTTCAGCAGCCGGGACTGGGAAACTGGTCAGAGTTAAGGGAAAGAGGGATGGTGCTAAATACAGGGATATACAGGGATCTTGATCAAACCCTGTACCACTCTGTGCTTGATTTGAGGCTAGGACGGAGGTTCACAATCCAGCAGGGCAATGACCCCAAACACACTGCTAAAGCAACACTCGAGTGGTTTAAGGGGAAACATATAAATGTTTTGGAATGGCCTAGTCAAAGCCCAGACCTCAATCCAATAGAAAATCTGTGGTCAGACTTAAAGATTGCCGTTCACAAGCGCAAACCATCCAACTTGAAGGGGCTGGCGTAGTTTTACAAGGAGGAATGGGCAAAAATCCCAGTGGCAAGATGTGGCAATCTCATAGAGACTTATCCAAAGCGACTTGGAGCTGTGATTGCCGCAAAAGGTGGCTCTACAAAGTATTGACATTAGGGAGGTGAATAGTTATGCACATTGACTTTTTCTGTTATTTTGTCCTATTTGTTGTTTGCTTCACAATAAAAAAACAAAAACATTCTCAAAGTTGTGGGCATGTTCTGTAAATTAAGCGATTCAAATCCTCAAACAATCCTTGTTAATTCCAGATTGTGAGGCAACAAAACATGAAAAAAATGCCGGGGGGGTAGCAGGGGATACTTTTGCTTATAAATTAATATGCTACATATATCTATATAAATCCACAGTAGTACCTCATGGTTTTATTTTTTTTTATTTGATTTAATGAGTCTATTGACTGGAAGACTATGACCCAGACAATGATGTGGTGGAGATCTCCCCATTGCTGTTTTCCTTAGCAACATATGCACAATGACTTGACATGTCATAGAGCTCTCCAGCAGTTTGCTATTTAATACATATATCTTTAATGCATACCTCCCTTCATAATTAGGTAACTGTAATATTCACACAGTTACTTTTGCAATGTTTTTTTCTTCCTCCTGCTTGTTTTTCCTCTGCTCAGCTGTGCAGCTCATGCTTTGCACACGCTCTAATTATATCCCTTTAGTGTGTACAGTCAACATCACACCTCTTCTACTGTAGGCAGTTTTATAAAATAAATATCATGTATATTCAAATTAAGAAAATCCTTATAGTTTCTCAATGCCTTGTTTGGACTCCCATTGATAATCTTTAAAATGTAACCGTATAATATTTTCCTTATCTCTTCACTTTACCTGTTACACTCTTAACTATGGTCTTGTCCCAGGCCCATTGCACCATTTCAGCAAAAATCCCCAACCACCCTTTATGCCTTATCTATTATCTTTGTTCAGTAAATGTTCTTTATATCCTAAAATAATGATGTATCATTTTCTAACTATATAAAGCACATTGATTACAAATGTAAATAAATAAATAATAATTCCATATTTATTAAAGGGTTGAATAAAGATAAGGATGACAAAAAAACGCTCATAACCTAATTCCAAAAAACTAGAAAACTCAGACTACATAAAAACAGTTAACAGTGCAAGCAATATTAATAACTGGCCTAATATCTTGTTGCCACACAGAAAATCAAGGTGCTTTTATTAAATTATTCTAGGACCATTTTTTTTTCAAAACAATGTTAAGTATAATTTCAACACATAATATAAAAGCAAAATATGTGTACCATGTCCACTTTAGTAGTGCTTCATTAAAAAAACTGTCACCCAAAAAAACTGGCAATACATGGTACTATTTTTACTTTACATTAAATCACCTCTGAAATATTTAGATTTGATTTTACTTGTTAAGGTTGGGAGAGAGGTTTAACTGTCAGATTACATTGTGGGTCATTATTTTCCCCACATAACCAGATAACCAGCCTGTAAATCAGCAGCCTTATTAAATTGCGATTCGGCCAATTGAATACGGCTCTATATAAGCAAATTTTTTACAGAAGTTTTTAGTTAGTTAAGACCTTGCTTTTGGATAGAAGTTCACTAACTAAAAACTTCTGTAAAAAAATATGCTATGTGCTTATATAGAGACCTATTCAATTGGCCAAATCACAATTTAATAAGGTTGCTAATTAGCACATCAAAGCAGCTAATTAATATGTGTGTGCTTCTCATTTGTATATATTTTAAACAAAAACAACATTGACAGCCTTATTAAATTGTGATTCAGTAAATTGAAAAGGGCTCTATTTAAGCACACAGCATATTTTTTTCCCCAGAAGTTTTTAGTTAGTGAACTTCTATCCAAAAGGTCTTCACTAACTAAAAACTTTTGGAAAAAAAATATGCTGTGTGCTTAAATAGAGCCCTTTTCAATTTACCGAATCGCAATTTAATAAGGCTGAAAATTTTCCATCATTAGTTCGCTTTAGAAAAAAATAATAACACAACATAGAGCCAGTTTTCCTTTCTCTTTAAGAATAACCTAAAATTAGCAACTTGACTTTGGGGTGACAGAATCACTTTAAATGCAAACCTAATAATAAAACTACTACAAATACACTTGTAAGTACTTCAAGACCAATTTGTTGCTGTTAGAGTGTGTATATGTTATTTAATATTATATTATGTTCAATTAAAGTATGAAATTGCAAATACATCATTCTTTAATAATAGTAATAATTAAAGGTAAAAATAATCTTTCCAGTTTGCATAGATAACTTTTGCTGCACTTAATATGTGTGAAATATATTTGTTCTACATACTGAATAAATGAGAAATATAATTTGCCAAGAAGAATTATTTCAGGAGTCATTGATTCTAAAAGCACTTATTTTCTCAAGGAGACACAGATGGTGGGGTTGTTGTTGATCATAGTGATGTCTAGATTAAGACATTAAGCCATTAAATGACCATTTCCTAATTTTTCAGTAATATGAGACTTTTATTGCATTTGCCAAATGACAGTTATCATTTTCTCCAACACTTATTTCTAAACAAATTTAAATAATTTTATAACCAGTTTTATAAAAGTCAAAGCCATGTATTACCCAAATAATTATTCATATAATGTCACTCACACAACATTCTGTACCCTCACTAGGTTCTAGATTAGGAGAATGTTTTTCAAAATAAAACTTGTTTTCCACACCCCCAGAGCTGCTTACATAGGTACCGTGTACCTACCGATAGAAACACTGCATTTGCGTATGGATTTTAATCCTTTACTAACCTTCAAGCTAGCAGCAGCTCAATACAGAGAGGGAGAAGTAGCTCAAAATAAAAATATATATATTTGGGAAATATATTTTGAATGCTTAACACTCTTTTAATGTAATATTATATGTAGAATGGTAATTTATGCCTACATTAGCCCTCAATAATAAAAGTTAAATCTTTAATAATAGCCATTGAACTACGTTGCATGAATAAAATATAGAAATACAAAGAGTACCTATATAAATCCAAAAGATTACCACATCTAGATAATAAATAATTTTAGCATCATCTCGTTAATAAAAGAACAGTGCAGTAGAATCATGAAAGTGCTAATACCGGATTGGTCCGAATATAAGCCGCACCCACATATAAGCAGCACCTGTAAAATTAAAGGGGAAAAAATAGAAAAAAGACCCTTAAAATGGGAGGGGAAAAGACTTTCCAAGTGATCAGCCATTGCAAGAAACTAGCACTTTAGCTTTTTTTGCAGGTTACAGGCCTTACAGGATGTTAGAATCACTAAAATCGTAAATTGCTTTTCAATACTGCAGTCTCAAGCACGGAAATCGGCACCCTTAGCTCGCATAGGCGCAATTCAACAGTAATTTTATGTGCGCGAATATAAGCCGCACCCGTAACTCGAAAACTCAAAAATCAGAAAAAAGGTGCGGCTCATATTCGGACCAATACGGTAGTGACTTGTTACAAATGTGCAAAAATATCATAAAGTGCTATTGATGCTTGCTTTTTAAAGTGCTATAGTGACTGCTTGATAAAGGACAACCAATATGTCATTAAAGTGCTTGCTTATAAGAATAGCAAGGATGTTAAAGAATAATAATAAATATTCAAAATAATGAATTCTATCTCACATATGAAGGGGATTATTACAGGAAAAGTTACACCTATAATATCCTTAAAGATCAAATATCTCTGAAAGTAAAAGGAATTGCTACATATATAATATATCCATACATGTGTATATATATTAGAAACCAATCATCCTAATAATGATAATTATAGATATACTAGCAACTTGCCCGTCAAAAATCACAGCATGATATAGTTTTATAAATTATTTCTCCCCCTTTTCTGTCCCCTGTGTCTCTTCCCCCCTCTTTCTCCCCTATGTCTCTTCTCTCTCCTCTCCCTCCCCTGTGTCTCTTCCCCCCGCCCCTGTGTCTCCGCCCCTTTCCCTCCTGTCTCTTCCCCCCTCTCCCTCCCCTGTATTTTTCTCTTCCCATGTGTCTTCTTTCCCCCTCCCCTGTGTCTCCTTCCCCCCTCTCCCTCCCCTGTGTCTACTTCCCCCCTCTCCCTCTCCTGTGCCTCCTTTCCCCCTCTCCCTCTCCTTTTCTCCCCTCTCCCCCTCCTGTGTCTCTTTCCTCCCTCTCTTCCTCCCGTTTCCCCCTTTTTCTCCTCTATGTCCCCCCTCTCTCTCCCCTGTGTCTCTTCCCCTCTCCCTCTCCTGTGTCTCTTTCCTCCCCATCTCTCTCCCCTGTGTCCCCCTCCCTCCTCTGTGTTTACTTCCCAACTCCCCTTTGTCTCTTCCCCCCTCCCCTGTGTCTCTTCCCCCCGTCTCCCTCCCCTGTGTCTCCTACCCCCTCTCCCTCCCCAGTGTCTCTTAACCCTCTCCCACATGGTGTCTGCTCCCCCTCTCTCTCCCCTGTGTCTCTTTCCCCCTCTTGCACCCCTGTGTCTCTTTCCCCCTCTCCCACCCTTGTGTCTCTTTCCCCCTCTCGCACCCCTGTGTCTCTTTCCCCCTCTCCCACCCCTGTGTCTCTTTTCCCCTCTCCCACACCTGTGTCTCTTGCCCCCTCTTCCACCCCTGTGTCTCTTCCCCCCTCTCCACCCCTGTGTCTTTTCCCCCCTCTACCTCCCCTGTGTGTCTTCCCCCCTCGTGTCTCTTCACCCCCTCTCCCTCCCTTGTATCTCTTTGCACCCCTTTTTTCCCCTGTGTCCCTTTGGTCCCCTCTCTCTCCCCATGTCTCTTTCCCCTTCTCTCCCTTTTCTGTGTCTCTCCCCCTCTCCATCCACTGTGTTTCTTCACCCCCTTTTTCCTCCCTGTGTCTCTTTCCCCCCTCTCCCTCCCCCCTCTATCTTACAGACCTCGCAATGACGCGTGGGATGCTGGGAGTTGTAGTCCTTACTTTCGCAGCTGCTGATTGGCTGCTCCTCCTGCACTGGGCCAGTGAGGAGAGCGGGGAGAGTGCAGGCCGAGAGCTGTGGGGTGCTGGGGTTGAGGAGAGCCGGGGAGGAGAGGCTGGAGCAGTGCCGGGGAAGGAAGGCCTTATGGGCCTCACAATGTTCATGCGCCACGCTGTTAAATTTAACATTGCGTGACCAACACACGTGTTTACGACAACTATATATGTGATGAAATGTGGAAAGGAATCCTCATTGTCTGTATGAAAATCATAGGATTCCAGGAAAAGGTAAACGCTGAATAATAGTAAAACCAAAAAGCAAAAAACAAGGGAGTGTTCACATAGTTATCCCAATAATGTATATAAATGTATCAAGTAAAGTATGACTATAGGCCATCATAGTCTCCAATTAAATAGTGGAGAGTTACCCAACTCGGAGCCTCATAGTAAGCTACACACACCAAATTGCCTCTGATGAAGATGATCTTCAGTGAAACCGGTTAGGCGTAGATTTTTTTGATTTCCTGTGAAGTGGATTCAGCTAAGTATCCCTACATATTTGACAATATGTGTATTGACTTGTGACTATGAGCCTCACAATTAAATTGGAGACTATGGTGGCCTATTATTCAGAGTTTACCTTTTCCTGGTTTTCTATGATTTTCATATACACTATGAGGATTCTTTTCCACATTCCATATATTTATAATTATCATTATTAGGATGATTGGATCCTAATATATATACATCTATGGATATATTATATATGTAGCAATTCCCTTTGTTTTTAGATATATCACTTATTTAACACAATATTTGATCTATTAGCACTTTTATGATTCTAAGCACTGTTCTTTTATTAATGGGGTAATGCTAAATGGATTTATTATTTAGATGTGGTAATCTTTTGGATTTATATAGATACTCTTTATTTCTATATTTTACTAGCGAATTGCCCGTCAAAAAATGACGGCAATCAAATCGTAAGGTAGCTAATGCTGCTTGGTGTGTAATACTAAAATATATAATACATTAATAAATGAATATACTTTACCTATTTTGAAGCATTGTGTTGAAGATCTGCAATCTGTGTTGATGTTGCTGCAGCATTAGTGGTGTGGAGCTGCTGTGTAAGCATGCTGAATGTGTGCAGTGTAACACTGTGCGTGCGCGAGACCAAACCGTTAGCGTAGTCGTGTACTTCCGCATTGGTGTAAAATGGCGAGTAATGTGTGGTATAGGTCTGTATCGGAATATCCGTAGGTGTTTTGTGGTGTTTTGCGAGTTTAGAGTGCTGTAGCCTCGTTTTCGTTTTGTTCGGCGGCCATTTTTTCTCTCGCTTAGATTTTTTTTTAGTCTCTAAACTGTTTTATTTCGAGTAAAATCGAGGTGTAAGTTGCTTTTTTGAGGTCCTGGGTGCTCCCTCTTGGTGTAGGTAAGTTTTTTATGTATGTGCTGTGTGTATGTATTGTGTTTTAAATGTTTGTATGTCGGCGTGTTGCGTCCGATGTTTGCGAGGTCGTAATGTGTGGTAACGTGTTTCGTAGGTTGTTTGCGTTCCTCGTAAAATTTAGCGAGTGTCGTAATTTGTGTGTCGGCTTTTTTATAATTTAGCGAGTGTCGTAATTTGTGTGTCGGGTTTTTTGAGTAGCGACGTGAATTTTGCGAGTGTTTGAGGCCCGTGCCCAGTGACCTCGCCAGCAACTGAGGCCCTCGCTTCGCGAGGGGCCTCAGTTGCTGGCATGGAGCGCCTTCGGCGCTCCATGCCAGCAACTGAGGCCCTTGCCCAGTGACCTCGCTACGCGAGGGCCGCGGCTCGCTACGCGAGGGCCGCGGCTCGCTTCGCGAGGGCCGCGGCTCGCTTCGCGAGGGCCGCGGGCTCGCTACGCGAGCCCGCAAGCGTGAGCAACGACTCGTACGCTCACAACTATATATGTGATGTATACACACTGCACATTACACACACACCTCACACACACACACAATACATCATTATATATATATATGTATACACACTGCACATTACACACACACCTCACACACACACACAATACATCATTATATATATATATATATGTATACACACTGCACATTACACACACACCTCACACACACACACAATACATCATTATATATATATGTATACACACTGCACATTACACACACACCTCACACACACACACAATACATCATTATATATATATATATATACACACTGCACATTACACACACACCTCACACACACACACAATACATCATTATATATATATATATGTATACACACTGCACATTACACACACACCTCACACACACACACAATACATCATTATATATATATATGTATACACACTGCACATTACACACACACCTCACACACACACACAATACATCATTATATATATATATATATATATATATATGTATACACACTGCACATTACACACACACCTTACACACACACACAATACATCATTATATATATATATATATGTATACACACTGCACATTACACACACACACACAATACATCATTATATATATATATATATGTATACACACTGCACATTACACACACACACACAATACATCATTATATATATATATATATGTATACACACTGCACATTACACACACACACACAATACATCATTATATATATATATATATGTATACACACTGCACATTACACACACACCTCACACACAATACATATAATATATTATATACTTATAATCTGTATAATATAAGTGTGTATAAAATCTATAATATATTTATAATATATACAGTATATATATATATATATATATATATATAAATATATAAATAAATCTATCTATCTATATCTATATATATATATATATATATATAAATAATGTCCCAGTGCACATTTTGTTGTATATATGTATTTTTTTTAATTAGTTTATGGCCTCCAGCCCATGATGCCATGTCCCCCCAGGCTAAGCCTTCATGTCCCCCAAGGCCAGGCCTTCATGGGCCCGATCAGTCAGATCTGTCACTATCAGTCAGACCCATCAGACTACTTACATTCATCGAAGCTGTTCAATTATCCACCACTATGCATCTCCTGCCTGTACGTTTTTCTGCAGAGGCAGGGACTTCCTGAATGACTTTGCATGCATGTGACGTAATTCTGAAACTCCCTGCCTCTGCAGAAAATGTGCAGGCAGGGGAGACATGGCGGAGGTGAATTGAGATGCTCCAATGAATGTAAGTAGTCTGATGGGTCTAATGGGGCATGGAGTTCTGCTCCCTCTCTCCAGCAGCGTGCATGCACAGCTCCCTCTCTCCAGGGGCGTGCACGCACAGTTCCCTCTCTCCAGGGGCGTGCACGCACAGTTCCCTCTCTCCAGGGGCGTGCACGCACAGCTCCCTCTCTTCGCAAAGGCCGCAAATGCTGTCAAGGAGCGCGAGGGCTGCAGTTGCTGCGAGGGCTGCAGCCCTCTTCGCGAGGGCTGCAGTTGCTGGCAAGGAGCGCCTGCGGCGCTCCTTGCCAGCAACTGCGACCCTCGCTTCGCGAGGGCCGCGGGCTCGCTATGCGAGCCCGCTAGCGTGAGCAACGGCTTAAGCAAGCTCGCCTGCTCACAACTATATATGTGATTAATGCAACGTAGTTCAATGGCTATTATTAAAGATTTAACTTTTATTATTAATGGCTAATGTGGAGCAGTAGCTCAATGTAGAAATCTACACAGCAGAGTCTGACTCCTTCTTCCTTTCTGTTCCATGATTCCTTGCTGTACATACTGGCTTTGCTGATGGATACAATGTATTAGTTGCCTGTGATTGGCCAAAATAATTATGAATGTTGTGCTAATTTTAGCAGGCTTATCAAGGGGTGTTAACTCTGAAAATCTACTGCTTGCAAACTCAAAAGATTTAGCAGACATCAGACTGAGTTTGTTGATATTTATTTTTGTATTTTTCATGGAAAAAATGTTTTCATACACTACTCATTTTCCTCTATCAGATGCATTCATAATCCAGGAAATTTAAATATGCCTTTAAGTAAATAACACTTAGCCTTGAGATTTGCTGAGCCACTACGGGCAGTGATAGATTGTGGCACATAGCAATCAGTCTTAGTAACCCCCCCCCCCCCCTTTTTTGATATATTCAGTATTCTAATATTGTTTGTTGCCAAATGTTTAATGTTATACCATGTTTAGAGCATATTAATGGAGTCAATTTTTTCTTAGCTATTACAGATAGCCTGTACTATCTCAGTGGTGTTTAACCATTTAATTTTTCAGTATCCTGTTACCAAGGTCACTGTTAAAATGCTTAATTCACACACACACACACCACCTCCTTCTCACTGGTATTCCCCTCAATTCTCACAACTCCGTTTCTGTTGACATGCTTATCTTTTTTCCTCATCAATTTTGTTATGCCGCCAAATTTGAATTGCTTTTACTGGTTTACACTCTCTTCAAGAATTAAAGGGTCATGCTGGTTACAGTGTAAAATATACTCTATTGAAAAGTTCACTTGAAAATAGGCAAAATGAAAAAAAATAAAAAATTGTAAGACATATTTTACTGTATTACATTTTATGCAATTTTGATGCTAAGAAATCTCCCATTTTAATTTCCAGCAGTCTATATCCTAGACTCCTGTGACCCTGTAACCGAGGATGAGGACTCTAGTCTTCTATCCTCCTCTAGCAATTGGGTTTGGTGGTTGGGTACAATCTAACCACAACCAAAGTTTAGCCTTAGCGCTTGTTAGATCTTGTCTAATCAGCATTGGTCTTTAATAGGTTTGAATCGCACGAATCCTAGTTGCATACTGCTTGGCGTGTACTGCGGTTGTATGTGCTGGTATTCCCAAAAGCACTGTTCACGCCGGTGCCTTGTTGATATGTGAAGGAGGTGGAGAGGGAATGTTTGCAGAGGGAATGTTTGCAAAGCGCACAATCTTGAGTGTGTATAACATGACGTACCCGGCCGGTGTCCTCAGTCTCTCAAATGCTGAATATGGTGGTGCTAATCCACGGTATAATGTACGTATAGTGTGATGACGCCTTGTGTTACGTGTAACCGCTGAGCCTGATATTGTGTACTTTCCACGTGTGCGTGAAGGGGTGTCCCAAAGCACAAGTACTTCAGACCGTTTTCATAAATAAAAGTATATTTATTGGTAAAATTCCGATACAATTCCGGTAAGTAAAATCCATTGAGAACAATAAAACCAAGTAAAAGGTACAGACGCGTTTCGCTGCTGTAATTCCATTCTTAAGAAACCCTCATCTGACTTAGATTCTCCATCTAACTATCTCCCTATCTCTCTACGTCCCCTGGCTTCAAAACTGCTTGAGCGCCTTATTTACAATCACCTTACTAATATATTTCTTCCAACTCCCTCCTTGACGCCTTCCAATCTGGATTCCGAACCCTAATGTTCAACAGAAACAGCTCTCAAGAAAGTCACTAATGACTTTCTCTATTCTTATTTTCCTGGATCTCTCTGCTGCATTTGACACAGTTGACCACTCTCTTCTTATCCTAAGTCTCCACTTTTTTGGCATTCATCACACTGCTCTTTCATTGTTCTCCACAATCTTTTTAATATTTATCATTTAGTGTCTGCTTCCCCTGCCACCTCATCTTCACCTTGCCCTCTGACTGTTGGCTTACCCCAGAGTAAAGTCCTAAGCCCCATCTTTTTTTTTCCGATCTATAATAAAATATTTTGGGTTTCAATATCATCTATATGCAAATAACACTCAAATCCACTTTACAGCACCAGATCTATCCCCCTCCATTCTAGCACAAGTGGCCATGTGCCTCTCTAGCATATCATCCTGAATGTCCGCTCGGCAACTCAAAGACTGAGCTTGTAATCTTACTACCCTCTACCACAGCTTCTACTCCACATATCTCACTCTGTTGACAATGCCATCTTCACTCCCACCTCCCAGGCCTGTTGTCTGGGGGTTCTGTTGGACCATGCCCTCTCTTTCTCTCCTCACATACAGTGCCTTTTAAAAGTATTCAACCCCGTGGCATTTTTCATGTTTTGTTGCCTCACAACCTGGAATTAACATGGATTGTTTGAGGATTTGCATCATTTAATTTAGAAAACATGCCCACAACTTTGAAGCTGTTTTTTTTTATTGTGAAGTAAACAACAAATAGGACAAAATAACAGAAAAAGTCAATGTGCATAACTATTCACCCACCTAGTTAATACTTTGTAGAGCAACCTTTTGCGGCAATCACAGCTCCAAGTCACTTTGGATAAGTCTCTATGAGCTTGCAACATCTTACCACTGGGATTTTTGTCCAGCTCCTTCAAGCTGGATGGTTTGCACTTGTGAACAGCAATCTTTAAGTCTGACCACAAATTTTCTATTGGATTGAGGTCTGGGCTTTGACTAGGCCATTCCAACACATTTACATTTTTCCCCTTAAACCACTCAAGTGTTGCTTCAGCAGTGTGTTTGGGGTCATTGTCCTGCTGGAAGGTGAACCTCCGTCCTAGCCTCAAATCACACACAGAGCGGTACAGGTTTTGTTCAAGAATATCCCTGTATTTAGCACCATCCACCTTACCTCAACTCTGACCAGTTTCCCAGTCCTGGCGGCTGATAAACATCCCCACAGCAAGATGCTGCCACCACCATGTTTCACTATGGGGATGGTGTTCTTTGGGTGATGTGATGTGTTGGGCTTGCTCCAGACACACCGTTTTCTTTGATGGCCAGAAAGTTCAATTTTAGTCTCATCAGACCAGAGCACCTTCCTCCATACATTTTAAGAGTCTCCCACATGCCTTTTCGCAAACTCAAAACGTCCCATTTTGTTTATTGCGGAAAGTAATGGCTTTCTTCTGGCCACTCTGCCATAAAGCCCAACTCTATGGAGCGTATGGCTTATTGCTGTATGCCCTCCTTGCCGTGAGTTGTGGTGGGTGGCCGTCTCTTGGCAGGTTTGCTGTTGTACCATGTTCATTCCATTTGGTTATGATAGATTTGATGGGGCTTCTGGGGATCATCAAAGGGTTGGATATTTTTTATAACCTAACCCTGACTTGTACTTCTCAACAACATTGCCCCTTACTTGTTTGGAGAGTTCCTTGGTCTTCATGACAGTGTTTGGTTAGTGGTGCCTCTTGCTTAGGTGTTGCAGCCTCTTGGGTCTTTCAAAAAATGTGTGTATATGTAATGACGGATCATGTGACACTTAGATTGCACACAGGTGGACATCATTTCACTAATTATGGGACTTCTGCAGGTAGTTGATTGCACCAGAGCTTTTTATGGGCTTCATAACAAAGGGGGTGAATACATACGCACATGCCAGTGTTTGTTTTCTATTTCTAAAAAAATAATTTTATGTATATATTTTTCTCATTTCACTTCACCAACTTAGACTATTGTGTTCTGATCCGTTACATAGAATTCAGATTAACAAAACATTGAACTTAAGGCTGCAATGTAACAAAATAGGTAAAAAGTCAAGGTACTGTATAATGCAAGGTACTGTATAATCAATAACAAAATCTTGTCTTTTTCACATAAAAGACAAAATAAGTCAATATATTACATCAGATAAAAATAAAATTCTAATCCCCTCTCTTATCATAACTTGCCTCAACTACTGCAGCTCTTTCCTTTCTGACACCCATCTGTCTCCACTCTAATCCATAATGAATGCCTCCATTAGACTCATCTACGATGCTCAGTGCTCATTGTCTGCAGCACCTTTCTGGCAGTCACTCCACTGGCTTTCCATTGCCTCCAGAATAACATATAAAATCATGACTGTAATGTATATTACCCTTGTATAGTGCTTTGGAAAATGTTGGTCATTACAAATAAAGAAAAAATTTAATATATGCACAATTGGAGGGCATCAGTAACTACCACCATTGCTCTCATTAGCACTGTTGTAAAGCTCATTAGTTTATAAGGACAGACCCTGTTGAGACAGAACATGCTAGAAGCAGGCTCAGTAAATATAAGTGAAAAATTAAACTTGTGCTTATTTTCTTGCTTTCAAAAAGATTTTAACAATTCTGTTATTTAAAATACTATATAGAAAAAAATCTGAAAAAAGTACAAGCTCCACATGTTCTGAGGAAAGGGTTTTAATAATATCAAGACACATGAATGCTTATAATTCACAGGGATTGGTCGTATTGATTATGACATTTGCGGGGTTAGAGAGACACGGGGGGTTAGAGAGACACAGGGGGTTAGAGAGATACAGGGGGGTTAGAGAGACACAGGGGGGTAGAGAGACACGGGGGGGGGGGGGGGGTTAGAGAGACACTAGGGAGAGTGACTCGAGTATAAGCCGAGGGGGCCCTTTTTAGCCTTAAAAAAAGGGCTGAAAAACTCGGCTTATACTCGAGTTTATACGGTACATTATATTAATGTTGCTTGATTGGAGTCTGTGAGTAAGGTTAGAAATGTAAGTTCTGAATGAAATAGGTACAGCCAACATATAGGATATGATATTAATAACATACAACACAAATATTATGCTAAAACACATTTTGAATAACCTCTAAACACACTTAAAAAAAATAAGAGAATACTTTTGATAGAATGTAATATGGAATTAGCTTCTTATAACTACAGCTTTTACTTATTTTTTTTATCATTTAAAGGTATATCTAGGTTTCTCTGTTTTTATTATTATTTTATCTAATCTAACACATGCTGCTTATATCAGAAACACACATTTCATTAAGTCATTCTATACACATACTGATTTATTTAAAAATCTAACTTGTTTTCCACACCCTGGAGCTGCTTACATAGCCACAATGTACCTACCAATAGAAACACTGAATTTGGGTACAGATTTTAACCCTTTACTAGCCGTCAAGCCAGCAGCAGCTCAATGCAGAGATCCACACAGCAATGTCTGGGCTCCTAATTACTTCTGCTTCCCTGGTAAAAACAGGACTACCCATCCCATGATTCTTTGGTGCACACACTGGCTTTACAGATTGATATAATGTATTAGCTGCCTGTGATTGGCCAAAACTAATTATGAATTTTATGACATCTTTAGTATGGATTTCCAGGGGTGTTAACTAACAAAATCAACTGCTTGCAAACTCAATAGATTTAGCAAACATCAGGGTTAGTTTATTTTGGTATTTTTTTCATGCAAAAATATATTTTCCTACACTACTGATTCTCCTCTATCAGATGCATTAATAGTCCAGGAAACTTAGATATGCCTTTAACAAGTAAACGTTATATTCAGTTAAATCTACTATTACCTAATGCACAACATTTACAAAAAAAATTCCACTTGTATCTCCCCTAAACATCACCTTTACATGAGTAGCAAATTCTTATTCATGACAGATAGGGCTATTCAGTGAAAATCAAAGTAATCACTAATACTTAATTCATATAATGGTGAATTGCTTTTAAATTATATACCATGATGAGATGACTCAATAGAATGATGTATTTTGAAGTACCTGGTAAATTATAGTTTGCTTTTATTGGTTATGAAACATATAGCTTTTAAATATGTATAATATAAAATGTATAATTTGGAGGAAACAGCTAATATTAGAACAAAAAGGGACAGAATCTCACACCTCTCTGGCATGGAAAATAATTTACTGCACTCAATCAGCGCAAAATAAATGTGTATAGTTATGATTATGCCACATGTTATTAGTTCTATTGCTGGAGTTATGCTGCATTATGGTTTATGTTTTAAGCTATGTGACATTTTTTAGAAAATTGTGGAAAAATAATTAAAGCAACTGAGCTCAATGATCAGGTCCATTTTATAGTTGTAGAAGATTGCTGTGGAAGGTTATTTTTTTTGCATCACATCAATATAAAATAATGTGAAAGTGTGTAATTTTCGGATGGATATTGCTGCATTAGCAATAGCGAGATACACTATAAAAGCTGTATATGTCACCACATCAGCTGTAAGGACTAACATGCACTGCTCTATGTTATGGATGCACACCACAGGCTCTATGGATTCTTGTACAAAAACTATTGATTACAGTGACTTGTGTAACATTTATATTCCACAGTAAGATAGTAATGCTGATGATGCATTATGGATGCTAAAAATGAGAAATCATTCCAAAAACCTTTAAACATTGTGTCTATATTAAAAAGTATTTTAAAATAGTCACAGTATTTGTTTAATATTTTACTAAACAAGGTGTATTGTTCGACCACCTAATTTATTTTTATTCTGGTGTCTGCTTGCTAACCTTTTCAGTGCTGAGCCCAATGTTGTTGCCCTTGTATTTAAGCATACATTTCTTCTCTTTTTGTGAGTTATCTAAATACATCATAGGTCGATTGGGATCAGGAGTGTAGCTTGTTCCCAGAATAATCATCAGAAGCTTTACTGATCTAAATTCAGAATCAATTCACTTTTCCAAAACACCAACATTACTAGAACAATGTTATCAAATAAAAACAGCCATCGAAAAATAGAGGGCAAAGTGTTATTTTTTATGTACTATTCTTCCTAATATGCACAATATGAGAAAAAAAAACTGTTAAATACTACAACATAACATCATTTTTAAAAGTATCGAAAAATCCAAATTTAGAGAGGGAATGATTTAAGTACTTCTGGTTTTGTATTTGAACGCACACCTCTCAGCAAACAGGGTATCTTAGAGAATACTGGAAATAAAATGTTTAGTCAAATTAACATAGTATGAGAGCTGTATATACATAGTATGAGAGCTATATATATATATATATATATATATATATATATATATATATATATATATATATATGTGTGTATATATATATATATATATATATATATATATATATTGGTCCTGGTTATTATGATATCACATTTGTATATACAGACCTGTATCCAAAAATTGAGATGTCCCTTTGAAATAAAAATGGATCCCCATTTTTAACAAGAGGTTATGTGTAATCATTTGGTCTCACACAAAAAAATATACAATGGTGTGCAAAAGACATCTTAAAGAAATCAGGTATATTCAAGGGGTTAATATTTTTGAAATGTCAAATGTTGTGCCTCTAAAAATTAAACTACTTCCCATCAATCAGATGTAGGCCCATAGAATGTAAGTAAGTAAACAGGATCTGCTTGCATCTGACTGGAGCAAATTTGATTATTTCTCAGACAGAAATATAATATATTTTACAAATAAGATACAATACATTACAGATACTACTTTAGAAATGATCTGTAATATATGTATAGATCTTTAGTAAATACAGTATATCTATGTAGCAAATGAAAAGAACGGTAAGTAGCTGAAACATGTTGCATGTCATATACTTTTCAGGTATTTGAAACTCCTGTATACAGACAATGTGCTTGTGTTGGTCATGGTGATGTTTAGATTGCGGTAATGCAATTTTTGCTATGCAACTGGATAAAAGCCATTTCATATTCTTTCTTCAAATAGTTGTGCTAAAGTTTTTACATGTCTCATTATTTTTTTCTTTTTTTGGATTTGCAAAAATGAGGACATTTATTTTTCTGTAGATTTATTTATGACTGGACGTTTCGTAAATATTCTGACCAATTGCTTATGCCAGTTTGACCTTCGTGTTAAAACTGGATTTACAGAAATAACATGTTTTGCATATTGTATATGTGCTATTTTTTGATGCAACCTCATATGATATTATTAACCATATTACCTTTCCACCATTTAATTTTCCTATAGGTTTTTGACTAGGTACATTTTTACCTTTTCTTTATAGTCAACTTGGTTCTAAAGCTGCATTCTGTTTACAATATTTGACAACCTAGCTTTGCTAATTAATGATTTTATTAGTAAAAAATATCCAATATACACTAAGGGCCTCATTCTATTATCGGCCGTAAATCGGCCGTAAGGCTGCGATTCCTTGCGGGGGTTCTGTTAACTCGCGATTCTATTATACGGCCCCGCAAGGATCTCCTTTTACGGCCGGCCGCATATCTTGGAACCGGCCGTAATCTGTGAAATATAAAAACTGAAAAATAAATTCAAGCCTGCACTGTACAGCTCTGTAAATGCTAGGGATCATATTGGGGGACATGAGGATTAAAAGGAACCCACTCTCAAGCTTGCACATCTGCCCAAACCCGAGTTCAAATTAACTGTTTATTTTCCGGCTGCGGCGTGGGCATGTCTGAGGTGCTCCAAGCACTCTGGCCTTTTTACATGGATATTTTACGGATATTAAAAATAAAATATTTTACGGATTTGAGTACAGGATAATTATGTGCTATTTTTTCTAACACCTAAAATCCCTTTATAGTCTTCTCAAAGTGCAGGATGGCTTTATTTGAGCTATTTTATGTGCTTAATTGGTGCTAGCGAGACCTTTTTCCTGCAAGTAACTGCGGCTCGTTTTTAGCCTTGCAGAGAGGTTTCCCGGAGCAATTGAATTGCAAATCTCTTGCGGCCGTTTTAGATCAAAGGCTTTCCTCCGGCGCGAGCGGCCGCAAGAGATAGCAAGGCACCGGCCGCAAGCCTGCCGGAATCCCCGGCCGTAAGGGAATAGAATAGCAGAATAGCTTGCGGCCGGTCCTTACGGCCCCGCAACGGCTGCGGCCGATAATAGAATGAGGCCCTAAGAGATTAAAACTTTAGCTACTAGAAGATATACTTCTGTTTCTGTGGAGTGCCCATCACTCAACAGAAACAGCCCTCACAAAAGTCACCAATGACTTGCTAACTGCCAAATCAAAGGGTCACTTCTCCATTCTAATTCACCTCTCGCACTGTCTGTTGGCGTTCCCCAAAGTTCTGTCATAGGCCCCCTCCTCTTCTCCATCTACATCTCCTCCCTTGGCACCCGCATAAAATCCTTTGGATTTCAGTATCATCTTTATGCAGATGATACTCAAATCTACCTCTCTGCACCCGATCTATCCCCCTCTCTTCTAGCTCATGTTTCCAACTGCCTCTCTAGCATATCCTCCTGGATGTCTACCCGTCAACTCAAACTCAACATGTCTAAGACTGAACTCCTAATCTTTCCACCCTATACTACAGCTTCCACTCCTCAAATATCTCTCACTGTTGACAACACCATCATCACTCCCACCTCCCAGGCCCGTTGTCTTGGGGTTCTACTGGATCCCGCCCTCTCTTTTATTCCTCACATCCAATCGATAACAAAATCCTGTCAGTTTCACCTAAAAAAATCTCCAAAATTCGTCATTATCTTACACAAGACACAGCTAAAACTCTAAAACACTCTCTCATCATATCTCGACTCGACTACTGCAACTTACTCCTTGCTGGCCTCCCCATCTCTCGTCTGTCTCCCCTCCAATCCATAATGAACGCCTCCGCTAGACTCATCTTCAATACCAAACGATCAGTGTCTGCAGCTCCTCTCTGTCAATCACTCCACTGGCTTCCCATAGCTTCCCGAATCACATTTAAAATCATGACCCTAACACATAAAGCCCTCAACAACAGTGCACCCCCTTATATTTCTGCTCTTGTTTCAAAATACTCTCCCAACCGCCCCCTTCGTTCTGCTAACGACCTTCTTCTTTCCTCCTCTCTCATCACCTCCTCTCACTCCCGTCTTCAAGACTTTTCTCGTGCTGCCCCTACTATTTGGAACTCCTTGCCTTGCTCCATTAGATTATCTTCCTGCCTCAAGACCTTTAAAAAATTACTAAAAACACACCTATTTAAAAAATCATATCACCTTCAGCCTTTATAATTACAACTGCACACTCCACAGCTTAATAACACTCCCACCCACAATCTACAGTACAGCTCACAGACCCCTCCAATTGACTAAACAAATTGCATTCACATTGCCATTTTGTATTTGTCACCCTCTTGTATCACACCTAAACCCTTAGATTGTAAGTTTGCCAGTTTTCAAGTGTGTGTCCGTGTCTTGGAAACAAGCACTATGTGCATTTGATTATATGCTCAAAAACAGGGCCCTCCATTCTTTATAAGCTGTTAAGTTTGTCTTTTGCCATGTACTAAACCCCTGTACAGCGCTACGGAATATGTTGCACAATACAAAAATAAAGATAATAATAATAATAATAATAATAATATACTTTATTCAGAAAAGCATTCTATTTTATTTTGTCAGTCTAAATTATGTGCAGTATCTGAAGATCTGCTCCTTTTACATAAATAAACGAGAGGGTTACTGATAATGTACTTCATGCTTTAAGAAATTGCTTACTATCTTTCAATATCTGACTTTTATATAGCACTAGCGACTTGACCGTCAAAAAATGACAGCAATGAGATATGTATGTTTGTAAATTTGTTTAGTTAGTAATATACGTATTTGACACTTGTATGGTTTTAGTTATGTAAAAGTAAGTCTAATTGTTATATTAAACATGTTAATTTTTAGGAAATGTTCTTATTGATTAACTGATGAGTTTTGTAGTAAAAGTGGTAACATGCCGCCATTTTGTACGTGTCCTGTAAAATGGTGGGTATTAGCAGTGTGGTACGTGCCGCACAGTGTGTGTTACGTGCCTCGTGAAGTGGTCTGGAGCGTCCGTTCCGTTTTGCGAGTTGGTGTAGTAGTTTTGCGTCGTTAGCCTCGTTTTCGTTTTCTTCAGTGGCCATTTTTTCTCTTGCTTCAGTTATTTTCAGGTGTCGAAAGTCTTTTATTTCAAGTTTAATTGAGCTGTAACTTCACTTTTGGAGGTCCTTGGTGCCTACGCTTGCTGTAGGTAATGTTTTTATGTATTTATTGTGTGTATTTATTGTGTTTTGAATCTTTTCATATACGCTTGTTTCGGCCGTGAACGTGCTATTGTTGCGATCTCGTAATTTTTTCACGCTTCTCATTTGTTGTTGTCGTAAGTCCGTAAATGTTTGCAAGAACTGCAGTTGCTGGCAAGGAGCGCCTTATGCCAGCAACTGCGGCCCTCGTGAAGGCTCGGTGTGCGAGCCCGCAAGCGTTAGCAACGGCCCACATGCTCATAACTATATATGTGATTAACTGAAGAATGATTGGGTTCAGTGCTAGCCATCTAAAATACTATTTAATGAATATTAAACTGAGGTCAATGCATACCATATACATTAATTAATATTGTTTAGGAAATGTATTGGCATGTCAATTTTATTTTTCTCTCATGTAGTTTGTTGTTGTTTTCATTCATTCAGTTGTGTCCAACTCTCTGTGACCCAATGGACAGCAGCACACCAGGCACATCTTGTATTACTGTATGCCTCTAGTTGTACTTATCCATAAGGTTATCTTGCCAAAGATACTGGAGCCAGTTTCTTCTCCAGTGGACTGCAATTTGACTGACCTCTCAGCTAAGACCAGCCCAACTTGGGTGACCATACATGGTATAGCACACAGCTTCATGGATATACATAAGCCCCTTCACCATGACAAGGTAGCAATCCAGAGACGGTATAGTATCTTAAGCTATATTATATTATGATAACAGAGTCACATGAAAAACAAGTTGCTTTTTGTACTTCCCAAATTATACTCAGAAGAGTACACAAAGTTTTTCAAGAACCAGACTTTTGCTCTGTCATCAGAAGACAAAAATGTGATTAAGACTTTACTACTTCAGACCTACTGTAGGCTCAAATTCTATATTATATTATCTGTAATTGGTTATAAAAGAATGTCGAAGACATTGGACGTACAATGGACCACTGTGAAGACTATCTTCAATAAGTGTAGAAAATGTGGCACCACAGGGACATTGCCAAGACGAAGATGACAATACAAAGCTAGCGACAAGACAAGGAGAAAACATATCAGGGAGGCTATCAAGAAGCCTACAACAACATTAAAGAGCTGCAGAAATTTCCAAGAGGTACTAATCACTCCTTGCATGTGACAACAATCTCTAGTCATAGCTTGCATGTGGCTACAATCTTTCTTGTTCTTTACGTCTTGGCTATGGTGTAGGGTTGCAAGACAAAGTTGACAGCAACTTATTCATAAAAACTAACTGGTGAAATACATCCAACTGTGCTTCCACAATGTATTAGTTTGAAATAGGGTACTATGCAACCAGGGTATTGCATGTTTTTTTTTTAAATTATTTTCATAATAATCATCTATTTTCGCTTACATTTTGTTGGTTGGTGACATTAAAATAAGAAAAACATCTGACATGATTTATCTTGATTTCTGACATTAATTTAAAAAATAAACTACATTTGAAAAAATGGTTTGTAGAATTTTTATATCCACTTTGTATAATATGAAATCTTTTCATAGGTTATTTGGTGCCAACAGTATTGAACTATACTATGGATTATCGGAGACACACAACTAAGTATAAGCAATGCAAAATAATGTAGCTTGTTTTATTGGTGCAATACCTTTTATATCTTTTGTGCCATACACAAATGAGACAGATCCTATAGTGTACAAGGGGCCTCATTAAATTCCAAGCCTGCAGATGTCTTCATACAGCCTGTAAATCTGCGGGTTTGAAATCTGCAGCCGTTACAAAGCTATTAAATTTAACAAGCCCCAACTACATGGCCAACATCCAAAACCGTAAACCATTCATATGTAGCATTTCAAGACATGTTCGTGATCAATTAAGCAAGCCCGTAAGTTCCAATTTAGACACAGCCAACAGTAAATGAGACCGTCATCATGAAATCAGTAAAACATGGTGTTTAAACCACAATCAATTAGTGTTTAGAAGTCTGATTTGCGATCGGACTTGCAATCCAGAAATGTTGCAATCTAAAAAAATCAATAAATCTACTATTCTAGTCCATGTGAGTTCAATGCTATGTATTAACCCATTAATTGCTGGGATCAATATAACACAGAAAATACACATAATTTAATTTTTTTATTGCAGATTTGCGATCTTGAGACTGTTGTGCAATTAATTATAATGTCTTTCATCACTTTCCCCGTATTTTAAAGTACAGTATTGATTTTTTATTTGCATTTATAGTGCTAGGAACAGGTGTTTAACCCCCTTGCGAGTCCTCTCGAGTACTCATAGGATTTTTGGTTACATTTGCCATTTATGGGTGTGAAAGCAATTGCTGGCTTAAGGAATTGTAGCAATTTAATAGCGATTGTGGCGATTGTTACATTTGCAGGCTTTAAAAGGCTTAGATGGGTCATGGGAGTTATGATTTTGACAACCGTAGGAATTTCCAGCCGTTAACCTGCAGAGTGATTGCGGGTAGCTAAAAGAGGCCAGTTTAATAATAGTAACTTTTGCGGGCTACATTACGGGCTACAGTGACTACAATTTGGATAGTTTAATGAGGCTCAAGAAAAGGGTGAGACAGTGACCATAGCTAGCCTTCTGTCCTATAGTATTCAAGTCTTATAAGGAAAGACTTTAAGACCTGACCTAAATATGTATAGCTTAGAGGACATAAGGGAGAGGGGAGATATCACAGAAACCTAAAGTAAATAGGTAAGTGTCATCTAGAAAATCAAAAGAGCAAGAACAAAAGGTCATGATTTGATGTTAGAACGGAAGCCACCTTTCAGTGGACATGTTAGAGGCAAGCACAGTTAAGGAATTTAGGCATGCCTTGCATAAGCGTAAGGCTATCCTGAGGCTTAATAAAGCCAAGGTTTTGGTAGATAGAATGGACATATCAGATGGACCTTTTAGGATCTTATCTGCCATCAAATCTAAGTTATGTTTCTGTATGTCAAATGTCCTGTTTAACTGTGCCACATCACCTCAGGCCTAGTCTCTATCCAGACCTTACCTCAGTTCTCTTCCACAGTGTTTTGGGGTGTACCAGTGCTGCCATGTGAATGCACCAGTGCTGCCATGTGAATGCACCTGTGCTGTCATGTGAATGTACCTGTGCTGCCATGTGAATGCACCTGTGCCTGTGAGTGTGCATGCATCATTTCTTCCTTGAGATTAGGGTCTATTTGGATGCTTTCTGTCAATAGCTTGCATGTCTCACAATGAATTTGGGCACCTGTAGCACTCTGTTTTGCCTCCTGCAGTTACTCTGAGTTTACTTAGTTGGTTGATTGGCTTCCCATTGTGAGATTGGCATTGGCTACTTGATTTCTGGGTCGCTGATGCCTGGTATTGGTATTTTGACTTCCTAATTTCTTGCTCCCGGACACTTGCCTTTGGCTCTTAACCTCTGTCTTGTAAGAGTGGCTATTCTTTGTTTTCCGCCTACACTAACTCCTGGACTACTCAGGTATTTTCTCTTTTATTCTTTCCTAGAGTTTATCTTTCCCTGCTACTGGGCTCATATGCTTTTCATAACCCAACATGCTTTAGGAAAAATCTTCAGAATATATGACTGCAAATAGGATAAAAACAATAAGTACAGTATGCTTAAACCCCAATATACTTAAATAAAGTCACATGGTAGCATGACATTGTTGGTGTTTAATTGCAAAATAAGTCTTACACAATTAATTGTAGTCATAAATTATTGTTAATAGAAGCAGATCAAAAAGGGTTAATACTTGAGTACTGTATTAGGAAAATGTTTAAGGAAAATGCCATATGATATGATGATGAACATAATTGGAATGAAGTCTGTTTTAATGGTCCAGTTACCTTCTGGCGTGAGCAGATTTATGGTTCATAATTTGAGCATGGCTGGAGTTAGTAAAATCATAGATCTTTTAGAGGATCGTATTGCTCATAAAAACATTTAAGTTTTCAGAGGGAAATCTAAGTTTGGAAAAAGTCACAACATTTTCTTACTGGCATATAAAGCATTTTTTTCCTTTGCTTCTCTCTAAACAATGTTGATTCTCAAATAGTGGCAACCATTTTACTGAAATTGTTATATACAGTTTTTGTAAAAATATGTTTTTAAAACTATTTCACTCTACCCACAAAAAATAATAAAACATGAAATTTATGATCAATTTAGAATGCAAATTTAAGAGAAGTGATTGCCTGTTTTGGGGGGCCAAGCTGAAAAGAGTGCATTAAAGATAAAAGTATGACTTCTAGGTGACATTCATACTGAGATCTGATTATTTAATTAACATTCTATGAAAAAGAATTTAAGGGTGTTTGTTTGCCATTAATCACCTTTGTTTTTCCAAAGTGCAATGCTTGCATTAGCCCATTAACATGTCGCGGGTAAGTTATTGAACTTAGAGATCTTTGGTGACCTTAAGAGTGTTGACAGAGAGGAAACAAATAGCTAGGGTTATCATAGTAATAGCTGATTTGATGAATGTATTAGGCTTTTAGTTTGCCTATAGTTGTAAATCTAACTGTGATTTTAATGTGTCCAGTGCAATAAATTATACAATGCATCCTAATCTTGACTCCTGATGCCAAACCTAGACCAACTTACTAAAAACCAATTACTAATTATAATAGCACAAGCGGTAAACATTCTAAGTGTAAGACATGAACAATATGGAACTCTCCTTCTAGATCGCTACCTTGTTGTTGTGAAGAGGCTTGTGTACCTCAATGAAGTGAATGAAACTATACCATATAGGGTCATCCAAAATGGGCAGGTCATAGCAGAGAGACCAACTTTGTCAAGAAAACCTAATGGATTAGTACAACGACAGACATAATGATTGTGCCTGGCATGCTGCTGTCCATAAGGTCATGGAGAGTTGTAAACGATTAAACAACTAAACAACAACAATTTGAAAGTGGGGCTTAATGTTTTGTGTATATACCACAAGCCACATTGCCTTCCCTTAAAATAGCTTTTGATATATAGATTCTGTATTTTTTTGTCTCAATACAGTGATTTAATTTCTACATAGTTAAAATTGTAATTAAGTGCTAAAAATGAATCTCTTTTAACAATAAAAGACAATGCACATGACGCCATACTATATACATATATTTAATAACTCATATAATGTGATTTCACATTGTGTTTCAAGAAGTAAATCATTCTTGCTTTTGTGTTATACAGTCTATTCACTGAAAGTTTGTAGATGAAATGCAAAACAGGTAATTATTTTTTTTGTATACCATTTTTATAAAACAGGTCAGGTTACCTTGATCTTTCATGTTTCTTATTAATAATGAACGAATTAGTGATTTACCGTTACTTTAACATCTTTAGCATTTATGTAAGAATTTTCTAATTACTGTGGGTTAGAAAGGATGCAATAAAATAATGACATTGGCTGGATGCTGTAAATCCAGCAATCTTTGTGAAATAGGCTAATCACTTGCAGACTATTCTGCAGATTTGACTGTTCTCAGGCCAGTGTTTTTCATTTAGTTCCCATGAGCAAGGCTGCCTGCGTAATTTGTCTACAAAGCCAGGCTCTCAAAACAAAATGTAAAGAAGCTTCAAACCATAACGGCTAATCATAGCACCATATAATATAATAAATAGCTATGCATTATCACTGTGTCCTCACCGCAGCTTCCCCAATGTTTTCGGCGCATGAAAGTAACGGACAAACTGTACAGTATCTAGTGAGTTGTTGACATGTTAAAATAATAATTTAGGTCACGTACTGAACAATTGCTGTACAAGTATAATGACAGCATTCTAGCCAAAGAACATCTCACCTCTGAATATAGATATTTGTTCACTCTAAATAACTGTTTTTAAGTGCACTTAATGTTCATGTCTGACTTGAGTTTACTTGTGGTTCCAGTTCACTGTCTGCTGTATGAAAAGTGTGTAATATCAATAATTATACCATCCTTCAAGAAGGCAGTAATAAATCAGAGCTGTGATCTTCACCAATCAAATCGATTTGTACTGATGTGGACAGACATTCTATTAATTAACAATAATAGGTGTCTCTGCCTTCAGTCAAAGCCACAATCAAACGTCTGCCGCAGCTGATTAAATGAACGCAGTCAGAGCATTATTAATGAATCATCTTTATAATTCTGCTGTCACAGAAATTAAATTAAACATTAAGAGTTATTAAAAGCTGTTGAAAAATAATAGGTACTCTAGTATATTATATTAAAATATTTTGTCCCACATTTTTGTTCTCTTTTCAAAGAAAAAAAAATGAATTTCATTATTTTTATTGCTCGGTCAATGGGTTTGGTGGTTTGAAAATATATGGAAAATATAATTGGAAGATTTTTGTACATGTGGATTTTTACATATTTATTTTGACATTTATGTGCTAATCACATTTTGGTTAAAAAGCAGTACTTGCCATAATTCCTATAACAGAACTGCATTTTAAGACACAGAATAAATGCCCGTTGATCATCTAGGACTAAATTGTGAAAGTAAAATTTTGAAGCAATCATGGAAGTGGAAGTAAACTGTACTTTATTGACTGAATGTAGGTTAAATATGTTTGAGCTCAACTATTTGGACTTGTGTGGACGCCAGGGACAAGACAAAATAGATAGACAAATAGACACATAGATAAACTTGAAAATGAAAACAACTATTATCCCAACACGTTTTGTTCTGTTATATAGGATTTTATCAGGGAACTTTCAGGACATTTTTATGAGTGAAAAAAATATTTCACATCTCTGTTATTAAAGTTTTAGTCATTCATTAGTAATTAGAAGCACCCTAGATTTGTATAAGCAGCAAAGAAAAAATAGTATGGGGGAGGAAACTGAAGCAATGAATATGAGCTTAAGGGAGCTCAGAGTTGCAGGGGGAGAGAGACACAGAGGAGGGGGAAGAGACACAGGGGAGGGAGGGGGGAGAAGACACAGGGGAGGGAGAGGGGGAATAGACACGGGAGGGAGAGGGGGGGAAAGAGACAGAGGGGAGGAAGTAGAGGGGGAGAGGCTCCCAATGAGCGCCTCCAGTCAAGTAGAGGGGGGAGAGATAGAGGGGGGAGAGGCTCGCAATGAGAGCTGAAGGTGCTCATTGCAAGGCCAGTAAAGTAGAGGGGGAGGCTCGCAATGAGCACCTCCCGTCAAGGAAAGGGGGAGAGGTGGACGGGGCCCAGTAAGGTAGAGGCGGTAGGCTCGCAATGGGCACCATCTGTCAAGGAGAGGGGGCAGAGGTGGACGGGGGCCAGTAAGGTAGATTGCGGGAGAGGCTCGCTATGAGAGCCACCTGGCAAGTAGAGGGTGGGAGAGGTGGAGGGGGGCCAGTAAGGTAGAGTGGGGAGAGGCTCGCTATGAGCGCCAAAGGCGCTCATTTCGAGGCAGGCAGGTTAGAGGGGGGAGACCCTCTCAATGTGTGGCAAACACCACTACCAGGCTTCAAATTTTATTGCCGCCATTTTTGACGGGCAAGTCGCTAGTATACATATATTGTTTATGTAATTTACAATTGTAGTGTGTTTTCATTTTATATACTGTGAATTTTCACAGCAGAGATCCCTCCTAATGAAAACTAATACTATAATATAATTCCAACTACTTTATTATTTGCATGTCATTACATATCTATCTATCTATCTATCTATCTATCTATCTATCTATCTATCTATCTATCTATCTATCTATCGTGACAGAGTTGTACATGGGGTTTGTGTGAGTCATAGTCTCTATAAAGCTCTCTTTCCCCAGGAGGACTGAGTGACTTAACCAATATAATTCAATATACCGTATTTATCGGCATATAACACGCACCGGCATATAACACGCACCTCATTTTAAGAAGAAAATTTCAGGATTTTTTTTTTTTTTAAATAAAGAACTTTGAAGCAAAATCCTCAACCTCAACCTCCCTCCTCATCCTCCCTCCTCAACCCCCTCCTCAATCCCCCCATCTTCAACCCCCTCCTCCACCCCCCCATCCTCATCCTCCTTCCTCAACCCCCCTCCTCAACCTCAACCCCCCTCCTCAACCTCCCTTCTCATCCTCCTTCCTCAACCCTACTCCTCAACCCCCCTCCTCAACCTCCCTCCTCATCCTCAACCCCCCTCCTCATCCTCAACCTCCCTCCTCATCCTCAACCTCCCTCCTCATCCTCAACCCCCTCCCCAACCTCCCTCCTCATCCTCCCTCCTCAACCCCCCATCCTCAACCTCCCTCCTCAACCCCCCATCCTCAACCTCCCTCCTCAAACCCCTTCCTCAATCCCCCCATCCTCAAACCCCCTTCTCAACCCCCCATCCTCAAACCCCCTCAACCACCCTCATCCTCCTTCCTCAACCCCCCTATCCTCAACCCCCTCCTCAAACCCACTCCTCAACCCCCCTCCTCAACCCCCCCATCCTCATCCTCCTTCCTCAACCCCCCTATCCTCAACCCCCTCCTCAACCTCCCTCCTCAACCCCCCCATCCTCAAACCCACACAACCCACCCATCCTCATCCTCCTTCCTCAACCCCCTCCTCAACCTCAACCCCCCTATCCTCAACCTCAACCTCCCTCCTCATTCTAAACCCACCTCCTCATTCTAACCCCCTCTCCTCAACCTAAACCCCCATAAATACCTCCCCCTCACTTACCTGCTTCTGCTCCGGCCTCCGCTCCGGTCCTTGACCCGGCGAGCATGTGACGTTACATAGGCGCCACGTCATTAGCATATACCGGGTGCACCTGGTATATGCTTATGACGTAGCCCGCATGTGACGTCACATGCACCGGGTCAAGGAGCGGAGCAGAGGCCGGAGCAGAAGCAGGTAAGTGAGGGGGAGGTATTTAGGGGGGTTTAGGTTGAGGAGGGGGGTTTAGGATGATGAGGCGGGTTTAGGATGAGGAGGGGGGGTTGGAATGAGGAGGGAGGTTGAGGATGAGGAGGGGGGAGGGAATATCGGGGTATAACACGCACCTATCATTTGCTCCCTATTTTCAGGGAGAAAAAGTGTGTGTTATACGCCGATAAATACGGTATATATTGATGAGTAAAGTAGTCTTGAATGTTCAGTAATTTAGTAATTTTTTTTAAATAAAGAACTTTGAAGCAAAATCCTCAACCTCAACCTCCCTCCTCATCCTCCCTCCTCAACCCCCTCCTCAATCCCCCCATCTTCAACCCCCTCCTCCACCCCCCCATCCTCATCCTCCTTCCTCAACCCCCCTCCTCAACCTCAACCCCCCTCCTCAACCTCCCTTCTCATCCTCCTTCCTCAACCCTACTCCTCAACCCCCCTCCTCAACCTCCCTCCTCATCCTCAACCCCCCTCCTCATCCTCAACCCCCCTCCTCATCCTCAACCTCCCTCCTCATCCTCAACCCCCTCCCCAACCTCCCTCCTCATCCTCCCTCCTCAACCCCCCATCCTCAACCTCCCTCCTCAACCCCCCATCCTCAACCTCCCTCCTCAAACCCCTTCCTCAATCCCCCATCCTCAAACCCCCTTCTCAACCCCCCATCCTCAAACCCCCTCAACCACCCTCATCCTCCTTCCTCAACCCCCCTATCCTCAAACCCACTCCTCAACCCCCCTCCTCAACCCCCCCATCCTCATCCTCCTTCCTCAACCCCCCTATCCTCAACCCCCTCCTCAACCTCCCTCCTCAACCCCCCCATCCTCAAACCCACACAACCCACCCATCCTCATCCTCCTTCCTCAACCCCCTCCTCAACCTCAACCCCCCTATCCTCAACCTCAACCTCCCTCCTCATTCTAAACCCACCTCCTCATTCTAACCCCCTCTCCTCAACCTAAACCCCCCTAAATACCTCCCCCTCACTTACCTGCTTCTGCTCCGGCCTCCGCTCCGGTCCTTGACCCGGCGAGCATGTGACGTTACATAGGCGCCACGTCATTAGCATATACCGGGTGCACCTGGTATATGCTTATGACGTAGCCCGCATGTGACGTCACATGCACCGGGTCAAGGAGCGGAGCAGAGGCCGGAGCAGAAGCAGGTAAGTGAGGGGGAGGTATTTAGGGGGGTTTAGGTTGAGGAGGGGGGTTTAGGATGATGAGGCGGGTTTAGGATGAGGAGGGGGGGTTGGAATGAGGAGGGAGGTTGAGGATGAGGAGGGGGGAGGGAATATCGGGGTATAACACGCACCTATCATTTGCTCCCTATTTTCAGGGAGAAAAAGTGTGTGTTATACGCTGATAAATACGGTATATATTGATGAGTAAAGTAGTCTTGAATGTTCAGTAATTTAGATGAATAAAAAGTATTGCAGTATATTGTGATACCTTTTTTTTTGTACAACGATATTAGTTATAGTGACGAGCATTTAAGAGGTTTGACCTCTCTTTATCAAGTCTGAAGCAATACTGACATGAGATGGAACCCTCAGTTTGAATGTAAACCGGAGATGCAGAGAGAATGGAGACAGCATATGATGTCATGGGGTAAATATATATATAGGGGGAATCAACATAACATAATACAGGTGGTCCCCGGGTTACAGACGACCCAACTTATAGATAACCAGTATTTAAGAACAAGGCTATTTGTATGAGTTTGTTTAAATTAAAAGAGAGAGCACACTAGTTTATGTAACTTATTATTACAGTATTGAGGTATTAATAGTATTATGATTACCACATATGAGTACCACATATGAGCCATTAGATTAATATTATTACTATTCATTAGGGATCTCAGGAACATATATTTTCCGTAACCTGGGTACCACCTGTATAGGAAACATACACACACATACTATACCTGTCCCATAGGAGAGGTATCAATGTGGACTACAATGTTTTTTTATGTATATATTGATGAATATGTGTAGATAATATGTGTGTGTTCCAATACTATATGTATTTACTCCATGACATCAGATGATCTCTCCATTCTGTCTGCATCTGCTGTTTATTATCAGGCTGATGGTTCCATCTCATGTCAGTATTGTTTCATAAAATGACGGGCATGAAATTGTAAGCCAGGGAATGTTGTTTGAGACATAATGTAAACCGTTTTTTACGCTGAGTACCTTCGGCGCTCATTGCAAGGCTTGCGCTGAGCGCCTTTGGCGCTCATCGCATGCCTCGCAATCAGCGCCTTCGGCGCTGATTGCGAGGCTGTTGGATGTTGTTTTTTTGTTATTAGAGGGTCTTTTGCTGTCATTGTAAGGTCGGCGCTGATCTGCTTTTTGCTCTTATTGCAATGCTGTCCCCTGGTGTATTTTGTGTGGTATGAGCAGCATTTGCGTTGGTTGTGAAGCGTGTGGTGAATGTCTTTTGTGTTTATTGTGATGTTTTTTGTATATATGTATTTTTGTATGCCAATGAAATAATGAATAAATTAAGAAATTAATATACTTAGAGCTGACAATCTGCGTCGATGTTCCAGCAGCATACAATGTAGATTTGCAGTGTTGTGGAGCAGAGGTGTACGTGTGAGCAATGTGTACAGTGTGTAGAGTAAATAGGCTGTGTGCGCGAGGGAAAGCCGTTAGTGTAGCTGTGTACTTCCGCATTGTGTAAGTTAGTGTTGTAAAATGGCGGCGAATGTGTATGTGGTACGCGCGTGTGGTTGATTTATCGTCCTTGCTAAAAGTGTATCCTTAGCTTGTATGGCTTTTTTGAAAATCCGTCTGTGCTTGGTGTTGTTTTGCGGCTTTAGGGTCGTGTAGCCTCGTTTTGTTTTTTTCAGCGGCCATTTTTTCTCCCGCTTAGGGGATTTTCGTGTGTCTAAACTCAGGCATTTGGACTTAAATTGAGGTGTAACTTCACTTGTGGAGGTCCTGGGTGCCCTCCCTCACTGTGGGTAAGCTTTTAATGTTTTTTTGTGTGTATTTATTGTGTTTTTAATGTTTTACGGTGCACGCGTTTCGGCCGTTAAGGTCGTAATTTTGCAAGTTCGTAATGTTTTTTTTTCTAAGTCCTGCGTCTCGTATCTTTTTTTGGCTAAGTCCATAAAAGTTGTGTTGTAAGAGCCGCGATTCGTATTTTGGCGCTTGTGTGTGTGTTTGTAACCGCTTGTGAGGCGCCGTAGAGCCACCACCTCTGCAAATGCGGCCCCTGGCTTCGTGAGGGTCCGCATTTGCGGCCTGCAATGAGCCTTTAAATCACTGCAACCGACGTTGGAATCTCCCCCTTCCGCAAATGCGGACCAAACTGCGTGTAGGTAGCACTTGGCAGAATGCACAGTGACTTCATAATTTTGAATTTATATAAAAGAAACATGTTCTGGTATTAATGTTCTTTTTAAAATAGTAAAAGTTACAAATGATGCCATAATTAAGTCTGGTTCTGTAGCTGTGGGATCTTCAAAATAGGGGCATCAACTCTTTGCACCAAATTGTCTGTTGCTGTCTTGTATTATGTTTGTATTTCTACATAGATAAGAATTGGTTTTATCTTTGTAATGAGCTTCTTTTATCCATTCTATCCATTATTCTACTTTTGTAAATAGTGCTATAAATGCTTGTTCTTTATAAATAAAAAAATAATATTAATAAAAGGTTGCAGTTTCCTAGCCTAGGGGCACTAGTTGTATCTTCTGATTTAGAGGTCAGGTTGTTTTAAATTATTCTTTTCAGTTAAATTGTCACACATAGTTTTTCATTTTTGGCAACATTTCCATCAGTTCAAAATTCAAACAAAACTTAAGTCTTGCTCGCTTAGTTTAAATTTTGGTTCATACTTTAAAGGGATGTGCATTTATAATTCAGTAAAGCGATGAAAAAAAAAAGCTGAGGAAGCAAATGATGATCCTTATGAAAATACCAGGAACAATACCTTTTGTGCTAACACCTAAAATTACACCTATAAAATAAGGTTTTTGAATTTGTCTGTAGTACTAGTGAGAATATCTTTATATTATATATATTATATTATATTATTATTGTTATATTATTTTTCCACATGCTCTTCTCATGCAAAAATTTCCATTGGAAACAGAAGTCAAAGCTTCACGATATCTGAATTTTTATTTTTAATATTTTTCCAAGTATGGTTACTCTGCTCTCTCCTTTTTTGTTGTTGCAGTTGCCCTTTATACATTTTCCCAATCAAAGATCTGGTGATGGATGGGGCAATATAGTGAAATATTGTTTAAATAGTGGATTTTGTATCGATTTAATTGGAACTCAGAAAAACATTTTGCCACCATATTGTTTTTTTGTATCTACTAATTAGTTTTAAGATATATTTAAAGCTTTTGTTTTATCCCAGAAAAGGCCATTTGAGGATTGGATGAGTACTCATTTGATTTATGTTATTATATTATATTAAATTATTTATGTGGCATTCTGGTCTTCCTGTGGGACTTTTTCCCTATTTTAATTTTGTTAAATTATTTGGCACATAGTTGTCTATATGTCTGTATATTTAGAATGAGTCTTGTTTATTTTTCAGTGCTACTTCTTTACTATTGAGTTTGGTCTCTGCAAGCAAGATGGACAGTTGCGGGCATATGGAGCAGGACTACTTTCATCTATTGGAGAACTGAAGGTAAAAATCACCACATTAAAAATTAAAACATTAAATACCACACACAGAGCATTGTGCACATTCATTATCTACTAAACATATAATGCCTGGAGTTGACATTTTGTACAAGAGATGTTATTTATAACCTTTATGCAAATTTGACAGATAGTTAAAGTAATGATTATATAATAACATCTATACTATTTGTAAAATGTATTTTTTATAATATGTATGTTTTGTAACTTACATTCAGTCTTCATATAATTGCAGTTTGAGATTAATCTAAAAAGCATTGTGATGATGTTTTCATATATGCCTTCTGAAGTGTGCAGAGATTTCAGATTGCTTTTTGGATAGACATTTCTGTATACTGTCATTAACATTCTAATAGACAAGATGTCTTGTCAGCTGAATTAACCTTTTTAAACTGGAAAAATGCACTTGAAATGCATTATATTATCCTGTATAGGGGAATTTATCAAGCATTACATGTGTATCCTTGGATTTACTATGGAGACAAATTGAAATTACAGCCCTGTACACTGTTAAACTTTTCACATGTGTTATGAGTGTTCAAACGACTAATTTACTTACTGTGGCCCTCATTCAATTGCAAGCCTGTAATTACCTTCATACAGGCCGTATGTCTGCAAGTTAGAATTTTTTTTACAATTCTAACTGTATTCAATTGACTCAAGCCCGCAATTACAGGGTTAAAACCTTAAATTGTAAACCATGAACCCATAAGTAGTAATTCAGGGCATGATCATAATCAATTAAGCAAGCCAATAGTAAATTAGACCATCATCATGACGTCAGTAAAATATAACGTTTAAACTACAATCAATTAGTGTTTAGAAGTCCGATATGCGTTCCGACTCGCAATCCAGAAATGTAGAAATCAGTAAAAAGTAATGAAGGAACTGTGCTAGTCCATGTGGGTGATATGTATTAACTCCTTGATTCCCGGGATTGATATAACATGGATATAAAACATATTTTTATTTTATTTTGTATAACAGATTTGAGAGATTGAGACTTTTATGCAATTAATTCTAATGCCTTTCATTACTTTTCCAGTATTTTAAAGTACGGTAGTGTGTTTATATTTGCTTTTGTAGTCTTACGGACAGGTGTTTAACCCACTTCCGAGTCCTACCTAGTACTCATAGAAATGTTTTATACATTTGCCATTTACGGGTTTGAAGGAAATTGTGGGCTTGCTGAATTGTTGATATTGAATATGGATTAACATTGGTAATGTTTGCCGGCTTGAAACATCAAAGGAGTAGATAGAATGGAGTTACGATTTTGACCACTGCAGTGATTTTGAGCCTGTAGCTCGCAAATGGATTGCGAGTAGCAAAATGTAGCCAATTGACAGTAACTTTTACGGGCTTCTGTAACTCCGTTCTATCTACTCTTTTAATGTTTCAAGCCTGCAAATGTTAGCAGTGCTAATCCATATTCAATTACAACACTTCAACAAGCCCGCAATTTCCTTAAAACCTGTAAATGTCAAATGTATCAAACATTTCTATGAGTACTAGATAGGACTCACAAGTGGGTTAAACATCTATTTAAACCTGCAAAAGCAAATATAAATACACTACTGTACTTTAAAATACTGGGGAAGTAATGAAAAGCATTAGAATAAATTGCAGAATATAAATAAACAGTCTCAAGCTCCCAAATCTGCAATAATGTTTTAAAGGTTTTATTTCCATGTTATTTCAATCCCTGGATTCAAGGAGTTAATACATATCAGGCCACCCACATGGACTAGCACAGTTTCTTCATTCATTTTTATTGATTTATACATTGCTGGATTGCAAACCCCAATCGCATATCGTTCTTCTAAATGCTAGTTGATTGACATTTAAAACACATATTTTACTGATGTCATGATGTCTCATTTACTATTGGCTCTTTCTAAATTGTAACTTATAGGCTTGTTTAATTGATCATAATTCATGGTTTACGGGTTTTAGGCTTTAGCCCTGTAATTGCGGGCTTCAGTCGGTTGACTACAGCCGGGAATTGTAACAAATTTCTAACCTGCAGAAATGCGGCCTGTATGAAGGTAATTATGTGCTTGCAATTGGATTGGGGCCTTATTGTATTATTATATTATTATATGGAACCTCTATTCAAAATAGAGATCTCTGTGAATAACTTCTGTATATAAATTTAGGAATATAAGAAAAATAAATCTAGAGAGAGGATATGTGGGGAAAGTTATTCAAAAGAAGATAGAATTGTAATGTATAAATAGTCATGTCTAGACAGACATGCAATAGAATGTATTCCTCCATTGTGGTAGAATAAACTGTACTCATTGTCACTTATGTACTTTGTAGATAAGAAGCCAAATAGATATTATTACCTAATTCAATGTGTTTAGAACAATCTTTCAGAAAAGATGACCACATTGTTTTGTACTTGTACCGTAATTTAAGCAAACTGTGTAGAAGGGAGGAAACTTTTAAGCTTTGTCATTTATTTTCATTGAGATTACCTTCTGAATATGGTTAAAACACCAGATTTAAATTGCATCAGTGTGCATGCTGTGTTTGGCAATTTTGCATTAACAAAATTAGACTTTAATAAATAAACTCCTGTGAAGTTCAATGATTTGTAATCTGTCACACTGATTTTTTTTGCATAAGTGATCTCATAAACCTGAGGGAAATTGCATTGCTAGAAATCATTACTTTTCTATTAAAGTGCAATTTGTTTGATTCAGAACCACAAAATCTCATTTATTTTGGTTCTTGGGGTGGACATCTCAGGGTAGGAATAATAAGAAATGAAAAACATCACTATATATTGGCATTAACATTTAATTAGAAATATATTATTACTTTGTAATGTATTGAATCTGTCAGTGGTTAATTGATGTTTTACTGGGGGGAATTTACTAAAGGATCACTGGTGTGTGCCCTGGTGTGATCCAGCATCTGAAGCCATTGTGAGATTTACTAAAAGCTTTTTCTACTGTAACAGCAATTCGTATATAGATCATCTTGAGTTATAGTTATTAATATGCAGTGCTAATGACAATTCTTGTTAATATTATAATTTTGTCATCTTTGATATTATTATACATCAATAATGACATAATGCCATCCACTGGATCTTTGTCAACCACTACTGCATTTTTGATTCGGCATGAGCGGACTCTAAACACATCTGAAAATAGATGTGTGTTTTTTACATGTGATAGCACCTGTACCAGTGGAAACAGCTGTTAACCTAAGCATACATGACTCCTAAAACATGCAAGGACTCTGTTCCCGATGTTTGTTTAAAGAGGTAGATAGGGGATGGATACATAATGCTTTATCAGCCATTACTGCAAATTGCAGACCTAATTCTAATCATAATACCTGAGATTTAGTAAATTACATGTAGTCCGATGTAGATTGTGGCTTTACGAATGTCCTCTTTGTGAATACCCCCCACTATATGAAACTATACAAAGAAAGATCTCCCATTACACCACCAGGTTAGAAGGGAGAACATGTCTTGCTTTCCTCTCCAGGCCTGAATTAGGTACTTAGGGCCCCATTCCAATCTTAGACGTGGCATTACAAAAATACTCCACCTCAACTGAGGGCCCTTTTTTTTCACAAGCTACATACAGTACCTATCGCAATCCAATTCCTAAAATCCCCACTGTTAACTGGGGACAATGCACCAGAGCCATTTGACCACTACGGTTCCCACACAGCCTGTAAGCTCAGTAGACTTTGCAGCAGTGCTGCAGATAAAAAAAAACACCACCCTTCCCCCATCCATCCACATAAACCCCTTCCCATGGCAGCAAAGAGGTTAAAACTACAAGAGATTGGCAGGGAGTTTAGGACCCCACTGTTTATTAGCCCTACAAGCCCTTTGGATTCCCTCCTCCTATGCGCTGAAGAGAACCCACAGAGGTTCCCTGCCCCGCTCACCCAATCTTCAATAAAAAGTACAACCCATGGGGTTAATTTAGGTGCCACTGAGGTCCTGTAAGGACCTCCATGGTATTTAAACTTATAATAGGTGCCATGGAGGTCCATCAATAACCTCATTGGCATATATGTTAGATATACATGCTTCCACGACCTCCATTGCATATAGGATAATATTTGATACCATGAAGGACCTATAAGGTCCTTTAGTTGAAAAAAGACTTTTCGTCCATCAATTCAACCTTTTTATACTTCCTTTCATCTTTTGTAACATTTGGATTAATTGTCAATTGATAGTTGATCCAGAGGAAGGCAAACAGAAAAAAAACACATTGAAGCATTGCCAATTGTCTCATAAAAAATATAAAAAATGTCTTCCTTACTCCATATACTAACAATTGGATTCCTCCTTGAATCAATTCACCTTCTTTGCTTATCCAGGATAACCATGAATGCTCTTTTTATTCAAAAATATATCCAATGCCTTTTTAAAGTTATCTATTGAATCAACTGTCACAACCTCCTTTGGTAGAGAATCCCACAGATTAACCACCCTTACTGTGAAGAACCCTTTATTTCTTTAAGGTGGAATCTTTTTCCTTCTAACCTCAATTGATGTCTTCTTGTCAGTTGAAAACTCTTGTTACAAAACGTTCACTTGACAAAGCCTTATATTGACTCTGGATTTATTTATATAAGATAATCATATCCCCTCTTAAGCACTTTTTTTTTTAGAAAATACATTTAATTTGGTTAGTCTTTCTTCATAGATAAGCCCTCCATTCCCCTGATTAGTTTTGTTGCCCTTCTCTGTACTTTTTTCATGTCTAAAATGTCCTTTTGTATGAAGTGATGCCCAAAATTGTACTCCATATTCCAAATGAGGGCGTACTAGAGATTTGTATAGTGGCAGAATTATATTTGCTTCCCTTGCTTCTATACCCTTTTTAATACATGCAAATATTTTATTTCCTTTGCAAATGCAGCTTTTCATTGAGCACTGTTATGTAAACAGTTGTCCACCAGCACTCCCAAAAAAAAAATCTATCTCTGATATCCCTAGATTTGCTCCATTAAGATTAGAAATTGCATTACTATTTTTAAGACACTCCATCTTCCACTTACTTTGTCATTAGTATCAATATGTACCAAGACTGCTGGATCATTTCCAGCTTCAATCAGCATCCAGGAAACAGCAAACTATTTGGCTGCTGGGATTGTGAAAGACAAGTCACCAGTCTACGTTCCTAATAGAGAACTGTTCGGCTGCCTGTTAGAGGGAACATCTCTATCTGGCATTGCCATTCCTGAATGGACACAACAGTTTTACTCAATCTGGTAAATCTGTAGGTGTGTGCCAACTCAGTACTGGCCTGCCTCCTCCTATTCCCACCTCTTACCTTTGCAACTGTAACCCAGCCACCTCCCTGGACATCCTCACAAGTCCCAGCTCCACCCTCCATGCTAGGCCCAGCTAAACTGTGCTCAGTGAGCACCAACTCCCTTTCCAGTCTAGCAAGATCATGAAGTGTTGCAATTCTCATTTTATGTTCTCCAATTTGAACTTCAAGGGAGGCAACATGCTTACACATGTCACAGAGGTATGGACCTTGGATCAGCTGCTCCAGTAGTGCATACGTGTGGCAGGATGTACACTGAGTGAGGTTGTCACTGGACTGACTTATGATTGCAAATAACAAATGACAATAAAAAATAATCAATATATTTGCATTTACACTAGAACTGTTTGCAAGCTCCCAAGTTCACTCCTTCCCCTGTTTAAATTAGATACTGACTACTGAAGACTAATTTCTGTGCTTTTACAGCATGATAATTACAAAACACCCCTACCCTTCCAGATACTAACTCACAGATGTAATGCAAACAAAACACTTGTTTAGAGTGACCATTCATACAGAACAATATGAAGGAAATGGAGGAAAATAAAAGTAATTGTCTGCAGACAAGTGTTTTCAAAAGAGTTCCCAAAGTACCATTAAAGTTGCACAGTTGATAACTTTAACAAATGCAGAAGAGAATAGACTACAAGGATGTTGATGCTAAATGTATTGCTAAAAAAAGCATGACAGTAAAAAAAAAAAAAAAGCTAAAATGCTAGAGTATATTCTTTAATATCAAATTTAGACAGTTTGCTTTGCTGCACTGAAAATGATTAAAGTTCCCACAATTCTATGTGAATTGCTGTTTACAAAAGGCTTAAGACATTGCAGTTGTTCTACAGTGAATAAACAACATTGGAGAGAAAAACACTAAAGACACGCTAATGAAAGGGACATGTAACATATGTATTTCATGCATTTAAAATAGCGTGCTTCAAAGATTACCTAAATTAAGTAAAACCTATTTAAACCACACTGAATCTAAAAGGATATGCACATATCATACTTTATTAGTAGACAAGCATGACTCATACCTCTACATTACTGCTCATTGGCTGACAGGAAAAGCCTCTAGGCCATTTTTTTTCTGCTTCAGGAGCTGCATTTGAAAATAAAAATCGTACAGTGGTACATTATCAAATACTGTACTTCCATCAGATGCAACAAAGCAAAAAATGCTTTCCATGAATGAAACGATTTGAGCTGCATTGGTGGTCAGGCCCTCTTAAGCATGTAAAATATTATAATATGTATTAACTATTATATCATTAATAAAAAATGAAAAGCATACACCTGCATCAACTTTGGATAAGGAATTTATATTATTATGAGTCAACTTTTATTTTACAGGTATACAGTGTAAAAACTATTGTTGTAAACTGTAATAAAACAGAAACAGATACACAGATATTACAGTCAGTTTCTGAAAAATTATAAACTTTTAAAGATAATAAATATACTGTCTTACTGTAATCTTTTGTTACATGGCAGATTTCATCCTAGGGACAAGTTTGGAATGACAGAATTGGACTCTTAATATAAGCAGGAAAAATAGCACGACAGGTACATTTACCCAAGGAAATAAAACCATAAATTCCATACCTTAGTAGTCCATCATCACAAAGTAGACAGTATCTTCCAAGTGCCCAGTACTTTTAAAGATCTATAGTTCATAAAGAGTAATCACCATTTTACAAGGTAGCACGGGCCATTATCAAGGGAACAGCATGGCACATATCACTTTTTAGTGACAGAGGTTTAGTCACAGTTACTCTATAATGCGGGCTTACAAATTCAATTTTTAGTTCAGGCAAAAAAAATGCACTAACATGCCTGCTTGAAACAATACAATATTACTAATTCTGAAAACTTAAAAATCCTAAATGTGAAATTATTTTCTTAAATAAACATTGCGATGGTCATATAATAATGTTTCATTTGATGTTTATACCAGCAACAAAATCCAATAGAAAAACACAATCAATGTAGCTTTCAAATCTTACATTTAATACTTAGTGTTTTAGACTGAAGCAGATATGCTGCTGTCCATCCTTATTGTATCCAGGGTGGGGGGGATATCAGCCCAGGATCTGTCCTAATAGAAGTCTTTATCTGTGGCCATGATAAACATTCTTTAATTGCATATTTCCCCATAGAGGCTATTGTAGGTAAATCTATACTGGTAAAAAAATCATTCAGGCAGAACTGATTAATATGGGGTTGTTGTTGTTCAGTCTTTCAGTCGTGTCCAGCTTTCAGTGACCATATGGTTTGCAGCACCCAGGCACATCTGTCTGTGTTTCTGGTTGTGCTTATCCATATGGTTTTCTTGGAAAAAATATTGGAGGGGTTTTCCAGTTCTTTCAGCTGGGGTACGACAAAGTTATCTGACCTGCTATGACCTGCTCATCTTGGGTTACTCTACATGGTAAAACTCACAGTTTCATTGAGGTACACAAGCCCCTTCACCATGTCAAGGTAGCGATCTAGAAGGTGATATGGGGGGAATAGGGCAAATCTGCTTTAAGCTACCATGCTAATTTTAAATAGTAGTTTTAAGAGCCACAATGATTTTTTTCTTCAAACACTGATTTTATTGCTTATAATCAACAAAATAATGAAAATAAACTCTACTGTCGGCCACTACAGTGGACCTTTAAAGCAGAAGCAGTGAATCTGGTATGTGACATTTAGTTTTGTTTCCGTTATATCAATGTCTATTATGCCAGAAGCCTATCTTCCTTTGCAATGTACAGAACGCTCTGCTTTCTCTTCCAATGCAATATCCTGCAATGAGCTATTCTTTTTGTGTTCTGAACATTACCAACATGTAATGCTATTCCACATGAAACAAATGAAGTCAAGAAGAATGACAACAGCTGCATAAGGTGATCAGCTGACAGGGCTGCTAGTCGAGGCTGGTGCATGTATTACAGATGATTGATGCTCTCCTGTGAAATTTCTTTCTAAAGCTTGATGATTAGAGCTGTAGTCTTCACAAATGTGAAGAATGTGATTTTTTTTCAATATATAAACAACAGGGTTTGACTTTTCATTGTGTAAAATGTATCAGAACAGAATGTAGCAGAGCCCATATCCCAGGGAATCTGCTGTATATGATGAATTCTTTGTAGTTCAATATTCCTAACATGTTGTTTGATGTTGGTCACTATGTGGATTTCCCTTAATAACTTTAATATGACTCATCAAATTAAGTAAAATAAATTATCTATCAAAGAGCAAATGTCTAAACGTAAAATCCAGTGTGACCATATATTATTATTAAAATGTAAACAAATTCAAAATTATTAAGAGATAAATATTATTAGGTGAATTTACTACCCAAACTACCCCATGCTCAGAAAGCCATGTTGAAGTACTAATCAACATTTCTAAATGTTTACTAGTACAATAAAATAATTATTTTCCAAAAAGATATCCGCAGGTTGAGTAAATTGTACTGGCACATGCAGACCAATGATGACATAATGATCACAAGAATATTCCAGAAGTCTCTTTTTACTCTCATTCCAGGGAACTAACATATAATGAAGCTAGCCACCTTAATCAAATATACAAGTACTATACATATTAGAGTGTTGTATTATGTTTTGGAATTTTAAGAATCTAATGTAATTTGTTATAGATTATGGCTTAAGGTTCAGCCCATTAAGGGTCTTCTCCCACTCCTAATAAAATACTGTTGTTATGCATATAAGGGCCGATCAATATCCACTACGTATCTGCGCAAAAAAGGCTGCTCGCAACTGCAGACATTTCTTTTACGCAGGTTACATAGCTACCTAAGTCCACCCTCCCTCAAACCCCACCATAATGTGGGGACCAAACAGTTTGACCACAGCCCTGATGCTGCTACGGTCCCCACGCAGCATTATAACAAAAAAAAAGGAGGAAGAGAGAAGGTGCACAAACCTCTGTAGCAGATCAATAAGGTTTTCTTTAAGTTTATAGGTTTTTGATATGACTCTCATGTGGACAGACCTCAGACAATATGAGGTATGACTACCACATGGAAATCAACTAAACCTTTATTTGATACCATCCAACTGCTCATCTCTTTTAATGGCTTTACTCCTTATTGGGAGTCTTGTAGGTACACTTGTCAATTGTTAGTATACTGTGTATATATTATTAAATTTGTTCATTTGAATAGAACGTTTTTACGCACCTCTGGTCCAATATATCTACTGTGTAATTCAGGGGTGGTGTGATAAAATGGGAACTCAATAGTTTGGAATTGTAAAAATTCCATTCAAGACTTCATATCTCAATTAAATATAAGATCTCATGCAACGAGTGGGCACGACCCCAGGTGGAATAGAAACATCCCTTTTGGACAATTTAGGTGGATTAGGAGAAACTGTTCATCACTGATTGATTATGAGAACGAGAGTGAAACATTGGTGAGAAAATTCCAGGAGAAAGGATATAATGAATCATCTAAAAGGCTAAAACGGAATGTAGAAATCTAGATAGAGAAGAAAAGTGTAAAAGCTTGAGAGAAAGGGAACAATAGTAACACCTGCCAATTTATGACAAAATATAACAAAGCATCCACCAGTATTTCAAAAAGTCTGAAGAAGTACTGGCCAATTTTGTTGGAAGATGATATACTCCAAGATCTACTACCAGCTATACGAGCCATACCTCAAGTGATCTTCAAGAAGAATGACAATATTAAGACCATTATAGCCCAGCTAAAACACACAAAGAAAAAATCTTCCAGAATCTCTACGTTTGTAAGTCTTACAGGAACATTCAAATGTGGGACCAAAGGCATCACCACCTGAGTCCATTTGAAGAAAAAAGATAGAACTAAAATCTACTAAGAAAGACTTAATAGGATATTTCAAACTGCAAATGGACCATGTAGTCTATATCGCGTCTGCACTTGTGGTCTACAATATGTTTTGACAAGTGTACCTACAAGACTCCCAGTGACGATTAAAGTCAGTAGAAGAGACGAGCAGCTGGATGTTATCAAATAAAGGTTTTGTTGATTTCCATGTGATAGTCATACCTCATATTGTCTGAGGTCTGTCCAGGTGAGAGTAATATCAAAATCCAGTGACTTTTATAAACCTAAAGAAAAACCTATTGACCGCACGAGGGGCTTGTTCACCTTCTCTCCCTCCTTCTTTTTGTTATGTTTATTCTAGACACTGACGTGAACAGTGTACTTTGAGGAACCAGCACAGCACCAGCAGAAGGAAAGAGTGGATAAGATCCAAATACAAACCATATTTGAATTTATTTGTACATACGAACCATACTCAAGATTTTGAGAAGTTTTATTACCTATAAGGACAGGGACCCTTAATAGGCAAATAGAACTAAGAGCCTTGCAGCTTTGAATGTTACCTTGATTGTACTAGGCTAAGACCATTATGGAGCGCAGACTGTTTTACTAAGTCCAACCAGTCTTAGGGCCTCATTCTATTAGTGGCCGTAAATCGGCCGTAAGGCTGCGATTCCTTGCGGGGGTTCAGTTAACTCGCGATTCTATTATACGGCCCCGCAAGGATCTCCTTTTACGGCCGGCCGCATATCTTGGAACCGGCCGTAATCTGTGAAATATAAAAACTCAAAAATAAATTCAAGCCTGCACTGTACAGCTCTGTAAATGCTAGGGATCATATTGGGGGACATGAGGATTAAAAGGAACCCACTCTCAAGATTGCACATCTGCCCAAACCCGAGTTCAAATTAACTGTTTATTTTCCGGCTGCGGCGTGGGCGTGTCTGAAGTGCTCCAAGCACTCTGGACTTTTTACATGGATATTTTACGGATATTAAAAATAAAATATTTTACGGATTTGAGTACAGGATAATTATGTGCTATTTTTTCTAACACCTAAAATCCCTTTATAGTCTTCGCAAAGTGCAGGATGGCTTTATTTAAGCTATTTTATGTGCTTAATTGGTGCTAGCGAGACCACTTTCCTGCAAGTAAGCTGCGGCTCGCTTTTAGCCTTGCAGAGAGGTTTCCCGGAGGAATTGAATTGCAAAACTCTTGCGGCCGTTTTAGATCAAAGGCTTTCCTCCGGCGCGAGCGGCCGCAAGAGATAGCAAGGCACCGGCCGCAAGCCTGCCGGAGCCTCCGGCCGTAAGGGAATAGAATAGCCGAATAGCTTGCGGCCGGTCCTTGCGGCCCCGCAACGGCTGCGGCCGCTAATAGAATGAGGCCCTTAGAATCTATAAGACAGCACTAGTGTAAAGACTGCAGTGCTATCAGCTCCATAGTCTGTGCGGGTAGTACTGTAAAGCGTAAACACTTACCCTCCCCTATCTGCATAAACCTATTCACTTGGCAGGGAAGGAGTTAAACTTTATGTGAACGGCAGGAGGTTTAAAACAAATGAAGCATTCTGAGCATTCTGGTTGGCTGAAATATGATGGACACATTTTTCAGCCAACCAGAATGCTCAAAAGGAGGTGCTCCGTTAGAGTAAATATAGGTCTTGGAGCATCATTTTTTTTTTCGGAAGGCCATTTCCAGGCCCAGATGATGAGGACATTAGCTTCAAACAAGCAAGAAGAGGACGTGGTGGCTACTATCAACATGGATTGGAGTAGGTAGAATTAATTATTTTATGTTACAGGGTTATTTTTTTATTTAAAAAAAAAATTGTTTTGTTGTAATCTTTTTTATTGTAGTTGTTTTTATTTTATTGTAATTATTATTTTAAAAAAAATGTAATTTACAGCCTTATTAAATTGCAATTCTGCAAATTGAAAAGGGCTCTATTTAAGCACAGAGCATTTTTTTTACAGAAGGTTTTAGTTAGTGAAGACCATGTTTTTGGATAGAAGTTCACTGCTTAAATAGAGCCCTTTTCAGTTTGTCGAATCACAATTTATTAAGGCTGTTAGTTTTTTGTGATTAGTGGATTTTTTTATTTTTGTAATTAGTGTTTTTGATGTTTTGTAATATAGGGGTGTAAGTGTGCCATATTGGTCCTTGAAGACCCCCATGGCACATTAACGGTTAATTTTCACTTGGCAGGGAAGGAGTTAAACTTTATGTGAACGGCAGGAGGTTTAAAACAAATGAAGCATTCTGAGCATTCTGGTTGGCTGAAATATGATGGACACATTTTTCAGCCAACCAGAATGCTCAAAAGGAGGTGCTCCGTTAGAGTAAATATAGGTCTTGGAGCATCATTTTTTTTTTCGGAAGGCCATTTCCAGGCCCAGATGTTGAGGACATTAGCTTCAAACAAGCAAGAAGAGGACGTGGTGGCTACTATCAACATGGATTGGAGTAGGTAGAATTAATTATTTTATGTTACAGGGTTATTTTTTTATTTAAAAAAAAAATTGTTTTGTTGTAATCTTTTTTATTGTAGTTGTTTTTATTTTATTGTAATTATTATTTTAAAAAAAATGTAATTTACAGCCTTATTAAATTGCAATTCTGCAAATTGAAAAGGGCTCTATTTAAGCACAGAGCATTTTTTTTACAGAAGGTTTTAGTTAGTGAAGACCATGTTTTTGGATAGAAGTTCACTGCTTAAATAGAGCCCTTTTCAGTTTGTCGAATCACAATTTATTAAGGCTGTTAGTTTTTTGTGATTAGTGGATTTTTTTATTTTTGTAATTAGTGTTTTTGATGTTTTGTAATATAGGGGTGTAAGTGTGCCATATTGGTCCTTGAAGACCCCCATGGCACATTAACGGTTAATTTTAGTTTACCATCTGTGTCTATGTAGACCCCAGTAGTATAGATTACCACAAGGATCCTTTAAGAATCCCCATGGTAGTTTGGGTTAATAATTAATAACACAGGAGTCCTTTTAGGGCCCCATGGTAGTTGGAGGTAAACATAAATGCCACGGGGGGTCTATATAGACCCTCATGGTAATTAGGGGCTAATGTAGTATACTATGGTAGTTAGGGGTTAAATAGAAATGCCATGGGAGTCTATATAGACAGTTTGCCCTCATGTTGCACTTTGCAATGCCACTTCTACATACATTTTAAGATGTAAGAGTTTGTGAACAGTAACTTTTCCAATTATTTATTGCAGAGATCTTATCAAAAGACGCACATGTTTTCTTAGCAACATTCTACTTTTCCATGAAATGTAATGTTTGGTATGAAGTTATCAGTCTCATCAGGCAAAACAATTTTGACATTTGGATATTCTGCAACAGTCAACAACTGAACCAAACATCTCGTACATGATTGTTGTATATGTCATTAACATAAATTAATATAGCTAGAGTTAAGATTTATAAGTGCATCCTTTGTTTGGCTAAAGCAGCCATTGTGTGCAATACTTTGCCAGCTTTTAAGTGTTTGTTTCAGGAAGTTTTAATTATGAATTAGAACAATATTTCACATTTTAAATCTGTATCATTTATTTTAATGCATTGTTTTTCACAGTGCCAACAATATAGCAATATGTTAAGTCGATTTACCAAAAATAAGGTTTAGAGAAACCATTAAATAATACACAGGTCCTGGTTTTTGAATGTGTTTGTATTTATAGGTACCCATTTAGAAGTGCATTACATCAGATTCCTGCTGCGTTTTTTCTGATTATTTTTAAGTGGATAATATCTTGGGTGTCTTTATAAACAAACATACAGATTCAGACAATGTTTAATTTTCTTTCCGGTGTCACTACACTCCCTTTGGAAGAAAACCAATAAACATTGAACGAAAGAAAACCAAGCAATTCTAAGGAAGAAAAAATAAAAATGTCATTTGGGAACCGTAACAAACACTCAAACTAAGCCAGTCAGCGCATATTGTTTTAGACACAATTATGTAGTCAAAATGAACAGAATTAAACTGATTAATACTAAATACAGTGTAAGGTTTACAACTGCTGTTTGTACAAAGAATAGCAGCATTAAGAAGTCAGATAGATGATTAACAGTTACCTTTGCTCTTTGTGTTGTATACACAATACATAGCAGAGTTGTACAAGTTTCTCAGTGTGGCTGGTTTAATGACGCTTTTAATTAATTGGGACTGTGACGTCTTTTTATATTGTTCATTATTGTCCTTTGTCTATTGATTGTACCTTGTACATTATCATTTTGACAACCAGCTATACATAATGTATTGCCGGTTACCAGATTTTATCTTTTAAAAAAATCTTAAAATGGATAGGCCAATTGTATTATGCATTTTTATAGATCGGATTCTCCAAGAATGTAATGCAGTCAGATTTGAAAAATGTTAATAGAAGTAATGTTTCTTCGGAGGAAGATCTTGTTTTGTATATTCAAAAGTACTTCTTTATCACAAGATAAAACTCACTTGTTATGTTATAGAACATAGCAGTTTCTGATTAATTTCCTCCATTAAGAAAACATTGCATGTTATCAGACACAGATTACTTGATTGTGTTTCCCAAGCAAAGGTATACGATTAGTATTGAGGAACCAGAGTTACAATTTATTAGCATGAAACTTATATTACCTAACTTTGTGCTTATTTTACAAAGAGAGAGAAAATGTTGATGTATCTAATAAACAAATATAGATGAATGTATTTATATACACTTAGAATAAGATACAAAAAAGGTATCAAAAAAGTTATTTAGCGATAATTAGCTTTACATATATACGTACAAGCCTAGTTATGTAAGCAAGTTACTAAAGTATAACAAATTCAATAAATAAGTAAATCAATCAGAAATACTTATCCTAGGGTAATAATTTACTCAGCACACAATGATAAACAATAGGTATGCAGCAAAAAAGCATTCGGTGGAACCTCTGTAACAGTAGCTAAGCTAAAACTGAAATAGTATTCACTAAACATAACCCTACCTTGTACATGACAATGCTCAATCATCTACAGGATGTTGCACGACTGTTCTTATGTCCTGAAGTGAAAAAAAATTATGCCACAACATAAATATGCAATTGCTGAGATGAGACTACATACTTTTTAGCAAGTACATTTCCCAAGTCAATTTTGTTCATCACATGTTCACTCCTTTTACAAGGAACTGTAACCATTGAAATGTAATGTTATATTGGGTTGTAATTGTGAAAATAATAAATAAAATAATACATAACATCAACATGAAAAAATATCCATTTTGTGAAAAGGCAACAAGAGTCAGTTATTGTATGTATCTAGTGATACAGGTCCGCCATCAATTTTCCTGCATCAACCGTTCCGTGGCGTTGCCGGAAAACTGATTGTGCCGAACTAGCGGTGGTTTCTCAAAAAAAAAATATTTTGCAAGAATACTGCAAAATGATACACTTTACAAGAAATACTTCATAATAAATGAGACAAAGCACACAAGATGTCGAGAGAAACCAATTTACTGACTCAAAAAGATCAATGCAGCTACTGAATGTAAAGGGCAAGTGGAGCTTTAATTTTTGAATAAGAGCAGTGGAGCTTTTAACCATCTCTGTTTTACCCTGATAGCTGCTTCTTTACTCTCTATAAAATAAACAATGCCTAGACTTCTATCTACCAACTTGATGAGAAGCCCATGTGAGGAGTTTTGTCCAGATTAAAAGAGATTCTGGTTTAACTGATGCCGGTGACGGACCTGTATTTGTTCTCTACCTTTTCTGCTTTGGTTTGTGCTCCTTTGGCAGCACCAAAGAACTGTTTAGTTCATCCAACAGAATCCCCAGTCTTATCATAGGCTAAGTCAGGTTCACAAACAACCTTTATACTTAGCTTTAGCATCCAAGGACAGGGAGAACCAGCAAGTCCTGTACCTCCTGACCTAAACTTAATTATGCCCAATGATATATACACCAAGCATTTTGAACAACAGCTGTACTAAGTGTTAGAGATCTCTTGTTTAATCTCTCTTGTCATGTGTTATTCTACTGGGCAAGATTACTTCTAGACTGAAACCTTTAACATAAATAATCCACAGAGGTGTTTTTTTAAAATTATCTTGCATTCCACATTGACCAATTATATCAAAGTGTCAGAGTTGTATGTTTAGCTGTATTTATGCACTGTATACTTTTTACAGAATATTAATTAATATTTTTTGAGAAGTGTTTATTTTTTTTTCATTTTTTGGGCTACATTGATTAAGCTGAGACCTTCTTCAGCAAGTCAATTATTTAAACTTGTAATGAAAGAATAATACTTATGTCAATATTATCCACAGAAAATGTGAAAATTAGAAAAGCTAATCTTACTGGAGAGAAGACTATCACTCCATTGTATGCAGCCATTTTAGTCCTGGCTTTCTTCTAGATTCTGACCATAAATTCAAGTTCTAGTTTTCCTTTACACTTTACGTGTCACCTTGCAACAACCGCCAGTGCTAATATTAATGTAACATGTCAAACAATTGTATGAAATGAAAGTACAAAACATAGCAATATGCTTTTACATTTTCCAATTTAATATTTAAAATTACTTTCATAAATATACTAGTGGGAACATAATCAAATGTATAATAATACAAGTTTTACATTTTCATTTCCTTAATTTGTGGTATACTTTACAAACTCAATTGTATTTCTCTTTTTTCCCCAGCATGCATTGTCTGACAAAGCCATTGTGAAAACGTTTGATCCACAGACAACTTGCTTGCAAGAATGTATTATCACTACCTTTCAGGATGCTTACTTTGTATCGGAAAGCTTTGATGAAGCCAAGGAAAAGATGAGGTATGTACAGTTATTTGAAAACCTCAAAAGCACAGCCTGTTTAATATTTATTGGTATGATTTGTCACTGGTATTGTTTCTTTTTTAGGGAGTTTGCCAAGTCAATCAACCGACCGTTCTCAGTCTACTTCAATCCATATACTCAGAGCATTGAAATCCTGAAAAATGCCAAAAGCATTGAAAATGTCTTACGTGATATAAGCAGTGACTTAAACACAGCATGTGATGCATTAACCAAAATGAACAAGTATTTGGGAATATGACTTTTGAGAGCAAAATAATTGTTGAATGGTGAAGCCAGCAAATCGTTTACTAGCTTTCATGTTAAAGGACCACTGTGGTCATACATTCAAAATATACTTTTTTTTTAAAGAACTACACTTAAAAATATGGACATTCTTTGTTTTTTTTAACAGACTATTCAGGCTATTGATTGCTGGATATATTAATTACAAATAGGTAAAGTATATTAATTTATTAAGTAACTAATTAATTATTAGTTAACAAAATATATATATACATATATCTGTCTTTGTGATGAGCACCGTAGGTGCTCAGAGAAGCAAAAGTACACAAGAGGAGAGGCTCGCAATGAGCGCTGAAGGTCCTCAGAGTACAAAAAGCTTTACATTGTGTGGCAAACAGCATTGCCATGGCTTCAAATTGTATTGCCCTGTAATTTTTGGGCAAGTCGATAGTAATAATATAAAGCCTGTTTGTTTTATTTTGGGCTTTAAAAATATTTCACACATTATCAATTTTATTTATTCAAATATTAACCACAGTGGTGCTTTAATTACGAAGGCATAGTTGATATTATACATATCTTGTTTTGTTGCTAGATCATTTCATCTATCACAAGCTTTATTATAGTTCAGTCCATGTTAGCTACTGTACAAATTAGGTAATATCTGTTATTAGTTAGAAAATATAGACAATAATAAACTCCTCCATATGCTTGAGGAAGAATGTGACTATTTTATTATTTTATGCTTGTATACTGTATATATCCAGAGACGCAATATAGCTATATTTTAAAGTAAATATAATATATAGTATACTCATATAAAACATACATATTCACATTAAGATTATACAAAGTTGGTGATTGTAGTGGATTTAGGAGTGTTAGTCACAGGGAATTAGAGAGGAAGGGATTCATGAATTAGTGGGAATTAGGGGGCTGGGCGATGAACTGGAAGATATTCTATTATTATTTAGAAATACAAGTGTTCTAGGGAAGCTTTAGAGGTAGATTACAAGGGCAGATACTTGAAGCTATAATAGGTGTAATCACAAGACACAGGGATCAACACCACATAACAGAGCTCGGAGACACAATATGGGATGGCCACATGGCAAACTGAGTTATCTTGGAATTATGGGGTGGATAGCCCAGAAACAAAAAAAGAGAATAAAGTGAATTAAATAACAGGTGAGAGATAAGGTATCAGAACAAGGTTGCTGTCATAATTAGAAAGTGGAAGTTTTTATTTGGAGAATGTAGGGAAGAAAAACTATGAGACACAGGACAAATAAGCAAGCTGGCAAACAAGGCTTCAAAATATGTCTACATGCTCTGACAAGGAGTGAGATGAGAGGCATGGTCAATGGAAATATGGAAAGGGAGCGGAGTAAATATTTAAAACACAAGGAGGAAGAGAGATCTGAGAGAATGAGATCTTCCACTACCAATCAGTCCCATTTGCACAAATAAGTTATACTGGAATCATTAGCCACAGATTCACATCTGTCTGTCTGTCATAAGGAGAAGTTTTCAATGAAAACAGTGCCAGGTATAAATAAAGTACTAGGAATCCATTATTCATTATTAAATATTACATGGAAATAAACCTTATAGTTGCTTTGTTATTAAGCATTGTGTAATGTTGGTTTGTAATCCAATTAACATTTCTATATTTTGTGAAAATTCATTATTACTAACCTACAGCCTTATTAAATTGCAATTCGGCCAATTAAAATGGGCTCTATATAAGCACAAAGCACATTTTTTTTACAGAAGTTTTTAGTTAGTGAACTTCTATCCAAAAGCAAGGTCTTCACGCACTAAAAACTTCTGTAAATAAAATATGCTATGTGGTTAAATAGAGCCCTTTTAAATTTACTGAATCGCAATTTTATAAGGCTGTCTATGACTGTAATGCAATGTAATGTCTCTTCTAGCTCCTAGCATTAAATAGTGCAACACAGAGGTCGTTGGCTTTGATTGCTACCTGTGTTCCATATTATTTGCCAGAAGACACTAATACATAACACAACCTGTCTGTAAACTACTCCCTGTATCATTCACTAACAAAATGGACATACCTTATGGGACAAATATACCAAATAATTATCTCAGACAGTTAAGATTCACTACCCTACAATGTACTAAAAGTAAACAATTATTTACCATCTTAGATTAATTAAAGGGATTCTTCTGGCAATTTTGAAAACTTTATTTACTTATCTTTACATTTAATTTACAATATTTTGAGGGGTTTGAAAAAGTGTTTTTGTAACATGTGACAACAGTACAGCCCTACCCCTGCTGCTGTTTATTTAGGTTACATGTAGCTTCCAGAATGTAGTAAAACAGTTCATAGATGTGAAAGGTGGCAGCACAGAATGCAGGGGGCATGCAGGGGAAACATAAATCAAATACGCCAAATAAAACAATGTGCCCAAAGACTCCTTTTAATGCACAAATACATAACATAGAAAATTACTGTATTGCCTCACTGTGGCACTTTTATACACTACAAAACTTTTTTTTTTTCAATACATTTTTATTAGACAGATAGTCAGCTATATAAACATCACAGATATGTAAGGCAACAAATGAATAGAGATACAATACACAGTGTGATACTCCAAAACTTTTTCATTGTGTAGGCAGATATTTTAACAATCAACTGTATCCTGTATGATGTATTTATGTATGTCAACATAGATATAGATTGTTTGCAGATACAAATCTGCAATTGCTTGATATTTTACATACTGAAAACTCATATTGCCAGATTGGGGTCACTGCACCAATAACCTGTGCTCTGCAGGACAGTGCATCGCTGAAGCTTACGAGAATACAGCCTTTAATACACATTGATATATCCTATTACCATAATTATATTAGGTAAACTCACATTTCTCAAACTCTATGATTTAATTTACTAAACAACTTCTTATCATGATATTGATATTTTTCCCAATAAAACTATGTAATATAGTATACCAATATCAGAGTGGAAGACACTTGTGGGACTTGAGGGATCCAGTTTTCACCTAAAGTTAAACAACTTCCATCTCCACAAGAGAGCTAAGAATAGACTACAGGGATCTGAGTTAAGCTATATAATAATTATGTTTATGCACACAGCACGTGCCCACTATTCCCAGTTGAAAAGCCAAACTTGAGTGTAAGGAAGCCCTGGTGAATGATTCACAGTTATCCATCCCTATGTGTATTACATGCATCTTCTCCTTCACCACCTCCATATTCTGGTACAATATTCAAGGATTCAAGGATTTGAATTGGACAAAGTCCACCTGGTTTCCCTCTTGATAACTAAAGCTCTATGAAAGGCAGCTCATTAAACATACCACATAATCTATGAAGATAGTATTCTCAGACAGCAGGTTCATATCAAAGGCAGTTTCCTAATGTTATATCCTTTTCCCACCCTGCAGATGTAGGATTGCCCAATTGTTAGGGAAAAGGTGTACCCCCAAAATTCATAGAATAACATCTGTCAAGTTGTATGGCTACTAATGTCTTCTTTATTTCCATAGCAATATTTACAGGGGTTGTAAAACAGTGTATACGTTCATATTGAGCCTGAGAAAATACAAGAAGGTTGTAAAAAATCATTCATTTAAGTGTGTCTATCAATAGGGGTGAACGTGACGTGTTGTATATAACTCTATTCACTAATACATTAACATAGCAATTTCTGTTTTCAAACTGTTACTGTGGCTCAAGATACAAATGCTTGTGTTTCACACTAAGAATTGATAAAATGTATTTGTCATAATTAACCAAAATATAAATGTCAATGTACAAAGTGGATGTTATTCTTGTTCAATATCTTAAGCAGTCATTTCTGAGTAGTTATGTCCTGGTTGTGCAAACCCTTGTAGGACAGATCATCAAAACTTGTTTACTCCAATATTGCCAGTGCTGAAATTACTTACTGTATTTGATGAAGAAATTAACCAGTGAAATAGTTAAATTGTTCAACATATTGTAATATTAGGCACAGCAGGGAGGCTAATAACAGAATTACCTCCTATATTATAATGTTAAAGTTGTTGCGAAGCCAAAGATTCAGGCAGAAAGCCATTCTTTTCCTGCAGTGTGTATTACGTGCTATCTTAATAAACATCTATATTTAAGAAGACAGTTGAATGTGTGCTTTTTCATTTCCAGGAGTAAGCATCTGGCACTAAGATGTGCTTAGGCAGAACAATGTAGTGTTGATAGTTTAACTTCCTGTTGTAAAAAAAATACAGCATTAAACTGACACCCGTTTCGCCAATTTAGTTTCATGTGAATCGTGTGAAGATTTGGGGTTGCCATTAATATGCCAATTCATGTACCATTGGGATGCACATCAACCCAAAACTTACTAAAGAGCTAAATTCACAAAGCTTCACTGATGTAGCAAAGCAGCTAAAAGTCATTCTTTCCAGTATCATTGTCTCAGTATCGCTAAGCTTTGTCCAATGATACCTTCCAAGAGCCATCCTAAGCCAACTCCATCCTCCATGTTTGTACTCATTTTTACATGTTGCAGCTAAAACACTTATCATGATTTTGCTCTACAACTGATACGTGCCTTTTCTTATAAAGATATCTAACACTATACAGTACCTACATATCTGCATTTTATTATAATACAAATAGCCGACCAGTGCAGAATTCTAATTAGATGTACCATGCAGCCAGATATTTTGTATTAAAATAAAAGGCAGGATCGAAAAAATATTTTACATATTGGCATCAATTATAATACAAATCATGGTTTTAAGGACAAATATAATTAGAAAATATGAATTTATTGCTGATTTGTATTATACTGTATTATACTACAATGCAAAGATATTACAGACTAGAGCCATCCACCTCACAGTATCTTTCTTTGAAATACCTTCCTACCTAAGTAAACTTTCACTTCCTTCATGACCCTGCAATTACCTGTCTCTTATTCTTTTCCAGGTTTCTGTCTCTTCCATTCCCTTTTGATTGTAAGTAGCAAGTTTCCAGTCTTGTAGGGTGCTTTGGAAAGAAACACTTTCTATAAAGATTTTAAGCTCAAAACAGGGCCCTCCAATTTCTGCAGAATTTTTTCTTATTCTTATCTCATGTACAGTGCTATGGAATATATTGGTGCATTACAAAAAAAGGTTACCACTACTTCTACTACAAATAATAACAATAATAACAAACAAGCATCATGTTAACATCGAAATATTAAGCATACCATGCCTGTTTTTCCCCCTGCTGTTTGCTACTCATAACCCTCCATTCCATGCTTCTATGCAATTTAAAATCCGACACTACTGTTCAATCACATTACCTTGTTAAATATAACCTCTGAGAAATGCCAACTGAGTGCTCCCAGTATCCGTAAATCTGTTTGTGGTTCACCCAAATATATTTTCAAAATCGCTATTTCTTCTCTCCCTACATAATATTTGAGCTCTTGTAAGTTTAATTTTCCCTAAGTGCTTGTAAAAAAGCCACGAGTACCTTCAACCCCATGTAACGTCGTAAGAATGCCTCAGAGAAGCCTTGATTGCTAAAATCTGAGTTAATTAAGGAACTACTGCTTGAAATATGCTATTAAAGGGAAAGAAAATAAAGCTTGGTTAACATATAGTAGATCATCATGGCCATAAATGAGGCATTATATAATGCACATATGCTAGTATTATGTGTGAAGTATACATACATGTTTGAACATCATTTATTGTGAATAATACATCATCATCACATATATAAACTGCAATGGTATCCCTAAGGTTAGCACACGAGGTTAACACAAATCATTAAAGGGATAGTTACCTCACCATAAGTGCTCTTCTTGGTAGAAAAGAGCACAACATTTTATGGGAAAATTATCTATTGTTTTTTTTTTTTATTACACTAATAACAGCCTGAAAATGTAAGGTCTTAGGAATGTTTACAAACAGACTCCTGACTGCCCCATGATTATCAACATTTGGCGATAGCGAGCGGTAGAAAATGCTGCACACATAGATTTATAGCTATTCCTTGGGTTCAGGAATGCATTCAGCTACTGGTTAACTCCCGAGTGACATATTTAGTAGTTTGAAGCAGTCATGTCTCTGCACAGATGTATTTGAGAAGGGTTACATCACTCTCTGTTTCTGCTCTCTGCACAAGATTTTGCTGCCAGTCTACCAGAGCTCAAGTAAACACACTTCTTTTAGGATTTTTATGTGAAAAATGCACCTATTTCAAAAAATCAAAAAGTATTTCTATACGTTTTTATGAGTATGTTACAGTGGTGTGCTCCAATTTGTGCTGAATTAACCATCCATTTAAAGCAGAAATCATTAAAGTCACAGGCAAATAAGCAGGTGGTGCAATGTATGTCTTATAAAGAGTACATCCACACTCTAAACTACAGTCATTGCCATCATGGAGGCTGGTTATCTGGTTGCCTTGAGAGCTCATATGAGGCAGATTTTGAGACTGAGGAGAATGTAATGTGCTAGACACCACAGTGTGAAAATGTTGATAAGGGTAAGTCTGAGGTGTGGAAGAGAAGAGAGGATGCTAGTGAATATAGATGAAAGGAGGCCTGGGATCCATACTAGAGAACCATAACAGACCATAAATAAGTCAAAACGGCACATACACAGGTTTATGGTAGATGGCCATGAAAAAGTCAGAGTGTCAGTGGGAGAGGGACAGTAAGGATCACGTTGATATGAATGTAGCTTTTGAGGACATCGAGCAGCAGCTTGTAAGGAAGGCATGGCAGGACATGTGCAGCCACCAGTCTGGTTTTCAGGTTGAGCAGCAGAAACCCCAGGAAGAACAACCAGCTCAGTTAAAGCTCCAGCATATATGCTGTGTACCAAGGGTATACAGGGAGAGAGAGAAGTATTTATTATTTTTGTGTTATATTCAATTGATGTGCTGTGAGCTGCTGCTTACTACTGTCGTATTGCTTTTATGTAACATGCATATTTTATGCTACATTATACCACTATATTAATCTTTAGCTCTCCCACATTAAAACACTTAGCCCACATCCGTAAACCTTTGCCTGGTCTGCAAGAGTTTTCAGTGTAGAAATTACCCAAAACAAGCTTTATGGATGAGAAACGTCTCTAGGAACCAATAGCGGTTGAAAACGTAATACCCTGTGGATTCCTTCCATTTAAATACCCCCTGAAGGGAATCCCCAGGCATCCCCTTCCCCGCTCACTGCCCAATCGCCCCTTTCCCCACTCAAACCCCATTCCCCTACCTGATCACCTTTTCTACATAAAAGATAATCCCTTAACTACCCCTGAAACCCAAAAAACCCTCCCACCACACGAGTCCTTAAAGGATCATCTGCATCTAATTAACCCCTGCCGCAGGTCCAGTGGCAACTAAACAATTAACCCCATGTAACATTGATTAACCCCTTATGTCCCATGGGAATCTATATAGACCTCATGAATACCGAATTCACCCCATGTGACATAAGGGATTAATTGTTTAGTTGCTTCTTGAGTACTTATAGTACCCTGTGGCAGGGATTAATTAATTATATGCCGCAACTCCTCTAAGGACCCGCAGCAGGGGTTAATTAGATGCAGCAGAAGAGGGTTCATTTTAGGTGCCAATCGGACCCCCTGCCACATGTGTCTGTTCATTTTAGGTGCCAGGGGACCCACGCGGTAAGGCTTAATTATTTAGGTGCCTGGTGGGTCCCTTAAGGACCCCTCCCCCCCCCCCCTCTTGCAGATGTTAACCTTTTGGGGCCAGAGTGGTTGTTCAGAGACAGAAGACTTTCTCTTTAACTGCGGCTGCGGCACTCAGAAATGCTTTACATCATCTTTTTTCATTGACCATTGATAGCTTAAATGTTAGCCATATCCATGTTTCACCACAGATAAGAATAGCATGGCCTATGTGATGCAGATAAGCCATGATTCGTTTCCCAGTAGCCAAAAATGGATAGGTTAATATTTTGACCAATAAATGCTCGCTAAAGAATGCAGTTGAGAAGGATCAAAGTGGATATATCTCCTACGTCCTCATCCTCTTTCACACAGGGCCCCCACTCCACCACCAGTGTGTTTCCCTCTGTAGTGTTTCCCAGAAGTTGGGTTTGTCTCTGTGTTTGTAGGAGGTGCCCCCACAACCTGTGCCTCTCCATCTCCATGTGTAAATGGTGCCACTGGATTTCCTATTCATCTTATCATGAAGAGCATCTGATCCTGTGTGCCCTCCATATGCTGGAAGTGCATGGACAGTTGGTCCTCTTGCTTTTCTAGTTCATGATCCTTATCAGGCTCCTCCATCTCTACTACAGGAGAGGTTGCCTATTGGAGTTATTGTAGTTTCAGTTGTGCTGTGGAAGGTAGATGTGCAGGTGTAGAAATTGTGGTGGTGGTGGTGATGGAACCATTGGAAAGGCAGCAACCCAAGACCCTGTGTTCTACCAATAGGAGGTTACAGGAGGGGGTCAATCTGGGGGAGAAGGGGGCATGGTAGTAGATGGCCCTGCACATAGTTTACTTGTCCACATGTATTCATATTCACATAGTAACACAGTCATTGAGGTTGAAAAATACTTTTAGTCCCTGGATCAATACTTCTCCTCCTCTAGTTAACCAGGATAAGCCATTTTTAAAGTTATCTATCGAATCCACTGGTCTATAATTCCCTGGATTTGCTCATGATCCCTTCTTAAATATCTTATGTATCACCTCTGCTTGAAAAATTAGATATAATGGTTTGGATATTATAGAGCCGAGTTCCCTCAGTATCCTTGGATGTATTCAATCAGGACCCGGGGCTTTATTTACTGTATATACTCGAGTACAAGTCGATCCGAGTATAAGCCGAGGCACCTATTTTACCACAAAATACTGGGAAAACTTAGTGACTCGAGTATAAGCCGAGGGTGAGAAATGTGCTGCCCCCTGTGTCCCTCTTGTCCCCTCTGTGTCCCCCTCTTGTGTGCCCTCTTTGCCACTTTCTTGTGTCCCCCCTCTCTCTCCCCTGTGTCTCTTCCCCACTCTCCCTCCCCTGTGTCTCTCCCCCCTCTCCCTCCCCTGTGTCTCTTCCCCTCCTCTCCCTCCCCTATGTCTCTTCCCCTCCTTCCCTGAGTTTCTTCCCCCTCTCCCTCCCCTGTGTCTCTTCCCCCTCCCTCCCCTGTGTCTCTTCCCCCTCTCCCTTCCCTCTGTCTTCTTCCCCCTCTCCCTCATGTCTCCTTCCCTCCCTTATCGCCCTCCTCAACCCCCCTCCTCAATAGCCCTCCTCATCCTCCCTTCTCATCCTCAACCCACTCCTCATCCTCCCTCCTCATCCTCCCTCCTCAACCCCCCTAATCATCCTCCCTCCTCATCCTCTCTCCTCAATCCCCCTCATCAACCCCCCTCCTCATCCTTCCTCCTCATCCTCTCTCCTCAACCCCCTCCTCATCCTCCCTCCTCATCCTTTCTCCTCAATCCCCCTCCTCAACCCCCCTCCTCATCTTCCCTTCTCATCCTCCCTCCTCAACCCCCCTCCTCATCCTCAACCCCCCTCCTAACCCCCCTCCTCATCCTCAACCCCCCTCCTCAACCACCCTCCTCAACCACCCTCCTCAACCCCTTCCTCATCCTCAACCCCCCTCCTCAACCCCCCTCCTCAACCTCCCTCCTCAACCTCCCTCCTCAACCACCCTCCTCAACCCCCCTCCTCAACCACCCTCCTCATCCTCCCTCATCAACCACCCTCCTCAACCGCCCTTCTCATCCTTCCTTCCTCAACCCCCCTCCTCATCCTCAACCCCCCTCCTCAACCCCTCCTCAACATCCCTCCTCAACCCCCCTCCTCATCCTCAACCCCCCTCCTCATCCTCCCTCCTCAACCCCCCTCCTCATCCTCAACCCCCCTCCTCAACCCCCTCCTCAACATCCCTCCTCAACCCCCCTCCTCATCCTCAACCCCTCTCAACCCCCCTCCTCATCCTCCATCCTCAACCCCCCTCCTCATCCTCAACCCCTCTCAACCCCCTCCTCATCCTCCCTCCTCAACCCCCCTTCTCATCATCAATCCCCCTCCTCAAACCCCCTCCTTATCCTCAACCCCCAGTTGAGTCTGATAGCCCTTTTGCGAACCTTGTTGACTTCCTAGTATTCACGTAAAGCAGTCTCTGTCCCCTCTTGTTCGTATAATTTAAATGCCTGTTTTTTAAGCTGTATCTTTAACTTTAAATCATTGTTAAGCCCCATGGATTGTGATTTACTCATTTTACTTTAATTTCCACATGATTAATGGTGATAAATATGTATATTTAGTAAAGATTTGAATGTTGTCTGTTTATGTTCTATGGTCCCGGCCAATTGCAAGCCCACAACTCGAGCGATGTAGGCCATATTCTATTGATCAAGCCCGCAAGTTACTGGCCCAAAGCCTAAACCGTAAACCATGCACTGGTTCGTAGCCGTTCAGGGTGGGAACATGATCAATTAAGCAAGACCGTAACCTCCCATTTTGAATCAGCCAATAGAAAATGAGACGGCAGTAAAACATGGAGGTTACATGTCAATCAATTAGGTTCTGTCATCCAATATGCAATCAGACTTACAAACCCTCAAAATACAGAATTATGAAAATCTATGCCAATTCTGTTCTAGTCCATGTGGGTGGCCTGATATGTATTAGCTCATTGATACCCGAGATTGATTTAACCCCAAAATGAAACATAAAAATACATTTTATATACTGACAATTTGTGAGCTTGAGACTGTTGTGCAACCAATTCTAATGTCTGTCATCGTTTCCACATTATTTACAGTGCAGTATTGTTTTTTTATTTGCATTTACAGTGCTACGATCAGGTGTTTAACCCCCTTGCGGGTCCTCTCTAGCACTCGTAGGATTTTCTCCTCCATTTGCCATTTACAGGTGTGACAACATTTGTGGCCTTGGGGAATTGGAGCAATTGAATAGCGATTTGTGATATTAGCGATTGTAACTCTTGCAAAAGTGACAGATCAAAGGCTTTGGGAGGCTGTAAGTTACAGGTTTAACCATCGCAAGGTTTTCCAGGCAGTAGCTCGTAACCGTTCGGAGCCCTCAAAAAGATGCCAATTGAATAGCAAATTAACTTGCAACCTCACTTACGGCTACAGTAACTTGTGAAGGCGCAATTGAATCGGGATCTATATTTTCACCTGTCAGTTCTCTGTCCCAGTCTATACTTTGTATTGCTGCCCTTGGACTGTTAAAATCTGCCCTTTTAAAATTACGTTTTTTTTGACCCCTTAAAATGTTGTTTTTTAATTCAATCTCAAATGAGACTGTGTTGTGATCACTGTTTCCAAAAGGTTGCCCTATTCCAACATTAGATACTATATCAATATTATTTGTGATGAGTAAATCTAAGATAGCTTAATTTCTAGTAGACTCTTGTATAACCTGGGCCAGTTAATGATCCCTGAGTGTACTCAAGAACCTGCTACCCTTAGCTGCACTGATGGTCTCATTTATCCAGTTTATTTCATGTTAATTAAATTCTCCCATTATTAGAACTTGCCCATGCTTAGCTGCATTTCCAATCTGTAACAATAATTACATTTCCTCACTTTCAATTATATTTGGGGGTTTATAGCATACTCCTACCAATATTATCTTAGAATTTGTTCCTCCGCTATTTAACTAAACCCACAAGGACTCAACATTTTTGCTAGTTCCACCTTAAATATCTTCTCTGACTATAGGCTTAAATTCAGGCTTAACGTACATACAAGTCCCTCCTCCTCTTCTACCATTGCCCCTATCATTCCTAAATCGGTTATATAGGTATTCAATTATTCTTTACTATCATTGCATTGTTTAGGTTACTTTTACTTGTAAAGTAGTAAGATTTCACTTAGCGCTTGCCAAATTTAAATTGCATATGAAATTTTCTGTGCAATAAAGGTCTCTTACCACCTGAAGAAGCAGAACGGCAATACAAATGGTGACCGTAACTGTAACATAATTGAATATAATAATAATAATGAGTTAGTGGTCAGCAGATCTGTACAGAATTAAACTAAATAATCATCTATGCTTCTTTTCATACTATATATGAATGGTTTGTAATTGGGTTTCCCTGTGTAGCACTGCAGACACAAGAGAAATAATTCCCGACACTCAGCCTACTTGACCTAAAGTTTGTTATTTTGCTACATTGCAATAGCTCTATTCTGATAGTATTAAAAATGTAGATGTAATCAGCATGCTATTATGATTAAGTATGCAAATGAATGGAAGAATTAATGCATGAGGAAGTATAAAAGAATAAATAAACATGTAAAAAGCCATGAATGTCAATAAGCACGTATGAATATCATTGCAGGAATTGTCTGTATTGTAAATATTTTTTGTAAATAAGTGCTTTAAATTACAGTGATATTCCACACAGAGAATTTGGAAAGTGCTTCACAAACTACATAATGTGATTGAAATTGATATTTTTATACTGGCCTCTGTTTATATTTACTGACTGTGACAATCAGCCGGAGTCTCATACGCCTGGTTCATTACTGCTCCTGTAGGTCTCTCTCTTATTCCACAGTGTTTTTTTCTTCCGATACAATTTTTGCTTCTCTATTCTGATAAAAGGATCCTAAACCCTCCTTGATTCCAAAGCTTTTCTGATGTTGCTTTATTGCTAGAATTATAGTATGTGCACATTGTCTAATAGACAACATGGATGACTGGGGCTTATACTTAAAGGAAACTAGGCATTTTGACAAATCTTAACAGAAAAGGAGACAGCACAGACATGCAACATATTGTAAAAGAAAAATGCATGCTGGAAATAAATGATAACTTCATTAGGTTTAGGAATGTCACACTCTCAAATTCTTAATTTACAATTCCCCAAGAGAAGCTGAATTACGTACATTCATATAAAAAAAAATTGTACAGTAATCGAATATATATTTTAAGCTGCCTTACAAAAAAAATGCATATGGAGCTACAATTTAATGCATAAGTATTAAAAATTAATGAGATATAATTATGGGTATTTCACATGTCAAAGTGAGTCCAGAATGTTTTTTTTGATGTGTACACAGTTCTCTGCTACACTGGACTTTTTAAATTCTTCTCTAAAAAGGAATTTGCTGGAACTTAAAATATATTATTACACGCAACATGGGTGGCTCGTTCTAATCTGTGAGAGTGATGTACAGATAAGACTGATTAAAAGTTGAAACTTGTCTTACTGTTCAATTTTTTCATTTCTGCTGTTTTGAGAAAATGAACTTTACATTTTTTACATTCACTGGTAATTACTATCTTTCCCCTCCGGCTGTAAATTTCACACCTCTGCTTAGATTGAATGCCAGTGTTAAAGTCAAAGTTGACTAGATGTTATATTTTGACTCCAGTACTGAGTTAACATCAACATTGGGTTCACAAAAATACATGTCTCAGGTCGTATGTGTTCTCTCTGAAGTGCTGGGACTGAGAGATCCTGTTTCCAATTAGAGAGAATGGCCTCAGAACTCAGGGGCTGCGCCGTCTCAGGAATCTCTGCCTAATGATTGGTATAAATCATATATAAATAAGGATTCTTGAAAACCAAAACCAAAAGGTTTAAAGTGAAGACCATATTTATAGTCAGTATTCATTTTGTACAAAATAAACAAATATAACATAAGTCCCAGTTCCTGCCCCAATTCTGTTCCATTGCTTGGTCTGTTTTATCTGAAAATAGAGGCCACCCACTGTTTTTTGTGAATTTTTCCTAAATGTACTCAGAGCAATATAATACTTGCAAAGGTATGTGTGGAATTTTTAATTCAATTTTTTTTCCCCAACAATTTGCAGGAGTTACAAAGCGATTAAATTAGAAAAGGTCGCAAGGACATGGGTGAAATCTAAATCCATAAACCATGCTGCGGCACGTAGCATTTCCGGGCGTGAACAGGGTCAATTATTTAAACCTGTATTTATGGGTTTAGACGGAGCCAATAGTAAAAGAGACATCATTACGTCACTGAAACATGGAGATTAAATTTCAATCATTTACGGTTTTGAAGTCAGATTTGTGATCGGGCCCGCATTCCAGAAATAACGAAATGTGAAAAAATGAATAAATATATTCTAGTCCATGCATATGTATTAACACATTGATTGCCGGGATCGATATGTCACGGAAATTAAACTTTTTTTATTGCAGATTTGCGAGAATGTTGTGCTATTAATTTTAATGCCTTTCATCGCTTTCCCTGTAATTTAAAATACAGTATTGTGTTTATATTTGCTTTTACAATGTTACGGACAGGTATTTAACCCCTTTGCGGATCCTCTCTTGTACCCGTAGGATTTTTCGATACATTTGCAATTTACGGGTGTGAAGTTGCGGGCTTGGGGACTTGTAGCAATTTAACAGCAATTTGCAATTGTAACATTTACAGGCTTGACAGATCAAAGGCTTAGCTGGAACAGAGTTCAGATTTTTACAGCCCGTAGTGTTTTTTCGCCTGTAGCCCGCAGATTGTTTGAGGGTAGCTAAAAAAGGCCAATTTAATAGCTGTAACTTTTGTGGGCTCCTTTAAGGGCTTCAGGAACTACAAACTGGCGAATTTAATAGGGCCCAAAAAAGTGTAGACAGAAATCAAATCTTAGACTGAATCAGGACTACAGGCATCTTCCATCCTGCACCTCCATTGCATGATTGAATTAATTTAATATCCATCCAAGGCGTGTGTTTCTGCCTCGGCCCAGAAGGCCCAGGCCTAAGGCAGCTCTTTTTCAGGGAGCAGCAGCCTATCTGAAATTCAATATGACATCTATTTGTATATACACACACATGTCTCTATGCAGTGATATTTATGTCTATAAGTGTACTTGACACTTTCTGGACCACACTGAATCTTCAAATACTTAAATAAGGTATAAGATAAATGATATTTTCTTCCTAAATTTATTTTACTGTATAAAATGTCATCATATTGACTTCTAAATGCCATTGTACCAGAATACGTGTGTGTGCCATGCAAAAATTCTAGCCCTTGATTTCATTTACAGAAATATCTTCAGACCTTGGGAAATTTAAAAAAATATATATAATTGACTATCTTCATTCACATCTGCGGTTAATCCCTATATGCCACTAGTGAGTTGATTCTATTATATCATGTTCTATTACAACTATACAACTATCTTTGCAATGGTATTTACCTGTGTTAACTACAAAAAACTACAGGCTCTTCAAGAAAGACATACGGAAGCCAATGTGCCAAAAGATATGGCAAACTACAACCTACTTGCTTTCTCCTGCAGTAATAGGTTGATTATTATTTACATATTTTAGTCACAGTTTATTTTGGCTGCTTTCTTATTGCAATGCTGTTTTACTGCAATGTCAGCATTTTGATGTATTTTGTGTTTTTGTTTAATATAGCCTAAATCCATAAATTAGAAGGAAAATTGCTGTTGATGTGAAAATCTCTTGCTGTACTAGAATTTTATAAAAAAAAAGTGTTTAACTCAAACGTTTTGCATTGCCAGACTTCAATAGAGTAGTTTGCTTCTAAGCAGACTTATGTTACTACCTTTATTAGCATTTGGACTACAAACTGAATTTATTGTAAGGTCTTTAGAATGTGCAAGTGCAATGTAAGAGTAAAGGGGTTGAGTAGACTAATGGTGTTCAATTGTTGTTCAATTTAATTGCTCTGTAACTGCTGCAAATTTCATAGTGGCTAAAGTCAGCATCAAGACTTAGACTACAAATATCATGTTTTGTGTTGCCTTATTGTTTTTATTTATAAAGGAATAAGTACATATACATACATATGAAGAGTGAGGTAGCCGTGTGTGTCCAGTAATCTAGATGAATAATCAGAGTAATGCAATATATACTAAAATCTTTTTTATTAGACAAATATATTAAATGAAACAACAAGCTTTCAAGAGTAATCCTGTCTACACAGACATATATAAAAGTATGATGTATAATCTGTAAATTATACTCCAGCTGCAAGTCAGGTTATGGGTTTTCTTGGCACCAAAGCCATTTCATAATTTGTATTAATATTTCCATAAACAAGAACTAATTTGTGTTTTTTTTTTGTTTTTTTATAGTTTTTATTGAAAGGTATATACAATATTCCAGCATAATAAAGCAATAGATAACTTGTACATTCTAGATTTTCAATAAACTAAATGCCTTATGTTCAGATCTTTAGTATACCCCTTCCATTTTATCTTTTCTATTATTATGAAACCACAACAGTAACATTTAAATGAAAAAAGGAAAACTTGAACAAAAACAAAAATAAAAAATACAGAAATTAAAGAGAAAAAAAAAACAGTTAAATAATAAATAAATAAATAACAAGGTAGACAGGAAGAGAGCTAAGGCACCGAGATATGTCTGTATATTGATAACTAGATGATTCATTATCAGAACTAAAACTCCAAACGTAGCAATTCTTCACATGAAGATTAGTTACTTTTCAGTAGTGTCCAATTTAGTATTCAGGCTAAGTTACTTAGAGAGTCTTCTGTTTTTGTACACCAACATCCAGAAGTAATGCAATTCTTAACCTTTACAGCTAAGTAGAAAATATAATCACCTCTTGTTCAGCAGTTCACACGAACCGGAGTCTCCAGGACCCCTTCTCGAGCCTCCTTCCCCCCCAGCTCTTCCTCTTACTCAACTTTGATAACTTTGCAATCTCAAATTTGTGTTATTTCAAGTGTGTGCTGTGTTTAGCCATGTATGTTCTATGTTAATTGCCGAACAATGCCAAATATCATTTTATTTAACTATAAAATATACTGCTATCGCAAGTTTGAAATACGCAATGCTGAATATTAGCATCATGGGTAGTTAAAAACAAGATCTGTGTTTAGTAAACTGGAGAACTTCAGTGTTCAGGATATGTCACACTTTATACACCTATAACACACCTTAACGCCCCCATTGAACACCCAGTTCACAATAACTTACCATAAGCTGCATTTATCTACATTTACTAAAACTTTAGTAAGTCATATGATGACCTGAGATGCTGAATCACAGATTACATTAGGCTGTCTCACCTATGATCCTTTAGTAAATTTCCTTCACTATCTTTTGATGGCTGTGGAGAAAAAATCCTTTCTGATCTTGCTTAAATAATCCCTGTGCAATGTCCAGGGTATTGTTTTAGAGTATTGCTCAGACTGTATTGGCACACTATATTTAGTTTGACTAATGGAGGCAGTTTTCTCCCAAAGATCAACAACTGAAGAAAATAACATCAACATACCTTAGTATAAATGACTGCATGTGACAGATTTCCATATAAATGTATTACATAATACTTGGCTTTTGACACACATTCACACGTTACATCTTGCGTTAAAACTGAGAATACAGTGAATAATAAACATTAATAAAAATCTTGAAAGTAAGTCCCATTTAACTATACTTAAGTGTAGATATTAATGGGTGTGGGAGCTCACTGGCATGCAGGGACAAGGGCATCAGTGGGGCGGACATTTATTAACCAGTGTGTTTGATCATCATTTAGAAACAATGGTGAAGGATGAATTGAACCACTATATCTTGTTTTCTGTTGTTTAGTTGTTCATTCGTGTCCGACTCCCCATTACCCTATGGACCACCTCACACCATGCACATTTGTCAATCACAGCCCCTATAAGCTCCACCATGTTCATGTTCATTGCTTCAGTGACCTCATCTATCCATCTCCACCTCTGTCGTCCCTTTATTCATGTGCCTTCAATATTTCACAGCATCAAAGTTCCAGCCTCATGATCATACCTTCCAGTGAACAATTTGTCTTGATTTCATGTAGTACTGATTTATTGGATGTTCGTGCAGTCCAAGGAACTCTAAGTAGTTTTCACCAACACCCCAGTTCAAAGGTGTCAATTCTATGGCACTTAGCCTTTTTAATGGTCCAGCTCTCACATCCGTATGTTACTACTGGGAATACCATAGTTCTAACAATGCAGACCTTTATTGATAGTGTAATATTTTTACGTTTTACCTTTTTGTCCAAGCTTGCAGGCGTGTGAAATGAGTGCAATTGTTCAATAACCGGAGCACTCTTTGGCACTGCCTTTTTTGGGGGATTGGGATGTAGACTGACCTTTTCAAGTCTATTGGTCTTTGTTGAGTTTTATAAATTGTGCTATGCAAAAGTACCAATGTGTATAGGATAAAATATAACTTTTATTGACATTTAACAATTAAAAATCACAAATTTGTTCCCCCCTTGAAAGAAGTCAATTATCAGTCTTAATCAATATCTAATCTAATATAGTAAATCAGTAAATCATCCAGAAAGAGAGGAAATAACAATCCCTATATAATCAAATTATCATTTACTATCATAAAAACTGAGAAAAATATGCTTTCCTTTCACTGTATCAAAATGTTCACATAAATATTTAAGCAGATTTTTATATACTACATGACTATTTACTTACATTATATCTTACTTGAATGTATATTAAACATAGTTCACTTTTATCATTAGTAGATTGAGGGACAATATTGTGAAATATATATACAGATATACCCAATGTACTACGACATTTCTGTCGATCATATGAGTAATTCTTTGCTTGTTGGAATAGAGGTTTGGGCTAACAGCTTGGGTTGTTGCCTTTAAGAGTATGCACTTTAACACTATATTTGCAATATGATTTAAATCATTTATTTACTCAACCATTTTTGACACTATATTTTGCTGGTCTCAACACATCAAAAGTATAAAGAAACAAACTTTGTAAATCTGAAGGAATTCCTACAAATTCAGTTGCTGTAGAAAACAACAGATGCTAAAATTGAGTTTTTTATATTTTCTTTCTAGAATGAGGGTGCAATGCCTTTCTAACAAATCATTTAATGGGCATTATAGCATTTTTAGAGAAGAAAAAGGTGTATCTGTTGTTTTATTTATTTCCTTAAGCCTCCTCATCCCATAACATTTAAAAGAAAAATATCTAATTAAAACTTCTAGAGGTGCTATTGCAAATATCTCTATTTGTGCACAAAGTTGTCATCCAGGCTATGTGAGGTCACTGGAGCACGTCCAAATGTTTAACATTTTCAATTAATATCTAGTTTGATTGCCAATGGAAAAAAACAAACAAACAGTGAATTAAGTGCCCACAGAGAATGAGAAAGGTGCATTCGATTAATATAATATTAAAGCTATATTTAGTAAAACAAAAAGTACTATATTAAGCAAAGTAAGAAAACCTTTATTTGTTAATGGTTAATCAGCAAGTGCTAGCCTAATCTAGAAATTATAATCAAGTGGGATTCAGCTCTCTAATTAAAAAGCATTAAAGCCTGATTTTTAGCATTCTCTTATAGTGACAGCCAGTGTGCTGGTTTCCAATGACTGATTACAGTTTTATAGCCAGAAGCTTTTTATTGTTAATCTTGCTACTTTCTCTGTTCCTACCACGGTCAGCTTGAGCTGGAAAGAGCTGTACTTGCTTATACCTTTACTGTATCATTTTGAGATTAGCACTAAATGCACTAAATAGATGCTGTTCTCAGTAAAAAGACAAATGTGAGTTTTCTTAATGATGCTTATTAGAGATGTCGCGAATAGTTCGCCGGCGGATTGTTCCCGGCGAACATAGCATGTTCGCGTTCGCGGCGAACAGCGAACATATGCGAGATTCGACCCGCCCCCAATACTTTATCATTGAGCAAACTTTGACCCTGCATGTCACAGTCAGCAGACACATTCCAGCCAATCAGCAGCATCCACTCCCTTCCACACCCTTCAACCTCATGGACAGCAGCCATTTTGGAATCAGAACTAACTTGCAGTCTTACTGAGAGGAGGTAGAGTGTAGGTGATACTGCATCAATAGGGAAAACCATAGCTAGGCAAGTTTATTCAGTGTCCAGTGCAGTGCTGAAGGACTCATCAGATCTCTGCTGTAAACACAGCACCCCAAAAAGCCCTTTTTAGGGCTATAACATCATTTTTTTTTCGTTTTTTTTCTGTGTAATCTAACTTCATTTGCCTGTCTCCCTGCTAGCCCCTGCTTGTGTGTCAGGCTCACAGCTTATACTGTGTGTGCACAACGCATACAATATAATATTGTTTACTAGTTGTCTACTTTTAAAAAACCCAAACTTTTTTTTTCTTAAATCTAAGTGCATTTGCCTGACCGTCAATCAAAGTTCATTTGCTTGACCGCTACCCATAGTGTGTGTCCTGCTTTCAAGTACTGTGCCAGAGAGCATGTTGTGTGCATGCTTGAGCTCCAAACAAAAGGCTTTTTAGGGTCTTAGTCCCTCAAATACAAGTTTTATTTTAACACCTTTCTGTTTATAAGCACTCTGTGCACGGTGTTGTTCATTTTTGGGAGTTTTTGTGGTATTTTTCTTAGTTTAATTTAAGTTTTAGTTTTCTGGGAGTCAGGCTCAAGTCTCTATCCCAGGAGAGTGAGCTGTCTCCTGGATACTTTGCCACACCCCTCCCTTAGCACTACACCTTCACTCCTGGAGCTTTGTTACTTTGACTTTTTTTCTTTTAAAAAGTTTATTAGGTTTTGTTGAAGTTTTGTTTGTTTGGTGTTGGATTTTATGTTTTGGGGAAAAGAAGACAAGTAACATCTTTGTAGGCAGTGGGGGGGAAAACAATTAGAATTTTTGTTGAAAAGGCTTTTTTTTAACATCTGACACAGAGACACAGAGGGGTTAAAAAGCCTCTGTGTTCTCTGTGTTGTTGCAATTAGACACCTTGCAACAGGCCATTAACCCTTCCACTGCCAAGCATCACCTCTCTCTTAGTTTTGTCTCCCTTAGTTTTGTCTTTTTGTTTCTTTTTCCCACTTTTATATTTAAAAAAAAAGAAAACAGTAAAAAATCATAAAACAAAAAATAAAAATAAATAAAACAAATAAACTAAAAAAAAGGGTCTAAACATGAGGGATAAGACCACTAAGAAGCCTCAGGGGTCAAAAGGGGGAATAATGGCCCCTGAAAATCCTAGCTGCAGCACTGCACAGCATAGGCCCCAGGCAGATAAGGCAGCCCCAGCTCCTGGTGGTTCTGCCAGCAGACCTACCCCTGTGGCTAATACCTGGTCACAGGTGGTTTCTGCTGGCCCCAGTAATACCACAGCTGGGGCTGAGGGGCAGATCACTAGGAAGCATGGGGTTAAATGTCAGATGTCTGGGGTCTACAGCATTGATATCTATCTGCGTGCTGCAGCTAACGTCATCAGACCCTCTGTTATAGTAGCAGCCAGCAAAATGTACGGGAAAGCAGTTTTCTTTACCCGTACGCTGGCTGCTGCTCACATTCTTGTACAGAGAGGCATCACAGTGGGGGGATTATATGTCCCAATAGAACCCCTGGAAGGGTTGGGCACAAAAGTAACACTCTCTAATGTGCCCCCCTTCCTACCAGACTCCCTCCTGCGCCCCCACCTGCTAACCCTAGGGGAAGTAAAAACACCATTTATTAAAATTCCCCTGGGGTGCAGAGAGAGAGCACTTCGTCATGTGCTCTCTTTCAAGAGGCAGGTACAAATGTGCCTGCCTCAGGGCGCAGAAAACATTGAGGGGTCTTTTGGGGTTCCATTTGAGGGGGTGCTCTACAGGATTTTTTACAGCACTACGGAGGTGCAGTGCTATCATTGCAAGGGGTTGGGGCATACACGTAGGAATTGTCCCAATGAAAAGCATCATGCCCCAGCCCCAGCAAATGGCACCTCCGTCAGTACAGCACCCATCCCCGCTGAGCCCATAACAGCGGGGACCTCAAGGGTCATAGCCCCCCCACAGAGCTCAGGCAAGGAGGCCGTTCCTCAAGCCACCACCACGGCCTCCAAACCCCCTTCTTCCCCAAAAAAGCCATCTGTGTCTGTGGTTTCCAGCAAGACTGCAGACACGGGGAAAAAGGGGAAGAATGTCACCGGTCCTCCCAGTGTCACGGCTGCATCTCCCAAGTCCCAATCTGCCCCCACCATAATTACATCAGTTAGTGTGGGGGCACAGTGTAAGCAGAGGGATAATAAGCCCTCTGCAGGGGAGGCAGCTAGTGGCAGCTCCTCTTCCAGGAGTGACGTCCCCAGGAAGAGGAAGCATAAAACCAACAGGGAGGTTGCTGATAAGTGGGAAGTGCTCTATAGTGGAGCACCTCCCTCTAAAAGCAAGAAGAGGAACAAAACATCTCCTCCTCATCCGGTGACATTGTCTGGCCCGGTTATTAAGCTCAGCCAGCCGGTGCCAGACCACACATCTCTCTCTCCAGACCCTATAGGGGTTAATGTGGAAAAGGGTCTGGAGGAAAAGCAGGGGCAAGAGGGTCTCCCAAGTGAGGCAGGGGTAGACAAGAAAGATCAGGTTCTGCCTCTGGCCTTTGAGGGGGGTCCCAACAAAGCCCCTGCTGAATGGGTAGTCAGTGTCCCTGAGGTGCTGAGCTTCAAGGGCACCAGTCAGTCTCCTCCTCCAGTGTCACTCTCTAGTGACGTACCTCGGGCTTTGTTAGAGCCCCAGGCCGAGTCACTACTGGAGGGTGGGAATATAGGCATGACCCCCATTCAGGACCCCATGGATTTGTCTGTCAGTGGGGATGTGGCACAAGGGGAAGTGGAAATGGGGGAGGGTGATAAAACAGGTTTTCCTGTTAACATCATGGGAGAGCCTGTCTACCCTCCTCAGCCGTCCACTGACCCTAACATCGGTGCCATCCAAGCTGAGCAAGCAGTGGTGGAACTGGCAGAGGAGGCATATAAAGCCTCCAAGGCTTCCATTAAGGAAGCCATGCCAGCCACTGCTGTCCAGCCAGCTACCCCTGAATGCACTCCTGAAGCTACAGGGGTGCAGCAGCAATCCAAGGGTCCATTATTTACCTTGAAGGGTGCTAAAGGGACTCCTTCTGTATCATCTAAGAGGAGGTCCCTGAGAATAAAGCTGAGGAAACTGACTCCAGCCGGGGAGGATGGAGTAAAAGCCCTCAGCCAAGAGGAGCCCAGGGGTGACCCACTAGAAGGAACATCAGATTCTGGGTGGGTTATCCCTGTCAAGGAAATAGATCTAAAGAAAAGGAAGGTGCGGCTGGCCTTGGAGAGGTGGAAGAATATGTCGTTTATTCTCCACTCTCTCCAGCAATATCTAGTGGTCAGCACTAGGGCCAAGAATTCTGGGACTGCGGAGCATCTCCGCGTCCGGAAATTCTATAAAATGTGCGTGTCCTATCAGCAGTCTCAAGGGTCTGAGGAACGCACAATTCCTGACACGCAGTAATGGCTTTGCACATCAGCACGCTAAATACCAATGGCTGTCAAGACAGTTTCCGCAGGTTCCAGGTACTCTCCTATTTATATCAGGGAGGGTACTCTGTGAGCTTCCTGCAGGAAACTCACACCACTCCAGAGGCTGAGGCCTCGTGGCAACTGGAGTGGAGAGGCAGGGTCTTCTTCAGCCACTTGACATCGGCGTCATGTGGAGTGGTGACCCTGTTCTCAGAGGCTTTTCAGCCAGAGCTGCTGCTTGTGAAAGCTGTTATCCCAGGCCGTCTAATCCACCTCCGGGTCCGAGAGCAGGGTAGCATCATTAACCTAGTTAATATATATGCCCCTGCTGGAGGGCTCGAGAGAGTGAGGTTCCTCGCCAGACTGTCCCAGTTTTTGGAGACGGTTGACGCAGATGAGTGTTTGGCACTCGGGGGTGATTTCAACTGCACCCTCGACGCTCTGGACCGGAATAGTCCAGAACCGTACCCGCCTTCTGCGTCAGCCCTGCGGGAGATCATCGCCCGCTTCTCCCTGGAGGACATCTGGCGAGAGCAGAACCCAGGGGCATCAGACGGTTTCACCTACGTCAGGGTGAGAGCCGGTCTGGTGTCCCACTCCCGGATCGACAGACTATATATATCTAGTCACTATATGTCACGAGTCGGTTCTTGTGCCATTAGGCTGGCTCCGTTCACAGACCACAACTGTGTGTCTGTGACAGTGGCGCTCACGCCAACAGCGCCACGAGCCGCCTATTGGCACTTCAACAATTTTTTTTTTGAAGTACCAGGGGCTCGTGACATTGATCCGGGAGTTTTGGACGGACTGGAGGGGTTGCAAGGGGGACTTTGCCACGTTAAAACTGTGGTGGGACGTGGGCAAGGTTCATTTGCGACTTCTGTGTCAGGAATATACCAAGGGTGCGAGTGGGCAGCGCGAAGCTGAGTTGGAGTCACTCCGGGGGGAGGTACTACATCTGGAGCAGAGGCTGTTCACTTGTAGGGACCAATGCCTGCAGAGCGAGTATGTAGAGAGTAAGGGTGTCCTCTGTGACCTGGAACGACACCAGGCCAAGGGGGCATACGTGCGCAGCCGCTTAGGTTTTCTCAAAGATCTAGACCGCGGCTCGCGCCTCTTCTACTCACTGGAGAAAAAGGGGGGTAACAGTAGGCACATCACCTGTCTTCTAGATGAAGACGGTGACCCCCTTACAGATCCGGAGAGTATCCGGGATAGAGCCCGGAACTTTTATAAAGATCTTTACTCTCCGGATCCCATTTCTCCAGACGCCTGCAGGGTGCTATGGGAGGGGCTCCCCACAGTCAGTGAGGGTGTAAGAGAGCGGCTTGATATACCACTATCTTTTCAAGAGCTCTCTGAAGCCCTCCGTGCCATGTCCTGTGAGAAGTCTCCAGGACTGGACGGACTGACTGTAGAGTTTTTCCAATTTTTCTGGGAGACTCTGGGACCTGATTTCCATCTGGTCCTTGGGGAAGCCCTGGAGACCGGGGAGATGCCCCTGTCTTGTCGCAGGGCAGTACTTGCCCTGCTGCCCAAAAAGGGGGATCTCCGGCTTATTAAGAACTGGCGACCGGTCTCTCTGCTCAGCACGGACTACAAGATTGTAGCTAAAGCCATCTCGCTTAGACTTGGGTCTGTGCTGGCAGAATTGGTTCACCCTGACCAGTCCTATGCGATCCCGGGCCGGACTATCTTTGATAGTATCTTTCTGGTCCGGGATCTATTGCATTATTCTCGCAGGACTGGTCTGTCACTCGCCTTTCTCTCTTTAGATCAAGAGAAGGCGTTTGACAGGGTGGACCATGGTTACCTCATAGCCACTCTGCAAGCGTACGGCTTTGGCCCACAGTTTGTGGGCTTTATAAGAACGCTGTACGCCTCTGCAGAGTGTTTACTTAAAATCAATTGGTCTCTAACAGCACCTTTGGTATTTGGACGAGGGGTGCGTCAAGGATGTCCCTTGTCTGGACAGTTATATGCACTGGCCATTGAGCCTTTCCTCTGCCTACTGAGGAAAAGGCTCACAGGGCTGGTGCTAAAAGATCCAGACATGCGGATTGTCCTGTCAGCTTATGCTGACGATGTGCTCCTCGTGGCCCAGGATCCAGTTGATCTTGAGCTGGCAAAACAGTGCCAGGAGGTATATTCAGCTGCCTCCTCCGCTCAGATCAACTGGTCCAAATGCACAGGCCTTTTAGAGGGTAATTTACAGGTAGACTCTTTGCCTCCCACGTTTCGTAACATCACGTGGGAGGCAGATGTCATTAAATATCTGGGGGTCTACCTGTCCGCTGCGGACGCTTCCGTCCCAGACAACTGGAGGGAGTTAGAGGGCAGTGTCCTCTCTCGTCTGGGACGATGGAGGGGTCTAGCAAAAATGCTTTCCCTTAGGGGGCGGACTCTAGTGGTGAATCAGCTGGTGGCTTCTCAGATCTGGCACCGGCTGATTTGTCTGAGTCCGACCCCCGAGTTTGTCACCAATATCCAGAGAAATTTGTTAGATTTACTCTGGATGGGAAGGCATTGGGTCTCTGCAGGGGTGGCAAGTCTGCCTTTGGTGGAGGGTGGACAGGGAGTAGTTTGTGTGTGCTCCCAGTTGTCCACCTTCCGCCTTCAGTACCTGCAGAGATACCTATATGCAGATCCCTCTCCGCAGTGGTGCGCACTGGCATCCAGCTTTTATCGCCAGTTGCGCAACCTGGGGTATGACCGGCAATTATTTCTGATCAGGCCCGAGGGGTTTGGGAGAGACCTCTCTGTGTTGCCGGCATACTACCAGGAAACCCTCAAGGCCTGGAGCATGGTCTCCGTGACCAGGCAGGGCGTGCCTTTGGGGGATGAAATATTCACGGAGCCCCTGCTATTTAATGCAGCAGTGGGGGCTCCAATGTTACAGTCCCCCAGTATCATCCGCCGCCTTAGTCATGCACGGATGACCCGAGTCGGGGATCTCCTGGAATACGGGCGTTCTGATTGGGTGTCACCCCAGGAGCTTGCGCTCCGTTTGGGATATGTGACGCCCAAAGTCTCAGGGCGCTTGCTCCAGGAGATTAGAGATGCCATCTCCCCCGATTCGCGCACCTTCCTTCGCGGGGCTTTGCAGGCCGGAGTGCCACATGCACCTTTCAACACCCCTTCTCCGGCTGTTTGCATTGGACACAAGCCCTGTGTTTCCCCTCAGGCTCCTCCTGTCCCCAACCTCTCGAGGTTGAGGGACATACCCTCGGCATGCTTTCGCGGCATGCCGAGGAAGAGCTTATATTCTCTCGTGCTCCATACAGTGCACTTCCTTGCCCTCGTGACCCGTCCCGATACCATCTGGAGGCGGGTCCTACCAGCTGACGAGGGCAAGAGGCCCCGGTGGAGGGAACTTTATTCTGATTTAGTTCCACGACCCACCGGGGACTTGAGTTGGAGAGTGCTCCATGGTGCACTGAGCACGGGAGAGTACTTAGCTAAATTCACGGACTCTCCCTCCACTTGTCCATTCTGTGGCAAGGGAGAGTCCGTGTATCATGTTTATTTTAGTTGCGCCAGACTGCAGCCCCTCTTGTCACTCTTGAGGGGCCTCCTCCTGCAGTTCTGGCTGCATTTCTCCCCTCACATTTTTATTTTTGGGCGCCCAGTGTCCCGGGGCAATAAGGCCAGGGACCTCCTCGTCAACCTGCTCCTGGCATTAGCCAAGTTGGCTATATATAAGTCCAGGAAGCAGTGTTTGATAGGGGGGGTTCCCTTGTCACCTGAGGCCATGTTCCGGGTGCTGGTGCGCTCCCGTATCCGGGCAGAGTACCACCTGGCTTTGTCTACTGGGGGAATGGATGAGTTTGTCTCCCAGTGGGCTGTAGATGGTGTGCTCTGCTCGGTATCCCCCCATCCGGTTTCTTTTTCTTTCAACCTCCTAATATGATTTTTATTTAGTTTACAGAAAATGTTTTCTCATAATTTTAAAATACACTGTGCCAAGTTCAACCAATCCAGTCTAGTTGGGGTACCAACAGTCCACATTTAAAAAACCCAAACTGTTTTTTTCTTAAATTTAAGTGCATTCGCCTGACCATCAATCAAAGTTCATTTGCTTGACCGCTACCCATAGTGTGTGTCCTGCTTACAAGCACTGTGCCAAGAGGTTGTGTGCATGCTTGAGCTCCAAACAAAAGGCTTTTTAGGGTCTTAGTCCCTCAAATACAAGTTTTATTTTAACACCTTTCTGTTTATAAGCACTTTGTGCACGGTGTTGTTCATTTTTGGGAGTTTTTGTGGTTTTTTTCTTAGTTTAATTTAAGTTTTAGTTTTCTGGGGGTCAGGCTCAACTCTCTATCCCAGGAGAGTGAGCTGTCTCCTGGATACTTTGCCACACCCCTCCCTTAGCACTTTACCTTCACTCCTGAAACTTTTTTTACTTTGACTTTTTTTTTAAAAGTTTTTCAGGTTTTGTTAAAGTTTTGTTTGTTTGGTGTTGGGTTTTATGTTTTGGGGGGAGAGAAGACAAGTAACATCTTTGTAGGCAGTGGGGGGGAAAACAATTTGAAGTTTTGTTTAAAAGGCTTTTTTAACATCTGACACAGAGACACAGAGGGGTTAAAAAGCCTCTGTGTTTTCTGTGTTGTTGCAATTAGCAACACCTTGCAACAGGCCATTAACCCTTCCACTGCCAAGCATCATCTCTCTCTCTCCCTTAGTTTTGTCTTTTTGTTTCTTTTTCACATTTTTATATTTAAAAAAAAAAAAAGAAAACAGTAAAAAATCATAAAACAAAAAATAAAAATAAATAAAACAAATAATCTATAAAAAAGGGTCTAAACATGAGGGATAAGACCACTAAGAAGCCTCAGGGGTCAAAAGGGGGAATAATGTCCCCTGAAAATCCTAGCTGCAGCACTGCACAGCATAGGCCCCAGGCAGATAAGGCAGCCCCAGCTCCTGGTGGTTCTGCCAGCAGACCTACCCCTGTGGCTAATACCTGGTCACAGGTGGTTTCTGCTGGCCCCAGTAATACCACCGCTGGGGCTGAGGGGCAGATCACCAGGAAGCATGGGGTTAAATGTCAGATGTCTGGGGTCTACAGCATTGATATCTATCTGCGTGCTGCAGCTAATGTCATCAGCCCCTCTGTTATAGTAGCAGCCAGCAAAATGTACGGGAAAGCAGTTTTCTTTACCCGTACGCTGGCTGCTTCTCACATACTTATACAGAGAGGCATCACAGTGGGGGGATTATATGTCCCAATAGAACCCCTGGAAGGGTGGGGCACAAAAGTAACACTCTCTAATGTGCCCCCCTTCCTACCAGACTCCCTCCTGCGCCCCCACCTGCTAACCCTAGGGGAAGTAAAAACACCATTTATTAAAATTCCCCTGGGGTGCAGAGAGAGAGCACTTCGTCATGTGCTCTCTTTCAAGAGGCAGGTACAAATGTGCCTGCCTCAGGGCGCAGAAAACATAGAGGGGTCTTTTGGGGTTCCATTTGAGGGGGTGCTGTACAGGATTTTTTACAGCACTACGGAGGTGCAGTGCTATCATTGCAAGGGGTTGGGGCATACACGTAGGAATTGTCCTAATGTAAAGCATCATGCCCCAGCCCCAGCAAATGGCACCTCCGTCAGTACGGCACCCATCCCCGCTGAGCCCATAACAGCGGGGACCTCAAGGGTCATAGCCCCCCACAGAGCTCAGGCAAGGAGGCCGTTCCTCAAGCCACCACCACGGCCTCCAAACCCCCTTCTTCCCCAAAAAAGCCATCTGTGTCTGTGGTCTCCAGCAAGACTGCAGACATGGGGAAAAAGGGGAAGAATGTCACCGGTCCTCCCAGTGTCACAGCTGCATCTCCCAAGTCCCAATCTGCCCCCACCATAATTACATCAGTTAGTGTGGGGGCACAGTGTAAGCAGAGGGATAATAAGCCCTCTGCAGGGGAGGCAGCTAGTGGCAGCTCCTCTTCCAGGAGTGACGTCCCCAGGAAGAGGAAGCATAAAACCAACAGGGAGGTTGCTGATAAGTGGGAAGTTCTCTATAGTGGAGCACCTCCCTCTAAAAGCAAAAAGAGGAACAAAACATCTCCTCCTCATCCGGTGACATTGTCTGGCCCGGTTATTAAGCTCAGCCAGCCGGTGCCAGACCACACATCTCTCTCTCCAGACCCTATAGGGGTTAATGTGGAAAAGGGTCTGGAGGAAAAGCAGGGGCAAGAGGGTCTCCCAAGTGAGGCAGGGGTAGACAAGAAAGATCAGGTTCTGCCTCTGGCCTTTGAGGGGGGTCCCAACAAAGCCCCTGCTGAATGGGTAGTCAGTGTCCCTGAGGTGCTGAGCTTCAAGGGCACCAGTCAGTCTCCTCCTCCAGTGTCACTCTCTAGTGACGTACCTCGGGCTTTGTTAGAGCCCCAGGCCGAGTCACTACTGGAGGGGGGGAATATAGGCATGACCCCCATTCAGGACCCCATGGATTTGTCTGTCAGGGGGGATGTGGCACAAGGGGAAGTGGAAATGGGGGAGGGTGATAAAACAGGTTTTCCTGTTAACATCATGGGAGAGCCTGTCTACCCTCCTCAGCCGTCCACTGACCCTAACATCGGTGCCATCCAAGCTGAGCAAGCAGCGGTGGAACTGGAAGAGGAGGCATATAAAGCCTCCAAGGCTTCCATTAAGGAAGCCATGCCAGCCACTGCTGTCCAGCCAGCTACCCCTGAATGCACTCCTGAAGCTATAGGGGTGCAGCAGCAATCCAAGGGTCCATTATTTACCTTGAAGGGTGCTAAAGGGACTCCTTCTGTATCATCTAAGAGGGGGTCCCTGAGAATAAAGCTGAGGAAACTGACTCCAGCCGGGGAGGATGGAGTAAAAGCCCTCAGCCAAGAGGAGCCCAGGGGTGACCCACTAGAAGGAACATCAGATTCTGGGTGGGTTATCCCTGTCAAGGAAATAGATCTATTCCTAGAGAGCACCCTTCATGGACAAAAGAAAAGGAAGGTGCGGCTGGCCTTGGAGAGGTGGAAGAATATGTCGTTTATTCTCCACTCTCTCCAGCAATATCTAGTGGTCAGCACTAGGGCCAAGAATTCTGGGACTGCGGAGCATCTCCGCGTCCGGAAATTCTATAAAATGTGCGTGTCCTATCAGCAGTCTCAAGGGTCTGAGGAACGCACAATTCCTGACACGCAGTAATGGCTTTGCACATCAGCACGCTAAATACCAATGGCTGTCAAGACAGTTTCCGCAGGTTCCAGGTACTCTCCTATTTATATCAGGGAGGGTACTCTGTGAGCTTCCTGCAGGAAACTCACACCACTCCAGAGGCTGAGGCCTCGTGGCAACTGGAGTGGAGAGGCAGGGTCTTCTTCAGCCACTTGACATCGGCGTCATGTGGAGTGGTGACCCTGTTCTCAGAGGCTTTTCAGCCAGAGCTGCTGCTTGTGAAAGCTGTTATCCCAGGCCGTCTAATCCACCTCCGGGTCCGAGAGCAGGGTAGCATCATTAACCTAGTTAATATATATGCCCCTGCTGGAGGGCCCGAGAGAGTGAGGTTCCTCGCTAGACTGTCCCAGTTTTTGGAGACGGTTGACGCAGATGAGTGTTTGGCACTCGGGGGTGATTTCAACTGCACCCTCGACGCTCTGGACCGGAATAGTCCAGAGCCGTACCCGCCTTCTGCGTCAGCCCTGCGGGAGATCATCGCCCGCTTCTCCCTGGAGGACATCTGGCGAGAGCAGAACCCAGGGGCATCAGACGGTTTCACCTACGTCAGGGTGAGAGCCGGTCTGGTGTCCCACTCCCGGATTGACAGACTATATATATCTAGTCACTATATGTCACGAGTCGGTTCTTGTGCCATTAGGCTGGCTCCGTTCACAGACCACAACTGTGTGTCTGTGACGGTGGCGCTAACGCCAACAGCGCCACGAGCCGCCTATTGGCACTTCAACAATGCTTTGTTGAATGACCAGGGGCTCGTGACATTGATCCGGGAGTTTTGGACGGACTGGAGGGATTGCAAGGGAGACTTTGCCACGTTAAAACTGTGGTGGGACGTGGGCAAGGTTCATTTGCGACTTCTGTGTCAGGAATATACCAAGGGTGCAAGTGGGCAGCGCGAAGCTGAGTTGGAGTCACTCCGGGGGGAGGTACTCCATCTGGAGCAGAGGCTGTTCACTTGTAGGGACCAATCCCTGCAGAGCGAGTATGTAGAGAGGAAGGGTGTCCTCTGTGACCTGGAACGACACCAGGCCAAGGGGGCAAACGTGCGCAGCCGCTTAGGTTTTCTCAAAGATCTAGACCGCGGCTCGCGCCTCTTCTACTCACTGGAGAAAATGGGGGGTAACAGTAGACACATCACCTGTCTTCTAGATGAAGACAGTGCCCCCCTTACAGATCCGGAGAGTATCCGGGATAGAGCTCGGAACTTTTATAAAGATCTTTACTCTCCGGATCCCATTTCTCCAGACGCCTGCAGGGTGCTATGGGAGGGGCTCCCCACAGTCAGTGAGGGTGTAAGAGAGCGGCTTGATATACCACTATCTTTTCAAGAGCTCTCTGAAGCCCTCCGTGCCATGTCCTGTGACAAGTCTCCAGGACTGGACGGACTGACTGTAGAGTTTTTCCAATTTTTCTGGGAGACTCTGGGACCTGATTTCCATCTGGTCCTTGGGGAAGCCCTGGAGACCGGGGAGATGCCCCTGTCTTGTCACAGGGCAGTACTTGCCCTGCTGCCCAAAAAGGGGGATCTCCGGCTTATTAAGAACTGGCGACCGGTCTCTCTGCTCAGCACGGACTACAAGATTGTAGCTAAAGCCATCTCGCTTAGACTTGGGTCTGTGCTGGCAGAATTGGTTCACCCTGACCAGTCCTATGCGATCCCGGGCCGGACTATCTTTGATAGTATCTTTCTGGTCCGGGATCTATTGCATTATTCTCGCAGGACTGGTCTGTCACTCGCCTTTCTCTCTTTAGATCAAGAGAAGGCGTTTGACAGGGTGGACCATGGTTACCTCATAGCCACTCTGCAAGCGTACGGCTTTGGCCCACAGTTTGTGGGCTTTATAAGAACGCTGTACGCCTCTGCAGAGTGTTTACTTAAAATCAATTGGTCCCTAACAGCACCTTTGGTATTTGGACGAGGGGTGCGTCAAGGATGTCCCTTGTCTGGACAGTTATATGCACTGGCCATTGAGCCTTTCCTCTGCCTACTGAGGAAAAGGCTCACAGGGCTGGTGCTAAAAGATCCAGACATGCGGATTGTCCTTTCAGCTTATGCTGACGATGTGCTCCTCGTGGCCCAGGATCCAGTTGATCTTGAGCTGGCAAAACAGTGCCAGGAGGTATATTCAGCTGCCTCCTCCGCTCAGATCAACTGGTCCAAATGCACAGGCCTTTTAGAGGGTAATTTACAGGTGGACTCTTTGCCTCCCACGTTTCGTGACATCACGTGGGAGGCAGATGTCATTAAATATCTGGGGGTCTACCTGTCCGCTGCGGACGCTTCCGTCCCGGACAACTGGAGGGAGTTAGAGGGCAGTGTCCTCTCTCGTCTGGGACGATGGAGGGGTCTAGCAAAAATGCTTTCCCTTAGGGGGCGGACTCTAGTGGTGAATCAGCTGGTGGCTTCTCAGATCTGGCACCGGCTGATTTGTCTGAGTCCGACCCCCGAGTTTGTCACCAATATCCAGAGGAATTTGTTAGATTTCCTCTGGATGGGAAGGCATTGGGTCTCTGCAGGGGTGGCAAGTCTGCCTTTGGTGGAGGGTGGACAGGGAGTAGTTTGTGTGTGCTCCCAGTTGTCCACCTTCCGCCTTCAGTACCTGCAGAGATACCTATATGCAGATCCCTCTCCGCAGTGGTGCGCACTGGCATCCAGCTTTTATCGCCAGTTGCGCAACCTGGGGTATGACCGGCAATTATTTCTGATCAGGCCCGAGGGGTTTGGGAGAGACCTCTCTGTGTTGCCGGCATACTACCAGGAAACCCTCAAGGCCTGGAGCATGGTCTCCGTGACCAGGCAGGGCGTGCCTTTGGAGGATGAAATATTCACGGAGCCCCTGCTATTTAATCCAGCAGTGGGGGCTCCAATGTTACAGTCCCCCAGTATCATCCGCCGCCTTAGTCATGCACGGATGACCCGAGTCGGGGATCTCTTGGAATACGGGCGTTCTGATTGGGTGTCACCCCAGGAGCTTGCGCTCCGTTTGGGATATGTGACGCCCAAAGTCTCAGGGCGCTTGCTCCAGGAGATTAGGGATGCCATCTCCCCCGACTCGCGCACCTTCCTTCGCGGGGCTTTGCAGGCCGGAGTGCCACATGCACCTTTCAACACCCCTGCTCCGGCTGTTTGCATTGGACACAAGCCCCGTGTTTCCTCTCAGGCTCCTCCTGTCCCCAACCTCTCGAAGTTGAGGGACATACCCTCGGCATGCTTTCGCGGCATGCCGAGGAAGAGCTTATATTCTCTCGTGCTCCATACAGTGCACTTCCTTGCCCTCGTGACCCGTCCCGATACCATCTGGAGGCGGGTCCTACCAGCTGACGAGGGCAAGAGGCCCCGGTGGAGGGAACTTTATTCTGATTTAGTTCCACGACCCACCGGGGACTTGAGTTGGAGAGTGCTCCATGGTGCACTGAGCACGGGAGAGTACTTAGCTAAATTCACGGACTCTCCCTCCACTTGTCCATTCTGTGGCAAGGGAGAGTCCGTGTATCATATTTATTTTAGTTGCGCCAGACTGCAGCCCCTCTTGTCACTCTTGAGGGGCCTCCTCCTGCAGTTCTGGCTGCATTTCTCCCCTCACATTTTTATTTTTGGGCGCCCAGTGTCCCGGGGCAATAAGGCCAGGGACCTCCTCGTCAACCTGCTCCTGGCATTAGCCAAATTGGCTATATATAAGTCCAGGAAGCAGTGTTTGATAGGGGGGGTTCCCTTGTCACCTGAGGCCATGTTCCGGGTGCTGGTGCGCTCCCGTATCCGGGCAGAGTACCACCTGGCTTTGTCCACTGGGGGAATGGATGAGTTTGTCTCCCAGTGGGCTTTAGATGGTGTGCTCTGCTCGGTATCCCCCCATCCGGTTTCTTTATCTCTCAACCTCCTAAAATGATTTTTCTTTAGTTTACAGAACATTTTTTCTCATGATTTTAAAATACACTGTGCCAAGTTCAACCAATCCAGTCTAGTTGGGGTACCAACAGTCCACATTTAAAAAAAATGACAGGCAGAGGTAGGATACCCCGCAGAGGCCGTCGTGGTCGTGGTGCTGTGATTCCCTTTGGCCCTACAATAATGCCCAGTGTTCAGAGGCCAGTTACCCTGAACTTGAAAAGTTCAGAGGACGTAGTTGACTGGCTAACACAGGACACCCAATCTTCTACAGCTTCCGCTTGGAACATTGACGCACCATCCTCCTCCAGATTAGCTTCGGGCACCTCTCAAGTTACCACTCACCCGCCTGCCGCCACCACCAACACTAGTACCACAGCCAATTCAATTGATCAGTCAGAAGAGTTATTTACACATCAGTTTGAAGAAATGAGTGATGCACAACCATTATTGCCAGAGAATGTAGATAACAGGGATATGTCTCAGTCAGGCAGCATTACACACATGTACGTACGATGTGATGATGATGTACCCGCTGCTGCTTCCTTTGTTCAGTTGTCATATACAAGTGAGGTGGGTGATGATGATGACGATGCGTCCGTGGATGTCACGTGGGTGCCTGCTAGAAGAGAAGAAGAACAGGGGGAAAGTTCAGATGGGGAGACAGAGAGGAGGAGGAGACGAGTTGGAAGTAGAGGGAGGTCATCGCAACGAGCTAGTGGCACAGTCAGACAGCATGCATCAGCACCCGGGGTCTGCCAGACAGCACGCCAATCAACGCATGCTGTTGCCACCACCAGAATGCCGTCACCGCCGAGCTCAGCAGTGTGGCCTTTTTTATTGTGTGTCTGCCTCTGACAACAGCGATGCCATTTGCAACCTGTGCCAAAAGAAACTGAGTCGTGGGAAGTCCAACACCCACCTAGGTACAACTGCTTTGCGAAGGCACATGATGTCACATCACAAACGCCAATGGGATCAACACATGAGTACAAGCAGCACACAAACTCAAAGCTGCCATCCTCCTCCTGGTCCAGCATCCTCATCCACATCAACCACTGCTGTCCTCCTTGCCCCCTCTCAACTCTCCACCACTCCGTCTCTCGCCTCTTGCTGTTCCTGCTCATCTCCTCACAGTCAGGTGTCTGTCAAGGGCATGTTTGAGCGTAAGAAGCCAATGCCACAAAGTCACCCCCTTGCCCGGCGTCTGACAGCTGGCTTGTCTGAACTCTTGGCCCGCCAGCTTTTACCATACAAGCTGGTGGAGTCTGAGGCGTTCAAAAAGTTTTTAGCGATTGGGATACCGCAGTGGAAGGTACCCGACCGATATTTCTTTCCCCAAAAGGCAATCCCCAACCTGTACTCAATTGTGCAAAAGGAAGTAATGGCATCTCTGGCACACAGTGTTGGGGCAAGGGTCCATCTGACCACTGATACCTGGTCTGCAAAGCATGGTCAGGGCAGGTATATCACCTACACTGCTCATTGGGCAAACCTGCTGATGCCTGCCAAGCATGGAATGCGTGGCTCTGCAGAGGAGTTGGTGACACCGCCACGACTTGCAGGCAGGCCTGCTGCCACCTCCTCTACTCCTCCTACTCCATCCTCTTCCATAACCTCCTCAGCTGAGTCCTCTTCTGCTGCTGCGTCTTGCTCCACATCAACGGCACCCCCCCAGCTCCCCAGATACTATTCCACATCCCAGATACGGCAGTGTCATGCCGTCTTGGGGTTGACTTGCCTCAAAGCAGAGAGTCACACCGGGCCAGCACTCCTGTCCGCCCTGAACGCACAGGTGGATCAATGGCTGACTCCGCACCAACTAGAGATTGGCAAAGTGGTTTGTGACAACGGAAGAAATTTGTTGGCAGCATTGAATTTGGGCAAGTTGACGCATGTGCCGTGCATGGCACATGTGTGTAACCTGATCATACAACGCTTTGTCCATAAGTATCCAGGTTTACAGGACGTCCTGAAGCAGGCCAGAAAGGTGTGTGGCCATTTCAGGCGTTCCTACACGGCCAAGGCGCACTTTTCAGATATCCAGCGGCGAAACAACATGCCAGTGAGGCGCTTGATTTGTGACAGCCCCACACGTTGGAATTCAACACTCCTAATGTTCGACCGCCTGCTCCAACAAGAAAAAGCCATTAACCAGTATTTGTATGACCGGGGTGCTAGGACAGCCTCTGCGGAGCTGGGGATTTTTTTGCCACGTTACTGGACGCTCATGTGCAATGCCTGTAGGCTCATGCGTCCTTTTGAGGAGGTGACAAACCTTGTCAGTCACACCGAAGGCACCATCAGCGACATCATACCATTTGTTTTATTCCTGGAGCGTGCCCTGCGAAGAGTGCTGGATCAGGCCGTAGATGAGCGTGACGAGGAAGAGGAAGAGTTGTGGTCACCATCACCACCAGAAACAGCCTTATCAGCATCGCTTGCTGGACCTGCGGCAACGCTGGAAGAGGATTGTGAGGAAGAGGAGTCAGAGGAGGAATGTGGCTTTGAGGGGGAGGAGGAAGACCAATCACAACAGGCATCTCAGGGTGCTCGTTGTCACCTATCTGGTACCCGTGGTGTTGTACGTGGCTGGGGGGAAGAACATATCTTCAGCGAGATCACTGAGGACGAAGAACGGGACATGACTAGCTCGGCATCCAACCTTGTGCAAATGGGGTCTTTCATGCTGTCGTGCCTGTCGCAGGACCCTCGTATAACAAGGCTGAAGGGGAACGACCTGTACTGGGTGTGCACGCTACTAGACCCCCGGTATAAGCAGAAAGTGCCTGATTTGTTACCAAATTACCGCAAGTCAGAAAGGATGCAGCAGGTCCAAAACAAATTAACAAGTATGCTTTACACAGCATATAAGGGTGATGTCACAGCACAAGGGCAATATAACAGGGGAAGAGGTGAAAGTAATCCACCTCCCACGACCACGCCGGCAAGGACAGGACGTTTAAAAGACGTGTTGTTGATGGAGGACATGCAGACCTTTTTCAGTCCTACGCATCGCATCAGCCCTTCGGGATCCATCCTCAGAGAACGACTTGACCGACAGGTAGCAGACTACCTCGCCTTAACTGCAGATATCGACACTCTGAGGAGCGATGAACCCCTTGACTACTGGGTATGCAGGCTAGACCTGTGGCCGGAGCTATGCCAATTTGCAATTGAACTTCTGGCCTGCCCCGCTTCAAGTGTCCTGTCAGAAAGGACCTTCAGTGCAGCAGGAGGTTTTGTCACAGAGAAGAGAAGTCGCCTAGGGCAAAAAAGTCTAGATTGCCTCACCTTTATAAAGATGAATGAGGGATGGATCCCGAAGGGACTGACACTGGGCGATACATTCGACTGAAAAAGGCCTGATGAGATGAGCTGCCTTCGGCTATAAATGGTCCACACGCTGCTGTATGTTATCTGTGAATGCCGGATGACTTGCGTGAATTATCCGCCACCAACTAGGGTTCAAGAAGAGGCAATGTTTTATGGCACTTTCTGCCTGGGGAACAAAGGTCAACAATATCTAATTTTTGAATTTCAATTTTTATGCCAGAAGGCGTACGGCATGTAATGGAAAAGAAAGCATATTGAACAGTCTTGCATAACACAACAGTTGTGCAAAAATACATATTTACAATTAAGACATTTTGTTAAAATTAGGTGGCTAGGCCTTCTTTTTTTTACTTTTTTGGTTAATACATTTTCTTTTTTTTTACTGTGATTGCAATTTTTAAGAGCAACCTAAGACATGGTAAAACAGACAATAGTAAAGTCCTATTATCATCACTGTCATCACTCCAGCAGTAGCTTATTATTTACAATATGTAACCTGCTCAATCGCCCTTGGGTTACCCTAGGGCAGGCTTCAGTAGGCGACCTCTCCTTTCCTTGGATGATTTTGCCGCCGGTTGCTTCTGAAGGGTCTCCTCCAGGGCTCCCCCACTCCGGTCCTTCCCCCCGAGTCGCTTCAACCATTAACAAATGTTTTATTATATTAGGGGGGCACTAAATGGGGATGTTATCCAGGGATCCCAAATTGTCTGGAACTGGGTGATTCTATCCAAGACTACATGGTTAAATCTCTCGTTGAGCAGTAAATAGTTGATTTTTTTTATTAATTCCTGAAAGTTTTAATTTGGGGTTTTCCAACTACTAGCTATGTGTATTTTTTCTTTCAAAAAATATTTTATTACCACTTATCGTATATATAAAATTATGTATCCTGCAAAAAATTATAGTGTTCAGCCAGGGGTAAATTGTATCTATCTCTCACCCACTCAAAGGTCATTATTTTGTCGTCATGCCACCATGGACCAACCCTTAGTAGGTTCTGAGACTTCCACCAACTGAGAGAGCTTTCCGGAAGATGTATCTTAAAGTGGGGATTGGGTACGATAGGGGTAAGATCTGATACCCGAGTGTCCAGTTTTTGTGTCCAGTTCATCTCCGTCCATATTTTTAATGAGTGCTTAATCAATTGGTTTTTCAAGTTTCTCAAATAAGTATACAGGCCTGGAATCCATATTACTGTATCCCATGTATAAGGTGACATGCTTACATTTTCCATAAATACCCAGAGCGGCTGATGTGTTTTGGAGAATGCGCCAGAGGAATGAAAGCCAGCTGCGCTGCCTTGTAATACAGTTTGAGATTCGGGTCCCTACCCTCTTTTGGAAAGACTATGAGGTCGGCCTGATTCAATTAAGGGGGCATAGGTTCTCCATTTAGTATAGCGTTAAACAAAGATGTTAGGTGCGGGGGTAAGCAAGGGCTCAAATTTCTTATAGTACAGATGAGTAAAACCGTCTGGCCCTGGGGACTTGCCAAATTTAAGATCTTGGATTGTAGATTTAACTTCCTCTTGGGATATGTCTAGGTTCAAGCTGTCCAATTAAGGTACAGGTTTTTTGTGGACTTCTTGCTGTAGTAGGAAGGACTCTATGTCAGATCCGCTGCAGCGGGATTGGGATGAATATATGGTCTGATCGAAGTTTTGAAATGTTTCTTGGATAGCATTGGGGCTAAAGGAGGTTTGGCCATCAGGTAGTCTAAAGATACCGTATATTATGTCCTCTCTTGGGGGGTAAAGACACTAATAATTCCTCCAATAAAATTCTGCTTTTTTTTTGTGGGCAAGGTCCCTGGTTAGCCCCTTGGGTTATCTGTTAAAAAGAGTGGTGCAGAGACTGTGGGGGCTGTTAGCCTCCTTGTCCCTGTGTGGCGTTTAGAATCCCTGCTGCTGCATGTTTCAGCTTTATTAAGGTGTAATTGTACAGCGTTTGACTCAAGTAGCTGCCTGTGTTGTGTCAGTTTGGCTTAATTGCTGGGCCCTTTTCCTGCCAAGATGGCGATTGTCAGTCCAAGGGCCTCTATGTCCCCTTCACTACCTTTGTCCCCGCTTGTGTGCTTATTTGGGATGGCCCCCCTTTATATTTCTGGCCTGTGGCCTTGTAAGGGTCGCCCCCTCAATCTCTGAGTGTGGATATGCAGGGATGGGGCGTTGAATCAGGCCTACCTTCTTCTCTGCTCGCTGCAAGATCAACAATACCTAATTTTTCAGGCATGTGTACATGCCTATTTTTTCTGGCCTCTGGTGCTGCACTGTGGCTTCAACAACCAAACCCCCCAAAAAGGCACATAACAGGGATTAAACTGATAGGAGTAGTACTACTTAACACACCACTCATATCTGGTGTAACAGTAGTGTACATTTAAAACAAAAAAAATGTTTTCTACTGTAATAGATTGCATAGCAGTTAGTTGTCTGCAAGCGTGTGTGTCAGACCTACAGCGTCTACTCTACCAACTTCTGCAAGTGCACAGTGCCACTCATATCTGTTGTCACAGTAGCTTGGACGCATAGTACCGATCTGTCAAAACCTGTAATGATGAATGAGGTTTAGAGTAGCCTGGTTCCCTTATCCTCTACAGGTTGAGACCTAATGTTTGGGTGACTCCAGACCAACACATGAGTACAAGCAGCACACAAACTCAAAGCCGCCATCCTCCTCCTGGTGCAGCATCATAAGCCACATCAACCACTGCTACTACTGCTGTCCTCCTTGCCCCCTCTCAACCATCCGCCACTCCGTCTCTCGCCTTGAGCAGTTCCTGCTCATCTGCCCATAGTCAGGTGCCTTTAAAGGACATGTTTGAGCGTAAGAAGCTAATGTCACAAAGTGCCCCAAAATTGAAGTGATACGAACAACAAAGCATCTTTTTCCATCTCCTGGTTCTAAAAATCCAGGCCTTATACACGCCCCCTGATAGGTGACGTAACAAGTATTAAACTGATAAGAGTAGTACTTACAAACACGTCACTCCTATCTGGTGGCACCTTTGACTGTACGTGCCGTGCCCCAAAATTGAAGTGATACGACCAACAAAGCATCTTTTTCCATCTCCTGGTTCTAAAAATCCAGGCCTTATACACGCCCCCTGATAGGTGACGTAACAAGTATTAAACTGATAAGAGTAGTACTTACAAACACGTCACTCCTATCTGGTGGCACCTTTGACTGTACGTGCCGTGCCCCAAAATTGAAGTGATACGACCAACAAAGCATCTTTTTCCATCTCCTGGTTCTAAAAATCCAGGCCTTATACACGCCCCCTGATAGGTGACGTAACAAGTTTTAAACTGATAAGAGTAGTACTTACAAACACGCCACTCCTATCTGGTGGCACCTTTGACTGCACATGCCGTGCCCCAAAATTGAAGTGATACGACCAACAAAGCATCTTTTTCCATCTCCTGGTTCTAAAAATCCAGCCCTTATACACGCCCCCTGATAGGTGACGTAACAAGTTTTAAACTGATAAGAGTAGTACTTACAAACACGCCACTCCTATCTGGTGGCACCTTTGACTGCACGTGCCGTGCCCCAAAATTGAAGTGATACGACCAACAAAGCATCTTTTTCCATCTCCTGGTTCTAAAAATCCAGGCCTTATACACGTGCCATGCCCCAAAATTGAAGTGATACGACCAACAAAGCATCTTTTTCCATCTCCTGGTTCTAAAAATCCAGCCCTTATACACGCCCCCTGATAGGTGACGTAACAAGTATTAAACTGATAAGAGTAGTACTTACAAACACGTCACTCCTATCTGGTGGCACCTTTGACTGCACGTGCCGTGCCCCAAAATTGAAGTGATATGACCAACAAAGCATCTTTTTCCATCTCCTGGTTCTAATAATCCAGGCCTTATACACGCCCCCTGATAGGTGACGTAACAAGTATTAAACTGATAAGAGTAGTACTTACAAACACGTCACTCCTATCTGGTGGCACCTTTGACTGCACGTGCCGTGCCCCAAAATTGAAGTGATACGACCAACAAAGCATCTTTTTCCATCTCCCGGTTCTAAAAATCCAGGCCTTATACACGCCCCCTGATAGGTGACGTAACAAGTATTAAACTGATAAGAGTAGTACTTACAAACACGTCACTCCTATCTGGTGGCACCTTTGACTGCACGTGCCGTGCCCCAAAATTGTAGTGATACGACCAACAAAGCATCTTTTTCCATCTCCTGGTTCTAAAAATCCAGGCCTTATACACGCCCCCTGATAGGTGACGTAACAAGTATTAAACTGATAAGAGTAGTACTTACAAACACGTCACTCCTATCTGGTGGCACCTTTGACTGCACGTGCCGTGCCCCAAAATTGAAGTGATACGACCAACAAAGCATCTTTTTCCATCTCCTGGTTCTAAAAATCCAGGCCTTATACACGCCCCCTGATAGGTGACGTAACAAGTATTAAACTGATAAGAGTAGTACTTACAAACACGTCACTCCTATCTGGTAGCACCTTTGACTGCACGTGCCGTGCCCCAAAATTGAAGTGATACGACCAACAAAGCATCTTTTTCCATCTCCTGGTTCTAAAAATCCGGGCCTTATACACGCCCCCTGATATGTGGGGTTTTAAACTGATAAGAGTAGTACTACTTAACACACCTTATAATAATGCAGAGAGAGGCAATGCAGTGAGAGGAGTCTGAAGAAGAGGAGTCAGAGGAGGAAGGTGGCTTTGAGGAGGTGGAAGACCAAACACAGCAGGCGTCCCAGGGGGCTTGTTGTCACCTTTCGGGGACCCTTGGTGGCTGGGTGGAGGAAGAGACCTTCAATGACATCAGTGAGGACAAGGAACGGGACATGGCTAGCTTGGTATCCAACCTTGTGCAAATGGGGAGTTTGCGGTTGTGCAAATGGACTGTTTGTGGTTGCTTGCGGTGCGTTTAACGGGGAGTTTGGTCTGTCACTGTGAAGCGGGCCTAACCCTTACACTACCTGATCGATACAACATCATACCTGATGTTTTAAAGCACGTTATTCCAAACAATTTAGGAATATTAGGTAATTTATGCCCTTTATGGCTTAAAACCAGACTCTGCATCAACTATGTAATTTTCCATGGGAGTTTTGCCATGGATCCCCCTCCGGCATGCTACAGTCCAGGTGTTAGTCCCGTTGAAACAACTTTCCCATCACTATTGTGGCCAGAAAGAGTCCCTGTGGGTTTTAAAATTTGCCTGCCCATTGAAGTCTATGGCGGTTCGCCGATGTTCTCCGGTTCGCGAACATTTGCTGCGGTTCGCGTTCACGGTTCGCGAACCGAAAATTTTAGGTTCGCGACATCACTAATGCTTATTGAAATTTGCATATGACCGTAAAGATATATATGGAAAAATGTGGTGTTATTTCTATAGTCATGCAGGGTTACAGTCACTAAGGTTTTAGCATCCAGTGAAGCTAAATGAGGAGAGGCAGTGTTATATCTTGGTCTAGCTGACAAGGGGTAAGCTTTTTTTTATCTAAGTACACATGACATTACCTTTCCATATTTTCCATATTAGAATGGAGATGTGACAAGGCGAAAGTAGGAAGAGCAACTTGAGCATGAAGCAATGTAAATCTGAATGGGTGTAGGGCAGCATAAAATCTAACTATGCCCCATAATAGAGCGCTTATGGGAAACTTGTGGTGTATGTTCACCCCTAACAGAATTATTTATGGTAAAGCAAATTATGGTCCTTAAACAGTAAAAACTGCATCTAGCATAATGAAAGTCCTATTAGCTCAATTATTTACAAATATTACAAATTTTTAATTCCAACTGCTATCCACTATGGGACTGTCATTTGGTCTTCCTTTCTCATTCCATCAACGTGTGTAGGGGGCTGGCAGAAAGCTGTGAAAGTCCATATTACTATTCCTGCTGCAATCAGCATGACTAATGGCTCCCTATGGGTCGATTTATTTCTAGCATTACTTTAGGATTTTCAATATGGAGTTTCACAGCTTGTTGTCCACTCTCTCACATGCTCTGAGACATGCTATGAGGGAGCGGTGGAAATATTTAATAATCATTTTGTATCTATCCCTCCAAAAGAGCATACTGCCATATGTACAAGAGGACGATTTTTGCAGCACTTTTGGAGATGTCACATCATGGTACATATATCCATAGGAATGGAGAAATTCTCCAAGAATTCCCCAACATTTTTACCTTTACCTTCATGTAATTTATGAGTCTGGAAATATGTTACAATGATATTGACATGGGCAGACTTGATGGGCTTATTGGTTTCTACCTCCCATCAAGTCTATGTTTCTATGTTACATTAGTGCTGAATGGATTGTGTAATTAAATTCAACTGTCAATGGGATTTACTCTTTTGTAAGATGTATTGGATGCATTTCTTTTTATGGAATATGTTTTGAATATAAGCTGTTTGATTTGACTGGTTTCTTAGCACATTGTCTTAAGTCACTTCTTGGTTCACAGGGGACAATGATTTGTGTAAATGTTTTGTCGAAACACAGGGATATAATCAATGTTTTAAAACTAACAGTGCAATGTGTGTAGCTAGGGGTGGGCAACAATGAACAGTTGGGAAATAATTGTAATTCCACATTATTATTAGTATTTTACTTTTCCTCTGTTCCTATTTGTTTCTATTTGCTGTTTGAGTTTGGGAAGTTGATATTCACATCACATCTCTTTGTAAAAAGTATGCTGTGCCATTTGGGTGGTGTTTAGGGAGACGCGTGCTTGCTAATGGAAAACAATCTGAATAAATATTGGTTAAATGTTTCCTTTTAATGTCAGTAGCTGGCACTTCAGCATATTTTTCCAATATATATTTCTGAGAGATGAAAGGCAAAAGGAACTTGCAACGGAGGCTCCTGAATGATGGGTAGGACTTTAGATATGTAGTTTCTAAGTTTATTTCTTAAAACTCCTAGTTAAAAGTTTTCTTTGCATATGTCTTTGAACTCAGTTAATAGCATCTGCATTATTGAAAATCTTGAGTCCTACTTCCACAAGTCTTATATACTTCCCAATGGGAGGTTGTTAGCTTTACATCTTGCTTCATAGGGTTTTCAAATATAGAGTAGTATTTTCAATTAGTCTGTATTTTCCCCCACATGTGTTAACTTTTATGTTTTAAAGTGCAATATGCTCCAGAATGATAATATCAACTGCTGTACTTTAGGTAAAATATACACTTTCAATGTGTAAAATAAAAATAAAAAATGCATACAATATATATATATATATATATATATATATATATATATATATATATATATATATATATATATAGATGTTTTTTAAGAGAAGTGCAAGATATAACATAACATGTCTGTTTCTGATATATCATGACAGTTTATGTTGTATAAGTATTGTATAAAGGGTAAAGCTTATTAAGGCTAGTCTTATAAGGTGTTGTAAAGATTTTGGAGATTTCTCCAGTTCACATGGATCCTCTTTTTCCAGTTGGAGAAGTATTGGTGAGGTTTCTCCATGTCTAAACTAAAACTCAGTAGGATATCACAGGGGCTAAAGAGATCTCTATGACTTCTCACCTTAGTTTGCCATATATGTATATGTAATAATAATAATTTAAATTATTTTAGCCCTTAAAGGGACTGAATGAACACTTTCAGGTAGGCATAATCATTTATAAGAGAACAAACAATTTACTCACAATTTTTTATTTGGAAAAAAGTAATATTGGGGCACTGTTTTAAACAACCTATAATATCTTAATAATTAAACCCCGCTGAATCTGTATTAAGAGAACAACCTATTAATACCTATCCAAACACTGACCTCCCCAGGTTGACAGTGCCATCCAGGTGCCCTGCTATGCCTTTTTTTCAGAAAAAAAAATATGAAGGGAATAACAAGAACATTTTTGCCTATAGATCTTTGAGCATGGGTTGGATGAGTTCGTCCATAGCTGGGGCTATCATCATCTAAAGCGTTCAAGAGCGAGATATATACAGTGTTCCATAGGCACCAATTGTAAAGATGGTTTGTCAGCAACCTGGCAGCAGCAATCTGAACTGACTGCAAGTGGCACAGCTCTGTTTCTAGTATCCCTGTACAAAGGCAATTGCAGTAGTTAGTAGTTAGTAGTAGTTGGACATAAAAGTGCAGACAAAGAAGTGATTCAGCAGAGTTGTCAATGGTTTATGCTCAATCCATGACAGTTGTAAGATGGATCCAGACACACACAGGACATAAGTAAAGGCAAACAAAATGCATACAGTATGAGATTTAGTCGTTCAATTGTGTCCAAATCTCTGTGACCCTTTGGAGAGCAACACGCCAGGCAAGTCTGACAGCCACTGCTCCTCTGAGCTCCACACCACAATTCAAAGGCATCAATTCTATGGTGCTCAGTCTTTATGTTATTACTGAGAATACCATAGTTCAAAATATGCAGACCTTTGTTAATAGTGTAACATCTTTACTATTAATAGCTTTTCCAGACTTGCCATAGCTTTCCTCCCCAGAAGCAAACATCTTTTAATTTTATTTTTGCAGTCACCAACTGTAGAGATTTTTGAACTCAGGAATATAAAATCTGTCACTGCCTCCTCCTCTTCCCCAGCCATTTGCCAGGAACTAACATTGCTGTTTGACATGATCTTTGTCTTTTTTACTTTGAAGGCCAGCTTTTCTTTCACCCTCATCAATTAGTTCCTCATCACTTTCAGACATCAGAGTAGATTTATCTGCATATCTGAGGTTGTTGATACTGATTCCAAAGTAATTCTTCCAGACTGGCCTTACACATGATGTATTCTGTGGATAAGTTAATAAATAAGGTAATAGTATACTATCTTGTTGCACTTCTTTCCTGATCTTGAGCCATTTGTTTGTTTTATGTTCAGTTCTGACTGTGTCTTTTTGGTCCACATGCAAATTACTCAAAAGGGGATGAGATCATCTGGTATCCCCATCTCTTTAGAGACTTTGTTGTGATCCACATAGTCTAAGGCTGGAATACACAGAGTTAAATGTTTTTTTCCCCCTTTTGCTTTCTCTGTTATCCAGCAGATATTGGCAATGTGATCTCTTGTGCCTTTGCCTCTGCAAAAGCTTGCACATCCGGTAGTTCTCATTTCATATATTGTTGGATTCAAGCTTGCAGGAACTTTAGCATTATCTTGCTGGCATGTAAAATGAGTGCAATTGTTCGATCATTGGAGTACTCTTTCACGTCTTTTTTTCTGGTATTGGATGTAGACTGAACATTTTCCAGTCTGCTAGCATCAACCTACTGATCATTGTTGATTTTTCCAAATGTGTTGGCATAATGCAAGCAATACATTCACAGCATCATCTTGTAGGATTCTGAACAGTTCTACTGAGCCTTTTTATCAGCAAGTTTTCCTAGGGCCTATCTCACATCATTGTCCATGGCTATCTCTAGCTCATTGGACAAACTATTGATGTTATCAATGCTGTTAAGATCCTTCCTGTACAGGTGTATTCCTGTCACCTCTTCTTTATCTGATCTGCTTCTGTTAAGTCGCTGCCATTTGTGTCTTTTATCACACCCACTTTGGCATGAAAGGATCCCTTGAAATACCCAATTTATTTTTAAAGGATGTCTTGACTTTCCCAGTATGTTATCTTCTTCTGTCACTTTACATCACTCATTGTAGAGGGTCTCCTTGTTTTTTCTTGCTACCCTTTAGAATTCTGCATTTAGTTGGACTGTCTTTAATATATTTTTCTTTCCTTCTTGCCTGGGCTTCTTTCAAAGCCAGACAGCCATTTTGCCTTCTTATTTTTCTTTGTTGCTGTTTTCTGGATAATGTCACAACAATTCTTCTGTGGGATTCTGGTGTGGGATAACTAGCTCCCTTCGTTTGCCTTGGACTAGTTCACTAATTTGCCTTGGTTTATATTTACAATGCAATTAACAGCCACATGACTACTATGTAATTTAAGCATTATCCTGTGGACCATTTGATTGTTGCTGATTTATTCTTCAATAAAAGTTTAAATATAAGAGAACTAAGATGAATACTAAGGAAAATTGTGCGCATCCTTTACCGTCAGTATGAATATAATTGCACATACCATCTATAATTAATTTATTAGTTTTTTATAGCATTTAAGTAATGAATGAATTTAGGCCTCAAAATAAAATAATTTAAACAAAATTATTGTAAAGCATTTAAAAAACAAATAATTGTCTAATTGTTTCCTTATATCATTTCTTTTTAACAGAAAATGCATTGGGAAATATATCCAATGTTTTCATGAATCGGTTTTAACTGCCTCACAACTATTGTAACATTCAATTTTTCTTTTCTATTTACCCAAATGTGAATACAATTAATGGTTTGTATACCCGCAGTCAATCAGCTTTATCTGCAAGCCTTAATATAAAATTCTACAAAATGGGTTTTACACATAAAGAGTTTGGTTGTGCTTATTTGTAGTAATTCAAGAAAACAGCAAGACATTGCATCTCTCAGTAAGTTACCGAGCTTCACAATGCAAGTATATCCAGAGATCTGTAAACATTCCCCACACTGTCACAGAGCACTATCATTCATTCCAGGATTAATCATGCTGCTGTCTCCTGCATTAAATTAATGATATCATGTGTTGAAAGGCTCCATTCTTCCTTGTCTAAAAGATTAAAGCACAGACCAAACCCAACACCTTCCATTATGAACAAATGCAAATATCACATATTTATGTAACAGCATAATAAGTAAATGTATAACATTGTTTTGTATGGACAGTGTACTCTCATGTTTTGCCTATTTTATACTGCAATAAAATATATTCAGATTTGTTTTCACCTTATAATTAAGTCAATCTGTAAAATATATCCCTTGTGCTGCTGGCAAATACAGAACAATTCAAATACAGCACACATTATTGCATTGCCTTACATTCAGCAGTTTGTGAAATAATACATTACACACCCAATCGAAATTCTCAGCAATGCTGTCAGAATTGATAACACTTGCAAGATAACAAATAAGGAAGTGAAAACATTGTTGTACATCAGTATACGCAGGACTGGTGTTCCTCAAGCCACTGAGACCATGATTTAGGGTGATTCGGCAGCAGGTTAAATGGAGGATACCCACAATCATACTGCACCCCTCTTTCTCTTCCATGTTTATCTCTTTTTCATTTTCACTCTCAACCTATTGTTCCATTTTGCCCTCTTGTCCCTACATTATATTTCCCCTCTCCTCTACTTTCCTTTCCACACACTCTTTATTAATTTCTCTTTACTCTCTCCTTTTTTACCTTGTATCCCAATTCTCTATCTTCTACCATTTTCATTGCTTTCTTTTTCCCTTATCCAATTCTTGCCTAATACCTCCTAATCTCTTATGTATGGATGATTCTGATACTGATCTTTGGCAGCTGAGCATTCAAAGGAAAACTGTGATTAAAATGTTGAAATAGCCGCTTTTGAAAAACTACACGTGAAAATAAACAAAAAGTTTTTTAGAATGTAAAATATTAAATATAGCATCAACCTTATTACTTTTATTCACAGGTATGCTGCTATGGATTCTACCATTTTAGTTTCCATTGATCATTAGGTGGGAACTTTATTAGGCGTGAAGAGACTTTGAAAACACAGAAAGTTTGTATCTGCATGATAGGAAGGTATCTTATACAACTATCGCTGCTCTCATTAGCTGGAATAGTAAGATCATTATAGGGAAATACCCCATTGAGCAGCTGCCTGAAGAAGTAGGCTTAGTAACAAACATGAAAGCCTGCTGTAAAAAATAACTGCATAAAAAAGTGAAAAATGTAATGGCTGTGATTATTATTTTTTCACTTTTTAACAACATTTTGCATAGTATCAAGTTTTGTAATTCAAAAGACCATTCACAAAAAGTGTACCTACAGTGATCCTTTAAATATGACCCTGAGTATAAGGTGAAATAGGCTATTACCAGGGCATAGCAATAGTCCTGGCTATTGCAGACATTTAAAATCCACATACACATAAAATAAACTGATTTCAGTGGAAATGTAATGTTAAATAAGGGAGTTTGAGAGTTGTGCATTTTATGCATAACTTAAATAAAAATGTCCTCTCATTCTCTTAATGAGTTTGCTTCATGTAATTAATCATGAGATAAACACATTAGGAGAGTAAGAGGCCGTTTCACTGCAATAGCTGGGACCTTTTCTATGTCACTTAAGTTAATTTCATTGTAAGACAGACAATACCTTGCCAAAAATATTCTGGCCAATAGCAGCATTACCTTTTTTTGGCTTTAAAAATGTATAAACAAAGGAGATGTTAGAAACAGAGGAACCAATGTGTTTGATTGCTTTGGCACTACATTTAATATAACTAGCTCCTTTTGAAATCCTCTTCACAAAACAGAACTGAGTTGCACATCTCTATAAATGAGTACGACAAAAACGATTTATTTGTTGCTGTTTTTTTAAAACATAAAGTGAAGAACATCTAAAAATAACGTCCAGCAGAAAATACACCGAGCTCAGAAATGGAATGTTTTTTTAGCTTTTCCACAGTAAACATGTATGGAAAAAAATATGTGTCAGAATTTGTGTCAAAAGGCAGAACTTTGTTCGTACAAGTCTCTGAATTACAATAATGTGGTGTTTGGCCAGACAGCATAACAGAACTAAACTGTGACAAGCTTCAAAGCATCATAATTGCTCTTCGACTTTTATTGCTAAGGTTGCTCTTTATCTTTTCATATGCCATGCCACCTTTTGTACGCATAAATGCATGTAAGAGCATTATAATGAGGTAAGTAACCATAACTCTGGTTGACAAGGGAGACACTTGACATTCATTTTTTTTTTACTATGTTAATTTAGCTTTTTCTCCTGGAACAATAAAAAATACAATACACAGCAATTGTTGAGCATATTCCATCCATAATCACCAACTAAGGGCCTTAGAATTAACGTTTTAACTCCAGTTCTAGTAAATCTACCTATATTGGGATAATAATAATGAATATTATGATATGTTCAGAGTATAAAACACTGTTTAATTGACTGAAATAGTTATACAGTACATATTCTGAATGTATGTTTTATTACAAAAGAAAGCTATTTGAGGCATTAAAATAATTATTTCTTCATAATTCTTTTCTAACGTGGCATTTTTTCCATACATGCTAATAAGATGTGTATATTGCATTTGCTCACTTTCCATTGTGATTTACAATCTTAATCCTGACTCTTGCAAACAAACGGAAGGACTATCAATCATCTGTGAAGAGTTCAATAGTCCGATGGAAACATCAACATAAATGCTGTTAACATGCCTTCTGGGTCTAGTTCAAGAAGATGATTGACTGAAAACTGACAATCACTGCAATTAAATAAGATCCTTAGTCTATGTGGATCTTATACCTGGAGAAAACCTTCTGCTCATCTGAAAACAAGTGGAGACTACCAAACAGCAGAATCAAGTATTCATCTCTTGAGTGTTTAAATTGGTATATTTTGGCTGAGAGTGGGGTTGTTAGGGTCACGCAGAATCACCTTCTTTATCATGGACATGTTTTTCTTCCTACATGCCATTCTTATTGGACAGGTTGTGTTATTTATTAATCATTTATTAAATATTTATGTGAAATTATGTTTATTTGAAATTCCATATATATGTGCAAACATAGCAACCTTACAAATGTAATTTGAAAGTTTGAATAAAAGTAGGAAATTGCGCAAAATATTGCATTTATACTAATGACATATACTATTATTAATGTAAGAGCATGAAAACACTGTTAGCACGTACTCCTAAAAGCACGTACTCCTGTAAAAACATGTATCCCATCATAATAAGGTTTAGAAAATCTTAATTATAAAATTCTTAACTTTAGACAGGACCATCAAAATATGTGAGGATAAATTAATTTAACTATTTAAATAAAAGAACATTTTAACATATGTATTAACACTGTTAACATATTCATTAATGACTTAGAAGTAGAACTGGAAATTATTGTCTCCATATTTGTTGATGACACTAAGTTGTGCAAGGTAATTAAACCAGGTAATTATGTACTTTCCCTCCAAAGGGATTTGCATAAATCAGAGAAATGGGTATTTAAATGACAGATGAGATTAATTACAAAAAAAATGTGAAGTTATGCATTTGGGAAGGAAAAATAGCCATACAATTTATAATCTTAATGGAGCAAATATAGGTGTATCAGATATTGAAAGGGATTTGGGAGAACTTGTGGACAACCACCTAGGTAACAGTGCTCAAAGCCAGGCAGCAGCTGCAAAGGCAAATTCAATATTAGCATGTATTAAGAAGGGTATAGAAGCAAGGGAAGCAAATACAATTCTCCCACTATACAAATCTCTAGTACGCCCTCATTTGGAATATGGAGTACAATTTTGGGCACCACTTTATAAAAAGGACATTTTAGAGCTGGAAAAGGTACAGAGGAGAGCAACAAAACTAATAAGGGGAAGGGAGGGGCTAAGTTATGAAGAAAGACTAACCAAATTAAACTCGTTTTCTCTAGAAAAAAAGGTGTCTAAGAGGGGATATGATTACCTTATATAAATATATCCAGGATCAATATAAGGCTTTCACAAGTGAATTGTTTGTGCCAGGAGGTTTTCAGATGACAAGGGGACATCCTTTGAGGTTAGAAGTAAAATGTTTCCACCTTAAAGAAAGGAAATGCTACTTCACAGTGAGGGTGGTTAAACTGTGGAATTCTCTACCAAAGGAGGTGGTGACAGCATCTTTGATAGATAACTTTAAAAAGGGATTGGATATATTTTTAAATAAAAAAAGGCATTTAGAGTTATTCAGGATAATTAAAGAAAGGAAATGGTTATTCACATTAAGGGTGGTTAAACTGTGGAATTCTCTACCAAAGGAGGTGGTGACAGCATCTTTGATAGATAATTTTAAAAAGGGATTGGATATATTTTTAAATAAAAAAAGGCATTTAGAGTTATTTAGGATAATTAAAGAGGGAGGCAACCAATCGCCAGTATCTGGGGTCAGGAAGGAATTTTTTCCCCCTTTTTGATAATTGGAAAAGTTTCAATTGTTATTTTCTTTCAGTTTGCCTTCCTCTGGATCAATTAACAATTAATCTGCATATTGCAGATCAGAGGAGAGCTAAAAAGGTTGAACTTGATGGACCAAAAGTATTTTTCAACCTCAATTACTATGTAACTATGTAACATTAATAGTACATTTTGATGACCAAGTACAAATGCATGTAAAATTATGCATTTTAGGAATCTACCCATAACTGAAATAAAATTTACATAAATGCAAGCAAATAAGTAAAATATTGCTATTTTATACCTGGCAAAACAATATTTTGAATATGCAGCAAAGTATTCAGCACCACTTCTCAAAAAGTATACAAAAAAATATAAAGGCATGAGAGAAAGGTAACACAAGGAAATAGGATAATGTGCTGTTTGTTTACATTCAACAGTGGCTAGGCAAATTAGGTTTTTATTTTCTAGACTAAAGGAATGCTTGTGAATAGATGTAATTATCTTATATACATATATTCAAGGTAAATACAAGGTACTGTCAAAAGCAAATGTGATTCCAAGAAATTTGCAATTAATCCCTTTAGGTTAGTCTCCTAGGACTTTACATTATGTGCATATTTATTAATTAAGGCATATTGGTTTCTTCAATTTGAACTGTTTGCATAGAACATATCCTCTGGGATATCCACAAATTAAATTGGGTTCATAAAGGCTGATGGTACAAGACTGTGCTGTTGATAACAAGTACAATTTGGAATGATTGATTCTGACTTTCAGTAAATACATTTCCAGTATGCCATAACATAAAGATGCTGGGTTAGATTTACTAAAAGGTGATATTTTGAGAAACTTTATAATTTGTTTATAACTGATACAGGGCTTACTTAGCCCCAATATTGTGGTTTACGTGATATGAGTTTGAATCCTGTCTCTATCTTCTCCAACAAAGGAGGATATCCCTAGAGTGCCTCAATTACGGTTCCGTCGACTTGAATGTCTGAGGGGGTCATTGGACTTTAAGTATAATATCCACATTCAAAATGCTCCCATGGTTAAAAAGTGGATGGAATATGGCTGTGCTGTCTTTCTGTGATGGGTGATATGCTGATTCTCAGCTGTACACTGTTTACAGTGGTGTCTTTAAAATCTGGGAGGAGTGCAAAAGAACTCCCGGGTGCAGATAGCATAGATCTTAATGAAGACGCCAGAAATATAAGTGTTTAGCCCTCACCTGGGTTAACCTCAAAGAAATTAGGGATCAAAAGAGCATCCATCAAACTGACGTCTGGTTGGCCTTCTCAATTACAAGTGTGTACAAGTGTGAATGGATATAAACTTTATATATATATAGTAAATTATTAGCTTGATACCAGTCATAGCTTGGGTCATAATTAGTTAACAAGAATCTATTTATTGATATCAATCTTTACTTTATTTCTGCAAATGGTCTTAATAAGCGACCAATCAACTAGCCAGTAGAACAATAATATACAGTGATAGGAATGATAAAAAATATATAAGATGACAAACGCATTCCGCCTCTACTTCTGCAGCTTCCTCAGTGATGTTACGCCTGTTCATCCTCTGTTTCTACTCTGGAGATGGAAGTGATGTTTTAAAATGTAGAGCATTTCCTGGAGTTCATTTCTCAGAATCACCTCAGAGTAAATACAGTGAATCAACACATAAACTGTATCACCATTTCTTTGATGTTAACACAGGTGAGGGCTAAACACATATATTTGTAGTGTCGCGCCCTCATTAAGATCCAGGCTATCTGGGAGATCTTTTGAACTCCCCCATCCTTCTATAGTTACATAATAATTGAGTTTGAAAAAAGATTTTCAGTTCATAAAGTTCAACCTTTTTAGATTTTCTCTGATCCTTGTAATATGTGTATTAATTGTTAATTGATCAAGAGGAATCAAACAGAAACAAAAAACATTGAAACATTGCTACGGAAAAAAATTAAATAAAATTCCTTTCTGACCCAGATGCTAGCAATCCTCCCTAAATCAAATTATTCAAAAATATATTCAACTCCTTTTTAAAGCTATCTATCGAATCTGCTGTCTCAACCTCCTTTGGTAGAGAATTTCACATTTTAACCCTCCTTACTGTGAAGAACCTTTTTTTTATTTAAGGTGGAAACTTTTTTCTTCTAACCTGAAGGGATGTCCTCTGAAAACCTTTTGACAAAAAAAGTAGATTTGACAACTACTTATACTGACCCTGGATGTATTTATATACAGTAATCATATCCCATATTAGGTGCCTTTTTCAAGAGAAAATAAGATTAATTTGATTAGTCTTTCTTCCTAGCTCAGGCCATCCATTCCCCATATTAATTTTGTAGCCCTTCTCTGTACGTCTCCAACTCTAAAATGTCCTTTTTATGAAGCGTTGCCCAAGATTGTACTCCCTATTCCAAATGAGGGCATAATATGAATTTATATAAAGGCAGAATTATATTTGCTTCACTTGCTTATATATCTTAATACATGCTAATATTTTACTTGCTGCCGGAGCCCTCGGCCGCAAAGGAATAGAATAGGCAAATAGCCTGCGGCCGGTCCTTGCGGCCACGCATCTCCTACGGCCGTTAATAGAATGAGGCCCCATGTCTCTAATTTATGTAAATCCCTTTGGAGGGTAAGTACAACATTTTCTGATTTAATTACCTTGCACAACTTAGTGTCATCAGCAGAATGGAGACAATACTTTGCAGTCCTACTTCTAAGTCATTAATAAATATGTTTAAAAGTAAAAGACTAAATACTGAACCTCGAGGAACCCCACTTAACACATTAGTCCAATGTGAGTATGTTCCATTTACAACAATCATTTGCTTCTTGTCAGTTTGCACAATAGTCTTCCATGTGGCACTGTATCAAAAGCCTTTGCAAAATCCAAAAAGTCTACATCCACTGAGTTACATTGATCCAAGATCCTACTTACCTCCTCATAGAAACAAAATAAATTGGTTTGCATTGACCTGTTGACTCTTACTTCTTATCTTCTTCAAATAAATATATTGCTGTCCCTTATTAACCAATGTAAATGCTTCACTAATACAGAAGTGAGGCTTGCAGGTCTACAGTTCCCTTTTTTTGCTCCCTTCGCATCTGCTTTTCTCCAGTGATCTGGTAGCGACCCTTGAAAAATAATGGTTTGGCTACAGAAGTCAGTTCCTTGAGTACCATTGAATCAGTTGCAAAGCTAGTGAAAAGAGGGCCCTGGAGCAACAAAAAAAAAGATGTTGGGCTTTCCTCATTATATATTATTGCGCTTATATATAATATATATCACTTATTATAATTGTCCAACTACGATTCGTCGTCACGCTGTTTGCGTAGTACGTACGACCTATGCGAGGCTCGCCGTTAAACCATAGCACTAAGGCAATGAGCGCCAAATGTGCTCATTGCTGCGGTGAGCCGTTAAACCGTAGCACTTAGGCAATGAGAGGCAATGAGCGCCGAAAGGCGCTCATTGCTGGCGAGCCTGGCGTAGCGAGGCGAACCGTTAAACACGTCACACGCACGACTTAGAAAAAAAACACCTCGGAACCAACCTTAACGTAACAAACACCCACACGCACTAAAAATACGACCATAACGGCCGAACCGCGCGCACCTAAAAACAGTCAAAACACACCAAATACTCACAAAACTGCATAAAAAGCTTACCCATAGCAAGGGGGGGGGGGCACCCAGGACCTCTGAAAGTAAACTTACACCTCCATTTAGGTCCAAATTCCCGAGTTCAGACACACGAAAATCCCCTAAGCGAGAGAAAAAATGGCCGCCGAAAAAAACGAAAACGAGGCTCACAGCCCAGCCACGTACAACTTACCCAAGAAGGGATCCGAGATAAGCTCGGAAACCTGCATTAACCCCACGGGATCCGAGATAAGCTCGGAGACCTGCATTAACCCCACATTAACCATCGCAGTGGGGGGCCCGGTTGCACACGATCGGGGACCCCAGATGTAATGAAAATTCTAAATTCCCGCGTTACAGGTCCTTAAAGGACCCGTTATAAAAGAAAACAAATATACACTATCACCCTGTCAATCATGGGGTTCAATACAGACCCCCATAAACCCCTCATTAACCCTGTCACTCATGGGGGTCAATATAGACCCCCATAAGCCCTTCATTAACCCTGTCACTCACGGGGGTCAATACTGACCCCCATAAGCCCTTCATTAAGCCTGTCACTCATGGGGGTCAATACAGACCCCCATAAGCACTTAATTAACCCCCTCACTCATGGGGGTCCATACAGACCCTCATAAGCCTCTATTTAACCCCATCAGTCCAATAAGGATATATTAAGACCATTATGGGCCTGTTACAACACTACATTAAGCACATAAGTGCCATGATGGTCCTCAAGGACCATCATGACACTAAGTATAAACACTACACTGCACTATACCCCCCCAATAAAACATTAAATATCAATTAAACAGCCTCTACACTAACCTATTAACACCAAACTCTCTATCTACCTCCTAATAACCCCCACCACTCTAAGTACAGAAAATAAAAAAGCCTAAAGTCACACAAAAATCTACATTACATAAAATAAAAAACCTAACTCACAAAAAAAAATCTACATTACAGAAACTAAAAAAACCTAAGTCACAAAAAATAAAAAAAGGAACATTACAACCCCCCCCTCACTACAGAAAAAAAAAAAACAATTACACACCTGAAAAGGAAATACATATAATACATACAATACAAATACATACAATACAATACAAATACAATACAATACAATACAAATACAATACAATACAATTAAATACAATTTAATACAATACAATTAAATACAATACAATACACCCCTATCTAACATACATCACACAATCTATCTAAATATATACCATAATCTAATATCCATCCTATCTATATAACATACATCCCCAATCTATCTAAATAAATACCACCATTTAATATACAATACATTCTATGCTATCTATATAAAACACATACCCCTAGCTAACATACAGTAAATGCTATCTATATATATAAAATAACCTAATTCTAAGCTAAAAAAAAATAATTAAGACCACTTACCTTTGCAGATGTCCATTCAGATCAGCCACCTACGGAAAAAAAAAAAAAAGTTAGTTCAACACGTTTACAGTACATAAAGAAACATTCTATACATTCTAAATATTATACTCACCTTTCCGGCATGTCCCGTCCTGATTCTTTTACCCTTCTTCGGAGCGGCACCTGTTAAAAAAAACATAACATTAATACACATACATAAAAACAAAATAAACATAATCTACATTGTACTTACCTCCCCGCGATGTCTCCGGCCTCCTCCGGATCCAATTCTGCCCCGCCCTGTATATAAAATAAAAAAAAATACTTACATCCGCACTCACGGACATCCCCGACGCTAATGAGGCCCACAGAGACTTTTCCGGAAGAAAATAGGCAATGGCGCCTTCTGATCACAAGGCGCAGATGCCTTCAGCCAATCACAATGGAATACACCCCCAGAGGGTGGTTGGTTGGAGCATCTGCGCATTCTGATTGGTTGCACTGACAATAGCCAATCACAATGGAATACACTGATTACAATGGAATACACTGGAGTACTGATTGGTGAAGGATTTGCGCATTCTCATTGGCTATTGTTAATATCAATCAATATTACAGCCAATGGGATGGCGCAGATATCTTCACCAATCAGTACGTGGGGGTATATTCCATTGTGATTGGCTGATGGCAATAAAGCCTTAGGATTGGTTCAAATAAAGATTTTGGGGTGTATCCTTTTTCATTGGTTCACAATTGGCGTCTTCTCATTGGCTGAATTTGATAGACAGCCTTTTCAGCCAATCAAAAGCCGCCATTGCCAATTTTATTCTGGAACACTCCGTAGGAAGCTCATTAGCGTCAGAGACATCCGCCAGGGCGGATATGTGTCATTTTTTTTTTTAACACACGGATGCTTCTGGAGCAGAACACCAGGAGGCCGGAGACATCGCGGGGAGGTAAGTACAATGTAGATTGTGTTTATTTCACTTTGTTTTAGGTTTATGTATGTGTGCTAATGTAATGGTTTTTTTTTAACAGGAGCAGTGCCGCAGAGGCAAACATGGAGGAGGATGTGACATGCTGGGACGGGACATGCTGGGACTGGACATGTTGCAAAGGTGAGTATAATATTTAGAATATTAAGAATGTTTAGTTATTTCATGTAAATGTGTTGTAGTAATTTTTTAAAATCTTTTTTACCTTAGGTTGGTGATCTGAAGAAACATCTCAAAGGTAAGTGGTCTTAATTATTTGATTGTAGCTTAAAATTAGGGTTGCTATATATAGATAGCATGTATTGTATATTAGATGGATAGGGGGATGTATAGTACATAGATAGTATTTATTGTATATTAGATAGATAGGGGGATGTATATTAGATAGTATTGTATATTATATAGTGGGATGTATATTACATTACATAGTGGGATGTATATTATATAGTGGGATGTATATTACATAGGGGGGTGTATATTACATAGGGGGATGTATATTAGATAGGAGGATGTATATTAGATAGGGGTGTATTGTATTGTATTTAATTGTATTGTATTTAATTGTATTGTATGTATTATATGTATTTCCTTTTCAGGTGTGTATTTTTTTTTTTTAAATGTAGTGTGGGGGGGGGGGGTTGTAATGTATTTTTTTATTTTCTGTAATGGTCCTTTTTTTTTTTTTTTGCAACTTAGGTTTTTTTTTGTTCTGTAATGTCCGATTTTTATTTTTGGTGGTTGCGTTGTAACAGGCCCATAATGGTCATAATATACCCTTATGGGACTGATAGAGTTAAATAGAGGCTTATAAGGGTCTGGATAGACCGCCATAAGTGACCGGGTTAAAATGGTGTAGTGCTTACACTTTGGGTCATGAGGGTCCTGGATGACGCTCATGGCACTTATAGTGTTATTACATGCGTTTATTAGTGTGTTAGAGGGGTCTATATAGTTGAGGCACACAGTACACTCACATTGTGTGACAAACAGCATTTTAACACTTTCTTTTATTGACCGTCATTTTTTGACGGGCAAGTCGCTAGTAATATATAAATAGAATATACTGTAGACACTCAGTTAACCAAAACTCAAGCAATCAGATCTCTCAAGCAAACAGATTTTTTACAGGGCTCAACAAGTGCCATAGCCCAGTTGTCATACCATTATATGCTTACAGGCACCTAGATTTCATCTACTTTATGTCTCTTTATGTTACCTGAAAGCAGAAAGGCATGAGTGACTGAACCTGGGCAGTGCTGGCGTTACATTACCCGGGTTCAGCACAGCACCCTCCAGCCAAATGTACCTGTGTGTAAGTGAGGAGTGAAAGCTTCTGCTGCTAGAACAGCCCTCACTGACAAATATACTTAACTAAGCATCCCATGTGCAGCTAATCTAGGCCTCTTTTAATAGTAACTCTCAAGCAACCATATACTACATTTGTCCTGCTTCTACCAATCCCCATGGGTGCCGGATAACTTAGAGTCTACTGTATATATATATATATATATATATATATATATATTTATATATATATATATATATATATATATATATATATATATATAGTAAATAAATAGTACATTTGTGTTCACATTTGAATGCCTAAAACAAGTAAAAAAAATGCTCTTGCAATCCATTACAATTTGAAACATGGCTTCCCTTGAGCATATGCCTGCTGTATCTAACAGCTTTGAGCAAAGCTAGGGTTGGATTATACACAAGCCAGGAATCCCACCCACATACAGCCGTTTACAGGTTACTGCCTATCAGCAGAGTGGGGCCTTATATATATATGCACACATAAATATATATATATATATATATATATATAAAATATGTCATGGGGTAGTGCACATAGGGGGGAGACAATGAAAAAAGCTAGTGGTAGGGGGGAAGCAGCGGGTGGCACTTTCCCAACCCATTTCTTCTGCCCTCCATAAGCCCACAAATCCCTGTCTTGAATTTCTTGGGCCCCCTGCCCTCCTTATGCTCCCCCCTCCCTCCTGCTATGATCTGCCCTGGCCCACCTCCCCAGCCTGGCCTTCTCCTCCACTACCCCCTAGCTCCCTGCATCCCTCTCTGTGTTCAGAGCTGTATTAGGTCCTGAGCTCTGGAGCTGTATCAGGGTCAGTGAGACAGGAGAGCGGGGTGCAGCCTCCCATTTTCCGCACAGGAAGTGCAAGTGGTGTGTTGGGCCTGGCCCCCCTTAAGCTGCGTGGGCCCTGGTGCAACCTACCACTTGCACCACTGATATCTCCGCCACTGCATTAGATGTATTCCATCAGGACCTGGTGCTTTATTAACAGTTATTCTTTGCAACCTCTTTTGATTGGATTTCTTCCAGTGTTAACCACTTATTTCGTGCAGGTAGTGCAGGTTATGTTACAGTGTCCCAACCACTGTTCCTCTCTTGTGTATACAGAAGAAAATAACTTATTTAGCTCATCTGTCTTTTCCCGGTTACTATTTAACAGTCAGCCTGTTTTACATTAAAATGTTCCTATAGCTTCCTTCCTGACCTTCTTCCCATTAATATAGTTAACAATATATGGTCAGTCTCCTTTGCAATTAACATTACATTTTTTATCTTAGCCAGTCTAATAACTCTTTTTCAAGCCTTGTTGATTTCTTGTACTCACGTAAAGCTGCCTATGTCCATCTTTCTTTTATGAATTAAATATCTGCTTTTTACTCCATATCTTGATCTTTAAATCATTGTTAAGCCACATGGGTTGTGATTTACTCATTTTACTTGATTTGATTTTTGTTTATTTATTTTCAGTATTTTTACCTGTCAGTTCTTTGTTCCAGTCTATAAGTTGTATTGTTGCTCTTTTAAAATTAAGAGTTTTTGTTGTCCCCTTACTACTTTGTCTTGTGAACTCAATCTCAAATGAGACTGTGTTGTGATCACTGTCTCCCAAAGGTTGCCCTATTTCAACATTTGATATCATATCAGTACAAGTAACTTGCCTACCATAAACGACAGTATCATGCTCTCTATATGCCCTCTCTCTGTGCTCTCTCTCTGTGCTCTCTGTCTCTCTCTGTATCCTCTCTGTCTGCTCTTGGTGCCCTCTCTATGTGCCCTCTGTCTCTCTCTGTGCTCTCTCTCTCTGTACCCACTTTCTCTCTATGTGCCCTTTATCTCTGCACTCTTTCTCTGCCCTCTGTTTCTATGTCTCTCCTATCTCTCTCTCTCTGTGTCCTGTATCTGTGCCATCTGTCTCTGTGCCCTCTGTGTGTGTCTCTCTCCCTCTCTCTCGATCTTTCTGCTACACCTCTATCTATGTATGCATATTTTTTTAAACTGTCTTTCACATTTACCTTCAGCTTCCATTTTGAATTTTTATATGTAGTTTATAACATAAAACACAATCTTTATACTCCTAAACAGCTTCTGTCCCTCTGTCAGGAAAAACTATGCATTACAAATTGACAATCGTTTAAAAAAAAGAGCATGTTTTAACACTACAATTGCACAAGCGCAACTTCAAACTGCTCTTTCCAAGACAAATGCACGAATACTTTGCAACTGGGAATGCGCGGCTTAGTCGTGAAGGCACAGTGGCTACTTATTCCCTCATGCACATTCCGGACTTCATTAGTCCCAAACCTGCACTTTCACAACACGTTTACAATGCGGATGCGCCAAAACATCACAACTGTGCATGCACGACTGCATTCACAACTTCATCAGTGAAAAAATGTCAAAACGGTCAAAATGTTTACAACACCGCATTCACTCAATCTAGCAAATTTGTAGATGTTGGCCAACTCAGACCTGGACTGCCTCCTCCTCATGTTCCCCTTGTAACTGTAACCCGGCTAACTCCCTCGACATCCTTGCTAGCCCCAAATCCCCCCTCCATGCTAGAACCAGAGAGCATAATTTCCCTTTCCAGTGTTGCAAAATCTCCCCTCAAGTTCTCCAATTTTAGCTTCAAGAGGGGCAACATGCTCACACCTGTCACAGAGGTATGGACCTTGCATCAGCTGCTCCAGCAGTGCATACATGTGGATGGATGTACACTGAGGGCCTCATTCTATTATCGGCCGTAAATCGGCCGTAAGGCTGCGATTCCTTTGCGGGGGTTCTGTTAACTCGCAATTCAATTATACGGCCCCGCAAGGATCTCCTCTTACGGCCGGCCGTAAATCTTGGAACCGGGCGTAAGCTCAGAAATCTACAAAGTCAAAAATAAATTCAAGCCTGCACTGTACAGCTCTGTAAATGCTAGGGATCATATTGGGGGACATGAGGATTAAAAGTAACCCACTCTCAAGCTTGCACATCAGCCCAAACCCGAGTTTAAATTAACTGTTTATTTTCCGGCTGCGGCGTGGGCGGGTCTGAGGTGCTCCAAGCTCTATGGACTTTTTACATATATATTTGACATATATTAAACAAAAAATATTTTACGGATTTGAGTATAGGGGAATGTTGTGCTATTTTTTCTAACACCTAAAATCACTTTATAGTCTTCTCAAAGTGCAGGATGGCTTTATTTGAGCTATTTTATGTGCTTAATTGGTGCTAGCAGGACCTCTTTCCTGCAAGTAAGCTGCGGCTCGGTTTTAGCCTTGCAGAGAGGGTTCCCGGAGCAATTGAATTGCAAATAGGAATTTCTTACGGCCGATTTCCTTGCGGACGATTTAGATCAAAGGATTTCCTCCGGCGCGAGCGGCCGCAAGAGATAGCAAGGCACCGGCCGCAAGCCTGCCGGAATCCCCGGCCGGAGGGGAATAAAATAGCAGAATAGCTTGCGGCCGGTCCTTGCGGCCCCGCAACGGCTGCGGCCGCTAATAGAATGAGGCCCTGAGTGAGGTTGCCACTTGACTGACCCACGATTACTAATTACCAAACACAGTGAGAAAACACATCAATATATTTTAATATATTTTAATACTTTATACTACAGGACATATATTCTAAGATCTGACATCTCCAAGATTTCTGTGCTGTCATTTAATTTTTATTTATATTTAAATAACCCTTGTGGTCTGCCTAAAAGTTATAAGTTAGACATGAACTTTTTCCTTGCTGTGTTTCTACCATGCAGAGGAGAATTGCCTGTCATTTTGATTATGGCTTGCGCTTAGGGGCCAGTGCAGTTTCATATGCTGCAGATGATTTCTTTCCTGTAATGGCACAGGCGAGCCAAAACTCAATAGACTGCATTCTATGTGGGAACCATCCTACAGGATAGGCTCAGCAAGAGTGTGCTTTATTTCATATGGTTAATTATATGATGTGAGGTTTTCATCACACCCCGTCACCCAGAATATATTTGTGTACACACCTTTTGATTTCTGCTATTCTCCTTTTCTGTAGATTTATGTGTTAGTGGTGAATAATATACATTCAAAATATTGTTTAGGAATTATTCAGACCTACTGTACTAAACTAGATTAACACAGGAGCTATATGCTTCAGTTGAGGCATTAAATTAAAATAATTATTATTACAACCATTGTTAACTCTTCTTGAAATACAGCTGGGCTGAAAATAAATATATTGAATTTACAAAAATCCAAAAGATTCTCTTCACACAGAGGACGTGCGGGGTGGATATAGAAAATTGGAATATTATGCATTGGTAAAAAAGGACTTTTCATCTTTGTAGCTAATGGACTGAACAAAAAATGAACAATTTGTTTCATATCATGAGTCACTAACACTTTAGCTGACAAGATTCCTATTTTCCAGTCTTGTTTCTTATTCAACTTCTTGTTTAGTAGCGCAGTGGTGTAATTATTGGATCGTGGCACTTATATTTTAGCAACAAGGTTGACTGGAGCACACAAGAATAAAGATAACGTTGCTAATATTCTGTCACAGGAGAAGGAATGGGATGTATTCAGCAACCAGTCTCAATCCTGCTATTACATTTAATATCTGGAAGTTCTAACTATTTTACTCAGTAAGCTGGAATAGAGTAATTGGTCATCTTGATGTAAAGAATCTCATACCAATCTATCCAATTAAACCACTAAGGCTTAAAGGTAGTTCTGCTTCACCGGGGATAAAACTACAAAATTAGATGTGTTATCAAAAGAAAAAAAAAAATTCATAATGTTTGGGTAATTTTATTAAATTACATTTTTTTTCTATATACATAGACTTTCACTGAAGAAGTGTACCTCATTTGATAAATTGACCTCATGCAACAGTAAATTATACTTTGCAACCCCTTTTATCTAATTTGATAAATACATATCTTATGTATATAATCTTTTTGGAATATGTGACCATATCATGAGTGTCTGAACTGCATGGACATGTTGTAGTGTAATGATCTGGTTGACTTGCACAATTTATTTTATTTTTGAAAATGTCTAACCTTCCTCTTGCTTCACATACAGATGCAATGATACTTATTGTAAAGCATTAACCAGATATAATCCAAATGTGCAGTTAAAGGCATATTCAATTGAGGTGGGTTATGAATGCATCTTGTAGAGAAGCATTATAACCCACCTAGCAAAAATGTTTGCATGAAAAAAAGCAAATTCACTGTGGCTGGGGGAGATTACGGGGCAATTCACTAGGGATGGGGGAGGTCATGGGGAAATTCACTGGGGCTGAGGGAGGTCACAGGGAAATTCACTGGAGCTGGGGACGTCACAGGGGCAATTCACTGGGGCTGGGGAAGGTGATAGGGCAATTCAATGGGGCTGTGGGAGGTCACAGGGCTAGGGACTTCATGGGGCAATTCACTGGGGCTGGGGTAAGGTGCTGGGGCAATTCAATGGGACTGCGGGAGGTCACGGGCAATTCACTGTGGCTGGGGGAGATAACAGGGCAAGTCACTGGGGATGAGGGAGGTCACAGGGCAAATCACTGGGGCTGGGGAGGTGATGGGGAAATTCACTGGGGCTGGGAGAGGTCATGGGGCAATTCCATGGGGCTGGGGGAGGTCACAGCGGCAATTCACTGGGGCTGAGGAGGTGATGGGGCAATTCACTGGGGCTGGGGGAGGTCAGGGGGCAATCAACTGGGGCTGAGGGAGGTCATGGGGCAATTCACTGGGGCTGGTGGAAGTTTCACATTGGATGTTATGTAGATAAATCAATCAGGGAATGACGGGACACAGACCTCGTTCTGGTTATTACAGAAATCTAAAGGAAAGATGCAGAGGAGAAAGATACAATGTATTATGTATGCTAATTTTCACTAGGATTTTCAGGGGGTGTCAACATTCATAGAAAAACAAATGCAAAGATTCAGCAAACTTGAGGGTAATGTTTATTTTAGTATTTTTTCATACACTACTAGTTCTCCTCTATCAGATGCATTCATAACCCACCTCACTTGAATGTACCTTTAACTAAATCCAGTGCAAGTCAATGAAAACTGTGAGATATCATGTCATAATATTATACAGTAAGTATAACTACACATGTATGTAGGCTGGAGGTGATTTTTTATAGTTTCTTTGTACTTTCTTTAATATTTGTTTTATTTTGTGTAATTTTTATTTTACTATATTTAATTATTTTTTTAAATATGGGTAAGGTAAGGGACCACAAGGGTCTTTGTGGTACCTCATGAGGGATAGCATCCTCATGATCCATAAAACTATCGTTATGATATTAATTAGAATGCCATGTGGGACCATTGGGCCCCTCATTGTAGGGTATTAGGTTTAGGTATCATGGGGGTGCATAAGGACCCCATGGTTATTGCCTAGTATACCATGGGCATCCAAAAGGATCACTATAGTTATAGTATACCATGGTGGTCCACAGTGACCCCTATGGTATAGGAGTTAATTTAAGGTGCCATGGGCGTACATGAGGACACTTATGGTTATAGAATAATACACTATGGGGGTCGGTCTTTAAGGACCCATATGCTTCTGTTTTATAGAGATTAATGTTAGATACCATGGCGGGCAAAAAAGGACGCCCATGGTACAGGAGTTAATTGTAGAAGCCATAAGGGTCCATAAAGACTTACTGGTTATATTTAAATTACCTTGGCTCAAGTGTGTTGATGGGGGTATCCCAGGGCTACACAGACTCATAGGAGTCAGAGGCAGAGGGGCTATAAACCACCTGCATTTTTCATCTAACCTCTTCCCTGCTAGTGGGCAGAGGACTAGTGTAGTATGTAGGTACCATTCCATAGCGTTGCTATGGAGACTGCTGAGATTCAGATTTAGAGTCTCATATGGGTATACTTATAGTCAGACTGCTAGCATATGTTAGAGCAAGAGGGCTACAGACAAAATCCTCTGGATGTCAGAAATGTTATTGGATTCCTTTTTGTGGTAGCCATGGAATAGCAAATTTTGCTTTTAAAATGTGAGTTCTTTTAGGAGCCATATAAAAAAAACTATAGTTGTCTCATACACACCCTTTATGAATGTATACGTTTCTCTGTTTTACCCTGTGACCTAATTATAAACCATTATTAAAAATATTGGAGACATTTTAACTCACAACTCTCCGTACCAGAGGCAGTTGCTTTATTCTAAATCAATGTGAGTTCCCAAGCTCTCTCCTGCAGTGCAATATAGGAAACATCAAGAGAAGACACTTCCCTTTGTATGTTTAATGAAAGTTCTGTGTCCCTATGTTGTCTATGATTGTAGTTTATTGTATATTCTACACTTTGACCAAAATTGCATACATGAGTTTGTTGTATACCTAGAATATTATCAATATCATCATGTGAACATTGCCTATTAAACCGGGGAATGTAAAAATGTAATATCTTGTATGTGTGGAGAAGAACAATTGATTTTACTTGGTTTACATAGATAACAACATTTCTATTTCCATTTACAGTGAAATCATCAATGTGAGAGTGGAAGGAACACTCTTGATAATAAACTCATTTATTGATCTTTGAAAATGTTGTTTTCTACTTGTAAAAATAATATGTATTTCTTTCATTTATTCTCTTCATTATATGTAAGCTTTTGTGCTTTCCTAATATTCATTGCTGTACTATGACATGAACATGGGGCTGGATGTAAAAAAAGCCTGACATTTTGGAGAGTGAAGTGACTGCAACATCTCTCACTGCAGAGAACTTTGCTGTACTGTATGCTTTAAGAATTCCTTATTATAAGAAAAGGGTAGCAAGCCACTCAAGTACTTTGCTAAAGAGATGCTATATATATAAGCATGTTGCCTCAATGAAAAATAATACAATCTTCTGTACGCATTTTCATGTAAAATATAGTAAAAATAATAACTTTTATTTATACGTGTTACAGTTGCTAGAAAACTATTTTAATAAAAAAGCTGCATCTTAAGCTTCTTAAATTGAAACATATATTAAGAAAGTCCAATCTTCTTTATAATATTTTTTCCCGGCAGATAACTCCAACATATTGAACATATTATTATTACTTTATTTCATTATAGTACATAGTGAACATTATCATTAATTGTTATTGATCATTGGGGAATCGGGCTTGACTGTATGAGGTGGTAAGCTGTTTAACTAGGGACTCTGCAACACAACCCTTCTGTGTTGGTGAAGTGGGGTGGCAAGACAAAGAATTCATTGGTTAAAATATTCACAGATACATGGCAAGGTTCGCATCTCTACAAGTTTATTTGGAAAAACAAGCATCACTACACAATTGCTACCACATTTTAACACTTATTACATCTGGTCCATTGGTTTGCAATGTACAATATTTGTACTAAACTGACCTTTTGAATTGAGAGTCTAATATTTAAAATGTTATATGTGAAAATATATTTATTTCTTTTTCCACAGTAAATTACGGTAATTGCGTAACATTATGCCATGTTTACCTCTCTTCTCACCCAGCTGACATTTGCAATTTCAGTCTCTTAATATTTTAATAACCTCATTACTAGACCCCTCCTTCTAAAGTTTGAAAGTGACCTTTCCCTGGCTTGACCAGGAGATTAAATAAATGTGTAAAATAAAACAGTAGAAGCTGTAAGAATGCAATTGCCGATGGTTTATTATGCAAAGACATTTCTATAGCCTGCACTCAGTGAAAATCATTGGTGTTTTACTGTATCTAGATTTAGCTATTGGTAGTTAAATGCAGACCACTTCTTGAAAATCTTCTTTATTAAATCTGGCAGTGAATAAAATCTCAAGTTCCTTCATAAATATAAGTAAGCTAAAAATGTATTCCACTGTTGAAGGAACTATTAATTATATGAGCAATTAGCAATAAAACATTACCTTACAGATTTGGACGCTCCATTCTTATTTTGCCATTCACGTACATAGTCATAACCTGCATCTCAAGTCCCTACTTAAAATGCACCTTGAGAGCCATAACCAATTAATTTACTTTGCAAAAAAACTGATTTTATAGTGCTTGAAAAATTCTTGGAAACCACTATTAGGAGTATTTCATTTCACCTGTCATGATTTCTCATACCACTTAGCATCCATTAGCTGGTTTATTTCTATACATGTACAGATGTAGCCAGCTTCATTGTTCTCTGTAGTGTAATATTTTGGATATTTTCTGATATATTGTGCCAGGATTCAGATCCTACAGAAATACAGTGACGCTCTAAATCATATTGGAATATGCTATAGTTATCTGTGGGAACAATGTAATATGGTGAATCTGTTTCAGCGTATAAAGCTTTTTTTATGACTTTTTGAGAACATTTTTTAGTACTCTTGGCATTAAACAGTTAAAGTGTTATCTAAAATTGCTCTCATAAAAAGATCACCATTGAAAGGTAATAGAATCATATTCTGCTCTGAAAAACGAAATACAATTATTTTAAGGTTTCAAGGTCACCTTATACCAAGACTGTTACTCTATTACTGCATATTTTTTGCCCAATATTTGGTGTTTTGCTAGCAAATTCAATGTTTTTATTTTGAAAACTCTATTACAGATTTCATTTTAAAAATACAGCGGTAAAGCCCATTTTACATCCTAGCACTTTCTAATACTTGTCACGTGTTTCTGAAACATAGATTTTGAGGGCAGATATAAATGAATGGACCCATGTAATCTTCTCATTTCTACCAAGAAAGAAAGATTAAACTTAATTAAAGGAGTCTTTCTTCCTAAACGTGTTTCTATATATGAAAGAGTATACTTGGAGTTTGCCTAGTTTACCAGTTATTGATAATGGCTGAGGAGACAGGTAGCTCTCATTAGCTATTTCTGCCACTGTTACTTAGAAATCCGAGTGGTGTTAACTGATTGGCTGAAACCATCGAAAGCTAATCCATCCACAGCTGCATATCAAAACTGCGGCAGTCACATTTTTTTTTCTGTCTTTCCTTGGGCTCACATGTTGTGACGAAAAACTTGTCCAGATTCTCCAATTATCCATTATCTACAATAATCCATTATGATTGTATAACACCTTGACCTTTAAATCATATTTTTCCTTTTTGTAATTTTTCAGTCATGTCCAACTCTCCGTGACCCTATGGACAACAGCTTGCCAGGCACATCTATCATTTTGTCTCTGGTTTTCTTATCCATTAGGTTTTCTTGACATAGATACAGGAGTGGGTTGTCCTTCTCCAATGGACTGCCTTTTATCTGACCTCTCTGCAATGACCTATCAGCTTGGGTGACCCTACATGGTACAGCTCACAGCTTCACTGAGGGACACAAGCCCCTTCACCACGACATGGTAGTGATCTAAAAGCGGTTTCCTTGTTTACTGCACATTTATTTTTATTTTAGAGGATATGAATTACTAGCAAAAAAATTAACACAGATATTATCATTGTAATATCAAATAATATTTCCTCACGTGTCCTATGATCTAATCATCTTAATAGCAAGATCTTCTTTGTACCTATTTATTTTTTCTGAATATTTCCTAACTTTTTATACTCACTGTAATAAAAATGAAATAAAACATAATGCATTTCTGTTTACTAATTAATATAAATTATTATATTTATCCTTATGCTAAATTAAATACAAGAACATCTTCAGGCAAATGCACAAAAAGTATAAAATTAATTTTAGGCTACATTGCTATAGAGAATTATTGCCAGATTTTTTATGTTGTCTGGGCGAAAACTGAATTTTGGTGTAGTTAATTTTGTTGCACTTAGGGGAGATGTAGTAAGCTTGGTTACTGCACTATTACATTCATAAATGGCATCCTCTGCATGATTGTTCATCCGTGTACTGAGCAGAAATCTTTTTAATACATCAATATGCTTCTTTCAATTTGGCAGAGTATATCTGTAGCATGGCTCTCATGTTATAAATATTCAAACTTTCCCCATGTAGCTATTTGAATATGCAAGGAAAGGATACTTATAATGAATATTATTAAACTGTATGCAAATAAGCAAACCTTGGGCTTATCTGTTCATGTGCGATGGTAGGGTGAAAAAAATACATTTTTGGCAGCAAATATGAGTCCACTTCTTGAGGGTAGTATGACAGTTGTGCAATCAAATATTTATACATTTGTTCATACATACTAGAAATGAAAAGATATCACTGATTAAGTATAAATATCTATCGGACACATAAACATCTTAACATCACATATATAGTTGTGTGCATGCGGGTTGTTGATAACGCTTGCAGGCTCGCGCGAGGGCCGCAGTTGCTGGCAAGGAGCGCCAAAGGCGCTCCTTGAGCTGGTGGAGATGAGCGCCATCCCTACAACCCTAACGAGTGTCGGACCGCAAATGCGGACCCTCGCAAAGCGATGGGCCGCATTTGCGGAGGTGGAGGCTCCCACGTCGGCTGCAATGAGCCGCAGGCGGGACTTACAAAGGAAAATTTACGGACTTAGCATCAAAAAATACGACACGCGGGTCTTAGAAAAAAAACATTACGACCTTGCAAAAACACGACCTTAACGCCCGAACCGCGCGCACATGAATACATTAAAAACACAATAAATACACAAAACAAATACATAAAAAGCTTACCCAGAGCAAGGGGGGCACCCAGGACCTCTGCAAGTGAAGTTACACCTCAATTTAAGTCCAAATTCCAGATTTTAGACACACGAAAATCCCCTAAGCGAGAGTAAAAATGGCAGCTAAAAAAAACAAAAACGAGGCTACAGGACCCTAAACATGCAAAACACAACCAAGCACATACAGATTTTACCAAAAGCCATAAAAGGTACAAGATACACCATTAGCAAGGACGCTACATCACACAAAGCCGCGTACCACATACACATTAGCCTCCATTTTACAACACTAACTTACACAATGCGGAAGTACACAGCTACCCTAACGGCTTCCCCTCGCACACGCACACTATTTACACTACAAACTGCACACATTGCTGACACCTCAACAGTGCAAACCTACATTATATGCTGTAGGAATATCAAAACAGATTGTCAGCTCTTCAGCACAATGCTTCCTGTATATATTACTTCCAAATAGGTAAAGTATATTCATTTATTAATATATTATTTCATTAGCATACAAAAACAAATATACACATAAACAAAAAAAAACTCTCACAATAAACACCATACCCATTCACCGCGCGACTCACAACGAGCACTAACGCTGCTCATAGCACACAAAGCCTTGTTATAAGCGCTAAAAACAAATCAACCTCGACAAAACAATAACAGCAAAAGCGCCAATAAGAAAAAAAAATACAACAGCCTTGCAATGAGCGCCGAAGGATCTTGGACCACCAACAAAATTAATGTCTCCACCAAACAGCATTACCTGCCTTACAATTTTATTGCCGTCATTTTTTGACGGGCAAGTCGCTAGTTAGATAATAAAAATGAAATTAGGCATATTAATTGTACATATGTATACAGAAGGTATTTTCATTGATTTGTATGATCTTTGGCCAGTAACTTGGTATTAAACAGCTTTTCATATATATGTAAGACTTGTAAGCCTCCCTTCCAGAAGATCAATTAGGTTGCCATGATTTCATTCAGCCATATGGCACCAAGACATAATCCTGTGCCTTGCTTCTTGTAGTAGAGTGGTATCATTAATACTGCTGTTCTCCATCATCGGTTCCAGAAAATTTTAAAATATCTGGATTTTTATTACAGTCACTTTACAGTTTTGTAAAAATTGCTAATACCTGATGCCTACCTAATATGAACATATTCCTCAGTTTTCAAAAACAGTCATTTAACATACAGTATGGCACTTATCTTCTGCTCATTAACACTCATTGCCTTGAAAATCAATAGCTGTTCCCCAGCCTTCTACATTGCTATCTTATTGTGAAGGGTTATCTTTCACATCCAGCTGTGAGGGAAATACGTCTTGGTCTGTAGTTGTTACACTCATGAGGTATTCAGATATGATTCTTAGATTCCCAGGTCGTATGGTTTCCTGATTTGTAATGCCTCCTGGAGCTATTTCTGCTGTCAGAACTATCCGGATGCAGTAACTACTCTGTTCTAGTACAGAACATCTATGTAGTGTTATACATTTCAACTCCTCCTCATTAAAGGACCACTGTAGTGTTAGGCAATTTAAACAGTAAGCAGATTACATTTAATACAAATTAAAACATTTACTTAGCTTTTAAACTCTGAAGCAGAGCTCTCTTTCTCCTCCTACCTGTGTCTATCAGGGGTATGACCAGCTCCCCCTATGTGGTGGACTATCAATCTACTTGGAAGCAGGCTGGGCTGATATCACGGGCCTTGCCCCATGGCATCATTAGCTCCACCGACACTGCCTACACAGAGGTAACAATTCTAGTGTACCATGCTTGCAACTGTCCTATAGGCCCTACCCAAACACAGTGCATGGGACATCATAGCCCCATCCCCTTTACTGGGAATGCTCAGTCTGAAGCACCACCTAGACTGTTTACATTTGATTTTTAGTTTAGCACACAGAAAGAGATAGCAACACCCCCTGATGACCTAGGGAGGAGACGATACAGTGGCATAGCTAGAGTTTTTGCCACCTGGGGCTATTCCTGAGTTTGCCACCCCCTTGCTTAAGCTGCTTTGACTGTGACTGCAGTGCATCACAGACTCTGCTCTTCTTCATCTAAAATGGCCACTGGCGCCGCCCCTAACACAGTCTACTCGAATTCTCCAAGCTCCTCACCTAAAATGGCTGGCAGTGTCCTTTTCTAAAATGAGTAAATTTATGTAAATTAAATATCAGGGCAAATAGGGTAGTGAGAAGACTGAGAAGGGGTTGTAGTAAATTGGAAAGATGTTGTGAGTTAAGCGCCTGTAAGTTTCTGTGGGTTTTGGTAGCCAGTAATGAAAAAGGGCAGGGATTCAAAAGAGTTGTGAGGCTGTAGGTAAGAAGATGGTGGTCAGAAAGAGGGACTGGGGAGAGGATAAGGTTGGTAAAAATGAGATCAAGAGAGTGTCCAGCTAGGTGGGTAGGGGATTCTGTCAATTGAGAAAGTCCAAGCGAAGAGGTAAGAGCAAGTAATTTTGCAGCTGTCAGTGAGGTGGGAGTGTCAGTGGCAATGTTTATTTCCTCAAACTCCCTCCTCTAAGACAGCTTGCACAAAAGTTACTAATGACTTGCTGTCTGCCAAGTCAGAGGGTCATTTCTCTATCCTAATTCTCCTTGATCTCTCTGCTGCCTTTGACACAGTTGATCACCCTCTTCTTATCCAAACACACTGCTCTATTGGCATCTGTGATACTGTGATACTCTCTTGGTTCACATCTTATCAAGGAAATTGAACATTTAGTGTCTCCTTCTCTGGCACCTCTTCTTTGTCTCACCATCTTACTGTCGGCATACCCCAAGGCTCAATCCTTTTTTCCATCTATACATCCTCCTGTGGTGCCCTAATAAAATCTTTCAGATTTCAGTATCATCTATGTGCAGATGACACCCAAATCTACCTCTCAGCACCTGAACTATCCCCCTCTCTGCTAGCTCAAGTTGCCAACTACCTCTCTAGCATATCCCAGGTCTGCTATCTTTCTATTCTTTTGGACCCTGCCCTCTCTTTCATTCCTCACATTCAAGCAATCACTAAATCTTGTGATTTTCACCTAAAAAATATCTCTAAAATACGTCTCTACCTTACACAAGAAATGACTAAAATTCAAATTCACTCTCTTATCATATCTCGCCTCGACTGCAACTCTCTCCTTGCTGGCCTTCCCATCACCCGGATGTCTCCACTCAATCCATATTGAACGCATCTGCTAGGCTCATATACCACATTTAATGCACATTGTCTGCATGACCTCTCTGTCAGGCACTCCACTGGCTTCCCATAGCCTCTAGAATAAAATTCAAAATTATGATCCTAACATATAAAGCCCTCCACAATATTGCACCCTGCTATATCTCTGCCCTGGTCACAAAATACGTTCCCACCCCCCCCCTCTTCTCTCTGCGAGTGAATTTCTTCTTTACTCCTCTCTTATTATCTCCTCTCACTCCTGTCTTCAGGACTTCTCTTGTGCTGCCCCTATTCTTTAGAACTCCTTGCCTCACTCCACTAGACTATCTTCCTGCCTCAAATCTTTCAAAACCTCATTGAAAATGCATCTATTCAAAGAAGCTTATCATCTTTAGACTCTATATGCACGATGCATGTAAGATTGTGAGTTTTCAATTTTGTTAAAACACACTGTGTGTGTTTCACTGAAAGCTCAATACCAGGGCCCTTCATTCCTTTGCATTGTGTTCAAATTTGTCTTTGACTTCTGCCTAACTACTTTATAGCGCTACGGATTCTGCTGGCTAGTTACAAATAAAGGATAATAATAATAATGGTTGGCATGAACTGATCAAAAAAACAGATAACATACTGTAAGATAATTTCCTATAGGTTCTAAAAACAGAATGTTTACAATGTGTTGGATTAGTTCTACTGCTATCCTATCTAAAAGCCACAAAATACATTTATAAACTAACAGCCTTATTAAATTGCGATTTGGCAAATTTACTTTAGGATAGAAGTTCACTAACTAAAAACTTCTGTAAAAAAATATGCTATGTGCTTAAATAGAGCCCTTTTCAATTTGCTGAATCGTAATTTAATAAGGCTGTAAGTGTTCTAGTACTGTCCCAGAGTTCAAGTTATAAAAGTTAATGGGCCAGGTGTCATTTTTTTACAGCTAGAAGCACACATAGGGCCTTATTAAATGTTTGCAGTTGCCTTCATACAGGCTGTAAGTCTGCCGGCATGAAAATTGCAACAGTTACAGATTGATTTAATTGAACAAGCCTGCTATTACATGGCTAAAAGCAAAATCTGTAAGCCATGTAACCGTACATAGCATTTCAGGGCATGATCATGATCAGTTAAGCAAGGCCGTAAGTAACAATTTAGAAACAGCCATCATCATGACATCAGTAAAACATGGCGTTTAATTGTTTAGACGTCCGATATGCGACTGGGCTCGCAATACAGCAATTTAAAAATCAATAAAAATGAATGAAACAGTTATAGTCCATGTGGTAGCCTGATATGTAAAATGTTCAGGAATTTTTAGCCTGTAGCTCGCAATTATTATTATTATAGTTCATTTTTAGCGCGCCAACATATTCCGTAGCGCTGTACAAGTTAAGTTCAGACAAAGATAAATACAAATTAACAAATAACAAAGCAAGGAGGGCCATGTCTTTGAGCTAGGAATCCAATGTCCATGGTGCATTCCCTAAGTACTTAGGATAGAAACTTGCAGACTTACAATCTGAGGTATAGTGAGTGGTAAAAGTGGATGAGAGAGGTGATGAGAGTGTAAGGGAGGAAGGTGACATGCTTCTTTAAAGAAATGCGGTTTAAGTGAGGTTTTAAATGTTTTGAGACAAGAGGATAATTTGGTGGAGTGAGGCAAGGAGTTCCAGAGACTAGGGGCAGCACCAGAAATGTCCTGGAGATGGGAGTTAGAGGAGGTGACAAAAGTTCTAGAAAGAAGGTCATTAGCAGAATAAAGAGGGCGGGTGGGGGAGTATTTGGAGATGAGAGCAGAGATGTATGGGCGAGTGTTATTGTTGAGGGCTTTGTAAGTTAGAGTCATGATTTTAAATTTTATTCTTGAGGCAAAGGGAAGCCAGTGGAGTAATTGACAGAGAGGTGATGCTGACACTGAACGTTGTGTACGGAAGATGAGTCTAGCAGAGGCATTCATAATGGATTGAAGTGGAGATAGTCGGGTGGTGGGTAGGCCAACAAGAAGCGAGTTGCAGTAGTCTAGTCGAGAGATGATGAGAGAGTGTATTAGGATTTTAGTTGTGTCTTGTGTAAGATAGTGATGAATTCTGGAGATGATTTTTAGATGGAGAAGACAAGATTTAGTTAGTGATTGTATGTGAGGGATGAAAGACAGAGCAGGGTCTATTAGAACTCCCAGACAACGGGCTTGGGAGGTGGGGGTGATGATGTTTTTGTTGACAGTGAGAGAGATGTGAGGAATTGATGCTGTGGGAGAGGGAGGAAATATTAGGAGTTCAGTTTTAGACATGTTGAGTTTGAGATGGTGGGTGGACATCCAAGAGGATATACTAGAGAGGCAGTTGGAGACGTGTCTTAAAAGAGAGGGGGATAGATCTGGTACGGAGAGGTAGATTTGGGTGTTATCTGCATAGAGATGATAATGAAGCCCAAAAGAGTTTCTAAGAGTACCAAGTGAGGATGTGTAGATGGAGAAGAGGAGGTGGCCTAGGACTGAACCTTGGGGTACACCAACAGACAGGGGGTGAGGAGAAGAAGAGGTGTCAGAGAAGGAGATACTGAATGATCGATTTTGTAGGTATGATGAGAACCACGAGAGCAGTGTCTCGCATACCAAGGGAGAAGAGGATATGGAGTAAAAGTGGATGGTTGACAGTGTCAAAGGCAGCAGAGAGATCTAGAAGAAGAAGAATTGAAAAGTGACCTTTTGACTTGGCGGTAAGCTTGTCATTGGTGACTTTATTGAGAGCTGTCTCAGTGGAATGTTGGGGCCGAAAGCAGGATTGGAAGGTGTCAAGAAGGGAGTTAAAGGAAATAAAGCTGGTAAGGCAGTTATAGACTAGCCACTCCAGCAGTTTGGAAGCCAGGGGAAGCAGAGAGATAGGGCGGTAGTTAGATGCAACATCAGAGTCAGATGAGGGTTTTTTGAGGGTGGGTATAACTAAGGCGTGTTTTAGACAAGATGGAAACATGCCAGTATTTAGGGAGAGGTTGAAAATGTATGTGAGAGCTGGGATTAGTGTGGTAGAGAGGGGAAAGATGAGCTGAGAAGGAATAGGATCCTGAGGACAGGTAGTGAGGCGAGTGAATGATAGCAGTTTGGAGACTTCGTCCTCTGTAGCCGGATCAAAGCAGTTCAAAGTGGCTGTGGTATTGGAGAAGGCAGAAGACAGGGTGTTGTTGGTTAGTTTAGAGGGTGGAGTGTGAGAGACACTATGAGATAAGAGTTCATTGCGGATGTTTTGAATTTTATGAATAAAAGGCTTGGCAAAGTCTTCAGCTGTGAGAGAGGAAGGGATGGGAGGAGGTGGTAGGAGGAGGAAAGTATTGAAAGTGGCAAACAGACACTTCGGGTTAGAGGACACAGTTGATATTAGTGATGTAAAGTACTGCTGTTTAGCAAAGTTGAGGGTGGAGGAATAGGAGCGTAACATAAATTTGTAGTGGAGGAAATCTGCTGAAGTGTGTTATTTCCTCCATAGTCGTTCAGCAGTGCGGGAGCACCTCTGGATGTATCGTGTTTGTGTAGTGTGCCATGGTTGTAGATGAGAGTGAGGGCATCTGCGTGTAGTTATGGGGGCCAGAGTGGAAGAGAGTAGAGTTGTAGAGTGAGGTGGCAGTGTCAGGGCAGTTGAGGTTGGTGATGGGGCTGAGAAGGGGTTGGATAATAGTGGAGAGCTGAGCAGGGTCAAGTGCTATCAGGTTTCTGTTCGTGATGGTGGCAGGGGTTGGAGAGGGGTGGTGACAGGAAGTTGTGGTGAGGTTAAAGGTAAGGAAGTGATGGTCAGATAGAGGGAGTAGACGGATGACTTGGTAGGAGGTTGTGCTGAGATTGGTGAACATAAGGTCAAGAGAATTTCCAGCATGATGAGAAATTGAAGAATCTGTTAGTTGTGAGAGGCCAAGGGAAGAGGTGAGTGCAAGCAGTTTGGCTGCTGCTGGGGAGGTAAGAGTGTCAACAGCAATGTTAAACTCTCCAAGTACCAGTGAAGGAACATTGGAGGAGAGAAAGTGAGGGTGCCAGGCAGAAAAGTGATCAAGAAATTGAGAGGGAGTGCTTGGGGGGCAATAGATCACAGCTACACATAGAGAGATAGGTGAGAAGAGGTGGATTGTATGAACTTCAAATGATGAGAATTGGAGGGATGGGACAGGGGGTATGAGATGAAATGTACAGCGAGTGGAAAGCAAAACACCCACACCAACACCTTGTTTGTTCCCAGGTCTAGGTGTGTGGCTGAGGTGAAAACCACTGTGAGAGAGTGCTGCAGGGGAGGCAGTGTCTGAGGATGAGAGCCAGGTTTCAGTGACAATCAGTAGATTAAGGGAGTTGGTAGTGAATGTCAGTTTATTGCAGATGGATCATGCGTTCCAGAGGGCGCAGGAGAAAGGTGGAAATACAATTATTGTTACAGATTGAAAATGCAACTAAGCATGGTCAAGTTCTAATAATGAGAGATTTTAATTACCCTGAAATAAACTGGATGAATGAGATCAGCAGTTCATCTAAGGGGAGCAGGTTCTTGAGTACACTCAGGGATCATTATCTGGCCCAGGTTGTACAAGAGTCTACTAGAAATGAAGCTATCTTAGATTTAGACATCACAAATAATATTAATATAGTATCAAATGTTGTAATAGGGCAAATGTTGGGAAACAGTGATCACAACACAGTGTCGTTTGAGATTGAATTAAAAAACAACATTTTAAGGGGTAAAAAAAATAATAATTTTAAAAGGGCAGATTTTAACAGTCTAAGGGCAGCAATACAAAGTATAGACTGTGACAGAGAACTGGCAGGTAAAAATACTGAACATAAATGGACAACGTTTAAATCCTTACTAAATATACATACACATCGGCATATACCGTGCGGGAATAAAAGTAAAAGAAGTAAATCCCATCCAATGTGGCTTAACAATGATTTAAAGACCAAGATATGGAGACTGCTTTACAGGAATACCAACAAGGCTTGCAAAAGGGTGATTAGAATGGCTAAAATAAAAAAATAAAAATAAATTGCAAAAGAGAGTAAGACAAACTCTAAAATATTTTTTAAATAAATTAATGGTAAGAAGGCGAGGAAGGAAGCTATAGGAACATTACAATGTGACACAGGCCTTCTGATAATTAGTGACCAAGAAAAGGCAGATGAGCTAAATAGGTTCTTCGGTATACACAAGGGAGGTACCAGTGGTTGGGACACTACCTTTGCCAAATAATTGGTTAACACAGGAAGTAATCCAAAAGAGGTTGGAAAAAATAAATGTTAATAAAGCCCCATGTCCTGATGGAATACATCCAAGGGTACAAAGGGAACTGGGTTCTGTTATAGCCAAACCATTATATTTAATTTCTCAAGATTCACTCAACACAGGGTCTCTACCAGATGACTGGAGAAAAGCTGATGTGATACCTATATTTAAAAAGGGAGCAAGAGCAAATCCGGGGAATTATAGACCAGTGAGCCTCACTTCTGTAGTGGGGAAGCTTTTAGAAGGGTTAATAAGGGATAATATACAAGAATATTTCTATTTGAACAGGATTATAAGTAGGAGTCAACATGGATTTATGAGGGATAGGTCATGTCAAACAAATCTAATTAGTTTTTATGAAGAGGTTAGTAGGAACCTGGATCAAGGCAACTCAGTGGATGTAGTCTTTTTGGATTTTGCAAAGTCTTTTGATACAGTGCCACATGGGAGACTATTGTGCAAACTAAGAGATACAGGAGTTGCAGTAAATATCTGCTCATGGATTGAGAGCTGGCTAAAAGACAGGAAGCAAAGGGTTGTTGTAAATGGAACATACTCCGATTGGACTAATGTGGTAAGTGGGGTTCCTCAGGGTTCAGTATTAGGTCCTCTCCTTTTTAACATATTTATTAATGACTTAGAGGTAGGATTGGAGTGTGGTGTCTCCATTTTCACTGATGACACGAAGTTGTGCAAAGTAATTAAATCAGATAGTGATGTGCTTTCCCTCCAAAGGGATTTACATAAAATTGAGGAATGGGCATCTAAATGGCAGATGAGATTTAATACGAATAAATGTAAAGTTATGCATCTGGGAAGGAAAAATAGCCATGCAATTTATAATCTTAATGGAGCAAATCTAGGTGTATCAGATACTGAAAGGGATTTGGGAGTGCTTGTGGACAACCACCTAGGTAACAGTGCTCAAAGCCAAGCAGCAGCTGCAAAGGCAAATAAAATATTAGTATGTATTAAGAAGGGTATAGAAGCCAGGGAATCAAATATAATTCTGCCACTATACAAATCTCTAGTACGCCCTCATTTGGAATATGGAGTACAATTTTGGGCACCACTTCATAAAAAGGACATTTTAGAGCTGGAAAGGGTACAGAGGAGGGCAACAAAACTAATAAGGGGAATGGAGGGGCTAAGTTATGAAGAAAGACTAACCAAATTAAACTTATTTTCTCTAGAAAAAAGGCGTCTAAGAGGAGATATGATTACCTTATAGAAATACATCCAGGGTCAGTATAAAGATTTGTCAAGGGAGCTTTTTGTGCCAAGAGGTTTTCAATTGACAAGAGGACATCCCTTGAGGTTAGAAGTAAAAAGATTCCACCTTAAAGAAAGAAAAGGGTTCTTCACAGTAAGGGTGGTTAATCTGTGGAATTCTCTACCAGAGGAGGTGGTGACAATGGATTCGATAGATAACTTTAAAAGGGGACTGGATTTATTTCTAATTAAAATGGGAATTCAGGGTTATCATGGATAATTAGAGAGGCAGTATTGATCCAGGGAGAAGACCGGTCTGGGATCAGGAGGGATTTGATTTTTTTTTATAGATATATATTTTTTATACAACTAAATTATTACCATATATACTCGAGTATAAGCCGAGGCACCTATTTTACCACAAAATACTGGGTAAAATGAATGACTCGAATATAAGCCGAGGGTGGGAAATGTGCTGCCCCCTGTGTCCCTTTTGTGCTGCCCCCTGTGTCCCTTTTGTGCCTTCTGTGTCCCCCTCTCTCCCCCTTGTCTCTTCTCCCCTCTCCCTTCCCTGTTTCTCTTCCCCCCTCTCCCTTCCCTGTGTCTCTTCCCCCCTCTCCCTTCCCTGTGTCTCTTCCCCCTCCTCATTCTCACCTACCTCCTCATCCTCAACCTCCCTCCTCATCATCCCTCCTCATCCTCAACCTCCCTCCTCAACCCCCTCCTCCTCAAACCCCCATCCTCATCCTCAACCCCCCATCCTCACCCCCCTCCTCAACCCCAACCCCCCTCCTCATCCTCAACCCCCATCCTCAACCTCCCTCCTCAACCTCAACCCCCCCTCCTCATCCTCAACCCCCTTCTCAACCTCCCTCCTCATCCTCAACCTCCCTCCTCATCCCCCTCCTCATTATCCCTCCTCAACCACATCCGCCCCATCTTCAACCTCCCTCCTCAACCTCAACAGCCCCATCCTCAACCCCCTCCTCAACTTCAACCCCCACCCTCAACCCCCCCTCCTCAACCCCCTCCTCATCCTCCCTCCTCATCCTCAACCCCCCTTCTCAACCCCCCTCCTCATCCTCAGCCCCCTCCTCATCCTCAGCCCCCCTCCTCATCCTCAGGCCCTTGCTCATTCTCAGCCCCCTCCTCATCCTCAGCCCCCCTCCTCATCCTCAACCTCCCTCCTCAACCTCAACCCCCCCATCCTCAACACCCTTCTCAACCTCCCTCCTCAACCTCAACCCCCCATCCTCAATCCCCTCCTTAACCTCCCTCCTCAACCTCAATGCCCCTCCTCATCCTCAACCCCCTCCTCAACCTCCTTCCTCATCCTCAACCTCCCTCCTCAACCTCAACCCCCCATCCTCAACCCCCTCCTCAACCTCAACCCCCCCATCCTCAACCCCCCTCCTCATCCTCCCTCCTCAGGCCCTTCCTCATCCTCAGCCCCCTTTCTCATCCTCAGCCCCCCTCCTCATCCTCAACCCCCTCCTCAACCTCCCTCCTCAACCTCAACACCCCCATCCTCAACCCCTTTCTCAACCTCGCTCCTCAACCTCAACCCCCCATCCTCAACCCCTTCTTAAACCTCCCTCCTCAACCTCCCTTCCTCATCCTCAACCCCCCCTCATTCTAACCCCCCCTCATACTACCCCTCTAAATACCCCCCCTCCCCTCACTTACCTGCACCGGCCTCCGCTCCTTCCGGGTCTCGATGTGGCGAGCATGTGACGTCACATGCGCTCCACGTCATTAGCATATACCGGGTGCCGGCACCAAATATATGCTAATGACGTAGCGGGCGTGTGACGTCACGTCATTAGCATATACCAGGTGCCGGCACCCGGTACATGCTAATGAGGTGGCGTGCGTGTGACGTCACGGCATTAGCATATACCGGGTGCCGGCAACCGGTATATGCTAATGACGTGGCGCACATGTCACGTCACATGCGCGCCACATCAAGACCCGGAAGTAGCGGAGGCCGGAGCAGGTAAGTGAGGGTAGAGGGGGGGGGGTATTTAGAGGGGTAGTATGAGGGGGGGAGGTTAGAATGAGGGGGGAGGGAAAGAGACACGGGGGGTAAAGAGACACAAGGGGGGGTTAGAGAGACAAGGGGGGAGAGAGACACGGGGGGGAGAGTGACTCGAGTATAAGCCGAGGGGGCCCTTTTTAGCCTTAAAAAAGGGCTGAAAAACTTGGCTTATACTTGAGTATATACAGTAATAGTTAATCTGCATATTGCAGATCGGAGGAGATCTTGAAAGGTTGAACTTGATGGACTGAAGGTCTTTTATCAACCTTAAATACTATGTAACTATGTAACTATGAAACAAATTTGTTAAGAACAACTGAAAAGGTGTGAGTGGGAGGGGTATGAGGGGTAAGAGGTGAAAGAATAAGGACTTTACATATACTGCTATTTCTCTCCCATCTCCTTCTTATTCACCCTTCTTATCTCTATACTCAAAGTTGCTTTCCAATCGGTTTTCTCCATCTCTTTTTAATTGATCCCCATTTCCTTTCTGTTTTACTTTATCCTCATTTTTTCCTTGTTTTACAATAACATTCCTTACTGTTGTACATTGTTTCCTAAACTGTGTTCCTTGGAACTCATTGGATGACCAGGCGTTCCACAAGATAATTGTTCCAAAAAGCCTACACCTTGTGTCAAGCTTTGTGGCATCCTTGCTGGGTTATGAGGTCCTTGTGCACATCGCAGAGGGAGGCGTCCTTGCGTGCAGTACCACGCAGCTGGTGACCCCCCAAGCAGTGCAAAGTCATCCTCCTCAACTAAGATGGCTGGCGGCGGCGTCCTTGCGCACAGTGCAGCGGGTGGTATCCTTGCATGCAGCACCGCGTAGCTGGTGATCTCCCTAGCAGTGCACAGTCATCATCCTCAAATAAGATGGCTGGTGGTGGCGTAGTTGAGCACAGCACAGCGGGTAGGCCTCATTGCATCTTACTGCTGATACCGCCCATAGCAACGTGCCGCCCGGGGTGCACCGCTCCCTCCCTCAACTACGCCTTTGGATACACAGCTTGCTTGAGGAGAACACACACAAAAAAAAATATCATTTATTAATTTATTTAAAACTGCATACTGCTTTAAATAGTCTATGCCAAGCAAACAAAATGTTTTTTGCAGTTCAGATGGTCTCTACTGATGTCCCACCTTGTTGCCATTGACTGGTTAATGTTCATATCTGCAGTAGTGAATTCATTTGCAGTCCTCTGTTTCCACTGCTACATCACTCAGTAACCAGCCTATTCATTACTGGCTCTGAAACCTACCCTTGCGTGTGACGTCATAGAGCGGCGTCGCGGCGTTGTACGTGCAACCCGACGCACGTTTCTAAGGATTTCATCTAAATCCTTAGAAGCGTGCGTCGGGTTGCACGTACAACGCCGCGACGCCGCTCTATGACGTCACACGCCGACGCATAGGCGGCGCGCGGAAAGTTGTCTGGAGCTGAGGTGCTCGGGCAAAACACAGACTGACTTCCCTAAGAATCACCCAAAAACAGCTTCCACATTTAAAATGATAAATACTAATAATGACTACAAAATCAACACTATAATGTGGGTGTAATTGGACACCTTGGCTCCTCAGATAGTGTAGGAGAATAACATAATTATAATTAAATTATTCCAGTAACGGAAGGACCTTCCTCACAATACAGGACACAATATAAGCATTGATAGAATCTATTATCCTCAGTTAACACTGGCACTATATTTATTGTATCCAATATCATTGAATGTATTTATTTATTCATTGAATTAACATTGGCACTACACACTTTATACCAAAGCAATATACATCACAAGAAGGTGCAATATATTTAAATGCTATTGCCTCATTTATTATTACAAGCACTTGTCACTTTTATTAGGCTAGTGGTTATACATATTGGTGCAAATACATAGGCCTCAGATCCAGACCTATGTCATTGCTACTCACTAGTATTCCACTACACTGTATGCACTTTGTTCACTTAATGCACTTTATGCAATTATCACTTTAGACCAGAGGATAGAGGGCCTATCTCTACCCTTCAAATTCATACCTAAAACTAGGAAGTCCTTACAATTCCATATTTTCCTACCTAATCCATCTCGTCAGAATTTCTACATTTTAATACTTTTTAATATTTTTAAATTATTTAATAAATGTTAAGTTTTATACACTTTTTTGCTCTATATTGTTACCAGGGCCTAGGGTGTGCACTTACAATTAAAGGATACCTGTTCTGTCCTCTACTTTTTGCTATTTAGTCAATTATATCCTCAAGTAGCACCCCTTGCTTCTATCCCAGAACTTCTTTAATACCTTGAGCCACCTATCTTTCTCATTCTGTACCAACCATACCTATAACATACTCAGGCCTTCACTTGTACTTAAGCATCTTAATTTTCTGTATTGCACATATAAATTAAAAGTGTTTCTAAATTCACAACAAATCCTCACATATACAGTAACCTAATTTCTACTGGGTCTCAATTACTAAACAGTCAATGCACACATGTTAAATTGGGCAGTACTCTAGTAGCTTCATGTATTTTCTATGCACAGCTGTCCTATTTGAATCTCCCTATCAGCCTTATTAAATTGCGATTCAGCCAATTGAATAGGGCTCGATTTAAGCACATAGCTAATTTTTTTTACAGAATTTTTTAGTTAGTGAAGACCTTGCTTTTGGATAGAAGTTCATGAACATAAAAGTTTTGTAAAAAAAAAAATGCTATGTGTTTATATAGAGCCCTTTTCAATTGATACTTACCAAGTAGACCTACACACTATTATATGCTTTATTCACAGATATGCACTTTCTGTTAACTTTAAGGCAGTTTAAACAGTTTTTAATATTTATATGTATTACTTAATTTTTCATGCAAACAATGATGTTTCTAATGCTTACAATGTCTTCAGCTGCATGAAAATGTGTTCCGTGTTTCTTTAAATGTATTGCTAGGCTAGATATCCAAAATTTCTTTAAATTAAATTACTAGGTTTTCTGCTAAAACTCATACTATCTTATCCGATGTTTGTAATTTCTTTGCTATTTAAAATTGGTACAGTATTCCAGTCTGCTGTTTCTCATCCATAACGATCAACTTCCCAAGCACTGCTGCTTCTCTGTACTCCGTGTGGCCTTTTATGTCTCTTCGGTTGAATGCATATGATTCTGCTTCATTAGGGAACACATGAGGTTACATTGAAATCTTAGGATTAAGTTCACTCTGAGAAAAAAACTGCCTTCCCATGGCTGATAAAATTTCATAGGATCACTCTGTAACACACACATTACAGTTGTTTTATAAATGGCTGAACATGTTAAATGTTTTCAGTCTCTGAGCAGCATACTTATAAATTCCCGTCAGATTACCACTGGGAATTCATAAGTATGCTACTCAAAAACGGATGTTTCATGTGTCAGGTGCAGTGTGCATCACATCATCAGGAGATTTCATACAAATCCTGCCTGCTCAAACATAATTTACCTTGGTAATTGGTTCTGTAAGGAGTGTTGTAGAACATTAGCAAAGAAATGTTAGAAGTTATTTGTTTTTTTCAGGGTAATGGCCTACATTTGGATTTCCCTTATTCACATACTTTACTGTTATTACACTACAATGGCTAGACTAGTGCTTGCCTCCCAGGGAAATGTATACAAAAGATATCAAAATATATTACATTTCATACAGAATCTAAACAATGTGAAATATGCATTGTAAAAGATAGCAGATATATCATCTTACTAACTGTGCTTCAGTGTCTTAAGTGGATTAGTTTCTAAATAAACTTTTCACAACACACTGCATACTTTTTAATGAAAGTTTTGTGGCAGGACAATCAAGGTTGGTGTCTGCCTGCTAGATCTGATGTTTCCACACTGTGAAAATTTGAAACCAAAAGGGGTTCAAACGGGCCAGAGAGCATGAGATCAGCGCAAGTGTCTAGACAAGGGTTTAAGGAAAGAAGCAAATAGACAATATGGGTCTAGCCAAGGGGTCAAAGCTGTAAGAACATCGACCAGTATACCTAACCGTATTTCTTAACAACGTGTACAAGTACCAGAATTAAACAAAGAAAACAATTAGGGCCCCTGCTTATCATTATTTTTTTTTCTGGTCAAAATTTCCACTGAATTCCTAAATAGTACCTTATCTTCTGTCATGAACTAAGAGCCCTATTTTATTGCCCAATTCATATAATTCTACACACTTAAAACCACTCTCAAAATTGCCACAGATTCTTTTAGCTACTTGCAATCCGATTACAAATAACTCGCCCACAATCACTACGGGGCCAGCCAAAGTTGCAAAACAGTCCTTAGAACTCCATTGGTTTTAGCATAGCTCAAGCTTTATGAGTGATAACCAATTATGGTTACACAAAATCGATATTCTATTAGACTCACAACTCTATATGGAAGAGGACTCAAAAGGCATTGCAGAACAGTCTCAAACCCACAAATATGCAATTACGTTTTTTTTATGTTTTTTTTTTGTGTGAAATGGATCATGGGACTAATACAAGGGGTTAATACATATCATGGGACCTGCATGGACTAGAACAGTTCCTTTAATTAATTGTATTGATCTCCACATGGATTGCGAGTCTGATTTCAAAATGTACTTAACACTAATTAATTTGTAGTCTCTGAGTCAAATGTAAGTGTAAACTCCATGTTTTCTGGGTCTAAGAATTTTGAGAGGGTTTAAAAAGTAAATTACAGGCTTGCTTAAATATTGTCAGTTGGATTTTGCAAGCTGGTGTCAATAGAATACATCTAAACATTTATTTAAAAATAAACCCATAGCCAAATTTGTGAGTTGAGGCATTTGCTGGTAGCTGGTCCTAAATTAGTAATAGGGCTCATCCTACACACTTATATATACAAACACACACACACTTGATTATTGATCCATTCTTTATAAATACATTTACAACACATAAAATGTCTACTTTAAAGTATATGCATTCTAAAAGATTGCTATTCATATTTAATTACATTTTTAGATGATTCTTTCAGGAATGACAAAAAAAAACAAGTGTTTTTTTTATTGAATAATAACTATTGCCTACACTTCAAAAACAAAAATACCTGCTCTTGGTTTGTACATTTGCAGCAAGTTTTACAAGGACCTAACACAAGGAAATGGAGTTCTCAAAAAATGTGTGCATATTAAAATTTGATGGATATTCGATATGTTGGGAATGAGTTACCACAGCATATGTCAACAGATGTAAGCTAAAAATAACAGTCCAGAGTAACACACGGCGTATAACGCTTCCATACTTTTCAGAGACTTAAAGAGATTATTAAAACAACACATGTCAAATGCTATTAGAATCATGTTGTTGAACCCATCTGCTCTGACCTAAGATGAAGACCTGCTGCATTAGCAAGAACTGTACTTTTAAACAGAATTGTGACAAAGTTATTCAGACAACAACTTTTGACAAACTATCGTCAACACTGAATACTATACATACCGTAATATGGGCCTAATTCTAATGATGGTTGTAGGAGCTGCGTGGCCGCAAGGGGTGGCTGCAAGCTACTCTCCTATTCTAATCCCTTGCGGCCGAGGGCTCCGTCCGGCTTGCCGCCAGCGCCCTGCTTTCCTTTGCGGCCACCCCCACTGCAGCTTACTGATGTCACATGGCCGCAAGAGATTCGGCCGCATGAAACCACCCATCCCTATTCAAATGCTCGCCTCCGCCAAGCCTGCAAAACACCCGAAAATGGCCGCAGCTTACTTGCACCACTTAACACTCTATTTAAATCCATCAGTCCCATAAGGGTCTATGAAGACTGTCATGGGACAAATAGAATCCTAATATTAACCCCATAAGTGCCATGAGGGTCCTCCAGGACCCTCATGACACTATGTACAAACACTACACTACACTATTCCCCCAATAAACCACTAAATCTAAACTAACCCCACTCTACCCTAACCTGTTAACCCCACCTACCTAACACCCCCTACCTAACCCCCTTTTAAACCCCCACCCCACTAATTACACAAAATAAAAAAACCTACGTAACAAAAATGAAAAAGAACATTACAACCCCTCCCACTACAAAAAAAGAACATTACACAACCCCCCACTACAAAAAAATAAAAAAAGAACATTACACAAACCCAATACAAAAAATAAAGAGAGAACATTACACAACCCTTAACTACAAAAAAAAAACGATTACACACCTGCAAAGAAAATACATACACATATATACATAACATCACAATACAGCAATAAATACATTACAAATATACCCATAACTACAATACATGACCCGCTATCTATAAAACATTACCCCCTATCTATACATTACCCCCTATCTAGGCAGCATTACTCCCTATATATATAGTACTCCCTATCTATAAAACATTACCCCTATCTATTAAACATTACCCACTATCTATACATTACCCCCTAGCTATACAACATTACCCCCTATCTATTTTACATTAAAACCCCTAAATCTAACCTAAAATAGAATACATAAGACCACTTACCTTGCCTAGATGCTCTTTCAGCGATAATGGGTTTCCTGCCACAGGTCTCACCTCTAGGAAAAAAAGAAACATTAAATTAGTCAAAAATAAACACTACATAAAAAACATAAAAACATTATAAAAATTAAACTTACTTTTCCACCATGTCCCAGTCCTTCTTCTTGTCTTCTCCGGCTGAGCCCCTGGAATAAATAAAACATAACATCAGTACACGCATAAACACAACATAAAACACAATAAACATAATATACTGTATATACCCGAGTATAAGGTGACCCGAGTATAAGCCGAGGCGCCTATTTTACCACAAAATACTGGGAAAAGTTAGTGACTCGAGTATAAGCCGAGGGTGGGAAATGTGCTGCCCCCTGTGTCCCTCTTGTGCCCTCTGTGTCCCCCTCATGTGTGCCCTCTGTGCCCCTTTCTTGTGCCCCCTCTCTCTCCCCATTTGTCTCTTCCCCCTCTACCTCTCCTGTGTCTCTTCCCCCCTCTCCCTTCCCTGTGTCTCTTTCCCTCCCCCTCCCTTATCACCCTCCTCATCATCCCTCCTCAACCCCCCTCCTCAACCCCCCTCCTCAACCCCCCTCCTCAACCTCCTCCTCAACCCCCCTTATCCTCAACCCCCTCATCCTCAACCCCCTCATCCTCAACCCCCCTCGTCAACCCCCCTCCCCAACCTCCCTCCTCCTCAACCTCCCTCCTCCTCAACCTCCCTCCTCAACCCCCCTCATGCTCAACACCCCTCCTCAACCCCCCTCATCCTCAACCTCCCTCCTCAACCCCCCTCCTCAACCTCCCTCCTCAACCCCCCTCCTCAACCTCAACCCCCTGCCTCATCCTCAACTCCCCCTCCACATCCTAAGAGCCATGGGGGAAAGAGAGACACAGGGGTGGTGACTCGAGTATAAGATGAGGGGGCCCTTTCCAGCCTTAAAAAAAGATCTGAAAAACTCGGCTTATACTCGAGTATATACGGTACATTAAACTTACCTTGTCACAATGTCCCTGTCCTTGTCCTCCTCTACCCCGGCTGGGCCCTTGAAAAACCTGCCACTCTAAAAAAACAAAAAAAATGGAGCCCCTCCTTGGAAGAGCTCCTGACATTAATTCTGATTGGCTGATGGACCTGTCAATCAATTTTAAACCAATCAGAAGGCACTATTGCCTTCAGCCAATCAGAATGGGATAAACCCCCACGGGGTGATTGGCTGAAGGCATCTGCGCCTTCTGATTGGCTACTATCTGATTGACAGTGAGAAATTTGAATTTGTACCCGATGGGGACCCTAACTGCAAGGTTTAATATGGGGACCCTCCGGGGGTCCTGATGGGAACCACACAGCATGTGGGGTTTATGTTATTTGCCGGGGGAAACTTACAGTACCCCCGCAGCTTGGAGTAACCATTAGTGTGCCCCAGTCCCTTTAAGGAGCCGCAGTGGATTTTTAGGGGTAAATATATATTCAATGCAGCACTGTACTGCGCTGTAATTGATAGGGGACATTAGAGGGGACATGAGGATGACATGTAGTACATTGGCTAGCTGGCACATCGCCGCTAGCCAATACTGTCATTTGTGGCCACAAGTCTGCCAGGCTTGGAAAATGGGTTACCGCCTTGGGGGTCATCCAAGCCCGTAGACCCAGACTTGGATGACCTCCAAGTCAGCAATTCGATCTCTGAGCCCGGCGGACTGCGGCCAACAATGACAATATTGGCTAGCGCCAATGTGCCTGCTAGCCAATGTACTACATGTAATCCTCATGTCCCCCAATGTGTCCTCTATCAATTACAGCACTGTACAGTGCTGCATTTAATTTTTTTTACACAGGAGACCAATAACTCCTCCTGGAACTCCCCACATCCTCGGGCTCCATGGCACAGTTCTCATGTGGTTTGAAAAAGTCTAAAAATTCTTGGGACTGGCAGATCCCAATGGGTAGGTAAGAGCTCAGGAATGTTCACTAATATTGATAATTAGTTGGTAGATCCACCCAGATATTTGTATTATTTTATAGAGCTCCTTTAAGTTTCTATTCCAAGCTCGTTGTGAACACCTATATGTTTTTTAACAGGCCCTTAATATGATAGCAAGGTAATTAACTGTGTTTTTCTGATATCATAGTGGTGATGTGCTGACCTCTCAAATCGACACTATCCATGAAAGTGTCTTGAAATTCAAATGGAAAAAAGAGGGAGGGGATAGAGATGGCTCACACACACCTGGTGCAGATCACTAAATGCAACACGATTATATAGTGTCAATAATAAAATTGAATCTCAGCTTGAGAGACTTCAAATTGAATGAGATATGGAATTCACATTGGGACGATCTTGCGTTGGGTTATACTGCAGTCAACTTCACGTGATTTTCTTCTCTTGTTTTCTTCTCTTGTTTATATTCTATCACTCTTTGGTCTCTTTTCCTTTTGTCTTATTGTATCATTTGGCAAATACTTTTGAGTTCTATATTCTTTGCATTCTATATACTTCTACTTATATATGTTTGTCTACTGCACCATCTGTATATACAAATATAACAATATTTTTGTCCACTTATTACCCAAGAGGGTTGCTAATCATGGGTCTATCACTGATCAATTGGGTGATATAATGAGTAACAATAACATTTCTATATATATATCTCTAAACATTCCTTCTTGTGTCTTTTGTGTCTAATTCAGTGATGCCTCCTCCACCTCTGCAACTGAGAATACAATTTCTTTAGAAAGCACTACAATGAAGCCTACATTTCAAGTCTTTTGAGTTAGTATCAAATTTGGCTTGAACCTCTTTTTCATCTCACACATTCTAGTCATCACCAATTCTTGCTATCAGCACATCCAGACTATCTCCAAAATGTTACATTGCACAACCCTAATCTACACTCTTAACATGTCCCAGTTTCACTATTGCAACTCATCATAACTGACCTATCCACATGCCAATCAAGCTAAAACACCTGCCAGATGTAACCACATCACCCAGTGCTCATCATCTTTCAAGATTCCATACTTCTTCAATCATAAAATTCAACACACTAAGCCTAACTTACAAAGCTACCAGCAGTACTACACCTCTCTATTTCTCAACTCTTGTCTCCAGATAGACTTCAGAGTCTGCTCTTTTATTATTATTATTATTATCGTTTATTTGTAACGCGCCAACATATTCCGTAGCGCTATACATAAGTTAAGTTACAGGCAATGACAAGTTAAAGATTCATACATTGCAAAGAGTGGAGGGCCCTGTCTTTGAGCTTGGAATCCAGTGTCCATAGCGCTTTCCCTAAAGCACTGCGCAGGATTGAAACTCGCAGACTTACAATCTAAAGGTTAAAGTTTGTTTGTGGTACAGTAGGGAGAGAGTAGTGCTGAGCAGTGCTGAGCATGTTAGGGAGGAAGGTTATAGGCTTCTTTAAAGAGGTGCGTTTTTATTGATGTTTTGAAAGATTTAAGGCAGGAGGATAGTCTGGTGAAGCGAGGCAAGGAGTTCCAGAGAATAGGGGCAGCGCGAGAAAAGTCCTGGAGGCGGGAGTGAGAGGAGGTGACAAGAGTGGTAGAAAGAAGAAGGTCGTTAGCAGAACGAAGAGGGCGTGTGGGGGAGTATTTGGAGATGAGAGCAGAGATGTATGGGGGTGCGCTGTTGTTGAGGGCTTTATAAGTTAGGGTCAAGATTTTAAACTTTATTCTGGAGGCTAAGGGAAGCCAGTGGAGTGATTGACAAAGAGGAGCTGCCGACACTGAACGATGTGTACTGAAGATGAGTCTGGCGGAGGCATTTATTATGGATTGAAGTGGGGAGAGGCGAGTGATGGGCAGGCCAACAAGGAGCGAGTTGCAATAGTCAAGACGAGAAATGATAAGAGAGTGTATTAGAATCTTAGTATTGTCTTGTGTAAGGTAATGGCGTATTCTGGATATGTTTTTTAGATGGAAAAGACAGGATTTGGTTAGAGACTGTATGTGTGGGATGAAAGAGAGGGCAGGGTCCAGTAGAACCCCGAGACAATGGGCTTGGGAGGTGGGAGTGATGATGGCGTTGTTGACAGAGAGAGAGATGTGAGGAATTGAAGCTGTAGTAGAGGGTGGGAAGATTAAGAGTTCAGTCTTAGACATGTTGAGTTTCAGATGGTGGGTGGACATCCAAGAGGATATACTAGAGAGGCAGTCGGAGACCTGTGCTAGAAGAGAGGGGGATAGATCTGGTGCTGAGAGATAGATTTGGGTGTCGTCTGCATAGAGATGGTACTGGAACCCAAAAGAGTTTATTAGGGTGCCGAGTGAGGATGTGTAGATGGAGAAGAGGAGGGGGCCAAGGACTGATCCTTGGGGTACGCCAATAGACAGGGGGTGAGGAGAAGAAGATGTGCCGGAGAAGGAGACGCTAAATGATCGTTCTTGGAGGTATGATGAGAACCACAAGAGAGAACCACAAGAGAGCAGTGTCTCGAATGCCGAGGGAGGAGAGAATGTGGAGTAGAATTGAATGGTCAACGGTGTCAAAGGCGGCAGAGAGATCCAGGAGAAGCAAAATAGAAAAGTGGCCTTTAGACTTGGCAGTGAGCAGGTCATAGGTGACTTTTATGAGGGCTGTCTCAGTGGAGTGTTGGGGCCGAAAGCCGGATTGGAAAGTGTCCAGAAGAGAGTTAGAGGAGATGAAACTGGTGAGGCGGTTATAGACGAGCCGCTCCAGCAGTTTGGAAGCCAGGGGAAGTAGAGAGATAGGGCGATAGTTAGATGCAATGTCAGAATCGGATGAGGGTTTCTTGAGAGTGGGTGTAATTATGGCATGTTTTAGAGATGATGGAAATGTGCCAGTGTTTAGGGAAAGGTTGAAGATATGTGTGAGAGCTGGGATTAGTGTAGTAGAGAGGGGAGGGATGAGCTGAGATGGAATAGGATCTGAAGGACAGGTAGTGAGGTGAGAGGATGATATTAGGATGGAGACTTCATCTTCTGTTGCAGGGGTAAAGTAGTCCAGAGTGGCTGTGGGAATGGAAGGGGGGGTAGATTGGGTGTTGTTGGTTAGTAGAGTTAGTTGAGAGAGTGAAGTGTGTGAGCCATGGTGGGAGGAGAGTTCATTGTGGATAGATTGAATTTCAATACATTTAATGCGTGTAGTTATGGGGGCCAGAGTGTCAAGAGTGGAAGTGAGAGTAGAGTTGTAGTGTGTGGTGGCAGTGTCAGGGCAGTTGAGGTTGGTGATAGTGCTGAGAAGAGGTTGGAGCACGGTGGAGAGTTGGGTAGGGTCGAGTTCTAGCAGGTTTCTGTGGGTTATTGTGGCTGGGGTTGAAGAAGAGTGATAGGAGGAAGATGTGTTGAGGTTGAAGGTAAGGAGGTGATGGTCAGATAGAGGGAGAGGGTGGATGACTAGGTTGGAGGTGTGGGTAATATTGGTAAAAATAAGGTCAAGAGAGTGACCAGCATGGTGAGTTGAAGAATCTGTAAGTTGTGAGAGGCCGAGGGAAGAGGTGAGTGCAAGTAGTTTGGCGGCTGCTGAGGAGGTGGGTGTGTCAATGGCAATGTTGAAGTCACCAAGTATCAGTGTGGGAATGTTGGAGGAAAGAAAGTGTGGGAGCCAGGCGGAAAAGTGATCGAGAAATTGAGAGGAAGTACCTGGGGGGCGATAGATTACAGCAACACGTAGAGAGATAGGAGAGAAGAGGCGGATAGTATGAGCTTCAAAAGACGAAAATTGGAGGGATGGGACAGGGGGTATGAGGTGGAACGTACAGCGAGAAGAAAGTAATACACCCACACCACCACCTTGTTTGTTCCCAGGTCTAGGTGTGTGACTGAGGTGAAAACCCCCATGCTCTTCTCATGATTTGTACCTCCTTTGCTTCATTATGACCTCATACCATGCTTCCTTACAGGACATCTCAAAATCAACACCCACTCTTTGGAATTCACTCCCGCATTCTATTAGGCTTTGCCCTAGTCTTCAAACATTACCTGAAAACCTACAATATCTCTATTATGCTGCTCCCTTTTCCTCCCTTGCTTAATACATGGATCCGTCAAATAGTCCCTTCACCTCATGTCTCTATATCCCTGTTAGATTGTAAGCACTCACAAAAGCATGGCCCTCATGTCTTCCCATACCAACTTATATGAAAAAAAATGCTTTGTCTTGTATTGTCTTGTTTTGTTATGCTCTAACTTGTCTTAACTTCATATTGGTCCACATCAACCCCTGTTGGTCCTCTATCCATAACAGTGGAGGTATTTTTGGCCCCACATGGCACCAAAAAATTAACCTCATTACAATGGAGGGGTCCTACTGACCCCCATGAATACTACACTAATGCCATGGGGTGCCTATGGTGCTCCATGGAAGCTTTATTTTTTTTCTTATGTATAAAAACACCTATATGGAAACATATAATGGTGCACACATTGCACAACTTTCTCCAGTTAATTCATACATTGTAATGTCAGTTAGACTTACTGTTCATCTCACAAAAATCACATTAATTAAAAAATATCTGGAACTGAACACACAACTTCCTTGTGCTCGGTATGTGATGTGATTACATCTGTGACTTCAATTGAGCAATTAAATGAGAGCACTATGTCTTTAAAATGGCAGCAACGTGACTCTTCCACTTTATGCTTTTTTAGCTCTGATTGGTGTAGTCAGGAGTGGATTTTTTAATGCTTACAAACTATTTACAGTTTTCATTCTTAACCCTTAGGATGCCATTTATAAGCAAAACCAATTCAACATAAAATATTTGTTTAAAAACACTTGTTTGTCAAGTATGTATAAAACAAAAATGAGACCAAGTGCCTCCTAATGTGGATCCCAGATCTAACTAGAGCGCCTCCCCTTACCGGCAATCTACCCCTCTTAGTAACATAAATAAAACTAGAAATACATTCACTAGATTTATGATATAAAGGCTTAAATTCTAATATATATGGAAATATGGTGCACACCAAGGACCATTCAAGTAAATAAAATAACTATATTGAATGTCTCTAAAAAATCTCAGTCCAATCAACAAATAGCAAAAAGTACTTAAGTAAATCCATGGATATCACTGTAGATAGATAAATGTATCAGGTCCTTATTTTCTCCAATCCACTCCTGTGGCATGGTGAAAATGCTTCTTGATGTATCTCCATTTTTCCAAAGTGAGGCAGCTGACTCCAAGGCTCTGGTCACAACAAAGCACAACTAAATGATGTTGAAAAAGAGAAACAATAGAGAGTGGACGCCACTTCCTAGTGCAATTCAATAAAATATTTAATATACAACCCACTTAGGTAAAAAATGCACACTCACATTTAATACCCTCTAAACAAGATGTATTTCACATGCATATATATGTGTAGAGATTCACCTTCCACATGCCTTTTATCCATGTTAAATCACAGGTAGATCCTCCAGGTGCACAAATATAGTATAATGTTGTTGCACTGATTATAATTAGATCTGTGTCTTATATCCTGGTTGAACCCACTTTCTCCATTAAAAGATTATGGTCTACCTATGGAGTCTTGTAGAACTCTTATCTCCAGTATCACTCACTAGGAGGTGGTTAGCTTCAATATGTGAGGCCTGGGATAGGTGACTTAATCTCCAATATGGGGGGTATATACAGATCTTGTTTAGTCCAAAAATAGACACACATACTTAGGATTATGTCAATATATAGATGTGTTAAAAACACAAAAACACAACATATCAGATCTCTAAAGAAAAATATAGCAATCAAATTAAAAACAGCTAGCTATATACATAAAACAGTTAAAAAAGAAAAAATAATATAAAATACACTGAATAGTGTCTGACTGTACCAGACACATTTCATCGGTTTCACAGGCTTTCTCAATGGTAAAATTGCACTTCCAAATCCAATCTGACCAATTTCTCAGTAGTGCAATATATAATGTAGTGATGTTCCGAATTGCCCCACATCGCCTTTTATATACCTTATTTCCTGTATTTGGCACCATAATTCGTCTCCACCCCATTTGGTTACATAGATGCATCTACCCCCATCTATCCTCCCGATTTGGTGTTAGTGCGATCACGTCTTGACGCGAGACTACGTAAACTACGTGAGAACGTCATGACGCACACCTACGTGGCTTCATCCTACCTTAATCAAATCTATGGTACAAGATGGTGCCTGGAACGATATGCCTTCCATTCAATCCAAATTCCTTAAAATAGAAGATCAACATAGAATGGGGGCAACATAAATAATGAGCATCTCGTGCCCTATATAAATAATAACCTCATTAATATTGGTTGTTGGAAACCCATTATTAACCATATGCTTGTCCATATACATGTCCATATCAATATAAATATACATACAATATCTACAGTATATCTACTAAATATATCATGTTTAATGATCTCACCATAACTACCATCTAAATAGTGGACCCATAGTATATATCACACATAATAGGACAAACCCTAGTATAAAATACACTTTTGCAACTATTATTGTCTACAATAACCTATTTTCCCACTAGGCTATTTCTATGCTCAACAGATCACAATAACCATAGATTTCTATTAGTGGATCACATTAGAGATCTGTCTACCCATTAAAAAGTGGCTAGATCACCTCTCCAAAAAAGCCGGCAGATCTATATCCTTATTCAGTCCGTGTGGTTCTAGGGTATTTAACTTATGAATCCAGAGTGTCTCTCTTCTTCTCATTTGTAAGATGCGATTACCTCGTCTCTTATTGTGTGGTATATAATCAACTGCCTGAATTGTTCTCCTCTCAATGTTTTTATTGTGCACTTGTACAACATGCGAGGAGAAGCCATTTGTCAACACTCCTGACAAATATCATTAAATCGAGCCATTTGGGGCTAGATTTCAAAATCAATCATCTTCTCAATTGCAAAAGTGAATATGTAGTATATGTTATTACATGTTCATGTGGGATGCAATAGACCGGTCGGACCAGTAGACCATTAAATGAAGGTTCTACGAACATCTGTATAATGTGGATAAAGGAGTGTTGACAAATGGCTTCTCCTCGCATGTTGTACAAGTGCACAATAAAAACATTGAGGGGATAACAATTCAGGCAGTTGATTATAAACCACACAATAACAGATGAGGTAATCACATTCTACAACTGAGAAGAAGAGAGACACTCTGGATTCATAAGTTAAATACCCTATAACTGCACAGACTGAATAGGGATATAGATCTGGTGGCTTTTTTGGAGAGGTGATCTAGCCACTTTTTAATGGGTAGACAGATCTCTAATGTGATCTACTAATTGAAATTTATGGATACTGTGATATTTTGAGAATAGAAATAACCTAGTGGGAAAATAGCTTATTGTAGACAATAATAGTGACAAAAGTGTGTTTTATACTAGGGTTTGTCCTATTATGTATGATATATACTATAGGTCCCCTATTTAGATGGTAGATATGGTGAGATCATTCCACGTGATATATTTAGTAGATATAGATATTCTTTCTATATTTACAGTATATTGATATGGACATGTATATGGACAAGCATATGGTTAATAATGGGTTTCCAACAAACAATATTATTGAGGTTATTATTTATATAGGGCACAAGATGCTCATTATTTATGGTCCATAATGTACATAAATGTTTCCCCTATTTTTCAGGATTTTGCACCTGGGTAAAGGAGGTTTATGCATAGATGATTTGTACATCTAAACCTTTACCCACCATGACATATATTTTCAGTGTATTTCTACAAGTCATGCATATATATTTTTGATAGCATATTTTATATATTTTTAGATCTTAATACCAGTTTATGTGAGGTATGTATCTTTGCAGACTTTATGAGAGAGAGTAGGGAAGGTTTCTATTGCCCCCATTCTATGTTGATCTTCTATTTTAAAGAATTCGGATTGAATGGAATGTATATGGAACGCCATCTTGTACAATAGAGTTGATTAAGGTAGGATGAAATCCATGTAGGTGTGCGTCATGACGTCGTCACGTAGTTTACATAGACGCTCATCATGACATCATTGCGCTAACACCAAATCGGGAGGATAGATAGGGATAGATGAATCTACGTAACCAATTGGGGTGGAGACGAGATATGGCACCAAATACAGGAAATAAGGTATATAAAAGGGGATGTGGGGCAATACGGAACATCACTACATTATATATATTGCACTAGTGAGAAATTGAATGACTGGAGGCCAGATTGGATTTTAAAGTGCAAATTACCATTGAGAGAGCCTGTGAAACGGATGAAACGCATCTGGTACAGTCAGACACTATTCAGTGTCTTTTATATATTTTTTCTTTTTTAACTGTTTTATGGCTGTTTTTAATTTGATTGCTATATTTTTCTTAGAGATCTGATATGTTGTGTGTTTAACACATCTATATATTGAGATAATCCTAAGTATATGTCTATTTTTGGACTAAACAAGATCTGTGTATACCCCCCATATTGGAGATTAAGTCACCTATCCCAGGCCTCACATATTGAAGCTAACCACCTCCTAGTGAGTGATACTGGAGATAAGAGTTCTACAAGACTCCATAGGTAGACCATAATCTTTTAATGGAGAAAGTGGGTACAACCAGGATATAAGACACAGATCTAATATAATAGTTGCAACAACATTATACTATACTCGTGCTCCAGGAGGATCTACCTGTGATTTAATGTGGTAAAAGGCACGTGGAAGGTGTATCTCTACACATATACTGTATATGCATGTGAAATACCTCTTGTTTAGAGGGTATTAAATGTGAGTGTGCATTTTTTACCTAAGTGTGTTTTATATTAAAGATTTTGTTGAATTGCACTAGGAAGTGGCGGGCACTTTCTTTTATTTCTCTTTTTTGTCAAGTATGTACCAATCTAAAAATATTAGCAACTTTGTAAGCCATGGACATAAAACATTTTTTTGGAAAAATCTGGCTTTATGAACAGGAATACATTTTACATTTTTCACACCAAGAGAGCCTGAGGGGGGAAGGAACAGGCAGAAATATAAAGCCTTTGTTTGATAACTGGATAAGTTTGAAACTGACAGCACACTTCTTACCTCTCATTGGCTCAGAAGCAGACGCCTTACCAGCAGAAAATGCACCTACAGTGCTCTAGAAATGTAAACTTCCATCTACTACACAACTCCCCCCCCCTCAAAGTTCCTGCAGAAGCTTCAAATGTATTTTTTCTAATCAAGAACTGTATGACATTTTTCTGCTTAATTAAGCCATTCTGCTTACAGTTTTCAAAAATATTGTTTGTTTCATTATACAGTGCTCATTTACATACTTTAAAATATATAGAAAAAATATTTAATAAAAATATAAAATTTTAATAGTACATAAAAAATTCACAATCAGAATTGTTTATTTGTAACATGCCAACATATTCCATAGTGCTATATATGGGTTGTGTTCAAGGCAAAACAATATTAATACACTGCAAAAAATGTAGGGTTCTGTCTTTGAGCTTAGAATCCAATGTCCATAGTGCTTTCCCCAAAGCGCCATGCAAGACTGAAAACTCACAGACTTACAGTCATTATCTTCTAAAAGTTTAAATTCGGGTAAAACGTGACACAACTTTTAGAATTAAAACCCAATCTTTGTAAAGTTTGTAATTTGATAATCCATCTTGTCTCTTCCTGACTAAAATAAATTGTATTAATTGTAACCTCTACAAAATTTTTTTTCAAATTACTGCCTATCCAATATTTTTTAAGAACATTCAGCCCCATAAAATACAAACATTCTGGGTTACATTTATGATTATCTGTAAAATGTTGCACTTAAAAATGCAAACATTTTCTCCTTTCTTGGTTTTAAATTCCTCAAGGTGCGACCTACCTATTATCTATTGCAAATACACCAAAGAACATAAATAATATTATGATTATCACATTCAATGAAAGATACTCATTTATAACCTAGAGTGTTTGTTTTTTTATTTGGATAAAAGTTGTTAAAAAAATGGTAGAGGTGGTAATTCATGTAAAAATATAACAGATTCTAAATATCTACAGGTTTTAAGGTAGCATCCCACCTAGGTTTAGACATATACAATATTGGCTTAATGTCCTCTAAAAATATTCTTTCACTATTTGTTATATAATATTTTATTTTTTTGATTGAAACCACTTTTAATGGGTATTATTGTGTTGGGTTGTGACTGGTTCCAATAGCATGCGCTGTTTAATAAATTAGGTAACATGATATTTCTTAGAGTGGGCTATAACCACAGTGGTTGAAGTGATATAAAAGGTATAGGAGTCGGATGAGGATATTATAGGGCCTGCAAAACTATACAGGCATACTAGTCAAAATATTATGCCAAGCACAGAGGTCTAAACACAAAATAATACACTTGTATACTCATTAAGATATGAAATCAAATAATAATATATTTTCTTCCCTTTTTCTTAGAAGATATGGCAGTCATGCAATGAAGTCAAAAGCAGAATGGCCAACATGGTGGATTTGAGTTACTGAAAATGTTATGTCTACAGTAACCAATGTTATCCCAATAATCTACATTATTACCATAAACAAGATTTGCACTTCGTTTAGAAGTCTTGGCACAAGATTAAGCATCAAAATCCCAAATGTGAAAGGGAAAACTGATTAAATTTAGAAAGAATCAAACATGTAATTAGTTTGCAAATGCAATATTTATTTTCTACCACATCTAGGCCCCTATTTAATCGAGAAAATTGTAGTTTCCGGATCCCATAATGGAGCCAGTAAACTAATTGCTGTTCAATTGGCGTCATTTTACTACCCACAAATATTTTGCGGGTTACAGGCTGAAAATCCCTGCAATTGTTGAAATCTTAACTCAGACCAAGCTAAGCCTTTCAAGCCTGTAAATGTTACAATCGCTATTCAATTGCTACAATTCCTCAAGCCCGCAAATGTTTTCACACCTACAAATGGCAATTTAGAAGAAAATCCTACGAGTACCAGATAGGACCTGCAAGGGGGTTACACATCTGTTTGTAGCACTGTAAATGAAAATAAAAAAAACAATACTGCACTTTAAAAGACGGGAAAGAGATGAAAGACATTAGAATGAATTGCACAACAGTTTCAAGTTCAAATCTGCAATAAAAAATATTTTTAATACATATCAGGCCACCCACGTGGACTAGAACAGTGTTGACATTCATTTTTATTATTTTGTACATTGCGAGTCTGATTGCTTATTGGCCTTCTAAACGCTAATTGATTGACGTTTAACCCTCATGTTTTACTGGCGTAATGATGACGGTCTCATTTACTATTGTCTGTTTCTCGGTAGTGTCGGCCGTGCTTAATTGATCATGATCACTCTCTGAAATGTTACTTACGATTGCATGGTTTACGGTTTAGGCTTTTGGCCAGGTAGTTGCGGGCTTGATCAATTGTAATTGTTGCAAATTTCAATTAGATAAGGCCCCTTGTTTTTTGTTGAACATTACATTTCTCACTGATAATATTTTCTTCAACTACTTTATCCTGGTATTTTTTTAGTGAGGAGAAGCTTTAAAACAAAATCATATTGGAATATATCATGTGTGTCTGTATACAGTAACTATGAGAATATGAATTAGGTTAGGGTCTTCTTAAAATTCACCACAGTTGGACAAAAGCTGCTGAATTTCTGAATACTTGGTGTTACAGGCAGTAAAATTAGTTTGTCTTTTATATGACTGACTTTCCAAGTAAATATTCTAAAAATATGAACTTACTCTACTATTGAATTTATGAATACAAATAATGCTTTAATTCATACAAGATTTTCTTTAGTCAGTGGCATAAATTGTTTGCCCCACAACCAAAACTACAAATTTCACTCCTGAAAATAACTAAAAGGCCCATCTTATCTGTCTATTTTATCTGCCTAAAAAGCTAAATGTATAAATATCTGGGGCAGTCTACTGATTATGCCATGTATGCTTCAATTCCTTGACCTTGTTTGTCCCTACCATTCCCATAGATTATTCTTAAATCTACCACCCTCCAACCTCCACAAATGACCTTGTTCTTGTATTCTTTTTTTCTGTAAGATATTGCCCTCTTGAATTTCCCTACTCTGCCCTCTAAACTACACATATTGAAGTTAAGCAGTTTATGAACTTGACTGTTATATTGAACATGTGAAAAATACTTTACTAAATTATTTAACTGCCACATTATTGTTCATTTTCTATCTGCCTTCAGCTGGTTATAAGGCAAGAGGTTCATAGCAGACTAAAGACTTCATCCTCCGTTACAAGGTCCATAATGGAAGTTGGACTGGGGAAGGGTGAAGGCTGGGTGTTTTTGGCTTGTTGGGAGGAGGGTGTGTGTGAGCCATGTTGAGAGGAGAATTTGTTTGAAATGTTTGCAATTTTATATTTAAAGTAGTTGGCAAAGTCTTCAGCCGTGAGACAGAAATAGTTGGGAGTAGGCACCTCTGGATGTATCATGTTTATGTAGTGTGCCATGATTGTTGATGTGAACGAGGGCATCTGCATGTGTTTATCGGGGCAAGAGTGTCAAGGGTGGAATTAAGATTTATGTTGTACTGAGAGTTGGCAGTGTCAGCGCAGGTGAGGGGGCTCAGAAGGGGTTGTAGCAAAATGGAAAGATGTGCAGATGACAAGGTTGCAGATTGTCTATAGATGAGTAAAACATAAGCTAAAGGGATTGTCCATCATGGTGAGTTGGGGAATCTGTCTATTGTAAGAGGCAGAGGGAAGAGGCAAGTAAAAGTAATTTAGCGGCTGCCGAGGAGGTAGCAGTGTCAGTGGCAACGTTGAAATCACCAAGAACGAGTGAACAAATTTTGGAGGAGAGAAAGGGAGGGAACCAGGTGGCAAATAGATCCAGAAATTGAGAGGGTGGTCCAGGTGGGCAATAGATCACAGCAACACATAGAGAGATAGGTGAGAAAAGGTGGATGGTGTAAACTTCAAAAGAGGTCCCAGGTCTAGGTTTGTGACTGAAATGAAAGTCACCATATGAGAGTGCCTCAGGGGAGACAGTGTCTGATGGAGGGTAAAGGGTTTCAATGAGAGCCAGTAGATTCAGGAGGTTGGAAATAAATAGTTCATGGATGAAAGTGAGGTTTTGTAAATCAATGGTGCGTCCCAAAGGGCCCAGGAGAAGGGCATAGTAGAAGGTTTGTGACAGGTGATGGGTATCAAATTATGGTTGGTTTGGGTGTTTGCTGCCCTTGGGGCTGAGTGTGGCTAAAAGCAGGTGGAAATGAATGAGGGGTTAAGGGTTATATCTCCAGCAGTCAGGAGAGTAAGGAGGGAGAGTGAGAGGAGATGCAGAAACTGTGCAAGAGAGCTTGAGAAAGAGGCAGGAGGTCATAAAGAAGAAGAAGGTGTGAGAAAACATTGTGGCACAATGTGTAAGCACAAAGCAGTAAAATACATGAAGAATAAGTTAAAATGTGCTTGTCTTGATTGTTTCTGTCAAAGGCGAAATGCAATTTAAGTGTGTTTAATCCTGTTTTAAGTCTTGTATAATTTCAAGTGCTCAATCAAGCAAGGCCTTAACCCCTGATTAGAAACAGCCAATGGAAACAGAGATCGTCATAATTACATCAATGAAAAATGGAGGTTGGATTTCAAAGTCCTACGGGCTTGAATTAGGAGTTACGATTGGTTCAACATTCCGGGTATAATGTAATATTGATAAAGCCGTAAATATAATATTCTATTACATGCGAGTTCCTTTATATGTATTAACACATTAATTGTCGGGATCTATACAACATGGAAATTAAACATGAAATGGAGTATTTTTATTTGCCGATTTGCAAGCTTGAGAATGTAGTGCTATATTCTTTTGTTTTTTCTCTCCTTTTTATTATTATTAGACAACTTTGTACACAAAAATACATTACAAGGAATAATACAAATACACATAGAAATGATTGAATTTTGAGTTTGAAATTCCCCAAAAGAGAGGCTCTTGGTAGTTATATAATCATCTAACAATATAGGAACAAATATATTTAGCTAAACACTTCATATTTATCAGCAATGACCAAGTTGTAATTCCTTCCTTTAAAAAAAACATAGGTACAATAGCTTTGGGTCGTTCTAATATATAAAACATTCCGTAGTCAGAAATAAACTCTATCTATATGGTAAACAACATGAATAAATTCTATAAAATAAAAGTACAGTATTGATTTTTTATTTGCTTTGAAAGTGCTCCGGACATGCCATTAAGTCCTTTGTGAGTTCCTTTGGTACCCGTAACTTGTGGTTTGACTTTTGCCATTTGCAGGCTTGACAGCTTGCTTAGCAAAGGGGGAATCGGAGCAATTGAATAGCGATTTGCGATTTTAGAGTTTGCAACTCTTGCGGCAGTGAACCATTGCAGTGAATCGGAGGCCGGAACCCTTAAATCGATCGGAGCCCGCAAAAAGACGCCAATTGAATAGCAAAATACTTTTTAAATGTTATTCAATTGGCCGGGCCCGCAAGTTAGGGGCCATCTGACGGCGGGTTTTAGCATGTAACGGGAGCAAGCCCATAACTCCTGATGCAGAAACAGCCAATTGAAACAGAATCGTCATCATGATCAACCTTCAAGCCCGTAACTAGTAAGTGAAGGCTGTAGGACTTTGACATCCAACCTCCATTTTCAAAGTCCTACGGACTTCAACCTTCAAGCCCATAGGACTTTGAAAAAAATGGAGGATGGATTTCAAAGTCCTACGGGCTTGGAGGTTGAAGCCCGTAGATTTTACATTGATTGTCGTGCTCGATATAACACTAAAATTAAACATGAAATAAAGTATTGGAATGTTGTGCTATTAATTCTAAAACCTAACATTACTTTCACTTTTCATAAAAGTACAGTATTTCTTTTATATTTGCTTTTAGTTCCAATCATTTTTATTAACTCACATTGTGAAATATCAATATACAATTGTAAATATAATTTTACTCTCCAATGATTACTTGAAAATGTAAACAAAATAAAGTATGTTTTAAGTATTCAAGTAAAAATTTAAAGTGAGTAATACTACTTCACATTTTCCTTTTTCCAAATAATGGGAAAGTAGGTGTGGGGGGGCAGGGTATAGGGAAGATGTTTATTCTGGTATGTTAAGCATGGATTCTATTAATATAATAAATATTAACATATAATTTTAAAAATAATTTTATTCTCCAAGGTGAACTTGAAAAGGTAAACAAAATAAAGTATGTTTTAGGTATTCAAGTAAAAATTATAAGCCAGTAATACAATCTTCCATTTTCCTTTTTAAAAATAATGGGAATGTAGGTAATGGGGGGGGGGTGAAATTAATAAGGAAGGTTTTCATTTTGGTATAAGTATACTTTTTTATTTTTTTTATTTTTTTTATTTTTTTTATTTTTTTTTTCCAGACAAAAGAATACAAGTACAAAAACAGAACGTGAAAACAAAGTACAGAACAGACAAACAATCGCAATTCATAACACACTTCTGATAATACTCCTTCTTCCCTCCTTTCCCCTCCTGTTTTCCTCTTAACGGGGGAAACTTATACCTCCAGACCAGATTTAAACATCATATATATATATATATGTACATATATATATACATGTACATATATATATATACAGAAAAAGAAAATATTACATCTGTATCCCCTATATTACCACTTAGCTTCTTTGATCCCAGGGCTGTGAGTTATGTTAGATATTTTGACAGATCTTAGCCCCTCTCTAATATTTGCATCTATAACTGTGGCTTTTCGCCATCCCCCCACCCAAAATTAATTCCAACATTATGTGAGAGAGTTTTCCACTATATAGGGACCGGGGTCTTCTCTTATTTCCTTTAGATAATAGTCAAATATTCTGTAAATATAACGAGGTTAAACGGGGGCATACCTTGAATTCATAGGAAAGGGAAAAAAAGGTATGAGTAAAAAAGGAAAAGTTTCTGTTCCTATATATACAGACGTTTTTACTGAAAACACAAATATAGGGAAAATGTGGGAAGGCAGATAGTTAAGAAAGAGAAGCGATAAAGAATAATAGACCTTTCTCTAAAAGAGAGGCTTTTAGAGAAAGGTCTATTATTCTTTATCGCTTCTCTTTCTTAACTATCTGCCTTCCCACATTTTCCCTATATTTGTGTTTTCAGTAAAAACGTCTGTATATATAGGAACAGAAACTTTTCCTTTTTTACTCATACCTTTTTTTCCCTTTCCTATGAATTCAAGGTATGCCCCCGTTTAACCTCGTTATATTTACAGAATATTTGACTATTATCTAAAGGAAATAAGAGAAGAAAAGGCGAGAAAAAGAAACACATACACCATTCACACTGTACCAGCCCGATGACCTACCAATAAGTTGTTGCTGGAGAGTTTGGGTTCCTAATCTACCTATTATATGATTTATAGTCTTTTTCCTTGACTACTCCCTTTTTTTTTTCCTTCTCCCCTTCTACCTCTTTTATAATTACTGAATTATGATCCGTTTGTCTATACTCCAATAGAACTTACAAATTTGTCCCACTTCTGCCAAGGGAGGCGGGTACCTGTTTCCATCAGCCAATTCTTGCCTATGGGATCAATAATCTCTCTATTTTCTCGTATTGCTGCCACCAGCTGTATTCTTGACGGAACATGGGTATTTTTCCATGATTTTACTATCAAACTTTTAGCTACTAACAGAATGTGACATATCAATATACCATCTGAACCACGGAATTCCTCCAAATTCCTATGGAACAGTACCAATGAAGGGGAGCACCTAATTTCTTGAGCTAATATTTCTTCTATTAATTGACACGCATCTATCCAAAACCTGTTTATTTTAGGGCACTCCCACCACATATGAAACGATGTTCCCAACTGATTACAGCCTTTCCAGCATGTTCTTTGATTTTTTGGGTCTATTTTATTCATACGTTCAGGAGAGAGGTACCAATTATTCGAAAGCTTAAAAAACATTTCTATATACCTTGGTAGACCTGCTGCTTTTTTTACCATTCCTAAACTTTGGTACCATACCATCTCTTCAAAGGTTTCTCCCATAATTGATTCCCAATACATCAAACCTGAACTTTTCCTCAGTGAACGGTTCTCATTTATAATTTTATTACATTTCGAAATAGTTCGTAAATTATCTCTTTTTATCACTAGATCTTCCATTTTAGTTGTTTTTAAATGTTGTGAGATCCTGTAACCGCAGGCTACTAGTCTTTTTTTAATACACTCATATTCTAGCCAAGTTAATTTTATATCTCCGAATTTCCTACTCATCCTTTGTAGGTCTATAAGTTGTCCATCTTCAAACAGTTTTGCTGTGGGTGTGTCACCCTTGATTTTCTGAGATGTAATTATTGGGTTAGAGCCCCCACGTTCCAGTGTATCAATTGGGGCAGCCAGTGAGGGAAGGTTAATTAGCTGCATGGATAGTCTATTTCTATACCAAAATTTGGTTAAGGAAACCAAATTCTTCGGGAGATCTCTAATCACCGTCTCATTCAAGCTAGGTAGCCACAGCACGGAGTGGATCTTAATATTTCTTAATAAGGCCTCCTCGATTTCCATCCATCTAGGTTTTTCCTTTATCAAATTCCAGCTAATAAGATGTGATATACAAATTTGTTGGTAAATATCTAATATACAGGGGCAGTTTAACCCACCTTTCTTGACCTTTTGATTTGCTATTATTTTTCCCACCCGGGGTTTCTTCCCACCATAGATAAACTTATCTAGCTGCACTTGTATTTTTTTGATGTAGTTATATGCCAGCACTCCCGGAATACATCTCAGACAGTAAGTGATTTTTGGGATGATATTCATATTGATAGCTGCAATTTTAGCTAACCATGATAAATTTAGTTGTTTCCAATTGGTCAAGGTAATGTTTATTTTACTCATGGTTTCATCTAAATTAGCTTTAATCAACTTACCCAGTTGGAATGAGAATTTGATTCCTAGGTGGGTGATACTATTTGAATGCCAGTTACACTGTAGCATATGCTCTAGAGCATCCCTATCTTCCATCTTTAATCCTCTTTTCAAAGCTACGGACTTAGTTTGATTAATTTTAAAGTAGGAGATTCTACTGAATTCCTCCAGAATGTCCAAGAACTTTTGACATGATGTCGCCGGCTCTGTATTGTCCGCGTATGCTAATAGTTTAAACTCATGTTTCCCTATTCTAAATCCACTGATATCCGCCTCTTCCCTTATACGTATTGCTAGTGGTTCTAAAAACAGGATAAATAGAAGCGGGGATAGGGGACAGCCCTGGCGCGTGCCATTGCTTATACTAAAAGATACTGATTCAAAATCAGGGTTGACTATGCGCGTCTTTGTTTCCCCATAAAGCGCTTTAACTGCCTTCAGGGCAAAGTTTCCCAACCAGAATTTCCCCAAGACAGCCTCTAGAAATACCCAATTGACCCTGTCAAACGCTTTTTCGGCATCTAATGACAGGGCCAATATAGGCATTTCCCTGGCTTTAGCATGCGCGAGTATATTTAAGAGCCTTCTGGTACTGTCTGAGGCTTGACGCCCTGGAACAAAGCCCGTTTGATCTGTATGTATGAGTTTATGGATGACCGTTTTTAGTCTATTTGCTAAAATTTTTGAGTAGGTCTTCAAATCTATATTTATCAAAGTAATTGGTCGATAGTTTTTACAATCATCTGGGTTTTTATCCTCCTTTAATAGATTTATTTTTTTAGATTCTGACATTTCTCTTGGGATCTCCCCAGATATTTTAATCTCATTATATACATTACATAGGGGTTCTTTAATCTCTGGAAGAAGAAGTTGAAAGAAGACTGCATCAAACCCATCTAACCCTGGGGCTTTGTTTCTCTTGTTACTGTTAATTACCTCACAGACCTCTAACTCTGTAATATTACTGTTTAGATAGATTCTTTCTGGCTCCGAGATGGATGGTACATTTATCCCATCCAAAAATTTGGATATATCCACTTTAGTGGGGCCTGTAAGTTGTGAGTCCTTTTCCAAATTATATAGCTTCCTGTAGAAGTTTTGGAAAACCTCCCCGATTTTATCTGGGTGATATTGATATTTTCCTTTCAGGTCAATTATTCTGGCTATTCTATTTTGCTCTCGTTGTTTTTTGAGTCTATTCGCCAAAAATTTCCCCGTTTTACTGCCGAACTTCAAATGGTTTTGACGATGCCCTAATTTCTTTATTTATAATGCATATTTTATCACCTATCTCTTTGATATATTTTCCCCCATTAATTTGATGAAGCTTTATCAATTCCATATACAGCAGTTTTAGGGGTTTTCCTCTTAATTTCCTTCTTTCTGCTGATCTGGCAATTAATATACCTCTAATGAAGGCTTTGTATGTGCACCATATTGTTTTATATGAGCTCACGGTTCCTTAATTTATTTTGAAGAATTCCCTAGTTTTTTTTTTTAGTTCTTTCATAAATTCCTGATCTTTTAGTAGTGATGTATCCAGTCTCCAATTCCTGTTCTGTTTTTTTTTTACTGTGTCATATAAAACCAAAAGATTCATTGAGTGATCCGACCAGGGGGCCAGTTCTATTTCTATTTTTTTAATCAAACTTATCGTGGCCCTATCGGAGAAAATGTGATCTATTCGAGATGATGAGGAAAATCTATTAGAGTAAAAAGTGAATTGACGGTCACTTGGGTGCATTAGTCTCCATAGATCAAAGTACTCCTTATCCTTCATTATACCTGAGAAATCTATTGCGATTTTACTTAAATTATTTAATGACGTCAACTTACATTTACCTTGTCTATCAAGCTCCGAGTCCATGACAATGTTAAAGTCACCACAGATCAGGAGGATCCCATACTCCACTCTTTTTTATCTCTGCTAAAATTTTCTTTAAAAAGCTACACTGTTTTTTATTGGGAAGGTACAAATTGGCCAATGTTATTGGTCTACTTTCCACCTCACCCCTCCAGATTATATATCTCCCCATGGGATCTATTATGCTGCCCTGTTCTTTAATATTGAGTCTCCTATTAAAAAGAATCGAGACTCCCTTAGACTTATTTTTAAATGTAGAGTGTATACTTTTGGAAAATATATTATTTAACAGATAGGATTCATTGCCCTTCTTAAGATGTGTCTCTTGTAAACATAAAATATCTATATTCAGCTTAGTATAATTATTAAACGCGATTTTTCTTTTAAAGGGGGAGTTGAGTCCATTTACGTTATGTGACACTATTTTTAATCCCATTTAAACCACATAATCAAATCTAGCTACAGCTCCCTTTTCCCTCCCATACAGCCTTTAAACCTACCGGCAGTTCATTCTGGTCTGGTACCTTACTCACACTCGTTTCATTCATTCCTAAACTTAAAATACCAAGGGTGGACCACACCCCTCCCACTTGGTAATACAAGGCTAAAGCCTGATGTTTGGAAATTATAGATTGGTTTCTACAACCATAGTTGGGAGAGACCCAAGGGCTACCTTTTCCTCCCCTAACAGTCCTCAGACTGGACTGGGAACGAAGAAGAAGAGGTGGTGGGGGTGTGGGAAGCCCCTAGCTTCTCTCCTAATGGAGAGAGAGAACAACCCAACTACTCTATTGTCAACTCTATCCTCCCCTATAGTTGATATTTTCTTATGCGTTAAGATTGAACTCCCCCCCATCCTCATATATGTATACTTTTGATTAATAAAAGCTGTAAATGAAAGGATAATACAGTGAAAACTCACAATCCTGTCCGGTCTCCAGGGTCTCTGCCATGATTACGTCCCCCCAGCCAGTCCCATCTCGATTTATGAAAATAATAGAGGTATCAATAGTTTTGAAGGTGGGAAAAGTATCGGAAATTATATGAGAAAGTCAAAATTAATTTTGTTGATTATTTCCTGAAAGATCAGATTTGGATCTTTCCATTTCTTGGCTATATGGCTTTTAGTTGCAAACATAATAAACTGAAGTCATTTGTTTTGAGAATTTGGGAGGGTAGGGAGGCGAATTCCTAAAAGGCATAATTCTATAGAAGGTGTAATCTGTGTTTGAAAAAGATTGGATGTTAGTTGGGTTATTTTAGTCTAAATAGCTTGGGTTATAGGACATGTCCACCATGTGTGTATAAAGGTGCCTTATTCTTAGCAGCCTCTAAAGCAGCTAGCTGATTCCTGGGGTTTCATTTTGTGGAGCCTCTCTGAGGACTTTTAATGAAGTTTCCAGGAGGCTATAATTTAGTGAACCTATAGTTAATCTGCTGCAAACCTTTTCCCATTTGTCAATATCCCAATTAATAGCTAAATCTTCCTCCAATTTAAGCATGAATTTGGCCTTGTGTATTTTTTGAGGGGTATTGAAAGTTTCATATAATAAACCCAGGATTCCTCAGGTCAATGGGGCTTTTTTTTACAGACTGTAGTTAACCAGGTTGTTTTAGGATGACCAAACACCCCATTTGTATTGATTATATATTGTTTGAGCCTGCAAACATTGAAGTGTTCTTCTAATGGTAAATTGTATGTGTATCTAATTTTTTTGAAAGTAAGGATTTGGTCGTCACTAAACCATCTGTCTGGTTTGTCTAGGCCTTTCAAGGTCCACCATGTAATTGATTCCATTGAGAAATCTCTCAAAAAATGGGGGAAGTGAAGATAGATGAAAGAGGGGAAAGATCTGGAATTAGTTGGAATTCGACTTAGCCCATCTCCAGTTTGTAAGAGAGGGCATGATCATTGGGTTATGATATTTCAGATATGTTTGTTGAAATTTAGGGAGCCAGGCTATCTTGTCCCATGAAAGAGGGTTCAGTTGTTGATTTTCTATAAGCACCCAAATGTGTTGATGAGTTGTTGAATGGGCTAGTAGAATAAATGAAATTTGAGCAGCTCTATAGTAAAGCTTCAGCTGGTGGACAGGAGAGCCCACCCTTATCTTTTTGTCTATACATTATAGATTTTGCGATTCTAGGGGGTTTATAGTGCCAGATGAACCTAAAGAATTTCTTTTGAAAGTTATGTAAATCTTTCATGTCCACTTTTATACGTAGAGATCTAAAGAAGTATAACATTCTAGGGAGAATATACATTTTTATAGTGTTGGTTCGACCAATCCACAAGATTTGGAATTTTGACCATTTTTCAAGGTCTGAAGCTAATTCTTTAAATAAAGGGAGGTAATTAGATATATATAAATCTGATATGTTTGGGGTGATGTTAATACCAATATATTTTATATGTGTCTTGGGCCTGGGCAATTTGATTTTTGTTTGCAAGTAATTTAGTTCAGATCTAGGGATGCGTGATCCTATGGCCCCAGAATTGTCTAGATTGACCTTCAGACCGGATATTTGTTTAAATTTTTTTAGCACATTCATGAGGGATGGAATGGGAATGGTAGGTTTAGTTAAAGTGCAGAGGAGGTCATCTGCAAAGAGACAGCATTTGTAATTATAATGACCTATTTTCAATCCAGATATGTCTGGGGTAGACATGATAATTTGAGCTAATGGTTCAATAAAGAGCAGATGATATAAAGGGCATCCCTGCTGTGTACCTCTTTGGATATCTAGGAATTTCTTATTGGGGCCTGGTAACTTTAAATAGGCTCTGGGAGAATGGTAATAAGTCTGCAAGAGATTCAATGTTTCGCTTGAATCCACATTTTGAAAGAACTGTAAAGAGGTACAACCATTCAAGAGAATCAAATGCCTTCTTGATGTCTAGTGCTAGAGTACAGAGTGCGAAATTGGAGCGTTGAGCTAAGTAAAACACGTTAATATTGTATCCGGCCTGTCTGTGGGGAATAAAGCCTACCTGATCTTTGTGGAAAAGTCTGGGAAGGAAAAGCAAAATCCTATTGGCTATAACCTTGGCTAATAATTTTATATCTACATTAAGAAGGGATATCGGGTGGTAATTTTTAACTTCCAAGGGGTCCCTTCCTGCTTTAGGGAAAAATACTAAATGTTCCTGATTTAACTCAGGAGGCATGTGTTCCCCTTTGAGGATTGCATTAAACAATGTCATTAGCTGGGAAATTAGTAAATCTGCAAATTTCTTATAATAAAGGTTGAAGAAACCATCAGGGCCTGGGGATTTACCTAGTTTCAATTATTTAATAGTTTCTCTGATTTCTTCATACGAAATGTTAGCATTTAAGTTCTCTAATTCAGAAACATCTAACACAGGAAGTTCTAGTAAATCTAGGAAATCAGAAAATGAATAATCTTTAACCTGAGTATGAGAAGAATAGATATCTTGATAAAATTTAAGGAAACTTTCTTGAATCAGCTCTTGATTCATTGTAGGTAAACTAGTAGTTGATTTGACCTGCGTGATCTTGGATTGTTGATATTTAGAATTTAATCTGTTTGCCAGGAGGGAGCCGGGTTTATTCGCTTGGGAAAAGTATTTATGTTGGGGTTTTCTTATGGCTGTCTCTGTCTGATCTGACAGGAGATTGTCTAATTTTCAATACATTGACAAATTGAGACTGTTTGAAATAATTGGTTTTGTTTCTCTAGGTTGGACAGGTCCTTTGAGAGTTCCTTTTCTCGTTTTCTTATGTTTTTTTGTATTTGATTTTAAAGTGCTCCGATTTGTCATTAAGCACTTTGTGAGACCTCCTTGGTACCATTAACTTGTGGTTAGATATTTGCAATTTGCGGGCTTGACGGAGTGGTTAGCGAGGAGGAATCGGAGCAATTGAATAGCAATTTGCAATATTAGGGTTCGGGACTCTTGCGGCTGTTAAGGATCAAAGGCTTGGAGGGCATAAACTTGTTATTATACAAATCGCAATGAATCGTGGCTCGGAGCACGTAACTCGATCGGAGCCCGCAAACGGAAGTCAATTGAATAGCAAAATAACTTGCGACCTCCACTTGCGAACAATTTAATGAGGGTCATAATCTCTACATACAATAATTTATTACAAGACAACACACAACCATTGAAACTCCCTTACAGGATAAAGTGGGAAAAAGATATTGGAGGTGACATAGGTGAAGAAGACTGGCAGGATATCTTAGAAATAAATAACAAGCTGTTTATTTGTATGAACTATAAATAACAGGGTCGCAAATCTTTATTTATGTGGTACATAACCTCAGATACATTGTACAGAATGAGTAAAATACCAAACAAAATGTGCTGGATAGGGATTGGACAAAGGTGCACAGATTCTGGAATCAAGCAAGGAATTCCATTGCAGGATATCTTCAGACAGATATACCATTAGATTAAAATTACAACATTCTAATATCGCCCAAATGAAACTGCCACAATTTAACAAAAATGCTGAAATGGAAAAACTGACAGCATTATCAAAGGGTAATTGAAGTTCATTCTCAAAAAGATGGGTTAAATGGAATAACTTTTGGGGTCTATAATCTCGTGCAATTATATCTTGTGAAATATCTAAGAACACTACCGAATTTAAATTATTGAGCTATCAAGGCATATGTTGTTTCTTATTGTGCTTCCCACTTATTCCTCTTCCGCTACCTTATCCCACTCTTCACCTAAGTTACATCTGACAGTACACAACTTTTCTATTAAGGAACAAAATTGTTTATTGCATTATACTTCTCATTACAAAATTCAAAATAAACAATTTAAAAAATAGATTTTGACCATTCTTCAAGTTCTTTGAAATATCATACAATAATTATAAGTTGTGTTTAATCATTTGCTTCCCATTAAATTAATTAGTAAAAGACAGTATACTATAAATGCCCCTTTCCTATTTTATTGTGGACCAGGGAATGTGATAAGATTTAAAGGCAAAAATAATATACCGTAAGTATAAAGCATATACTAATGTAGAAGTAGTGCATGTCAATCTTTACAATACTTACAAATGCATGAAATATAAAAAAGATGATGCTCTGTACAGTAATAATGTTGTGATACCTGACATACAATAGATGTTGTTAAAGAACATAACTCAGTCCCAGTGTGCAAAATATGTAATTTATTAAAATGCCTAAGCAGTATGTGCTATGCTTTTTCCATTACACAAAGAATACAGAATTATGCTTGCTTTAAAATATGTTGAGTTAGTCTGCACAGAAACATATTTGATATTGAAATATGCATTACATTTTCAATAATGCCATCATATGTTGCTACAAAACGCCTGGATGTGATTAATAGTGGCTTATTTGCTATTATGCCTGCAAAGGACTCTAAATTGTAGAGTTTATCAGTACTGTGGTAAGCAGACGAGTGTTACAAACTTATTTGAGATAGAAAATGGCCAGTGAAGTCAGGTAAAGATCTAAGTAATTACCCATTTTAGCTTCATAGTGGCTGAGATAAATTAAATGCAATCGAGTTTACAGCAATACATGGGGAAATTGTCCAAAGTAGTTCAATAAAACTCTTAGTAGAAGCACTGCAGGTACAAAATCAAATCCATACAGATAACCAGAGAAGGAATTAATTGGCTGCCTACTCAGATTTCCACAATTTCCAATACTTGCACACAATATTCTTCCTTTTAAATCCAATATCGGTAATCAGAAAACTCAGACATATAGCACTGTGTTGTGTATAACACGTTAACAGAGTTTAATGTAAAGGGTATTATAGCAGAGGTGTCTTGTAATGAAACATGTTCACAATGTACAGTCTATGTGAATTCTGAAATGTAAGGTTAAGTTGTGAATGGCATTATTATTGATGAAACACATACACAAACATACTCTACTTTAAACTAAGTGTTTTAGTTCATATAATAAATGCCTGCATAATCATTTGTAATCTCAGCTGATTACTGTGTGAACATGTTTCTATAAAACATACAGAGAATAAAATAATAATAAATTATATTTAAACATAGAATAAAAACTGTGTTCTGAAAATTGGTAAAAAGATAGCATACTAAGATTTTATTTAGTACTGAGAAAGTTCTTTGAACACCTTCAAATATTTGCCATTAATTGGCATTAATTGAAGTCCTGTATTTTTACTATTAAGACAATGTGAAAATTCTAATGTCCTTGTTAGAGATGTTTCCAAAATATCTACTAGCCCCCTCCTGTAGCCCAAAATATCTTGACAGTATGCAAGACCCAGAAATGGATCCATTTATGGGTTATGGGTTTGAACGCCAGTAGATTCGTAGCAATTTAATAGAGATTTCCGAACGCAACAGTTACGGGCTTGACAGATCAAAGGATTTGCGGCCTGTAAGGTTTTTCCGCCTGTAACCCACCGATCGTTAGCGGTTTGCTTTACTGGGCCAATTTAATAGTCATAAGTCTTGAGGGGTACGTTATTGGCTACGGTTTTACACGTTGAGTGAATTTAATAGGGCTGAAGGAATTGCTTCAAATAGGTCAAGGACAACTGCAAACCATCAAGAAATGAACAAGAAACTATTTAGGATTGTACATTTAATAGCTGTTGTAATGAAGAGAGACACTTATTTATTGTTGTCCCTGTACAAAGGAATACCTGAAATAATTTCATACTTACACATGTAATAGAGCACATAAAATAATTTTTCCCTTTCTTGGTCATTTTATACATAGTGTTACAGCTGTGATGAGCTACACTGTTTTACTTTACTAAAGATTGACATTAGTTCTCAAGAACCACTGACAGGCCATGTCCCTGACTCAACACAAATGCCATTCAAAATAACTAGAGCAGTGATTAAATGTGTGCAGAAAAGGTTCCAATTAAAACAGAGTTTAAATGATAACAGAGGTTATAGAAAAATCACTGTGTGGTATAAAATGCCCAGTCGATGTAAGGTTTTGTGTATTGTAAACATTTTAAATGTATCCACAAATTTCCATGCTAATAACTAACAGCTCTCAAGGACAAATAATTATTATCTTAGTAAAATAATTAATCTTGAGATATCCATAGTTTTACAATCACATTCTATAGTTATTGTTCTATAGTTATCACATGTAATAGTTTCCATAGTGTGAAATTCTCCAGTGGGAGCGAATGCGCACTATGGAAACTAATGTATGGAATTCCGTACACACCTCACTGCGCAGTGTGTGGTGTGCATGTGCACAGCCGCCAGCCGCACATGCACACAACGCGGTGTTACCAGCACATGCGCAGAGCGTGGCATCAACAGTGTGGCGCACGTTAGTAGGCGTAATGGGGGAGGGAGGAGAGTTAATGGGGAGGGGGGGAGAGACATGGGGGAAAACACACAGGGGTGGGGGGAGAGACATGGAGGAATATGCACAGGGTAGGGGCGGAGAGACACAAAGGAGGGAGGAGGAGTGAAGAGACACGGGAGGGAACCGGGGAAGAGACACAGGGGAGGGAGAGTGGGGGAGAGACACAGGGGAGGGGGGAAGAGACATGGGGGGGAAGATAAACAGGGGAGGGAGAAGGGGGTGAGGAGACACAAGGGAGGGGGAAGAGCCATGGGGGAAAGAGAAAAAGGGGATGAGGGAGAGACAGAGGGGCGAGACACAGGGGGGAGGGGGGAAGATACTGGGAGAAAGTGACACAGGGGAGGGGGAAGAGATACAGGTGAGAGAGTGAGGTGAAGAGACACAGGGGAGGGAGGGGAGAGAGACACAGGGGAGGTAGAGGGGGGAAAGAGACACAGGGGAGGGAGAGGGGGGAGAGACCCAGGAGAGGAGGAGGAAAGAGAGGGGGGAGGGGGAAAGAGATACAAGGGAGGGAGAGGGAGGAATTGACACAGGGGAGGGAAGAGACACAGGGGGGGGGGGGGAGGAGAGGGGGAGAAACACAGGGGAAGGTGTGGAGACACACATTGAATATTATCCCATCAATTTTGACAGGCAAGTTACTAGTTTAGATAAATAAACAAATGGAGGTTTCACTAGAATCTAGCAGCCTTATTAAATTGCGATTTGGCCAATTGAATAGGGCTCTATATAAGCACAGAGCATATATTGTTTTTCAAAAAAATAATTTAATAAGGCTGAAGAGGTGTAAGCACTTGGAATATCACTAAAGAGTTATACGTATTTAGAGTAAGATTGTATTCAAATCATTTTAAAATAGCATCTATTATTACACCATATAGCAATCTATTTGTATTGTTCAAACAGAAAGGATTTTTAGTGGTATTACAAAACAACAAAGCAGCAATAGTTTAAGCATGGGGAGATATAAGTTTCTATGTGTTAATTAAAGGGCCTCTTAAGTCATTAAACAGCTATGCACCATTTGTATAGCAAATAAAAACAAAGAAAATATGTAAAAGCGTTTTCATTTCAAGCTCTTTTCACTGGTTTATAGTAGTTTAAAAAATGCTGCTGTGATACTTTTTATGGCACTTAAACTATTGATATAATCTCACCCTAAGCAGGAGTTTCTGCACTGCAAGAATCATTGAGCTTATAGGCACATAATTTCGAGTCCTCAATGGACCAAAAAAGACAAGTTTCCTCTAAATGCTCATATTAGTTTTTACTGCAGTAATAAATTACACTTTTTTCAATTTGAGATTTTAATGTTTAAATAAAACAAACAAATAATCTCACATGTTTATTGTCATTTGCCGGTGCTTGTGATTTTTGATCCTTTCAGACCAACGAGATACACTCTAGTTAGGCAGTTGAAGGAAAAGCTACCGGTAGTTTGTGTGAAAGCTCTTATCAAAACACTGAAATATGCACCAAACTAATAAAAAAATCAAACTGTGTTTTCATTGGATTTTAAGTGCTCTGTTTGATGATGTAGAGCTGTGTCAATGAATTCCATAAATGTATAATTTAGTTTAGAATCACTCCAGAAATTAGATAAACTCCTAGTTGCCATGTAAGAATTGTATTACATTATAGTTCTAAAAAAACATTGCTATTTCTATAGAAATATATATATATTTTTAGGATGCACATTTTTTATGAATTGGTTAGATTGCATAATTAACAAAGCTCTGTTTATAAAAAAAAAAGCACTGATAATATAATATTCCATTATATACCTTCACTTCAATTGCCTTCTTCTATTAAACACTACTAAAATGGTGCTCCAATATTATGTGCAGTTTGCCTTATGTCTAATATTATTCATATTGATTTTATGTGGTCTTGTTTCATCAGTAATCCCTTCATCTCTTTCAATTATAAAATTGCTTGTGCTACTTTACCTGTGATTTCTACTGAAAAATTGTATACTGTTCCCAATGGGATATCCTGATCTCCAGCAGAAAAAAAGGTATTGATGCAAAACTATCATATGTTATTCTGGAATATCATTTCTAGTGACCATATACAATCCCCAGGGGAATACAACTTCAAAGCACATGGCTGTATGTTTTATAATTATAGTTGACATCTTGCATTTACTGATTGTGTAATTATTCAAAATGCTTAGCTCAAATTTTGCATAATCCAGACCTATGCTATAGATCATTTAGATACAAGTTTTTTCACCAAACTAATTTTTATTTTGCAGTACTTTTTGGAAATTGCTTATTGAGGATAGTTTGAAATAAATAATTTAACCTGGACCAGGAAGCATATTGTATATTATAAAAATGATCTAGTAATTAGTTATAAGCAAGGTAAATCTGCTTAGACGTATCAGACATCTAATTTTACAGATCTTCTGTTTCTGGTAAAGCTCATTATTCTGTTATTCATCCACTTGTTCATCTATGTTGTACTGTCAACTTGCCACAGCCTCTAAATTGAGTTATAGATGGTACATCTTGTCAAGTCTGTTGGCAAAAATGTATGGTACTAGTGACAGATTCTATTACGTGACGCCAATGTCTATTTCTAGTTTCTGTATGGAAGACTTGCACAAATTAATAGTTAATGTATCTTTACTATGCTCATTAAATGTACACAACCTACCATAGTTGTACAAAACTACAAAATTACTTATCATAAATATATGCATTGCTTACCATTGCTCTAGTATGTACATTGATATTTGGGGAAATACACACCAAGTTGTAAGTTTTACTCTCTCTGGATAACATTTGTAAAATGCAATGAACCTCTCATGAGAATTGTAATGAAGCTATTTTGAGATATTAGAGCCCTTCCAATAATGTTCTATTGTGATTTCTACTTCCTACATCTGATCATGCATCTAAAAGAGTATGAGTATGATTTAAACATTATGAAAGTTGTGTTTTGCATGAAAGAAATATTAAGAACACTTTTGAAATGCCATTTATACTAACTAGAAGTGCACAAAGATTAAGATTTTGATTTGAATTCTATAGGGTTTGGAGAGCCATTGGAGAGACTGATAGAGAGATGAAGTAGAGAAGGAGTGGTGAGTAAAGCGGATGAGTCAGGCAAAGGCATTTATGATGGATTGCTGTGGGAATAGATGCTTCATGGGAAGGTGAGAAAGGATTGAGTTACATTAGTCAAGACAAGGTGAATGCATGTATTAACATTTTTGTAGTGTCTTGTGTAAGAAAGTGACAAAATTTAGAGATGTTTGTTAAGTGAAAGAATTTTGCTAGACACTGAATGAGTGGCTTGAAAGAAAGTTTAGAGTCAGTATCACCCCAAGATGGGTGTATGAGAACTGGGAATGATGACTCCGTTCTTGACAGTAAAAGAGATATTGCTTGTGGGGTTGTGGCAGAGGGATGATGTCTGTTTTTGAGATGTTGAGCTTTAGGTAATTAGAGGACATCTATGAAGAGTTTGGGAGTAGGCAGGTTGTGACGTGGCATAGTAGGGTGAGTTATAAGTCTGGAGAGGAGAAGTAAATGTGGGTGCCATCTGTGTTTAAGTGATATTTGAACCCAAACACGTTTATAAGGCTACAGAGAGAGAATGATTAAATAGAAACAATAAGGACTGAACTTTGTGATTAAATTGCCAGAGAGAGAAATGCTAAGGTCAGAGAGGTATGATGTGAACTAAGAGAGTGGAGACAGAAGGACAGAAGAGTTTGAATGAAAGAAAGTGATCAATGGTGTCAAAAGCAGCAGAAAAAGTTAGGAAGTAGTAGGAGAGAATAATAGCCTTTGGACATGGCTGAGAGCAGGATTTGTTTTATTTTGGAGAGTGATGTCTCTGTGGAGTGCTGAGCAGTTAAGCAAAATTGCAGGGGGTCAAATAGGGAATTGAGAAAATTGCCAGAGTCCAGAAGAAGTTGTGATATATGTGACAATTGCAGGGATATATGGTGTCAAGGAATGCTTTTTTAGAATTGGTGTATAACGTATGCATGTTTAAATGTCAATAGAAACTTGCCAGTTTGTAGGAAGAGGTTAAGATTGTGAATTATGGTTGGGATAAGTGTGGCTGAGAGAAGGAATTGTGATGGGGTGGTATCAAGGGAACAAGTAGTGAAGTGGGAATATGACCATGGCCGGAATACCCATTAGGCCAACTAGGCAGCCGCCCGTGGAGTTTCCTTGTGAGGGACACCACTTTTAAAAAAAATAATGGTCTCTGGCTTAAAAAAAACAAATACTGCAGTTCGTAGACTGGCTACTAGGGGATAACTTCCTAGAATAGAGTCACAACAGGAAAAGGAACTTACACGTACAGAAAATACAAAAACGGGTCTGTGCAAACCTTGCATACTCACTTGCAGGGGCTCCTCCACTGCCTAGGGGCTCCAAAAATGTAGATCTGGCCCTGAGTATGACAGAATTGCAAACATTTCATTGTAATAGGTGTGAAGGAAATGAGTGTCAATTTTGTGGGAGGTGGACATAGTTACATAGTAATTGAGGTTCCATCAAGTTCAACCTTTTAAGATCTCTGATCTGCAGTATTCAGATAAATTATTAATTGATAACTGATCCAGTGGAAGGCAAACAGAAAAAAAAAAAAACATAGCTAATTGTTTTAAAAGGGGAAAAAATGAATTCCTTCTTGACCGCAGATACTGGCGATTGGACTGCTTCCTGGATCAATACTCCCTCTCTAATGAGCCAGGATAACCCTGAATGCCCTTTTATTTAGAAATATATCCAATCCCTTTTTAAAGGTTATTTATCAAATCTGCTGTCACACCTCCTTTGGTAGAGAATTCCACAGTTTAACCACCCTTACTGTGAAGAACCCCTTTCTTTAAGGTGAAATATTTCTACTTCTAGCCTTAAAGGATGTCCTCTTTTCGGTTGAAAACCTTTTGATACAAAAAGTATTAACCCCGGATAGATTTATATAAGGTAATCATATCCCCTCTTAGACGCCTTTTTTCTAGAGAAAATACGTATAAATGGTTAGTCTTTCTTCATAACTTAGCCCCTCCATCCCCCTTATTAGTTTTGTTGCTCTTCTCTGCACTTTTTCAGCTCTAAAATATTATTTTTTTATGGTGCCCATAATTGTACTCCATATTCAAAATGAGGGCGTACTAGAGATTTGTATAGTGGCAGAATTATATTTGCTTCCCTTGCTTGTAAATGCATGCTAACATTTTATTTGACTTTGCAGCTGCTGCTTGGCATTGATCACTATTACCTAGGTGGTTGTCCTCAAGCACTCCCAAATCCCTTTCAATAGCTGATACCCCAAGATGTACTCCATTAAGATTATACATTACACAGTTTTTTATCCTTGCTAAATGCATAACTTTACAGTTATTCATATTAAATCTCATCTGTCATTTAGTTGCCCATTTCTATAATTTATGCAAATCCCTTTAGAGGGAAAGTAATTTTTGTTCTGATTTAATTACTTTGCACCACTTTGTGTCATCAGCAAATATGGAGACAATACTTTTCAGTCCAACTTCTAGGTCATTAATAAATATGATAAAAAGGAGAGGACCTACAGTAATACTGAACCCTGAGGAACTCCACTTACCTCATTAGTCCAATCTGAGTATGCTCCATTTAAAACAACACTCAATTTGCTTCCTGTCTTTTAGCCAGCTCTCAATCCATGAGCAGATATGTACTGTAATTCCTGCATCCCTTAGTTTGCATAATAGTCTTCCATGTGACACTGAATGAAAAGCCTTTGCAAAATCCAAAAAGACTACATCACTGAGTTGCCTTGATCCAAGTTCCTACTAACCTCCTAATAGCAACTAATTCGATTTGTTTGACATGACCTATCCCTCATAAATCCATGTTGACTCCTACTTATAATTCTGTTCAAAAAGACATATTATTGCATATTATACATTATTATCCTTTCTAAAAATGTTCCCTCTACAGAAGTGAGGCTCACTGGTCTATAATTCCATGGTTTGTCTCTTGCTCTCTTCCTAAATATAGGTATCACATCTGCTTTTCTCCAGTCATCTGGTAGCGACTCTGTGTTGAGAGAAAAAAAATATTATGTAATGGTTCGGCAATTACAGAACCCAGGTCCATCAATACCCTTGGATGTATTCCATCAGGACCTGTGGTGTTATTAACATCTCTTTTTTCCAAACTCTTTTGGATTTCTTCCTGGGTTAACCAATTATTTGGGGAAGGTAGTGTAGCCCCATTATGTTGCAGTGCCCCTACCACTGGTACCTCCCTTGTGTATCCCGAAGAAAAGAACCTATTTAGCTCATCTGCCTTTTCCAGGTCACTAATTGTCAGGAAGCCTGTTTCACATTGTAATGTTCCTATAGCTTCCTTCCTTGCCTTCATTCTTCACATTAATATATTTTAAAAATATTTTAGAGTTAGTCTTACTCTGTTTTGCAACTAGTTTTTCATTTTCTATTTTAGCCAGTCTAATCACGCTTTTGCAAGCCTTGTTGATCTCCTTGTATTAACGTAAAGCAGTCTCTGTCCCCTCTTGTTTGTATTATTTAAATGCATGTTTTTTACTCCATATCTTGATCTTTAAATCATTGTTAAGCCACATGAGTTGTGATTTATTCCTTCTACTTTTATTTCCACATGGTATATGGTGATAAGTATGTATATTTAGTAAGGATTTGAACGTTGCCCATTTATGTTCAGAATTGCTGCCCTTAGACCGTTAAAATTGGACTTTTTAAAATTAAGAGTTTTTGCTGGCCCCTTACAGTTTTCTTTTTTTTAAATCTGGAATATGGAAGTATCATTTTGGGCACCACTTCATAAAAAGGACATCTTAGAGCTGGAAAAAGTACAGCGAAGGGCAACAAAATTAAAAAAGGGGAATGGAGGGCCTAAGTTATGAAGAAAGACTAACAAAATAAATGTAATTCTCTAGAAAGAAGGTGTCTAAGAGGGGATATGATTACCTCATATGAATATATCCAGAGTCATAACAATGCTTTGTCAAGTGAGCTTTTTTTTGCCAAGAGTTTTTCAACTGACAAGAAAGAAAAGGGTTCTTCACAGTAAGGGTCGTTGATCTGTAGAATTCTCTAGCAAAGGAGGTGGTGACAGCGGATTCGATAGATAACTTTAAAAATGGATTGGATATATTTTTAAATAAAAAGGGCATTCAGGGATATCCTGGATAATTAGAGAGAGAGCATTGATCCTGGGAGGAGTCCCAACGCCAGTATCGGTGGTCAGGAAGGCATTTATATATTTTTTCTATTTATATATTTTAAATACTATTTTTTATTCTGTTTGTCTTCCTCTGGATCAATTAACAATTAACAAATAATCTGCATTTAGCAGATCAGAGGATATCTACAAAAGTTTAACTTGATGGACAAAAAGTATTTTTTTCAACCTCAATTACTATGTAACTATGTAACCATATTTGGCGATATTTGCTGTCTTTTATGAAGAGTTTTGCTTCATCAGTGACAACCGTGTCTTGACAATTTGTTTTCTTACTTATAAAATAAAATAAATAGTATTTATAGTTAAGGGGAAAGCTTTGTGTCTGAAGCAACCCATTGGCTGGCTTCTTCATGTCTTTTACTTTTTGTTTCAGTTTTATCTGTTTAAAAAAAATATATATATATATATATATATATATTTTATTCATTTTAGAATATTCAATATAGCATTGTTCCCTACCCTTTGACAAGTTGGCATCAATCATTAGTAGTCTCTGCTTGCTAATACAAATCCTTTATATGTGTTCTACGGTAGAAGATCTTAAACGTGGATGCCAGTTTTTCTACAAACATTACAACTTTATATCAACATTTTTGTGGAGAGATTAGTTTTTCTTTTAATTACAACCAAAGTACAGACCCTGCTGCACATCTCTAATTGAATGCATCATAAGACACAATACTTTCCATACATGTAACTACAATTTGTCGGTATGGAAGAATGCAGTACTCCACTTGCAATTTGTGTTAAAATTCTAAAACTTTGTCAAAAAATTTATGATACTTTTCAAAATAAAAACCTGCAATTAACGAGCATTATTTAGTTTATATAATTTTGATAAATATTCACTTTAAAATGTGCCTATGTAAAAAAGGAAATAGAAAAAAAATATGTTTTTGCCTATAAATTGGAATTACGATGTTAAACAATGGTGTTAAAATCCTAAATGTATTTTAAGCCTGGTTTCCCTTTTGCTGCATTTAGGTACTTATGATTTATTATGCAATATAATAGCCATCAAGGAGTTCAAGAGTGGAGGACAGAGCAGACGTGTAGCGGGGATTGCTTTCTTAGCTATTTAAAGTAAGGAGGTTGTTCAAAGTTTCAAATTGAGGACATATATCATTCTGGAGCTTCGGGTCTTGATTCAAGCAGGTATCCAGGCAACAATTCATATTGAATCTGTAAAACATTCACTCACTAAATATTGCTTTCGGTCTGTATCAAGATGCAGTTCATGCACCAGACAATTTCTCAATCTGCTTTTTCTCAATGTTTAATTCCATTGGCCAATGCTCAATTATTTTTAGGATAACCCAATAAAATCAGAAAATAGCTGTCATGTATGAATTATAGTATTTGTTATTATATATTATATTCTAAAAAAATTAATAGATTTGCTACATATGTTAAATACTTAAATACTATAGTTTCTTCTGCCAAAAGAGCTGTGTATTCTATGGTGTAAATGTGGATAGCAATGTTTTAGTGATGTAAAAATAATAGCATTTTAAAAATCTGCTAGCTCTTTTTCATACAAGTTAAACATTGTATTTTTAACAGCATCCAATCGGATAAGTGTATTTTGACTTATTTCTTTAGCATTGATAAATCTGATGGCAAACTTGAACTTGTATTAAACCTATTTGACATAGCCATTTATTTCTGTTTGTGTTATTAAGCTGTAGTTTGTTTACAAGGATAGTCACAAGGGCTCCATGTGAATCAGGTGCGGGAGATTTTTTCTGCTTTATACATATATATATATATATATATATATATATATATATATATATATAGTAAATAAATAAAGATGTGTTTATTTTGTGCTAAAATATGATATATTTATAGACAATGCATCAGAGCATTTGTTCCTAGGCAACATGGTTTTGTGGTGGGTATTAACCCCTTGAGTACTGGGTTATGCGTTAACCTAGGTTTTGTATTATAAAATGGGTTTAATACTAACATATCATATTTTGTAACTACACATATGTTGACATTGCATTTTTAAGTGTGAATTTTTTTTGACATTTCATCATTCTGTAGTTCTTTTTCTGCTATAATGCTTCTGTGGGACTTAGCAAGGGTTTGAAAGCCACTTGCAAGTACTCTTTGGTACCCCTAAATCTTTCTTCTGCTTTTTTGCAGTTACGGCAGTGCCCTGATTTGCAAGAGTTCCGTAAAGTCCTATTAGCATAGGGTATTGGAGGAAAGGTCTCCCGGAGTAACTCCTAATTTATTATCAGACTACAAATCAATGTAAATGAGTGTCGATATGTTATGGCTTGTCGCTGTCACTCGTAGCAGTTCTCTAGCAATTTTTTAGGGATGGGTAGAAGTTTCTGTGCTATTACGACACTCGTAATTGCTTTTGCCGGGATTAACATAGGGCCCTAAGACATTGAACAAGTGAGTAAGAGCCAATAAACACATATATTCAACCCCAACAACCCTACACAATTTAAAGAATCTTAGTATATATTGAAACATGCAGCCTTATTAAATTGTGATTCAGCAAATTTAAAAAGGCTCTATTTAAGCACATAGCATATTTTTTACAGAAGTTTTTAGTTAGTGAACTTCTATCCAAAAGCAAGGTCTTCACTAACTAAAAAATTCTGTAAAAAAAATATGCCATGCGCCTGTAATGGATCTCCTGGCACCCTGACCGGGTACCTCCGTTGATGGACGCGTCCTAGTTTGCGTCGAGGCCTACAAGCACCGCACCGGACACCTCAACCACAACAGACTCCACAACCGCCGTAGCTTAAAGCTCCCAGGGAGTATGCAGCGCATAGCAATCCCCAGTAATATAGCAATCCCCTCCAAGAACGAGACAAGGCTACGTTTTGAAGGGTCAAGTAGTGAACTCTTTAATGACAGGGGATCTCCTTTTATGCAATGGGGCCCTCTGAAGGGCTACACCCACATAATTATCACATCAGCCAATTATATACATGGTTCAACCCCCACGTCTCCTCCCCTCAGATAACAGGTAACACAATTAAAACAGACACAATTTTAACCACATTCTGGGTGTACCCCAAAAACAGGGTTACACCTTTAAGTCCAGCACCATTCAATAGCTCTCACCCAGGGGAACAACATATTAAAAAATGGCATGAATCAGACCAGGGGTTCAAAAGTTAGTAAAAGTATCTTTTACACATAACACACAGACATTTCACATATCCCCCATAGTTGGCCACACAATACACATATAGGGACAATAGGTGAGTCACACCTCCCTGAGGCTACCTGGCAACTTGGATACAATCAGACATTGATTAGATTATCCTTCTTTGTTCTTATCTGAGAATGAAAACACTTTATACAATAGACTTTATCTTATGCAGAGTCTCTGTAACAGGATTATCTCCCATGCCAAGGTCTGCACTAGTCTGGGCCAATATTCTGCAGAGCATAAACCAACATACATGCAGTATAATAGTAGGATCATATTTTAACTATAATAATCATAAAACAGGGTAAAACAGTGATGGGTTCCGTTACACACCTCCCCCGTGACCATAAGCCGGCATACACGGTCTGATCCAAACGGATCGGCCTGGGGATGTCCGGACAAAAGTATTTGTTGGTCAATTCTCTAGTTTGACAACCCATCAGCATTACTGCAATTCACATTTACTCACATTTCACATATCCCCAGATAGCTGGGATCTGAGCGCACAAAACTACCGAATAGTGCTCAGATCCTATTCACACAGTTCAATTGCCATGTAACTAAAGTCTTTCCCATAGTCTTTCATTATATGAATGGGCTCCATGGCATAGCTATCTGTGGTATCATGGTTCACACAGGGCAAGTACCGAATGACCCCCCTGTATGTAAAGGGCCAGAATGAGTGACATACACTCTGGTATGGCAGAATACTGTGGTTAAAGGGCAATATGTCCCAGGGCCATAGTCGCAGGGCAGGAGGCTGGCAAACAGTCCTCTCCAAGACAAAGGGGCGAAGGGCACTTCGTCACACATCTCACCTTTGGGGGGAAGTCTAACCAGCCACCTGACCTTCTTCCGGTCAGTGCCTCCGTTAGACGATCCACCAACCCACAATAAACCAGTGCTAGAGCAGCCCCCCACAACAACAAAGTGCAAGAGCAGCCCACCCACAACAAACAGTTAATGCACCTGGATATTTCGCTGTGGTGATGGGGCAATACACTGAGGGGACTTGAGGGGCAGAGGCCAGCGGCACTCTGCCCTGTTGCCAGCTCTTCTGCTGGTATAACCTGCAGGACATCCTGCTCTGTACAAGGGGCAAAGGGAGGGCAGAGGCCGACTGCACTCTGCCCCGCTGTCAGCTCTTCTGCTGGGGTACTTGGGACATATTCCGGCTCAGTAGCCAGGGAAACCTGGGGGTCAGTGGGGGTTAACATTTCCTCTGTTAACCCTGGGGCCACATTAGAAGTTAGCTGGGGAGGGGGATTTGTACTTACCCCCTCCTCCGGTTGTCCCAGTGAGGGTAGTTGGGGATCTGGACAGGCTGTGGGCGCAGAGACCACGGTCTCATCTGCGCCGTCTGGGAGATTGGTGTCTCCCCTGGTTAGGGTAAACTGTCGCTGGGGAGGAAGGACGACACCTTCTGCCCCCTGGGGTTCACACTGCCGCTGGGGGGTAAGGACGACACCTTCTGCCCCCTGGGGCTCACCCTGCCGCTGGGGGGGGCAAGGACGACACCTTCTGCCCCTTGGGGTTCACACTGCCGCTGGGGGGGAAGGACGACACCTTCTGCCCCCTGGGGTTCACACTGCCGCTGGGGGGGAAGGACGACACCTTCTGCCCCCTGGGGTTCACACTGCCGCTGGGGGGAAGGACGACACCTTCTGCCCCCTGGGGTTCACACTGCCGCTGGGGGGAAGGACGACACCTTCTGCCCCCTGGGGTTCACACTGCCGCTGGGGGGGAAGGACGACACCTTCTGCCCCCTGGGATTCACACTGCCGCTGGGGGGGAAAGACGACACCTTCTGCCCCCTGGGGTTCACACTGCCGCTGGGGGGGAATGACGACACCTTCTGCCCCCTGGGCTTCACACTGCCACTGGGGGGGATGGACGACACCTTCTGCCCCCTGTGGTTCACACTGCCGCTGGAGGGGAAGGATGACACCTTCTGCCCCCTGTAGGGCCGGTAGAGAGACCTCGGTCCCATCTTTACCTGCCATCTGGAGGTCATCCCAGGACCAGTCAATGAAGTCTGGTTCTGCTTGTCGAGTAGGTTGGGGCTGCACGAAGCTGAGCAGGTGTTGGTAGTCCTGCTCCAGCTCCCACTCTCTCGTTACCAGGTGGGTCATGCCTTTGCTCACCTCGCCTTCGTCATCCCAGACATACATGCCCATCCGGTAGTCGTAGATGTCCCAAAACCTAGACCCCTCCATGCTGCCAAGATCAATGTCGTCCTCCAAGGCATCCCATAATAAACCCGGGCCATCATAATCATTCCCCTCCGGTAAGTCGTGTTCAGAAGTCCAGGGGGTAAGTCGAATGGTATGCCACCAGAGGGCCTGGTATGTGTTGTCTAGCCAGAGCTCTCGCCATACCAGGGTCTCTAGTCTTGTCACCCACTCATCCAGGGACTGCTCTCCCAATAGATACATCCGCATCGCCACACGCTTCTGTAGCCGCTGCTCATCACTGGGGAGACTCTCACCTCGCCGCCATTGGGCATCTTCCAGGGCATCATACCAGAGTTCCTTTCTGTCTGCATCCCTGTAGTCCGCGGCCACCTCCTCTTCATCATGGAACGCTGTCCGAAAACTAGTTCCATCCTGCTGTAGCCAGGGGCGCTGTACGGATACTAGCGTTGCCCTCAATTTGTAACTCCAACCGTTACCGGTGTCTCAGTGCTGCTTTTCCTCTTACTAGGATGACATCCCACCACTGCCAGCCAATGTAACGGATCTCCTGGCACCCCGACCGGGTACCTCCGTTGATGGACGCGTCCTAGTTTGTGTCGAGGCCTACAAGCACCGCACCGGACACCTCAACCACCACAGACTCCACAACGGCCGTAGCTTAAAGCTCCCAGGGAGTATGCAGCGCATAGCAATCCCCAGTAATATAGCAATCTCCTCCAAGAACGAGACAAGGCTACGTTTTGAAGGGTCAAGTAGTGAACTCTTTAATGACAGGGGATCTCCTTTTATGCAATGGTGCCCTCTGAAGGGCTACACCCACATAATTATCACAACAGCCAATTATATACATGGTTCAACCCCCACGTCTCCTCCCCTCAGATAACAGGTAATACAATTAAAACAAACATAATTTTAACCACATTCTGGATGTACCCCAAAAACAGGGGGTACACCTTTAAGTCCAGCACCGTTCAATAGCTCTCACCCAGGGGAACAACATATTAAAAAATGGCATGAATCAGACCAGGGGTTCAAAAGTTAGTAAAAGTATATTTTACACATAACACACAGACATTTCACATATCCCCCATAGTTGGCCACACAATACACATATAGGGACAATAGGTGAGTCACACCTCCCTGAGGCTACCTGGCAACTTGGATACAATCAGACATGGATTAGATCATCCTTCTTTGTTCTTATCTGAGAATGAAAACACTTTATACAATAGACTTCCTTTATCTTATGCGGAGTCTCTGTAACAGGATTATCTCCCATGCCAAGGTCTGCACTAGTCTGGGCCAATATTCTGCAGAGCATAAACCAACATACATGCAGTATAATAGTAGGATCATATTTTAACTATAATAATCATAAAACAGGGTAAAACAGTGATGGGTTCCGTTACAGCGCCCAAATAGAGCCCTTTTAAATTTGCAGAATCGCAATTTAATAAAACTGATGGATTCTATAAAGCTATGTGATTCCCACTCAAACATTGACTGCATAAGCTAACCCACAGTACCCATAACTCCTGCTACATAACCCATTTTTTACCCATTACTCCATTACCATTGCACCCAACAATATTAGAAGAGACAGAGAAAATCACATTTTGTTTTATTTTACAAAAACATTTATACACTTTTGTTCGGTTAATCGTGAGTGGTGTGACCGGTTAATATTTTAGTTTGTCAGATATGGAGGGAGGTGTGAGGGAAGGAGAAGAAAGGAGAGGATGGGAGGAGGAGAAGAGGGGAGAGCTGGAGAAATAGAAACCTGGAGAGAGGAGGAGAGAGAGGGAGAGGAGGAGAGAGGGGTGAAGGTGTGGTGAGGGGAGAATAGAGTGAGAGAAGAGAGAGGGAGGGAATCAGAATTGCCCCTAGTGCAGACATACCATCAGTATGGTAATTGGAGGATGCCTCAGGAGTTTTTAGGGGGAGGAAGGGAATGCGCCCCAGGTCACAGGATCAGTGCAGGGAAGACAGGATATCCAGGCAAAGGTTAGGGGTTACAAGACTCAAGAAACACAGGGCCACCAGTTACTCCCAGGAGACGTGTATTGTCCTCCTCTACTCCATCCATGACCAGTTTCAAGTGATGCTATGATGATTCCCGGGCCATCGTCAAGAGGAAGATGGCCGAGGAAGTTACTAGCACAAGATGGTGGTCTCCAACATTCATAGAATGTTCATAGCCACTTACTGGACACATACTGGCCCGACACCCTGCAAGATGGGTATGTGCACCATCATCAATAGTATTCCCAAAACATACACTCCTACTCGATGATATTGCTAACATCATACAGCAATGGCAATATAAACATAGTTACATAGTAATTACATAGTAATTAAGGTTGAAAAAAGACTTTCAGTCCATCAAGTTCAACCTGTTAAGATCTCCTCTGATCTGCAATATGCAGATTAGTTATTAATTAAATTATTGATTAAATAATTATTAATAGTATAGTATTGGAGGATGAATAAAGAGTTAGTCCATCAAGTTCAACCTTTTTAGATCTCTATTGATCTTTTTAACGTGGAGTATTTATTATTATTGTTAATTGATCCAGAGGAAGGCAAACAGAAAAAAAAAAAACCCCCATTGAAACTTTGCCAATTGTCTCATAAGGGGAAAAAAAAAGCAAAATTCCTTCCTTCCTGACCCCAGAAACTGGCGATCAAATTTCTCCCTGGATCAATATTCCTTGCTAGTTATGTAGGATAGCCTTGAATGCCCTCTTTATTCAAAAATATATCTAACCCCTTTTTGAAGTTGTCTATCGAATTCGCTGTCACCACCTCCTTTGGTAGAGAATTACACAGTTTAACCACCCTAACTGTGAAGAACCCTTTTCTTTGTTTAAGGTGAAATCTTTTTTCCTCTAACCTCAAAGGATGTCCTCTTGTCAGTTGATAATCTCTTGCTACAAAAAGTTCACTTGACAAAGCCTTATATTGACCCTGGATGTATTTATATAACGTAATCATATCTCCTCTTAGACGCCTTTTTTCTAGAGAAAATAAGTTTAATTTTGTTAGTCCCCTCCATTCCCCTTATTAGTTTTGTAGCCCTTCTCTGTACTTTTTCCAGCTCTAAAATGTCTTTTTTATGAGGTGGTGCCCAAAATTGTACTCCATATTCCAAATGAGGGCGTACTAGAGATTTGTATAGTGGCAGAATTATATCTTCTTCCCTGGCTTCTATACCCTTCCTAATACATGCTAATATTTTATTTGCCTTTGCAGCCGCTGCTTGGCTTTGAGCGCTGTTACCTAGGTGGTTGTCCACTAGTACTCCCAAATCCCTTTCAATATCTGATACCCCTAGATTTGCTCCATTAAGATTATAGATTGCTTGGCTATTGTTCTTTCCCAAATGCATAACCTTACATTTATTTGTATTAAATCTCATCTGCCATTTAGCCGCCCATTTCTCTAATTTATGCAAATCCTTTTGTAGGGAAAGTACATCATTATCTGATTTTATTACCTTGCACAACTTAGTGTCATCAGCAAAAATGGAGACACTACATTCGAGTCCTACCTCAACGTCATTAATAAATATGTTAAAAAGGAGAGGACCTAATACTGAACCTTGAGGAACCCCACTTATCACATTAGACCAATCGGAGTATGTTCCATTTACAACAACCCTTTGCTTCCTGTCTTTTAGCCAGCTCTCGATCCATGAGCAGATATTTACTGCAATTCCTGTATCCCTTAGTTTGCTCACTAGTTTTCCATGTGGCACTGTATCAAATGCCTTTGAAAAATCTAAAAAGACTACATCCACTGAGTTGCCCTGATCCAAGTTCCCACTAACCTCCTCATAAAAACTAATTAGATTGGTCTGACACGACCTTTCCTTCATAAATCCATGTTGACTGCTACCTATGATCCTGTTCAAATAGACATATTCTTGTATTCTGTCCCTTATTAACCCTTCTAAAAGCTTCCCAACTACAGAAGTGAGGCTCACTGGTCTATAATTCCCCGGATTTGCTCTAGATCCCTTCTTAAATATAGGTATCACCTCTGCTTTTCTCCAGTCATCTGGTAGAGACCCTGTAGTGAGTGAGTCTTGAAAGTTTAGATATAATGGTTTGGCTATTACAGACCCCAGCTCCCTCAGTACCCTTGGATGTATTCCATCAGGACCTGGGGCTTTATTAACATTTATTTTCTCCAACCTCTTTTGTATTTCTTCCTGCGTTAACCAATTATTTAGTAAAGGTAGTGTAGCCCCATTATGTTGCGGTGTCCCAACCACTGGTACCTCCCTTGTGTAAACCGACGAAAAGAACCTATTTAGCTCATCTGCCTTTTCCTGGTCACTAATTATCAGATGGCCTGTGTCACATTGTAATGGTCCTATCGATTCCTTCCTGGCCTTTTTCCCATTAATATATTTAAAAAATATTTTAGGGTTAGTCTTACTTTCCATTGCAACTGACTTCTCATTTTCTATTTTAGCCAGTCTAATAGCCCTTTTGCAAGACTTGTTGATTTCCTTATAGTCACATAAAGCTGCCTCTGTTCCCTCCTTCTTGTATAATTTAAATGCATATTTCTTTTTCCTCATCATGATCTTTAAGTCATTGTTAAGCCACATGGGATGTGATTTACTCCTATTCATTTTATTTCCACATGGTACATGCTGATGAGTATGTTTATTTAGTAAGGATTTGAATGTTGTCCATTTATTTTCAGTATTCTTCCCTGTAAGTTCTTTGTCCCAGTCTATATGTTGTATTGCTGCCCGTACCCCATTAAAGTTAGCCCTTTTAAAATTTAGAGTTTTTGTTGGCCCCTTACAACTCTGTTTTTTGTATTCAATCTCAAATGAGACTGTGTTGTGATCACTGTTCCCCAAGGGTTCCCCTATTTTTACATTTGATATTATATCAATATTACTTGTGATGACTAAATCCAAGATGGCCCCATTTCTAGTAGGTTCTTGTATTACCTGGGCCAGATAATGATCCCTGAGTGTACTCAAGAACCTGCTCCCCTTAGCTGAGCTGCTGGTCTCGTTTATCCAGTTTATATCAGGGTAATTAAAGTCTCCCATTATTAGAACTTGCCCATGCTTAGCTGCATTTCCAATCTGTAACAATAATTGTTTTTCCTCACTTTCAGCTATATTTGGGGGTTTATAGCATACTCCCACCAATATGCGTTTCGAATTAGCTCCTCCACTATTTATCTCAACCCACAAGGATTCAATGATGCCGTTAGTGCCAGCATAAATATCTTCTCTGACTATAGGCTTAAATTCAGGCTTAACATAAAGACAGATCCCTCCTCCTCTTTTACCATTTCCCCTATCTTTCCTAAATAGGTTATAACCATCCAAATTAACAGTCCAATCATGAGATTCATCCCACCATGTTTCCGTAATGCCTATTAAGCCCCATTTTTCTTGTACTGCTAATATTTCTAGCTCATCCATTTTCCCAGGCAAACTTCTTGCGTTAGCAATCATACACTTTATGTTGCTATGGCTCTGCTGTTGTGAAGTGCCTGCCACTGTATTTGAGGCCCCTATTAATACCTCCCTACTTTCTATTGTAACCCTCCCCCCTTCTCCTCCCCCATGGGTAACTAATTCATTCCTTTCCCTCTCTACCCTATTTACCCCAATACTTCTATATAGTCCCTCCCCCCCACCTACAAGTTTAAAAACTCCCCCAGCCGTTCTACCATCCTATCCCCTAGCACAAAAGCGCCCTCATCATTAAGGTACAATCCATCCCTGCTATAGAGATTGTACCCAAGTGAGAAGTCAGCCCAGTGCTCTAAAAACCCAAAACCCTCTGCAATGCACCACTTTTTTAGCCACGCATTAACCTCCCTAAGCTCCTTCTGCCTCCCTGGGCTAGCACATGGCACTGGTAGTATCTCAGAAAATACTACCTTGGAGGTCCTTGCTTTAAGCTTAGTCCCTAATTCTCTAAAATCATTCTTTAGGACGCTCCATCTTCCACTAACTTTGTCATTGGTACCAATGTGTACCAAGACCGCCGGTTCATTACCAGCCCCTCCCAATAATTTATCCACCCGATCCACAACATGCCGAACCCGAGCACCCGGGAGACAGCAAACTGTTCGATTGCTGGGATCTGGGTGACAAATTACCCTGTCTACCTTCCTAATAATAGAGTCCCCTACCACCAAAACATGTCTGTTGCTCTGCCTATTCTGCCCTCCCTCTCCTCCAGTAGAACTGTTCTCCCGGCTGTTAGAGGGAACAGCTCTATCTGGCATTGCCATTCCTGAATGGACATCCCCAACAGTTTCACTCAATCTGGCAAATCTGTTGGTGTTTGCCAACTCAGAACTGCCTGCCTCCTCCTGTTCCCCCTGATTCCCCTTCTAACTGTAACCCAGCTACCTCCCTGGCCATCCTCACTAGCCCCAGCTCCTACCTCCATACTAGGCCCAGCTAAACTGTGCTCCGTGAGCCCCAACTCCCTTTCCAGTGGAGCAATATCACTAAGTGCTGCAATTCTCCTCTCCAGATCTTCAATTTGAGCTTCCAAAGAGGCAACATGCTCACACCTGTCACAGAGGTATGGACCCTGGATCATCTGTTCCAGTAGTGCATACATTTGGCAGGATGTACACTGAGTGAGGTTTCCACTGGACTGACTCATGATTATCAGTTACAAAAATACAGTGAGAAAACAGAAAACAACAAAATACACACAGATATAACTTACACAGGCCAAGCCACACCCACTCTCACCTGTACTCTGATTAATGCAACAGACAGAAAACTGTGCACTGACTAACAGAGCGGATTCAAACCAGACCTCACACAAATGCACCCAGATATAACTACACAGACCAAGCCACACCCACTCTCACCTGTACTCTGATTAATGCAACAGACAGAAAACTGTGCACTGACTTACAGCAGAATCAAACCAGACCTCACACAAATGCACCCAGATATAACTACTCAGACCAAGCCACACCCACTCTCACCTGTACACTGATTAATGCAACAGACAGAAAACTGTGCACTGACTAACAGAGCGGATTCAAACCCATCATATGATTAAACATGTTGCCCTGAAATGCACTTCAAATATGTTATGTACTATTGATACTAATGTACAAAAAACAAGCCACATCTTTATCACAAATCCATGCTTTCATATTACGCCGAGGCCAAACAATGGAGACATCACCAAAGCTGATAACGTACATTATGTTAGTCTCCAGATCAATGATATTACAATTGGCTGATACTGATATTATTAAGATGTCCCGTAATCCTTGCTTATGCAACCCACAAATAAAAGCTGTACATATGAACACTGACTGAAGTTATGCTTATGAGAATTAAAAATAGATATTTGTTATTCTTCTACAGTAGCACTTGAACCGCAGAACCAGCCACCGCGAAGGATATTGCCCGGGGAAGGGGGGGGGATCAATTTATGTGGGTAATGGATGACCTGGCAGACCCCTGCACCACTATGGTCCACTTCCTCTTCCTCCCATAGATCAACCCTTCTGTCAGGTGCTCGAATTAGGTGGACCATTGGACTTGGGCCCCTGCCGCCTGCCCCCTCCGCCCCAACATCATCACCACCAGCTCCTGCGGCACCACCAGCCAGCGCCCTATCTAGCAGCATCTCTCACTTTCCAACAGTCACCATATCCAAAATTGGAGGTGGAAGAGGAATTGAACAGCTAGATCCAGCAGCAGCAACTGGAGAGGGGCAGCAATTTCCTGGATGAGGAGGGCATACATAGAGAGCTACTCCAAGAGCTAGATGGATGGAGTTTGCAACGGGGGCACCAAAGACATATGGAAAAGGAACCCCAACAACAATGCTTCCAATGCCAAGACATTGAACAGAAATTTATCCAGGGGATGACATGGAAATGCTAGAAAACAGACAGACTGTCTCCCAATCCACTATTCTAGAGGAGAGGTCCCCAACAAGCTCATCCACAACTCCCACCTGCCCCATCTACTTCTGGCCAGCCTCCATCTCTCCCAACAGCCCCTGCCAGACAGCCAGCCAGGCCACCTGGTGGTGGGGCAGAAGAGAAGGCCTTTGTGTCCAAGAGGGAGGGGATATCGGTTTTCATCCTGACCTTTTTTTAATCAATGTTTATGTTTTCTTTATCAGTTAGCTCTGAAATAGAGCATTATAGCATGCAGATCCAGAATCAGTATGCATTGCACAGTAACAGCATGCGTGTAGCCCTGCCTATATTTCTTAGCAACTATCATGTGATTGCCTCCCAAAGACATGTTATAGGAAGTGATGGACTAAACGCACACACATTGTGCCAATGTTCATGGATCATTTAAAAATAGAAGCATGATTGTAAGAAGTCAACTTTGTGACAATGTCTATTCATAGGATGTCCTATCCAATACACCTTCAAGATATCGATTTGTATAGGGCAGGTACTTTTCTTTAGAATGTTATCCCAATGCATCTTTGTAAGATCATGGTTCATTAATAAACTGTAGGCACTGAATTAGATTACTTCATGATTTGACAAATAATACAACACTTGTAGCACTGCTTCAAGATCAACAGCAAGTAGGATTGCTTATTGGAACACTAACATGTAGATATTACTAAACTGTATATAACCACACATATTTGCTCTTCCACTTCTATTTTCCCTATATTTCAGAGTTGTGTTATACTATTTTTTTAATTTTCCAATTACACTTGCTTTGTCTAAATTAATGGATTCCCTTATTCTAGGTAATAGTCGTTCTGGTGTACAGACCAGATTAACAAAAAATGTAGGTGCTATGTAATGTTATTGTTAGTTCCATTCAATTATTGGAGAATTCCTTCTCTAAGTACATAGAGCCTCATTCAGTTGCAAGCCTGCAAGTCACAGGATGTAGGCCATAAGTCTGCGGGCCCGCAGCATGCACAATTTATGGTGCTATTCAATTGGGCAAGCCCGCAAGTCCCGGCCCGGTAACGCACATCATAAACCATACTATCGTATGTAGCATTTGCGATCTTGAATAAGATCAACTATGCAAGACTGTAACTCCAGAGTTAAAAACAGCCAATGGAAACAGAAATCGCCATCATAACGTCAATGAAAAATGGAGGTTGGAATTCAAAGTCCTACTGGCTTCAATTACGAGTTATGATCGGACCCACATTCCTGAAATTTTGCAATATTGATAAAGCCGTAAATATGATATTCTATTACATGCAAGTTCCATTATATGTATTAACACATTGATTGCCGAAATCGAAATTAAACATGAAATAAGGTATTTTTTTTGGCCGATTTGAGTGCTTAAGAATGGTGTGCTATAAACTGTAATACCTAACATCACTTTCCCTTTTAATAAAAGTACAGTAGGGTGTGTATATGTGCATTTCAAGTTCTCCAGACATGTCATTAAGCCTTTTGTGAGTCCTCCTTGGTACCCACGACTTGTGGTTCGACTTTTGCTCTTTTGCAGGCTTGATGCCTTGCTTTGGGAGGGGGAATCAGTGCAATTGAATAGTGATTTGCGATTTTAGCGTTCGCAAATCTTGCGTCCGTGAAAGATCAAAGGCTTGGAGCAGCATGTGGTGTGAACGATCGAAGTGTATCGGAAGCTACAGCCCGTAACTAGATCGGAGCCTGCAAAAAGACTCCAATTGAATAGAAAATAACTTACGGCCTCCGTTTCCGAAGCCTGGATTTACCAATGCCTCAATGGAATGAGGCGCATAGTTAGTATACTGACCAGATATGGCTGATATGTAAGTGCTCTAGATTTTTTTTACATGATTGGTGGTTAGCTAGGTTGTTATTTTACTTTTAGTTAGCCCCATGACCCCCCTGGGATCAATATGCACCACAATGATTATATTTCTGAATGGTGCTGTTACTTTGATAACAGTACTATTTACATATTACTAACAAGCTCAATGCTACCTTCACATACACTGAACAATTGTGGTAATGTTAGAGTTTGTTTAACACACATGTTCAATGAAATTCTAAAAGATAATTACATACATAAAATAGTTTGATTAAAGGACCACTGTACAAGGTTTGTAGTGTGTGTTTGTAGTTATTGATTGATAGAGGGGTGCAGGAGATGGGAACAGGCAGAAGTCCAAAGCCTTTGTTTGATAATGGGATAATGATTAAACTGACACTAAGGCTCTACCCCCTCGCTGTCCCAGAAGTAGACACATGCATCATTCAATTCAACCAAAGGTTTCCATCACTTTCTCACAAACAATGTATCCCGGTCCCTCCAGGTTATTTCAGACACATTAACATTTATTTTTTAACTTAAAAACTAGCTGTATGACTTTTTTCCTGATTAATTATTATCTTAATCAGACATATTTTTTTCATTGTGTAGTGGTCCTTTTCATTTTATTTTTACTAATAACATACCACATATGCCAGTGAATATGCAGAGTTGGCTAACACAGGATTATTGTAGATGGAGGAAATAGAAACAGTGGGCCCTATTAAATTCGAGCTGCGGATGAATTCGTATCTCGCAAAGGCCCATCGTAAGTCGATTTACGATATCCGAGTCGACTTGCGATTGACTTGCGATTGACTTGCGTAATTTCGGACTACTTTGCCGAGATTTGCCTCCGATAAGCGCTACGTAGTAAGTAGCGGACAAGAATTCCTTGCGTAGACGCTCGTATCTCGCAAATTCGCTAAGTGCACAAAAAACCCACGTAAAATGGTTTACGCATTACGTACAGACAACTTAAAAATCTAAAAGTGAGTTTAACAGAGGAAAAGCATGGAAGGCCATTACAATTGATTTAACCATCCCCTCCCCCCACCAAAGCCAAGGCATTATACAACCAATTAGTTGTTACATTTTGAATGAAAAGCCATGCTGCAGCTTACATAAACCAAAATTAAAGACACACTACCTGATTACATAAAAACACTAAAACATCCAGAAAATGCAATATTAACCCTGTTATTTTGTATACATGTTGCTCATCACATCTACATTTGGGAACACAAATATGGGGCACATGGAGAATGTGAATATGTCCTGTTCAGTCTTTCGGTCGGGTCCCACTCTGACCCTCTGGCACTGCTTTCTTACAAGGTTCCTATGCCGGTGAGACCGGAGTGGGTTGTCAGTTCCTTCCCCAGTGGTTTGGGATTTGGCCCTGCATTCAGCTTTCCCTCTCACCCCCACAATGACCCTTAATGAGATAGCTCACAGCTTCATTGAAATACACAATACCTCTTGTTTGGTCTTTCGGTCGGGTCCCACTCTGACCCTCTGGCACTGCTTTCTTACAAGGTTCCTATGCCGGTGAGACCGGAGTGGGTTGTCAGTTCCTTCCCCAGTGGTTTGGGATTTGGCCCTGCATTCAGCTTTCCCTCTCACCCCCACAATGACCCTTAATGAGATAGCTCACAGCTTCATTGAAATACACAATACCTCTTGTTTGGTCTTTCGGTCGGGTCCCACTCTGACCCTCTGGCACTGCTTTCTTACAAGGTTCCTATGCCGGTGAGACCGGAGTGGGTTGTCAGTTCCTTCCCCAGTGGTTTGGGATTTGGCCCTGCATTCAGCTTTCCCTCTCACCCCCACAATGACCCTTAATGAGATAGCTCACAGCTTCATTGAAATACACAATACCTCTTGTTTGGTCTTTCGGTCGGGTCCCACTCTGACCCTCTGGCACTGCTTTCTTACAAGGTTCCTATGCCGGTGAGACCGGAGTGGGTTGTCAGTTGTGCTGTCATTCTCCCACCCACAAGCGCAGCAAACACACACAGAAGGTTTGCAGAGGCACAATGAGCACCAGCCAACTCACCTCCATCAGGGGTAATTGCCACTTCTCTTATCCAAGGAAGTCCCACGACATTGCTGGTGGCCATGTGCCAAGATGACCATTCATTCCCATTTGGTGACCTCCCATTATGTTCTGCTATTCATCAATTTACATTAGTTTCGATTGCTAAGTGATGTTGGGGAAGTGCGTGTGAGAGCAGAATTGACAGACAAATCAATAATCACTGGAGAAGGAACTGACAACCCACTGCAGTATCACCTATCATCACCCTTTTAGGCCCACAGGGGAATGTTCCTACTCCCCATTCCCGCAAATTGTACTTGGCCTGTGCATTAACCCTTTATTATGCATAGATTGTAGATCACTTAGATGCATTATATGATATCTAATGCTATTAGGACTATTATTCCTCTTAGTATGTATGGATCTATTGCAGGTTAACTAGTGCTCATTAGTTTACAGCTATAGTAATGTGACACTAATGTGATGCATGTGGATGTCCCCTAACCCCAACCATTGAAAACACACCGACATGGGGAGAACAGGATAACACAGCTTTATTTTTGGACACAGACCACAATCAGCAGTGGTCAAGACTGTGCATTCACAGAACGGTATAACAAAACTTTATTTGTGGACACAGACCACAATCAGCAGTGGTCAAGACTGTGCATTCACAGAACGGTATAACAAAACTTTATTTGTGGACACAGACCACAATCAGCAGTGGTCAAGACTGTGCATTCACAGAACGGTATAACAAAACTTTATTTGTGGACACAGACCACAATCAGCAGTGGTCAAGACTGTGCATTAATATCATGGGTGTGGTGTGGGCGGGTCCCGAGAGAGCAAGGGGCTAAATTAAAAAAAGGGGATACCTACAGGGGTCAATCTAATAGTCTAGAATAAGCATGATGCATAGCACCTACCAGGGTCACATGCTGCAACCGGAACCAGAAATCTCTCCATTTAACTGAAGAAACCATTAGAGTGCACGGCACTTACAACTTGTCTGGATCTGTTCAATTGAACAAATGATTCAACCTCTGGACTGTGTAATCCAATCCAGTTTCACACATACAGTATGGTGTGTGAAATTGCCCACAAAAATGAATGGTCAACAAAAAACAAAAAAGGCGGAGGAGGCTAAAAAAAAATAATGACAATGCATGTACAGTAAAGTGCTAAATACTGTACCAATATACCAACTCACCTGATTCCCATCTGCAAGCATTACTATTAGCTAGGTCTATGGATAATGAGTAATATGGGCAAATACCCATTAATATGGACAGGACACAAAGGCCAGCAGCCACATTCACTGTTTCTTACATCAGACCCAAAGATCTGTTCTCAGACCGATATTGAGGTCAGGATCACATGCTTTATTAGTGCATATATTAATGCTGGCTGTCATTAACATGCCATTGGGAGACTTTGCAAGTCCACCGCCATAGCGGTATTAGTCTACATTTCAGCTAACAACAATCATGTCTGAGATATCTGGCAATATGATAGCTTTAAGATTGTGGGAGCTACATGTTAAGGAGGGGGCTGTCATTGGAGTAATGTCTACCTGAGAGGAACTGGGAAAACCTTACGCCTCATATAATTCCTCCACTATGCTTGCAGATGCAGGAGATGCCTTCATGGGCCTGAATTGTACCTAAAACAAATGGAAAGAAAAACATAAAGAGAAAACATAAAATCTAAGGGCCTAAAAAAAAAGGGGACTGCAGCATCCCTTCCCAACAGCATTCCCAAGTGACCATCAATTGGTGGCATGCTCAACCGAACCCTACGTGTCCACAGAGAAGAGGATCATGGACCATGTGATGGGAGGTAGCCATCTGCATACAAAATGTCACCATCACATAGGCAAAGATCCAAAACTCTGTAGCCAGGCTAGATGAGGTCAGCATTGTGACCAATAGATTGTCACTGAGGAGTGCTGTTGAGAAGGCACAATTATGTCCACAGCCCCTAGGTCCTCCTCCGCCTGGGCACAGGACCTGCATCGTCCGCGGCCGGACGCCGTCTCCTTGGTGGTGGGGGAGCAGGAGGAGGTAGTGGCACCACGGGTGGTGGTGGCGGCGGAGGCATGGTGGAAGGAGAGGAGGGGCCAGGCTGCTGTTGGCTGGTGACCTGCCCCGTTCCCAGCAGCCTGACCAAATGCTGCTCCAGCCTCCGATGATGGCTCCTCTCCTCCCTAAAGCGCCTGTCCAGGCTGCGCCTCATGCCAGAGATGTTGGCCTCAATCCTATTCACGGCGGCCAACAACTCCAGCAGCGCAGCCTCGGTCGTTGGTGGTGGGGGCTCGGGTCCTGCTGGCAGGGCCGGGTGGGAAGATGGCGGGGACAGAGTGGGGAGGATCTGGGACCCGGCTGGAGACAGGGGCTCTGATGTTGTTGTCCCCGGTGGCTCAGAGTGTGGGGAAGGAGGAGCTGTGGCATATTCCACTCCTTCTGAGGGCCCCGGCGAGATGGCAAGTCTTTGGAGGAGGGGGACAGTCGGGCTCTGGACAGGGGGGCTGTCAACGACCACGACCTCCCCCTCCGAAGAGCCAGGGCCCTCGGATGAGCCTGTAGCCTCCTCCCCCTGAGCGGTCTCCTGCGGGGCGGGGGCTGACGGCCCCGCTCGTGGCTCATCACTGGACCCAGACCTCCTACTGGATGCTGAAATAGAGAAAAGAAAGGTACATGTCATTAGTATGCTGATCAATACATTGATATGTTTTCACTCCTAACTATCTGACATCTAGGCCTGAACATGGATGATTCTCCTAATTGCAACTCCCATTAGCTCTCATTTGCTAGATTGGATCTATTCTTTGGTTTCTTGTCTTGACCTCTCCTGGCTCCTAACACTGTCTGGATTTTGCCTGCGGTCTGTAACTGCATAGGCTGCATTGGGCGCACCAGTACATGGACTCTATTGCTTAATTACTCTTGGGGTGGCCAGGAATGACAGTGATTTTTCAGCTTCATGGATTTAATGATACATCCATCCATCCCTTGTTAATTCCATGGAGCTGACATGTCAGTGTCCTTGTTGGTCACCATGTGTAGTGTGTGTGATGCACATGTGGTGGCATGTTGGTGTATGTGATATTCACCTGAACTGGAGGCTGGGTCGTGCTGGGCCACCGGGGATGAAGCTCCAGCTGCGGGCGATGGTCCTAGAAAGTCCCTTGCGATCCTCTCCCACTCCTTATAGGCGACACTGTGTCCCTCCGCTTCTCTGGCCATCTTCCTTTTCACCGTGGCCCTGATATCCACATATCTGTGCTTCAAGGACCTCAAGCCCCTAGGAACCGTGGACACCTCCTTCATCACTTCCACTACCTCCTTCCAAGCCTGAGCCTTAGGCCCAGGCTTCGCTTCCCTTGCCACAAGGATGACGGGCCGGTCACGGATCGCACCCAGGAGGACCATATTCTCCTGGGGCGTATAATTACGGGCCCTGCGCCTGCCCTTGCCAATAGCCCCTTGCTCTCTCGACTGTGCTGGGGGACCCTGGCCTCCCTGCACTCTTCCTGAGGCCTGTCCCTTCCCCAAACTACCCCGCCCCCTGGGAACAGGCCCCTTCCCCTCTGTCCCTCCTCTACAAGTGCCTCTGTCTCCCTCCTCCTCCTCCTCCTCCTCCTCCCCCCCCCCCCTCTGGGGACCACTCCTCCTCCTCTGGGGACACCTCCTCCTCTGGGGACACCTCCTCCACCCCCTCCAGGGACACCTCCTCCTCTGGGGACACCTCCTCCTCCGGGGACACCTCCTCCACCTCTCCTCCACCCTCCACTACACTCTCCTCACTCTCCTCACTCTCCGCTCCTCTCCTCTCCTCCTCTCTCCACCTATCTCCTCCCTCCATGCTCAAATAATACAAAAATAAGGATAACTCAAAATAAGTGTAACTGTTATATATGTGAAGGAAACAAAAGTGTATGTTCTATGTGTTTTTACTAACTGTTGGGGGATGCGGTGCAAAGGTTGGGGGGGTGGGAGGTGTGTGTTGTGTGTCCTAACGCTATGTATGTCTCTATGTGTCTTTAATCTATGTGTCAGGCAAATATGTGTAATGTGTAAATATGTGTAACTCTTACGTGTAAATATGCTAGTAATAAAATACAAAACAATCAAAAAGAGTGCGCCTACAAATCAAAAGAACGATAAAGAAATAAAAGTATTACTGGAATGTCTGTTGGAAAGAAAAGATGTGTGTGCTATGTGTATTTAATAAGTGGTGGGGGATGGGGTGTGTTGGGGGATGGGGTGTGGTGGGGGGAATGGGTGTGTGGGGTGTGTGTCCTAACTATATATATGTCTCTATGTGTGTTATTTAATCTATGTGTCTTGCAAATATGTGAAATCTGTAAATATGTGTAATGCTTAAATGGAAGGACTTATGAAATAGACAATGCAAAAAGAAAAAAATAACTACAGTAATCTCCCTCTCTCCAAAGTACTAATCAAACTCTCTCCCACCTGCTCCTGAAACTGCGTGCTAACTCCAATGGCTCTTACAACACAGTCAGCGCATGGGTTTGTATCACTCACATTTATAAGCTCATACTGTCAATCTAATTCTTAGCTCGTACGTGATTGGCTGAGAGGCGTGTCTCGCTAGGACGTCCCCTTATCAGCTTGCGAGCGCGCCAACAGACTCAGCCAATTACATACGCACGTATAGTGTCAGGCCGCCAAGTGCGTATGTAATTGGCTGAGAGTCCCAATACATACGCACTTGGCGTCCCGCGTTGGGCTTCTCAGCCAATTACATACGCACTTGGCGTCCCGCGTTGGGCTTCTCAGCCAATTACATACGCACTTGGCGTCCCGCGTTGGGCTTCTCAGCCAATTACATACGCACTTGGCGTCCCGCGTTGGGCTTCTCAGCCAATTACATACGCAGTTGGCGTCCCGCGTTGGGCTTCTCAGCCAATTACATACGCACTTGGCGTCCCGCGTTGGGACAGCCAATTACATGCGGCCAAGTGCGTATGTAATAGGTTGAGAGGCTTCTTGACCTAAAATCATCAGCTGGAATGCCATGTAAAGATCCACAGGTGACCAATGGCAAAGCAGAAATTAACGTGCCTAATACCAGATCATGCAATCAACAAGCTATATAACCCCATCCCCAACAAGTCATCAGCATGTCTGAAACAGCATGGATGATCATGAGAGAGGGATGAGGGCTCGGATGAGTGGGCGTATGAGGTTGAGACGCTTTTGTGCAGCTCAACTAGCACAGTATGAAGACCAGGAAGCAAGGTGTGTGATTGAAGGGGTGATGGGGAGTGGCAGAGAGGAATGTCTGGGAGTGAATGAGGGTGTGAGTGGTGATGTGATCCATGCTGGGGCAGAACCAAGCCAGGCAAGGGAATTACCACAGGCCATGCCTAGTATCGTGGGGGTGGATCAGGGAGGAGAGAGAGCTCCAGTAGCACAGGGACAGAGGGATATAGGGCCACCTGCACCCAGGGAGGCTGACAATGTTGTCGGTGATCAGCTGCTGGGGGGAGTACAGGATGTGTTGGCTCAGGCAGAAGGGGGGGAGCCTGACCAGGAGCCTGACCAGGAGCCTGACCAGGAGCCTGACCAGGAGCCTGTGAGGAGGCGGGCACCCAATGTGTACAGGGAGAGACTCACATTAGAGGGGTTAACTGATGGGGAGGTGTATGAGCGTTTTCGGCTGACCCGTGCCAGTCTTGTGGAGCTCTATGAGGTTCTCAGAGCGGACCTTGAGCCTCGCTCACGGGCAAATAGAGCCATCCCAGGAATGACACGGATGTTAGTTGCAATACACCTCCTTGCTTCTGGGAGCTTTCAGACCACCCTGAGCATAGCCGGAGGAATGTCTCAGCCAAGCCTCTCGAATTGTCTGAGTGCATTCCTCCGTGCTATTGGTCGTAGAGCTGCCAGATACATCAGTTACCCTAACACTGCCGAAGAGATCTCGAAGGTGAAGTTCGATTTCTTCCAATTAGGAGGTATCCCCAATGTGCTTGGTGCTATTGACTGTACACACGTGGCACTGATACCTCCTAGAGAGCAAGAAGCGCTGTACAGAAATCGTAAGCATTATCATTCAATCAATGTACAGGTTGTTTGCGATGCGAACATGCGCATACAAGGTGTGTTTGCAGGCTTCCCGGGAAGTGCTCACGACGCCTATATCCTGCGAGCATCCGGAATCTATCACATCTTTGAGTCCGGCAGATTTCCATCCGGATGGCTACTGGGTGAGTACACATTAGTAATGGCAGTCAACCATATCTTACTATGACTGGATACAATAACACATACGGTACATCATGTTTCCCTCTATTGATCTGATGTTCACATGTGCATTACGGAGTAATACGACCAAAGCCAGAACATAATAGCTCATTGCTGGCCAGAACCCTGTGTTAGCTTGGCCAAACAGTATGCAGTTCACAACAACATATGCCAAAAACCACAATTGATTAATCATTAGGTATATGTTCTGATGCATTCCATTGTATCCTGTGACATGGACATCTCTAGTCTACATAACGTGTTGTGTGTTCTTGTACGGCCTATGTAAGTGAGATGTCTTCAGAATTCATCTGATAGAGGAGAATTAATATTGTTTGGCCAACTTTTTCTTGCCTGAATATATCCCGGAATAAACATGAATTAGCTTACCTTGAAGTTATCAAAATCTCCAAGGTCTTTTGGCATTTGCGTTTGATCGTGTACGCCCCTGGGAAATTCCACCTGAATTAGCATCACATTTACGTTCACAAGAATACACGATCACTCTTCACCTCAGACCTCTGGCATGTGCTCGTTACAAGAACTGCAACAGTGACTTCCTGCTCTCTACCAGAAGGGTCGCAATATGTACCCTGTTGTATTTCCCTTGTATCTCCGCCTCATGTAAGTGTCCTGTGGGTGTGAACATCTGGATTTTCCATTTGTTGAAATTACATTATAATTGATCTGAAGCTTCAGATAGAATCCATGTGTTAATACCCTAGTAATTATCCTATCAGATGCATCCATGATCCATCTCCCTTACATATATCTTTAACTGTGTATTAGCCACAGGGATGTGTTGATAGGTCATGATGACGATATTTGGCCATATGCTTTGTCAAACATCACAACATCCTATTCATATCAACATCATATTTTATTTACACCAGGTGATGCAGGATATGGGTGTTTGCCGTGGTTGTTGACCCCTGTGAGCAATCCCCAGACTCGGGCAGAGGCGCGGTATAATGCTGCGCATAAAACCTGCCGGAATGTAATTGAGCGCACCTTTGGTGTACTAAAGATGCGCTTCAGATGTTTACATTCCACTGGGGGGGCTCTACAATACAAGCCCCAGAAAGTTTGTCGCATCATCCTTGCCTGCTGCTGTCTGCACAATATAGCACTACAGGCCAACTGTCTGGGGGACATTGATGCGGCTCCGCTACCTGTGGAGGAAGAGCCTTTATTTCACCCTGAAGTGGATAATCTGCAGGGGTCACAACAACGTGCCCGCCTAATTCGTGAGTACTTCACATGTAAGTACATACCCAATATGCATGGAACACAGTCTAATGTATCTGGATTATGCCTAACTCCCAAATCCACCTTTATCCATCGCCCTTGTCATACAGAATTCCAACCAGTCCACAGTAGAGGAGAGTTCCCTGACGTTGTCAATGTTTGTACACTGGAACAAGCCACATGATCAGTTACTGGTAAGTAAGCACACATTCCCATACACATCTTAAGTACTGACGGTTAGAAACATCAATGGCATAGATAATTTGAGTGGATTATATATCCCACTATGTCAATGTATATATGCCCCACGTTACATTGTTATCTAGTAATTTATATTGAAAAAAGACTTTAGTCCATCAGGTTCAACCTCTATAGATCTATGATCTGCAATACGCAGAATTATTGTTAATTGATCCAGAGGAAGTCACCGAAAAACAAAAAGTGAAGCTTTGCCAATTGTCTACACAGGGACGAAAAATATAACATTCCTTCCTGACCCCAGATACTGGTGATCATATTCATCCCTGGATCAATACTCCCTATCTCTTTATCCAGGATAGCCCCTAATGCCTGTTTGGTTTTGTAATGTAAAAAGATACCCAATCCCTTTTTAAAGTCACCTACAACCTCTACGGACCAGGATTGCTCACATTGTCTGATCCTGCAAAACCACATGAAATGGGATCCAAATGTGGTTGAAAAATACCATACACACATACTTTAGTCTAATTTGTGACTGTAATCCTAACATCATATTAACCTTACAGAGCTGCTGTCGTGTGTCAACTCTTCTTTAAACAACCTAGACATGGAAAAACATGACCAGCAACAGAACTGCTACATCAATGTAAGCTACATAGCGAGTATTTGTGTAATAATATGGCCACGTATGCTGAAGGACACAAATAACACATCAATCACTTTATTAATATCAGCCTATCTCTTTCCAGGATACAGCAGATAGGTAAGCGGTGATAACTAATTACGATCCACAGCGCACGTGTCCTGGTGGAACAAATCACCTCGTGGATGAGCTTGGGACTGCGTCCAAGGTAAAACACCACATTTGGCTCTCCACAGATGCATTAATGTGTAATCTATGTGATATTCCTACATCATTAGCCAGATGAGTAGCTCGTTTCCTTTGTAGGGAAAGAACAGTGAAGACGTTTGTATGAAATGAGCAACATATATCGGTACAGTGGATCGAAAAGGTCTAAAGTCTACACACCCCTGTTAAAATGTCATGTTTCTGTGCTGTCAAAAAATGAGACCAAGATAAATCATTTCAGAACTTTCTCCACCTTTAATGTGACCTATAAACTGGACAACTCATTTGAAAAACAAACTATAATCAGTTAAGTAGAGTGAATAAAAAATCAAAAAAGAAAATCACAAGGTTGCATAAGTATGCACACCCCTAAACTAATACTTTGTTGAAGCACCTTGTGATTTTATTACAGCACTCAGTCTTTTTGGGTATGAGTCTATCCGCATCGCACATTGTGACTTTGCAAGATTTGCCCACTCTTCTTTGCAAAAACACTTCAGATCTGTCAGATTGCGATTCCATCTCCTGTGCACAGCCCTCTTCAGATCACCCCACAGGGATTTTGGTCTGGGCTCTGGCTGTGCCATTCCCAAACTTTAATCTACTTCTGGTGAAGCTATTCCTTTGTTAATTTGGATGTATGCTTTGGGTCGTTGTCAAGCTGAAAGATGAAGTTCCTCTTCATGTTCAGCTTTCTAGCAGAAGCCTAAAGGTTTTGTGCCAATATTGACTGGTATTTGGAACTGGTCCTAATTCCCTCTATCTTAACTAAGGTTCCAGCTGCAGAAAAACAGCCCCAAAGCATGATGCTGCCACCACCATGCGTCACTGTGGGTATGGTGTTCTTTTGGTGATGTGCAGTGTTGTTTTTGCGCCAAACATATCTTTTGGAATTATGGGCAAAATGTTCAACCTTGGTTTCATCAGACCAGAACACCTTTTCCCACATGCTTTTGGGAGACTTCAGATGTTTTTTTTTTTTGGAAAAATGCAGCCTGGCTTTGATGTTTTGCTTTGTAAGAAAAGGCTTTCATCTTGCCACTCTACCCCATACGCCAGACATATGAAGAATACGGGAGATTGTTGTCACATGTACCACACAGCCAGTACTTGCCAGATATTCCTGCAGTTCCTTTAATGTTGCTGTCGGCCCTCTTGGTAGCCTCCCAGACCAGTTTTCTTTAGGTCTTTTCCTCCATTTTGGAGGGAGCTCCAGTTCTTGGTAATGTCACTGTTGTGCCATATTTTTTACGCTGTCTTCCATGGTATATCTAATGCCTTGGAAATTCTTTTGTACCCTTCTCCTAACTGATACCTTTTAACAATGAGATCCCTCTGATGCTTTGGAAGCTCTCTGTGAACCATGGCTTTTGCTGTGGGATGCGACTAAGAACATTTCAGGAAAGACCAACTAGAGCAGCTTAACTTAATTTTGGGTTAATCAGAGGCACTTTAAATGATGGCAGGTGTATGCTGACTCCTATTTAACATGATTTGGAATGTGATTGCTTCATTCTGAACACAGCTACATCCCCAGTTATAAGAGGGTGTGCAGACTTATGCAACCACATTAGTTTTCTTTCATATTTTCTTCCCTCCACCTTACAGATTTCAGTTTGTTTGACAATTGAGTTGTCCAGTTTTTGTCACATTAAAGGTGGATATAGTTCTGAAATGATTTTTCATTGGCTAATTTGTTTACAGGAGTGTGTAGACTTTTTATAACCACTGTAAGTGACGAAGTAAGCGCTCTGGGAGCATGTGCAATGTAAATCTTGACATGTTCCTTTTATGTTTCAGATCGCAAAGATTAGTCCCTTTCCACGGTCAGAACAAGGAATGATGAGCATTCCCACGTTCCAGGACTATGCTATTGTCACATTGCATCATGTATGTTCAGATGTCAGTCATCATGTGTTGCATCGGGTGTGATATCACATCCTCTACATCGCTTTAGATGTACCTATTGCTTTAGATCTGCCATTCTCTCCTCTACTTGGACTATTGTGAAGCCTGTATCATACTTCCTTCCAGATCTCTTCCTCAGTGCTGATGTGATCCTCCCTGTACATATGGGGAACAGTAACTCTAGCCTTGGAACATAACTGTTAATGAGGTTCCATTTACCTTCAGTTATGAATATGCAACAGCAGATAATAGAGATGCTCATTCACAGAACAGAATACACCTCGAACTGGCCAGTTGGTTGGTAGTTCTGCTAACACCTGAAATTATTTGGAACACACTGATATGGTCCTGGTCATGTTCCCATCTGAGTGTCCAAACTTATGTATGTAGAGTCTTCTCTCATAGTGCCATTTCCAGTGACATGACCTACGGGGGTTCTAACATTGACTGATTGAGCACTTCTACCTCTGCAGTTGCATAGGAGTGTGTGTTGCGCGCACACACAAGACTACAGATTACTTCTCCCCATGAGCATATCTCCTTCTGTATTGTTGGTTTTGAATATTGAATGTTAGCCTGATATATTTAAGAATATAACTGATATTGCCTCACGTTGGCTGATGCACTGTATCTCCCCCCCTCAACTGATCATCTATACCAATGTCACCCCCCCCGCGTGCATTCTGGCCCCATGTCCCTATTTCCGTGTGTTACTGGAACTCTGTATCCTACCCACCTCCACCATGATACTGAGCATGCCTGTGGTAATTTGTCACTGTGTGGCTTTGTGAACAATTAAACCGTTTTTTTTTCACTCAATGTTTGTGTAATCCTGTATATTTACCATGTAACAATTCAATTCCCCTGAAAGTCAGATGTGCTCATCACCATCAGTTAGTGGTGTAGCTATTCGGGGCAATCTGCGTTGACATTACTACATAATCATGAATGTCGATTCATATCATTCAAGTTGAGCCCTTCAAGTCACTATATACAACCCTGCAGGTCTCTAGACCTGATTTCAGAATTCCCACCCCTCCAACTTGCACCTACATGTATATTGGCAAGGGCCAGATTAATGTAGCATATGTATCTATGTAAACACACACAGATATATGTATTTAACAATGACACTTCATTCTCTCTGTATTGTCGCAACTAGAAAGCATGATATGGTACAAACACACAGAAACAGTGATAACAGTATAACAATCATACTTTATTGCATACACAGAGTACAAACAGAAATAGACAGGAATGTGCATTAATATCATGTGTGTGTTGTGAAGAGATCCTAGTATGGCAAGGGGCTGTGGCAAATCTGAGGACATCTGAAGAGGAAACAGACAACATCATCAGGGTAATGCATAGCATCTCCTAGGGTCACATGTGGTCAGGACCCCACAGTAACCAACAGCATATAACACGACATCTAATCAACATAACCATTAATGCGCATACAACAACCATATGGTTGCCAGAATAAACAGACACTATAAAACAGGGATCATGTCATACTAAGCGATTTCACACACAGTGTGAATTGGTCAATAGATGATATGAATCTGGAAAACAGAGGTAGGAGGTGTTAGAACAATCATAAGCTGTTATTAGAGTACATTGTTTTTGCTTTTGACACTACTCTAAACCAACTAACATGAACATCATCTCCGAGCAGTAAGAACCATATGTATTCTATCCTGTTCAGTCAGCCTTCCAGGAAGATGCTTAGGATGTGGAATATGACAAGGCATGCTTCACTGTGAACACAATCCTTCAGCAAAATGTACTATCACTATCTATGTGGAATAGTTGTGCCATGCTGATATCACATCTCACTTCTAAATGGGTGGTACCAAGGCCAGACAGATTACACTGTTCACATTACCCCTAAACACATGCACATTGATCATGAAGTCAAACCCTTGAAATTGCCACTTTGGTTTGGATGACATGAAAAAACTGAAGCCAATTTCATAATGTTAACGGGATGGAATGCTATAAACTTATGTGGAATTGCTGGTTTGGATTAGCAGATAGTAATGGGACTGTGCAACTCGATAGCCTGGACACTGATCATTATAATGGAAGATCACACAGTCATGTTTCTTAGTGAAAAGATATGGAGTCATATATTTCATTTCAGAGCCATCTGCAGTGGGGAATAATCCTGATAGAATGCCCGTTGGGAACTGGGTTGAGCGTTTACTCACATGATGGTATTGTACTGCTCGAAGATGAAGAAAATGTCTTCATAGTTGTGTGATTTGGCTATTAACACCTACAAAGACAAAAACAATGTCTCATTCCGAACAATATTATGATTAAATACAGCATTTAAGCTCAAGGTCAATCCACATTGAACATCAATTGTTAAAATGTTCAACATAACCAGACATGTACACACTCTGTAGCCAATATTATGTCAACATGTATAACAATCTGTATTCTGTGAGGAGTGGTCAGGAGGCCCTCTCGGATGGTCCTAACACCTCCTACTCCGAGTTAGCGGCCCCCCACCGTCTGTGCCCGCGGCCCGTCTCCCTCTTCCACGCCTTGGTGTGGGATCAGGGGGTGCCACTACAGCAGGTGGCTGGGGTTCATGGGTGGGCGATGTCTGAGATGAGGAGGCAGACATTTCAGGTTGAGATTGGACCACCGAAGGCTGGAGAGGTATGGGCTGCCGACGGAGATTACGCAATAATGCGCGTCTCTCCCGGCTTGCGCGTTCCTCATATCTCTCCATCCTTCGGTTGTGCCTCCTCATCTCAGCATATATGGCCCGTGTGGTGGCTGAAATGACCCGATTTCCAGCCAGGATGGCCCTGCTGACTGTCAATTGATTAGCACTGATGGCCAGCATTTGACTTGAGAGCTGGCTTTGGGCCTGGTCCTCTTCATCAATGTGGGACATTATGTTCCGTAATTGGGCAGGGAGATGTGGCAGAGGACCTGGAGGTCTGGCGGCTGGCGGCTGGGCGGCTGGCGGCTGGGCGGCCGGCGACTCCGCGGCCGGCGACTCCGCGGCCGGCGACTCCGCGGCCGGCGACTCCGCGGCCGGCGACTCCGCGGCCGGCGACTCCGCGGCACTTCCTCCCGGGGCACCTCCTCCCGGGGCACCTCCTCCCGGGGCACTTCCTCCCGGGGCACTTGGGGCCGGTGCACTTGGGGCCGGTGCACCTCCTCCCGGGGCACTTGGGGCCGGTGCACTTGTGGCCGGTGCACCTCCTCCCGGGGCACTTGGGGCCGGTGCACTTCCTCCCGGGGTACCTCCTCCCGGGGCACTTGGGGCCGGGGCACTTCCTCCCGGGGCACCTCCTCCCGGGGCACTTGGGGCCGGTGCACTTGTGGCCGGTGCACCTCCTCCCGGGGCACTTGGGGCCGGTGCACTTCCTCCCGGGGTACCTCCTCCCGGGGCACTTGGGGCCGGGGCACTTCCTCCCGGGGCACCTCCTCCCGGGGCACTTGGGGCCGGTGCACTTGTGGCCGGTGCACCTCCTCCCGGGGCACTTGGGGCCGGTGCACTTCCTCCCGGGGTACCTCCTCCCGGGGCACTTGGGGCCGGGGCACTTCCTCCCGGGGCACCTCCTCCCGGGGCACCTCCTCCCGGGGCACTTCCTCCCGGGGCACCTCCTCCCGGGGCACCTCCTCCTGGGGCCCATGGTGGAGCCCAGGCTGAGTGCGGTGCCCCGTATGTCGGGGGAGCACAGTATGAGGGCTGTGCCCAGGGTGAGGGCTGTGTCCAGGGTGAGGGCTGTGCCCAGGGTGAGGGCTGTGCCCAGGGTGAGGGCTGTGCCCAGGGTGAGGGCTGTGCCCAGGGTGAGGGCTGTGCCCAGGGTGAGGGTGGAGCACCAGATGAGGGAGGAGCCCAGGATGAGGGAGGAGCCCAGGATGAGGGAGGAGCCCAGGATGAGGGAGGAGCCCAGGATGAGGGAGGAGCCCAGGATGAGGGAGGAGCCGCTGAGGGTGGAGCCGCTGAGGGTGGAGCCGCTGAGGGTGGAGCCGCTGAGGGTGGAGCCGCTGAGAGAGGCACAGGATGGTGTGGCTGGTGCAGGCCCTGAGGTGGCCACGCCGAAGAGGGCCCGGGCATCACTTCCCGCTCCGTATGAGCAAGTGATGTGGATGGTCCCGGGCCCTCCTGAATGTCCTGGGCCACTTCAGCTCTTCCTGCCTCCTCCTCTTCTGAATCTGTGGATACTGCAATGGAATAAACATATATTTCAGTTGGTTGCCATACACAATTGCCAGCTATGCATTTACATATCATTGACATCATGGTCACCTGTGAGCGACTGTGGTGCTTGTGTTACACAGATGAGCCACGGGCTGCATAATGAGCATTGTGGATCATGGCTCATATGAATGTGTACTGCATGTGCCTCAGACACGTGCTCTGCTGCATCTGCTGTGCAGTGTGTGAGACTGACCAATCGGACAAGTTTCCAGCAATGGTTGTTAATATGCAGCTGAGACATGGGCCAGGTTAGGACAGTATATGACACACATGCAGTGCTACAGAGTCTGTATCCACATATGCCACACAGGGAAATTTTTATTCTCAATCGCAGTGGAGGCCAAAGTCAGGCCTGCAGTTGTGGATAGCCATGCTGCACCCAGCTGAGAATATCATTCTCCAAGTCATTAAGTCTAATTGACTCATCTGTTCACATAAAGGAAATCCACATATACAGGCCTGTGCGCAGCACAGCAAGTTTGACTTTGGACACCCTGCTCTATTGCAATTAATCTGGATATAATTAGAAATTGACATATCAGGGAGACAAATTATGAACATGATAGGTTTGCTACCAGGTCTGAAATGGTTATTGTCGCCCCATAAATTTTTAGTCAACCATAGGGCTTACAGTGCTATTGGATGTGAATTATCCCAGTGTGTGGGCAGGGGTGTAGGAGGCCATATAATTCTTGAGCAAGGGTGGGCAGGTTCGGGCCTGGAGGGCCACACAGGTGAGCCAATCGCCTTTTCAGTCATCCTGATTGTCTCACCTGTGCCCAAAAAGGATATCCTGAAAGTCCGGCATGTATGTGGCCCTCCTTACCCACCCCTGTTCTAGAGGGATACAGCTCATTATATACAACAGCCAGAACACAAGCCTATTTATACATACATACATACATACAGCATGATATCCTGAAAGTCCGGCATGTATGTGGCCCTCCTTACCCACCCCTGTTCTAGAGGGATACAGCTCATTATATACAACAGCCAGAACACAAGCCTATTTATACATACATACATACATACAGCATGATATCCTGAAAGTCCGGCATGTATGTGGCCCTCCTTACCCACCCCTGTTCTAGAGGGATACAGCTCATTATATACAACAGCCAGAACACAAGCCTATTTATACATACATACATACATACAGCATGTTATCTGCAGGCTTTTAGCCAGCCCATCCCCCCACAATCTCAGCCAACCATGTGTGTGATATGATACTCACGTTGCAGGGTGTTAGCCCAATCTGTGTCCACCTGCCCCGGTATTCCCACCACAGATTCAGAAGGGATGAAGCGCATCACTGTCCTCTCCCATTCCTTGTAAACAAAAGGGACCGCGGGCCCACCACCAGTCTGACGTGCTGCTGCTGACTCATCGGACATCCTTCTTTTCACCGCCATCTTTAAATCATCAAATTTGTGCCGCACTAACCTCCAGTCCCTATTAGTAACCCCTACTGCCGACACAGCTCTGGCAATTTGGGACCAGGCCTGCTGCCTCTGGCTGGCATTAATGTCTCTGCCACCACATATAATTCCCTGGCGGGCACAGATTTCCCTGAGGAGAACCTGGATCTCCTCTGGGCTGTAATTGGGGGCCCTGGGCCTTGCCACAACCCGTTGCCTTACAGACGGTGCCTGGTCTTCCTCTTCTATCCCTGGGGCCGCTCCCTCATCCCCACTACTTCCCACCAAGGGATCAGGCCTCTGACCCTCTGCCCCTTCCACTGGAATTCCTAGCTCTGGGGGCACTTCCCTCCCCCCCTGCTCTCCTCCTTGCTCTCCTCCTCCTCTCCCTCGACCTCCTCCTCCTCTCCCTCCTCTCCCTCCTCCTCCTCTCCCTCCTCCTCCTCTCCCTCCTCCTCCTCTCCCTCCTCCTCCTCCTCCTCTCCTCCTCATCCTCCTCCTCTCCTCAGATGTTCTCCTCACTCTCCTCCGCGCCTCTCTTGCCTTACCACCTCCTCTCCTCTAAACTCCTCCAAAACAAAATTAACAATAAAGCAAGATGATCTTTGTGTTGGTTTAGGAGGTAAAAAAAGATGCAAGTATTATGTGTAGTATTATGTGTGGGGGGAGGGGGGGGGGGGAGGTCGTGGGGGGGAGGGGGGGGTGTAGGTGTGCAGTGGCCTACCACTAGGTGTTGCTATGTGTACGTATTAATCTATGTGTGTGAATTATGTGATATCAGTAATTATGTGTATTGTAAACAAAGGGTTAAATTATCTGCTAGTTCAAAATTGAAATTCTCTCCTCTCTCCTCTCTCTTCTCTCTCTCTCCTTGCTCTCCAAAAACCCACCAACGCCTAGACCTGTGTGTCTACTTGCAAAAGCTCCAGCACAGTCAATTATGTTCTGTTTTTGGCTCCCTTTTAAAGGCATACTGCCGTCAGGTTAAGTGGTATGTATCACGTATTTCGCGCTCTTTTCCTACGCAAAGGGATCCGAGATATCGTAACTCATGCGCAAATCCTAACGTTTACGCATTCGCATCCATCGCTCGTATCTCGCAGCACTTGGAATTTAATAGCGTCGGAAATGGTTTCAATTTTCAACTACGTAGGCCTTGCGTTTTCACCTTTTATTTACGCAGCTCGAATTTAATAGGGCCCAGTGTTTGCAGGACATACAGGGAGATAAGACCTCATGTAGACAAGGAGGATTATATTGATGTTGATGCGAATTGGTTGAGTTAGTTAAAAGAAAAAACGTGAGGAAATACTATCCACCATAATAGTTTTGAGTTTGTGAGTAAAGCCTGCGTTATTATTGTGAGTCCAGGGGGGTATTGGGGGAACTGCTCATGTGCAGGCTTGATGTAATTACACTTGCTCGGTCGCAGTTTCTACATAATCATGTCAAACACAATTCGCACAGGTTCGATAGAAAGAAGAGAGAACGAGAGAGAGGCACATGAGGGAGAGATTGGGAAGGGAGGGTGGGAAGGAGTGAGGAAAGGAAGAAGATGTGAATGAGTGAGGAAAGGGAGAGGGAGAGGTTGGGATGGAGTAAGGGAATTGAGAGAGGGAGAACGTGGGGAGGGATGGTGGGAATCAATAGCACCCATATCCTGCATCACCTTTCAGAGATACATTGATTGAATTAATAAGCAATAACTATATAAAGAATGATGGGCATAAACAGATATATTGCATTGTAACATATCCTATACCTTTGCATCGGTGGTGGACAACTCAATACTACAACGGTCAGATTTCTTAGTCTCTCTGTTTCAGTATTCAGATTATCTTTGCATTAGTTTCATTTATTCTGATTGATTTAACTTTGTTGAATCAGAGAGATATTTAAACCCAGGACTGTTGATGACCCATGTATGACTAAGTTGCCCATCACTGCTTTACACACACAGGTGTATAGCTATGCATTTGGTAGGGCCCTTGGTTGTCATTTCTTTCCTCAGAAACTACATATACAGTAATTCAATGGGTTCAAATTAAGCACTGTACTATCATATGTAAAACATATTTAATATGCTATCTGGAGTTATACACATAATTGTAAATGGTTTTATATTCATATTTTGCAATATTTTAATACAGCATTTTAAAATAAAAAAATTAAAGTATATCAGCATATATGTTTGGCTTTGCTTCGCGAACGAAGATTTAAAAAATATGTTTTCCACATCTGTAGGCTCTCTGGTGGCTGAGAAAGCCAATGCGGGACAGGCAGAGTCGATCGCAGTGGTTGCACGAGAAGGCTTACTCTGGTTTGGGTGCCAGAGTGACACAATTTTTCCTCCGTCTCGTATTGTCCTCAAGACCAGCCCTGCGTGTGCTCTCAAAACAACTTGGTGATCAATGTGACAGGCATCAAGGGATTGTTTCAGCGAGTCCTTGTACCTTTTCTTCGGTCCTCCTCTGTCACAATTACAAGTGGTGAGCTCACCATATAGCATAATCTTTGGAAGCCGATCACCCTCCATCCTAGAGATGTGTCCTGCTCAGCGCAACTGTATCTTCAACAGAATGGCCTCAATGCTGATGACTCCTGCCTGTTCTAGGACTTCAGTGTTGGTGACGTAGTCAATCTAGCGGATGTTGAGTATTGTGCGTAGGCTGCGTTGATGAAAGAGCTCAAGAAGTCGTAGGTGATGGCGGTAAGTAACGCACAACTCATAGCAATCCAGTAGGGTGGTCAACACAACAGCTCTGTACACATTGACCTTGGTGCACTATTGTTTCTATGGCATAGGTGTGAGTCTTGCCTTGCAGTTAAAATTGAGACTGTGTTTGATCATTTTTCAGTTTCTTAAAGGGACTGTGTCACCCCAAGAGGAAGTTGGTTTCATGTTAACAAGCTTGCACAACTGTCTATACAATTTACTAGCCATTGTTCTCTACAGTAATTCATTCCTGACAGAATCAGATTTATTTTGGAGCTCCTATCTCTTTATATGCGGCTCCTAATGTGCTGCTGAGATTGCTTGATGACTGTGGAGGAGTGGCATTAATTGCATGATCACATCGGGGTCATTTTTTTGGCAGGACAGACAAGCAGATTGTAAGCATAATTTTCACATGTAGCAATCACTCGTAAAGGTTTACACTTAAGGGTTTCTTACAGGGTGCATGCAACACTCTATTGGACTTTTACAAGCTTTGACTTACTAGATTTTTTACTGCAGCCACAAAATGAAGCCCTGTGTTGCCAGATTTTTTCCCATTCAAGAACATGTGAACAACATTCAAAACGGTTATACGTAGCCTTTTAATACATGACTAAGTTTTTAACCTGATTAACATGTAAGCTTCCACTTTTAAGTACCCTATTAAATTTTGAGAGTAATTAATGATTGCAATCAGAGCCTGAGGCACTATTTTCAAATTTACTTAGATTATGCATACTAAAAATATAAGTAAATGACGGTCGCCTTTTGAAGAATGTATCTGAGCATTTTGCCAACAATAGAAACGTATTAAAATATTTGTAAATGTTGGCAACTAAATGCTACAGGAGGTTAAATTTCCATAAGAAATTTATGGAAACTTTAAAGTACATGGAACACAATTCTTTTTCATACATTTAAAAGAACAGGCCTTAAACATTACCAAAGTTTTGTTTTGCAAAAAAAAAAAAAAACTTTTTTAAACTTCCTTGAAACTAACAAGAAACCCAGAGAGCATACTTAGGTTTATAGATTTCATTGGCAGAAAAGTAGGACTCATTCATCTATATTACTACTCACTGGCGGACAGGGGCAAGTCCCCAAATTAGTTACACATTTGAATAATTTTTTCTATCAGAGCTTCATTTGGAAAAGAAAACCACACAGTTGTATATTATTGAATACCCTCTTTCCGTCACATCAATGAAAAAATGCTTTTAGTGTCCGTTTAACTACTGCAAATGAATGATGCATTATATGTCTTATTTATTTACATTGTATTTATGCATCTGTCCATTGTTGCCCAGTGCTATTGGAAATGGCATGAGCATTTCAAAGAAAAGAATATAATGCTGGCAGTACTTCACAATGAGTCTATAAAGAGTTCTGGTGTGTTGAAAGAACACTGCCTATGCCTGGAGCTTTCTTGTGGCCTTTTATTATTTAACAGAAAGGACTGGAATACAGTGACTATGCCTTGTGTGTTGAATAATCTCTTTGTCATTAACTTTATTACTTTAGACTCTGGAGAAATTTCAATTTCTCAACAATAAATGCCCCTGGAATAATCTGATGTTTTTAGGAAGAAAAGGCACTTACAAACATACCTGTAATTTCTGTAGTATAGTATAGTATCCTATGCTGCATTGGTGGATATTAAGTTATACAACCATTGCTAGCACATCAGCATGTATTTAGTTTTATGGGGCAATATATTCCTTTGGCTATATGATTCAAAATAATAACAGAATTTTCATACTTTGGTCAATTACAGAGCAGTTAGATAATATGGTTTTCCCTGATAGATAGTAATAGTTCCCTCATTTCCAATACTTAACAATGCTAAAAATAATTGAAAAATACTTGTAAGCATCCTTCTACAAAATTCTAATTTTCCTAAATCAGAAGTTCTTTTGAAGGCCCAACTTCTTCCCCGGTGACCATGCATTTCCCCCAGTTACAGTTAGCATGGACGATACAGCTCTTGAGTGAGATATACAACAAAAGGAATATCAATGAACTAATGTCACCAAAATAAAGTTGGATGGAATTAAAGCAACGTCCAGTTCTGAATTTCAACAAATAAGCTAAAATAAAGAAGAAATATATGATGTGTGGAATATTTAGATTGATACTATGTCACAAATGTATTTATTCTTTATTTTAGCTTATTTATTCATTGGCACATTTGGTGTCAACTTATTATGGTGTGTTGAATTTCAGAACTGGGTGTTGCCTTAATACTTAGCAGCATGCCATGACACATGACTGGAAGTTACATCACTTCCGGCGTAACGTACACTTATTTGCAGGCTTTTTAAACTTGTGTAGTCACCAGGGTTGCTCACACAGAGGCAACCACTGAGAAAAGTGCAGTTAGGGGTGAAACGAACGTCTGGTTACCAATCTGGACTCAAGTCTGGTTATCCAATTTGGACTGATGCCTACCTAATTATCTTGGGGACGCCTGTGCACTACATTCTCCAAGCTAAGTATACCTGGTGAAAAATGTAGACATTATACAGCTAAGGTTTGCACAGCCATAACTATTAACTATTGGAATTATAAAATATTGCATACCAGGTCATTTTAAGCCTTGACTAGTCAAATATCAGTACAACATTGTGTGAAGTATGGCAATATATTATTATAGTTCATTTATAACACGCCGACATATTCCGTAGGGCTGAATATAAGGAAGTAGTAAGCGGTACACTGATATAGGGGGGAGTGGTTTGCAACCCTTTATACAGGTTACAGTATGTGAGCTATACCTTACAATACCTGTTTATATGTAAGCAATACAAAGTTTACAAGGCATAAACTTCTGTTTCCTACATTTCTAATACCAGCTATTTACCAGTCTATATTTTAATAATAAGAGCATTGTAATCTATCATTACTATACCAAGTTATCTAAAATAGTGAGCCATACTGCTCCTTGTGATATCTATGAAGTCTGGTGAACTACAAGTTTTATAGCTCTTTATCATTGTTTTTGTCCATATATATGTTGCTATTTTTCAACTCTAGGCCATATTTAAGGTGATTTTTCACCTATATTATATGGTACTTATTCCTGGGAGAGCACGTTACACAACCCGATTCACCATCTGAGTTGTAGGGCTATTAGGTAGAAATTGGGTCTTCTACATAGATAGAGTCCCTCAGGTAGGAGGCATCCACCGAGATCACAGGGTTCTGCTGTTCTAACCCTGCCTGTGGGGGTCTTGACCCCACATATTTCGTCCAGCTTTCCCTTTCCCCATCCTTTTGTGTATTTGTCGTATGACTAATTGTGCACATTCCTGAGGGAATGATTATGGCTACTGGTTGGATTAGATTTGTTTTTAATTCGGCTGATTTTTGAGTGCTAATAAAGTTTTCCTTTTTCTATGTTTTTTATATATGAGTGTCCTAATTATATAAATATACACAACTAACGCAAAAGAGGAAGCAAACAATAGTTGCACTTAGATTGTGGTTACTTTAGAACTAGTTATTTCTTTACTATTTACTATAGCATTATGCACTACTGTTCTTTAGAACAACTGAGACTATATTACACTAGTGATTTTAAATTTTTGACTGTGCCTTTTATTCTTGAAAAATATGGAAGGTCTGGAATACAGCTAACTAGTTACAGACCAGGATTTAGTATAACAGTGATCAAAGGAAATTATTTATTTTTCAACCAGGGATCAGATTCTTCAGTACAACCAAGCATCCTGTGCAAAAGTTCATTTACTGAAAATCAAACATCTTATTCAACGGGATCCAACTGATTTTCAGTGGGGCAACATACAGTGTCCTTCTAGTAGAACCACAGGGAAGTTAAGTTAACAGCACTACTTTGCACCGACCCCCTGAGTAAACAAGCACTATATATTAAACAACCTGCTAGATTCAGCCTCTGTAGCAGTCAGTGCCTAGCGGGTTGCTGAAAATGGAATTTAATCTTTGATAACCCATATCTAGTGCAATATTTCTTCACCCCATTACATATGTTCCCTTTATGAGTGCTACCCATCTCACACTTGGCTTGAGCTATATTATTTTTCTTCCTGACATACACTCTGCATTACCGTGCAATGTTCTTGCCTTGCATTGTTCACTGTAAATGAGGTGTTGTGAGGCTAAATTTAATTCTGTAACTCTGGTATTTGAATTTTTCATGGCATGGAGCTACCTCTGTACAATCTATAACTAAAATAAAGCTATTTCCAATAAATCATACCTGTGTGCTAGCACTGCCACTTTAACCCTAAGTATACTCTTCAGCTACAAAGTTCGCTCTTTTGCTTAACACCATTTTCCTACAGTACATATATAAAACTGAGTGTTCCCTTTTATGAAAGGCATGTGAAAATATAGTTTCCAGCCCTATTTCAGATGTATTCTCTGATATAAGATTTTTTCTTGAGAAATCCTGATTACTTAGGATTGGTACTCAGTATATCGTTTTTTGGAATGACTCCTAAATAACTCCTGAGACCATAATATACTGAAGAGTTAGGAGTTATTTGACAGTTTTGCCAGTGATGCTACAAATGTTAGAATTCTGGAGAATATGTCTCTTAGTAAAGGCATCATGTAACCAAATCTTAACTGAACAAAAGTTTATATTGGCCATTATAAAATATTGTATATTGGCCATTATATAATTGCTAGCCTACTTTATTGAATATTGACCACATTGATTCTGCCATATGACCATTCCAATAATCCCTGATTTGCTCACACCACCAAAAAAGATTTTTGAGTATGCCCTATGCATTTTCACCAGCTTAGTTATTATCCATTGATGATGTAATTTAAACTGAAGAATCAAGAAATTGAACAAACTAAATGATGTGGAAGAATTAAGTCTTACATTGATTTTGTGTCGATTAAATTTGTCTGTAATATTGTAACTTGCTTTTCCCAAATGTCTCATGAAATCCTCTAACTTCTGACAGCATACCTTTTCTGATAAACCTTCTAAAATCAGTGGCAATTTGACAGTTTCATCCTGTTTAAGAAGTAGCATTGTGAGGCTGCACAATGCACTTTGACACTCTTAAAAGATGACTGCTTAAAAAAAATCTATTTTCCTCCTTGTAACTTGTCTACTTTTCAAGCAAAAAAATAAAAGTAAGTATTTCAGCCTTTCTATTTCAGTATTCAATAGGAATTTCCAGGTTGCATTTTTTTTATCTTACCTGCTCTTTCTGCTTTCCCTAAAATTTCATTTTTTGCCTCCCTATTTTGTTTTGTAATGTAATGTACATGGATATAGCTCAGTTTCAGTTTGCACAGAAATAAATATCTCAATTCATTGTTTTATGTTACACTCAGTCTTGCAATTTACCTGTTAGTTAGCCATTTACTTGATTTGCCAATGTGCACTATGCTCAACCCATATTTTTTTTAACAAAATGTAATATTGCTCTGTGATATCAACATAATAACTGAACATGAAAACAATGTGCAAATGCTTAAGATCAAAATCATTATGAGTCAAAGTAATTGATGCAGTGATTTGATAACTAAACTGAAAATTCCATAGAATCGTTTTTTTGCTAGAAGATTGGTTTATAAATGATGCACTAAAGTGTTCAATGCCAATTAACAAGCTATAACATGTAACATAAGTATTACATAAGATTTCTACATTGGCCTTTATTATACCAACAGAGTATGTAAAAAAGCTACTAGTCTCTTAGATTTTTTTAAGGGAATAATTATGTTCACCATGTGGCATAATAGAGATACAAACTATATATGGGCCTCAATTACATGGTCCTATTTTTTTAATCTACAATTTACATGTTACAATTAACTGAGGTTTCACAGAACATGTAATGTTAGTGTTTCCATCAACAATATCCCTATTATAAGCAACCATGGATTTTGAGTCTAGACATTTCACTACACCAGTTAATTTTTGCAACCGCTCTCCAAATTCTGTGACCATTCACTATATCCCCCCAAAAAGAATTGGTATTCTGATCACCACTAAGGCTGTTCAAAGCTCTGAGCGACAAAAGCCCAAGTTATTACTTTTTTTTGTAATAAAGGGCCAGATTCATTCTAATTGAAGCCCTGCAACCTCTGTTTATACCCATGGGAAAGGTCCAAGTCCAAAATCAACCCTGGTGCTTTATGTGGACTTTCTATGGCTCTGATGAGCTGATATAGCTGTCAATAAAATTTCAGCCAATTAGAATATCTCAGTCCCCACAGGGGTGGGTGCTCATAGACCTATGTTAGATACGGGTGGACGTTGATGATCCACCCTATCCCACAAGGATTAGGGTGGCATAGTTAGTGCTATATATTAGGGTTTAATAGCTCTCAAAATACAAGGCAAATACAATCAAACAAAATACAAAGAAAACAATAAATTACAGAAAAGCACAAGGGGCCCCCAGATTGTAGAGAGAGTTCAGGGGGATAATTGGCCTTTATTTATTATAGGTTTAGTGAGGATAGGTGGAAGGTGTCATAACCACTCCCTCGCACACATTTATTATTGAATGTATGCTCTTTTCTGCCTCCGGCTCAGAGTGCAGTATAATGACTGTATTTCTGGGAAACCTGAGCAAGAAATACCTTTTTCAACTTAATTTTAGACTTGCAGATGGGCTAACAAATGTATTATTTGTTTCTGTACTCTGTATGGTGGAGGGCTTCCCTTGCTATTTTGCTTACCATGTACTAAATGATTGTTGCAGAAAACTAGGTTTCTCAAAATCTAATGCACAAACCAGAACTCATCTCACACTGATGAGAGCCATTAAGCTTGAAACAGTACTGTATGTGAGTGGTTCTTGGTGTGTGCAAAATCTGATCCTGTGCTTTGCTTAAAAGCTGTGTGCTACAGCGCACATATGCATTTAAAGGAGCTGTGTATAAAAAGGAAATTTTGGATTTAAGAGCAAGATACATTGTCTGTGCATTTGCATATCCCTGCCGAGTGGCTGAGAGCGCAGTATTTCTGGGAAACCTGAGCAAGAAATATGTTTTTTAACTTATTTTTAGACTAGCACATTGGGATTACAAATGTATTATTTGTTTATATATATATATATATATATATATATATATATATATATATATATATATATATATATATACACACCAGTGGGTGGTGGGAAGAAGCTGTGGCTAGTGTTTAATGTGTTCACATTGTTTAGAGAGTGTTATTGCTATGGGAGATTACTATGTTTTTCATTCTGAATTTCTGTCTCCACTACCTTTCACTTTGCTTCTTTCCTGGGCTACTTAAAAAAGCAGCAACAACAATTATTTGCATAAATATGTACAGAAATTGACATTAAAATATAATTTGTGAACACATCTGGCTTCTGACTTTGACTTTGATTTTTCTTTTTTAAGTGTCATTGTTAGATGCACATCATCCCCTAGTTACCTGTTTTATAACAATACTTCTATGAATCTTTCAATTTCCTAACAAATACTCTTCTTAACAGAAGGAACCAATATATATCATATACAAAGCACATATCTCCACATTACAGCTTTCCCATATAAAAATGCATTTGTAAGAGATTTTGAAGAAATGAACTGCGTGCAATTATCAGTATTTATTGTTTTCACCTGCATGTTTTTAGTTTTGCAAATCTACAGTAAAGCAATCAAAGTTAATGAGTCTTTAAACTAGCAGGCCATCTGTTAGTATATTTTTTGCTATACAATTTATACTGTACTTAAAGTAATTTCCCAAAGTCTGGTTCATTTGTAAAAGAAAGAAAAACGTAATGCATCAACAGTAATTGATAGGGATTGCTTCTAAACAATACACTGTTTTATCATGGACATGGTTATATTGGATAAAGCTTTCTCGAGATTTTAAGATGGTAAAACATTATCACAGAGGAAACCAATATCTAGGCTTGAAATGTTAAACATAGCTTCTATTTGTTATATTACAGATATTGTTTTAAGTTATTGATTGTATTGTAGATGTTAAACTGTGCATTTCTAAACTTAGACAACTGTGATATTCTTAAATGTTATATTTTAATGTTACCTTTTGCCATTTTTTAACCTGATTAAAGATAGTTGTGAAAAATGATGTAAAGAAATGGCTAGTAGGTATTACAGGAAGCTCTTATTTATTGCTTAAGCTTGATCATGTTTGTAATGTCTTTATTTGGGGAAAATGTATAGTTTTTATTACAAATTAATGTCAATACATTGCATATAATAAAACCACCCGATGCCCTTTATTATGTGCACAATGAATATGTAAAGCCTGGTGACAGAAGGTAATATTTATGATAATGGAAATGTCCTAGGGGCATGGCTAGATTACCCATTAGGCCAACTTCAATTCATAGACTGGCTACTAGGGGGTAACCACCTAGAAAAAGACAGTTACAACAGGAAAGGGAACTTAGTGGAAGAGGGAGTGTCCTAAAGAATGATTTTAGAGAACTAGGGAATATAGCTTAAAGCAAGGACCTCTAAGGTAGTATTTTCCGAGATACTACCTGTGCCACGTGCTAGCCCAGGGAGACAGAAGAAGCTTAAGGAGGTTAATGCGTGGCTTAGTGTTGAGGGAGCTTTTGTGCTAGGGGATATGATGGTAGAAAGGCTGGAGGAGTTTTTAAACTAGTAGGTGGGGGGAGGAACAAAATGAATGTAATTGGGTAAGAAGTGTAGAAGGGATAGGGGTTGAATTAACTACTCATGGAGGAAGAGATGGGGGAGGGTTAGTATAGTCAATATGGAGGTATTATTAAGTAACTCAAGTACAGTGGCAGGCACTTCAGAACTACAGACTCATAACATAAGATGTATGCTTGCTAATGCCAGAAGCTTGCCAAGAAAAATGGGAGAGCTAGAATTATTGGCAATTAATGAAAAATGGGATTTAATAGGCATTACTGAAACATGGTGGGATGATTCTCCTGACTGGACTGTTAATCTGGTGGTTATAACCTATTTAGGACAGATAGGAGCAATGGTAAAAGAGGAAGATGGATTTGTCTGTATGTTAAGCCTGAATTTAAGCCTATAGTCATAGAAGATAGATATGCTGGAACTAGAGGTAATATTGAATGTTTGTGGGTAGAGTTAAATGGTGAAGCAGTAAATTCCAAAAGAATATTAGTTGGAGTATGCTATAAACCCTCAAATATAACTGAAAGCAAGGAAATACAATTATAGTTACAGATTGGAAATGCAGCTAAGCATGGGCAAGTTCTGATAATGGGTGATTTTAATTACCCTGAAATAAACTGGATAAATGAGACCAGCAGTTTAGCTAAGGGGAGCAGGTTCTTGAGTACACTCAGGGATCATTATCTGGCCCAGGTTATACAAGAACCTACAAGAAATGAGGCTATCTTGGATTTAGTTATCACAAATTATATTGAAATGGTATCAAATGTTAAAATAGGGAAACCTTTGGGAAACAGTGATCACAGTCTCATTTGAAATTGAATTAAAAAAACAAAACTGTAAAGGGCTAACGAAAACTCTTAATTTTAAAAGGGTAGATTTTAACGGTCTAAGAGCAGGAATACAATGTATAGACTAGGACAGAGAACTGGCAGGTAAAATACTGAACATAAATGGACAACATTTAAATCCTTACTAAATATACATACTTATTACCATATACCAAGTGGGAATAAAAGTAAAAGGAGTAAATCACATCAAATGTGGCTTAACAATGATTTAAAGATCAAGATGTGGAGTAGAAAAGAGGCATTTATAGATACAAACAAGAGGGGACAGAGACTGCTTTACGTGAGTACAAGGAAATCAACAAGGCTTGCAAAAGGGCTATTAGACTGGCTAAAATTCAAAATGAAAAATTAGTTGCAAGAGAGAGTAAGACTAACCCTAAATTATTTTTTAAATATATCAATGGGAAGAAGGCCAGGAAGGAAGCTATAGGAGCATTACAATGTGAAACAGGCCATCTGACAGTTAGTGACCAGGAAAAGGCAGATGAGTTAAATAGGTTATTTTCTTCGGTATACACAAGGGAGGTACCAGTGGTTGGGACACTGCAACCTTCGCTGAATAATTGGTTAACGCAGGAAGAAATGCAAAAGAGGTTGGAAGAATAAATGTTAATAAAGCTCCAGGTCCTGATGGAATACATCCAAGGGTACTGAGGGAACTGGGTTCTGTAATAGTCAAACCATTATATTTAATTTTTCAAGATTCACTCAACACAGGGTCTTTACCAGATGACTGGAGAAAAGCAGATGTGAGACCTATATTTAAGAAGGGAGCAATAACAAATCCAGGGAATTATAGACCAGTGAACCTCATTTATTTAGTGGGAAAGCTTTTAGAAGGGTTAATAAGGCATAATATACAAGAATATGTCTATTCAAACAGGATTATATGTAGGAGCCAACATGGATTTATGAGGGATAGGTCATGTCAAACAAATCTAATTAGTTTCCATGAGGAGGTTAGTAGCAACCTGGATCAAGGCAACTTAGTGGACGTAGTGTTTTTGGATTTTGCAATGGCTTTAAACACAGTGCCACAAGGGAGACTATTGTGCAAACTAAGGGATACATGAATTGCAGTAAATATCTGCTCATGGATCGAGAACTGACTAAAGGACCGAAAGCAAAGGGTTGTGGTAAATGGAACATACTCTGATTGGACTCGTGTTAAGTTGGGTTCCTCAGGGTTTAGTATTAGGTCCTCTCCTTTTTAACATATTTATTAATGACTTAGAGGTGGAAGTGGAAAGTAGTGTCTACATTTTTGCTGATGAAACGAAGTTGTGCAAAGTAAATAAATGTACTTTCCCTCCAAAAAGATTTACATGAAATAGAGGAATGGGCATCTAAATGACCGATGAGATTTAATATGAATAAATGTAAAGTTATGCATCTGGGAAGGAAAAATAGCCATGCCATTAATCTTAATGGAGCAGATATAGGGGTATCAGACAATACTCAACGCCAAGCAGCAGCTGCAAAGGAAAATAAAATATTAACATGTATTAAGAAGGGTATAGAAGCCAGTGAAGAAAATATAATTCTGCCAGTATACAAATCCCTAATATGCCCTAATTTGGAATATGGAGTACAATTTTGGCCACCACTTAATAAAAATGAAATTTTAGAGCTGGAAAAGATACATAGAAGGGCTACAAAACTAATAAGGGGAATGGAGGGGATATGATTACCTTATATAATTATATCCAGGGTCAGTATAAAGCTTTGTCAAGTGAGCTTTTTGTGCCAAGAGGTTTTCAACTGATAAGAGGACATCCTTTGAGGTTAGAAGTAAAAAGTTTCCACCTTAAAGAAAGAAAAGGGCTCTTCACAGTAAGGGTGGTTAATCTGTGGAATTATCTACCAAAGGAGGTGGTGACAAAGAATTTGATAGATAACTTTAAAAGGGGATTGGATTTATTTCTAATTAAAAAGGGCATTCAGGGTTATCCTGGATAATTACAGAGAGAGCATTGATCCAGGGAGGAATCCGATCGCCAGCATCTGGGGTCAGGAAGAATTTTTTTTCCCCTTAGACAATTAGCTAAGTTTCACTTTTTTTTTCTGTTTGCCTTCCTCTGGATCAATTAATTAACAACTAATTAATTAACAACTAATCCGCATATTGCAGATCAAAGGAGATCGTAAAAGGTTAAGCTTGATGGACTTAAAGTCTTTTTTCAACCTCAATTACTATGTAACTATGTAACTTACACATACAAAAAAGGCATAAATGGGTCTGTGCATGTGCAGTTTTTTATACATAAAAATAACAAGAGGTGCCTGCCCACCCACACTTAAAACCTCGAGGGGACCCCGTGCCCCATGAGTGCCCCAGGAGTACAACCAAATGAGCGCACCTCTAAGATCATCCATCACCTGTGGGCAAGCCACGCCACAGGCGCACCAAACAAAGTGCGCCCGCCCCTCTAAAGGAAATGCACTAACAATCCATTGGAGACACTCATGTAAGGGTAAGTGTGCTACATGCCTTCTAACATAGGAAACGCGCACTTACAGCTAAGCATGTTCCTTGCCATCTATGGGACCGAGGGACACAGTCCCTTGGAGCTTACGCACCAAACCATGTACTATTAGGAAACGAACAGTTGCATCTAAGCACGTCCCTTGCCATCTATGGGAGCAGGAAACACACATTTTAAGGCAAAGTATGCTCCATACCCTCTGCAAGTCGGAAACAAGCAATTACTAAGCACGTTCCTTGACATCTGTTGAACCAAGGGCAACTATTGTACCACAATTAACACAGACATTCGAAAACGCGCAATTAGAACTAAGCACGTTCCTTGGCATTTATTAAACCAAGGGCAACTAATGTGCACCAATTAACATAGAGGTAGGAAATGTGCAATTACAACTAAGCACATTGTTTGACATCTATTAAACCAACTCTTGTGGACCAATTAAGTAGGAAATGCACCCTTACAACTAAGCACTTCCTAGAGAGCTGAGGCTAACTTGAAACCAGTGTGAATATGCAAATTTTTTGAGGTGTAAACCATCCATTTCATAAAATGCTAATGCCTCATTCCCTTTCTTTCTTTATTTATTTAATCTAGCAGGTTGAATGTGGAATCACCATTTAAGACGGTGCACCATCTCAGACCATATGATATGTAGATCAGGGAATAATTAATGCAACCTATCCACATCACCTTTCATTCGTATAATTAACGCCTTTAAGGCATACTACCATCTCAGACCATATGATATGTAGATCAGGGAATAATTAATGCAACCTATCCACATCACCTTTCATTCGTATAATTAACGTCTTTAAGGCATACTCCCTAGATCATTACCCCCCACCATTTCACCAACAACTCATTTTTGTTGAAACCAAGCTGCATATCGCCATCTTTCTCTATTGCAGTTCTACATGCCCAGTACATGTACGAGTGGCCTAGAATTCATGCAATCCGAAGAAATGTGCTTGCAGGAGGGTAAAATTACAATAAGAACATCATTTATTTAGTTAAGGTTTTTTATTATTATTTTTTTTTATTCAGTTAACAAAACTGTAGCTAGACAACAAGGCTGAACTGATATTTATTATCAAAATTCATTTACTATCACATGTAAATACAAAAAACAACCTTTCATCTTTATATATAATTTTCAATATTTTTTTTTATTTTTTATTAATCAAACCATTAACTTCCCATGTACAATCAGATAAATTAATCAATAAAACCCAACACCTTGCCCACTTATAAATGCAAGTTCCCATGAAATATGATATGCTGGTCCTTCAAGTTGTCACCCCATATGTAAATTGCCACGATGATGGGTAATAATTCAAGGAAGACCAAATTGTTGAGCAACCTAGAACTGTGCCAAGTTGCCGGCCATTTAGCTTCACACCACTGCCCTTTCAAATAAGCTTAAAATCCAACATTACCCGCAGAATCTGTGCCTATTCAGAATCTGTGCTTAATCTTGCCTAAGCAATTCAGTAATCCTTATGAAATGATGGGGTCGCTTGATTCCAACCGTAGCCAAAGACAATCTTCTACTGAAAATTCTACCCATTGGTATGATCCTGCATACAAAATTTAGATTCCCCAGCAAGGATTGCATCTCCTTTAGGGTGACCTTGTTAGCTGCCGAAATCTTCCGTATGGCAGTACCTTCTGGGTAGCGAGCTCTGTAACTTAACAATGTGTTAACTAGTCAATTTGAATGCCTAAAAAGGACAGTGTAGAAACAGGACCTTCTGTCTTGTCTTTCGCCAAAGGTATGCTGTAATCCTGTGCTACTTCAACAAAAACCTCCATTAAACCTTGAATCTGTTCCAATGAGGAACCAACCAACAGGATTTCATCAAGATAGTGGGTCATGGCCATGGAACCTGACACTTGTTTCACTATCCACTTAATAAAGGAACTGAATGTTTCAAAATATGCACAAGAAGAGCACAAGCAGGAATGAGGCTGCATCACTGTGTGTGAAAAATACAGCTTTCAAGTAGCTTATATTGCTTTAGCGGCAACAACCCAGCAGCAACTATATATTGCTCGCCCTACTTTCTGATACAAGAAGCTAAAATCATGCCCACTATAAGCGCATTTTATAGCCCAAGTAAGGGGAATAGCCTAAAGCGAAGTGAATAACCTGACAAATAAAGCTGGGTCTCAAGTTTAAAGCTCATAATAAGGAGATGACCGATTTCTCAACACGAAGATCATCTAAATCCATACAGGACTATTGCATGACAAAAACAAGTGCCCAATCTTCCCAACAGTCTTCTTTGACACCTAAACATTCACCAGCGCTAAACATCCACCACTATGGAGCCCTCTGCACCTAGCATGAAGGCAAACATCCATCCAGGATCTGAAGGACTTGATTTCTTCCTTTAGGACAGAGAATAAAAAGGGGAAATCCAGAAGGTAGCTGCAGACCTCACTGGGGAAATAAAAGCAGTTGACTTTAAGGTGACTGAAATAGAGGCAAAATACGATAATTTGCTGGTGGTGCATACCCAACTGTAGGGGGATATGTCTGCTTTGAGAGATGAGCAAAGACAACTCCAATATGCACATGAGGACCAAGAAAATCGATCCTGCCATCAAAATATCTGCATCCGTGGTTTTATCGGAAACAATAACGGATCTCTCCAACTATATGTTGGACCTCTGCAAAACACCGGTGCCTAATCTAGAGGAAGAAGCCTTCAGAATGTATCGCATCCATAGAGCTCTAGCAGGACACCCTTCTTGTGGAGAAGAACCTAGGGATGTGATCGCACAATTCCACTACTATGAGGCTAAAGATCTCTTCATGAAGGCAGCAGGACCAGGTATTCCAAAGATAGATGGTGGACAACCTAGTATTTATGCCGATCTCTCCCCAACCACTTTATATAAAAGGAGACTGCTGAAACCTATCCTGGAGGTCATCTTAGCCCAGGGTTGGAGGTACACTTGGTGCTTCCCATTGGAATTGAACATCTTGCGAGATGGGAGAACGTATTCCATTCAGGACATGGATGAGGGCCTAGCGCTATTCTCCTCCTGGAACATTCTGGTGCCTCAACCAATGGGAAATGCTCAAAGATAGGAACCCAGAACCCACAGACGCCTCAGACCGCAACATAGATCTTAAGACTGTAACAGCTTTATATGCCTTTGTGAAATGTGAATCCTGAAAATTCTAAGTTGCTGATTTAGCACATACATACTGTTAAATAAAACCTGTAAATTTCCATGCAAAGACCATAAGTCTCAGTCTAGATATACAGTGCCTTGCAAAAGTATTCACCCCCCTTGACTTTTTACCTATTTTGTTACAATACAGCCTTAAGTTCAATGCTTTGTTAATCTGAATTTTATCTGATGGATCAGAACACAATAGTCTAATTGGTGAAGTGAAATGAGAAAAATATATACATAAAACTATTTTTTAGAAATAGAAAATAGAAAATTGGCATGTGCATATGTATGCACTCCCTTTGTAATGAAGCCCATAAAAAGCTCTGGTGCAACCAATTACCTTCAGAAGTCACATAATTAGTGAAATGATGTCCACCTGTGTGCAGTCTAAGTGTCACTGATCTGTCATTACATATATACACTTTTTTGAAAGGCCCCAGAGGCTGCAACACCTACGCAAGATGCAGCACTAACCAAACACTGCCATAAAGACCAAGGAAATCTCCAAACAAGTAAGGGACAATGTTGTCAGGGTTAGGTTATAAAAAAATATCCAAATCTTTGTTGATCCCCAGGAGCACCATCAAATCTATCATAATAGAAAAAACATGGCACAACAGCAAACCTGCCACGAGACAGCCACCCACCAAAACTCACGACTGGGCAAGGCGGGCGTTAATCAGAAAGGCAGCACAGAGACCTAAGGTAACCCCGGAGGAGCTGCAGAGTTCCACAGCAGAGATTGGAGTATTTGTACATAGGACGACAATAAGCCATACGCTCCATAGAGTTGGGCTTTATGGCAGAGTGGTCATTACTTTTAGCAAAAAACAAAATGGCACGTTTTGAGTTTGCGAAAAGACATGTGGGAGACTCCCAAAATGTATGGATGAAGGTGTCCGTTGAGAATAAAATTGAACTTTTCAGCCATCAAAGAAAACGCTATGTCTGGCGCAATCCCAACACATCACATCACTCAAAGAACACCATCCCCACAATGAAACATGGTGGTGGCAGCATCATGCTGTGGGGATGTTTTTCAGCAGCCAGGACTGGGTAACTGGTCAGATTTGAGGGAAAGATGGATGGTGCTAAATACAGGGATAATCTTGAGCAAAACCTATATCACTCTGTGTGTGATTTGAGTCTAGGATGGAGGTTCACCATCCAGCAGGACAATGACCCAAACACACTGCTAAAGCAACACTTGAGTGGCTTAAGGGGAAACATGTAAACATGTGTTGGAATGGCCTAGTCAAAACACAGACCTCAATCCAATAGAAAATATGTGGTCAGACTTAAAGATTGCTGTTCACAAGCACAAATCATCCAACTTGAAGGAGATGGAGCAGTTTTGCAAGGCGGTATGGGCAAAAATGCCAGTGGTAAGACGTGGCAAGCTCATAGAGACTTATTCAAAGCGCCTTGGAGCTATGATTGTCGCAAAAGGTGGCTCTACAAAGTATTGACTTTAGGAGGGGTGAATAGTTATGCACATTGACCTTTTATGTTATGTTGTCCTATTTGTTGTTTGCTTCACAATAAAAAATAAATAAAAAAAAACATCTTCAAAGTTGTGGACATGTTTTGTAAATTAAATGATGCAAATTCTCAAACAATCCATGTTAATTCCAGGTTGTGAGGCAACAAAACATGAAAAACGCCAAGGGGGTGAATACTTTTGCAAGTCACTGTAGGGTTGCAATGTTTACATTTTTTCCGTACATTTATTGATACTAGTCCAGGGTCTAAAAATGAGGTCTCCCACTTATTGGAACCCAATATCAATAGTTTAGACACTTATTTACTAATAATTTTTTTCCCGAAGTGTCCCATAGGGGTTACATTTTGTACATTTTTCTATTTTTATTATTTTTTTCTTTTTAGGTGAGTCGCCGATGTACCTTATTGGAAGGTTACCTGGCTCCTCATTGTAGGTTTTGTGAGGATAGCTTTTTGCTCTCCTCAGTTCAGTTTAAATTGTGCATTGTTCTGTGCATATCTACTATAAAAATATTCTCGTAACTACCTCACTACATCTTGTAAGATTGGTATATTGAATTGCAAAGTACATTGCTGTTACTGTACATTGTTTTAAAAATTCTTATATTTTTCCCCTGCTTGTCTCTTGCTGTTCCCATTTCTCTTTTGCCCCTCCTTCTGTGCTCCTTCTACCCTCCTCTCACCAATTTTTGTGTGGTGTCTGCTTCTAATCTGCTGCCCTCTGTGAATAGCCTGCGTACCAGGGATTCTATCTTAAACCCTGTTATTGGTAGAGGTGGTGAGTAATGGCATTAAAAATAGCGGGGCTTTGCTCTAGGAGAATATAGTCGCATGGGGTTAAACCTTGTTCTAATACAGGAACACACATTTCAAGAAAAATGCTATCTCAAAGTACTGGGGAAATATTTCACACAAACGTACCATTCCACTGCTTCCAGAGAGATCAAGATGGGAGGTTCATCCTGTTACAGGGTAGGGTCAATGACCGTAAGCTTTCATTAGTAAACATATACGCCCGAACACTGGGCAAACAGCATTTTTCCATAGGGTGACTGATCTCATGTCTGACTGGCAACACTCAACATGTATCCTGGGTGGAGATATAAACTCAGTTTTAGGCCCAGCAAAATATACATCAGGTTACACTTCCCCATCTGTGATTCCTTCGACCACCAAATCTTTCAAATTAATGCTTAAAAAATATGGAATGGTTGATGCGTGGAGAATAGTACACCCTATTTATAGGGAATATACACACTATTCAGCCAGACACAATTCAAACTCTGCATCGACTATGTTTTAATTCAGCAACATTTAGCCCCAAACCTGTTGGAGGCAGATATTCGACCCATTGCATGGTCTCACCATGACATAACCAGTATTTCTTAATGATGTAGAAGCAAAGGACAAAATACATAGCACTCTGTTGGAATATTTTGACTTGAATTGTGGCGGGGACCTGGACCATGAGGAAGTGTGGGGCGCACACAAGGCAGTAGTAAGAGGCATGTATGCAAATGTATCCAAATTGGATCCCTCTCTAAAAAACTGGAATTAGCTCAAATCAATACATTAAATGGTAAGATATCAGCCATTCAAGCCATTACTCCTCCTCTAAGGCTGCGTGGGACCCAAGCAAGAATTTATAAACTTAAACAGGAATTACATGAGATTCTCCGGAGGAAAGAGGTCACTGTGTTAAAAGGAACTCAATGTCAGTACTTCACATACTCAAACAAGCCAGACAAAATGCTAGCCAAAAAGCTTAACCTGCAAAATTAAAGGTGGAGAATGATAAGATCATTTATAGGCCGAATTACATCACAGAGTCATTTGAAAAATGTATGCAGATTTATATTCAGCGCCTTCTAGTTCGGGCTCAATTGATCATGTAAATCAAATTGATAACTTGTTGTCCTACGTTGACCTACCGAAACTTGATATGGAGCAATCTGGTTTGCTAGCTGTCCCAAAATCACTAATTGAAGTTAAAAATTAAAAGAGACTAAATCGCATAAAGCCCCTGGCCCAGAGCGGTTCACCAATTTTTACTACAAATTATTTTTTAGATATGTTGTCACTCCGTCTACAATCTGTGGTCAATGGTTTCTTGTCAGTTAAACCTATGAGATCAGAATTCCTGGAGGCAAAAGTAATCATAATACATAAGGAAGGCAAGGACCTATCCCAATGTAAGAGTTATAGGCCTATTTCCCTGATCAATTGTGATGTCAAACTATACTCTAAAATGATAGCTAATAGGCTATTGCCAAGTTTAATACATCTGGACCAGGTAGGATTCATCCAAGGTCATGGTAATACTAGGCGTATCTTAACTTTGCTTGATGTGCCATGGGTGGAAAAAACACCATTGATGCTTCGTTCCATTGATGCATAAAATGCCTTTGAAAGAATTGATTGAACAAGTTTGGTCTGAGTGACAGATTAGTGAAGGTTTTTTTTAACACTATATTCAGCCCCTACAGCATGCGTTGCATACCAGATCCAGACCTTTCAAAATAGCAAGAGGAACTCGCCAGGGACGTCCCCTGTCCCCTCTCCTCTTCGCGCTATGTATTGAACCTTTGGCTATTTTATTAGAGAAAACCCAAACATAAAGGGAAACCAGGTGGTAGAGATAGCACACAAATTGAGCTTATTTGCAGACGATGGCATGCTTACGGTTACCCAACCACTGACCAGTCTTCCTAACCTATTTCATGCTCTTGAGCTTTTTGGCAACATTTCTGGTTTTAAAATTAATAAGAGCAAAAGTGAAGCGCTGAATGTTTCTTTACCAGAACAATTGGAATCTCAATTATCAGGGAACTTTTCCTTTAAATGGGTCCAACACCAACTTAAATACTTAGGAGTTTTCATCCCTAGACAATCTGGCCTAACATATTCAGCAAATGTTCCCGTGCTTATAAAAAAGCTACTAAATTACATCAACACGTGGTCCTCCTATAAAATCTTGTGGCTTGGTAGGACACATGCCATAAAAATGAATTTACTACTTAGGCTGCTGTATCTCTTCCATACTATCCCAACTGCGGTCCACACTAAGGACATTTTGGATCTCTTGCTTTATCTGGGATCGCAAAAAGCAGAGGATTAGTAAGTCAGCTATGAAGGCACCCAAACACAAGGTAGGGCTCGCCCTTCCGGATTTTCTAAAGTACTGTAAAGCTACCAGATTAGCCCAAATAACCAAATGGTTCAGTAAAGAGCATTTGCCAGTGTGAGTGGAGATTGAAAAAAAGTATCCTTGGGAAACGGCACCTTTGCATTAGCCAGGTTTTATGGCTCAGCCTACCCAATAAGTTAGGCAACTCTTCCCTTCCCAGTTGTGTGGTTCAATCGTTGCCCATCTTGACTCAAATACACAAAAGAATAACACTTGTAGAATCAGACTCATGGCTCACCCCCCTTTAATTTTATCAGAAGTCTACAGCAATTAATTAGAATTTCCCAATTTAATTGTTGGATAGAAAATAAATCAACTATAACTGCTGCTCTTTTAAGGGAAAATCAGCATTGGTCCCCAACAACATTTAGAGACCAACATCATCTACCTTTAAAAGAATGGTTCATGTTAATGTTATCAAAGTACTCAAACTTAATGCCTCAGCTAGGAACACTCCCTTAAAAAATGCTGTATAGATAACCCTAATGGAAATAGGAATATATCCACCATATACAATTATCTATTAGACCAGACGACACTGTCTAAACTTCACCACCAGCATTCTTGGGAATCAGAACTTGCCACTACCTTAACCGATGCACAGGGGAACAATATTCATAAGCAGGCTACAGGTTCCTCCCTAAAAACAATACTGAGGGAAAATGCTCATAAGACAATTATGGGGTGGTTCTTGACACCTGTCAGAATGAAACTTTCCAATCCCTCCTTAAATGGGCGCTGCTTCAGAGGTTGTAGCAACTTGGGCACCCTTAAACATGCCCTCTGGGACTGCCCTAAGATTTTCCATATATGGCTGGAGACCTATCATATCTTGGAGAGATTTTGGGGTCACAAGATTCCCCATGAGCCAGAAGAAGCTCTATTGGGCCTTCCCATAGAGGGTCTTTGTAAAGAGGCTCATCTTCTGTCAAGCCAATTGTTACATTAGCCAAATCCTTGAAGTCAGCAATCCCTACATATAGTGCATTTTTGACAAAACTTACATTTATATATTCCATGAGCATTATTTCAGCTGACCTGGATCCTTCATATAGAAAGTGGGCTTCATGTTGGGACACCTGAACCCTCTGGGTTGGATGGTAATAATACAGGTTTAGTATAATTTGTAGGGTATAAACTCTTAGAGCAGACATGGCTATATACTTCAACCCTTCTTCCCCTTTTTTCCCCTAGTCCTTTATCTCTATTCTCTGTTCTACATATTATTTTCTTTTTTAGCAATGTTTTCAAACATACGTAAATGTGTAATGTTCTATAAGTGTAAATCAAGACTGAAATAACTAAAAAGAAACAAACATGGTTAAAAGGTTTTTATTGTAGGTCTTCACTTCTCAAGTGTTGTGTCTATGCCATTTATGTTTTGCTTGTGATGCTCTTGTGTTACTGTATTAACCTTGATTCCTCAATAAAAATTATTTAAAAAACTATATATATGTACAAGAAATAGAGCAACTAATAGGCAAGCGAAGTTCGACATAATACTTACTCAAGAAGTGACAACCTAATAACTTATGAGACGTTGGATGAACCGGCAGTAGCCGAAAATCTGACTCAATGTCATATTTGGCTATTAAAAATCCACATCCCGCCTTGTGTACCAGGCCAATCGCGTGATCAAAGAAAGCATAACGTATGGAGGATAATTGATTATCAATTCCATCATTCACAGATTTTCCTTTTGGAAATGAGAGATGGTGGATGAACCTGTACTTAACTGGCTCCTTTTAGGGACAACTCCTAATGGGGGTATCCTTATGTCCGTAAGTGGTGGATGCAGATAAGGACCTGCCATCCTTCCTAGAGCAACCTCCTTCCTGAGCTTTTCCTGAACCACGTCAAAAAATTGATTAGCTGACACCAGATTACCTGAAAATAGAGATGGCAATGTATTATAACATGGGATAAAAAAAACTGAACTAAAACCACATAATAACTGATCCACTTTAAGTGCAAAACCCTGCTTACTAGTGTACAGCTTTAGCCATGGTAGCATTTTTTTCTACCAATATTGTTGTCACCACTCTTAGGAGCAACGTCTGCTGACCCAACTTGTTTCTCCTGAACTGCAGTCAGAACATTTATGCTTGAACCTGCATGTAGCACCCGACCTACAGTTTCCTTTGGTAAATTGAAAGCACATACCCCTTTTGGCTGCTGAATTCTGTCCTTGTTTATTGCTCATACTTCCTGAGGCACACAAGGAACTACTATTTCCTCCCGCCGTACTTTTTACTGGGGTCACAATCTTTAACCACAATCCCATGTCACGCTTATCCCACCTCATGAAAAGGTTGACCGCCAGGCGTTGGCGGAATTGTTCATCATAGGACCACCATGCCATGCCCCCAAAAGTCCTATGAATGCTCTCTATCTTGACCAGATAGCAAAAGAGAGCCAAACACCACTCATAATACTTCTCCCCATAGATGCAAGCCATGAATATGAAGTCTTGAAGCCAGTTAGCAAAGGTCTTAGGGAGGCACCTGTAACGTTTCTTCCTTTCCTGCTCCTCCTTCTTAGACTCCTCCTTTCTCTCCTTCACCTCAAAATAGTTATCCAGTGGAAGGAGAGAAAATATCTCTATAAATTTCCTCTTCCATATTTTCTTTTTAATATTGGTAGGGACATGCATTTCCATAGGCCCTAACTGGCACAATGAGGGTCTTGCCATGGCTGTATGCGCCACAACAAGCCTCTCATGGAGTTTCCTTTTTGGCTTCTCCCTAACTTCCACATACTGGCCCCCACATTGAGCTTGAAGTTCACAAGCCTGTGCAGGATGCACCCAAGCCCTAGCAACTGATGGCTCCCCAATCACTGAACCTCTCAACTCATGTAATAAAGAATTGAATTTGTCTTCTACGCTAAGCAATTTAGGATTATGAAAAAGAGTAGTTGGTCCTGACTTTGGGATAGGAAAGATATCATCCTGCTCTCCCTTGGCTTCTTGGGCCCAGGCCCACGTCATCTGCTCTCATCCCGTATCGGTGCTTCTCTCCTACCCCGCATTACCGAGGATAAGTCTTGCCTGACCCAACGCCCCTCCTTAGCCAAGGATGGGGATATATGCTGCTCCTGGCACGCCTTATCGTCTGCAATTGAATAGGAATTAGGATTGGCATAGATGCATTCAGTATCAACAAATGCACTTTCCAAATCCCAAATCTGCTCCCTTCTACTCAAAACTGGTGACCCATCCCCCAGATTAGAAAGGGATGAGATTGATTCCAGATCCAGATGTGATGATCTCATGCCCTCAAACTCACTACCCACCTCAACTGCCATGCCCATATCAGCAGGATTATTGTTGTTGCTTTAAAAAGATGTTACATTTAATTGTACCTCAAAATCCTCTATGCTGCTATCTTCTGTGTGTTCCTGCTGCCTTCAATAAAATGTGCTCTGCACTGCAATTATAGGGCTTGATTACATGCCTCCGGTGAGCCAAAATCCAACATAAGCCCTAGCATTGCTATTACATGCTGCCTGTAACAAAACCTTACGTGTAAACACTAATGAGTGATGGCTATATGTGATATATTCCCTGTTCTAAGTATATTTTTTTAATCTAAAGTTCTAATACATAGCTTCATAAGAATTCTAACTAAAGACTATGTGTTCTTATAAAGTGATGCGGGCACTCCTAGTGACACTAAACTCTATGTGTAAGCTGAACTACCTGTAGCACCAGGTAAACACCTACTGAAAACAGTTACATTATACGTAACAGCCCTCAGTACGATGAAAGTGATACCCTTCCTTGCTACAATCAAGACAGGGAAGGGGTTAAAATAATAATTAAGTGAAAGAGGGTCATAGTAACCCTTCCACCTATATGGCACTATCCCATCATCTATTATAGGAGACCAGATGCCCACCAGGACCCTATCAACACCTGAAAGACCATTGGTCCCATTGGTGATTTGGGGTGGAGGGTGCATTAACCCTTCATTAAACCCCTTATCAACCCCCACCAACACACTATGGACCTCTTCACCTATAGAGATTCACAACGACCCCAACAGTCCCTAACACTACCCTTCAAACTAGCTACAATAAACTAAGTATATCAAGTAAAAAAAACTATTTACAACAAAAAAGCTTACATAAAAAATAAAAGTAAATTACAATAAAATAATAATATAAAATATAGATTAAAAAAAGAGACATTATAGAAAACATTTAAAGTTCCTGCTGGGAAAAAGGGGTGAAGATCAGCAACAACATTATCCATAACCTTTAGCCCTGAACTCCAGAAGTGCAAGTAGATAACAGAACTGATATAATATACAGAGTTCTATTGCCAAGAAATTATAAGAATGACGGCCAAGAGACGTTATAGCAAGAATGTATTTTCTCTCCTAGAAAGATGTCATGATAAGAGCAGCTTTGACATTAGAGTCTCTTTATGAAAAACTGAACATTTTTTTCAGATATTTCACCATTATTTAAAAGAAAATAATTCCTGGGCATAGCAAGAGCATTATGAAAAGAAAAACTTGAAAATTATGTGTCCAAAAAGACACTCAATGGTTTATAATTTACCCAGTTAAGAAAGGTGAAGAAGAGCTGCTATACAACTGGAAAATTCAATTTGAATTTTTTTTAATAGACAGACCAGAATTTCTTTTAAAATACCAAGGGCCTCATTCTATTATCGGCCGCAGCCGTTGCGGGGCCGCAAGGACCGGCCGCAAGCTATTCTGCTATTCTATTCCCTTACGGCCGGGGACTCCGGCAGGCTTGCGGCCGGTGCCTTGCTATCTCTTGCGGCCGATCGCGCCGGAGGAAAGCCTTTGATCTAAAACGGCCGCAAGAGATTTGCAATTCAATTGCTCCGGGAAACCTCTCTGCAAGGCTAAAAGCGAGCCGCAGTTACTTGCAGGAAAAAGGTCTCGCTAGCACCAATTAAGCACATAAAATAGCTCAAATAAAGCCATCCTGCACTTTGAGAAGACTATAAAGGGATTTTAGGTGTTAGAAAAAATAGCACATAATTATCCTGTACTCAAATCCGTAAAGTATTTCATTTTTAATATCCGTAAAATATACATGTAAAAAGTCCAGAGTGCTTGGAGCACCTCAGACACACCCCCGCCGCAGCCGGCAAATAAACAGTTAATTTGAACTCGGGTTTGGGCAGATGTGCAAGCTTGAGAGTGGGTTCCTTTTATTCCTCATGTCCCCCAATATGATCCCTAGCATTTACAGAGCTGTACAGTGCAGGCTTGAATTTATTTTTGAGTTTTTATATTTCACAGTTTACGGCCGGTTCCAAGATATGCGGCCGGCCGTAAGAGGAGATCCTTGCGGGGCCGTATAATAGAATCGCGAGTTAACTGAACCCTCGCAAGGAATCGCAGCCTTACGGCCGATTTACGGCCGATAATAGAATGAGGCCCTATGAATGGAAATAGTCACAAGATAATAACTATTAGCACTCTGTAAAGAAATGTGACTAGTATTTAGTTTAACTGGGGCTTTGATTACTATCTAATTACAATGGTATTTTAATAGAGTACCCCTTAAGTTGCCCTCAAACTATTGATTTAAGAATACAGGAATGTATGAGGTAAAGTTAACACTAATGCACTTGTAAATTAGTAAAATAGAAGATAAAGATGGTAATCCTCTAAATGAAAGATGGCACTCTAGAATTTGGTTCACTATAAATTTGAATTAAGTATACATTCAAACAGTTACCACTACTGTAAATATTTTAAGGACAAATTGGTTATATTGAATTACACTGAGATATAAAATACTAGATTACAGTAAACATTTACAATACAAATGAATTACTTTGCAACTGGAATTTTTCTGGGGCTATTTGCAACTGGAATTTACTTCTTGCAAGATGATTTTCTGACTGCACTAATTGTGTCCAGGTGAGAGGGGAGTGGTTTGGTTGTGTTAAACTTGCAAAAAGGTTTGTGAGTTGTCTGGGGCTGTTTGCAACTGGAATTTACTTCTTGCAAGTAAAGTGTGATTATTTGCTGATTTGCTGAGTGCACTAATTGTGTCCAGGTGAGTAGGCAGAAGTTAATATAAACAAGAGAAGGGGCGAACTTGTGAGCTTGCAAACACTTCTAGTATAAGTGCAGTTCTAGTAAAAGTGTTGGAGTTTAAATAAATGGAGGGAGTGCAAAGAAAAGGGGGGGGGCAGACTTCTAGTTCAAAAAAGGGAAATATATATAAATATATATTTTTTTATTATTTTTTTTATAAAGCTTTATACAAATATATACATTTTTATTATTGTTTATTTTCCCATTGACATTTTGTAGACAATAATTATGAGTCAGTCCAGTGGCAACCTCTCTCTTAGTGTACATCCTGTCATACGCATGCACTACTGGAACACATGATCCAGGGTCCATACCCCTGTGAAATGTGTGAGCATGTTCCCTCTTTGGAAGCTCAAATTGGAAAACTGGAGAGGAGAATTGCAGAACTTAATGATATTCCACTGGAAAGAGAGTTGGTGCTCACTGAGCACAGTTTAGCTGAGCCTAGCATGGAGGGTGGATACGGGGTTATTGAGAATGTCCAGGGAGGTAGCTGAGTTTCAGTTAGAAGGGAAAGCAGGGTGATCAGAAGGAGGAGGCAGGCCAGTTCTGAGTTGGCAAACACCAACCGATTTGACAGTTAGAGTGAAACTGTTGGGGATGTCCATTCAGGAATGGCAATGCCAGATAGAGCTGTACCCTCTAACAGGAAGAACAGTTCTACTGGAGGATTGGGAGGGCAGCATAGGCAGAGCAACATAAAGGTTTTGTCACCCAGATCCCAGCAATCGAACAGTTTGCTGTCTCCCGGGTGCTCGGGTTCAGCATGTTGTGGATCGGGTAGATAAATTATTGGGAGGGGTTGGGAGTGTCCTAAAGAATGATTTTAAAGAAATGGAGAATAATCTTAAAGCAAGGACCTCCAAGGTAGTATTTTCTATGATACTACCTGTGCCACGTGCTAGCCCAGGGAGAGAGAAGGAGCTTAGGGAGGTTAAAGTGTGGCTAAAAATGTAGGAGGGGTTTGGGTTTTTAGAGCAGTGGGCTGACTTCTTACTCGGGTACAATCTCTATAGCAGGGATGCATTGCACCTTAGTGATGAGGGAGCTTTTGTGGCAGGGGATAGGATGGTAGAAATGCTGGAGTCGTTTTTAAACTAGTAGGTGGGGGGGACTAGATGAATGTAACGGGGTAGGTAGTGTAGAGGGGATAGGGGGTGAGTTAACTACTCATTGGGGAGGAGATGGGGAGGGTTAGTATAGTCGATAGGGAGGTATTACTAAGTAACTCAAGTACAGAGGCAGGCACTCCAGAACTACAGACTCATAACATAAGATGTATGCTTGCTAATGCCAGAAGCTTGCCAGGAAAAATAAAAGAGTTAAAACTATTGGCAATTAATGAAAAATTGGATTTAATAGGCATTAATGAAACATGGTGGGATGAATCTCATGACTGGTCTGGTAATCTGGATGGTTATAACCTATTTAGGAAAGATAGGGGCAATGGTAAAAGAGGAGGAGGGATTTGTCTATATGTTAAGCCTGAATTTAAGCCTATAGTCAGAGGAGATATTTATGCTGGTACTAGCGGTAATATTGAATGTTTATGGATAGAGTTACATAGCGGAGCAGTAAATTCCAAAAGAGTATTAGTTGGAGTATGCTATAAACCCCCAAATAAAGCTGAAAGCGAGGAAATGCAATTATTGTTACAGATTGGAAATGCAGCTAAGCATGGACAAGTTCTAATAATGCAAGACCTTAATTACCCTGAAATAAACTGGATAAACAAGACCAGTAATTACCCTGAAATAAACTGGATAAACAAGACCAGCTAAGGTGAACAGGTTCATGAGTACACTCAGAGATCATTATCTGGCCCAGGTTATACAAGAACCTACTAGAAGGGAAGCTATCTTAGATTTATTTATCACATATAATAGTTGTCAAACTACGAATTGTTTTCAAGCTTTGCAAAGCGTGCAAAGCGAGCTCGCAAGAACTGCGTCCCTCACGAAGCGAAGGACGCAGTTCAGGCTGCAAATGCGGACCCTCGTGAAACGAGGGGCCGCATTTGCGGAAGGTGGAGGCTCTAACTTCAGCTGCAAGGAGCGGGAGGCTCTTTGCAGGCCGCAAATGCGGACCCTCGCAAAGCGAGGGGCCGCATTTGCGGAGGTGGAGGCTTACAAGCGGTTACAAACACCTACACAAGCCGGACTTAGAAAAAAAAAACATTACGAACTCGCAAAAATACGACCTTAACGGCCGAACGCTTGCCTCTGAAAACATTTTAAAAAAACAATAAATACACACAAAAATTACATTAAAAGATTATCCACAGCAAGGGTGGGCATCCAGGACCTCTGCAAGTGAAGTTACACCTCAATTTAAGACAAATTACCGAGTTTACACACTCGTAAATTCCCTAAGCGAGAGAAAAAATGGCCGCCGAAAAAAACAAAAACGAGGCTACAGGACCCTAAAGCCGCAAAACACCACCAAGCACATACGGCTTTTCTAAAAAGCTGGACGAGGTACAAGATACACTTTTAGCAAGGACGCTAAATCATCCACACCCGCGTACCACATACAAATTCGCCGCCATTTTACATCACTAACTTAGATAATGCAGAAGTACACAGCTACACTAACGGCTTTCCGTTGCGCACGCAGCCTATTTACACTACATACTGCACACATTGTTGACACTTGCACCTCAGCTCCACAACACTGCAAGCCTACATTGTATACTGCAGGATCATCAAAACAGATTGTCAGCTCTTCAGCAGAATGCTTCCTGCATATATTACTTACAAGTAGGTAAAGTATATTATTTATTAATTTATTAATTATTTCATTACCTACAAAAGTACATATACACAAAAAAATGTTTTAAAAAATGTCGCAATAGACACAAAAGCCATTCACCGCATCACAACGAGCGCCAACGCTGCTCATAGCACACAAACTACACCAGGGGACAGCCTTGCAATAAGCGCAAAAAGGAGATCAGCGCCGACCTTACAATTACAGCAAAAGCGCATCTCATAAAGAAAAGGACAACAACCAAGAGCCTCGCAATGAGCGGCGAAGGATCTCACACCACCAAAAAAATTAATGTCTGTGGCAAACAGCATTACCTGCCTTACTAGTCACAAATAATTTGGATATGGTATCAAATGTTGAAATAGGGCAACCTTTGGCAAATAGTGATCACAACACAGTCTCATTTGAGATTGAATTAAAAAAACAAAACTGTAAAGGGCCAACAAAAACTCGTAATTATAAAAGGGCAGATTTTAACGGTTTAAGAACGGCAATACAAAGTATAGACTGGGACAGAGAACGGGCAGGTAAAAATACTGAACATAAATGGACAACACTTAATATACATACTTATCACCATACACCAAATGGGGATAAAAGGAGTAAATCAAATCCAATGTGGCTTAACAATGATTTAAAGATGAAGATAAAGAGTAAAAAACAGGCCTTTATATTATACAAACAAGAGGGGACAGAGACTGATTTACATGAGTACAAGGAAATCAACAAGGCTTGCAAAAGGGATATTAGACTGGCTAAAATAGAAAATGAAAAATTAGTTGCAAAAGAGAGTAAGACTAACCCTAAAAATTTTTGTAAATATATTAATGGGAAGAAGGCAAGGAAGGAACATTACAATGTGAAACAGGCCCTCTGACAATTAGTGACCAGGAAAAGGCAGATGAGCTAAATAGGTTATTTTCTTCGGTATACACAAGGGAGGTACCAGTGGTTGGGACACCGCAACATAATGGGGCTATGCTACCTTCACCAAATAATTGGTTAACGCAGGAAGAAATCCAAAAGAGATTGGAAAAAATTAATGTTAATAAAGCCCCAGGTCCTGATGGAATACATCCAAGGGTACTGAGGGAACTGGATTCTGTAATAGCCAAACCATTATATTAAATTTTTCAAGATTTACTCAACACAGGGTCTCCACCAGATTACTGGAGAAAAGCAGAGATGATACCTATATTTAAGAGGGGAGCAAGAGCAAATCTGGGGAATTAGAGACCAGTGAGCATCACTTCTGTAGTGGAAAAGCTTTTAGAAGAGCTAACAAGGGATAATATACAAGAATATGTCTATTTGAACAGGATTATATGTAGGAGTCAGCATGGATTTATGAGGTATAGGTCATGTCAAACAAGTCTAATTCGTTTCTATGAGGAGTTTAGTAGGAACCCGGATCAAGGCAACTCAGTGGATGTAGTATTTTTGGATTTTGCAAAAGCTTTTGATACAGTGCCACATGGGAGGCTATTCTGCAAACTAAGAGATACAGGAATTGCAGTAAATATCTAATCATGAATTGAGAGCTGGCTAAAGGACAGAAAGCAAAGGGTTCTGGTAAATGGAATATACTCTGATTAGACTAATGTGTTAAGTGGGGTTCCTCAGGGTTCAGTATTAGGTCCTCTCCTTTTTAACATATTTATTAATGACTTAGAGGTGGGACTGGAAAGTAGTGTCTCCATTTTTGCTGATGACACGAATTTGTGCTAAGGTAATTAAATGAGATAATTATGTACTTTCCCTCCAAAGGTATTTACATAAAATATAGGTATGGGCATCTAAATGGCAGATGAGATTTAATACGAACAAAAGTAAAGTTATGCATCTGGGAAGGAAAAATAGCCATGCAATGTATAATTTTAATGGTGCAAATATAGGGGTATCAGATATTGAAAGGGATTTGGGAGTACTTGTGGTCAACCACCTAGGTAGCAGTGCTTAATGCCAGGCAGCATCTGCAAAGGTAAATAAAATATTAGCATGTATTACAAATGATATAGAAGCAAGGGAAGCAAATATAATTCTGCTACTATACAAATCCCTAGTACGCCCTTAATTGGAATATGGAGTACAATTTTTGGCACCACTTCATAAAAATGACATTTTAGAGCTAAAAAGGTACAGAGAAGGGCTACAAAACTAATAAGGGGAATGGAGGGGCTAAGTTATGAAGAAAGAATAACCAATTTAAACTTATTTTCTCTAGAATAAAGGCGTCTAAAAGGGGATATGATTACCTTATATAAATACATCCAGGGTCAGTATAAAGATTTGTCAAGGGAGCTTTTTGTGCCAAAAGATTTTCAACTGACAAGAGGTCATCCTTTGAGGTTAGAAGTAGCAAGATTCCACCTTAAAGAAAGGAAAGGGTTCTTCACAGTAAGGGTGGTTAATCTGTGGAATTCTCTACCAAAGGAGGTGCTGACAGCAGATTTGATAGATAACTTTAAAAGGGTGTTGGATTTATTTTCTAATTAAAAAGGGTATTCAGTGTTATCCTGGATAATTAGAGAGGGAGTATTGATCCAGGGAGGAATCCTATTTTTTTTTTCACTTGGGATTTTTTTTTCTGTTTGCCTTCCTTTGGATCAAGTAATTAACAACTTATTAATATTGCAGATTTCAGATCAGAGGAGATCTTAAAAGGTTTAACTTGATGGACTGAAAGTCTTTTTTCAGCCTCAATTACTATGTAACTATGTAACTAATTATTTTTAAAAAAATAAGGTACTCTTAGGATATTAATTAACAGTATAAATTATAGCAAATTTATTAACCATTGGACAGTTAACCCCTTTATTGTTAGTTTTACTTACTTACTAACTTTATTGTGGAGTTTTCTTTATTTGTATTATATAGTAGATTCAACATTGATTTATTGTAGAGCATAATATTGAGATTTCAAGTTTTATTCTAATACAGCATATGCCGTTTTCCCATTACCCTCCTGTAGAATATAATCTTGATAGAAATGGTAGCTATGTACACTGAGACATAGCAATGCATATATATTTAAAAATGGAAATGAGAGTTACTCCACTGTAAGCATAATATTGATAAAATACATTTCATTATAAGTATTTCCACAAAATATTATGTATTTTTTAGTTTGCATACTTTCTAATATTCAATATTACTGTCTTACAATAAAGAACATCTCTTTAATTCAAAATTAAACAAGTTTACTTGGTCTTATGCAAGACATTCTCTGAGATTCACTACGCATCATAGGGGCTGAGATCTGCATCTTTGAAATCTATGATACAGTGCCTTGCAAAATTATTCACCCCCTTTGGCATTTTTCGTGTTTTGTTGCCTCACAACCTTGAATTAACATGGATTGTTTGAGGATTTGCATCATTTAATTTACACAACTTTGAAAATGTTTTTTTTCTTTTTTTGTGAAGCAAACAACAAATCTGACAAAATAACAGAAAAAGTCAGTGTGCATAACTATTCACCCCCCCCCCCCCCTATAGTCAATACTTTGTAGAGCCACCTTTTGCGACAATCACAGCTCCAAGTCGCTTTGGATAAGTCTCTATGAGCTTGCCACATCTTACCACTGGGATTTTTGCCCATTCCTTCTTGCTCCAGCTCCTTGAAGTTGGATGGTTTGCGCTTGTGAACAGCAATCATTAAGTCTGACCAGAGATTTTCTATTGGATTGAGGTCTGTGTTTTGACTAGGCCATTCCAACACATTTGTCCTAGCCTCAAATCTCGCACAGAGTGGTACAGGTTTTGCTCAAGAATATCCCTGTATTTATCATCGTCCATCTTTCCCTCAACTCTGACCAGTTACCCAGTCCCGGCTGCTGAAAAACATCCTCACAGCATGATGCTGCCACCACCATGTTTCATGTTCTTTGAGTGATGTAATGTGTTGGAATTGTGCCAGACATAGCGTCTTCTTTGATGGCCGAAAAGTTTAATGTTAGTCTCATCAGACCAGAGCACCTTCCTCCATACATTTTGGGAGTCTCCCACTTGTCTTTTCACAAACTCAAAACAAGCCATTTTGTTTTTTTTTGCTGAAAGGAATGTCTTTCTTCCGGCCACTCTGCCATAAAGCCCAACTCTATGGCGTGTACAGCTTATTGTCGTCCTATGTACAGATACTCCAGTCTCTGCTATGGAACTCTGCAGCTCCTCCAGGGTTACCTTACGTCTCTGTGCTGCCTCTCTAATTAATGCCCTCCTTGCCTGGTTGTAAATGTTGGTGGGTGGCCATCTCTTGGCAGGTTTGCTGTTGTGCCATGTTCTTTCCATTTGATTATGATAGATTTGATGGTGCTCCTGGGGCTCATCAAAGATTTTGATTTTTTTTTATAACCTAACCCTGAATTGGACTTCTCAACAACATTGTCCCTTACTTGTTTGGAGAGTTCCTTGGTCTTCATGGCAGTGTTTGGTTAGTGGTGCCTCTTGCTTTGGTGTTGCAGCCTCTGGGGCTTTTCAAAAAAGGTGTGTATATGTAATGACAAATTATGTGACACTTAGATTGCACACAGGTGGACATCATTTCACTAATTATGTGACTTCTGAAGGTAATTGGTTGCACCAGAGCTTTTTATGGGCTTCATAACAAAGGGGGTGAATACATACGCACATGCCAATTTTCTGTTTTCTATTTAAAAAAAAATAGTTTTATGTATATATTTTTCTCATTTTACTTCACCAACTCAGACTATTGTGTTCTGATCCATCACATAAAATGCAGATTAACAAAACATGAACCTAAGGCTGTAATTTAACAAAATAGGTAAAAAGTCAAGAGAGGTGCATACTTTTGGAAGGCACTGTAGCTATTTCCTAGGGGAACAATGTCACTGTAATACTTTATAGCCATTTCTGAGACCTGTAATGGCTTGGTGATTCTAGGGAATTGTGCCTTGGAATGTAAAACTAATAAGCATAACAGCTATATTTAGGCCCCTATATTGGATATTCACCTAAGGAACAAGAATGTAAAACTATTTTTTAATACTTAGTACATACAGAACCATGAAATGCCTTATCAAATGCTGCACTTATTACATTAACAAACTTAGATATAAATGGGATTCAACAGTCCCATCACATTGTCATAGATGTTCAACAACTAATGCAGACTTACCATATATAATCAAGTATAATCCGAGTTTTTCAGCCCTTTTTTTAAGGCTAAAAAGGGCCCCCTCGGCTTATACTCGAGTCACTCTCCCCCCGTGTCTCTCTAACTCACCCCTTGTGTCTCTCTACCCCCCCCCCCCCCGTGTCTCTCTACCCCCCCCCCGTGTATCTCTAACCCCCCTGTGTCTCTTTACCTCCCCCCTCCTCATCCTCAACCCCCCCCCTCCTTCTAACCCCCCCCCTCTCCCCTCACTTACCTGCTCCGGCCTCCGCTCCTTCCGGGTCTTGATGTGGAGCGCATGTGACATCACATGCGCTTCACGTCATTAGCATATACCGGGTGCTGGCACCCGGTATATGCTAATGTCGTGACGTCACACGCGCGCCACATCATTAGCATATACCGGGTGCCGGCACCCGGTATAAGCTAATGCCGTGACATCACACGCGCGCCACGTCATTAGCATATACCGGGTGCTGGCACTTGGTATATGCTAATGACATGGCACGCATGTGACGTCACATGTGCGCCACATCAAAACCCGAAAGGAGCGGAGGCCGGAGCAGGTAAGTGAGGGGAGGGGGGGTATTTAGAGGGGTCGTATGAGGGGGGGTTTAGAATGGTGGGGTTGAGGATGAGGAGGGAGGTTGAGGAGGGAGGTTTAGGAGGGGGTTGAGGATGGGGGTTGAGGTTGAGAAGGGAGGTTGAGAAGGGGGTTGAGGATGGGGGGGTTGAGGTTGAGGAGGGAGGTTGAGGAGGGGGGCTGAGGATGAGGAGGGGGTCTGAGGATGAGGAGGGGGCCTGAGGATGAGGAGGGAGGTTGAGGATGAGGAGGGAGGTTGACGAGGGAGGTTGAAGAGGAAGGTTAAGGTGGGAGGTTGAGGAGGGAGGTTGAGGAGGGAGGTTGAGGATGAGGAGGGAGGATGAGGAGGGACGATAAGGAGGACTTGAGGATGGGGGTTGAGGTTGAGGAGGGGGTTGAGGATGGGGGGTTGAGGTTGAGGAGGGAGGTTGAGGAGGGGGTTGAGGATGAGGAGGGAGGTTGAGGATGAGGAGGGAGGTTGAGGAAGGGGGTTGAGGTTGAGGAGGGAGGTTGATGAGGGGGTTGAGGATGAGGAGGGAGTTGAGGTTGGGGAGGGGGTTGAGGATGGGGGTTGAGGAGGACGGGGTTGAGTATGAGGAGGTTGAGGAGGGAGGTTGAGGATGAGGAGGGAGGTTGAGGATGAGGAGTGGGGTTGAGGAGGGAGGTTGAGAATCAGGAGGGGGGGGAGACACAGGAAAGGGAGAGGGGGGGAGAGACACAGGGAATGGAGAGGGGGGAAGAGACACAGGGAAGGGAGAGGGGAGAAGAGACACGGGAGAGAGAGGGGGACACATAAGGCAAAAAAGGGACACAGGGGGCAGCACATTTCCCACCCTCGGCTTATACTCGCGTCACTCATTTTACCCAGTATTTTGTGGTAAAATAGGTGCCTCGGCTTATACTCGGGTCGGCTTATACTCGAGTATATACGGTATTTCGCACCGTATGGCAATGTCTATTTATACTAAATGATTGCATTTTGATATAGAATTTCTATATTACTTTATATTTCTATATTACTACTGCAAAGGGTACTTTTTCCCAAATGGTTAAATATAACACCTCACACTTTAAAAATGACATTAAATAAATACAATAATTATACATGATAGAGTGGGCACAAGGAGTCATAATAAAGAATATCTAGTTAACTCATTTTTTTTTTAATGGATTCCTTATATTAAAATACAAAATGAATTAAAAATACATTCAGACATGCATCATGGTACAATGGAAATAGTATTAGGACAAGATACTTAAACAAATGTTTGAGACCCAGATTTATTTATTGATCTATTTACATACTTTATTATACTGTATATTGTTTCTTTAATTAATATTACATATGTGAATAATTTAATCTATAACTTATAATAATATATCATATAGATGTTTCATTTTTCAAACTCACAGGCCCTCATTCAGTTGCAATTTTGCCAATTGAATAAGGCTCTAAATAAGCACATAGCATATATTTTTTAAAGAAGTTTTTAGTTAGTCAAGACCTTGCTTTTGGATAGATGTTTACTAACCAAAAACATCTTTAAAAAAATATGTTATGTGCTTATTTAGAGCCTTATTCAATTGGCAAAATTGCAATTGAATGAGGGCCTTAAAGTGTAGACTTGAGCCCTCATTCAATTGCACTTAGGCCAATTGAATAGGGCTCTAAATAAGCATATAACATATATTTTTTAAATAAGTTTTTAGTTAGTAAACATCTATCCAAAATCAAGGTTTTCACTAACTAAAAACACATTTAAAAAAAATATGCTATGTGCTTATATTGAGCCCTATTCAATTGGCCAAATTGCAATTGAATGAGGCCCTTGGTATTCTTCTTTTTCATATAATGGCAAAAAATAATTTCATACCTTATAATATTACATTATATCAGTATCTTATATTTACTGTTCATATTGAACAGTTGAAAAGTGTAGATATATATATATATATTTATTTACCTTTTTACAAAATAAGGCCCCTATTCAATTGAGCAATTGTTGGTTACTGGAGGCCAAAATGTAGCTCGTAAACTAATTTGCTATTCAAGTGGCACCTTTTTGATACCAGCAAACATTCTGCGGCAGGCTGAAAATCCCTGGTGTTGTTAAAATCGTAACTCCGACCCAGCTAAGCCTTTGATCTTTCAAGCCCGTAAATGTTACAATAGCAAATTGCTATTCATTTCCTGCAATTCCTCAAACTTGCAAATGTTCTCACACCTGTAAATGGCAAATGTAGAAGAAAATCCTACGAGTACCAGATAGGATCCCCAAGCGGTTAAACACCTGTTTGTAGCACTGTAAATGCAAAAAAAAAAAATCAATACTGCACTTTAAAAGACGGGGAAAGCGATGAAAGACATTAGAATGAATTGCACAACAGTCTCAAACTCGCAAATCTGCAAAAAATGTTTTATTTTTTTTGCGTTTAATTTCCGTGTTATATCAATCTTGGTAATCAAGGAGTTAATACATATCAGGCCACCCACATGGACTAGAACAGTATCATCATTCCTTTTTATTTTTTGTACATTGCTGGATTGCGAGTCCGATCGCATATCGGATTTTTAAATGCTAATTGAGTGTGGTTTAACCTCCATGTTTTACTGATGTCATGATGAAGGTCTCATTTACTATTGGCTGTTTCTAAATCGGTAGTTACAGCCTTGCTTAATTGATTATGATCACGCTCTGAAATGCTACTTACAGGTGCATGGTTTACGGTTTAGGCTTTCGGCCAGGTAGCTGGGGGCTTTGATTAATTTATATCGCTCATGCACATTTTCTGTGTGAAGAATTGTGGATGGATATGCAAAGGCAGAATCCTAAATCTGTGAATAACAATCAGCTGGGGCAAATGCATTAGAGACATTCTGGCTGAGATTTGATATAATTGCTACCTGTGACCACATCGTTTTTTCAGATGTTCTAAAAAAAGGTTTAATTTATCTATTGGAATACTAGAGTGCAAGATTTTTTTTACTGTTTTCATGTACTGAGTTTTACTTTTTAAAACAAAAGAAAATGCAATATAAACACTATTACCAAAATCAATGTATAACTGTATATGTACAAATCAATTTACGGAAATTGTTCATGGTCCTTTAGATGCACGATCAGACAGTTAATCCTCCTTTTTATCATAGTCACATAAACTATAGCCATCTAGACTGTCAAACAAAATATCTATGTCTGCTGCACTAACTTGTCTCTTGCTTTTTTGTATTTGCATTTCTACATACCTTATAATGAATTTTATCTTTGTAATTCACCTATTGCACCCACTTTACTATATTGTACCTTTGGAAAATGCTGACACCTTATTCATTAATGGTAATAATAATAGCTAATGCTGAAGTTTGGGTCTCAAGCTTGCTACAAGGCAGCAGAGGCAGCCAGCCCAGCATAACAGCTTGTGAAAGTGCCACCCTCCCAGTCTGTCTAAGCTCTTCATATTGATGATATAGGGATGGCTGATTTATTTATCCAGAACAGCTGGGGCTGAGAATCTAGCTCTGCCATGCTGGGCACTTAGATTTTTGTGTCTAATAAAAAGGTCAGTAATCTTTTCTTGTGCCAACTATATTTTTGAAGAATTATACATTATTCTCAATTTTCCTGAAATTTAGCTAAATTATCAAGCAGTGTTGATTTGCTATTAACAAAAAAAGCAGATCATCTCACAAGTTATTAATACTAAGATCTTTGTTAAAACTTAGATTTTTTTACAATCTTATTCAGAGTTTATATTAGCTAGGACATAGCTTGTCAACTGGATTCAAATTGAAAACATAGGAATGCTCCTCCATTGTTTTCATTCCGAATAAAGCTTACAAAGTACACAAGTCTAAGGTTATTCATTGACTTGTCGGTGGGTCTTATGGTGTATTTAGATTCCATTCATTATTCTCAAATATGTTAATCCCTCCAACTATTTTATTTTTCTAAATATAGTGATCAATTACATGGCTCCCAAATGAACGTCTGTGAGGCTGACTCATAGACAGTGGGGTTTGCTGTTTCTAACTAGCTGTAAAATGTGCACACAACATGCCCTAAATATACCCCTAGGTGACTCCAAGTCTCAAACGAAGTAGTCTCCATAGCAGCACCATGCAACGCTACCTACTATCTAATGTGAACATGCTACATTTGCTCTAACATCATATGTGCCTGGATGTCCACCCTCAACACCTGAGGAGCATTGGGTCCCCCTTCCCCACTACATTGGTGGGGGGCCATGAACCACTCATTTGCTACCCTCACCTCCCTCCATCCAAGCTAAATAAATAATAACTACTCCATGGGGGTCACAATTGACCCCCATACTCCCTGTTCCCCTTATGGGGGTCTCTTTGGACTCTCAAGACCTCTATCACTATCTTCCGTAGGGTCATTATGGATACCTATGTCCCCACAAAATAATGTACACCAAAATACAATGTACATATATCTATTCCCATTCATTTTTATTATTATTTAACCCATTCCCTGTCACTACAAGGTAACACATTAATTTGATTGAGGGTGGTTCAGTATACATGTAGGCTTTAGGTTATAAAAGAACACATGAGACTTGATTTCTTATGGGAGCCATGTAATTGCACTTTAGGTAGAAACATACTTAGAGCAGGGAACATATCACATGTAGTTATCGCTCTTTAGGTTTTACATATAAGGGTTTGCTACCAGCAGCATGTAATAACAATGTTAAGGTTTTTAAGGGGACCATTGTAATCGAGTCTAGCGAATTTATTGTTAACTAAAGTCTTCCAGTCATATTAAATTCCTTCTAAACAAAACATGATTCGCAAGGTAGTTATTGCCATTGCTTCTAAATCTAATTATAATATTCTCAAAATTGTTCATAAGGAGTTCATCCCCTGTAAGAGTCATTTGTAAAGACTTATGTGTTGTGCAGTTTCGACTTTCTAGGACTTGACTCTGTATGTAATGAGCTGAAGACATTTCCACATGAGGAGAAATGACTATCTTGTATATTGAGTACAATTACATGCAAGTTTTATAGATGCAATTGTTATTTAGTGTTAAATAGCCATGAAGGAAGTGGGTAGTCTTTCATGAGAGACTGCCTGATCATCTATTCAGGTCTATCTTCATTCTCTGCTGCACCACTATCTAATCAATATGTGCATTTTGTCAGCTATTTTGATTCTGGGAGAGGAGTTTTTTGGGAGTGGTATTCAATAAGCAAAATCTGGATCTGGACCTTTTGTTTCTTCCACTATGTAAAATTCCTTCTGGGTTCCTTCTAAGTACCATTACATGTGTGTATTGCACAAAATTATGGATTCCATACATTAACTTCATTGTAATTAATATATTAGGACCTTATTGAATTTTGTAAAAGATAATTGATTATCCCGCTGTTGCTAATCCCCCATGTTTATCATGGATGTGAATGCATCTGATTCAGTGACTTAAATATTTTTAAAATAATAATTTCTGATTACCATTCTAATTCTTCAATAATGTGGGTACATTCTTTATAGCATCAGGTCAAAGTCATATCTAATAATTGATGTCTTTTAATAATGACCATTGAGATCACAAAGCTATAGGGATCAACATATTTCCCTTTCTACATTACATGGCTTTATTAAGCTAATATCTTTCTAGTTATAACAAGGAATGTTATGAATTACACCCATTCTGTTAAACAAATACCCAAAATAATACTTGCATTTCTGAGCTGAATATATGAAGTGCCTCTGTCAGTGAGAGAGGAGAAAATGATCTAGCTGACTTTAGTTCTTGACATGGAGCATTATTCACTTTTATGAGAGGAAAATGAGAAGCTGAATTTCCTGACTTTTCCATTTTCATCTGTGAAGAAGGCGTCTCTTCTCACCTTGATTCAGAAACATTTATGGTAACCTACTGTCAGAGCAGCAAGAGACTTTAATTATGCTTTGCTCTGTCAGGACATTGTGTCTGTCTTGTGCAGCTTCTAAGCAAAGGAAACTGGGAAAGCAAATAATAAGTTGCTTTGTTGGTTGTGCTAGATGAATGTATGCATTGCAACTGATCTATATCAAGTTAGCATTTTAGTGTCAATCATTCAGAGATGTCCAGTATAGATGGAGATTTGAAATTAATTATAGACGTTGGAATAAAATGCTTTTATAGATGTAATTGTTATTTAGTGTAAAGAAGGAAGCATCTAAAGACCAACATTTGCCTGAAGAAAAGGGTTTGGTGCCATGGAGCTTGTGATCTCTGTGATTCAGTCAATATTATAGACACAACCTCACAGCTATATATAAAACATAAGTGTATGTTTGTTAATTTATTTACAGTGTGGTTTGAAGTGTGCTGTCTCAGGCCTGGTCCTCGTGATCAGGAGCACATTACATATTTAACCACATTAGAATGGAATCAAAATCAAATAAGACAAATAGCAAGACACTTATAGAAAGAAGGACCATAATCTAAAAAAAAGACAGGGATGAACACCAAAACAATAAATAAAGTACATAGTACACAAACACCTTTGTAACAAAAACCAAAACATGGTGTTATATATAACATTTGTATTTTATATATGCTGTATAGGAAGTAAGTATCTGGATATTCAAAGCTTTCTGGAAAATATCAACAATAATATATGTAACTTAATGTGATATGTAGGCTGTAAACAAGTCACTAACCTACAGTAGCTCATCTTTTTTTTATTTATTAGTTTGGAGTGAAAAGTTTATAAAACACCCAATATCAAAACAGGATAGTTATAATGAAATTACAGATGTGGCTACTACATTGAACGACTTCAGTATTTTGTTTTTTATTTGACAGTCTTAAAATAAGTGTTTATAGTTTGCTATTTATTCTGTTTGATTTGTATATTGTATATATTGTGCAGTAAAATGTTTAATTAATACTTACTATAAACCCAGGTTTTTATACAAGTTGCAGTTTTAAAACCTTTTATATGAACACGGGCACATTTTATGTATTTCGTGGATATAAATATGCCAATGTAGTCCTAACAAGAACAGTATTATATTGATTATAAAGTAGAATATATGCAGAAGCTAAAGTATTGATCACTTGCTATGCAGTTAAGTTTCTGGAAAATCTACATAACGAGTATGAAAATTATTTTTGGAATTTTTTTATTTTCATGTACAGATCTGTGAAAAATTATCCTTTGTCATTCTTCATGGCTTGCTAAACTGTCATAAGTAATTGTGAAAAATGTATCTACTGGTTTGAATGGAAAAAAGATGATAATTTGTTTAAACTTAATCAAGGATAATGCTTAATCCATCTGTAGGCATTTTTATGTATTGTCTAGGCTCAACAAATGAAAAAAGTTAAATAGATATGAACAAATATTATATAATAATATAAGTATTAAATCACAAATACAACAATGTAACATCCTCAAGAGCTGATATTATGCTGGACTCTTGGGATGTTCTGTTTGAGTGGGTCAATACTGAATATTTTAATAACCTGGCTTGGCTTTCTCACAATGCCTGGAATTGAATAAGTCTGCCAAATATATTTAAAGGCAATTTTCCACCTAAAGTTAGGTTTCTTTTGCATTGAAGCTTGCTCCTAGGGTGGATTCACTATTGATGTAAAAGTGATGAAACTTGCCTAGATTGCCAGTTAATTCTCCAAGCTTCTAGAGAACAGCTGCTAATTTATGCTCCATTTTTGTAGCTGCCATATAGAGTGCTAAACTGATTGTTTCAAAAGTTTAAGGGCCAGTTCAAGAGCCAATTAAACTAATTTTTCTGTGTTTTAAGCAGCTCACATCACAGAGGTTTTGGAGCAATAAAAGCATGTGCAAAAATGTTTATACATACAGTATATTTGAACTTCTGTTTATAAACCCATTTATACATATTACCCTAGATATAAGAGAAAGAAGAAAAGTTCATGCATTTAAAGAATATACAGCCTTATTAAATTGCGATTCAGCAAATTTAAAAGGACTCTAAGCACACAGCATATTTTTTTTACAGACGTTTTTAGTTAGTGAACTTCTATCCAAAAGCAAGGTCTTCACTAACTAAAAACGTCTGTAAAAAAATATGCTGCGTGCTTAAATAGAGTCCTTTTAAATTTGCTGAATCGTAATTTAATAAGGCTGATAGTGTTTGAGTTTACACTGTTAATTAGGAAATGGAAATAATAATGCTTATATATGTTGTATACATAGACTGTAATATATTCCAGTTTACTGTTTTACTGTTATTTTATTGTTCCCTCAAAGTTTTACCTTTTTTTATTTATTTTACAAGTTAAATACTCAGGTCTTGAAACTTACCATCCTCAGCCTCTTCAACTTGCATTTTTGGGAGAGGAGTTTTTTTAGCAGTGGTCTCACGGAGGAATTAAACAGCATGGGAGCTGACTTCTTAGCCTGAACAAGGAATAAGGAAATGGGGAGTTTGCTGCTTCCTGTTTTTCAACCTGGCTCATCAAGCATTAGCACACACAGCATTTGAATCATTTTTCTATGAAATCCACAAACTTGCATTGTTAGATCAAATTGTCAGATTTAATAGCTTCTTTACAAAATATACATTGAATAATTGAGAAGTATAGTGATGTCTCGTATTACAAACTTACTATTAATAAAACGGAAGTTTTGTCAAATAACATTCATTTACAACAATATGAATACTCAAGAGGGTTTTATCTTTTTAATTGGCAAAATAATTCCATTACACATTTGGGAATTACATATAAGGAAAATTGGCAAGACATGATGTCCGATTTAATAATCTGTATGATAATTTGAAACTTTTGCTCTCCTCATGGGAGAAAATGAATCTGTCTTGGACAGGGAGAATTGCTGTAATTAGGATGGCTATTCTTTCAAGATTCAATTATTTTGTAAGGAATATTACTCTCCCTTTACCTAATTATATTATTAGGAAACTTAAAAAAATAATCAATAATTTATTTTACAATAATCAAAAAGTAAGAGTAAAAACTATTGTAACAGCTAGAAGATTTAATAGGGGGTAGCTTGTTTCACCCAAATTTGAAAAGCTATTATGAAGCAAGTATCTTACATCATATATTGCACTGGAATGTTAAATCATAAAAAGACTCTTACATATTAAATATAAAGCTTAATAAACTTGTATTTTTTTAAAATAAACCATAAAATACAATTAAAAAAAAGAGCACTAATTATTAAAAAAGGCATCAAGTTATGGAATTTTTTTTACAACAAATGGGCTTTAAAACCTCTTCCCAGGCCACTTATCCCATGGAAGATGATGGTTAGTGAACTTAAATTAGCAAACTTAGAAAGATGGAATAGATGGGGCATCAGAAATTTGGGAGATATATACTCCAACAGTGCCTTGTTGTCATTTAGAGATTTTAAAAATACATTTGGCCTCCCACAATCTAGTTGCTTGGAATATAACAGTTAGAAAATTGTGATTTTAACTTACAAATATAATTTGGTTAGTAATAGACCATTGACACCTTTTAAACTTCTTTTAGCCTCCGGATCCAAACGACATCTTTAAATGTATTAATATTTTAAAAGATAAATTAGATTTTAAAAAAAACAATCGGTAGGAAAATCTGGGAAAAAGATATCAATCAATTCTGGCCAACAGAAACGACTAATAAAGTCGTAAAATATACACCGTTAAGAGAAATCTTTTTTAAGATTTTGAATAGATGGTATTTGACCACGAATAAAATCGCTAGATTTTCCATAATACAAATGATGAATCTTGTTGGAAAGACTATGGAGATAAAGGTACTTTCATACATATCTGGTGGAGTTGTAGTAAAGTGCAACACTTGTGGAGATAAAGCTTCTCCAAAATGTTAGCTTTAATTAATGTAACCATTCTACCAACTCCAGACATTGCTCTGCTACATATACTCCCAGATTCATTGAATTGGAAATTGAAAGTTTTAATTATCTTAGTTTTGTCTATAGCTAAATGGATTTTCGTTTGTTACTGGAAACAAGCACAAATTTCGGTTTGGAATGAATTCGAAGCAGCAGTAAACTGGAATTATATGCTTGAAAGTTACTGTCACTCTTTGAGGTTTACATTTTAGGTCAGCTGATAAATGGGATATTTGGGAAAAAGGGCAAACCTTGCATATGACAACTAGCATGTACATTTTAGCCTCCAGCCTTGCCTCCCCATACCCTCCTCCTACATTTCAGACTGTTTTGTTAGTCTTGCAATTTATAAGTCCTTGTCTAGTTGTTTTCACAAACGAAGATTTAAAAGGTTGAATTTTCTTGTATTATATTTATTGTAAACTTAAATGAGCAAAAATACTTTTTTTTTCCACTTCCTCCATGAACATCACTGAAGTCTTAACGAACTACTCAAGAACCCTGGTGCTCCAACTCTCCATAAAGCGATTAATCCTCCATAATATCATCCAACTTCCCACCTATTCATCTCATGAGGAAATTGGGGGAAAGTGTGTTAACCCATCTCTTCTCCTCACACAACCTTGCAAAATCCTTCACTCATCCTTCATATCAATCATACTAAAACCCAAGTCACATAAAACACATTCCAGAATAATTATTCTCAGTACAATACCCTGTGAAATGATTCACTACAATTAATATAAATTGTGTCCACTTACTCTTCTGATACAACCCCTCCATTTACCTTCATCAATTCTAACTGTTAGCTAATTGATTTAGCTAAATCATTTCTAGGTGCTTCTCTACCCCACCATTCCCCTTTGGCATAATAATGTAAACTGAACAACAACAAGAAAATTCATGGGGAAAAATAGATAAATTATTAATCTCTGAGATCTTACTATATTGAGAATCAGCTCCATGACCCCAGCACAACAGAAAAGATGTCTCCATTGCAGTGGGCATATCCTGGATTTCATGCAGTCAAATAACAGCCATCCATTACCTAAATGACTTCTTGTTCAAAGAAAGCTATGTCATCACACCTACCAAAATCAGTGTTCATAGACCCCGCCACTCTTTCAATTCCTAGATATTAATCTAAATACCTGATGTGAATTCCTGTATATCTTTTGACACTACAATTTTGCCATGTGCATTATTTTCTGAGGTGAGTTATTTAATCAACAATCCCCTGGACTTTTCATCTCTAATCTCTGAGCACCTCACATACATTATCTTCTAACATATTACTAGAATATGAACATCCATACCCTCCAAGTAATGACCACCTCTTCAGATTCTGCATTCCAAGAGACCAACCTCCAGTGGAAGCAGGAAAGCAGGTGCATAGTAACCATGGCCACTTATTAGTATCAAATTCCCAACTTTGGACGATTTCTTTTCCAACTTCATCAACAAAATTTGTAACTTCATCAGCACAATCACCCATTCAGTCACAGTTTTAACTAATAGCACCACAGATTCCTGAAGCTTACATGTAACATTCAAATTTATTTGACTAAAATCTAATATATCTTCGTTATTAATATCATCAATCATTTTGTGCACACAAGCAACTAAAACTCTTTCTTAAAGGCTTGTTAAAATTTCCAATACAAATTTCTCATCAAAAAGTATCTCATGCCAGCCATTGTCTACTTCACACCCCCTCACTTAAAACCAATCCATCTCCAATAATCATACCCTACGTCCTCACACATGACAATTATTGTCCTGTAAAAGCCCTGGGATCTCTTGTAATATTTTACTTAATTTCCTTTGCTCTCTCTGTCTTTATTGCTTTTCATCTCAGAATGTATATAAAATGTTGGTGGCAAGTAGTGCTAAATGTGTAGCAGTAAAGGTAAGAGAAGCTATTCAACATTTAGATAGATTACATGAGCCGTGACCTGGGGCTGCTTAGATCACTGATCACACTGGTACTCTGAACACATCACTTAGAAATTAACCAAGCAGTGAAGGTGACCAGTCAGCCTATGAAAGTGATCATACAGAAGAAAGCAATACCCTTTGTAGAGCACTTCCACTTGTGTTTACTTTTATGATAAAAATAAAGTATGTTTAGTTAAATGTTAAACTACAGTAGTGCCCTGAGAAGACACTTTAGTTGAATATTTAAAAAAAAAAATGAAAAATTTGACCTGATAAATGGAAAATATTTTTCAAAAGCAAAAAAAGTAATTACAGAATGCAATTATTGATTTTTCTTTGACCCAGATTGGTTGCCTTAGAAGGGTTTTTGGATGTAGATGATATATCCTTTGAATTTTACTTACCTGTACTATAAACAATGGAATAGAATTTGTAATCACGTCAAAATGGTCCACATGGGCATTCAATGTACAATAGAGTTACATCCATATGTGAAATTGCACATAAGAAAACAATACCTGCCCCAGTACAGAATAATTGCATACGGCTTTACTTTTTCTCAGTTCTAAAATGTATTTCTAAAGTCCATTATCAAAATGTGTTCTTCAAAAGAGCATACCATAAATATGAATGGAACCTACAAATTTACCTAAACTCATAGGAACCTTCCTTCCAACAGTGTAATTCCTCTCTTACATAATTCATAGTGAATATAAGTGTGGCGTTATCCAGCTATGAGTAAGGCCATTGCGTACATCATTAACCTGATAGCAGTGAGTATAAATAGTTCATAAGCATCAAAGACAGCAAATGAAAATTACACACATTGCATGTAAAAGATACATTTATTTTCAAAGAAATTTAAAATGTATTATAGAACCCTTTGTCATAGCAGGTACTAGTTTTTTTTAATTAAAAGGTCACTATGATCATTCTTCAAAGTGTGCTATTTTAAAATGTGACCACAGTGGTCCTTTAATTATGGTCCAAGTCATTGAAGCTAGTATAAAAATAGTAGATGTAGTAGGAAAAATAGTTAGTGTCGACTGCCCTTTTTACTTCTACTTGTTTGCCATTAAACCCAACAAATATTATTACTGACACCACACAAATTTACCGGGTTTTGCTTTGATTGGTAGATATTAGAGAATCCTGCTTTACAAAATGTTGTAAGATATAGTTGGTTGAGTACAATATGTTGTAAGATATAGTTGGTTGAGTAAAATATGTTGTAAAACATAGTTGGTTGAGTAAGATCTACATTGCTACCATCATCTCCGAGGATTACAAGTTAATGAAGCAATACATTATTTTAATTATACTTTAAAAAACATAATTCACTGAATTTATTTCTTCATCTTGCTGAAGAAAAGATTTTCCCATGCAGTGCTTTTAATGGGAAGAAACGTGTGTTCCCAGCAATGTAGTATATGAGATAAAAATGTAAAACATTAATTTATTCTGTTGTTTTTCAACAAGTTCTATTCAATCTCATAGCATTTTAGATAATCTTACTGTTAATGGCCTAAACTGCCTAAGCACTTATGAAATATGTAACCACTGCCCTGTAAGTTATTCCTGAATTCATCACAATAAGTAGATTCTAAAGATATTGATTAGTACCACAAATACATCACAAATATATGAAATAATAAATCACAAACATACCAAGTAAGCATCTTCTTCATTAAGCACATTTATTATTATAGAAATACAAAATCAATTTTCCTCTCTAGTAATCAACTTTCCAGCTTATTTCATCAAACCAAAAACCGACACCTGGTTTATCATATATAATGTGAAAATAGCTGATATTCTTAAAAATGTATATATTTAATGTGCAAATAGGTGCAATCAAACTTGTGATAAATTATGTTAACCTTTATTACAAATCAAAATTCAAGTATTAAATAAAAAAATCTAGAACAGTATTGCAATATTTGTAAATCTAACTCTTTCTTTCTTTAGTACATCATGTTGTGAACATTAACAAAAAGAGAATAAAAAGTGAGAAGGGAAAACAACAAGTAATAAAATAAATGACAATTCTGTACACATTTGTATTAATCCATGGTGTGAATAAATTGTACCATATTCCTTAGTTGTAATTTATTACATGTTTTCTTGGGTCACACCAGCTAACCACCAAAAAAGGTAAGAAAGAAAGATTATTTTAGCAAGCTCACTCCACTGCAATCCACTGCACTGTGAATAAGATTCTTGCATAAATGCAGGCACAATCCACCTCTTAGTAGTAATATCTGGAATCTCATTGCTTGTTGGCCACAACTAATGTTGCACAGGGTTCCCCCAAGGGGCAGACTGCTCCTTCCCTCTTGGCTCTCACTTCCAGTGGGTTATATCTCTTAAAAATGTTCACAGTGCTACTCCACCGAACTTCTATGTCTTGACTTGCAAGTCAATCATACCAGCAGCTACAGAGAACTAATACTAATTGATATGATGTCAAGTAATGCTCTCATAGGAAACATTACAGCTTATATACAATACAAATAACAAGAGCATGTATGGGAAATTCTAAATACAAAATGTGGTGATCAACTGCAATGTCCATTCGGGTTATCAGTTATGTCACCTATCCAAGAGCTACATAGGTCAAAATTCATCACAGTAACATTAATTGCAGTCATATCTACACATTGCATCTTACTGACCACAGTTATATCTGACCTTCCTTATGCCTACTAGGTAAGCACAGAAATAATGTCACCCTACCTGAGATTACGTTTATTATCTTTTATTTGTAATGCGCCAACATATTCCGTAACACCTTACAGGGGAAAAGAACACGGAAAAATACAGTATTAACAACTGCAGAAAATTCACTAGTTCACCTTGTAGACAATCTCATATTGCACGCACTGGGGTATAAGATATCTATTTTTTATTAGACTTGAAAAAAAAAAAAAAATACACCCTATTTAAATATTAATAAGTAAATTCTGAAACTTTGGACACCACGGACATCAACATAATATGGTAAATATAAATGTGAATGATAACAAAAAATGTAAACAGTTCACTGAATCTCTGGATTAGATGTTTCATTAATGCTAACTGTGGTAAATAACTTTTATTGTCTTAATAAGTAGAGTAAGTAGTTTTATATAATTGAATTATGTATTGTCATGTAATAAAATGGTAAGCCAAGCACTGAAAAATAAATGTTTAATTAACAAATGTACTTCTGAAAATCTCAACTCTCATAATTCACATGCATGGCACAGGTGAAAAACAAAATCATCTGAAACTGCTTAAAAAACAGCTTTGAATCGGACATCACTGAATCCCGGTGAAGACCTAAAAAAGATGGATAGAATCACCTTGACTGGAAGCTCTTCCACAACGCTTAGACGTTTGTAAAAAATGGAAGAGCTCCAGCCTATAATTGAAGTGGAAACCACTATTTTGTTCATAATAATATGTAGTAATTAAATGTTCTGATAACTGGACATTTACAATGGCCCTGTAAAGTACTATTATTTTCATTTAAAATGTTATGTTGTCTGTTTATACACAACAGGTCAAAACTTGTGACAGCAAATTAACTACTGGAGAAATAGAGTTAATAAAGGTCATCAAGAAAGGATTTAAGGTGCCTGATATTGAGCTGATATAGCAGTTGACATAGTTAAATTATCATGTTTTAATAGCAATCATTCATCAAAAAGGTGAGAACCCAAATTAATAAATTATAGATTAGATGTAAAATTTCCTGAACTGAAAAAAATAAATCACCATAGAAATTTAGAATATTTTAAATTCATATTTAGAGAAAGAAAAACATATTTCCTTTTAGATTATGTTTTAAATGTTGAAATATTTTTTTTTAAAAGCTAGCAAATTTAGGATTATTCTGATATTGAAACAGATGAATGTCTACTGTATTTTATTCCCAATATATTCATGTAATTACAGATAATTTTATTTTATTTTCAGCATAATCTTAAATTTGAAGGCCGTGAATTGTTTGGTGATTAAAAATATACTTTTTAACAGTGATTGTTCTACTTCATTGTTAGTATGTGAAACAGATACTGTTATTGATCAATTAATAGGTCTGTAAGTTCCCTTGAACTTTAATTAGAATGCTTTACACATTGATTTAGGAACTCATTATTTTGCAAGTGAGTAAAGGGTGAAAGTTTAATGTATAATTCACTGGGGATAAGATTGCTCTTTAAATAATTATGGTGCCTAGGCACCTTGCTCCAGGAATTAAAAATAGAGGTGAGATACTTGAGGATAGAAGTAGAGTAAAGTTAATTATTATCCAAAGCTTAAATAAGAGACAAATATCTTATGCAATCTAAGTCGGTCTAGGAATTAAAAGACCTAGAATGGGTACAAATATTGGTTATTAGATATATACCCCAGATTAAAATATAAAAGTACCCCATGAGGTTATGTACAGTATATTTACTCTTATCTACAACTAAAATGTTAGTTAAAGGAGCACTGTGGTGAAAAAACATATCTCTTTTTTGAATCACCCTACTTCTACCAAAAGAGCAATCAGTGTTTCAGATATTATTGCTCATCTCATATGCAGTGCTATCACTACTGGTTCTCTCCCTTCTACAGGCGGCCAGTAATGTCTGTTATACTTTGAGATAACATTTGCAAAATAGATGGAGTGTGGAGAATTTCTTGTATATAACCTCCTTTCTCCAGAAACCCATGTAATGTCATCAGGACAAACATAAGGTTAATAAACTGTGCATAACACATGTTTGTGATGCCAAAATGTGATGTGCTTAAATAATTAAGTTGACAGGAATCAAAATTAATTGTAATATCTTGATTGTACTCTGGGCAACATGAGACCTTTTCTTGCCCTTCTCCATGAAGCTGGCAAAGGGATACCTCATTTAAAAAGTAGAAGTTTAAATCTATAAGGAATCTCTTGATATCTGCCACTGAATGCTGGCAAAGTTGACAAAGAACACGAGTATAAGCCGAGTTTGTCAGCCCTTTTTTTAATGCTGAAAAAGCCCCCCTCATCTTATACTTGAGTCACCCCGCTCCTGCTGCTCTCTCCCTCCCATGTGTCTCTTCCCCCATGTCTCCCCCGCTCTCCCTCCCATGTGTCTCTTCCCCCTCTCCCTTCCCTGTGTCTCTCCCCTCTCTCCCTCCACTTTGTCTATTTCCCCCCTCTCCCTTGTGTCTCTTTCCCTCCCTCTCCCTTATCATCCTCCTCATCCTCCCACCTCATACTCCCTCCTCAACCCCCCTCCTCATCCTCCTTTCTCATCCTCAACCCCCCTCATCCTCCCTCCTCAACCCCCTTCCTCATCCTCCCTCCTCATCACTTTACCCCTCTCTAATTACCTCCCCCTGTCCCCTCTCTTACCTTCCTTCAGCTGCTCCTCTGCAAGTCTTCCGGCTGTGTCTGGACCCGGCATATGCTATTGACGTGACGTCACATGCTCGACACAGCCGGAAGAGCAGCTGATGGAAGGTAAGAGAGGGGAAAGGGAGAGGTGGAGGTAATTAGAGAGGGGTTGTGATGAGGAGGGGGGATGAGGAGGAGGGGCTGAGGAGGGAGGATGAGGAGGGAGGATGAGGAGGATGACAAGGGAGGGGGAGGGAAAGAGACACAAGGGAGAGGGAGGGGAAGAGATACAGGCGTGGGAGAGATGGGAAGAGACACAGGGGAGGGAGGGGGCAGGGAAAAGACACAGGGAAGGGAGAGGGGGGAAGAGACACAGGGGAGGGAGGGAGGGGGGAAGAGACACAGGGGAGGGAGGGGGAAGAGATACAGGGGTGGGAGAGGTGGGAAGAGACACAGGGGAGGGAGGGACAGGGAAGAGACACACAGGGGAGGGAGAGGGGGAAGAGACACAGGGGAGGGAGGGGGGAAGAGACACAGGGGAGGGAAAGGGGGTAACAGATACAGGGGTGGGAGAGGTTGGAAGAATCACAGGGGAGGAAGGGAGGGGGAAGAGACACAGGGGAGGGAGAGGGGGGAAGAGACACAGGGGAGGGAGAGAGGGGGGAAGAGACACGGGGAGGGAGGGGGAAGAGACACAGGGGAGGGAAAGGGGAAGAGACACAGGAGAGGGAGAGGAAGGAAAGAGACACAGGGGAGGGAGAGGGGGGAAGAGACACAGGGCAAGGAGAGAGGGGGGATACAAGAAAAGGGCACAGAGGGCACACAAGAGGGGGACACAGAGGGCACAAGAGGGACACAGGGGGCAGCGCATTTCCCACCCTCGGCTTATACTAGAGTCACTACGTTTTCCCAGTATTTTGTGGTAAAATAGGTGCCTCAGCTTATACCCGGGTCGGCTTATACTCGAATATATATAATTAGTGATGTCCCGAACAGTTCGCCCACGGACTATTCGCGGCGATTTTAGCATGTTCGAGTTCGCATCGGACGGCGAACACATGCGCTTTTCGGTTGGCCTCCTATTCTTTATCATTGAGGAAACTTTGACCCTGCACCTCACAGTCAGCAGACACATTCCAGCCAATCAGCAGCATACACTCCCTTCCAGGGCCTTCCATCTGAAGGACAGCATACATTTTAGAATTATTCTGAAGCTGCATTCGTTGTGAGAGGACAGATAGTGTAGCTGCTGGAGATTACATTGAAAACAACCATTTTTTTCCTGTAATCTAATTTCAGTTGCCTGCCTGTGTCAGGCTCACAGCTTATATTGTGCTCAGTGAAAAAAACAACACTTTTTTGACTGTAATAGATTGAATAGAAATTGCCTGCCTACAGGCGTGTGTGTGAAGCCTATTGCATCTACTCTGCCAACTTTTGCCAGTGCACAGTGATACGTCATATCTGGTGCAACCGTAGTGTACAGTGACATAAAACAACACTTTTTTGACTGTAATAGATTGAATAGCAATTGCTTGCCTACAGGTGTGTGTGTGAAGCCTATTGCATCTACTCTGCCAACTTTTGCCAGTTCACAAGGACACTCATATCTGGCACCTTAGATTGCAAGCGCAGTGCCCCAAATTTGAAGTAGGAGGTCCGACCAAGCATCTTTTTCCATCTCCCTGTTCCAAAAATCAATGCCATATACACGTCCCCTAATAGTGGATGTAACAGGGATTAAACCAATAGGAATAGTACTACTTAACAGTACACACCTTATAATAACGCAGACAGAGGCAACGCAGAGAGAGGAGTCTGAAGAAGAGGAGTCAGAGTAGGAAGGTGGCTTTGAGGAGGTGGAAGACCAAACACAGCAGGCGTCCCAGGGGGCTTGTTGTCACCTTTCAGGGTCCCTTGGTGGCTGGGTGGAGGAAGAGACCTTCAATGACATCAGTGAGGACAAGGAATGGGACATGGCTAGCTTGGTATCCAACCTTGTGCAAATGGGGAGTTTGCGGTTGTGCAAATGGACTGTTTGTGGTTGTTTGCTGTGCATTAAACGGGAGATTGGTCTGTTACTGTGAAGCCGGTGTAACCCTTACACTACCTGATCGATACAACATCATACCTGATGTTTTAAAGCATGTTATTCCAAACAATTTAGGAATGTTAGGTGATTTATGCCCTTTATGGCTTAAAACCAGACTCTGCATCAACTATGTAAGTTTCTGTGGGAGTTTTGCCATGGATCCCTCTCCGGCATGCCACAGTCCAGGTGTTAGTCCCCTTGAAACAACTTTCCCATCACTATTGTGGCCAGAAAGAGTCCGTGTGGGCTTTGAAATTCGCCTGCCCATTGAAGTCTACAGCGGTTCGCCGGGTTCGCCCGTTCGCGAACATTTGATGGAAGTTCACGTCCGCTGTTCGCGAACCTAAAATTTGATGTTCACGACATCACTATATATAATAGGTTAAAATCATTAAAACAAAAATCACATTGGAAAGAGTGTGCATATATCAGAACTCACAGACAGCTGTAACTGAAGTTTTAAACTCAATGATAATCATATAGCATGACATAAATATTCCCAGTTAACACATCACACAAGATTCACTTTTGATCAGTAAAGTTGAAGGGTGAGTACATGCATACTTTATCTTGCTTTTTTGGGGGGGGGGAGTTATCCAGTTATGAGCTATGCAATAAAATAACCCATTTTACAATGGAAGGATGGCAATCATTTGACTTAACTACACATATGTATACACATTTAGTGTATTACTTTATCATATGTAACATAAACATAAATTATATAAACGTTTTACAACATAGTCTCAATGAATGGACACAACTTAGTGAGTCTGACATTAATTTGCTTTACACAACATACATCTTTATTTTCACATCTGTTTTATAGCAGTCATCATTTTTGCTATCTGTTTTATAAGTTTCAACCTTTTCTCTGTTCTTTATTTTATCCCAGATACTCTGCTGTTACTCTGTTTCTTAGAAATGTTATCTCTTTTGTTACGACTGCCAGATTTGGGGACTACGCTCACCCAAATTCTCTCTCTCTAGTTGGTAACTTTTGTTGTTCACATCTCAACACCCAGCCAAAACACCTTCTTAGGGGAACTCAGGACATCAGAAGTTGCTAACTCGCCCCAGAAGAAAGACATAGGCAGATTTTCCATTAGTTTTAGAATGTTCCACTCAGACTCCGACACCACTTTTAGTTAGTGAGTCCAAAATCAGACTGACTCTTTATTTTTTCTGGGATTTACAGATATTTGCCACACAACCCCCAGAGATCAACCTCCCCATGCCTTACTCCCCCGACATTACTTCCTCTGAAAAATATCTAGTCTGGCATGATTATGTTGTCATTAAAGGTATATGCAAGTGAGTTGTATTATGAATGCATATGATAGAGGAGAATTGGTAGTGTATGAAAAAAAAATTGCATGAAAAAATACCAAAATAAACATTTAAACAGTTATACTAAATACTTTGCTGAATTTCTTGCATTTGCAAACTGTTTTCTATCAATGTTGACACCCCCTGAAAATCCCAGCTGAAATTAGCATACATAATACAATGTATCTTTTTTGGTCTGTGAATTTTTCTGCAACTTTCCTTTAGATTTCTGTAATACCCAGAACAAGGTCTGTGTCCCGTCATTCACTGATTGTTTTACCTGCATCCCAGGTGATACTTCCCCCAGCCTCAGTGATTTCCCTTTGTAACCCCGCCTCCAGGCCCAGTGATTTACCCCATCAACTCCCCCACCCCCAGCGAATTGCCCCTGTGATCTCTCCCAGCCCCAGTGAATTGCCCCATTACCTCCCCCAGCCCCAGTGAATTGCCCCTGTGATCTCTCCCAGCCCCAGTGAATTGACCCATTATCTCCCCCAACCCCTGAGATCTCTCCCAACCCCAGTGAATTGCATGCACTCACACAGAAACACATGCACATACCATGAACGTTGCAGGTCATTGCAGGACCATAAATCAAGCATAAATGCCCATTCGCCTAAAAGACCAATTAGAAAAGGAAGAAGAAGCTGAAATGTTCGGTTTCAGTACAATTATAATTTGTCAACATTTATCAAGGAGAGGTTGTATGTCTAAAGAACAACTGTGTAACAGCTCAAGCATTTTTACTTGAATGTCAATTTATGGTCCTTTAAGGGCACAGTTTAGCAGTTTAGCAGCCTCATCTATGCTGGCTGCATACAACATTGCTGATTGGCTGCAAATTGAGCATGCTCACATGGACAGGATACACTTTTAGAAAATCGTACCCTGAGAAGCCTAGCTCAATCCTGGGGGTGTAAACATTACCTGCAACAGTTTTCTTTTCAAATGAAAAGCTAAAAAAATATAGTAATATAAAAACCAATATATATAGCGCTAAAAAAGTATATCAAAATATATAGAAATAACCACAAAAAAAAAGAAAAAGAAAATATATTTAGTGTATAAATGTCTTTCTTGAAAAAGTATATATACTTATATTAAAGAAAATAGGGCACTAAAATGCATTCATGTCCATGGAATGTCCACTCCAATTTCAATCCTAGGCTGCTTCTTCTTCAAAATTGTCGTTCACATAGACAACTCTTGGTAAAAAACGAGAAGAAAGGGTGGGGGTAGAGAAGCGCCAAAGATACTATATGGTGTAGTATGTTAATAACAATGTATTTAAAATATAAAACAACATAAATTGCACTCACATTTAGTACAAAAAATACCCAAGTGGAAAACAGATGTCTTTCATACCCGGATCTTCAATATCGGTCCCTTGTCTTCCTCAATGGAATGTTTTCCACTTGGGTATTTTTTGTACTAAATGTGAGTGCAATTTATGTTGTTTTATATTTTAAATAAATTGTTATTAACATACTACACCATCTTTGGCACTTCTCTACTCCCACCCTTTCTTCTCGTAAAAAAAATATAGTGCATGCAAATAAATGTAATCATACACAACTAATTCCCCTCTATTGGGCGCATTCATAACCCTCCTCACTTTAATATGCCTTTAAGTGCAGGGTATATTGGCCACATAAAATCTGAATTTTTATTAGTCTCGGGTAACAACGGCGAAATTAAAAGCAATACAAAAATCCAGGATTGGAACATAAACTATTAAAAAATAGCCTAATTTTAATAAATTGGTTACCACGTGATGTTGCTCTATATCTCTTAATAGAGGGGTAATCTTCTCTCTCCCACAGTAGTTATGTGTGTTGCTTTTTTTTACACAGCTATCCAGCTTTTTAAATTGTTGTCTCTATTTACCCTGTCATTTAGTATCATATAGACTACTATGCTCTTTAATTGCTTTGTTCTCAAACTTCAAATGCCCCAAATTTGACTGTATGAGGTTTCAAAACTCCCCATGATTAAGGAGACTATCCCACATTAAATTTCACGTTGGGGGCATGCTGGTGTCTGATTTCACAGCAGTACTGTGTGTTTGTGTGTAGCGTGTGTGTCTACCCTCCCTGTCCTTATCCAAATGGTTGAATGCCGGTTTAGTGGAACAGTGATTCCTACTAGACAGACTTGCAAGAGACAGACCTTCTTTCTGCCGCAGAGCAGACCAACGCTCTAGTTAGATTTCCACTTTAAAGCAAGTGTGCACATCTGTTATATTATAAAAAGAAGGGGGATCATTATGGAGCAGTCTCAGACCAAGTAAATTACTTGGCTAAGAATAGACATGTGCTATATATAGAGAGAAACTCTATTTTGGGAATAGATCTATATTGCATGTAAAGAGAGACTTTATATACCATGACTGGTTAGCCCCCATCAATGAAATTTAATGTGCATAGTCTCCTTAATCATGGGGAGTTTTGAAACCTCATACCATCAAATTTGTGGCATTTGAAGTTTGAGAACAAAGCAATTAAAGAGCATAGTAGTCTATATGATACTAAAAGACAGGATAAATAGAGACAACAATTTAAAAAGCTGGATAGCTGTGTAAAAAAAGCAACACACATAACTACTGCGGGAGAGAGAAGATTACCCCTCTATTAAGAGATATAGAGCAAAATCATGTGGTAACCAATCTTTTAAAATTAGCTTATTTTTCAATAGTTTATGTTCCAATCCTGGATTTTTTATTGCTTTTAATTTCGCCGTTGTTACCCGAGACTAATAAAAATTCAGATTTTATGTGGCCAATTCATCCCAATATGTTATATACTTATTAAGTTGATTTGGGTAGTAAATACCTTGGGAAACTAGCATTCCTTAGTAACTAGCTTTAAGTGAAGGGTCCTTTTTATCCTGGTCTTTAGATCTGGAGTTAGAACCCTAGAGTAATAAACTATGTTCTACTTATATTACTGAGCCAGAGACAATGCATCTGCCTGAATTAGCTTGGAGGTGGAGGCACTCCTATTGCTAAATTCCTCTATATGTTTTTAAAGCTATTATTTGCTTATATGTGCTATTGGGGCATATATTTCACAAACATATTTCACAAAACAAGATAAATGCACAAATACATAAGCAATATGCCATGACAGTAACTATACTCACATATTACATCCATGATATAACTATACTCACACATTACAAATATGACTGTACTCACACAACATTTTATCATGGGAAAATTACCCTGCACTCTCTAATAGTGTCAGATCCAATTCTTACCACATTCCGAGTACACATATATTCTTTTATCTTTACCCATACAAACAACATGCCCCAATCCCCATAACAAGTCTCTTGTCCACTGTAATAGCCCATGACATCAGCACCCAGTGTGCCAGAATTACTTGTAGGGGGTGCAGGGGAGCCCGGGGATCAGTTATAACATCTTTACTTTTCGATTTTTAGTACTTTAGCCATCTTTTATTTTTCTCGTCATTTAAAACCTTGGCCACCTCTTTTTGATCTTTCTTTCACACAAAGCATTTCTAGGTATAAAATTTCAGCCCACAATTAGAGAATAAGGGCCTCATTCAATTGCGATTTTGCCAATTGAATAGGGCTCTAAATAAGCACATAGCATATTTTTTTTTAAATACGTTTTTAGTTAGTTAAAACCTTGCTTTTGGATAGATGTTTACTAATTAAAAACTTCTTTAAAAAAATATGTTATGTGCTTATTTGGAGCCCTTTTCAATTGGCCAAATCACAATTGAATGAGGGCCTAAGAGTTGAAAGTACTAGGCATCATGAGGGTCTGTTGTTTTTGTCTTCACATACAAGACATAAGGGTGTTTTCTTCATGAAGATTAATCAGAATATATATTTTGTGTAACAAAATATATTGCATATATTTTTTTCTTAAAACAAAAGAAAAATTGATATGCAATATATATGTGTCAAAACATCCCATTTTTAAGTACTGTATTTATTTGACTTAATCTGTGCAAGTCTACCCATAGCATTTGTAAAATGCTTAAATTGCAAATTGTTTTGCTAGATTATCTCATTTAAAACCACTAAAATATAATTATCTTTACATCCAAATATCTAAATAATTGATCACTTTGTACACAGGAACTTTTAGAAGAGAATTTAAAACATGCAAATTAAATAAATTAATAGTTATTTGCCTCTTGGTAATAGTTTTCTTTAATTCTACCCACTAGAGGCTGCCCAAGAACTTCACCATATGGAATAGCATCATAATACGAGGATACAAGTATAATGGGATACCAGATAGCTTGTATTCTGTATGTCAAATCTGCTGGCTTTTCTTAACTTCTTAGAATAAAAAGAAAAAAAAAATGAATTCCCAAAAGTCTGCAGTAAATAGAAGAAATAAGCTAGCTTGTCAACAAGCTAATCATGGCATACACAAGTGCAAGGAACATTGCTGTTTGTTTGTTCGAATTCTGTAGCAAAGGAACCTGCAGTTAATCAGGTCTGTTCTCACCAGTGATCCCACTGCACTTAATGAGAACTTGTATTATAGCTATCATGGGAACAGCAAGATAATTTGTACAGTGCACAATATAGATATATTATTCCTCAAATGGGCACACTAAAATAGTTTCTGGCTAGTAGTGAGACAGTCACACTTTTTGGATAAATGGTTTATTTTTCTGTGGAAGAAAATGTTGAGATAATATTTTAGAAATAGTTGTTCTGGGATTTAAATCATTAACACATGTTGATTAAAAATAAAGTGTCAAACCAATGAAAAAAGAACTTTAAATTCAAGTAAATGTGAAAAACCTGGTAATTGTAAGTGCAAAAGCTGCTTTGCCAATATTTTTTAGCACCCGTCAAAATCATGTAACAAAGATACTGACATCTCCCATTAGAACCATTTATTGGATTAAGGCCATATGCAAACTGCACAGGATAATATGACGATATCTACAAAAACATTTGAAATCTATTGTAGACCGTGCTTCCTTATTCACTCATTTTCCTGACTTATTTTAAGAAAACCCACATGTTTTTTTCATGGCAAATGGCTTTGTTATGAAATATGTAACAGCAGTGACAGACTGCACAGAGACACCACTATTCCAAAGAGAGACAGGAGGGACACTTCTTTGTACAGGTATTTATAGAGCTATGATATTTTACAGGCTTATTGCACTATATGCATTCCCCTTGGCTTTAGCTGTGTGTCAAGTGGTTTAATTTCCACCAGAGTTACCACTGTTTGCAAGGACAATGAACCTGAGCAGAACACTCTTACTGAAAATAATGTCCTGCGTATTGTCTATATTTCATGGCGGAGGTATTTTTTCCAATAGACATACATTAAGCATTACCCCTTAAAGGGCCACTGTAGACATATATTTTTTTTAATAAAACAATCACTAAAAACAGGCAACTTGTTTTTAGGATACAAAAAATAATACAGCTTTTAAGTTATTACTTTTATATGAAACTATGCTACTGTGAAATGGACCATTTTAGTTTACAGTGATCTACTTCCTGAGATGGTCGAATGCAGATAGGAAGCTTCCAGTACTTTCATTAGGACTAATGCTTACAAGGGCATGCCCTATTAATATAGGAGCTACAAGAAGCAGCTTAGTAAAACAAAATGGAAGTCCAAAGTAAATAATAATTCCATTTACAGTGAAAGATGTAAAGGTTGTGTTTATTTTTAACTTTCTCATATCATTTGCATATTGTCAAGTTTAGTTTTTCAAAAGAACATGTAGAAAAAATTGACTACGGTTGTGCTTTAAATTGATGACATGTTGAAGTGTGATTATTTATGCTACAACTGCCCCAATATATTATAATCTAACAAGGTGTTGATATCAACATCTTGAAGCTCTCGTACTTCCTAAAAGTAAAGCAATATGTGCCGATGACCAGCACAACTGTAAAAAATGTAAATGGTGTTGCTCAGTCTCTCCGTGACCTCATGGACAACACACCATGCTTATCCGCTTGGGTTTCATAGGAGCAATACTAGAGTGGGCTGCTAGTTCCTTCTCCAGTGGGCCACAGCATACAGCTCCTAGTATTCCCAGGTGGTCTCCCATCTGAGTACTGACCAGTGTGACCTCTTGGTTCTCTGGCTGGATTTGAACCCAGGATGCTGTGATGAAAGCACTTGCATCCTAATCACTGGGCTACCAGGGAACCCAACGCAACAGTCCCAGTTAACAAATATAAAACATACAACTTGGAGCAATGAGGTCTAATTTACTTGTTCAAGGCAAAATTGGAACCTATTATCTTATGGTAACTCAGCAGACGACAGCAGTGGAGGTGAGCATCCGCTAGATGGCGCTGCTGATATTCCGGTGCCCTATCACAGAGTCAAGGTTTAGGTAAACTGTTAGGGTTAGGGTGAGAGTTGGGGTTAGGGTAGGGGGTGAGGGTTAGGGTGAGGGTTAGGGTTAGGGTGAGGGTTAGTTCAAGGGTTAGTCTAACATTATAAGCTTAAAACTTCGGCAGCTCTGCAAAATATCGGCAGCACCATCTAGCGGTTGGAGGCTGCACTGCAGTGGCGGACCTGTCCTGACACCATAACAGGATAGAAAAATGGTTATGTTTCCCTTGCCTGTTGAGCTCAGCCAAAGCATTATATTTGTTACTACAAAGCTATTTATATTGTATAGTACTTGTGTGACCTTAGTATTCTCCATTTAAAAGGAATGCTGTGCAATGTTTTGCTACAACAGTCAATGGAGCAGAAAGATTATGAATAAAAATCTATTCTCAAACTCTGTCAAACACATTTTCTTATGTTTTTATTACCTGCTTGCAATTTACCATGACCCTTGTATATGCCGCAGCAGCTAATGTTGTTAGTGAGTTATCAATAAAGAATAATAAACACAATGGATACTGCTATATCAATGCAATGAATAGAAATATAAATTGTCCACAACTTTTTTTGGTTTAATACATTTTTAATTAGTATTTTCAATAATATAAATATATAGTATATAATACTAATAATAAAATAATAGCCATTGTATATATACAATAATTAGGGATATAAATATAATTTACCGTAAATGTTATAAATAATTATTATATGTTAGTCTAAGTTAAATTGAAAATACTAAAATCTATCCAAAAAAAATAAATAATGTTTTCATGCCCGATATCCATATTGTGGGTTGTTTCTGATCATAAAGGAAAATAATAATAAAATAATCAATATAAAAGATTAACAATTAAATATTTAATTTTGAAAATCATAATCAAAAATGTATTTAACTATTCGTATAGGAAGAAGAAAATGTAATCCATTGCTGTCATAGAATTTCAGATTGATATTCTTTACCAGTTTTAATAAAATATATATTTTTCAATTTGAAATTACATCTGATCTTGAATTGAACACCCTAATAGAAGCAACAGCTTTTAATACATGTCGCGATATTTTTAAGTGTATAATCTGACATGTACATGTGTCAAGATGTATAGAAAAACACATTTTGTCAACTATGTACTACAGTATTTTAAGCAGACTTGAAAGTTCAGAACTGTCTGGGGGCATAATGTCAAACATATGATGGGCAATATTGCTGAGTGTGACATCCTTTCTAAAATACATTATATTATGCAGGTGTTTCGTTATAGCGTTGCTGACGTGTATGTGTTAGACTTCAGGCTTTTAAATTGACCTTTCCATGGTTCAGAAACCAGGTGCATATGTTACATTCAGTTTTAATCATTCAGTTGTCAGATTCTTCCTAAAACCATGTATAGTAGTCCCAGATTCAAGACAGTTCACTGTTGCACAATCTGTATTACAGCTTGTCATAAATATCCTGATAACATTCTCTCCAACAGCCAGCAGTCATTTGTTCTATTTGTATTCACACCGTGAACCATGCACTGGGGTGTGTTTCTACCTAGGCCCACAAGGGCCAGACCAAGGGCAGCTCATTTTCATGGGGCAGTAGACGGCCTGAAGATAAAGGGCCCTATTAAATTCCAGCCTCGTAAATAAGAGGCTTCTACTTAAGCCCTACGTACTGCAAAGTTTCTCTAACTTACAATGCTATTAAATTAGCCCTGCTGCGAGCAACGTATGAGCTACGCAGCAGGGCCGTACGTATCTACACTGCGTAAATGTACATGAGGAGTGACAGCCTGCGAGATGATATCGCAGGCTCCCACTCCTCATCAATTGCTGCGGGGGTCCTAAAAGGGACCTCCGCGGCAGTCCCCCACATAAGCCCTGCCGTGGGGGTACTCCGAATACCCCCCCGGCACCTAAAATTAACCCCCCCTCAATGCGGGGGTCCCCGTCGGGACCCCCGAAGTGTCCTCACATGAACACCTTGCTGCAGGGGTCCATAGGAACCCCCGCAGCCCCCACACATTAACCCCTTGCAGCGGGGGTCCCCGATCTGCATAGATCAGGCCCTCCGCTGCATTTAAAACTTTTAAATTCTTCGCCGCGGCTCCTTAAAGGGACCGCGGCACACTATTACCCAATCCCGGCCGCGGGACTTAAAATTAACCCCCCTCTATGCTGGGGGTCCCCATCGGGACCCCCGAAGTGTCCCCATATAAACCCCCTGCAGCGGGGGGCCCCGATCGGCACCGATCGTGACCCTGCTGCAATTCAATTTTAAATTTCCCGCCTCGCGGGTCCTCAAAGGACCGTAAAGGTCCTGAAAGGACTCACACTAAAAATATTAACCCCAGGCAACTATAATTACCCCATTAACTCATGATGGTCAATCCAGACCACCATAAGGCCTAAATTAACCCATTAACTCATGATGGTCAATCCAGACCACCATAAGGCCTAAATTAACCCATTAACTCATGATGGTCAATCCAGACCACCATAAGGCCTAAATTAACCCATTAACTCATGATGGTCAATACAGACCACCATAAGGCTCTATTTAACCCATTAACTCATGGTGGTCAATACAGACCACCATAAGGCCTAAATTAACCCATTAACTCATGATGGTCAATACAGACCACCATAAGGCCTAAATTAACCCATTAACTCATGATGGTCAATACAGACCACCATAAGGCTCTATTTAACCCATTAACTCATGGTGGTCAATACAGACCACCATAAGGCCTAAATTAACCCATTAACTCATGATGGTCAATACAGACCACCATAAGGCTCTATTTAACCCATTAACTTATGGTGGTCAATACAGACCACCATAAGGCCTAAATTAACCCATTAACTCATGATGGTCAATACAGACCACCATAAGGCTCTATTTAACCCATTAACTCATGGTGGTCAATACAGACCACCATAAGGCCTAAATTAACCCATTAACTCATGATGGTCAATACAGACCACCATAAGGCCTAAATTAACCCATTAACTCATGATGGTCAATACAGACCACCATAAGGCTCTATTTAACCCATTAACTCATGGTGGTCAATCCAGACCACCATAAGGCCTAAATTAACCCATTAACTCATGATGGTCAATACAGACCACCATAAGGCTCTATTTAACCCCATCAGTCCCATAAGGGTATATTATTACCATTATGGGCCTGTTACAACCCAACATTAACCACATAAGTGCCATGATGGTCCTCAAGGACCATCATGACACTAACTACAAACACTACACTATAACCCCCAATAAACCATTTAATCTAAACTAACCCCCCTCTACACTAATCTATTAACACTTACACTACCTACCTACACTACCTACCCCCTAATAAACCTCCCCAACACTCTAATTACAAAAAACAAAAAACCTACAGCACAGAAAACAAAAAACCTACAGTACAAAAAACAAAAAAACCTACAGTACAGAAAAAAAAAAACAATTACAACCCCACCCCCCACTACAGAAAATAAAAAAAATTACACACCTGAAAAGGAAAGACAGATAAACACAATACAATACATACATATAATACATTACATACATTACATACAATACATGACATTACATATAATATATTACATATAATATATTACATATAATATATTACATATAATACATTACATACATTACATACAATACATGACATTACATACATTACATATAATATATTACATATAATATATTACATATAGTCCTAATCAAATACCCCCTATCTATCTAACATACAATCTATTTAATTTAAAATAAATCCTAACTATATCAAATACATCCCCCTATCTATCTAATATACAAAAAATCCTAACTACATACACAGACCCTTATTCTAAACTAAAATAAAATAATTACAGTCCTAACTACATACACAGACCCTAATTCTAAGCTAAAATCAATAAATTAAGACCACTTACCTTTAAGATGTTGCTTCAGATCACTAGCCTATGGGTCAAACAAAAAGAAAAATTAGTACAAAACATTAACATCAAATAAATAAACATTATATACATTCTACATATTCAACTCACCTTTACAGCATGTCCAGTCACTGTTTAGCTCTTCCGGCGCGGCCCTGTTAAAAAAAAAAACACAATACATGAATACATGAATACAATATATAAACAATAAATAAAATACACAAATAAACATCTAAATATACATTTAACTTACCTCCCCGCGATGTCCCCGGCCTTCTCTCCTTCAGCCCCGGCTGGGCCGCGGAACCATCCGCGCTCTAAAAAAAAAAAAAAAAAAAAAACTAACGGAGGTCTGCACTTGCAGACCTTTCCGACGCTACTGAACCTCCCGGAGTCGTTTCCGGGAGGAAATTGGCATTGTCGGCTTGTGATTGGCTGAAAAAGCTGTCAGCCAATCAAAAGTCGTCAATGTAGGAGCCAATCAGGATGCGCAGATGTCTTCTACCAATCACTCCGTGGGGGTGTATCCCATAGTGATTGGCTGAAGGCATCTGAGCGTTGTGATTGGTTCCCAGAAAGATAGACAAGTGTTTAAGCCAATCAGGGTGGGATATTGGGGTGTATCCCATCCTGATTGGCTCACACATTGACGACTTTTGATTGGCTGAAATTGATAGACAGCTTTTTCAGCCAATCACAAGCCGACAATGCCAATTTCCTCCCGGAAACGACTCCGGGAGGTTCAGTAGCGTCGGGGAGGTCTGCCAGTGCAGACCTCCGTTAGTTTTTTTTTTTTTTTTTTTTTTTTGGGCGCGGATGGTTCCGCGGCCCAGCCGGGGCTGAAGGAGAGAAGGCCGGGGACATCGCGGGGGGGTAAGTTAAATGTATATTTAGATGTTTATTTGTGTATTTTATTTATTGTTTATATATTGTATTCATGTATTCATGTATTGTGTTTTTTTTTTTAACAGGGCCGCGCCGGAAGAGCTAAACAGTGACTGGACATGCTGTAAAGGTGAGTTGAATATGTAGAATGTATATAATGTTTATTTATTTGATGTTAATGTTTTGTACTAATTTTTCTTTTTGTTTGACCCATAGGTTAGTGATCTGAAGCAACATCTTAAAGGTAAGTGGTCTTAATTTATTGATTTTAGCTTAGAATTAGGGTCTGTGTATGTAGTTAGGACTGTAATTATTTTATTTTAGTTTAGAATAAGGGTCTGTGTATGTAGTTAGGATTTTTTGTATATTAGATAGATAGGGGGATGTATTTGATATAGTTAGGATTTATTTTAAATTAAATAGATTGTATGTTAGATAGATAGGGGGTATTTGATTAGGACTATATGTAATATATTATATGTAATATATTATATGTAATATATTATATTTAATATATTATATTTAATGTCATGTATTGTATGTAATGTATGTAATGTATTATATGTAATATATTATATGTAATATATTATATGTAATATATTATATGTAACTAGCGAATTGCCCGTCAAAAAATGACGGCAATGAAATTGTAAGGTAGCTAATGCTGTTTAGTGTGTAATAATGAAATATATAATACATTAATAAATGAATATACTTTACCTATTTTAAAGCATTGTGTGGAAGAGCTGTGAATGTGTTTTGATGTTGCTGCAGCATTAGTGGTGTGGATCTGCTGTGTAAGCGTGCTGAATGTGTGCAGTGTAACACTGTGCGTGCGCGAGACCAAACCGTTAGCGTAGTCGTGTACTTCCGCATTGGCGAGAACTGGCGAGTAATGTGTGTTATACGTTTGTATCGGAATATCCGTAGGTGTTTTGTGGTGTTTTGCGAGTTTCTTGTGGTGTTTTGCGAGTTTAGAGTGCTGTAGCCTCGTTTTCGTTTTGTTCGGCGGCCATTTTTTCTCTCGCTTCGTTTTTTTTGTAGTCTCTAAACTGTTTTATTTGAAGTAAAATCGAGGTGTAAGTTGTATTTTTGAGGTGCTGGGTGCTCCCTCTTGGTGTAGGTAAGTTTTTTATGTATGTGGTGTGTGTATGTATTGTGTTTGACATGTTGTAATGTTCGCGAGTTGCGTCCGAGTGTTGCGAGTCCGTAATGTGTGTGAACGTGTGTCGTATGTTGTTTGCGAGTGTCGTAATGTGTGTGTCGTACTGTTTGGGTTGCGACGTGAAGTTTGCGAGGGTCGCAGTTGCTGGCAAGGAGCGCCTTCGGCGCTCCATGCCAGCAACTGCGGCCCTCGCTTTGCGAGGTCCTCAGGTGCTGGCATGGAGCGCCTACGGCGCTCCATGCCAGCAACTGAGGCCCTCGCTTCGCGAGGGTCCTCAGTTGCTGGCATGGAGCGCCTTCGGCGCTCCATGCCAGCAACTGAGACCCTCGGGCAGTGCCCTCGCTTCGCGAGGGCACTGCCCGAGGGTCTCAGTTGCTGGCAAGGAGCGCCTTCGGCGCTCCTTGCAGCAACTGAGACCCTCGGACAGTGCCCTCGCTTCGCGAGGGCCTCGGCTCGCTGCGCGAGCCGCGGCCCTCGCTACGCGAGGGCCGCGGCTCGCTACGCGAGTCGCGGCCCTCGCTTCGCGAGGGCCGCGACTCGCGTAGCGAGCCCGCGGCCCTCGCTTCGCGAGGGCCGCGGGCTCGCTACGCGAGCCCGCAGCGTTAGCAACAACTCGTACGCTCACAACTATATATGTGATGTCATGTATTGTATGTAATGTATTTAATGTATTATATGTATGTATTGTATTGTTTATCTGTCTTTCCTTTTCAGGTGTGTAATTTTTTTATTTTCTGTAGTGGGGGGTGGGGTTGTAATGTATTTTTTTGTTTTCTGTAGTGGGGGGTGGGGTTGTAATTGTTTTTTTTTTTCTGTACTATAGGTTTTTTTGTTTTTTGTACTGTAGGTTTTTTGTTTTCTGTGCTGTAGGTTTTTTGTTTTTTGTAATTAGAGTGTTGGGGAGGTTTATTAGGGGGTAGGTAGTGTAGGTAGGTAGTGTAAGTGTTAATAGATTAGTGTAGAGGGGGGTTAGTTTAGATTAAATGGTTTATTGGGGGTTATAGTGTAGTGTTTGTAGTTAGTGTCATGATGGTCCTTGAGGACCATCATGGCACTTATGTGGTTAATGTTGGGTTGTAACAGGCCCATAATGGTAATAATATACCCTTATGGGACTGATGGGGTTAAATAGAGCCTTATGGTGGTCTGTATTGACCATCATGAGTTAATGGGTTAATTTAGGTCTTATGGTGGTCTGGATTGACCATCATGAGTTAATGGGTTAATTTAGGCCTTATGGTGGTCTGGATTGACCATCATGAGTTAATGGGTTAATTTAGGTCTTATGGTGGTCTGGATTGACCATCATGAGTTAATGGGTTAATTTAGGTCTTATGGTGGTCTGGATTGACCATCATGAGTTAATGGGTTAATTTAGGCCTTATGGTGGTCTGGATTGACCATCATGAGTTAATGGGTTAATTTAGGTCTTATGGTGGTCTGGATTGACCATCATGAGTTAATGGGTTAATTTAGGCCTTATGGTGGTCTGGATTGACCATCATGAGTTAATGGGTTAATTTAGGTCTTATGGTGGTCTGGATTGACCATCATGAGTTAATGGGTTAATTTAGGCCTTATGGTGGTCTGGATTGACCATCATGAGTTAATGGGTTAATTTAGGTCTTATGGTGGTCTGGATTGACCATCATGAGTTAATGGGTTAATTTAGGCCTTATGGTGGTCTGGATTGACCATCATGAGTTAATGGGGTAATTATAGTTGCCTGGGGTTAATATTTTTAGTGCGAGTCCTTTCAGGACCTTTACGGTCCTTTGAGGACCCGCGAGGCGGGAAATTTAAAATTGAATTGCAGCAGGGTCACGATCGGTGCCGATCGGGGCCCCCCGCTGCAGGGGGTTTATATGGGGACACTTCGGGGGTCCCGATGGGGACCCCCAGCATAGAGGGGGGTTAATTTTAAGTGCCGCGGCCGGGATTGGGTAATAGTGTGCCTCGGTCCCTTTAAGGAGCCGCGGCGGGGAATTTAAAAGTTTTAAATGCAGCGGGGGGCCTGATCTATGCAGATCGGGCCCCCCCCCTGCAATGGGTTTATGTGGGGACACTTCGGGGGTCCCTATGGGGACCCTCAGCATAGAGGGGGGTTAATTTTAAGTGCCGCGGCCGGGATTGGGTAATAGTGTGCCGCGGTCCCTTTAAGGAGCCGCGGCGGGGAATTTAAAAGTTTTAAATGCAGCGGGGGGCCTGATCTATGCAGATCGGGGCCCCCCCCTGCAATGGGTTTATGTGGGGACACTTCGGGGGTCCCGATGGGGACCCCCAGCATAGAGGGGGGTTAATTTTAAGTGCCGCGGCCGGGATTGGGTAATAGTGTGCCGCGGTCCCTTTAAGGAGCCGCGGCGGGGAATTTAAAAGTTTTAAATGCAGCGGGGGGCCTGATCTATGCAGATCGGGGACCCCCGCTGCAAGGGGTTAATGTGGGGGTGCTGCAGGGGTCCTGATAGAGACCCCTGCAGCATGGGGATGTGTATAGGGTGCAGGGGGGAGCCTCACACTGCTGTCTCGGGCTGTTCCGAGGCAGCACGTAGAGGCTTTCGGATCCCTTGCGTGGACTTTTTGTCCACGTAGGGATTCTTACGATATGCGAGACTCGTGCATAGATTTAAGGCTACGTAGCTCTCTCGGAGCCTATTCTCGGCCATTTTCTCGCAGTCATATCGTAAAGCAGGCTGCGAGAGATTCGGTTCTCGCAAACAGCAGGAAAACTGCCTTTTGCGAGCACCGAGAGAACTACGAGGGAGAATTTAATAGGGCCCAAAGTTTCCGACATATGTATATAAATAAACACACTTACACTTATGATTTCATATATAGGTGTGTGGTAAATAAGATATCACAAAGGGAAAAAAAGGACTTTAATTATGGCACAAATCTTAATGAGCCTAATTGCACCATTAGCCATTTGTATTCTGCTATCTCACAAACAATTTAGAGAAGAGGACTGTTTTAAAGAAGCACTAAAATATAATTACTGCATGCTATATAGGAGCATTTTGGCCTAATCTTTGATTTATTTATTTTCTGTTCATATTTTTATGCTTAGAGATTTTATGACCTAGGCAAGGCCCAGTTGGTATGTGCACATAAGAGGTTTATACACAATCAACTATTAAAATATAATGATTAAACACAGAGCACTTCTTGGCCACCGCTTTTATTGGTAAACACAAACTGATGTAATAACCATAACAATAATTAACATAACCACGTGAGGGGAGGAGCCTGGCCAGAGACAGTACGCCCTACACCCGGAACCCTCGTCCAGGGCCTATCGTGTTGGAACATCCGTACCACCGTAGGGTAGGATCTTACCCATTTTACCACTGTCCCGGCGACTCCCCTCACCCGGAGCTGCGACCACAACATAAACATAATTTGACATCATATAATATACACTTAATAATAACCAACAAGTGCTTTAAGACAATATACAAGATAATACCTCAAATTTTCCATTACTCATCCTTATTTTATTTTATTTTTTTATTTATTTATTCTTTTTAAATCCTTTTTTTTTATTACCAACATATACATAACTTTAAACAACAATACTTTAGGGATGGGTGGGTGGGTATCTTTACACATGGCTAGCTGGGGGCATAATGGGGGCAATAGCACCAAACTCCTACAACTGACTCCCCTCCCCCAGCTAGACACCTCCTACCTATACCCGGGCCTGCCCAGTCAAGTGGCTCCTCCTCCCAACCCCCTGGGGTGGTCTACGGGCCCTTCAGATAATTTATGAAAGCACAGTTTGAAGGATTATGAGAGTCAGGGGCAGAACTACCGCTGATACAGCTGGGCCCTCCTCTGGGAGGATCCAATGCTGTCTATGTTTTTGTTTTAATTCCTCTTCCTTTTTTGTGCAATGCACTTGGGGGGGTGGGGCATTCTGGACCATTTTGGCACCCAGCACCCCGGCCTATAAACAGTCTACGATCACCCACTCATAAGATTACATACTAAAGAAAATCAAAGAGAATGCTTGAGATAATAGGTGAGAGGGTTATTGTCAAGGGTTGGATGTTGAATTCTGCTCATGGATTTCCCTAGTCATGCTGGGAGGTCGAGAGTTAAAGATCCTTTTTTGTTTCCTTTGAGGAACGAATTGTAACACATGTAACTAGAGTCTAAGTAAGATATTATCTGGGGTGCCCTACACTGACTTACAATACATCAAATTGACAATTTTACAAGAATGTAGCAAATTTTAAAATGAACATTTTCAAAAGTTTATTATGAATTAGAATAGCGCCACTATTAAAAAACAGTCTGATATTAGAATATCACAAGGAACTAATTTGCAATCACTCTCCAATTCTTTTTAGCAATATATTTCCCTTGGTCGTATCTGCATCGAGAAAAAAAGAGAGAGAATAAACCTATGACCTCGGTGGGTCCTTCTATCTGGAAGGCTCACTAGTCAAAACCCCAAAACTTGCTAGACAATCCATTACTATATAGGAGGAAAAACAGGTGGCCTATATATCAAGGACCGCTAATACCACGATTGATTGACCATTCTGTGGAGATGGAAGTTTTCTGCCTTTCCACAGATAGGCAAAAGATTTCATTACATAAGGACATCAAGTGAATTGTGGCACTTACATGTACAAAGATTTTTTTTTACAAAGATATTATGAATACTTTCATACTAATGAGTGTAAAATGCCTCTGAATCAACTGTGTATGCTGTCTCTGCAAATATTCCCCAACTGCGAGTGCTAATTGATGACCTGATATAAAGTAGACAACCAAATAGGAGGATCTTGACAAGTCATTTCTGCCTAAAATAGCACCATTCAAAGCCAATAATATAACATAAATATTATAATATTGTTGGTTTTTCATTTCTACAATAATTAGGAACTTTGCTGGCTTCCTATCTGTGTAAAGCAAAATATGCCAGCTGAGTCATACATGGCGAAGGAGAAAGGTTGGATATTGTCTGATGAAGAGAAGAAATATATTTCCATTACTCTCTTCTTTTTCCACATGAGTAGTCATGTTATAAATATTTTTGAATTACAGACATATGAACTTAAGAGCGGTCTGCTCATCTCCAGTCCTTGAGCCAAGGAGCCACACCAGGTTTTCAGGGTATTCTGTGCATGCATTAGTAAGGATGTCAGAGTTATAGAGCTCTGTCACAGAGTTCAGCCAGCTGGGCCAGCTTGTCAGGAATCCCATTGGTTAGGATGTAGCTCTGTAAAGACTGAAGACATCTTGACACCCTGGTACCTCTGGATCCCCAAGCCGATCATGATACAAGATACAGCATTACCATAATAATCAAATGACAACTAGTTAATCATTACTGAGGGGGTGACCCCATCACATTGCTGATTGTGTCTTTTACATCTTTTACACCAAATTATTCTTTATTGCAGGAGTCCATTATCTTTTCTCAGCTGATTCTGTATGTTTTTTTATTTCAGAAGTGTGTGTCCTTGTGAACTAATGAGCTTTCCATTACTGCTACAATAAGTTCTTGCAGTTGTAGATGCCATATTCCCAATGAGAAGATAGAAATATTCTGTGCATCCAAAGTCTCCTCCCACCACAGGAAATTGATCAACAGAAAACACAGATCGAACCCCAGCATAATTGCATATAAAAGGTAATACACTAGAGACTGTGGTCCTTTAAGAATATTTACTTAACAGGGAAACAAGGATTTTTTATAATCATTTGTGTATAAAATATTGTTTGTGCTTCATTCTCTGCGGTTATTTCAGGCGTCTTTATTTGCTTATCTTTTTCTATGACTATTTGCAGCTCAACATTATTTAAACTGTAATTCTTCTGAAGAAGCAATCCAAAGTGATTTGGTCACTGCTATCAGAACACTAGAGCAGACAAACTAATTGGGAGCAAGGTAATAAGAACTGCTACTTGTAATTAAGTCAGCTCTTCTAGACAGTCTATTCCACAGAGCACCAGAGCTAATACAGTGCTAAACAACGCAGTGTGAGTTTAGCCAAATGTATCTTTGAATGTGGTTCTTTTAGTAATGATATTAAAGAAAACTCACACTTATCAGTAATTGCAGTAGAATTATTTCAGCCATGTCTTCATTTCCTGAATTAAAATTAGAGCATAACACATTTTAATCCAATCGCTTAGGCTTGGAGAAGATGCTCTAAGTATTGCAGGGGCAATGATGTTCTTCTCTGATGGCTCTGATGCATAATCCCTATCTGATTTGGAAATTATTTTTTTTACATCCCCTTACAGAGTCTATCCCATTGTGCGCTCCTGAACTACCATTTTAATGCTATATTTAAAATATACTCTTTTGAAGTATTAAGGTTGCAGAACATGTTAATAAATCGTAACAATTATATGTGTTGTATATAATTGTGCTGTAATAATCACAGGCTTTTTAAGTTTTGATGGTGCTCTTGGCCCATGCAGATTTGTACGCCCCCCAATGACCCATATGCTATATCATAATAGGTTTACCACACACCTACATAGAAAAACAAGTGTCTTTATAAGTATACAGTAAATCACAAAGTGTTAGATACACTTGCAGTCAGAATGTTGTCTGCATATGGGCATTCCTGTGCATCTTTCATTGCATTACATCAGCAAATTCTATCCTGCTGCCTCCTAGGCCTGGGCGTCGTCAACATAGGCTCAAACACACCCATGAATATAATCTACCATTTAGATTTTTGTTGATTAAACTTTTTGAGGCAGGATGTGACTTTGAATGCACAGGATGTTTCTATCAGCAAACTGGGAATGTGGCCATGTATGTGTGAATGTAACTGCCACTGTTTTCATCAAGAAAGTTAATGACACCCTGTTAAAAAAGCAGAATGGTAGCCTAACCCTAACCCTCACCTAAACCCTAACAGTTTACCTAAGCCTTGACTCTATTTCATGGCACTGGTATATCGTCAGCACAGACTGTTGCCATAACCATAACAGGATAGGACCTCAAATTTATTTAAAAGACCATATAGAAAAAAAATTGATCCAGTGGTCCTTTAGGATTCTCATACAGTGATTTACACAAAAGAGTAACACTGGCAATGTTAAAACTTATACAATCTTAACATTTATAAGTAACACAGTAAAAACTACCAATTATATTTTCCCTGTAATAAATTTGAATAATACCATAGTACTGTGTTGCTTCAGTTCTATAGTGGATTTTATATCATCACCCCAATTCACATCAAGTGTGTGCCTTATTATGTAAATTGTGTGCAGTACTGTGGCAGTGTCAAGTACAAATTTAATTGTAATGCGGTGTTGCTTTTATTTCCCTAATATGTGAATTAGAAATGACAAATGCAAATACCCTTAAAGCAGTAGTTTCCTATTAGCAAGGGCAAATTATACTTACCATTGTGCATACTCACTCACCATGTAACAGCTTTTTTGACATTTGCAATGTTTGATTTTTGATAATAATGGCTATTTATCATTTGATTTGCATGACCTTTTATTGTATTCTCTTGTTACTGTGTGCCTGTAATCGCATGTATTGCACTTCAAGTTTAAAGGTTTTATGGATAATTGCATAATAATTTTCTTACAAACGAATAAAGGTGAAATATTATACATTAGTTTGTATTATGTTAAAAGTTAAAAAGTAGTTTATTGATTAGCTGTAAATTATATTTTATTATTATTTATACAGGCCTCTACAAATATCCAATTAATTTTGTTACTGATATTATTATTATAAAATGTTATTTATTATACTTATTTATATATTATAAAATTAAGAAATTAAAATATCACATTTACCATGTTCTTGATCTTATCTAGCTTTTCTTTCTTTCATCTAAACTGACTAAGAATTAGTAAACAAGATACAACTAGTCAAAGGGTCTTGGGTCATAACAGAAAGCTAAAAATGGTCAGTTGTGTGCAAAATTAACATTAACCAAACTAGACAACACTATATGCTAGATTCACTTGTCATCAAAATGCTTCACTGAGGCTGCCATTGTGATTTTCCCCATAAGAACCCGACATTACGGCTTTCAGTGATGTGATTTACAGCGAAGCTTAGTTAATTTGTATAAGAAAGACCAAATCAACACTCATCTTTAATTTACATCTATAATAGATTAATCATTAACAGAACTAATGACTACTGATTTCCTTTCATTTGTATTAATGTAAATAGCAGAATCTTTATGAATATTCAATAAAGATATTATTTTTCTATCTAGGTCAATAAATGTATATTTCATTGTGAACGTTTTGAAAGTAATGGATTTTCTGAATCCCAAGAGTTCTTCACTCTAATAGTGGTTTAACCATAGATTACATATAGTATAATTGGGAATAAAAATATATGCATGTATTGAATTATTGAATTATTTATTAGGTACTTGTACCTCACAACGGCGATTAAAAAGTTATAACAGAGCCTTCCACGAGGCCAAGATGGCCCAAATTTTGTAGGATAATCGATATCTCAAGAGCTTAAGTAGCTAGTGTAGGTTGTATATAAATATAAAGTTGGGGCTTGCTTTTATTTAAGTTCTATACGCTCAATAAAGTCTTATATATGTACATTCAAAACTATAGTATATTTCAAATCACTTATTGAAACTTCCTTGAAAAAATCCCTTTCCTGTCACATTGAGTCTGGGACTACTAGATACAATGTATTTTGGGATAATATGATCCCTTAATCATTTAAGTAAAGACTGATTTAGGGGCTAAAAAAGGGCATAAAGGTGCCACAAACCCCCACGTTATAACAGGAGTACCTTATAGGGAATAAGGGAATTGGAGGAGAGAGGATGTAATATTGAAATACTGGAGCGATATACATGGGACGAGCGCATGGAGAACTAGCGCAATCATTTGCCCTTGGCAAGTGTTTGCCCTTTGAGAAAGACGTCAGTTGTGCGTCGAAACGCGTCAGGCGTGTCCACTGTGACAAGCATATAGACGCCGTTAGTTTAGGCTGTGCTAGTTCTCCATGCGCTCGTCCCATGTATATCTCTCCAGTATTTCAATATTACATCCTCTCTCCTCCAATTCCCTTATTCCCTATAAGGTACTCCTGTTATAACGTGGGGGTTTGTGGCACCTTTATGCCCTTTTTTAGCCCCTAAATCAGTCTTTACTTAAATGATTAAGGGATCATATTATCCCAAAATACATTGTATCTAGTAGTCCCAGACTCAATGTGACAAGAAAAGGAATTTTTTCAAGGAAGTTTCAATAAGTGATTTGAAATATACTATAGTTTTGAATGTACATATATAAGACTTTATTGAGCGTATAGAACTTAAATAAAAGCAAGCCCCAACTTTATATTTATATACAACCTACACTAGCTACTTAAGCTCTTGAGATATCGATTATCCTACAAAATTTGGGCCATCTTGGCCTCATGGAAGGCTCTGTTTTTATTACACCCCTTCTATCCTTGCTTTTAACTTTTTAATCGCCGTTGTGAGGTAAAAGTACCTAATCAATAATTCAATATTTCATTGTGAAAGAAAAACAAATGCGAGTAAAGTGTTCTTGAATATGTTCCACAGTTAAGAATTTTGAAATGTTATGTCATTAATTCAGAGGTTATGTTATACAATGCTGATATTAGTTATACTTAACAAAACTAAATAAAATATACAAAATTGGTGCACAGCCAGTGGTTAGGATTTGGTGCTTTCACAGCTGCGACCTGTCATGGAATCAAGAGGTTCCCTGATGCCATGCAGCGTTGGGCCTGGTACGTACTTGGATGGGAGACCACCTAGGAATACCAGGAGCTGCATGCTGTGGCCCACTGGAGAAGGAACTGGCAAACTAAGCCAGTATCTCTGCCATGAATACCAAGTGGATCAGCTATGGTCCATGAGGTCACACACACTTTAGGTTAATTCTTTCTGGATCCCTACCTTATTGTGGTGAAGGAGCTTGTATACTTCAGTGGAGCTGTGAGCTATACCATGTAGATATATCTCAAGATGGACAGGTCATGGTAGAGAGATCAGACAAATCACTGTCCATAGGGTCATGGACACAACTGAACATTTAAACAACAGTAATTTTAGATTTGATTTAAGTAGTATAAGTGGATGTGTTATGCTAGTTAATGCAGAAATCCCTGGTCATTAGATCTTTACCTGCTGGATCTGGAGTTCTCAGCTCTGGACTAGGGTTTTCTTTTATATTCTTGACTGAGCATAGATGGCTTAGTGAGTGGATTATTTATTTACAGTCCCACACGTACTGTGATAGAAGCAGTCTTAAATCCTAGCCTAGGGAATAACCAAGAAGTAACAAAGCCAAGAGCCACTCTGCTGGAATATGTTAATATTGGACTTAACATTTATAAATCCAGATCCGTTTTTGACACCCACTCCAGCATTTTCTGCCTTTGCAAGTGGCTTTTCACACAGTTAAAATATTGCATTAAATAGACAAAAAAAAAACATTTAACACATTTACAATAAGGTAACTGTGATAACAGCCTTCACCTCATGATTCACTCCCATCAAAACTGTGATGTTGCGGGTTGCCATGGCAACAATGACATTTGAAAAGAGAAATTTAGCTGTCAGCAGGAGACTATGGGCCATATTAAATTTCAAGCCCACAACTCGATCGCAGACTGCAGGAATGTCTGCAGGTCCGTTGCGGGCTCCCGTTCATCTCCAATTGTGATGCTATTCAATTGCTCAAGTTACACGCCCAAAGCCGAAACTGTAAACCATGCACTGGTTCAGAGCAGTTCATGGCAGGCACTTGAACAATTAAGCAAGCCTGTAACCCCCTATTTCGAATCAGCCAATAGAAAATGAGACTGTCATTATTACTGCAGTAAAACATGGAGGCTACATGTCAATCAATTAAGTTCGGGGGTCCGATATGCGATCAGACTCGCAAACCTAAAAAATAAGAATTATGAAAATGAATGCCAATACTGTTCTAGTCCATATGGGTGGCCTGATATGTATTAACTTATTGATACCCGAGATTAATGTAATCCCGAAATTAAACATAAAAAAATCTAAAATCTTGGGGATTTGCGTCCTTGAGACTGTTGTGCAATTAATTCTAATGTCTATCATCGCTTTCCCCATTATTTACAGTGCAGTAGTGATTTTATATTTGCATTTACAGTGCTTCAAATAGGTGTTTAACCCCCTTGCAGGTCCTCTCTAGGACTTGTAGAATTTTCTCCTTCTTTTGCCATTTACAGGTGTGAAAACATGCGTGCTTGGGGAAATTGAGCAATTGAAAAGCGATTTTGCGATTTTAGCCTTGCGAAAGTGAAAGATCAAAGGCTTCTGGAGGCTATAAGTTACTAGTTTAACCATCGCCGTTTTCTCAAGGCCGTAACTCAGAGGCTGATTGGAGCCCGCAAAAAAGACGCCAATTGATTGGCGAATTAGCTTGCGACCTCACCGGCTCCCAGATCGCCCGAAAGCTCAATTGAATAGGGCCCTTTGTGCTGTTCGGCCTAGGTGCACTAGCAATATTTCCAATATTTCATATTATCTGACATAGTAATTGAGGTTCAAAAAACGACTTTTAGTCCATCAAGTTCAAGCTTTTAAGATCTCCTCCGATCTACTTTATGCACATTAATTGTTAATTGATCTAGAGGAAAGCAAACAGAAAGAGGTCTCAAAAGTAGGGGAAAAAAATCCTTCATGACTCCAGCTACTGGAAATCAGATTCCTCCCTGGATCAATACTCCATTCCTATTTAACCAGGTTAACCCAGTATGTCCTTTTTATTTAAAAAATATATACAATCCCTTTTTAAAGTTATCTGACAAATCTGTTGTCACCACTTCCAATGGTAGATAATTCCACAGATTAACCACCCTTACTGTGAAGGAGGGGGTTGAGGTTGAGGAGGGGGTTGAGGATGGGGGGGTTGAGGATGAGGAGGGAGGTTGAGGAGGGAGGTTGAGGATGAGGAGGGAGGATGAAGAGGGGGGTTGAGGAGGGGGGCTGAGGTTGAGGAGGGAGGTTGAGGATGGGTGTTTGAGGTTGAGGAGGGAGGATGAGGAGGGAGAATGAGGAGGGGGTTTGAGGATGGGGTTTGAGGTTAAGGAGGGGGGTTGAGGATGGGGGGTGGAGGTTGAGGATGGGGGGGTTGAGGATGGGGAGGTTGAGGATGGGGAGGTTGAGGATGGGAGGTTGAGGATGGGGAGGTTGAGGATGGGGGGTTGAGGATGGGGAGTTGAGGTTGAGGATGAGGAGGGGGCCTGAGGATGAGGAGGGAGGATGAGGAGGGAGGATGAGGAGGGAGGTTAAGGAGGGAGGTTGAGGATGAGGAGGGAGGATGAGGAGGGAGGATGAGGAGGGGGGTTGAGGAGGGGGGTTGAGGAGGGTATTTGAAGATGGGGGTCGAGGATGGGGGGTTGAGGAAGGGGAAGTTGAGGATGTAGGGAGTTGAGGTTGAGGAGGGAGGTTGAGGAGGGGGTCGGGGATGAGGAGGGGGGTTGAGGAGGGGGGTTGAGGATGAGGAGGGAGGTTGAGGAGGGGGGTTGAGGATGAGGAGGGTGGTTGAGGATGAGGAGGGGGAAGACACACAGGGAAGGGAGAGGGGGGAAGAGACACAGGGAAGGGAGAGGGGGAAGAGACACAGGGAAGGGAGAGGGGAGAAGAGACACAGGGAAGGGAGAGGGGAGAAGAGACACAGGGAAGGGAGAGGGGAGAAGAGACACAGGGAAGGGAGAGGGGAGAAGAGACACAGGGAAGGGAGAGGGGAGAAGAGACACAGGGAAGGGAGAGGGGGAAGAGACACGGGACAGAGAGGGGGACACAAGAGACAAAAAGGAAACAGGGGGCAGCACATTTCCAACCCTCGGCTTGAGGATGAGGAGGGAGGATGAGGAGGGGGGTTGAGGTTGAGGAGGGAGGTTGAGGATGGGGAGTTGAGGTTGAGGAGGTAGGTTGAGGATGAGGAGGGGGGTTGAGGATGAGGAGGGAGGATGAGGATGGGGGTTGAGGATGGGGGGTTGAGGATGGGGAAGTTAAGGATGGGGGAGTTGAGGTTGAGGAGGGAGGTTGAGGAGGGGGTCGAGGATGAGGAGGGAGGTTGAGGATGAGGAGGGTGGTTGAGGATGAGGAGTGGGGTTGAGGAGGGAGGTTGAGAATGAGGAGGGGGGAAGACACACAGGGAAGGGAGAGGGGGGAAGAGACACAGGGAAGGGAGAGGGGGAAGAGACACAGGGAAGGGAGAGGGGGGAAGAGACACAGGGAAGGGAGAGGGGGGAAGAGAAACAGGGAAGGGAGAGGGGAGAAGAGACACAGGTAAGGGAGAGGGGAGAAGAGACACAGGTAAGGGAGAGGGGGGAAGAGACACAGGGAAGGGAGAGGGGAGAAGAGACACAGGGAAGGGAGAGGGGAGAAGAGACACAGGGAAGGGAGAGGGGAGAAGAGACACAGGGAAGGGAGAGGGGAGAAGAGACACAGGGAAGGGAGAGGGGAGAAGAGACACAGGGAAGGGAGAGGGGGAAGAGACACAGGGAAGGGAGAGGGGAGAAGAGACACGGGACAGAGAGGGGGACACAAGAGACAAAAAGGAAACAGGGGGCAGCACATTTCCCACCCTCGGCTTGAGGATGAGGAGGGAGCATGAGGAGGGGGGTTGAGGATGGGGGGGTTGAGGTTGAGGAGGGAGGTTGAGGATGGGGAGTTGAGGTTGAGGAGGTAGGTTGAGGATGAGGAGGGAGGTTGAGGATGAGGAGGGAGGATGAGGAGGGGGAGGTTGAGGATGGGGGGGTTGAGGTTGAGGATGGGGGGGTTGAGGTTGAGGAGGGGGTTGAGGTTGAGGAGGGGGTTGAGGTTGAGGAGGGGGTTGAGGATGGGAGGGTTGAGGTTGAGGAGGGAGGTTGAGGATGGGGAGGTTGAGGATGGGGAGGTTGAGGATGGGGGTTGAGGAGGGAGGTTGAGGATGAGGAGGGGGCCTGAGGATGAGGAGGGGGGCTGAGGATGAGGAGGGGGCCTGAGGATGAGGAGGGGGGCTGAGGATGAGGAGGGGGACTGAGGAGGGAGGATGAGGAGGGAGGCTGAGGAGGGAGGTTGAGGATGAGGAGGGAGAATGAGGAGGTGGTTGAGGAGGGGGATTGAGGATGAGGAGGGAGGATGAGGAGGGGGGTTGAGGAGGGGATTTGAGGATGGATGGTTGAGTAGGGGATTTGAGGATGGAGGGTTGAGGATGAGGATGGGGTAAGTATGAGGAGGGGGTTGAGGATGAGGAGGGAGGTTGAGGAGGGGGTTGAGGATGAGGAGGGGGGTTGAGTTTGAGGAGGGAGGTTGAGGAGGGGATTGAGGATGAGGAGGGGGGATGAGGATGAAGGGGTTGATGATGGGGGGTTGAGGTTGAGGAAGGAGGTTGAGGAGGGGGTTGAGGATGAGGAGGGAGGTTGAGGAGGGGGTTGAGGATGAGGAGGGGGGTTGAGGTTGAGGAGGGAGGTTGAGGAGGGGGGTTGATGTTGAGGAGGGGGTTGAAGAGGGGGTTGAGGATGGGGGGTTGAGGAGGGATGATGAGGAGGGTTGTTGAGGATGAGGAGTGGGGTTTGTAACGGAACCCATCACTGTTTTACGCTGTTTTATGGTTATTTAATTCTTGGTTAAAATATGATCACATTGCTATACTGTATGTATGTGGTCTGAGCGCCATTCAGTAATAATGTGTGCTCAGACCTAAGCTATCTGCAGATATGTTCTGGGTTATAAAATGTTGTTATTATATCTGTAAAAATATTGTATTGTGTGGTATGCAGTCACATATCTTTGGTCTCATACACTTGGTCAGGAGTTGCCATCTGCAACTTAATAGTATTTGCTAAACCACACAAGAGATAGCAGAACAAAAGGGTTTTAGCAGATGAGATGGCACCATGAACAATGGGGGTAAGGACTTTTGAATAATGAGATGACCTGGGGTTTCCCCATACTTCCAGCAGGGGAATAAGTGAACTTATAGATGTTACTCTCTCCACCGTCAGAGGGAGAATGAGCAGTTAGCCACGCCTAGTGGGCGGCTCCTGGGGGAGGGGACTCCTGGCTCCCACGCATTAACCCTGTCTGATTGGCAAGAGGTAATTAGGGGTTGACCAAAGGTAGTCACTGCCCCTACTGTGTATGTGAAGTGTTTAAAATTGTGTTTTTGTTTTGAATAAAGCAGAGTTCTACTTGACCCTTCAAAACGTAGCATCGTCTCGTTCTTTGGGGGGATTTATGGTACCGTTACTCTGCCGCATTTTACAGTACTCCTGGATTATACAATGGGATATCGTGGAGGGGAATAAGCATTTCATTACTGTACAGCACCTTGCTTAAGAAAAGGACATCTCCAACGGCTGGTACCCTCTCACTACCGGGGTAGCCGTTACAGGGTTGAGGAGGGAGGTTGAGAATGAGGAGGGGAAGAGACACAGGGAAGGGAGAGGGGGGAAGAGACACAGGGAAGGGAGAGGGGGGAGAGACACAGGGAAGGGAGAGGGGGGAAGAGACACAGGGAAGGGAGAGGGGAGAAGAGACACGGGAGAGAGAGGGGGACACAAGGGACAAAAAGGAAACAGGGGGCAGCACATTTCCCACCCTCGGCTTATACTCGAGTCACTCATTTTACCCAGTATTTTGTCGTAAAATAGGTGCCTCGGTTTATACTTGGGTCGGCTTATACTCGAGTATATACGGTAATCATATCCCCTCGTAGACACATTTTTCTCTAGAGAAAATAATTTTAATTTGGTTAATCTCTCTTTATAACTTAGCCCCTCCTTTCCCCTTAGTAGTTTTGCTGCCCTTCTCTGTACTTTTTACAGCTCTAAAATGCACTTTTTATGATGTGGTGTCCAACGTTGTACTCCATATTCCAAATAAGGGCATACTAGGGATTTTTATAATGGCAGAATTAAATTTGCTTCTCTTGAGTCTATATACCCTTCTTAATACATGCTAATATTTTATTTCCCTTTGCAGATGCTACTTGGCATTGAGCACTGTTACCTAGGTGGTTGTCCACAAGTACTCCCAAAACCCTTTCAATATCTGATACCCCTAGATTTACTCCATTAAGAAAATGAATTGCATGGCTATTTTTCCTTTCTAAATGCATAACTTTACATTAATTTATATTGGACTTGATAAGAACCTGGTTCAAACCTATCCAGCAGAATTTGTGTGGTCCTTGTTGATAGCAGAAGATGGACCAAACACAGGAACCACCCCAAGGAGATTGCTTCCACAGACCAGGATATCAGAAACACCATATAATCCCTTGAATTAGGATTAATTCACAGACTGACACTTACACCTTGTTTATGTGAGTGCAGATACAACTGTCATACCTTTATTAATTGGCACATTTTATACAATTTTCTGGCACACAGGCTGGCCCATCACAGTAAGCCCCATCTCTGAAAAATAGACTGCCGCTGCTTACTGGGTTACCCTGTACATCTGATGAGGTCAGGCCTTAATCTTATCCTGGTAATTATATTTTGGTGGGGCTGAGTGAGTTATCACCAGATAACAACACTGTAACAAAATAGGCTGCCCCTGCTTACTGGGAAACCCTGTACATCCTTTAACATGAAACATAATATATAAACCAGCATACATACATTATAACAGTGTAATCATATTTTAACCATAAGCACTAAGAAATATATAACCATAATAATAAAAACAGGGTGACTCTGGCCAGTCAGGCCCAGGCCATAGTGTAAAACAGTCCAGTCAGGCCCTGGGCATGACAATTAGTATCCAGAAAAATTATTCTTCTGGCTATTCACATCTTCTTCTACTGGAACACTCATGGCTTCTTAAGTGTCATGTAAGTGTTTTTGTAAGGGGTTTATCTGTTCTTGCAGGAGTGGTACATCGGTTCTCGTCCTTATTCCGTTCCGGACAGCAGGATAAGTTCTAAACAGATTGAGTTAGAAATCAATGATAACTGAAATAAATTTTTATTTTGAACTGATGGTCTTGTTTTTGGATACAAAACCTTAAAACTAAACAGACATAAATAAAAGAAACAGATAACATGGAATTTAACTTCACTTTGACTGTACTAAGAGGACTTGAGGGCCCAATGGGCTAGTGGCAATGTAGAGAAGAGGAGACATGGTATTGCTTGGAAGCTACACTTTATTTTTGTAAACACAGGCTGCACATTGGCAAAGCCTGCACATTGACTGTTACTGGCACAGGTTGCAGATTGGCTCTTACAGGCACAGGCTGTACATTGGCTCTAACAGGCATCGGCTGCACAATCCCTGTTACAGACACAGAATACACATCAGCACTTACTGACACAAGCTGCAGATTGGATCTTATAGGCACATGATGCATATTGGCTCTTACAGACACAGGTGGCACCCTGGCACTTACAGACACAGGCTGCAGATTGGCTCTTACAGACACATGTTGCACATTGGCCCTTACAGACAAAGGATGTACATTGACTCTTACAGACAAAGGCTGCACATTGGCACTTACAGACACAGGATGCACATTGGCGCTTACAGACGCAGGCTGCAGAATGGCTCTTACAGTCACAGGTTGCACATTGGCACTTACAGACATAGGAGGAACATTGTCGCTTACAGACACAGGATGCACATTGGCTCTTACAGACACAAACTACAAAAAGGCTCTTACAGTCACAGACTATACATTGGCACTTACAGACGCAGGATGCACATTGGCTCTTACAGACACAGGCTGCACATTGGCACTTACAGATACAGGATGCACATTGGCTCTTACAGGCACTTGCTGTAGATTTGCACTTACAGACACAGGCTGCACACTGCCTCTTACAGACACAGGATGCACATTGGCTCTTACAGGCACAGGCTACAAAAAGGCTCTTACAGTCACGGCCTGTACATTGGCACTTACAGAAACAGGATGCACATTGGCTCTTACAGGCACAGGCAGTACATTTGCTCTTACAGAGATTGGCTGCTGATTGACTCTTACAAGCACAGGCTGCACATTGACTCTTACAGACACAGGCTGCACTTTGACACTTACAGGCAGAGTTAGGATCGGGGTGCCACAAGCGCATCAAGCTCCGAGCAAGCATCAAGCTCTGAGCAATTGATCAGGTCAGTCCGGCGAGTCGAGTACCGAGCAAGCTTCGAGTTCCAAGTAATTTTTACCCCTGTGAGATGTGTCGAGTATGGGAAACAACGATAACTGTACTCCCCCCTACAGATTAAGTTTATTTTTTATTTTCTGTGATTTCATTTTAATTTTTTGTTATGCTTTTTTTATTTATTTAATTGTTATTGATCGCTTCTATTGGGGTCCTTAAGGACATCTATGAGGGTTATAGCTTACATGTGGGTCCAATGTGGACCCCTGTAGTTGTAGCATGGGTGCCATGGGGGTCACTGTAAGGATTTATTTCCATGTGAACACTCGCAGAGCCTTAAGATTGTCAGTAAGTCCTTACTGGAACAATATAATAGCACTCTATGTAAGATCTGCCATAAGAACAGGGAACAGTTTGTATGTAACAATCCCTTGGGTTTGGTTGGGGTGGAATGTTATAGCTATGTGGCTCCCTACAAGGAAAGTTAACTTACAAGATTTCCTACGGGATCCATGTAATTGTGTCCTAAATTAGTGCTTCATTTTCTCCTCATACATAGGTAAAACATACCATATATCTGGAATGTATTACATTTTGTTTTGTTAAATGGAATGTGTCTTTTGTAATATACTTAACATAAAAAAATACACATTTTGGTATACAAGATACATCACAGGAATTGAAAATATTTCCTAATTAAAATTAATGAAAATTTAAATAAGTACTTGAAGCTGTTTAGTATTGATTTATTGCAAATCTGTTGGAGGTAACAACCCCCTTAGAGTCTTTTTTATTGACTGCAACCACAATTTATGTGCATACGAGCCATTTACTAAAAAAGGAAGCTATTGGAGGCTTCTTTTGCTCATAATATATTGATGCATTTGAATGTTTTTTTTTTTTTTTTGATTGTCTAACTGAAAATGTCATTGTATTTTTGAAAAATCAAGATTCTAAACTCACCTCTTTTAGAAGCAATTCCTAATAGATTACAAGTGCATCCAGGAGGTTCAAAATTTTTTGTTTTTATAAAAAAAACAGGTGAAGACATCTTTAAATGTCACAGCCCAACCTCAAGGCATTATTATAAAGGTTTAAATTTTACGCAATTGTAGAAAAAATATGTGCTGAATTGTGTTCCAAAAGCAGCCCGAATGCAACAGAATATTATGGTTAATGTTCATATACACATATAATATGTACTGTAAGCTTGAGACCTCCACACCCATTTCCACCTGCTCCCGTCCCCGCAGGACTTACATCTCGAATATATTGCGATCCTTCCATTATTGGTTAAAATGGGAACATAAAAAACTAGCGGTATACTCAAGCATCTACAGTAAACGTTTATCCATCTAGTCATTCATGATATAACAGATCAACATTATGCACTAATGGTTAGCCTCATTACTTCTTACTTACTTATCACTAAAATTCCAATTCATGCTGAAATTCCTGCTAAAATAAAAATTCAATCAGATTTTAGATATTAGATCCAATAGGACCTACTCTTGGTGATCACATAGCATGCCAGACAACTGTCTGTGTTTCTGATTAGGCTTATCCATATGGTTTTCTTGGCAAAGATACTGGAGTGGGGTTCTCAGTTCCTTCTCCAGTGGATCACAATTTGTCTGACCTCTCTGTTATGATCTGACCATCTTGGGTGAACCTAGATGGTGTAACTCACAGCTTCACTGCGCTACACAAGCCCCTTCAGCAATACAAGGTAGTGATCTAGAAGGGTGCATATATATATATATATATATATATATATATATATATATATATATATATATATATAGATAGATATATATCAGGGTGGCTGGTGTATAGGGGCAAATGGGCAGGTGCCCCCCAAAAATGATCAATCACTTTAATATTGTTTTTTTAAATGTATATAGATAGTACAATTTAATGATATCTGTATATCAGCTTTCATGTCTTCTTTCATATGTTTTTGTAAAAAATATGCATCTATCACTTTAAATTAACCCTTTGTGTGCCTTCCCCCTGGCCTGGTCTTTCTCCCTAGTAAGTTCTGCACTGCTAGATCATATTACTGTGTGAGCATCAGTCTGTAAGCTCCAAGTTGAGTGTATTTTAATTGACTCTGCTACAATTGTATCACTTTTCCTGACTGATAGCTTGCAGCAACAACCTGCAGCCTTTGTGGTTGCTATGTAGCTTTGAACCTCCCCAAGCCTATATAGGTTTTGTTATGATATGACATCAGAAAGGCTTGAATAAGCCAATTATCTCAAACACTCCCCACTCTGTTCCTGCTCTTTTCACTGACTGGATTCTTCCATGCTGATCTCATCAACCAAGTAAGCTTGCACAGGCAGTGATACTGGGTTGTCAGTTACTCCTCCAATGGAACTGACTCCGATGAGAACTCTGGGCAATAGCTGTAGAAGCACAGAGCTCTAACCCACTGCAGCACCCCAATTCTTTTATATATATATATATATATATATATATATATATATATATATATATATATATATATATATATATATAACCAAAATTGTATATTTATATATAGCTAGCATCTAGGCAGTGTTCCATATGGACCTAAGCCCATAGCTTAATGTCCCTATCCCCCAACTGCTGAATATGCCAGATAGCTGAATGGTGCAGCTTCTAATAGAATTTAGGAGAGGTTTTGGTAATGGGAGGAATTTAACAGAGAAATTATTCTCTATTGAGACAGATTTTTATACAGCATTTCAATATAAGCAATATAGCTCATATTTATACCAATGCTGACATTAGTATTGGTATAGACTTTTGTAATAATTTATGTTGCCAATTAAGAGCAAATCTTCAGCCCCCTATTAATTGCACTTTATATTGCATGATAGTGCAATATTACCCTGCAGCACCTTACTGCAGCACTTTTAGCAGTTAGCACCTTCACTTTTACGCCAGTCACTTTTTACTGGTACATATATATTTTTGTTTTAGTCACTCTTTAAATAGTCTGCACCAATACTTTAAGGTGTTTATAATACAGTCAGGTCCATAAATATTGGGACATTGACATAATTCTAATCTTTTTGGCTCTATACACCACCACAATGGATTTGAAATGAAGCGAACAAGATGTGCTTTAACTGCAGACTTTCAGCTTTAATTTGAGGGTATTTACATCCAAATCAGGTGAACGTTGTAGGAATTACAACAGTTTGTATATGTGCCTCCCACTTTTTAAGGGACCAAAAGTAATGGGACAGATTAACAGTCATAAAACAAACTTTCACTTTTTAATACTTGGTTGCAAATCCTTTGCAGTCAATTACAGCTTGAAGTCTGGAACGCATAGACATCCCCAGACGCTGGGTTTCATCCCTGGTGATGCTCTGCCAGACCTCTATTGCAACTGTCTTCAGTTCCTGCATGTTCTTGGGGCATTTTCCCTTCAGTTTTGTCTTCAGCAAGTGAAATGCATGCTCAATCGGATTCAGCTCAGGTGATTGACTTGGCCATTGCATAACATTCCACTTCTTTCCCTTAAAAAACTATTTGGTTGCTTTTGCAGTAAGCTTCGGATCATTATCCATCTGCACTGTGAAGCGCCGTCCAATGAGTTCTGAAGCATTTGGCTGAATATGAGCAGATAATATTGCCCGAAACACTTCAGAACTCATCCTGCTGCTTTTGTCAGCAGTCACATCATCAATAAATACCAGATAGAGAACCAGTTCCATTGGCAGCCATACATGCCCACGCCATGACACTACCACCACCATGCTTCACTGATGAGGTGGTATGCTTTGGATCATGAGCAGTTCCTTTCCGTCTCCATACTCTTCTCTTCCCATCACTCTGGTACAAGTTGATCTTAGTCTCATCTGTCCATAGGATGTTGTTCCAGAACTGTGAAGGCTTTTTTAGGTGTTCTTTGGAAAACTCTAATCTGGCCTTCCTGTTTTTGAGGCTCACCAATGGTTTACATCTTGTGGTGAACCCTCTGTATTTACTCTGGTGAAGTCTTCTCTTGATTGTTGACTTTGACACACATACACCTACCTACTGGAGAGTGTTCTTGATCTGGCCAACTGTTGTGAAGGGTGTTTTCTTCACCAGGGAAATAATTCTTTGGTCATCCACCACAGTTGTTTTCCGTGGTCTTCCGGGTCTTTTGGTGTTGCTGAGCTCACCGGTGCATTCTTTCTTTTTAAGTATGTTCCAAACAGTTGTTTTGGCCACACCTAATGTTTTTGCTATCTCTCTGATGGGTTTGTTTTGTTTTTTCAGCCTAATGATGGCTTGCTTCACTGATAGTGACAGCTCTTTGGATCTCATATTGAGAGTTAACAGCAACAAATGCAAATAGCACACTTGAAATTAACTCTGGACCTTTTATCTGCTTTTTGTAAATGGGATAATGAGGGAATAACACACACCTGGCCATGGAACAGCTGAGCAGCCAATTGTCCCATTACTTTTGGTCCCTTAAAAAGTGGGAGGCACATATACAAACTGTTGTAATTCCTACACAGTTCACCTGATTTGGATGTAAATACCCTCAAATTAAAGCTGAAAGTCTGCAGTTAAAGCACATCTTGTTAGTTCCATTTCAAATCCATTGTGGTGGTGTATAGAGCCAAAAAGTTTAGAATTGTGTCGATGTCCCAATATTTATGGACCTGACTGTATATGCTGATCATTTTATATTCCATTAGTAGGTCCGACTGTGTCTCTCTTTATTTTTATTAACAAGGATTTAAAAAAATTATTTAATAAAAGTTATATTTGAAAATGTTTTTGCCCGTTTAATTGAGATCAGAACATGGTGTGCCCCAGTACAAATGAGATCTGTTCTATCCTCCCCTTTTCTACTACATTCATTATTATCTCAGGGAGCACCTCTGTAATCTTTCAATAAGGTCGACACATTAAGGCACCACACCTTTAAAAAAAAATGTATATATATATATATTATGTATATATATAAATATGTATATATATATATATATATATATATATATATACAGTATGTATATATATATACAGTATATATATATATATATATATATATATATATTCAGAATCTCACAAAAGTGATTACACCCCTCACATTTTTGTAAATATATTATTATATCTTTACATGTGACAGCACTGAAGAAATGAGACACTCTGCTATAATGTAAGGTAGTAAATGTACACACAGACTATATAACAGTGTAAATTTGCCGACCCCTCAAAATAACTTAACACAAAGCCATTAATGTCTAAAACATTGGCAACAAAAGTGAGTGCACCTCTGAGGGGCCCTCACAGACCTCCTGCGGGTCACCTGTGGCCCCAACAGATCTCCTGCAGCCCCTATGGGTAACATGTGGCCTCCATGGAACCTCTGTGGCCCCTATGGGTCCCCTTGGGACTCTGCCACCCTCCTGTGGCCCCTGTGGATCTTATATGGCTCCTGCAGGCCCCTGTGGACCCCACTGGTCCCCTATGGCCTCCGCAGAACTTCTGTGGCCACCGCAGGTCTCCTGTGGCCCCTGCAGGTCCCCTGTGCCCCCTGGGGTCCCTAGGGCTGTCTGTGGACCCCACAGACCTCCCATGGTGTTCCTGTGGCCCCTTATGGCCCACTGTGGCCCCCACAGGTTCCAGGGGCACCCTGTCCTCACTTCCAGCCCAGTGGCCTCTTTTGGCCCCTGCAGACCTCCCGTGGGTCCCCGTATGGCCCACTGTGGCCCACACAGGGCCCAGGGGCTCCATGTGGCCCCACAAACCCTTATGGCCCCCGATGACCTCAAGTGTGTCCCCTCCTGCTCCTTAAGGCTCACATTTACTGTGACATACTGAAGCAGAGCATGATCCCCTCCCTTCGGAGACTGGGCTGCAGGGCAGTATTCCAACATGATAACGACCCCAAACAGACCTTCAAGATGACCACTGCCTTGCTAAAGAAGCTGAAGATAAAGGTGATGGACTGGCCAAGCATGTCACCAGACCTAAACCCTATTGAGCATCTGTGGGGCATCCTCAAATGGAAGGTAGGGGAGTGCAAGGTCTCTAATATATACCAGCTCCGTGATGTCATTATGGAGGAGTGGAAGAGGACTCCAATTTCAACCCGTGAAGCTCTGGTGAACTCCATGCCCATGAGGGTTAAGGCAGTGTTGGAAAATAATGGTGGCCACAAAATATTGACACTTTGGGTCCAATTTGGACATTTCCACTTAGGGCTGTACTCACTTTTGTTGTCAACGGTTTAGACATTAATGGCTATGTGTTGAGTTATTTTGAGGGGACAGGAAACTCAGACTGTTATACAGGCTGCACATTTACTACTTTACACTATATACACTGTATATATATATATATATATATATATATATATATATATATATATATATATATAAATAAATTGGTTAATAGACATATAAATATAAACATAAATGTAATGAGAATTTAAACAAACACATAAAAAAAAAGTTTTTGAGGAGCACTGCAGAAATTGGGCTCCCCCGGAGCAGGGCCACAGGTGGATCACGGGTGGTAGATCCACCCCTGCTCCTGTCCTGGGAGTAGACTATCCCCCCAGAGGTTTTTGGGCTCCTACGCCCATGAATGAGGAACATGCTTTTAGAGTAGTATACACCTGAATCAACCTTCTGCTACCTGCCAGTGCCATCCAGTTCCCAGTAGTTCTTCAGCCTTTCTATTAATATACCATGGTCCACTGTATCAAACGTTGCAGAGAAGTCAAGGAGTAAATCATGACTGAGTAATTAACTCTATCTATTGCTATCAGAAGATCTACAAAAACATGAACGAGGGCCATTTTCCTGCTGAGTATTTTTTTGGAGACTAAGGCCCTCATTCAATTGTGATTTGGCCAATTGAATAGGGCTCTAAATAAGCACATAACATATATTTTTTAAAGAAGTTTTTAGTTAGTAAGCATCTATCCAAAAGCAAGGTTTTCACTAACTAAAAACTTCTTTAGAAAAAATATGCTATGTGCTTATTTAGAGCCCTATTCAATTGGCCAAATCGCAATTGAATGAGGCCCTAAATATATAGGAGAGCTGGGATAAAAAAATAGAATGTATTATTCTATTTCAAGACAGGAAGGATGGAAATATTAGAAACAGAAGTAAAACGTTAGAATAGTTGAAATCAGGTGAAATATAGTTACATAGTTACACATTTTTAGTTAGTGAAGACCTTGCTTTTGGTTAGAAGTTTACTAACTAAAAACATCTGTAAACAAAATATGCTCTAAGCTTATATAGAGCCCTATTCAATTGACCAAATTGCAATTGAATGAGGCCCATAGTATTTAAGGTTGAAAAAAGACTTTCAGTCCATCAAGTTCAACCTTTTAAGATCTCCTCTGATCTGCAATATGCGGATTAACTATTAATTAATTAGTTGTATTAAAAAAAAATCAATTCCCTCCCGATCCCAGACACCAGCGACCGGACCTCTCCGTGGATCAATACTGCCCCTCCAATTATCCATGATAACCCTGAATTCCCTTTTTAATTAGAAATAAATCCAGTCCCCTTTTAAAGTTATCTATCGAATGCGCTGTCACCACCTCTGGTTGAGAATTCCACAGATTAACCACCCTTACTGTGAAGAACCCTTTTCTTTCTTTAAGGTGGAATCTTTTTACTTCTAACCTCAAGGGATGTCCTCTTGTCAGTTGAAAACTTCTTGGCACAAAAAGCTCCCTTGACAAATCTTTATACTGACCCTGGATGTATTTATATAAGGTAATCATATCTCCTCTTAGACGCCTTTTTTCTAGAGAAAATAAGTTTAATTTAGTTAGTCTTTCTTCATAACTTAGCCCCTCCATTCCCCTTATTAATTTTGTTGCCCTCCTCTGTACCTTTTCCAGCTCTAAAATGTCCTTTTTATGAAGTGGTGCCCAAAATTGTACTCCATATTCCAAATGAGGGCGTACTAGAGATTTGTATAGCGGCAAAATTATATTTGCTTCCCTGGCTTCTATACCCTTCTTAATACATGCTAATATTTTATTTGCCTTTGCAGCTGCTGCTTGGCTTTGAGCACTGTTACCTAGGTGGTTGTCCTCAAGCACTCCCAAATCCCTTTCAATATCTAATTCACCTAGATTTGCTCCATTAAGATTATAAATTGCATGGATATTTTTCCTTCCCAGATGCATAACTTTACATTTATTCATATTTAATCTCATCTGCCATTTAGATGCCCATTCCTCAATTTTATGTAAATCCCTTTGGAGGCAAAGCACATCACTATCTGATTTAATTACCTTGCATAAATTCGTGTCATCAGCGAAAATGGAGACACCCCACTCCAATCCTACCTCTAAGTCAATAAAAAATATGTTAAAAAGGAGAGGACCTAATACTGAACCCTGAAGAACCCCACTTACCACATTAGTCGAATCGGAATATGTTCCATTTACCACAGCCCTTTGCTTCCTGTCTTTTAGCCAGCTCTCCATCCATAAGCAGATATTTATTGCAATTCCTGTATCTCTTAGTTTGCACAATAGTCTCCCATGTGGTACTGTATCAAAAGCCTTTGCAAAATCCAAAAAGACTACATCCACTGAGTTGCCTTGATCCAGGTTCCTACTAACCTCCTCATAGAAAATAATTAGATTTGTTTGACATGACCTATTCCTCATAAATCCATGTTGACTCCTACTTATAATCCTGTTCAAATAGACATATTCTTGTATATTATCCCTTATTAACCCCTTCTAAAAGCTTCCCCACTACAGAAGTGAGGCTCACTGGTCTATAATTCCCCGGATTTGCTCTTGCTCCCTTTTTAAATATAGGTATCACATCAGCTTTTCTCCAGTCATCTGGTAGAGACCCTGTGTTGAGTGAATCTTGAAGAATTAAATATAATGGTTTGGCTATTACAGAACCCAGTTCCCTTAGTACCCTTGGATGTATTCCATCAGGACCCGGGGCTTTATTAACATTTATTTTGTCCAACCTCTTTTGGATTACTTCCTGTGTTAACCAATTATTTGGCAAAGGTAGTGTAGCACCATTATGTTGCCGTGTCCCAACCACTGGTACCTCCCTTGTGTATATAGAAGAAAAGAACCTATTTAGCTCATCTGCCTTTTTTTGGTCACTAATTATCAGACGGCCTGTGTCACATTGTAATGTTCCTATAGCTTCCTCCCTTGCCTTGTTCCCATTAATATACTTAAAAAATATTTTAGGGTTAGTTTTACTCTCTTTTGCAATACATTTTTCATTTTCTTTTTTAGCCAGTCTAATCGCCCTTTTGCAAGCCTTTTGCAATTTCCTTGTATTCCTGTAAAGCAGTCTCTGTCCCCTCTTGTTTGTATAATTTAAATGCCTGTTTTTTACTCTGTATCTTGATCTTTAAATCATTGTTAAGCCACATTGGATGGGATTTACTCCTTTTACTTTTATTCCCACACGGTATATGTCGATGTGTATGTATATTTAGTAAGGATTTAAATGTTGTCCACTTGTGGTCAGTGTTTTTACCTGCCAGTTCTCTTTCCCAGTCTATATTTTGTATTGCTGCCCTTTTAAGAGTTTTTGTTGGCCCCTTAAAATTTTGTTTTTTTAATTCAATCTCAAACGAGACTGTGTTTTAATAATTGATTTCCAAAGGTTGCCCTGTTCCAACATTAGATACTATATCAATATTATTTGTGATGAGTAAATCTAAGATAGATTCATTTCTAGTAGGCTCTTGTACAACCTGGGCCAGATAATGATCTCTGAGTGTACTCAAGAACCTGCTCCCCTTAGATGAACTGCTGGTCTCATTTATCCAGTTTATTTCAGGGTAATTAAAATCTCCCATTATTAGAACTTGACCATGCCTAGCTGCATTTTCAATCTGTAACAATAATTGTATTTCCTCACTTTCAGCTATATTTGGGGGTTTATAGCATACTCCTATTAATATTCTTTTGGAATTTGCTGCTCCGCTATTTAACTATACCCACAAACATTCAGCTTTATCACTAGGTCCACCATAAATATCTTCTCTTACTATAGGCTTAAATTCAGGCTTAACATACAGACAAATCCCTCCTCCTCGTTTACCATTGCCTCTATCTTTCCTAAATAGGTTATAACCATCCAGATTAACAGTCCAGTCATGGACTGGGAAGCCCAAAACACATCTTCATTCATATATTAAGAAACACGTTTCTATAATGTTTCATTTTTCATTTTGTATATCAGGTATCTTATCTATGATATGCACCAGCAATCCACATTTAATCGTCATTTTTCAATATTATATTTTATTTTAAATATAATATATTTGATTGAATTAATTCCTGTAATAATACCATGTAGCTTAAACCTTCACAGCGTTGTAATATATCAATCACTAAATTATTTTTTTTATCGCTGGTAAGTATGTTCAAAACTAACTTGATACAGTGGAACCTCGGTTCTCGTCCTTAATCTGTTCCAAACAGCAGGATGAGTTACAAACAGGGTGATTTCCAAACAAGCATTTCCCATAGGAATCAATGTAAATTGAAATATTCTGTTCCGAACCCCAGATTTTTCACATCTTTCTCTTTCTATCTCTTAACATCACTGAACCCTGCTGGAGACTCTGATGTATGGAGTTTCACTAGAAACAGATCAAGAGAAACTTGCTTCTGCCTTTGTTTCAAAATGTTTTGGAGGTGACACATGTCCACAATGCGGCTTCCTAGAGATTTTTCAGGGTGATACTGTTCAACAAAATATTGTAAATCAGACCATTTAGCACACATTAATTTGATCAGTGCAGTAGGTGCTTCCTCCTTTCCCTCTTCACCTGACCACTAACTCTTTGATGTCTTAATTGCTCTTCTCCTGGGCCATGGACTTGCCCAGAGACACAGTGGGTCCTATTCAATTGGCCGAATTTGAGAACCGGAAGCCCGTAAGTAAGCTCGCAGACACATTTGCTATTCAATTGGCGTCTTTTTGTGGGCTTGGATCAGGGTACGAGTTACAAGCTTGAAAAGATGGCGTTAGTCAAACTCGTAATTTACGGCCTTCAGAAGCCTTTGATCTGTCACTTTTGCTGGGCTGAAATCGCAAATCACTATTCAATTTCTCCAATACCCTAAGCTCGTAAACATATCCACACTCGTTAACCACAAATGGAGGAGAAAATCCTAAATGTGCTCGAGAGGACCCGCAAATGGGTTAAACACCAATTTGTAGCACTGTAAATGCTAATAAGAAAGTAATCCTGGACTGTAAATTACGGGGAAAACAATGAAAGATATTAGAATTAATTGCACAACAGTCTCAAGCTCACAAACCTGCAGGAAATTAAAATTATTTTGATATCATTTCAGGGTTAAATCGCTCTCGGGTATCAATGAGTTAATACATATCAGGCCACCCATATGGACTAGAACAGTATTGGCATTCATTTTCATAATTCTTTATTTTCAAAGTTGTGCGAGTCTGATTGCATATCGGACCCCCGAACCTGATTGATTGACTCGCCATGTTTTACTGCTGTAATTATGACAGTCTCATTTTCTATTGGCGGTTACGGGCTTGGTGAATTGATACGGTTCCTGCCCACAACTGCTCCAAAACAGTGCATGGGTTACGGGGCTGGCTTCAAGATCGCAACTCGCGACCTGGAGCAAATAAATAGCCTCGCAAATGGAGACCAACGGGAGCCCGCAACTCACTCACAGACATGCGGCTGCCTGTGATCGAGTTACGGGCTTGGAATTGAATGGGGCCCAGTGTCTTCCACTTTTGGGCTAGGTTCAGCCTCCAAGTTCCTTGGAGTTATAGCCTCAGGCCACAATTTCCTCCAGCTGCAGTTCATGGTCTTGGTAGAAACTGCACGGCAGGCCTAATCTTTCACAGTGACACAGTCGAGGATATTGAAATGGTCCTTCCAGAACTCTCTCAGGGTCAAGTATCTCTGGAAGAGGGCCTTGGTATACAGTTTATTTAACTTTGAGATGACCTGCTGGTCCATGGGCTTTGTGTTAGGGGGCAAGAACTTCACAGTTATACAATTAACGTCCTCCAGCAAGTGGTCCTCCAAGCTTGGAGGCTGAACAGGAGCATTGCCGATTATTAACAGGGCCCTCAGAAGCAGTTCTTTCTCCTCCAAATATTTCTTGACTTCATTAATCCATTCAATGAAGACATGCTTGGTTACCAGGCTTTGCTGTTAGCCCTCCACGTGGCACTTCATTTTTTAAACTTTTTCAATCACATTTTCTCTTAAAAAGTTTGCGGTTTTCACTGTGATAGACTAGTAGAGGCTTCATTTTTAAATCCCCACTATCATTCGTGCACCTCAACAGAGTCTTTCACACCATGAAGACTCATTTATAGTGAGGTAAATGGCCCTTTAAGTTACGAACACTAACTCACTTCATAAACTGTTCACATTTATTTAACTCTATGTAATCCAAAGTCCCACTTTAAGTTTCGCCTTAATATTGTGTCCCTCCCCTAGCTCAAATGCATGTGTTGCATATAAGTTACTGCACTCTTCCTTCTCTGCTACATGCAGGATAGGCGGCAAAACTGTTGAATAGAGCTGTGCAGAGATGTGGTTTTCAACTGTGCAGGACAGAGCAATTGAGTTAGAGTGGAAGCAGAGCGCAAGAAAGGTTAGAGGGGAGTAACTAATCAAATAGAGCGTTAGTGCCAGGAAAATTAGTGATGGAGTGCAGAACTATAGAGGAAGGAAGGCAAAGAAAGTCCTCGAAAAGGGCAAAATGTAAATAGCGTGTACTTATATTTTTATTTAGGCAAATATATTATAAAACTGCTCTATATTGGTAGCAGATCGGAGTATACTGCACCTACTATCCAGTGTTTGCACAAAAACAGACACCATTTAGTTTACAGCTCAAACAAATTATGTAATGTGTATATGAACATGTGGGTGTAAACCACCTGCATATAATTCATCTACTGTATCTAGGTTAAGTAAAGACCTCTGCTTGATGCCAAACTCAATTACATATGCATGAATAATGCAAAATTTTGATCTAGGGGACAGCTAAGAATTCGGTGCCTAGGGGTGCAAGAGAAGAAAATTCCATTCTGACATTTTTGTTTACTTCCATCAATGTATACTTAAACTAGGACAGACTAGTAAATGTGTTAATCTGTTAAACTAGTAAATATGTTGATATATTATAAGCTAATGAGGGGTCGTAGGCAGACATGTTGTCCATTGCAGCAGTCAAAGCTTTATGATAATAATGGACAAAAGCACAGGCATCATTACATCAGGGATATAAAGAGCCAGATTCAATTGAGCTTTCACAAGTTACTGTACTGTAATTGAGGTCACAAGTTCATTTGCTATTCAATTGGCGTCTTTTTGCGGGTTACGAGTTACGGCCTTTAAAACTTTGCGATGGTTAAACCGGGAATTTACAGCCTCCGGAAGCCTTTTTGTTCTTTCACTTTCCCAAGGCTAAAATTGCAAATTGATATTCAATTGCCGCAATTCCCCGAGCCTGCAAATATTTTCACACCCGTAAATGGCAAATGAAGGAGAAAAACCTATGAGTACTAGAGAGGTCTCGCAAGGGAGTTCAACACCTATTCGTAGCACTGTAAATGCAAATAAAAACTCACTACTGCACTGTAAATAACGGGAAAACGATGACAGACATTAGAATTAATTGCACAACAGTCTCAAGCTTGCAAAACAGCAGAAAATAGAATTTAACTTTATGTTTCATTTCGGGGTTATAGCGATCTCGGGAATCAATTAGTTAATACATATCAGGCCACCCATATGGACTAGAACAGTATTGAAATTCAATTTCATAATCCTGTGTTTTGCGAGTCTGATTGCATTTCGGACCCCCGAACCTAATTGATTGACATGTAACCTCCATGTTTTACTGCCTTAATAATGACTGTCTCATTTCTATTGCCTGATTCGAAATGGAAGGTTACGGCCCTGCTTAATAGATCATGCTATGAACCAGTGCATGGTTTACGGAGTCAGCCTTGGGCCTGTAACTTGCAGGCTTGATCAATTGAATAGCTCCATAATCGGAGAAGAATGGGAGCCTGCAGCACACCCGAAGACATACAGCCTACATCCTGCGAGATGGGGGCTTGCAATTGAATCTGGCCCGAGTTTGGCATGTCAGCACTCTCAAGGTGTAGTATTTTAGTATTTTGTCTAAGCCTTCTGGGGTGTTACAGACCTAAGCTTGCAAAAAGATCTGGGATTTCTTGCACAAGCTTTTTTCCATCTCCAAGTGAGGTAAGCTAAAAGACTTGTAGTGCTAAGGGTAACAATGCAGTTCTACCTACAGAAAATCTCAAGTTCAAGGATGTCTTAAAGAATATTGTCATTCCTCCTTTGCCTTCCTGCCCTCTAGTGGACAGTGAATAGCTGAGTACTGTAGTACAGTAGCTTCTAGGAAGGGTTTAAGTATTCATCAAGCCAAGTCTCTCTGACATATGCTAAATCTGAAGATGCAGCCAGGTCTGCAATAATGACTGTTTTGATTTTTATTGGACCTGGCATTGCATAATACATTTCTGAAGGGCCAGACTTGGAGGCTTGAAGTAATGCTCTGGATTCTTGTAATGAGGCTGGAATCTGATGGGAATGCCCTTGAGTTATTTCCTTTTGTGCTGTTTGCTTTATATTAGTTGCTGGACTGCATACAGTGTCTGTCTGTCTCTCCTCTGGTGGCATGAAGTAGTTGAATTCTGAGTGTTTCCAACATACCTTCAGGAATCACACAGACCTCTGTGCGAATTCTTATGATAATTTGAGATACAATTCTTTAGCCCAGTTTCCAATGTAATTAATTGGAATTTTAGGATGAGTATTCAGAAAAGGGATAATGACAGAGGAAATATTTGTTATTTATAATTTTATCCATAATTTATTTTTTACATTTGTCAAGTTATGTAACCATATACAACAAAATTAAGATATTATATTAGAGATTATATACATCTTTGGGGATTTTGTAAAATATAACTTGAAAGAAAAGTTATATGTCTGATTAATGCAAAATTTAGAATTTTTCCTTCATCTATTCATCAGAGTTTGGGAACACAGATAATAAATGAACGTTGAAAAAACACTTTGTTGCACTGAATTTATTCAGTTTCTCCATCAAGTAAACAATCCCCTTTGTGGGAATGGGACTATAATTGTTGCAGGCAAACCTTGTCCTCTTTACAAGATATGTTGTGGATATTCGTATCTGGGATTGTCCGGAAGATACATTAAAATAAGTTTTATTTCAAAGTTTGTAAACCTTGTCCATTGAAAATGAATCTATTATTTTTTTAGATTTCACATTATCCATTTAGAGAAACCTATTCTATGGAAGTTGCATGCATATCCCATCTGCATTCTAATAGTAGCTATAAAAGTACTTCTATTAAGAACATTCCGTACGGAAAACAATAAGACATTAATGGACCACTGATGGATAAAAAAATACATGTTTGAAAAATATGATTCTAAGGGCATAATTAGATATCAAAGATACCATTAAGCTTGTTTTAAATAAAATATAGCTTGCAGGAAAAATGCCTGAGTGGTGAGACATTGTGATCATCTATAGGCCAAGTATGACAGTTCTCTGATAAACAGAATAGCAGACTTATTGCAAATTGAATCCCTTTAGTTAAGATAGCACATAATACAAGAAAGAGAAGCACACTCCTTTGCTTAATGCATCAGAGACTCAATTTATTCTTTTCACACAGATATTTAACAAAACAAAAATAACATCCCCCTGCATAGTCAAGCCTTCTTTGGTAACCAAAGATTCATTTGATCTCCTCCCATGATTTCCAGTTTTTTTTTTTTTGGGGGGGGGGGGGGATGTCTGTAAAGTTTGCGAAGATGAACAAACTACAGGGTCTGGTATCTCTCCTACATGCCAACCTGGGGGGTGGGGGAATGGAATTCCTAATATCATAATACTTAACATATCATACTGTATAAACCATTGTTTACCTCTATCAGTATCAGAAAGTGAATATCATACAATGTGATATAAACAGGATTAATGAGACGGAATGAACAATTTCCCCAATTCTATATTAGCACTAACAGTTTCTGCTTAATGTATATGTAACCCATATCTCTCCCTTAGTGCCCTCTCTGACAGAACAAACAAGGGGTAATAAACTATCATTTTCCCGTTTGCAATCTTTTGGTCTTTCTGAGGGGCCATATATCCATCTAAATTCTTGCATAAACTTTGGGTTACCCCTCTGCTATCACACTAACACAAATGGGGGGCTAAATACAACATGGCATGACACAGGAAAGTGTATCTCTGTTAGTTACTGGTAAAATAACATGATTACAGTGCAGTAATCATGGCTGTTACTAACCATTTTATGAAATGCATCCCTTCAACCAGTAATATTAAGCAGGTCACTAACACAGAGCACATTCTGAACACACATAAATTATTTAAACATTAAACATAAATGAAAGACAAATGGCCACCTTACTTACAACACATCTCATGTCCATCTTTATAGCCTTTCAGTCTGTGACAGTTCAGCTTTGGGCCATAAAGGGTTCTTGCTTTTGGGGTTGAAGGGAGTCCCACCGTGGCTCCCAAAAGTCAGTCATGACAATGTTGATGTCTCTGATGGTCACTGAAGGCATCCACTGGTTGTGAGTTGCATTTTTGGAGGACAGTGCTTGTATTTATTATTGCAAACTGTCTGCCTCACAGAATGTGGAGGGGAAAGCACCATATGTCAAATTTCAAAAGCTCTAATCATTTAACAAATATAAACCCTCAATAAATTCTGGCTCAGTGAAAAGTTTCACCTTAAGTGCCATACAGATATTGATAAGTATATGGTTTATATGAAATATTGTGGATTGTGTCGAGTGCAGGTGGCAATTTAATTGCTAATTTGTTTCCCTAGTTGGTTGGAACCTGAAAGGAAGAGTCAGTCTTTTGGTAGTTTTGTAGCTTTGGTTTAATTCTATTGTCAAGTGTCATATCAAGGTGGCAATCTTTGAATATAACTTAATCCTGATGTTATCTATAACCATGGTCCCATCCTCCAGTTTGGAACACAAACAAATGTCAGCTCTAGCAACAACACTTAAAACATGAAGTTATTCAAGACAGCATTCTATATCATTGTTTGCTCGAAGTAGTGGTGTGGTTATTATTATCCACATATCAGGGTATTAGGAATAAGAACATGACTAGAGTCGTAGAGTAGTTGGTTTACACTGATGGTGTGTCTATGTTCTTGATATGAATTGGGATAGAGTAGTTACAGTATAATAAGTGAGAAGAGGCACATGAGAACCTAGCAAGTAAGCATATATAGGAATTAATAATTAAAATATAATAACCATGGTTTATTTAATAAACAAGTTATGCAATCTCACAAATAATTAGAATCATTTTTATTTTATGCTTCTTTTTGGGTAATTCACAACTCCTTTCTAGTAAATTGATACATATGTCTCAATCTACCTGAAATTAACTATGATTTACACAATGCTTGTCGTCATTACCATGCTTACAAAAGTATTAGGATCTATAGGTGTGAAGCTACTAATCATGTTAAACATGTGAGCTATACAAAGTAAAACAACGTTAAATAATTTGATTTTACTTTTTTTATTTGCTTTTTTATAGTTATACATATTAATGTGTAGATCTTTGTATTATTTTTACTTCTCATATAATGTAATATGTGAATAGAGTGTGTGTATGTAAAAACACATTGCAGTCAATATATGGCATGTAGGGCTACCTAATTAGACTTGGCCTTTAGACTGAAATTATCAGTCAACCCATGAACAGAAGTCATCATCTTGTAACAAAAGAAGTAAAGCAATCCAGCTTTAACCTTTTATGTTAACATGTTAATTCTTCCTGAAAATCATTTATACAATAGAACACAATTTACTGATTGTTTCAAAGATAATCATTTAGTCTCCTATTTTTAAACATTTTCTAGTGTTAACACATCATTTCTTGAACTATTAGAACTATCCACACCACATAAATGACAAGATTAAAGCTTTACACAATGGTAGAAATACTGCTCTTTTTCTCCTTTATAATGAAGCATTTCAAGTTCAAACATAGTATTTCTGCAGCTCTGCTTGTAGCTGCCTGACATTTTGCAGACAATGCAGGTCTATGAATTTTTGACTTAAATTATACTGTGCTGAAGAGTTATTTGGTTGATAAACCTTTTAGAAGCCACAGTTCTATTCAAGCCCTTCTTTTCTAGCCTTTTGTGGTTACCCTATTCAGTAAATTGGTATTACTTTCAAAGTCAATCTGACTTTTTAACCCTTTAATCATTACTAGAAATGTAAAATGTTTGCAATTGTTGAAAAGTATATGTGACCTCTTTATGCTATTGTATGAAATAACATATCAAAAGCATTTGTATAGTTCAAAAACTATCTTACCCCTAAGACAGTTTCACTCTGAGCTCAAGATCAAATGAGATTGATTTAGCATGATATATTTCCCCTAAAGCAATTTTTCTAGGAGTTTGATCTTACTGATTCTTAAATATATATATATATATATATATATATATATATATATATATATATTTATATTTTATTGTAATTAACATTTATAGTTGTAAATGATACAACTGAAAAGGAGACCTACAGTTTATCTGCAATTCCATTGAATGTTATCAAATATTGCAAAACACCTAATGGGATGGATATACTAAAGGTCAAATGTTGGTGGTAAATGATATGGCCATGACATTCTCTGATCATTACTACCATGAATCTCGTGATTCATTCTTTATAATCCGGGGAGTACACCATGTGAATCTGAGTAATAATAGCACTATAGAGAAGCCTATACCAGCAATTGTAGACAGGATATAGACACTGTCTGCTAAGAATATTGTTAACATTTAAGTTGAGAGTTATAAAACTTAAGTTCCAACTTCTATTTTAAAAATACAGATCAGAGTCTTCCCTAGGAAAGCCTGTCTTCTCATGAAATGACCAATGAATTTGAACTTCAACCTCATGATCATACCTTCCAGTGAACAGTTTGTCTTGATTTCATGAAGTAATATCAGAAAAGATCTCTTTGTAGGCCAATCCTCCTTTACCCAATATCCAATGGGAGAATAATTCTAAAACTTAACTTTTTATTCAAAAACTCTTTAATAAAAGTTTTTTGCTAAAATTTGAACAGACGCTGATAGAAAGTTCAACTTTTAGGGTGTGAACTTATTAGATTCATACTAGGGCTTTGTATTAGATCAAGTTGTCAGAGTTATTCATAGATGATATACTTTAATAAGATAACCTCATATATAAATGAAAAAATCATGGCTATTGATCACATAGAAAAAACATCACAAGGGTTGATTTGGACAATGAATTTATTTATTTATTAAAAACTAAGAAATCCTGGGGTCTTAATGAAGGATTTACATTTTCCCCTTTTATTTAAAATCTGGGTCAATAATCTTCAAGTTAATGTATGGCTCAGTAGATTAGCTTTTTCATAAACAGGGTTTCTGCGTTTTTAATAAATAAATCAATTTGTCTTCTCTTTTGAGAAAATCATTGTCTAAATCACCCCATATGATAATTTTTTCCTACTTTATCAATAGCCATAAACATGTTTCATATATATAAGAGATTTTCTTATCAGGGTACATCATATATCAATTAAATATACTACTATTATAAATAACGTTGGCAACTTGATCCAATATATAGCCTTCCTATGAATTTAACAAGCTCACACCTTAAGGTTGAACTTTCTATCAGCAACTGTTCAAATTTTATCAATAAAGCTTTTTTGAAGAGTTTTTAAATAAAAAATAAGTTTTAGAATTATTCTCCCATTGGAGATTAGGTAAAGGATGAGTACCCTACAAAGAAATCTTTTTTTCTGTTATTATATTTACATATGCTATTTTTTATCTCGACGAGCACCCTCTTCTAGTATGTTCTAAGTAAAAAAGCCTTGAGCCACCACATATTTTTGTATTTTTGATGTCCTGAAGTACTGAATTATTGGATCTTCCTGCGGTCCATGAGACTTAAGCAGTTTTCTCAAACACCACAATTCAAAGGCATCAATTCATACGACAACTTCTTTATGGTCCAGCTCTCACATCCGTATAGATTGAACTAGTGTAATATCTTTTCATTTCAGGACTACAGTACCATCTGAAGAAATACTGGATCCCAGGGAATAAAATCTGTTACTGACTCCATTTCTTTTCCATCTATTTGCCAGGAACTGAGATTGCTTTTTGCCATGATCTTCATCAATTTAATGGTGTCTTCTTTCACTTGTATCAATAGGTCCTTAAGTTCCTCCTCACCATCAGAGTAGTATCATCCATGTATCTGGGGTTGTTGATATTTCTTCCAGCAATATTGATTTTAGCTTTGGATTCATCCAGCCTGACCTTGAGTGTGATGTACTCTGCATATAAGTTGAATAAATAAGGCATCAATATACAACCTTGTTGTACTCCTTTCACAATTTTGAATCATTCTGTTTTTCCATGTTTGGGTCTGACCGTGGCTTCTTGGTCCACATGTAGATTTCTCAGCAGGCAGATGAGATGATATGGTACTCCAATATCTTTACGAGCATGCTCATTTTGTTGTGATCCACACAGTCAAAAGCTTTAGAACAGCCTATGAAGCAGAAGTAAATGTTTTTTTTTTTCGAGAACGCTTGCTTTCTTTAATAACCTTTTGGACATTGTCAATTTGATCTCTTGTGCCTCTCCCTCTGTAGAACCTGGCTTGCAAATCTGGTAGTTTCTGATCCATATATTGTTGGGGCTGGCTTGTAAGACCTTAAGATTTACATTGCTGGCGTGTGAAATGAGTGCAATTGTTCGATAATTGAAGCACTCTTTCACACTGCTTTTTGGGGGGATTGAGATGTAGACTAACCTTTTCTATTGGTCACTTTTGAGTTTTAAAAATTTGTTGGCATAGGGCAAGCTACACAGCATCATCTTTTAGGATTCTGAAAATGTTTGATGGGATTCCATCAACTCCTGCAGCTTTGTTATGAGCAAGGCATTCTAGGGCCCATCTCACCTCACCCTCCAATATGTCTGACTCCAACTCATTGGACAAACTGTTGAGGTCATCACTGCTCTTAAGATCTTTCCTGTATCAATCTGCAGTGTATTTCTGCCACCTCTTTTTTATCTCATCTGTTTATGTTAAGTCCCTACCATTTTTGTCTTTTATCACGCCCACTTTGGCATGAAAGGTTCTTTTGGGACCCCCAATTTTCGTGGAGAGAACTATTTTGTCCTCTCCTTTTTTAACATATTTATTAATGACTTAGAGGTAGGATTGGAGTGGGGTGTCTCCATTTTCGCTGATGATACGCAGTTGTGCAAGGTAATTAAATCAGATAGTGATGTGCTTTTCCTCCAAAGGGATTTACATAAAATTGAGGAATGGGCATCTAAATGGCAGATGAGATTTAATACGAATAAATGTAAAGTCATGCATCTGGGAAGGAAAAATAGCCATGCAATTTATAATCTTAATGGAGCAAATCTAGGTGTATCAGATATTGAAAGGGATTTGGGAGTGCTTGTGGACAACCACTTGGTAACAGTGCTCAAAGCCGAGCAGCAGCTGCAAAGGCAAATAAAATATTAGCATGTATTAAGAAGGGTATAGAAGCCAGGGAAGCAAATATAATTTTGCCACTATACAAATCTCTAGTACGCCCTCATTTGGAATATGGAGTACAATTTTTGGCACCACTTCATAAAAAGGATATTTTAGAGCTGGAAAAGGTACAGAGGAGGGCAATAAAACGAATAAGGGGAATGGAGGGGCTAAGTTATGAAGAAAGACTAACCAAATTAAACTTATTTTCTCTAGAAAAAAGGCGTCTAAGAGGAGATATGATTACCTTATATAAATACATCCAGGGTCAGTATAAAGATTTGTCAAGGGAGCTTTTTGTGCCAAGAGGTTTTCAACTGACAAGAGGACATCCCTTGAGGTTAGAAGTAAAAAGATTCCACCTTAAAGAAAGAAAAGGGTTTTTCACAGTAAGGGTGGTTAATCTGTGGAATTCTCTATCAACTAATTAATTAATAAATAAATAGATAATCTGCATATTGCAGATCAGAGGAGATCTTAAAAGGTTGAACTTGATTTACTGAAAGTCTATTTTCAACCTTAAATACTATGGGCCTCATTCTATTAGCGGCCGTAAATCGGCCGTAAGGCTGCGATTCCTTGCGGGGGTTCTGTTAACTCGCGATTCTATTATACGGCCCCGCAAGGATCTCCTCTTACGGCCGGCCGCATATCTTGGAACCGGCCGTAATCTCAGAAATCTAAAAACGCAAAAATAAATTCAAGCCTGCACTGTACAGCTCTGTAAATGCCAGGGATCATATTGGGGGACATGAGGATTAAAAGAAACCCACTCTCAAGCTTGCACATCAGCCCAAACCCGAGTTCAAATTAACTGTTTATTTTCCGGCTGCGGCGTGGGCGGGTCTGAAGTGCTCCATGCACTCTGGACTTTTTACATGGATATTTTACGGATATTAAAAATAAAATATTTTACGGTTTTGAGTATAGGATAATTATGTGCTATTTTTTCTAACACCTAAAATCCCTTTATAGTCTTCTCAAAGTGCAGGATGGCTTTATTTGAGCTATTTTATGTGCTTAATTGGTGCTAGCGGGACCTCTTTCCTGCAAGTAAGCAGCGGCTCGTTTTTAGCCTTGCAGAGAGGTTTCCCGGAGCAATTGAATTGCAAATAGGAATTTCTTACAGCCGAAACTCTTGCGGCCGTTTTAGATCAAAGGCTTTCCTCTGGCGCGAGCGGCCGCAAGAGATAGCAAGGCACCGGCCGCAAGCCTGCCGGAGCCTCCGGCCGTAAGGGAATAGAATAGCCGAATAGCTTGCGGCCGGTCCTTGCGGCCCCGCAACGGCTGCGGACGCTAATAGAATGAGGCCCTATGTAACTATGTAACTATTAACTTTCCCATTCTGTTATTGTCTTCTATCTCTTTAAACTGCTCATTATAGAATGTCTCTTTGTCTCGTTTCACTATCCTCTGGAATTCTACATTCAGTTGCATATTTTTTTTCTATCCCCACTACCTTTCATTTTCCATCTGTCCTGGGCTGCTTTCAAAGCATCATTAGACAGTTAGTTTGACTTCCTAGTTTTCTTTCCTTTGGCGATTTTCTTTCTTGCTGTTTTTTTGGATATTGTTGCAAACCTTGGTCCAAAGTTCTTCAGGCATTCTATCTTCCTTGTCTAGTTCCTTCAATCTATTCTTTACCTCAACTGCATATTTATTTCATATCTGTTTATTTTGTATTCCAAGGCCAAGCTTTCAAGTTATTCCAGGTAGCTTTGGGTTCGCTACTTTAGCATTCCAATCTCCTATGATGGCAATAACATCTTTCTTGGTGTTATAGATATGATGTGTTTAATATCTTTGTAGAACTGGACAACTTCAGCTTGTTTAGCGTCCATGGTTGGAGCTAAGACTTGGATCACTCCAATGTAAAATGGCTGGTCTTGAATTTTAATTGAAATAATTTGGTCATTTATTGGGTTGTAACTGAGCCCTGCTTTGGTCACTCTTTGATTGACTATGAAGACTACGCCATTTCTTCTGCACCACATAAGAAGATCTGGTGGTTGTCTGATGTCACATGTCCCATTCCAGTCCATTAGATATCAATGTTTAACCTTGTCATCTCATGCCCACTCCCTTCTTTAGTTCTTTTATTTTTATTATTATCATCATATTGAAATTATAAATTATTTTAGTTACCCTGTTAATCTTGTGCCAAATAAGTGCTCATCATTAAGTCTAATTAATTAAAAATATTAAAGAAAGGATGTAAAACTACTCTCTTCAATGTGAGTTACTATTGTTTTATACTATTGGACTTTATCTGCATCAAGTTTTATTTTAAGCAACTACATTTAACTCACAAACAGTACCGAAGACCCCTTTTATGTCTTCATATAATGAAATAATCATCTCCACAAGTTGCAAGCCTTTGACACCAGCCAGAACTAATTGCTTTAACAGGTTCATTTCAGGAAATGTATACTTTGTGCCATTCTGGTTTGGCAAGATTCAATGCTTTAGTTGTCTTCTCTGTAATTTCAACATGATATTCCAGGAGTTAAGTAAATCTAATCCTTGTTTTAAGTTGTTTACTCTGTGCCAGCGCAAATCTTTCAGGATAGTCAAACCACCTTGAGCTAGCCATCTGTAAACAAAACCTTCTTTTCTGAGAGCAGTCGTGATTGTTCCATACTCTCTTTTTTTTAGAAGCGTTGATGATGATAAATCTGTAAAAATAATTATATTGTCATATGGTGATTGTAGAATTTTGTTTTTGAAGTTTAACTTTTATTATCTCTTTCTTAGTTGACAAATAATGTAATTTGATTATGACGTCTTTGGGAGTATGCTTCTCCAGATATGCCAGCTTTGGAATTCTGTGACAAGCATCCAATTTAATTTCAGCTTGTGGAACCTCTGGTACTAGGGAAGATAATATCCTAGTAACATATTAACTTAATTTATCATTTAATATATCTTCAGAGATACCTTTAATTCTTAAATTGTTGTGTCTCCATCTGTCCTCAATAAAGGCAACTTGGTTGTTTAACTCAATTTAATTTATCTTCCAAATTTGATGTTTAGGTAAGAAGCATGTTGTCATCTTTAATCAATTTGTCAACAATGGTTTCCAAATCTGTTGTTTATCATTAACTTTATTTATTAATTTGGAATTATCTATAATTTGTTGTTTAATGTCAAGCATTAAGGAGGACTTTAAGTTTTGTAACAGCTATTTCATTTTAGGAAGGGTTAATAACTCTTCTCCTGAAACTTCCATATCTGTATTGGAAGAGTTTTCAGATAACATAGTTAAATTGGAATCTATAGATGTATTCCCTTGAGGTGATTCTGGTGTTATAATCTCTTGTTCCTGATCTTTGCTCCTAGACAGAAAATAGTTGACAAACAGTCGGATAGTTTTATTGTTCTGTTTGGTCTTACTATGTGAATTACTTTTAGCTCTAGGCATTTTGTTAATATATGAAGCTGAGAATCTTAAGACTCTTCTTCTTGCACCGTGTTGGAAATCACAGACAGAACCTTGAATACTAAAAGGGTTTGAATACAGTGGTATTGAGGTTGATCTGAGAACTGTACAGATGAGAGAATGAAAAGGAAGAAAGTACTTATCTATTGCAGATCTTCTTATGGCACTCTTTTACGATGCTGAACAGCTGGATATTTTTAAGTAGATTGTAGATTGGTTTGTTTATGCTCGAGGATATTTTATTGTGTCCAAGGGATAAATAATTAGAGTTTTACTCTCTAACCCTCTTCTGATTTTATATTTTTGTTGTTAGCAATGCTAACCTATTTTATATGTCCAGTACCTCAAGTCTTTTACAAATAAGATCTCCAATTAATGATTTCCTCCAAAAGACCACTTCCAGTGTGTCAAATGTATGCTAATTTAACTTGGTTGGAGGGTAACACAGCTGTTTCTACCTCTTACAGGTCTCTCCTTCCTCAATCGTTAGAAGTTCCAAGGATTAATAGGGAATTTATCCAGGGCTGTGGTGGGACTCGATTTACTTATTTTCTGCAAACGACGTTTCCTCCTTAAAGTTGCAGTCCCCTTCCAAATTTCTTGGGGCTTATGATGGAATCAGAGATTCACTAGGTGCTGGGGCTGCACAAACATGGGTCAAAGCTCCCGCTAGTTTGCAGCCTATCACCACTTCTCCACAATATCACCTTCAGGGTGAAGCTCAGCGCATATTTCTAGACATAGGAGAAAAAACAACTTCACCCACCACAGACCCCTTCCCTAGAACGCCCTGGTCACCCGACTGTCGTAAAACTCTCTTACCTCGCCACTGGATGCTGAACTTCTGTGGTATCTGCATTCCTGTCATTCAAGCTAGAGTCTCCTCGCTAGCTTCAGATGCTGCATCGCCCACACAGCACGTCGTGACACAAATCTCGTCCCGTAGTGCCCGCTGCTTCTCTCAGAAATCCTAACTCCCATCTAGTGGTCTGTGCTCAACTTGTTCTCCGATAAGGTCAGCTGGATGAGTTGATGAGTTAGTTAATATCTATGATATTTACTCGGCTGGAACGGTTCCGATACCAGGAGCGATCACCTGGTCCTCGGCTAGTCTGCACCATAATATCTGCAGCTTGGCTGGTGTTGCAAATGCTGTATGTGCCGCAGGTGACAGGATTTGGAGCCCAGCGTGGAGCTGATTATATGCTTCCTCTCACCATCAGCCGTCTGCCATACTAGACAGCTACGGAAACATTTCCGGTCATGTCCTATTGTGACGGCATCGGAAACCACCACAAGTTCTTACTATAAAGCCCACTCCCTTCTTTAGTTATCTTGCTACTTGTACTCTTCCTCAGCAAAGTGTTAGGCACCTTCTGACCAAAGGTTCACATTTTCATAAGTGACATAATTAGTGAAATGATGTTCACCTGTGTGCAATCTAAGTGTCAAATGATCTGACATTACATATTTACACCTTTTTTGAAAGGCCCCAGAGGCTGCAAGAACTAAGCAAGAGGTACCACTAACCAAACACTGCCATGAAGACCAATGAACTCTCCAAACAAGTAAGGGACAATGTTGTTGAGAAGTACAAATGAGGGTTAGGTTATAAAAAAAGAATCAAATCTTTGATGATCCTCAGGAGCACCATCAAATCTATTAGAACCAAATGGTCAGAACATGGCACAACAGCAAACCTGCCAAGAGACCGGGCAAGGAGGGCATTAATCAGAGAGGCAGCACAGAGACCTGAGGTAACCCTGGAGGAGCTGCAGAGTTCCACAGCAGAGATTGGAGTATCTGTACATAGGATGACAAAAAGCTGTACGCTCCATAAAGTTGGGCTTTATGGCAGAGTGGCCAGAAGAAAGCCATTACTTTCAGCAAAAAACAAAATGACAAGTTTTGAGTTTGCGAAAAGGCATGTGGAAGACTCCAAAAATGTATGGATGAAGGTGCTCTGGTCTGATGAGACTAAAATTTAACTTTTTGTCCATCAAAGAAAACGCTATGTCTGGCGCAAACTCAACAGATCACATCACAGAACACCATCCCCAGTGAAATATGGTGGTGGCAGAATCATGCTGTGGGGATATTTTTCAGCAACCGGGACTGGGAAACTGGTCAGAGTTGAACGAAAGATGGATGGTGTTGAAATACAGGGATATTCTTGAGCAAAACCTGTACCACTCTGTGCGTGATTTGAGGCTAGGACGGAGGTTCACTTTCCAGCAAGACAATGACCCCAAACACACTGCTAAAGCAACACTTGAGTGGTTTAAGGGTAAACATGTAAATGTGTTGGAATGGCCTAGTCAAAGCCCAGACCTCAATCCAATAGAAAATCTGTGGTCAGATTTAAAGATGGCTGTGCAAACCATCCAACTTAAAGGAGCTGAAGCAGTTTTGCAAGGAGGAATGGGCAAAAATCCCAGTGGTAAAAATGTGGCAAGCTCATGGAGACTTATCCAAAGCGACTTGGAGCTGTTTTTGCTGCAAAAGGTGGCTCTACAAAGTATTGACTTTAGGGGGGTGAATAGTTATGGACATTGACTTTTTCTGTTATTTTGTCCTATTTGTTGTTTGCTTCACAAAAAAAACAAACACCTTCAAAGTTGTGGGCATGTTTGGTAAATTAAATGATACAAATCCTCAAACAATCCATGTTAATTCCAGGTTGTGAGGCAACAAAACACGAAAAATGCCAAGGGGTGTGAATACTTTTGCAAGGCACTGTATAAGGCAATCTGATCATTAACTGATCTTAAGTATTTTAGTGAATAGCAATAATAATTGGCATATTATATGAGTCTGTTTGTTTGTATTGCCAATTAAAATCCATTTTCATTTAAGATACTATAAAAACAACAGAAACTGTTTAATTTTCCAAACAATGCTAAAATTGTTAAATTAAATTTTTCTTGCACTTTAGCATCTTGTTCACAAGGTATTATATTTCTTTAATTTCATGAACCTCATTAATAACTCATAAATATGCTTGCAAAAGATTGGATGCTCTCTGTGCGCTAATACCATGAGCAAACAGCACTAATCTTGCAGATTATTGCCTCATTTCTAAATTTTAGTGCTGATCAGTCTGTCACACAATGTAGAATTCATGTATATGGCATCTGTTTTTTACACACTGATGATACCCTCACTGCACATCATTTATATCAGACTGAAATCAAGAAAATGTTACCGAAAACACTATAGATTAAAATGCCATTATAATAATGGTTTAGCTTTCATGACTAAAAAATAAAAATAAACACCGTTCCAACTTGTTGAGATTAAATAGTTTATCTTTTGCGAGAACACTCATCTTGACAATAGCTGATTTTATGACTATCTTTTCTAATCTGTTGTAGGGCATGGAGCCATGGGCGTAGGAGCCGAAGAAAATTTGAGGGGGATTTGTTCCCCTCATCCCCCCAGTTCCTATACCCATGCGTGGAGCACATGTACCTGGTGTAGTCTATTTAGAAGCAGTGTCTTGAAGTAACTACAAATTTGTGTAAGATTTCTGACGTCTAAGCTCAAAGATTCCATAGTATCAAAAACAAAACAACATTTTCAACATCAACATGTTACTCTTTCAGGAGGGTGTGTCCTTGTATGCCAATGAACGTTTTGATATTGCTACTGGAAGCTTTGGTAGATGTAGATGCCAAATTAACATTGTGGGGCTACTGCTAATGCAGCAGGTGCAAAATGGCCCTCAGATACTGGAAGTAAATTAGGAGTATAACATTATTAGATAAGGATAGCTGGTAATTGAAAATTTGATCTGATATCCATAGAGGAAATCTTATCATCTACATATATTTTGGGCTCTTTTATTGACTCCAATGAGCAAATAGAGAAGTTGCAAGGGGGGCCAAATTATTTTTCATTGGAGCCCTCCATTCACTAGCTCTGCCGCTAATTGTGTAGATCAGGGGCGGGCAAGTTCAGTCCTGGAGAGCCACGCATGCCAGGATTGTAGGATGTTCTTACTACGTACAGGTGAGTCTATTGCTTTTTCACTCATCCTGATTGACTCACCTGTGGACAGAATGGATATCCTCAAATCCTGGCCTGTGTGAGACTCTCCAGGACAGAAACTTGCCCACCCCTGGTGTAGATAGTAACTTCCTGATCCATCAAACCAAACCAAAACCAAAATCGCACATCACACAGCAGCTTAGTTGCATATAAAATGTAATATATTAGAGGCTGCATTTTATTTTTAATGATAAAAAAATATTTTGCATGTTTTCAAGTGTTGTTTTTTAAAATAATGTATTTTTAAATATTTGATCACAGCAGCCCTTTAAAGGCAAATTTTGAGTAAAATATTGTTAGTTTTGCATGATGCACTTGTTTTAACGCATCTCCATCAGTTTGTAATTTGGGTTATATTATGACACATACATGCTGAAATGTATGAAATCTTGTACAATCTGTTTAGCTTTGCTGGTGCCAAGAATAGAGGTCCCATGAGATTTAGCTGTCACTCAGTAGGTTCCCAGGTCTGTTTAATTCACTCCTTTGTACAGGAATTATAAATAAAGCTCACAAAACATGTGAAGCAGACAAAGTACCCATGCAGGCAAACATCACAAAAAAGAGTGACAAGTGTGACAAGCATTGTAATGTTAAAATTTTGCTAGCATAACATATAAGAAAATCTAGAGAACTTTGGGCTCTTGGCACATTATGCAGCAGCTAATCTTTGGAAGAGGATTGAAAGGTCACAAAAGCATTTACAATATATTGTAGCTTCCTAAAGTTCTTGAACATGGATATTTGAGTGTCTTTGTCTAATGCTGTACACAAGTTTCAGAGATAAAATCTGGTACAAAGTACAAATTAATAACTTTATTTCATTTTAGATTAATTTATTTTGTTTTCCTGGAAAAAGAACTTCCTTGGAAGTGGTACTCTAAAACTCCTAAAAATCAGCATTGTATTCTGACAATCAATAACAAGCTTAATTGTTTTTTTTTTTACTTTAAATCCAGCTAGCGATCATTATTCAGTTACTTCAATACTGAAGCCGCTGATCTTAGCAGTGGAAATGAACCCACATGGCTAGGTAGGTTGATTTATCTGAAAATGAAATGTGGGATCTGGCCAAGTGCAGGTAACAGTACACTACAGTAACAATCCAAAGGCAGAGTTAGAAGTAGTCAAAGGCAGGCGGTAATCTACAATATTTTTTTGTTTTTGTTTTTTTGGCATGGTTAACACAGGAAAAAAATCTAAAAGTGGCCAGAAGAAATAAATATTAATAACGCATCAGGTCCTAATAAAATACAACCAATGGTGCTAAAGGAACTGTGTTCTATAATATAGAAACCATTAATTATTTTTTTTAAGGCTCGCTCTCTACAGTTTCAGTGCTAGATGACTGGAGAATAGCAGATATGACAAATTTATTTAAGAAGGGAGAAAGAACTACAGACCTGTAAGTCTCACTTCTGTTACGGGGAAGCTCTTAGAACGTTACGGTACTATCCAAGAATATATCCATGTGAACAAGATAATAAGTAGGAGTCAACTAATTGATAGGGCTAATAAATCTGTATTTAATTAATGGATTTTCTTTATTATTATGAATAATATTAATTATGAATATAATAGTTATTGTTCTATCTGACGCCCTGAGATTTTTTATTTTTTTAAACATTTTTTTTATTGAAGACGTTACAGATTTTTTCAAACATGTATACACATCCTGTACAAAATGTTATGTATGAGTTCTAGGATTATCTGTTAACAATATGCTAATACATTTAAACATTGTTTGAAGTCTTAGTTTTCTAGATTTATTCCTACCTTTGTAACTATAACTTTCCCAGTTTGCTAGAGTCGGGGTAATAAAATTATAATAAACAACAATATCAAGAAAAAAAATGAACGAAAATGAGGAAAAAAAAGAAGAAATAAGAAATGGTCTGACCTGGTCAGTGCATTTCCGAGCCTTAAGGATGACCTCCTTTATGCTAAGGTTAGGGGTTCTCCAACTCTTGGCTATATGGTTTTTAACTGCCAAACAAATTAATTATAAAAGTTTGTTTTGGGGGGAAGTTAGAGTATCCATATGGATACCTAGCAAGCAGGTCTCCACGGAGGGTCGTATTGGGATATTTAGAACTTGGGATATCAATTTGAGGGATTGCTTCCAGATTTGTTGTGCTGTTGGGCAGGTCCACCATGTGTGTAGGAAGTCTCCTGCTGTTTGGCATCCCCTAAAACATTTGTCGGTATTTATAGGGTTGATGGCATGCATTCTCGTGGGACTCAAGTACATCCTGTGTAGGACCTTAATCGACACCTCCAATAAATTATAAGTTACAGACCCTCTTGTTAAGTCAGTAATGGCTTCCTTCCACTTACCGGGCCCAAGGCTCCCACCAAGATCCTGCTCCCACTTATTTACGAAAGAATCATTAACCACTAGAATCATTAAAGTGAGAGTATAGTGTGCCCAAGATAACTTTTGAGAGCGGCAGATTTTTACAAATTGCTGTGAGCTATGTACCTCTAGACAGCCTGTTGGCCCTGACCATAGATGAAAGCCAATATCGAAGACTGGTATAATTCCACCTTTCTTCTTGGGGGATATTATATTAAAGGCTGAAGGGGCCCTGCGGTATTAACCCATTGTTTGCGAACCAGGTGTCTATCCTAAGTGATTGCCAGCCCAGCAGTGTCTTGATTCCCCAGTAAAAACCTTATCAAAGTTGACAACGCCCAAGCCCAGGCCGAGTGAGTCAGCCTGATCATGGGATTAGAGTGTTGGTTAATAGTGTGATATTTATAAGGATTCCATATTATAGTGTCCCATGTATCAGTTTCATTTGTCAGTTCTCCATAAATAACCATATAGGCTGATGTTTAATAGAGTGTGCTAAAGGTAAAAAAGCTAGGTGAGCGGCCTTGTAGTATAACCGCAAATTGGGGCAAGAAAGTCCTCCCTGGGTCCAAAGATTTTTTGGTAGGACATTCATTTTAACGCTAATGATACGTCCTGTCCATGACAGGTTAAACCTGGACGCCCTGTGCATAGACAAAGTATACACTTCTTGCTTTCTGCATTTCACAATTTATTAAATTAGGCTAAAAAAACATCAGTAAATCATATGCAAACTGCAAACATTAGAAGCATCATCTATTAAACTAGCAGAAAGGCATTCTATGGGACTTATTCAAATGCAATTTAGCCAATTGAATAGTGCGCTAAATAAGCATATTTTTTTACAGAAGTTTTTAGTTAGTGAAGACCTTGATTTTGGATAGAAGTTTGCTAACTAAAAACTTCTGTAAAAAAATATGCCCTGTGCTTATATAGAGCCCTTTTCAATTGGCCAAATCACATTTCAATGAGGCCCTATGTGTTAGTTCCCGGGCCTAGGTGCCTTGTGATGCTGAATTTGTGCATGTGTGTGTATGTATTGTTACCACATCCTTGAGATGGACAAAAAAAACAGATGGAGAAAGAGGAAATCCTAATAATTGCTCCATATATATATATATATATATATATATATATATATATATCGTTAGCATCAGATCCACCCCAATACTGAATCTGATCCCTCCAGTGAACATTTCCAAGCTACAGGATCTTTCAACAATGGGGATTATCATTATGGCTAAACAGACCTTAAAAAGGGGATTCTCCTCATGGCTAAACCAAATGTGGTCAGCTAAAACTGGTTTACTGGATTATTCTTCCATATGGAGAGCTTATGACTTTGATACAATCATATTCCAAAGCATAGGCACAATTGCACTTACCATTGTACGTGCATAAGAATCTGTCAGCCACTACCCGAATTATGGCCACTTCATGTGTCATTAGAAACGTCCTGAGGATGGGAGTGAGAGGAGGTGATGAGAGGCGGATAGAAGATAGTCATTAACAGAGTGAACAGGACATTTGGGAGAGTATTCAGAGACAAGAACAGAGATATAGGAAGGTGCATTATAGTTGAGGGCCTTACATGTTAGGGTCATGATTTTAAATTTTATCCTAGAGGCTATGGGAAGCCAGTGTAGTGACTGACAGAAGGTTACTGCATACACTGAGTATTGAGTTTGGTTTAGGCGTCTAGTTAATGTATTTAATATGGATTGGAGTGGAGAAAGTTGAGTTATGGCAAGGCCAGAGAGGAGAGAGTTGCAGTAATCAAGGTGAGATATGAGGAGAAAGTGAATTAGATTTTTGACATATTTTGGAGATGTTTTTAGGTGAAAATGACAGAACTTTCTGATTGAATAAATGTGAGGAATGAAAGAAAGGGCACATTCCAGCAGAACCCCAAGGCAGCAGGCCTGGGAGGTGGGAGTGAAGATGACATTGTCAACAGTGAAAGATATGTGAGGAGTGAAAACTGTGAAAGAGGGTGAGAGATCAGGAGCTTAGTCGTTGACATGTTGAGTTTGAGTTGATGGCAGACATGCTAGAGAGGCAGTTGGAAACTTGAGTATATGCTAGAGAGGCAGTTGGCAACTTGAGCTTGAAGAGAAGGGGATAGTTCTGGTACTCAGATTTGAGTGTTGTCTGCATATAGTTGATTCTGAAATCTAAAAGATTTAATTAGGGTACCAAGGGGGGATTTATAGATGGATGAAAGGAAGGGGCCTAGAACTGAACCTTGGAAAACACTGACAGTCAGAGGGCGGGCAAAGGAGAGGAGCCAGAGAAGGAGACACTAAATATTTAAATATCTAGATAAGATGTAAACCAAGAGATAGCAGTGTCACAGAGGCCAAGAGTGAAGAGTTTGGATAAGAAAAAGGTGATCAACTGTGTCAAAGGCAGCAGAAATATCCAGGAGAATTAGAATAGGATTGACCCTTTGACTTGGAGGTGAGCAGGTCATTATTGACTTTTATGAGAGCTGTCTCCGTGAAGTATTGGGACTGGAAGGGGTGAAAGAGGGAGTTGGAGGAAATAAATTGGGTCAGGCGATTGTAAATTATATACTCAAGAAAGGGTAAGTAGAGAGATAAGGTGTTAATTAGATACAGAAGCTGGATAAGATGAGAATGGGTGCTTTAAAAGTGATGGAAACTTGCCAGTGTTTAGGGAAGGGTTGAATATATGTGTAAGAGTTGGTATAAGTGTGAGCCAGAGGGGAGGGATCAGCGGTGATGGAATAGGATCATGTGTACAAGTTGTATGAGAGGTTGATAGAAGACTAGATACTTCATCCTCAGTTACAGAGTCAAATTAGTTCATAAAGGATATGGGATTGGGGAAGGGTGAAGTCAGGGTGCTATCGGTTTGTTGAGGGAAGGGTGAGTTATGGTCATGTTTAGAGGAGAGTTCATTATGAATATGATCCAGAAATTGAGAGGATGATCCATCATGATCACAAAGAGTTGCTTATTTCTTGCTTATTTCTAGGTCTAGGTGTGTGACTGAAGTGAAAGCCACCATATGAAAGTGCCACAGTGGAGGCAATATTTGATGGAGTGAGTCAAGTTTCAGTGTTAGCTAGTAGACTGAGGGAGTTTGAAATAAATAAGAGTAAGTGAGCTTATGCACATAGATATTGCATTCCAGAGGGTGCATGAAAAGGGCAAAGTGGAAGCTTTGCGACAGGTGATGGGTATTAAGTTAGGGGGGTTTGAGTGTTTGTTGCCCTGGGGGCTGTGCATGGCTGAAAAAAAGAGGAAATGGGTGAAGGCCTGGGTTAGGAGATATATTTCCAGGACCCAGCAGAATAAGGAGTGAAAGTGAGGTGAGTTAAAACCGAGACTTACGGAAGCATTTCTGCTTATAGACTTGACTAGATAGACTAGAAGATGGAGGAGATAGTGATTAGAGGATGAGAGGAGCTTGTTGGGGGAAAAGAAGAGTAGAAGAGAGCAGGGAAGGTGAGATGGTTATGCAATAGTAGACATGATGTGGAGAAATTGAGGAGGAGAGTCTGAAAAACAGCCAGGGGTTTATAGGGAAGAAGGAAGTAAAAGTAAACATTGAGACACAGTGGAATAGTTAGGGATAGTAAGCAGGTGTTGCTGATTGATCAGGTGCAGGTAATTTGGGTGAATCAATAAATTAAGAGCGATCAGGGACAGGTGGGAGAGGGGCAGGGAGGGAGGGGATTGATTCAGGTGCAATGTTTTGTAGTTTCAGAAAGCAAAGTGATACAGTGACATATGTGAGGCAATTGTATAAAGTAAAGGATATTGAAATTGTAGTAAATCAAGGCCCATGGATTGAAAACTGGCTATAAATTAGGAAATAAAAGGCTTGTTAGACTAATGTGATATTCCTCTAATTTTTAACATCTTCATCACTGATTAGGAGGAGTGGAAAGTATTGTCTCTATATTTGCTGATGACACTTAATTGGACAAGGTAATTAAATAAAAAAATGACATACCTTCACATACTAAATTGGACAAAGTAATTAAATATAAATATTATATACCTTCACTGCAATGAATAACTGGCAGCTAAATGGCAGTTTTTATTTAATACAAAAAACAGTAAAGTTATGCATTTGGAAAGGAAAAATAAGCATGCATTGTATCATCTAAATGAACAAATCTTGTGGTATAAGAAATAGGAAGGAATATAGGAGTGCGGATGCTGCTTGGCATTGAGCACTGTTACATAGGTGATTGCCACAAGCAAAGTAAAACATTAACATTTATTAAAAGAGGTATAGAAGCATAATTCCGCCATTATCTATATCCTTAGTACGCCATCATTTGGAATACAGAGTACAATTTTGGGTATTTCATGGATATTTTAGAACTGGAAAAGGTATAGAAGGGCACCAATCATTAAAAGGGCAGAGAAGGGAAACAAAACTAATAAGGGCATGGAGGAACTAATCTATGAAGAAAGACCTACCAAACTGAACTTATTTCTTTAAAAAAAGTTCTTAAAAGGAAATATGATTACTTTATATAAAGAAATCTAGGGTCAATATAAGGCTTTGTCAGGTGAACTTTTTATACCAATAAGTTTTCAGCTGACAAGAAGACATCCATTGAAGAAACATGATTCCACCTTAAACAAAGAAAATGACTATTCAAGGTAAGGGTAGGCAGAATGTGGAAATCAGCAACATGCTGCTGAGACACGCTTTGTCATTGGCTAGTACATCTTGTACTATAACAGCATTGCATGCATGAGTTAGAAGAGGGAGACATTTGCAGGAACTGCTTGCAAGGTTTAAATGCATAAAAACAGAGCTTATAAGCACTTGGTAATAAAGTGATGCTTCACTATGCAATGAAAATTATAAAGTAGTTTATATTAATATGAAAATGGGGAATCTTTCATATCTCTTTAAATAAATGAGGTTACACACACAGGAGAGGGGCTTCGCATATAAAGCCCTACGTAATCCCTGAAAAAGTATGAGTGTCGTAGCAGTACAATAAATCCTACATAGCTATGTTAATCTCCTAGCCTTAAAACATTGTGAGAAAACTGCTATGGGTCACTGCTTTGAGTGAACTCCACGAGAAATACTAAAAGCAATTTTCAAAAATCTCCATTAATTTTTGCACTGACAATAAATTCTGAGTTACTCTGTTAGACTGTGCCACCTAAACCCTATACTAATAAGATTTTACGGATCACTCCCAAATAAGGGTACTGCTGTAACTGCAAAAAGCAGAAGAAAGGTTTACGGGCACCAAAGACCTCTCCCAAGTAGTTTTCAAAGCCTTGCTAAGCCCCTTAGATGCATTTAAAGAGACACTATAGCACACAAAAAACTACAAAATGATGAAATTGTAACATATTTGGTACTTAAAAATCCAATATCAACATATGTGTAATTAAAAAAACATGATATAAAACCCAGGGTAACACACAACCCAGGACTCAAGGGGTTGATACACGTGAAAAAAACACATTACCTAGGAACAAACACTCTAATGCATTTTCAATAAATATATCATATTTTAATTCAAAATAAACACATTTTTATTTATTGAAGCTATAAATACAATTGTTGCATCTTTTTAATATCAAAATATATTAATAAAAAACTATTACTTCATATATGTGTCTGTTTCCTTGCTGTAGCCTAGTTTCAGCACTGGTCAAGGCTCTTCCAACTCATTAAAATATTCATGACGTTTGCATTTCCTGACTCATCCATATAGTTGGTTTGGCTACATCCCACACAGAAATCTGTTACGGCCCTAACCTGGGGGAGCAAAAGATTTACATTAGTGCAAAACCTTTGGAAATAAAGCAAACTTAGAGCACCTGGTTTACATAGGGCCCATAATGCTGTTATCAGATAATGATATGCTATGTGTTTTGAGGTAGCAGTATTATACTGGCAGTGTAAATTCCCTCCCCTGTGTTTAGGTCACAACTGTGAAAGATATCAGCTTCAATTAGAGCATACAATGAGAAAGGGGGCAGAAAATGTGTTACTTTAAGGCACTTTATTATTATTATTATTATTATTATTATTATTATTATTATAATTATTATCTTTATTTGTAACGTGCCAGCATATTCTGTAGTGCTGTACATGGGTTAAGTACAAGGCAAATAAAACTGACACATTGCAAAGAGTGGAGAGCCCTGTCTTTGAGTTTAGAATCTAAAGCACCTCACAAGATTGAAAACTCACAAACTTACAATCTAATGGGTTTGGGTGTGATATGGGAGTGTGAAAGATATGTTGTGCATGAAAGGGCGGAAGATGATAAACACCTTTGAACAGATGTGTTTTGAGAAGGGTTTTGAAGCAGGAGGATAGTCTAGTAGAGTGAGGCAAGGAGTTCCAGAGAATAGGGGCAGCACAAGAAAAGTTCTGAAGATAGGAGTGAGAGAAGGTGATAGGAGAGGAGGTTGTTAGCAGAATTAAGAGGGCAGGTGGTGGATTATTTTGAAATGAGAGCAAAGATATAAGGGGGTGCATTGTTGTTGAGTGCTTTGTAAATTAGGGTCTAGATTTTACATTCTATCCTGGAGACTACGGTAAGCCAGTGGAGTGATTGACAGAGAGGTCCAGCAGATACTGAGTGATGAGTATGGAAGATGAGTCTAGTGGATGTGTTCATTATGGATTGAAGTGGAGACAGACGGGTGGCCAACAAGGAGCGAATTGTAGTAGTCAAGCCAAGATATGATGAGAGGATGCATTAGAATTTTGTGTAGGATAGTGACATATTTTGGAGATGGTTGCTAGATGAAAGAGACAAGATTTAGTTAATGATTGTATATGAGGAATGAAAGAGAGGGCAGGATCCAATAGAACTCCAAGAGAATGGGCCTGTGAGGTGGGAGTGATGATTGCATTGTCGACAGTGAGAGAAATCTGAGTAGTGGAAGTTGTAGTAGAGGGTGGGGATAGGAACTCTGTCTTTAACATGTTAAGTTTGAGTTGATGGGCAGACATCCAGGAGGATATGTTTGAGAGGCAGCTGGAAACTTGTCCTAGAAGAGAGGATAGATCTGGTGCTGAGAGGTCTATTTGAGTGTCATCTGCATAGGGATGATACTGTTGCTTACTTTAGAACTAAGTGTAAATTAATAAATTAAATGTAACCTAGCTAAAACATAACTTAAAAAAAATGCCTGAAGAGTTATTTTAATGGTGTATTATAGCGAAACATTGGAAACTTACTGCCCCGACTTAAAATGAGGTGCTACAAAAAATCAGGTTCATTCAGGCCATGAGCTCACTTTCTGCCGAACTTTATGGGAGATACAGACGATGGGCCTCCTGCTGGGATATCTGGACTCTGACCAATATGAGGTGGGTGTAACTCCCTCCAACCTAGCAGCTGGGCTCCCTATTCCCACGTTCCTGCCCCTTCTTCTAATATGTGTCTTGTCTTTGTGTATAACCATGTTTGAAACCTTCTGTGAGAGTCATCTTACATGTTGTTTAGAATACGTGAGATTTGTTATATTGTTTGACAAATTCTTATTGCTTATTTGCTGTCTCTTACAGTAAAAAGTTAATTAAAAAAAAAGTTATTTTAATGGGATATTAAGAAGTGATATACGTGTAATATGTTACACACAGTCTGGTAATTTACAATGGCATCTTCAATAACTCCTATAGCTATTGACTATGGGCCTCATTCAATTGCGATTTGGCCAATTGAATAGGGGTCTAAATAAGCACATAGCATATATTTTTTAAAGAAGTTTTTAGTTAGTGAAGACCTTGCTTTTGGATAGATGCTTACTAACTAAAAACTTCTTAAAAAAATATATGTTATGTGCTTATTTAGAGGCCTATTCAATTGGCCAAATTGCAATTGAATGAGGGCCTTAGTCATTTCTGTTTTTTTTTTCATTTTTAATTATAAATATATCCAAAACCATAGAGAAAAAATAGTTAAAAACAAAAATGGTGTATTAAAAGAGAAATAAAAAACAAACAAGCAATACAGTGCCTTGCAAAAGTATTCACCCCCCTTGGCATTTTTCATGTTTTGTTGCCTTCACAACCTGGAATTACATGGATTGTTTGAGGATTTGCATAATTTAATTTACAGAACATGAAGATGCTTTTTTTTTCTTTTATTGTGAAGCAAAAAACAAATAGGACAAAATAACAGAAAAAGTCAATGTGCATAACTATTCACCCCCCTAAAGTCAATACTTTGTAGAGCCACCTTTTGCTACAATCGCAGCTCTAAGTTGCTTTGGATAAGTCTCTATGAGCTTGCCACATCTTACCACTGGGATTTTTGACAGTTCCTCCTTGCAAAACTGCTCCAGCAATCTTTAAGTCTGACCACAAATGTTCTATTGGATTCAGGTCTGGGATTTTATTAGGCCATCCCAACACATTTACATGTTTCCCCTTAAACCACTCAAGTGTTGCTTTAGCAATGTATTTAGGGTCATTGTCCTGCTGGAAAGGGAACCTCCGTCCTAGCCTCAAATAACGCACAGGTTTTGCTCAAGAATATCCCTGTATTTAGCACCATCCATCTTTCTCTCAACTCTGACCAGTTACCCAGTCCTGGCTGCTGAAAAATATCCCCACAGGATGATGCTGCCACCACCATGTTTCATTGTAGCGATGATGTTCTTTGAGTGATGTGATGTGTTGGAATTGCGCCAGACATAGGGTTTTCTTTGATGACCAAAAAGTTCAATTTTAGTCTCATCAGACCAGAGCACCTTCCTCCATATATTTTGGGAGTCTCCCACATGTCTTTTCGCAAACTCAAAATGTGCCATTTTGTTTTTTGCTTAAAGTAATGGCTTTCTTCTGGCCACTCTGCCATAAAGACCAACTCTTTGAAGCGTACGGCTTATTGTCGTCTTAGGTCTCTATGCTGCCTCTCTGATTAATGCTCTCCTTGCCCGGTCGTGAGTTTTGATGGGCGGCCGTCTCTTGGAAGGTTTGCTGTTGTGCCATGTTCTTTCCATTTGGTTATGATAGATTTGATGGTGCTCCTGGGAATCATCAAAGATTTGGATATTTTTTATAACCTAACCCTGACTTGTACTTCTCAACAATATTGTCCCTTACTTGTTTGGAGAGTTCCTTGGTATTCATGGCAGTGTTTGGTTAGTGGTATGTCTTGCTTAGGTGTTGCAGCCTCTGGGGCCTTTCAAAAAAGGTTTGTATATGTAACACTTAGATTGCACACAGGTGGACATCATTCCACTAATTATGTGACTTCTGAAGGTAATTGGTTGCACCAGAGCTTTTTATGGGCGTTGAATACATACGCACATGCCAATTTTCTGTTTTCTATTTCTAAAAAATAGTTTTATTTATATTTTTCTCATTTCACTTCACCAACTTAGACTATTGTGTTCTGATCCATCACATACAATTCAGATTAAGAAAACATTGAACTTAAGGCTGTAATGTAACAAAATAAGTAAAAAGTAAAGGGGGTGAAAACTTTTGCAAGGCACTGTATATAGTTACATAGTTACATAGTAATTAAGGTTGAAAAAAGACTTTCAGTCCATCAAATTCAACCTTTTAAGATCTCCTCTGATCTGCAATATGCAGATTAGTTAATAATTAATTAGTTGTTAATTGTTAATTATTAATCAACTATTTATTTATTTATTTAATTTTTTTAAATTAATAATTAACCCAGAGGAAGGCAAACAGAAAAAAAAACAAGTGAAACTTAGTTAATTGTTGCAAAGGGAAAAAAAATTCCTTGCTGACCCCAGATACTGGCGTCGGATTACTCCCTGGATCAATATGATCTCTCTAATTATCTAGGATAACCCTGAATTCCCTTTTTAATTAGAAATAAATGCAGTCCCCTTTTAAAGTTTTATATCGAATCTGCTGTCACCACCTCCTCTGGTAGAGAATTCCACAGATTAACCACCATTACTGTGAAGAACACTTTTCTTTCTTTAAGGTGGAATCCTTTTACTTCTAACCTCAACGGGTGTCCTCTTGTTAGTTGAAAACCTCTCGGAACAAAAAGTTCCCTTAACAAATCTTTATATTAACCCGGAATGTATTTATATAAGGTAATCATATCTCCTCCTAGACACTTTTTTTCTAGAGAAAATAAGCATAATTTGGTTAGTCTTTCTCCATAACTTAGCCCCTCCATTCCCCTTATTAGTTTTGTTGCCCTCCTCTGTACTTTCTCAGCTCTAAAATTTCCTTTTTATGAAGTGGTGCCCAAAATTTTACTCCATATTCCAAATGAGGGCATACTAGGGATTTGTATAGTGGCAGAATTATATTTGCTTCCCTTGCTTCTTTGCCTTTCTTAATACATGCTAATATTTTATTTGCCTTTGCAGCTGCTGCTTGGCTTTTAGCACTGTTACCTAGGTGGTTGTCCACAAGCACTCCCAAATCCCTTTCAATATCTGATACCCCTATATTTGCTCCATTAAGATTATAAATTGCATGGCTATCCTTCCCAGATGCATAACTTTACATTTATTCGTATCAAATCTCATCTGCCATTTAGATTTCTCAATTTTATGTAAATCCCTTTGGAGGGAAAGTACATCATTATCTGATTTAATTACCTTGTAAAACTTTGAGTCATCAGTGAAAATAGAGACATTACTTTCCTGTCCCACCTCTAAGTCATTAATAGATATGTTAAAAAGGAGAGGACCTAATACTGAACGCTGAGGAACCTCACTTACCACATTGGTCCAATCGGAGTATGTTCCATTTACAACAACCCTTTGCTTCCTGTCATGAGTATATATTTACTGCAATTCCTGTATCCCTTAGTGTGCATAATAGTCTCCCATTCGGCCCTGTATTAAAAGCCTTTGCAAAATCCAAAAAGACTACATCCACTGAGTTGCCTTGATCCAGGTTCCTACTAACCTCCTCATAGACACTAATTAGATTTTTTTGACATGACCTCAAAAAATTCTTGTATATTATCCCTTATTAATCCCTTCCCCACTACAGAAATGAGACTCACTGGTCTATAATTCCTCGGATTTGCTCTTGCTCCCTTTTAAATATAGGTATCACATCTGCTTTTCTCCAGTCATCTGGTAGAGATCCTATGTTGAATGAATCTTGAAAAATTAAACATAATGGTTTGGCTATTACAGAACCCAGTTCCCTCAGTATCTGTGGATGTATTCCATCAGGACCCGGGGCTTTATTAACATTTATTTTTTCCAACCTCTTTTGGATTACTTCCTGTGCTAACCAATTATTCGCCCAAGGTAGTGTAGCCCTATTATGTTGCAATGTCCCAACCGCTAGTACCTCCCTTGTGTATACCAAAGAAAAAAAAACTATTTAGCTCATCTGCCTTTTCCTGGTCTCTGATTTTCAGACGGCCTGGGTCACATTGTTATGTTTCTATAGCTTCCTTCCTCGCCTTCTTCCCATTAATATACTTAAAAAAATATTTTAGGGTTAGTCTTACTCTCTTTTGCAATTAATTATTCATTTTCTATTTCAGCCAGTCTAATAGCCCATTTGCAAGCCTTGTTGATTTCTTTGTACTCCTATTAAGTACAGGGAGTGCAGAATTATTAGGCAAGTTGTATTTTTGAGGATTAATTTTATTATTGAACAACAACCATGTTCTCAATGAACCCAAAAAACTCATTAATATCAAAGCTGAGTATTTTTGGAAGTAGTTTTTAGTTTGTTTTTAGTTTTAGCTATTTTAGGGGGATATCTGTGTGTGCAGGTGACTATTACTGTGCATAATTATTAGGCAACTTAACAAAAAACAAATATATACCCATTTCAATTATTTATTTTTACCAGTGAAACCAATATAACATCTCAACATTCACAAATATACATTTCTGACATTCAAAAACAAAACAAAAACAAATCAGTGACCAATATAGCCACCTTTCTTTGCAAGGACACTCAAAAGCCTGCCATCCATGGATTCTGTCAGTGTTTTGATCTGTTCACCCTCAACATTGCGTGCAGCAGCAACCACAGCCTCCCAGACACTGTTCAGAGAGGTGTACTGTTTTCCCTCCTTGTAAATCTCACATTTGATGATGGACCACAGGTTCTCAATGGGGTTCAGATCAGGTGAACAAGGAGTCCATGTCATTAGATTTTCTTCTTTTATACCCTTTCTTGCCAGCCACGCTGTGGAGTACTTGGACGCGTGTGATGGAGCATTGTCCTGCATGAAAATCATGTTTTTCTTGAAGGATGCAGACTTCTTCCTGTACCACTGCTTGAAGAAGGTGTCTTCCAGGAACTGGCAGTAGGACTGGGAGTTGAGCTTGACTCCATCCTCAACCCGAAAAGGCCCCACAAGCTCATCTTTGATGATACCAGCCCAAACCAGTACTCCACCTCCACCTTGCTGGCGTCTGAGTCGGACTGGAGCTCTCTGCCCTTTACCAATCCAGCCACGGGCCCATCCATCTGGCCCATCAAGACTCACTCTCATTTCATCAGTCCATAAAAACTTAGAAAAATCAGTCTTGAGATATTTCTTGGCCCAGTCTTGACGTTTCAGCTTGTGTGTCTTGTTCAGTGGTGGTCGTCTTTCAGCCTTTCTTACCTTGGCCATGTCTCTGAGTATTGCACACCTTGTGCTTTTGGGCACTCCAGTGATGTTGCAGCTCTGAAATATGGCCAAACTGGTGGCAAGTGGCATCGTGGCAGCTGCACGCTTGACTTTTCACAGTTCATGGGCAGTTATTTTGCGCCTTGGTTTTTCCACACGCTTCTTGCGACCCTGTTGACTATTTTGAATGAAACGCTTGATTGTTCGATGATCACGCTTCAGAAGCTTTGCAATTTTAAGAGTGCTGCATCCCTCTGCAAGATATCTCACTATTTTTGACTTTTCTGAGCCTGTCAAGTCCTTCTTTTGACCCATTTTGCCAAAGGAAAGGAAGTTGCCTAATAATTATGCACACCTGATATAGGGTGTTGATGTCATTAGACCACACCCCTTCTCATTACAGAGATGCACATCACCTAATATGCTTAATTGGTAGTAGGCTTTCGAGCCTATACAGCTTGGAGTGAGACAACATGCATAAAGAGGATGATGTGGTCAAAATACTCATTTGCCTAATAATTCTGCACTCCCTGTAGTCTCTGTCCCCTCTTGTTTGTATAATTTAAATGCCTGTTTTTTTACTCCATATCTTGATCTTTAAATCATTGTTAAGGCACATTTTAGCAAGGTAAGAAAGAAACTAACCACTTACGGCAAGAGAAAAGACCAGCATGTGGAGAGTTACAGAAGGAGAAAAAGCTTAAGGGTGTAAGAACCTTATATCCAGTCCCCAGGTCTGCCCGGTGAATCCAGAACAGGACCTCCTCCGGCTCAAGTCCCTCCCTCTTTGTCAAAGCAATGTTATTTAAGAGTCAACTTAAAAAAGACACTGAATGGAGATTCCAGCCAAGGATCCCAAATTTAATGGAAAAAATGGAGTTCATATATGAGCAAATCATTCATCTTTTTGATTACTTCCTGTAATGTCAGCGTCAGTGTTCTCCAGCTACTGGCTATGTGAGATTTGCCCGTGATAGTCATAAGCTGAAGCAATTTATTTTGAGAGGAAGTCAGATTATCAATATGTTTCCCCAACAGGCAGGACTCTATCTTTGTTAGTATTACTGTCTTAAAACTTTTGGCAGCAAGCTGGGTCAGTTTCACCCATAAACCTTGGGCCTTTGGGCATAACCACCAAATGTGGATATGGTCTCCTATTGCTTGACAGTCTCTAAAGCATTTATTACTCTCCTGAGGGTTAATCTTTTGCATTTTATCTGGGGTTCAATAGGTCCTTTGAAGGACCTTGATGCATGTTTCCAGAAGGCTAGAATTAAGTGATCCTTTACTTAAATTTGAGCAAGCTTCAGTCCATTTATCCCAATACCACTCCAATCAAACCTTTTGAGGTTATTTGTAACCAAAAACAAAGTAATATCCTGTTAAATCCTTGTTAACAACTGTTTTCTTATTAATGTGTCCAATTTAGAAACACACTCATAAGAGGGTCTTTCCCATGCTATAACATGAAGGTAAATGAAGGAGGTAAAAAGGACCAGATAAAAAAGCAGCCTTTTAATTGTGTAGATCAGAAAAGTTCTCTAACTGAAAAAATGTATCCTTTATTTCTGACATTAATGGGCTAAATAACTTGAACTTTGTAAGTTTAAATGTGTCACAAGATAGACTCCTGGTTTCACTACCTTATCTATCGTGAAACTTCCATTAAGAAATTTTTTATTTACAAGTTGTTTTTTACTTAGAAGCTGTTCTCCTAAAATGAATGTGATTGAATCCTATGCTATTAGTTACAAAATAATTGATGTTGAAAGACAACTTTTCATCCATCAAGTTCATCCTTGATCTTTGTAATATGTGGATTAATTGTTAATTGATATTTATGAGTCAACCTGTTTCACATTGTAATGTTCCTATAGCTTCCTTCCTGGCCTTCTAGGGTTAGTCTTACTCTCCTTTGCAACTAAATGTTCATTTTCTATTTAAGTCCTTTTACAAGCCTTGTTGATTTCCTTGTACTCATGTAAAGCAGTCTCCCTCTTTTCACATAATTTAAATATCTTATTCCGTCTATTGATCTTTAGATCGCTGTTAAGCCACATTGGATGCAATTTACTCCTTTTACTTTTATTTACACATGGTATATGATGTGTAAATTTAGTAAGGAAGTGAATCTTGTCCATTTATGTTCAGTATTTTTACCTGCTAGTTCATTGCTCCAGTCTATATATTGTAGTTTTTGCCATTAAAAACAACACTTTTAAAATTAGGAGTTTTTGTTGGCCCCTTACAACTATGTTTTTTTTAATTCAATCTCAAATGAGACTGTGTTGTGATCTTACAGCTCTTAACTAAACTGCTGGTCTCACTCATCCAGTTATTAAATGGTAGTTAACATATCCCATTATTAGAACTTGCCCATGCATAGCTGCATTTCCAATCTGTAAACATAATTGCAGTTCCTCTCATTCAAGGATTGAATATTATCACTAATTCCACAATAAATATTTTAAAAAAATTAAAAAAATGTAATGCTTGCTTCAAGTACTTCAGAAAATCAGAGCTTCTCGTCTCACACAAGACAATACTTAGAAAATTCACTCTATTATTGACCTGTAATGTATCATAAGTGTGCAGGGACTCTGTCCCAAGTTGTTTTTTTCTTTAATTATTCCTAAGGAGAATGAAAAAGTAGCTATATATTGTACTAGCCATTTTTTTCTAATGTGAATCATTCTTGAAACAAGTGTTTCTGCTGTATCATTATGCCAATGAGCAGTATATACATAAATACTAATTAGCTTATTTAATATTCTAAATAGGATTACAAACTATTTGTCTCTAAAGCAACTTGTTGGGATGACAGAGTCCCTTTAAGGATAGTTGAGATTGACAAAAACAAACAAAAGTACATCAAATTCAGTTTTTTTATTCTTTGTAAGTGTTACTTGTTTTTTTATTTAAGTTGATCTCCAATCTAGTTATGATGATTTTGTAGAACAATATATATTGATAAAAGATAAGCCTAATGTAGTTTCAATTACAAATATTTAACATGACACATTTTCTCCCACAAACTCTAATCATAATAAAATGTAAATGTAATTGCTTAGCTATATTGAATTTCTTTATATAAATCAATAGGAACTATATTTACATTTTGTATTTATCCCTATGCATCATATGGAATATCTCTCAGACACAAAAAAAAAATGGATCATCTAAATAAGCTTTGCTTGATCTGAATGAAAACCAACAACATTCAGAGACAGGTTTGCCTAATCTTTGGTGCTTTTCTCAGATGGGTGCCTACTGGTTTGACCTTCATCCTCCAAGGCATGTTGTAATAGTGAGATAAAGCTGGCTCTGTCAAACATAATTATTGTATCCATAAACCCTGTCATACATAATTATCTTATCCATAAGCACACTGTTAGAAATACTGAGAAAATATTATCACTGTGTGTACATAAACAAACACACTTTAATTAAACTATATATTTACATAGCTGAGTTAGTATAAATGAATTTATGTGGACACAGGCCATGGCCTCAAAGGAGTCTTAGTGAATTTAGCTCTGCAGAGATTTAATGATTCTCACATTCAGAGAAAAAGCTTATGTTATGCAGATTGCTGGCTCTTGAATATCACATATGTTTTGTGGGCGATACTGTATTTAATAAACATTAGAAGAATTTTGTAACTACATAACCTACATAATATTGCATTTAGGTGGAATCACTACAAATTAAGGCCATTTTTCAATCAGTTTATTCTATATTTGTGCATTTGTTTGGGTTTTATAAAAATAAAATTAATACGTGTAAAATACTGGAGGCCATATTATTTCTATAGAAGTTCCAGAAAATAGGGGTATCTAAAAAGCCTTGGAAGTCGGGAGTGGGAGGAAGTGATAAGAGAGGAGGAAATACAAAGGTCATTGTTAGAAGGAAAAGGACAGTTGGGGAAGTATTTTAAAACAAGAACAGAGATATAAGGATGTTCACTGTTGTTGAGGCCCCTAAATGTTAGGGTCATGATTTTAAATGTGATTCTGGAGGCTATGGGAAGCCAGTGGAGAGATTGACAGAGAGGAGCTACTGAGCATTTATTATTGTAGATGAGTCTAGTGATGGGGAAGACAGCAAGGAGCGAATTGCAGTAGTCAAGTCGATATATGATGAGAGAATGTAATAGAATTTAAGCTGTGTCTTGTGACATATTTTGGCTCATCAGGGCCCGTAGCCACAGCAGTGCCTCGACAAGAATAATGAAGGGAGCTTTGCTGCTATGGCTGCCAATGCTCTGGACACATACAGAGGTCCTTCTTCCCCGGTCTATTACCTTAGTAACTGAGTAGAGAAGAACCAAGAGGACGATGCCATGTGATACCCAGAAGCTGTAGCCTTGTCCAACATAACTGTGAAGGCATGGCCGAAGCCTTGGTCACAATCTTTATCCGGATTGGTTTCCTGAGTGAGATCCTATGCAATCAGTGCCCCCAGTTCATGTCCGAACTGACTCACCAACTATGGCAACATTGTTGGGTTAAACACCTCTACTCTACCTTGTGCCATCCCCAAACCAGTGGTCTGTGTGAGAGGTTTATTGGTTTAGGGCTCACTGGAAGCCCTGACTGGAATTGCTACAGAGCATTTATTGGCTGCCCAGGCTAAACAAAAGATCTTCCTTGCCAGCAACTTCACGTCATAACTGCGGCCCTCGCGTAGCGAGGGTCGCAGTTGCTGGCAAGGAGCGCCTGCGGCGCTCCTTGCCAGCAACTTCGACCCTCGCAAACTTCACGTCATAACGCAAACAACATACAAGACACGTTACCACACATTACGACCTCGCAAAAATCGTCCGCAACCCGAGGACAGGAAAAAATGAAAAACACAATAAATACACACAACACATACATAAAAAGCTTACCTACAGCAAGAGGGAGCATCCAGGACCTCAAAAAATGAAGTTACACCTTAATTTAACTCAAAATAAAAGAGTTTAGACACTCAAAAATTCTCTAAGCGAGAGAAAAAATGGGCGCCGACCAAAACGAAAATGAGGCTACAGCACTCTAAACACGCAAAACACCACAAGAAACAAGCAAAACACCACAAAACACCTACGGATATTCCGCTACAGACTCATACCACACATCACCCGCCATTTTAGAACAATGCGGAAGTACACAACTACGCTAACGGTTTGGTCTCGCGCACGCACACTATTACACTGCACACATTCAGAACGCTTACACAGCAGCTCCACACCACTAATGCTGCAGCAACATCAAAACAGATTGCCAGCTCTTCAACACAATGCTTAAAAATAGGTAAAGTATATTCATTTATTAATGTATTATATATTTCATTATTATACACCAAACAGCATTAGCTCACTTACAATTTCATTGCCGTCATTTTTTGGCAGTTCCCTATAAATCTGAGAATCTCTGTAGTCTGCCTGCAGTCACTGAGGGTAATCATACCCCACCAATAGATTCCAGCATGTGCCCAAGATGGACAAATGCATTACGGGGCAATCAAGGATGGGAGATTTAAAGATGCTGCATTGTCAATGCTCTTGATCAAATTTTACTTGAGCACTCAGAACCAGGCTAAGCGTGCATATGTCAGCCCAGTCCTGTGTCAGAGCAGCCCCATGAGTAAGATTTGATGCACCTGAACACGCTGCAGTTGGCTTCTGATGTTCTGCCTCTCTGATTAGATCAAGGAGGAGAGAGGTGGGGAGGGAACCCTAGCAACTGGTTCAAAACTGTACCTCAATGTCTTTTCCTTATTGGTAGGTACTAGGTGCCTTTGTAGGTACATTGGTAAATTTGGTTGAATTTGGGTTTTCACTTTTATTATTATTAATGAAATAGGACGGGAAGCTTTTTAAACAATTGGAACCCTGAATATTCCATTTACCCTTAAAATCAATCCTCAATGACATTGTGCATCTTGTGTAACGCCATTTGTGTTTGATAAATCCTATTTGAAATATGGTTAGATTTATTTCATATTGAATGGATTCTTTATTCCTTGCAGGGCAGTGTTAGAAAAGCTGATTGTAAACCTAAAGGCTTGTAAGCCCCTGAGTTAAACTATGATATATAGGTCTACTGGGAACCTTATTCCTATTTTATTTACTTGCTCTCAGATAACATATACTCTATATGCATGATAAGGCTTTGTAGAATTTCCATTCAATACATGGTAGTAATCTTTACAAAGTAATGCCACAACAAAACAAATCCCTTTTTAGCATTAATAAACCAACAGAATATACAATGTAGCTGCAGAAAGCAGGACTGCTATCTCCACCAGCTATTGTTTGATAAATAGCTTTAAGAAAGAGGATTATGTATGTAAAATAACCTCTGACTATTGCATTTAGTCTGTAAAAGTGATGTTTTTCATTTTCTGTGTCCAAGTAAGGCCTTTCATTCTGCTTTCACAAAAAATATTTCCCATGAAATATTGTTTATTATGAGATTGCTTCAACGAAATGCTATAGTATTATAGTGCAATATAAATATAATATTTAAAGAAGAAATAGATTTCTTAAAAAAAGTATAATTGTGCTCTTTCATTGTGTTGTGTATGCTATGTGCAGTAAAAGAGCACATCTGTTTTAACAGGTGCATCCATAAGAAAACTTTGTCTCTGCATCGAGATATTTTTCTTGGTATCAGTTTGGAAAATTGTGTTTTCATGTGTATTTAAAATGTTATTATGAGCAACATATCAACAGGTGGAATTTTCAAATAGAAACAGATAATTAATAACAATTTAAAGGTCTCTTCAGAGACAGTTTTGTATTTAACTATGTTTATTTAATTATGTTTTTACTTCTCATTGTTTAAAACAGCCAACAATCTACTTGTTAGCTCTCCTATTATACTCTCCTGCATGCTGCCATCTTTCACATCTATGAATGGGCACACTGCATACAGGGGACTAAGCTATGCAAGTGCTGTTTCCTAGGTAAACTAGAAAGGTGAAAACCTAATATTTAGCTTAGAGATGAATGGGAAAATAGTCATTCCAGTTTGGGAATTATGTGTGCAGCAGGATCAGACAATGTGAGGAGAAAGAACAATCTCATAGGTTCCATGTTTTTATAATGTTGTCTGCTCACAAATACGTTTTTCATCACTCAATGTGGTAACAAATTCTACAGTCTATAGACAGTAGGTCCATTTCTAGCAATACAAATGTAAACAAAAGTTAATCATAAAAACCATTTGGTGTTTTTACAAAATATGTTGTTTCTTTTACACATAAAATCAGCAATGTGGTTGATATACCACAAAAATAGGGGAATTGTAACATATAATCAATAAATATATGATGACAACCCAATGCCACCAAACACCGGGGAATCGTAATATATAATCAATAAATATATGATGACAACCCAATGCCACCATACACCAAAATTTGAATGTTGGCAAAGAAAGGGAGATGGCGAATTAGAGGCAGTATTAGAAGTAGCTAATACCACATTTTGAAAAAAGGGAGAGACAAGGCAACTTATAACCTGATACTAGCTCTATGTGATAGGGGAAATAGACAAAATACAGTCCAATGTTGAGTCATTCGAATAGTGACTAAATATGACATTTTTAAAATATCACTTTATTGAAAATCTATAAAAAAGAATAGAAAAGCTAGAACAACAATGATAAAAATGGTAAAATAAACAAACTTAAATGCTTAAATTTCCACTTTCCATATTTTATATATACAGTATCTCACAAAAGTCAGTGCACCCCTCACATTTTTGTAAATATTGTATTATATCTTTTCATGTGACAACACTAAAGAAATGACCCCCTGGTGCAATGTAAAGTAGTAAGTGTACAGCCTGTATAACAGTGTCAATTTGCTGTCCCCTCAAAATTAATCAACACACAGCCATTAATGTCTAAACCGTTGGCAACAAAAGTGAGCATACCCCTAAGTGGAAATGTTCAAATTGGGCCCAAAGTGTCAATATTTGGCAGCAGTCAAGGTATCTGATTCTGTATTATAGAAAATCTTATCAATAAACTTATGAGAAATGACACCTTAAGTATCACAAATCTGCTATGCTAGATCTATGTTCATCACCCTAGTGACATGACCCATTATTAAACTTAGATTTTTAATTTTAGCATTCTCCACCATATCTTGTATGTGGCCTTATTTAATCGGATTATGGATAGGTGGTTAATTCAAGCTATGTAGGAAATGATAGGCATGTATCATATTCAAGTACTCTTACCTTATATCTCTAAGTCCCACCAGTCAAAGTACTAAGTGTGATTTCAGTCATATCACTTACAATGGTTACATAGATCTAATGGCACACTGTCTTCCGAACGCACGCGACATGCGCACCATCATGTGCGCGCCGACAAATGCGTACATCAACAGCAGCAAGCCTGAAAACAGGGTGCCCGACCATAGCGCGGGAGAGCGGAGCTGGGGGACTTGGGGGATACCGGGAACAGCTATAAAGGACAGGAGGGACAGTATGGTATGCTGCAGAAAACAAGTAAGCTATATAATTTAGATGTGCTCTAACATCCATGTGCTCTTGGTTTGGATATTGGGTAACCCACACATAGACCCTTTGTGTGCTGTCGCTAGGGAGATCAGCTGCACCCCACAGGCAAGACCCAAGTGCTAAATATTGAGGAGCAAAGACTTCATGCTGCCACCACTATTCTATTCTCTAAGTCAGAATCCACGGTGGACACTCCACTCTACTGGCTTCCCATAGCCTCTAGAATAAAATTCTAAATCATGACCCTAACACATAAAGCCCTCCACAATAGTGCACCCTCCTACATCTCTGCTCTCATCCCAAAACACACTCCCACCCGCCCTCTTCGCTCTGCTAATGACCTTGTTCTCTCCTCCTTTCTCATCACCTCCTCTCACTCCCGCCTTCAAGACTTTTCTCATGCTGCCCCTATTCTTTGGAACTCCTTACCTCGCCAGACCAGACTATCTTTCTTTCTCAAATCCTTCAAAATCTCTTTAAAAACTCATCTATTCAAAAAAGCCTATCATCTTTAGCCTCTTCATTCACTATGTATCTATCACAGTACCTCACCTCACCACCTTTAGATTGTACGTTTTCAATCTTGAGAGGTGATTTAGGGAAAGCACTGTGTATATCTGATTGAAAGCTCAATAACAGGGTCTTCCATTATATTCATTGTGGGGAAATTGTTTATACTTGTACATAACCCCTGTATAGCGCTACGGAATATGTTGGTGCTTTACATATAAAGGATATTAATAATAATCTTCTGTAATTTCCTCTGTGTTATATATATATCAGACCCCATTGATTTTGTACTTATGAATACACTGCAGTTCAGACATGTGGTCTGATCACAGTTGCATATATAGCAATCATAAGTTGTGTCTTTCATATTGAAAAGTATTATTTCTGATTTACCACACTGGTTAAACAAGCCCAAGTTGATTTACACTTAGCCGACACTTATCCGCCAATTTATGCTGTCCACAGCGACCAACCTAATGTTATATTTTAAAATGGTGAATGTTCATTCAGATTTAACCATAAAAAGATCATATTAGTTGAAACAGTACTACCCATAAATCACCCAGACCTTTAAGGAACATGGTTAGTATGTATAGGAGTCAATGTATCACTTTGTGGATTGAGTTAGTCTGCAGTGTGACCTCCTTGTTTAATTTCAATGTTTTTAACAAGGGAAATACCATATTCTTTGAAGAGTCACCCACACTTAGTTCATTTCACAGATTTTTGTTGTGAGTATTAACATGTGTATATATACTGGTTGTCCATTATAGGTATACACAAACTGGTCCAAGTAAATATTGCCACAGGTCTCATAATACACCAATTTGTTAAAGCCTTGTGGATGTCGATCTGAAGATATTTTTTATATTATAGATAAACAGTTTAATCAAGATTGCACTTCTAACAATGCTTTCTATTCCAGAGTTGATTGCTTGCTCAGATTTTTCTCAGATCAAGGTTACACAGACTTAGATTGTTCCACACTTATTCACACAATATAATCCAGACACAATTGAATTGTTTTTATTATACAGTACACAGTGACCGTCCAGATCTTTTATGTCAGGATGAAAAGGATTTATTCTCTTTGTGCTGTTCACAGTGAACACCTGGATCTTAAATAACAAAACTGAAAAGTGTCTTTATTACTAATAGAGATCATATTCCTTTAGGGATGGATATTACTATACCAGTTTCCTCTTTAAATTCCAAGCTCGTATGTGCAAAGTGAGACCCACAATGGCTGCGGGCTGGAAATTTGGGTAATTTACAGGGCTATTAAATTATAACATGCTGCAGGCTTCGGTGCTTGAGAGGCAAACCCGTAAACCATTTGCTGAACTTTGGATGTCCGCCCATGAACATGATCAATTAGTCAAACTCGTAGTTACGGGATTAGATGTTGCAAATGGAAACAGATATCATCAGAATAACGTCACTGAAAAATGGAGGTGGGATTTCAAAGTCTTAAAGGGTTCAATTACGAGTTACGATCAGAACCACATTCCAGATATAATGCAATATTGATAAAGCTGTGATTATGATATTCTATTACATGCGAGTTCCATTATATTTATTAACACATTGATTGCCGGGATCGATATAACATGAAAATTAAACATGAAATAAAGTATGTTATTAGGCCGATTTGCAAGCTTGAGACTGTTGTGCTATTAATTCTAAGACCTAACATCACTTCCCTGTTGAGAAAAATACAGTAATGTGTATATATTTGCATTTAAAGTGCTACAGACTAGACTTTACCCCCCTTGCGGGTCCTCTTTAGCACTCATTGGCTTCTTGGCTACATTTGCAAGTTATGGGGTTGAACGCCAGTGATTTCGATGTAATTTAATAGCGAGATTGAATGTAGCGGTTACAGGCTTGACAGATCAAAGGATTTGCTAGCTCACCAACCCTCTCTCTCTATCCCTCTCTCCCTCTCTCTCTCTCTCTTCCTCTTCCTCATCCTCTCTATCTCTCTCCCTCCCTATCTTTCTCCCTACATAACTCTCTCCCTCCCTATCTCTTTCCCTCCCTATCACTTTCCACCCTAACCCTCTCACCCTATCTCCCCTATATCTCTCCCTATCTCTCTCTCCCTCCATCCCTCTCTCTCCCTCCATTGCTCTCCCTATCTCTCCCCCCATTAACTATGTATTTCCCTCCCCTCTCTATCTCTTTCCCTCTCTTCATTCTCTCTCCCCCTCTCTCTCCCTCCCTATACATCCCTCTGTACCCCTCCCTCCCCTCTCTCTCCCTCCCTATCTGTCTATCTCTATCCCTCTCTCTGTCACTCTCCCTCCCTATCCCTCTCTCCCTCCCTCCCTATCCTTCACTCTCTATCCCTCTCTCCCTTTCTCTCTCTCTCTATCTCTCCCTCTCACTCTATCCCTCCCTCCCTATCTATCTGTATCTCTTTCTCTGTCTATCCCCTCTCTCTCTATCTATCCCACTCTTTATCCCACTCTCTCTCTATCTCCTTCTCTCTATCTCTGTCTATCCTTCTCTCTATCTATACCTCTCTATATATACCACTATCTATTTATCACTCTCTCTATCCCACTCTCTATCTATCCCCCTCTTCCTATCTCTCTATTCCTCCATCTCTCTCTATCTATCTATCTATCTATCTATCTATCTATCTATCTATCCCCTTTCTCACTCTATCTACAGTGCCTTGCAAAAGTATTCACCCCCTTGACTTTTTACCTATTTTGTTACATTACAGCCTTAAGTTCAATGTTTTGTTAATCTGAATTGTATGTGAAGGATCAGAACACAATAGTCTAAGTTGGTGAAGTGAAATAAGAAAAATAAAAACATTAAACTATTTTTTAGAAATAGAAACCAAAATATTGGCATGTGCGTATGCATTCACCCCCTTTGTTATGAAGCCCATAAAAAGCTCTGGTGCAACCAATTACCTTCAGAAGTCACATAATTAGTGAAATGATGTCCACATGTGTGCAGTCTAAGTGTCGCATGATCTGTCATTACATATACACATCTTTTTTGAAAGGCCCCGGAGGCTGCAACACCTAAGCAAGAAGGACCACTAACCAAACACTGCCATGAAGACCAAGGAACTCTCCAAACAAGTAAGGGACAATGTTGTTGAGAAGTACAAGTCAGAGTTAGGTTATAAAAAAAATCCAAATCTTTGATGATCCCCAGGAGCACCATCAAATCTATCATAACCAAATGCAAAGAACATGGCACAACAGCAAACCTGCCAAGAGACGGCCGCCCACCAAAATTTACTGACCGGGCAAGAAAGGCATTATTCAGAGAGGCAGCACAGAAACCTAAGGTAACCCTGGAGGAGCTGCAGAGTTCCACAGCAAAGACTGGAGTATCTGTACATAGGACGACAATAAGCCGTACGCTCCATAGAGTTGGGCTTTATGACAGAGTGGCCAGAAGAAAACCATTACTTTCAGCAAAAAACAAAAGGGCACATTTTGAGTTTGCGAAAAGGCATGTAGGAGACTCCCAACATATATGGAGGAAGATGCTCTGGTCTGATGAGACTAAAATTGAACTTCGGCCATCAAAGAAAACCCTATGTCTGGCGCAAACCCAACACATCACATCACTCAAAGAACCCCAGCAGCCAGGACTGGGAAACCGGTTGAGGGATAGATGGATGGTGCTAAATACAGGGATATTCTTGTGCAAAACCTGTACCACTCTGTGCATGATTTGAGGCTAGTATGGAGGTTCACCTTCCAGCAGGACAATGATCCCAAACACATTGCTAAAGCAACACTTGAGTGGTTAAAGGGGAAACATGTAAATGTGTTGGAATGGCCTAGTCAAAGCCGAGACCTCAATCCAATAACAAATCTATGGTCAGACTTAAAGATTGCTGTTCACAAGCGCAAACCATCCAACTTGAAGGTGCTGGAGCAGTTTTGCAAGGAGGAATGGGCAAAAAACCCAGTGGTAAGATGTGGCAAGCTCATAGAGACTTTTTCAAAGCGACTTAGAGCTGTGATTGCTGCAAAAGGTGGCTCTACAAAGTATTGACTTTAGGGGGGTGAATAGTTATTCACAATGACTTTTTCTGTTATTTTGTCCTATTTGTTGTTTGCTTCGCAATAATAAAAAAAAAACATCTTCAAAGTTGTGGGCATGTTCTGTAAATTAAATTATGCAAATTCTCAAACAATCGATGTTAATTCCATGTTGTGAGGCAACAAAACACGAAAAATGCCAAGAGGGGCGAATACTTTTGCAAGGCACTGTACCTATCCCTCTCTATACCTATCTCTCTATCTATTCCTCTATCTACTGTCCCTCTATCTATCTATCTATCTATCTATTTAGAGGAGGGAAAGGGGGCAAAGAGACACAGGGGAGGGAGAAGGGGGATAGAGACATAGGGGAGGAAGGTGGGAAAGAAACAGGCTCACCTGAAGACTCCCTTTGTGGTGGGGCCCTGGGGCTGTGAGTGGCCTGTAACAGGGCCCTGAGTCTGAAGGACCCATGTGATGAGTCCCTGGGGTGGAGGAGGCATGGGAATAGAGAGGGTAAGAGGGAGAAATAAGGAAGGAAGAGATGGAATAAAGAGGAGGTAGAGAGAGAGAGAGACCTCCTGTATAGCTGCGGGAGCTGCCACTGAGTACTTGGCAGCTCCCACTGCAGTCCTAAGTGGCTTGGGGAAGTAAAGAGTGAACATCCCTAACCACATTATCCAGCTGCTTAATTCTGATTGGAGGATGCTGCAGCTGACAGACAGGAAAATTGCTACAAATCCTAGCACAGTGAATGTAGGCTCAGCCAGGCTGAGCAAGACAGCATTACGAAACTCTCTTTTAAAATTCTCATCTATAGCAGCAGTGCAGCACTAGGGAAAGTCACCAGGCAAGGGGGAAGGCACACAAAGGGTTCATTTAAAGTGATAGATGCATATTTTTAACAAAACCATATGAAAGAAGACATGAAAGCTGATATACAGATATAATTAAATCTTATTCTTTATATAAATTTAAATTACAATATTAAAGTGATTGATAATTTGTCCATTTGCCCCTATGCACCAGCCGCTCCTGTTTTGTATATGTCCCAAAAATAATTTATTCACCAAGCAATAGCAAAAACGGCAATTATCTCTGAGTTTACCAACTCGGTTAGCCAGTTGAACTGATATCAAGTAAGCAGTGGGAGGCAAAAGAGGAAATGGGGTAATAATTGTATTGCAGTTTCCAAGTCCAAGATAACATAAAAGATTATCAATAACTATCTTTTTCACATTGACCATAGGTCTGCTGCCACATGCTCAACTGGCTTTATCCATGAAAATATATTTTTTGTACATTGGTGTAGGCTAATACCCAGGTGACAAGTAAGACACACTCTTTCTGATGAGGTGATTCAAATAGTAGACTAATTATCTCTTTTAAGGATGTCGGATAGCTTCACTCTCAGTAAATATCTCTCTGTTGCTCTTATCCCTACTCCCAGAAGCCTCAACACAAACCAATCCTCATAAAAACTGCAGATCCACATAACATTGCCACACTGTGCTACAGTTATACAACGCCAAATACAACTGACTGTATGAAGGAGTAATGCAGAGTGAATCGATGATCATCTGGTGCTATGCTAGGGTATGCCATAGAAGGAATGACCTTGACGCTCCTGAATGAGTGCGGTCTACATTGGATTGCTGTGAGTTAACATAACGCAATGTATTACATCTTGGCGAATATAGGAGCTTAGTATATACTCACCTTGGGGCTCTCTACTTTCTGGTGTCTATACTGGTAGAGAAAAATTATTTTACAAGTTTTCGGGGCTATTACTTTTTTGTTTTTCAAAAATAAAATGTGAGGAATTTTGGGTTAGTTGGACATTTTCGTACTGCAATAAACATATTATATCGTGACATACAGGGCAATGGCAATTCATTTTTGTGGGCATAATTATGACAACATATGAGAGCTTAAAATCTAATGAAGATGTGGTTAGTACATGAGAGAAATGATAACTGTGATGCAGTATGTCAATTTTCTGACCTCTATTACACTCCTGCTCTGCCTGCAATTCCAAAATATGGCCTTGAATTCAAATTATACTTTTCAATTGCAAGCCCACAACTTGATCGTAGTAGGACGTATGTCTGCGGGTATGTTGCGGGCTACTGTTCGTCTCTGATTACGATACTATTCAATTGCTCAAGGCAGCAAGTTACTGCCTCAAAGCTGAAACCGTAAACCATGCACTGGTTCATAGCAATTAATTAAGCAAGCCTGTAAACCTCCCATTTCGAATCAGCCAATAGAAAATTAGACCATCATTATTACGCCAGTAAAACATGGAGGTTACATGTCAATCAATTAGGTTCGGGGATTCGATATGCGATCAGACTCGCAAACCCACAAAATAAAGAGTTATGAAGATGAATGCCAATATTGTTGTAGTCCATACGGGTGGCCTGATATGTATTAACTCATTGATACACAAGATCGATTTAACCCCGAAATGGAACATAAAAATAAATCCTATATACTGCAGATTTCCGAGCTTGAGACTGTTTTGCAATTAATTCTAATGTCTGTCATCGCTTTCCCCCTTATTTACAGTTCATTAGGGATTTTTTATTTGCATTTACAGTGCTACGAATAGGTGTTTAACCCCCTTTCGAGTCCTCTCTAGCACTCGTAGGTTTTTCTCCTTCATTTGCCATTTACGGGTGTGAAAACATTTGCGGGCTTGGAGAATTGGAGCAATTGAATAGCAATTTGCGATTTTAGCCTTGCGAAGGTGAAAGATCAAAGGTTTCAGGAGGCTGTAAATTCCTGGTTTAACCATTGCAAAGTTTTCAAGGCCGAAACTCGTAACCCGTACAGTACAGTAACTCGTGAAAGCTCAAAATTTGCGATTTTAGCCATCATAACTCTTGCAGAATTGAAAGATGAAAGGTTTTGTTAAATTGTAAGTTCCGGGTTTAACCATCGCAAAGTTTTCAAGGTCGTAACCCATAATCCGTTTGGAGCCCGCAAAAAGACATCAATTGAATAGCAAATTAACTTGCAGCCTCACTTACGTACTACCTGATCGAGCAACAGCTCAATTGAATCGGGCTCCTGGAAACTGCAGAAAATTTTAGGTGGGACTGAAAAACCCCCCACTTCCACTGAAACTGAATACAGTTTATGTAATAATCGCCCCCATACACCACAGTAAGGTGATAATACGAAAACATGTAAATCTAATACCTAATTGAACACTGCTTGATAAGTGGTTTTGATAATGGGTTAATATGACTGCAATGTAGCATTAAATCGTGATTGATAGAATAATGCTCTTAAATTGTATGTACAAACAGTAATACTCTTATCTATAAAAAAAGATTAGCTGTCATAAGCAACATTAAGTTCTATGTTTAGAAATCAATTTAAAAATGCTTTATGTCTCTAAGCAAATATGTTCTTCCCTTCTAATTGTTGCAAAATAAGCAAAATTGTTATTAAAAAAAAACCATTAGCTCATGCATGGGTGAATTATTTTGACACTATAAACAGGAAAAATATCACTCAGTGCTGCAGGTTTTTATATTCCATTAAGGTTTCCTTAACTCTTTATGTAGAGTTTAGCAAAATGCAACTATACTTTGAAATGCTAAATTCACTGCTCCCTGTCAAGAGATTTAAAATGAAAATGTTATAAGCTGTCCTACTATTTTTCTTAACTGCTAACTCATTGTTACTCACCCTAGAGCCCGATTTGCAGTTTTAGCCTTTCTTAAATAAGGTTGAAGTTTCAAAGTATAGTACAGTAATACAAATGGCGTAGATTCACAAAACTATCACATGGGTTCATGATGGGTTGTAAAGGATTGTAAATGCATTTTAAGCCCAAATATTTTTTTTTTCTTGATTGCATTGACAAATGCTCTTCATCAGCAGTTTTAGCACTATTACAATATATATTAACTTCTAGATGTTGCCATTAAAGGATTTCCTATAGCTTGCATAAACTTCATAAGCATGGACACATAGAGCTACAGAGGATGAAGTCGCTATCCTGCTATCATCCACTCGCCTCACTACATGTCCCCAGGACCCTATTCCATCTCAGCTCATCACTCCCCTCTCTACCACACTAATCCCAGCTCTCACATACATTTTCAACCTTTCCCTAACTACCGGCAAGTTTCCATCTTGTCTAAAACACGCCACAATTACACCCATCCTCAAAAAGTTCTCATCTGACTCTGACATTGCTTCTAACTACCGCCCTATTTCTCTACTTCCTTTAACTTCCAAACTGCTCGAGCGGCTCGTCTATACCTGCCTTACCAGCTTTATCTCCTCTAACTCCTTTCTTGACACCTTCCAATCTGGCTTTCGGCCCCAACATTCCACTGAGACAGCTCTCACTAAAGTCACCAATGACCTGCTTAGTGCCAAGTCAAAAGGTCACTTTTCTATTCTCCTTCTTCTAGATCTCTCTGCTGCCTTTGCACTGTTGACCATCCACTTCTACTCCATATCCTCTCCTCCCTCGGTATTCGAGACACTGCTCTCTCGTGGTTCTCATCATACCTACAAAATCGATCATTCAGTATCTCCTTCTCTGACACCTCTTCTTCTACCTACCCCCTGTCTGTTGGCGTACCACAAGGATCTGTACTAGGCCCGCTCCTCTTCTCCATCTACACTTCCTCACTTGGTACCCTTATAAACTCTTTTGGGCTGCAATATCATCTCTACGCAGATGACACCCAAATCTACCTCTCAGCACCAGATCTATCCCCCTCTCTTCTAACACATGTCTCCAACTGCCTCACTAGTATATCCTCTTGGATGTCCACCCACCATCTCAAACTCAACATGTCTAAAACTGAACTCCTAATCTTCCCTCCCTCTCCCACAGCTTCAATTCCTCACATCTCTCTTACTGTCAACAATGACATCATCACCCCCTCCACCCAAGCCCGTTGTCTTGGGGTTCTTTTGGACCCCGCCCTGTCCTTCATCCCTCACATACAATCACTAACTAAATCTTGTCTTCTCCATCTAAAAAACATCTCCAGAATTCGCCACTTTCTTACACAAGACACAACTAAAATCCTTATACACTCTCTCATCATCTCTTGACTGGACTACTGCAACTCGCTTCTTGCTGGCCTCCCCACCACCCAACTATCTCCACTTCAATCCATTATAAATGCCTCTGCTAGACTCGTCTTCCGTACACAACGTTCAGTGTCGGCATCACCTCTCTGTCAATCTCTCCACTGGCTTCCCATAGCCTCCAGAATAAAATTTAAAATCCTGACCCTTACTTTCAAAGCCCACAACAAGTGCACTCCCCCATACCTTTCTGGTCTCATCTCCAAATACTCCCCCACACGCCCTCTTCGCTCTGCTAATGACCTTCTTCTTTCCACAACTCTTGTCACCTCTTCTCATTCTCGCCTTCAGGACTTTTCTAGTTCTGCCCCTATTCTCTGGAACTCCTTGCCTCGCTCCACCAGACTATCCTCCAACCTCAAATCATTCAAATCCTCTCTAAAAACACATCTCTTTAAAGAAGCGTATCACCTCCCACCCTAACGCACTCTCAAATCTCTCTCCCTCCTTTTCCTCACACAATACCTTTAGGATGTAAGTCTGTGAGTTTCTATCCCACAAGGTGTTTTAGGGAAAGCACCATGGACACTGGATTCCAAACTCAAAGACAGGGCCCTCCTTGTTTTACTATGTGTTAATTTGTATGTATCTTTGTCTTGAACTTATCTTATGTACAGCGCTACAGAATATGTTGGCGCGTTATAAATAAACGATAATAATATAAATAAACGATAATAATGGTAGCATTTGAGGTAATCCCCCATTCGACATACAACAGTGAATGATGATGCTTGATTAACACCAAATTACACATCCAGGTATTTCCTATTTAGTCAGTATCACTTCTCCCTGGACAGGTGGACATTTGTGCCTTTATTTGCTATCAGAGCCTTGACTGTTAGCTTATCATGGCTTTACAGGTAGCACTTTAAGGATGACCAGGAAGGCCTTCTAATAGCTAACCGTGATATGCAGTTCACTCCCAACCATAACACTAAGCTAAACACTGGCTGGGATTGAACTTGCGATTGCAGTAAATAGTGGTTTTATTGACCTCAATGGGGAACTTGTGAGCATTAATTAAGATATCAAGTAAAATTAATAAGCCTGTCAACATAGCCCTTTGAGACCTCTGTTTCAACAAACTGAGGTTAAGTAGTGTCAGGAGTTTGTAATTGATATACCTTTGATCCTTTGTTTCATGGTTTACCACCAACTGAGATATACTTGACCTGGTTCATTGTTCAGAACTCCACTGAATTCCATTAGAGCCCAAGTGCCTAAAAGTATGTGGAAGTTCTGGTCGGTCCCTAAAAGTGATACCCCAGTCCCCTCCCTTGACTACTAGCAAGCTCCCCTCTTACCCCTGAACAAGTTTGTAGCCAAGGGGGATACTGTACAGGTTTGGATACTCATAGCAATTTGACCCTCCATTGTCTGGAGAACCACCACCTTCACTTGACAGCCGCAGAGGAGGAGCCCCCGACCCTGGGTATTGAAACATGGTAATCAGATAACTCCAAGTCTTCGATAAGCTTAGATGACCATCTGGAAGCCCAGACTGTCTGATGACTTCCTTCCTACAGAGCTATAGAGAGAAAGGACAATAGCCAAATGGATAACTCTATCAGACTTCCAGGCTCTTAGCCTTGGTTGGGGGGTGGGATTATTAGCCCACATCCTCATCCCAATAACTTGATGCCACATTGGAGATTAATAACCTTTTTTTGTGATTGCTCAATGTTTTGTTTGCCAAAGGAAGGGGCTCTGCATGACTGGATACTGTACTGGTTAAATTTGTTGTGTTTTGGTTATAAAAGTATGCTCTGTTTGGAATTCACAAAATCAAGGTGTGACTTTTATATGATTTTTGGGAATTATTTTTGCTGCAGCTTATACTGCTATTCTGTAACTGGTTCCTGCAACCTCTCCGGCAACTGCTATACAAGCTACAATCTGTAACTTGTCCAGGCCTGCGGTAGCATTGGTGGAACTTGTGCTAGCTCTGGCTGATATGCTATTAGCGGGGATACAAATGAACCTCCAACCTGCTGGGTAGAATCAGTCTCTCTTAATTCAATCTGCAAGGGGTTTCTTTAAGACCCCCTTGCAGGGGTTAACTTTCTTTTCCTTGGAGGTCTGAATAGACTCTCATGTAGATGAGGTGACCAGGCAGTGAGTGGTGGTAGGGGATACCCAGAGATTCCCTCTAGGGGTAGTGTAAATGGAGGGAATCCCCAGTGCATGATGTTAGGGCTTTCTATTGGCTCCTAGAGCCATTTCTCATACGTAAAGCTTAGTTTGGGTACCTCCCACACTGAAATCTCTTTCTGAAAAGACATGGGTTTACGGATGTGTGCTAAGTGCCCTAACTTGGGGAAGTAAAATATTTACCTATTGCTTTAAATTGGGGGGAAAACTCAGCAGCCGATTTAGATGGAGGCCATACCACTGAACATAACATAATGTTTCCTTTTTAAATCTGTATAGAATTATGCTGTAAATTTTCAATCTTGCATAGAGCTTTGGGGAAAGCATTATGGACACCAGATTAAGCTCAAACTGAAAGCCCTCCATCCTTTGCAGTGTGTTAATATTTCTATTGTTTTACCCATGTATATCGCTATGTAACATGTTGGCACGTTACAAAAAAACAATAATAATAATAATAATAATAATGATGTTTGTAAGTATCATACCAAAATATATAGATAGCAATAGGAGGAGAAATAAAAATTCCCTTGATCGCAGATAGCTAACGGTACAGGAAGAGTTTATCAAATCATTTTATAATATAAGGTAGATCGACATGAGACAAAAAAACGCATTATCTATTGACACATAAATGAAAGGGATAATTTTTAATGGTTATTAAAAACTGGCTATCAATTGTACTTGCCATTATTCTCTAAAATGAATCATTCACAAGTTATCTGCATTGTTTGTGCTGTTTTATACTAATGTGCAACTTGTTCGTGCTTGTTTATGAGTTCACAAAACAGTTTGGCGCTAATAAGCCTATCAAAGCATCTAATTAGTATTAATGAAGCATGCAGTAGCACAAACAATTGTGAATATATCAGAAATGATTTTACTTAAAAAATGACCAGTATAATGTATAGGCAGTGTTTCACACTCTTTAAGAAGAACTTAAGCTACTTGATTTTGGGGTGACAGAGTCCTTTTTATGTTTTCAATACAAGAATATAAAAACATGATTGATTACTATGTTTTTCATTGCTAAGAGAGGCTGTGAAGATACTAGTAAAAGAGTGTACTATAGCTCTGAAAGACAGGCGAACAACTATAAGTATAAAAGATATTCTTGGAAATAATATACCCACAATTCAAGTGACTGGCAGGTTTCCAAATCTTTATTTCTGAGTCTTAAAAATGATATGTGCGTAGGCATCACAAAAAAGGTTTTATGTTGAAAATCACTATAACTAAGGACAGATGTGATTGGAATCTGGAAAGGGACATTCATCTTAAACTTAAGTGGAATGGTGATAAGTAGGGTTTTTCAAGCGTATTGAATTTGGAAAGGTTTAACGTGCAACAAATTTGCACCATTACTTCTAAGTTCCTATAATGTCAAAGAGCTTTTTTAGTCTATTTTATTTTGTTGCTAACAGATACCATGCATAAATGCATATATTCAAGGATTATTTTAATTTTGTATATCTCCAGCATAATACTATTCATATAAGGAATTTGAGGGTAAGCTATGGAAGGAATTTGTAGATAAAATATATCAGATTGCTCTGCGGAGCTTATTCAGAATATAGTCAATTCTGGTTAATTATTGAATAAAACTTGAGAATTGAGAAAGGATTGCTCTCAAGGCCTTGGGGACAGGCTGGTATTTACCATTAAGATTACATAATGCCTTGCAGGTTTTTCTTTGACACTTAAACAACAAATAACTCATAGTATATTAATTCCATTCCAGAAGCTATATTTCTAGTGGTTATTTGATATTGCCAATGCTTCATGCTATGCACATCTCTAGTTTGATTCCATTTCTTCCATTTATTAGCAGTATACAGAGACATAGTATATTTACATTCCACAGGCATACAGACATATGTAAGGTTACAGTATGTAGCTTAGCTTTTCAGATGGGGTAATATTACAGAACAAATCTAAATTACAGCAAGTGAAGAATATATGATCAATGCAGCAGTTAGAGATATTTTTTTAATAAGAAGAAAGAGACAAGTTTAATTATATTTTTTAACCTCATAAACTATGGTCTATGGAAATGTTGGAAATTGTAAAATAGTAAATCTGTTTTTTGCTCTGTTTTCTGTATGCAGTTAAGTATTTTGTGCTTTAAGCTTTCCATTATGGATCATTTAAGTGTGAAGCATGTTAGCAACAGAGCGTAACTATATTGGTGACCTAGATTCAATGTGCTTTTTGAAATAGTATGAAAACTGTACCTAAAAATCCTGGATGTGTGCTTGATAGCAAACATGTAAGCGGTAGCTGGGAGAGTGGCAGCTTGGCACATATCACTAATGCCAGTGGGTACATATCAATGATGCATTGCTCCATGATAATATTGAACAGTGCATCCAGGGGGATTTTTTTTGGTTAAAGCCAGTGATGATTTCCACCACTCCTTCTGTGAGATAAATAGTCCAATGTCCTAATAAATTATTTAGCACTATGGTAATGTCTAATTTCACAGTCAATATATTAATGTTTCCCAGCTACAAATGAATGCAAGAAAAAGCAGCAGATTAATCATATAAAGACAATTCCTTGAAATGTACATAATGTTATTTTACTTTCCCATGTTAACACCTGAATTAAGATACAAGAAAGATAGCATAACATTTATGTTAGTACATGACATATGGAGTTAATTAAAATATCAGGCCATAGACAGCGCTACGCTTGTTCACAAAGATTTCTCCCAACCTTCAAAATCATTTGTGCAAAGGCTTCATTAAGTCAGCAATTAGCAATGACCCATTTCTGAAATTATGAGCCAAGCAGCACCCAAGAGTAAAGCACAGAATAAAAAGCCAGAATATATAATATATAAGATATAAAAAATCTATAACCTATGTAAAATGATTTATAAACCATATAGAAAGGCTAATAAATCAGAACAATCTATGCTTGTTTATGCCTTCACAAGCAATAATCTCAGATTGTTAATATTGCAGAACCTTTATGATGTATTTAAAATAATAGTTAATAAACTCAAAAATACTCAGGTTAAAACACGTCCCTCAATAATTACTATCTGTAGTCCCCAAGACACATTCTATCATGCAATTAAAATATCATGTTTTAAATAATAAAAAGCTTTTTTCGTGAAAAATGTTTGTCTATGGTATAGGAAAATTCCAACAACAAGTGAGACAGATGTGGGTTTTGTTTTCTTACTCTTACAGGAAACAGAGGGACATGGGGTCTTGTAAAAAAACTAGACTGAAGCTAGACTTCTGAATGAAAAACAAGATCTTATAACAGAGGTACACGGCTCTTTGTAAGATCTTGTTTACACTTTCTCTCAACTGTCTTTCTATTTGCTGCTAATTAGGATCAAATACATTGTTTATTACCTAATTCAGTGAAGCTTTTGTGTAAATTTTCTTAAATTAAAAAATTAGATTTTTTTCCACAATAAAACTTCAGTATGATATAAAACATGTTTTTTAAATGCAGAATAGAAAGTTATAGACTACATGACGTTTCTTCTCCTCACGTGGCTTCACTGGATAGTAGATAGATTTGTGCACTGATCATGATAAATAAAGTATAAAATAATATATAAGGATATCATATTGCAATATAATTGTAATTGTTTCAATCCATGAGAACCACTGATCATTTGTTGCCGTGAGTGTGTATATGTATAATGTGACAGAAGAAGATTATGGCTCTCTAAGTAACAGAAAACTTGTGCAGTGAAAAGACAGTTCTTATCTTGATGCTTGAGGAATCAGGCTCATGCCTATAACCTACTCCTCATTCACCTGCCTACAAAACATAAATGCCACTCCATTAAAGCAACATTATCACACAACAAAATAAGTTGTACTAGTTGATATTCTCTACAATAAGTGCTAACTTGTTTCTCAGAGTGCTTGATACCCTTAAATGGCACTGTCTTTGCCTCTACATAGACAAGCAGACTATAATGTTAGTTTTTACACTAAAGCAGCTAATTTTTTTTTTTTTTTATGAAATTACTTGTACAATCTAGAGCTAGTTTTTGGTTGACTGCGATCAAACTCCTAATCACTACAGAAGAAAATTGTAAATCTGTTTTTATTTCAATATGAAAATGTCTTTAAAAAAGTAAAACACAAATTCATAGTCTTTAATTAATTAACTGCTATATGTATTATTTATTTTGCATGTCTATCACGTTATTCACTGGTACCGGGGTAAAGACTTTGGATGCCACATGGGGGGCCTTAGCGGATGTCCAACCTCAGGTGTGCATCGCTCATCTGCAAATAACCCTTGGGGTATTCCGAAGGGCTATACAGAAACACATTTATGGCTATCCATACCATTTATGGCCAAATCTCACCACCAAGCTATCACATCGCATACATAAAAATGCCATCTGAGTGCTCCAAACATCCCTAACATCTTAAGCCCTGAGTGCCTGTCCCATTACTATTTGACAAATTCCTATCACATGCCTCCCATAACGAAATCTGTTCTAGGTTAACTCAGAAGCCCCTCTAAGTGCCATAAATCTGTAAAAAAACTTCTTTCAACCCCCCTGCCCCACCCAAAGAGGCCCAAAAATAGCTCCTAGAAGCCTTGTTACTTCAAAACAATAGCACTATCAACAAGCTATCAACTTAATTGTGCCAGATTTGAGGCTTGTCTCCGATCTGAGGCTCGCATTCTCAAATCTGACACAATTAAAGAGTTAATATTGCTACCCCCATGAGACAGGGGATCCCCAGGATCCACCTTCAATACCGTTACCTATTATTAGCCTATGAATGCTGAAGGGTTCCCCGTCCTAGCTGCTATTTAATAAAAGACATGGGATCCCCCTGCATTCATGCCTCTTACTGACTACCCCAATGAGCCCATGGATCCCCTGGGATTTTCCCTTCCTATTTACTGTGAGCCCAGGGATCCTCTGGGATTCCCTCTTCCTACCCGCTATGAGCCCAGGGATCCCCTTTCCTAGCTGATTCCTAGCATCTATGGATGGCAACTAACCTTAACCCATCTACCATGAGGGTCTCCTTATGGACCTCCATGGTATCTAATTTTAATCCCCATTCCACAGGGGTCCTCAACAGACCCTTGTGGCAGCTATTATTGACCCCTGTGTCATAGTGGTCTTCAACAGATTCCCAGAACACCCTTCCTACCACCACAGGGGTCCATATGCAACCTACCCCCCTCCCATGGGGGTCCATAAGTAACCACAAAGACCCTAACACTACATAGAACAAAATATAATACAAAATCCCTACATCTGTAAGGAGGCAAAAATAAACATTAACTTGAGTGATGATCATGAAAGCCCTCATACTTACTCTTCGGCCCTGGATAAGCAGGTATATATATCTGTGTGTCCTGCACCTAAAAAGCCCTCTCTAAAAAAACTGCTTTTAGCAGAGCTCCTCCTCTGAGGAGCTCCTGCACCAACAAATGTGTTGTGGCTCACTTCTGCTCCTTATATACTCATTTTACGGATTCTGGTTGGCTTTAATTTAGCCATGCCCAATATCTGATTGGTTAAATATTTAACCAATCAGAATCCATGGTACATGGATTTATGTTAGGTGCTATAGGGATAAATGAGGTCTCCCATAGCACAATGGTTAATGCTAGGCGCTCTGGGGGTTCATGAGGGCCCGATAGTTACAGTTAAGTATACCATGGAGTCCGTTGAGACCCCCATGGCATAGGGGTTAATATTAGGAACCATGGGGGTCTATATGGACCCCATGGTAATATCGAAGATGGATGGATGGATGTGAGAGTTGGATCATAAAGAAGGCTGGGAGATCTATGGGCTCATTGCGGGTACAATGGGAGAACCCAAGGGATCCATGGGCTCATAGGCAGTAGTGGGTCATGGGTGGAGGGGTCCAAAACACACTGCATTATTTTTATTCTTATTTAAAACCTTTCCTGCCATGTAAAGCATTTTATATAGATAGATAGAGTTAGTGTAGTGTGTTCACATAGTGATTGCAATTCTGCAGCCGTGCTATGGGAACTTCTGAGCTTCAGAGTATCCTGTGAATAGGCTGCAAGCACATGCACAGTTCAGGCTTTTTTTTCCAGAAGCCATAGATAAGCTCAGTTACTTCGATTTTGAAAAGCTCCCACAGTTACAAGAATGACTTCCATCAGCTATTACTGCATTAATGGAATGCGGGCCATCTTGGATGATTAGTGGCAACTCATTAATGAAAACTGGAAGGTTACAACACACATGTCTGCTGTTTTTTCTGTGCAGAGGAAATGCCTGGCATTTAGGTCCAGGCTTGACTACAGTCTGATATTCTTCAGGAGCTCTTAAAGAGGCTGAACCCTGAGTGAACTCTCTTATTTATGTCAGGTAAATAAATAAATACATATATAATACACCTCTTTCATGCACTTATACATATATATCCCTGAAGTGTCATTATTTTGTATCTACTAATGATTTTCTATGAGTTTATTCCTTCTCTTTTTGCATCACCCCAAAAACAGATGATCAAACCATCTGGATATATTATTTTTATTTTTCTCTGCCATCAGAATATTATATTTTGGTTTACAAGTAGTGTGATGTACTCAATACACTATGCTGAGGCGGAGAACTATAACATGATATTTTCCAAATTATTTATAAGACTTTGGCATTTAAATATAGTATGTTTTGGTAACCTTTAGCTTCTTTTTAATAAAATGTTTTTACTGCATATTTTTGCTTTGCTCTCTCCCCTTTTCTATTAATTCTAGTGCCATCCTGAGACTATATAGATAGCTTGCACTCCAGAGTAGTGTAGGGAACATTTTTCTCTTTTTGCCTAACCCCTAAAGACTGTATAATAAATGCTAATTAAAAACAATTTTTGCATTTTTAGAGGATCATTACCATTTAGTTTTTATGTTTTATTCAAAGTTTGCTTGTACATCACACAACTTATAGTTTTTTTTAGCTTTTTGCTTTATCTGAAGAGAAAATAATTTTAGCTGAGATGATTCTTTTTTTATGATTAACTGTGCAAAAGAGTGCAAAAGCTGGCCTGCTGCTGCTCAACGTTAAAAAGTAGATGATCCTGGAAAACAGCAATCTCACTTCATGGCAAATAAATGGGGAAGAAGTAGAGGCAGTGACAGATTTTTTTTTCCCTGGGCTCTAAGATGGTGAAAACAGCTATGAAATTAAAAGACGTTCGCTTCTAGGGAGGAAAGCAATGGCAACTCTGTACGAGCTATTAAAAAGCAAAGTTATGAAATGATCCCCAAAAGTGTGCATTGTTAGAATAATGGTATCCCCAGAAGTAACATATGGATGTGAGAGCTGGACCATAAAGAAGACTGAACTCTTAAGAATTTTCTTTTTTGAATAGCCGTGTTGGAGGAAACTGGACAAATCCCCCCCAGATTTTTCAAGTGTTTATGTGTAGAGAAGCTAGAGAAGCAGTTGTGTGGTATTTTTATACTATATGCGGTATCCCCCAGATTTTCTTTGGCTCCTACAACCATGCTCCCTGTGATCTGGACAAGTAGATGTTTGCAATTTTGAAATAAGGCGCAATCATCTATCATATAGAAGGCTGTTAAAGAGGAATTGTGCTCAAGGCAACATGAGACACACACATTACACTGATGCAAATATATATGAGTGAAAAAACAGACCTGACATATTCTAATGAGTGACATGTTCATTTTGGAACATTTATGGTCCTGCAGCAGTTCAAATAGCACAAAAACATCACTCAGAAAGCCAGAAGTCAAATACAAGGAGATTGATCGTGGAAAATAGAAATAACACTGAACTGAAGTACTAGGACTAGCAACAGAGCAATTAGCCTTATATAGGCCCTGTGTTGCACTTCCTGGTCCCAGCAATAACAAATAACTTAACTGTATAAGGGAAAGTGAAATCTGAACTGCACAAACTGTATCGCCAAACCCCAAAACCTTTGCACACCTAATATTAAGCTAAGCTATGATGTATTTGCAAGTTCTTAACATAGTGGTGGTGTACTCTCATATCCTACAATAGAGGTGTACAGCCGGGAGCTACTTAGGGATTATGACAGTGCCCCCCAGGGATTGCCTCGGGACACCCAGAGACTCAATCTTTGAAAGATACAGTCAATTTCATCTATTAGAGACAGCACGTGTAGGAACGTGTAGGTGAACAGTAGGTTTCCATAAAGTCTCCTCCAGGAGGGCCATCAATGATTACTGGTTTAGCAGCAGGTTGGGTTCATCCTGGAAAAGGGTTTTGCTTGCAGCGGCAAAGTAGGGAAATATGAAATACAGTGAAATAAAGTGATGAATCACAAGAACTGAAGGTAATCAACATTTATAGATGGGTTGATGCAGTTGGTGGCTGGAAAAGTGCCAATATATCTAGCAGCCAGGTTAGTTTGAGGTTGGGGATAGAAAGCCAGACTTGATCACCAATCTATAGGATAGGTGCCTGGTTTCTGCTGGCGTTAGCATAGCTTGTATAGTACTTCTAAGCCCTTTGATCTATTTGACAGAGAAAACAAAACTGAAGCTTAAGGGAGAGATGTAGACATAATGAGATGTAAATATCTTGGTCAAAGTTAGAATGATTTGCATGAAAAGCGGAAATCAGAGTCTACAATAATGTTGTATTGCAAATAAATGGTACCATTTCTCAGATATTGTTCTAGTGTCTGGTTTGTTCTCTCAATTTGCCCATTAGTTTCAGGATGGAATGCTGTAGTTAGGACTGGTTCAATAGGAAGGAATATTGGTATAAATTGGATTTATCTATCTGTGTGGATGGAATAAGTATGAGCTGTTTCTTGGGCAGACAGCATCTTAAAGGACCACAAAAGTCCTCTATATTTGCTCTGCACCATTAGATAGAGGATGAAAAAGCAGGTGGAAAAGGTGTTTTCATTTTTAAAGTTGATAGTGAATTCATGGATTTATGCTCAATTGAAGTCAGGCTATTTCAGCACTGCAGCTGCGTATAATGAATATTAATTAATATCAGGTGTAAAAGCTGTGAACTTTATTATATTCTAGCAGCTACCATAGGAACAAAGCACATAGCTGGTGTTGCTGTCTGTGTTGGAGCAGGTACTGGGTTCGGTTCCCACATAGGGTGTTTTCTTCTTTACTGTTTAATAAATCTGAAATATGTTCTTTAGTTTATATAATAAAACATATGTCAATATGAGGTAACATCATGTTTTTTGTTTTTTTAAAAATAATAAAAAAATGATGTGAACTACATATTGAAAAAATAAATGCACACATATTTAAAAGGAGCAATGTTTGAAATGGTATTGGATTAAAGAGCGAAGTCTTTGTGGGAACATAAGCACGTCCTGGCCCAGGTTTTTTAACTTATCTTAGACATTCAAATGTGAACACAAATGTACTATTTATTTGCTGTACTACTGTATGGTGGAGGCTTCTATTGCTCTTTTGCCCACCATAAATTAAATTATTGTTGTGGTAAACTACCTCCCTACAAAATCTACTACACAAGCTAAGAACTGGCCCCACGCTGATGAGAGGCTACTTAAAGCTATGTAACACAGTAGGAATTTTCTATCACCTTTAAAACATGCTATAATAACACCCATTTTTAAGAAACCCTTATCTGACTTGGCTTCTTCGCCTAACTATTGCCCTATATCTCTACTTCCCCAGGCTTCAAAATTGCTTTAGTGACTTGTTTACAATTGCCCTTCCCAATTTATTACCCCCAACTCCCTCCTTGACCCTTTCCAATCTAGCTTCCGACACCAACACTCCATAGACATAGCTCTCACAAAAGTCACTAATGACTTGCTCACCACCAAGCAAAATGGTAAGTTCTCTATTCTAATTCTCCTGGATCTCTCTGCTGCCATTGACACAGTTGACCATCTTCTTCTTGGTATCTGTTATACTGCTCTCTCAAGGTTCACATCATACCTAGAAGATCAAACATTTAGTGTCCCCTTCTCTTCGACCTCTTGACTGTTGTCGTACCCCAGGGTTCTGTCCTAGGCTCCCTCCTTTTCCCTATCTATATGTAGATGACACATGTCTTGTTTGATGATCTGACCTTTTCAGTTAATCTACAAAACAAGATATGTATTGCTGAATTTAATAGCGTAAGGTTGTTTACATAGTAAAAGGTAAAAATAGTTAATGCTATATGTAAATGACACTCAAATCTACCTCTCAGTACCAGATCTATTCCCCTCTATTCCAGCACAAGTTGTCAACTGCGTCTCTAGTATTTTATTACTGGATGTCCGCCAGTCAACTGAAACTCAACGTGTCAAAGACTCCTAATCTTCCGACCCTCTGCAGTCCCTTCCACACCTGAAATATCTTTTACTGTTGACAATGCCATTATTGCTCCTACCCACCAGTCCAATTGTATTGGTGTTTTACTGGATCCTGCCCTTTTTTTCGTTCCTTACATACAGTCTATCACAAAATACTTCAATAAATTACACAAAACACAACTAAAATTCTAATCCACTCTCTCATCAAATCTCACTTTGACTACTGCAACTCTCTCCTGGCTGGTCTCCCTATCACCCATCTCTCTCCACTCCAATCCATAATGAATGCATATACCATACTCATTGCTTAGTGTCTGCAGCAGCTCTATTTCAGTCACTCTGCTGGCAAATAATACTTCAATTCATCTAGAGTCAGTTTTAAGGGCACTAATTTCTTATTGCTGGAGATTGCTTCTGCACATAGAATATCATGGGGTGGAAACATATTTTGGCCTTCTCCTCTGGGAGAACAGACTCTGATGCACGTAATTACACAATGAATGTTGGGGTTAGTTCTGGATTGGCTGATGTGAATATTTCAGGTGTTCAAAAATCTGTTGGGCAGCAGGAGCCCAGGTGGAAAGGAATCTCGGTGATGGTAAGCACTGTAACAGGTTACACTACCTGAAAGAGTTGCTGATGAATATTCTGGAATTTTACTGTATGTGTCTCATATGCATCTTTCACATTTGACATCCATTTGGTTTACAGATGGAGCAAAACCTGGATCAGTGATGTTCTTCTATGGAGGAGACAAGAATATTGTCAAGATAACCATATTGCAGATCAGAAGAGATCTTAAAAGGTTGAACTTGATGGACTGAAAGTCTTTTTTCAACCTTAAATACTATGTAACTATGTAATACTATGTAACCACCATTAACATAGCGCTGAGAAGGCAAGACCAAATATTCAAATGTCAATAATGAGTTCTAAAAGTAGTATTTTATTCCCCATCAGGAATTAAATGCTTTAGATTCACTTAGCTATTGGGTCAGATCAGATCAGTGAAGTGCCTAACTTTCTATGTTACTTAGGCAGCTGTTATTTTCCATCTCTCATTGTGAACAGCCAGGTCTTACTGAAGCAGTCAATGACATCATACACAGAGCATTCTGTATTATTAATGATTATTACTTCACAACTGCCATTGATTGATTCTAAGATATAATTATTCTGGAAAATTATTTGCAACACTATATAAAGTTTGAGCGTGGGGAAAGCAGAATCTCATCTGGGGTGGTGCAAACACCAAGAAGGCTAAGCTGTGCAAGTGGCCCTGAATCTACCACACTCCCTTGAGATATATGGGTGAATGAAGGCGCTCCCTCAACACTGCTGAAATGTTCATCTGTTGCATTTCCTTGCCCCCGCATTGTGAATAATTAAAGCTAAGTAAATCTGTTTATTTTTAGCACTCAATGTGGTCTCTTGTGTTATTTTCTGTGCATACCTGAATTAGAGCCTGTGAGTATATGAGCAGGCACTACTCACTCTGTGTTATGTTTGGCACTGAGAGAAGCGTTCACTCATGCACATTCAATAATGACAGGTCATTTTCTGCCTGCTGCTTATCCCTTACTTCCAGAAACAGACAGGTGTTAGGGATCATTTAATAAAGCTTAACCTGTTGGTATAAGAAAGGAGGGTCATCTATAGGGTTGAGTACCTACAAGATATGTATACACTAGGAAGGGGGTTATCTTCAGATTTTGAGTTACATTTAACATGGATTCAATTTAGAACTGGTATGCTAGTAACACTGACTTATAAAATGCATACTGAAAATGTGGTATTGAGGCAGGGTCTTGAGACAAACTAGGGAAGTTTGGTAAACTTTTCAATACCCATTTACACTGCCTCCCAGAACCAGGTTGCATTAATCTGGCAAGGTCTACATATACTCCAGGTGTTGCCACTAGCATAATTTCATGGACAGGTGGCAAGAGACCTTAAGTAGCTGGATTTTAAAAAATACTATCGGTCCACACATGGAAAAACACCAATCAGAATAATATTATTGAGGGTACTAATAAAGTATTCTAAGTTGCTGTAACATGTCCAGTTAAAAAGACATGGACCCAACTATGTTGCCAATTTGTTTTTAAAAAGACCCATCATACAAAAAATCATTCCCTATAGGTGGCAGCCTCTGCACACCGGGAATCCAAATGTGATAAGGTAAAAGAGCTGTGAGCGCAACTTTTGTTGCTTTCACTAATTTGGGACACTAACCTGGATGAAGTTGCCTAATAAAATGTTCTGGAAAAAAAAAAGCAGGTTTAACATAAATACATCCTCTGCTTCCTCTTCTTCCATTGTCCCTTTCTCTCGAAATACTTTTTAAACCTCCACACTAACAGTCTTCTTAAATTGCGAATCAGCAAATTTTATGCACATAGCATATTTTTACAGAAGTTTTTAGTTTGTGAAAACCTTGCTTTTGGATAGAAATTCACTAACTAAAAACTTCTGTAAAAAAATATGCTATGTGCTGAAATAGAGCCCTTTTAAATTTACTGAATCGCAATTTAATAAGGCTATAAATGTCCAGTCATCATAATCGTTCTACCTTTTTTCAGTAATGGATATGAATCATATTTTTTGTTTACTGTTAATAATTATATTTCTCTCGTTTTCTCTGGCAAGCTTTTTGCATTAGCAAGTATACACTTTAGGTTGCTAGGTCTCTGAAGTTTTGCAATACTTGCTACTCTATTTGAGTTACTTAAAGGACCAAACTAACAATTTTAGCAGCTGTGTATACCATGGGCATAAATCATTTTTTGGGAAAAATCAGAATTTTTGAAGATTATGTTTATGAGTACAGGAATCCATTTTGTATTTGTTACATCACATCCTCAGAGCTGAATCATGAGGGGGTGTTTTGGTTATCAGTGGAGGGAAAGGTGTGGAAGGAGGGAAAAGAGAGCTTTTGTTAAGACAATTGCATAAGGCTAAGATTGACAACACACCCCTATCCCCTCACCCAGAAGCAGACTCTTTGCTTCAGTTAATGCTACTATATCTCTCCAAAAATCGAAATTCGCCTCTCACAAACACACCTTTCACCTATGAATCATGAATTTACCCAGGGTCCTGCAGAGGCATTAACATTTTTTATTTTATTCTTAATTATGCTTAGTTATACTCAAAGATTAAAATATATATATTTTTCTTTCATTGTGCAGTGATCCATTAACATGGCCTTCCTAATGACTATTCTAATTCTCCCCTTTCTCCTCATTCAAGCAGAGTTTCATCATCCGTTAGCCTCCCTTCCACTTTCTACTCCATTATTTCTATCTAGGCCCTCCCCTAGAAAGGCTAGAATGTGGCACTGGTATTATCTCAGGCAATACTGCCTTGGAGGTCCTTGCCCTAAGATTGCTAGCAGGATCCATAAGCATTTTTTTCTCAGACTCCATCTTTCACTGACTTTATCATTGATACCAATATGTAACAATATCTCTGGGTCATTTCCAGACTATCCCAATTATTTATCACCCCAATCCACAAAATGGTGAAACTGGGCACCCAGGAGACAACATATTGTTTGGTTAGCAGGATCAAAGTGGCACATTGCCCACATTCCTAATAACAGAGTCCAATAACACCAAAACTTATCTTTTACTCTGCCTAATCTGCTCTTCTGATGCAGTACAACATGAAAAGCGATGGAAGGGGATACAGCAGGCAGGACAGAATCATGCAGTTAGCATCAATGCTATACATTTACTTGCATAATTGGAGAAGCATCTGTTCCACAGATAACCACTAATAAGATCTTAGTTCGTAAGTGGAGAGGATGTCTTGTCTTATCTGTATATGGTTCTTATAAGGTATTTCCCTGAAGTAATTATAATAATTTATTTTCCTGTTAGAAACATATGCTAAGATGTTAATTAAAATATGCTACAGAATTGGAGGAGCTAAGATAATGATAATTCTTAAGTACAGTTAAAAAATATACTTCTTAATTTTAAATATATTCATTGTCCTGCATACACTTTACCGCATGAGCAGTCTAATTTGACAGCCTTGCCACCCTGACTCTGTGCAACCTGATGTCGCCACACTTCAATTTTAACAAGCTACGCTCTCATACTACTTTTACAACAGCACGTTGGTCTCTGTCCCTACCTAGATAAACAACTAACTAAGCTATATTAACATGACTGATTTTGGGACTCATCTGAATGCCACAAGCAACACTGCTATATTGGATTCTGGCACATTGGGTTACTAATATCCAAGATTATTAAAATGGACATGAGACTGGTTTAAAAACTTTTTTTATGTGTAATGTAGTATGGGACACAATAATTAATGTTGGGGTCACTATATGATGTTATTTGCACAGGGCAGTGTGTGTCTTTTGCACAGAGCAGTGTGTGTGTGGCCTTAACAGCAGGATTTATTATTATTGATTTATTGATGTAAATGCTGCTTTGTACTCTTAAGCGTAATTAATAATCCTGGCATGACAGTAAGTGACCAGGTGAGAAGATTAATAAACCTCTTGTGATTTGTCCCTGTATGCTATAAATACTGTATTGAGGTACAATAAAGGTTGTTGTTGTCAGTTAAGCATATATAATTTGAGGTGTGTGTTTTCCATTCTAAGCGAAAAGAATAATTTTAACCATTGGAATTATTATTATGGAATCTGCCTGCAATTCCGCTCCTAACCACTGGGGGTAGCATTGCTTTCCTGTACTCCTGTATCATGATGACTTGTTGTTCCTGGGCTGACTATGCAGGCAGAGCACTGAGAGTAAACCCCCAAAATCCTAAACCTAGCGGAATTCCTGTAAGCTAAAAGCAGGGGGTTTGGGTGGCACGTGGCCTTTGAACTCTGGGTTGTCATAGCTGGTGGCAGTGGTGGAGATCTAAGCAGCAGTAACCAGCAGCCAGGATGGCATATGGAAACTTATCCAAGATGGAACTCAATGGAGGAGATGCAGGGACCTACAGGTGATTTGCCCAGTACAACCATACCAGCTCCCTGTATGCCTGCAGAGCAGAGGTGATTCAGGAGAAAAGGAGTCAGATCACAAGGGAGATGGAGCGGAAATCATATCAGGGTGCCATGGAGGAGGACCTGGCAGCAGCTCTGATGGATCAGTGGGTGGCATTCCTGGTCCTCCAGCAGGGAGGTGAGCTATCAAAATGGCTGGAAGGGCTGGTTTGGGAGGAGATTGCTTTGGAGGAGCAGTATGATGATCTGATGGAGCTTGCTATCGCATTGCAATAGCCCTCCTACTACAGGCTGGAGTTAATGGAAGGGCTCCAGGGTGTACTGCAGGGTGGCATGTGGCATTGGTCCTATAGAATGGGGGTTGATCCTGTATAATCAGCACTGCCAAGAATTGGGACTAAAACCCTGGTCCAAGGAGGATGCATTGATTGAACCCTTGATCCAGGAAGAGTCGGAGCTGGAGACCAGTTCTATGGAACTGCTGGTGGAAGCAGCCAGGCTAGGACCCAGCTCAAGGGAGGTAAGGAGCCCTGCCAATCAGGTGGGAATAAAGAAGACACATGCTGGCACCAGGAGGCCCTGGAAGCATACAGCTGGATTGCTCTTTGCCCTCAAAGAGCACTGACTATTTAAGAAGTGCAGCTCTGGAAGGGGGAAGAGAGGACTGTAGGCAGAACCTAGGCCAAGCAGACAGTCTGGATGAGAGCGGCTATGCTCACTGACAGTTGGGAAAGGCTGTAATGGACTGTGAACCACTAAAAGAGCTCTAGCTGATAAAAACGGCCAGGGAGCTAGCCCTTGCCTGTAGGGTTTGTGCTGGCAGGAGATCCACAGGGGTCCCCTGCTGGAATTTGTACAGGGGAATAATGCCAAAAATCTGCCCTGCACACGCAGGACCAGACCATATTCAGGAGTAGGCCCAGACCCTGAATCCCTGGGATTGTTTTCCCCATTTTCTCCTTTGGAGTTTGGTAACCATTTTACAGGATTATGGATGCTGCTGTGCTCGTACTGCATCAAAGACAATGATATATGGACACAATGATATATGGACCGACTGAGTGTAGCAGCCTGCATGCAATAATCTGTTGAAAATTATGGCGTTCATGCTGTGTTTGGAAGGATGAGTAGCTGTCATGAATTATTTTGGAACTCCTCTGAACCCCACAAGTAACACTACTATTTTGGACTCAGGCACATTGAGTTATTAATATCTAAGCCTATGAAAATGGACGTGAGACTGGTTTAAGTTGCTATATGGTGTTATGTGAACTGTAATAATGTTATTTTACCTGTAAACTAACAGAGATACACTTTCTGCCATATTATGTTAGTGGGACAGCAAAGGGTTAAACCCAAGGTTTCTGCAAGAATTCATATGGCCCCTCAGAACTACCAAGCATCCACTATCGGGCCTCCTTGCAATGTTTCCATGTGTGATCAAAGAGAGTCATAAGCTCTGAAGTCAGCTAACATGATGTACCCTTCCAGGCCCTGGTATCTGGAATCCAGTGAAGGAGGGTAACCACAGTAATGGTGGGGAAGGGCTTGGGATTTTTATATTTTTATTGGTTTTGGTTTTTAAAATGTGTCTGAAGCAAGAATAAATGTCAATCTGAATTTTACATTTAACCTCAGGAGTGTCTGCATGGGTCTTTCTTGTATATCCTAAGCAAAGGGATGGAAATAAGTTTATTCTTTTTAATAGGTCAGCAACCTTAGAATGAAGCTTGCAACCTGTGATTTCCCTAGTTCTGATAAGAGGTGTTTGCTGGGAGCTTTGAGATTGAACACAAAGGCATGACCTAGAGGGAGAAAATTGAGGTGCACGTGGCCCCTCAACTCTGGGTCGTCACACACAGTATGTCTCTGCCTGTGATATAATATGTATATGTTTGCATTAAGCATTATCATTGCATCTGAAATTACAAAAGAATGTATATAAATATCAGCAAGTTACAATGACAGCAGTTTTCTTTTTTTTGGGTTAAATATAATTGTTAAGAATGTGCTGTTTATAGTGCATTCAAAGTTCACTTCCTAGAATAATTTAATTTAATGACTAATGATTGTTAAACGCTGGCAGTTCATGTTTCTTTTTAACAAGTGTATTTTGCTATTTTACTGTCTAAATTGCATTTATTGTAGTAATAATGTAGTTGTTTAATTTGTTTTCTGACCCCATTAATAAGGTGATGCAATAAAAAAACAAGATGAGAAAAGAAATAAACCAGTTCCTGAGTCTTGATTACATTTCATGCAGGGATGTCTGAAACAGCCTGCATTGTTCTAATTATTTTATTATATTTAGATTTTGCAGTCTCATAAGAGGCACATTGAAATTACTTGGATGAATCAGTATTCATGCACTCCTAGAAACGTGAGCTTCAACATACAGCCATTGCAGTCACTGCTTTTTATATGTGTACATATGTTCATATATATCCTGTTTATTATAATACTCATGTTACACCTTAACAAGTTTTGCTTCTGACATGATAAAGAAGTGCAACTCTCAAAAGCTTGTCACTCTTGTTCAGTGAAAACATGTATATGTGTGTGTGTATGAGTGCGTGTAAGCACTTTGTTAATGCTATTATTTTTATAATGACTTTGGTACAGTACATGGATCTTCTGAAGTCTAACCCAAGCTGTCACTTCATGTTGCAGTTATGTTGCAGTTAGTATAGGATTTCTGTGTTTTCTTCATGTCACTGATTCGGGAATTTTTGTAAAATTTGTGCTGTAGCCATTATCTGTGGACCCATACATCTTTTAGATTTCTATAGAAATCAGATCTCAAGATTTTATTGTATGAGGGAGCTAACTCTTTAGCTGTTAAGATTTTGAATGTCATATGTTATTATTTCTTGTGGACCAAAGTAATTTTGCAACAGGTCTTCAAGTACAGAGAATGGCGAGGAGTAGTATTTCCTACTATAATTTTCTCAAAAGACAATATCTTGTGATTAATGGCTTATAGCAGTGATTGGCAACCTGTTTCACTTGAAGGGCCTTGTTTACAGTCCCTGACCTCACAGTACTTTCAACATTTTTAGTTTAACCAAAGTAAAATTACTGTAGGAGAGGAATTAATTCATAATATAGGTATAAATAATGAAGAGAAGTATTTAGCAGTACGACTGGGTAATATTTGCTAGGTTTAGAGAGATATAATGGACTGTATATTTTTGAAGAGGGACATACTCTCCCGCTCTGGAATTCATCCTTTTGCCCACCGCTGGCTTAGAGTAGTGGATCAATAATGGGTTTGGGCTGATTGAATTATCCTGTCTTAAATCACTCAAGGAATTAAACATATTCATTTTAAGACAGAAGCCCTTACCATACAAATTGCAGCAAGTAAATATACTTTTGTGTACATTTGCATATCTACGGGGGGGAGAGAGCGCAGTGCCCTGTGTGGCAGTTCTTTGGTGCGGCAAAAATGCTCCCACTGCTCTCTCCTTCCCCCAGGCCCCAGCTTTCTCCTCCCCCCAGCCCACCTGCTCTACCTGCTCTCTCCTCTGAGTCCTTTGACCAAGAGAGGAGGAGCCTAGGGGAGAGGAGCTGCCGGCAGAGGTGAGAGAAGAAAAGGGTGGAGGGAGAGAGACTGAGAAATGTGCCAGCTAATGTGCCCAGACTGTTTCTGTACCAGCTAATTTTTGCAGCCTGTGTATGTAATAGCCAATGTGCCCAACCTGTGCATGTATTAACCAATGTGCCCAGCCTGTGCCTGTAATAGCCAATGTGCCCAACCTGTGTATGTAAGTACCAATGTGCCCAGCCTATGGCTGTCATAGCCCGGAATCTGCCTGTAAGTGCTAATGTGGGAAAGGGGGGAGAAGGGAGAGAGAAAGAGGAGTGGGAGAGAGAAGAGTGAAAGAGAAGGAGGGATAAAGGAGAAGGAGAGAGAATGGGGGAGAGAGGAAGAGAGAGGAAGGGAGAGGGGAGAGGGGAGAGAGGAAGGAGGAAAGGTGAGAGATAGCGAAGAGTATAATGTTGAATACATATAAAAAGGAACTATATATATATATATATATATATATATATATATATATATATGTAGAATGATGGCAACAAAAGGGGACCCGTAAGAGCTCAGCACAGGAAAAAAAAATTGGGAATATATATGTATATATATATTCGCACTGGGGGGGGGGGGGGGGGGGGGGGGGGGGGCACAAACTCAAGGATAGCCCCGGGCGGCAAACGCTTTAGCTACGCCACTGCTTAATTGCATTGTATGCCTTGAGATTTTGACCTGGAAGCAAATTCTTTGATTTGTTGTACATTCAACTGTACACACGAGTATATGATTTGCAATGAAGGGTGTAGGTAACACTGTTGGCCACTTTAAACTTAATTAATATTGGAAAGTATACTAAATAAATACAAGTAAATACATAAAAAACACTAATGAGAATTGAATAAACACAGTAGAGGAGATAGAAACACAATAGAAAGTTAGCATGACCCAAGCATGATCCATTTAGTCTTATGATAAATAACCGACACAACACCGATTTTTTTGGGAGAAAACACGGGCCACAGCTTTATTGTAAATAACCAATTTACATAACTTAAAAACTGCATATATTATGCATATTAACATATTAAACTATAGGGGGAGGAGCCCGGCCGCGGACAGTAACCTCACGCCTTGGGCCCTGCCCAAAGCCCCCAATGCTTATTTTAAGCACGCCCTGTGAGGTAGGGCCACGCCCACTTAGGCCAGTGGGCCAGGCAACTCACCTCCCGCCAAACATATATACAATATCTCAGAAAATTGCTACTTCTCAAGTAAAACTTTCACTTCTCTTTTTTTTATTTTTTTTGTTAAACAATATCAATGCTTTTTTTTTTTTTTTTTTTTAAACCATACATAACCATTCTAACTTTACCAACATAATTAGGGTGGGAGGGAGGGATTGTCCACGGAGACCGCCCTGAACTGACTCCCGGCGCACAAATGCATCGGAAGCCCCGCCCCCCGCCGCTCCTCATTGGCTGGTGTGGCCTTACAGGCTCCGCTGGGTCACGAGACGCTGCGGGCTGACCCAGGGAGCCTGTGCAGCCTCCGCGTCGGCAGTATCTGTGCAATGCAGCAACCTTGACCTTGTATATTTTTATCAGTATATTTTAGTATTAATAGCAAACAAATATCATAGGTTTGATCTCACCATTTTTGTATAGTTACATTTCTAAACCATAGAACAAATTGCAATCGTTAATAATCAACATTGATCTTAATAACAATTAATTTTTCACAATATCATAGAACCTGAACATTTTAACAATGTAGAAACACCTACGGGATGAATATACTAAGACTGACCTTGATGACTGATCTCAAGGCTTTGCCAAATTTGTGAAAGATAAATTATAATACTGAGCCCCATGAAATGGCATAATGTAGTTGTAGTCTACTAATATGGCTAAATTCCCTTACATATGCACTGTGATCCTGATCGCCACCTGGATCACAGCATAGTGTAAATTGTATGGGGATCTTTAGTATAAATAAATAAAATATAAATAAGAAATATTTATGTGTCATCTTCCTTTAATGACAGAAATTAAAAGTATAAAAATAAAATAAATAATTCTCCCATTCACAATATTAGGATGCTCAGGGTTCCAAAATTAAGTGCCACCTCATCAGAAAAGTAAATGGAAGGATTATGGAGATAGGCAGCTCTCTGAATATTCTGTATTCTGATTGTCTGTCAATTGATCATTCTGAATAGGGGTTTTAGTCAGCTTTCTAGAATTTCAGTCACTTAGATCTGATTGGCTGAAAGCTGTTGCAGCTGAGTCTCATGGACCCTATCACCAATGGGTGTTAGGATTAGAGATGTTGGACGTCATCATGGAGACCCATTCCCCATGGGACTTAAGGGTTAGGATGATAGGGAGTCGTGATGGCCTCCCATAGGGTGGGTTAGTTTAATGGTTTCATCCTCTAGCCATCTTGGCAAGCAAAGGCTAGTGGTCTAGGTTAGGTAGTTTAGGATTCTGTTGTGATAGCTAACTCTAGCCCACATGGGAAAGTATGAACTAGAGTGGACTACAACCGCCAGATCCAGGATTTTTATTGTAATATATGCCCACCCCATGGTTCACAGAGGTAGGCAAGGGGGAGAGTACCCCTCTGTGCACTGACCCTATAAGAGGTTAATCTATTTCACATCTATGATTGCAGCATGATGTGTTATAATAATTTAATAATGGTCCTAAGTAGCATAAATACTATTAACATACATTTTTAGATGTTTATATACCAATTGTTAATCTTACTGTTATTCCCATTTGATAATTATGGCCTTTATTTTAGATACAACTTGCTATTTATTCTATGCCCCCTGCATCCAGATAATTGATTTCCCCTTCCCTGCATATTACCTACTACAGATAAATGTAATCACTGCCTCAAGGGTCATAGTGCTAACATATGCTCAAAGTTATTTGTCTGCAAGGTTAAGAGACTGTATTCCCAGCCTTTTATCCAGTGACCATAAGTATCTGTTCATCAATGATGTTTTCATTTGCAATGGTGTGGTCCTGTACTTTAGGAATAACTTTGTTACAGATTATAAGATTGTGAGCTGAACTTTCACAGTGACACTAAATTTGGAGTCATGATTTATATAATTTACTCACATCAATTATCTGGAAAATTGTTTAATAAGGAAGGTTACAAAAATTAAATTCACAGGAGGAATATATTCCTTCATATGTTTGCCCTCTGTGTGGGAAAAAAAACAGTTCTCTCTTTTCTCATATTTTCTGTTAGCACATTCTAAAACTCCACAGCACGGTTACCCTTCTGCTTACTCAACTCTGAAATTCTGTGTGAGCAATAAAACATAAAGAAAGTCATGAGAGACTAGAATTCTAGGACTATAAAATACAAACTATTGAATTATTCTTCTGAAGATCATTTTGAATGCCTGTTTCAGAAAAGAAGTACTTTTACTGATGTCAAGCACCATTTACTGAAATTTCAGAGTAATGTCTGATGAATTTCTTCACTAACTCAATTTCTCAGTTTTTAGGTTTCTCTGGGAAAAAAAAGGCAGGCGGTGCTAGGTTGTGTGCATCCCTGATATCAAGTGTTGGCTTTTATTTACAAGTAAATGATGTCTACGGCTTTTCATAAATGCATGAAGGGAGGAACATATTTGGGAGCTCACCCAAGTTCATTAGAAACATGCACAGAGGTTTTATTCTGTGTACGTGATCAGCAAATGAATGTTCGAGCAGTAAAATTTCAAGCATCATTTTCACAAGCATTAACTAATTAACCAGCGTTCCTCTCCTACAGAACACGGCAGAGTTCTTCTATTTATGATTTGTCATTTTCTTTACAATCTCAACATCTTTTTAATGTATTGTAGTAGCCAGTATTTAATTACAAATTATTGTTTTCAATAATATCTGTATGACACTTGTACAGTGCTAAAATGCAGTCTGAAAACAAATTCTCTAAATGATAAAACCATCGTAAACCAATTTTTGGATATATTTTGAAAAGCTGCATTTTGTACAGTCGGGGAAAAAGTATTTGATCCTTTGCTGATTTTGAACGTTTTTCCACTGACAAAGAAATGATCAGTCTAAAATTTTAATGGTAGGTGTATTTTAACAGTGAAAAAAGAATAACAACCCCCCCCCCCCCCCCCCACAAGAAAAACACATGTCAAAATTGGGACAAGGGACAAGATTGTAGACCCACACAAGGCGGGAATGGGCTACATCGCCAAGCAGCTTGATGACAAGGTGACAACAGTTGGTGCGATTATTCACAAATGGAAGAAACACAAAATAACTGCCAGTCTCCCTCGGTCTGATGCTCCCTGCAAGATCTCACCTCGTGGAGTTTCAATGATCATGAAAACGTTGAGGAATCATCCCAGAAATACACAGGAGGATCTTGTGAATGATTTCAAGGCAGCTGGGTTCATGGTCACCAAGAAAACAATTGGTAACACACTACGCCGGGAAGGACTGAAATCCTGCAGCGCCCGCAAGGTCCTCCTATTCAAGAAAGCACATATACAGGCCCGTCTTAAGTTTGTCGGTGAACATCTGAAGGATTCAGAGGAGAACTGGATGAAAGTGTTGTGGTCAGATGAGACCAAAATCAAGCTATTTGGTATCAACTTAACTTACCGTGTTTAGAGGAGGAGGAATGCTGCCCATAACCCCAAGAAAAACATCCCCACCGTCAAACATGGAGGTGGAAACATTATGCTTTGGGGGTGTTTTTCTAGTAAGGGGCGCAGGACAACTGCACCGCATCAAAGGGCTGATGGACGGGGCCATGTACCCTCAAATATTGGGCAAGAAACTCCTTCCCTCCGCCAGGGCATTGGAAAAAATGGGTATGCCAGCATGACAATGACCCAAAACACACAGCCAAGGCAACAAAGGAGCAGCTCAAGAAGAAGCACATTAAGGTCCTGGAGTGGTCTAGCCAGTCTCCAGACCTTAATTCCATATAAAATCTGTATAGGGAGCTGAAGGGTCGAGTTACCAAACATCAGCCTCAAAACCTTAATGACTTGGAGAGGATCTGCAAAGAGGAGTGGGACAAAATCCCTCCTGAGATGTGTGCAAACCTTGTGGCCAACTACAAGAAACGTCTGAACTCTGTGATTGCCAACAGGGGTTGTGCCATCAAGTACTAAGACGAAGGTGTCATATACTTATTTCTCTCATTGACCTGCAAATCAATTTATAACTTTTTTGACATGCATTTTTCTTGTTTTTTTTTTGTTATATTGTCTCACACCTACCCTTAAAATTATAGACTAACAATTTCTTTGTCAGTGGGAAAAACGTTCAAAATCAGCAGGGAATCAAATACTTTCCCTCCCATTGTAGTTATTGCATAACTTGTCAATTCTGTTATGTATATTTGTATATATTTGTTGTGCACTACTACTGCAAACATGGCTCCAGATTTTCAGTTAGAAGCAGAATTTGGGGATTTGAGCTAAACAATTTTGAAAGACGTTTTGCTATAATGGTTTATAGAGGGGATATAACTTCATTTTCAGCCATTTATGTTGGGTTCTGGGTTCATTAGGTTCTGTCCCTACAGAGAATGAAGTTACTGAGTCTCTGAAACTTCATAGCAAATAAAGAGCCACTACTGACAAACCAGGCAGCAAAATGTTTTAATACTCCCAGGCCAAAAGCAATTTTCAAAACCAGCTGCATACTTCAGGCTTGGATAACAACAATACCACACAAGGTTGTTTCTTGTTGTTGTTTTCATGAAATAAAATCATGAACCTTAGCAAGTTTATAGAAGACAAACAACAGCTATCTCATAAGTGAATAAATATTTCACACAATTTATTAAAGTGTCCATTTTTAACGTATGGGAATTTTTTAATTTTAGGAGGGATTGTGGATTTCCTTTCTTTTCATGAAACTCTAATCAGCCAAAAGAAATGTTAATTTATGCAGAATTTTAGGTTGATAAAATTGTGTTACTACTATAGGAATATTTGCTCACTTGTAAGGTTGAATGTGACGAAAGTTTCTCAAGCTAATTTAAATTAGTAAGATTAAAATATTTAAATTTTACAGTCTGGTCACTCTCTCTCTATATATATATCTCCCTCTTCTCCCCAATGTCTCATTAAAATCCACATACACATTGAATTGCCAGACACAATTAACATTCGCCTGCCACTGACAGTGAATGTAATAGAATTTTAAATTTAATATTTACTACAACAAAATAACATTCACTTGCTGTCCTTGGTGAAAATTCCCAATTAGCAGCAAGAGAATGTACAAAAAAAAAGAATTTAAAATTTAAAAATTTAAATTTGATATTATGAAATAAGCAAGTGAATGTAGAAAAAAAAATCAAAAGTAACATTTTATAATACAAATAAGTATTGTGAACATTTATACATAATTAAATATTTGCTCACTACCACTTTTTTTTACATTTATAATTAAATGTCCACTTGCTAAACCCTTTACATGATATAGGGAATTCCAAACCAAGGAAAAGATTTTATGACAGAAATGAGATGGTTCATGCTTCAAATATATCAAAGAATTTCCTAAAGTTATAAAGGGTAGTATCTTCCAGAATAGGGTCAAACACATTGAAGGAAATCTTCAGGCTAAATGAAGCCAAATATTTAGGTAGAATGAAAATACCAAATGGTCTATCTACAGTAAAATTTACTTTTCTATGTTAAATAAAAAGAAAATATACACATTCATTAGGCATCAGTCACCACCAATCGATTTTGGAAAAAAAAAAAATATTTTCAACAATTTTAATTAAACTTATCTCACCTCCATAACAATACATATTGCTTAATACATACATTGACACAATTAATTTTTGAGAGTGTAGTGGTTTATTTAATAATATCGCAATCTGTAACAATACATATTTTTTTAAGGACACTGTTTAAGTTTTTAACATAACAAACACATACATTAATAGGGAGTTGAAAGGGCACTTCTCTGCCTCAACAAAGAAACCACTTTTAACTTAAGATAACAATCTTAATTTTGAGAAAACAATTCACTAAGGGTTTATACTGTAAATAATTTTTTGATAGATAAATAAATAGATATTTAATTTATAGTTACTCTGTTTAAAATTTGAAGATTTGCCTGTTTGTGAAAAAGAAAACAGAAAAACATACTCTGCTTTTGAAAGTCATTTTTTAACGAAAAAAAAACCCACCCAAAAACTCTGATAATGAAACAAAAGGACATATTAGAGGTATATGAACACAATTCATGAACAAAAAGTTGTTTTGTTCAGGTTTATCCTAATAAGAAGATCTTTTCTGATACATGCTATACATGGTAGCTAGCCAAAATCATAAATACATTTTGACTATTAAAAGGGACAAATGCAGTGTTCTTGTATGCATGTAACGTCTGTTAATTTAACAATCTTAAAGGTGTTGGCTTATAGAAGTTGATGTGTTTGTTTAAGAAATGTAATGTTTTATCTATTCTTTGTACATAAGATCATATAACAAATTTATAAAAATCATTTGTCTAGTTTTTGTTTATTTCAAATATAGAGAATGTTAATTAATATTTTCATTATAATAATATTGAGAAAAACACTGGAAATGTATTTGCAACAACTGCATTATTACATGATATTAATGATGGCATTACAGTAAATCTATGATATCAATTAATGAATTTATAATTGTAAGCTTAAGTAAACTATTAACTTTGGAAGTTAACAGATTAAGAAGGCATTTAATTATAAACAACTTAAAAATTTACAACTGAAACTGTTTCTGAAAAAAAAAAATACTGCTAAAATATTTTTTCTTAATGGTATCATATTAATTTATTAAAACTGCATTTTTATATATCTGCGTGTCTAAAACTCATTAATTAAAGCTGTATCTTTCAATTGCGGTACACTGCTAAATACTGTTGCTTTATCTCAAGGTTTCCTCAATTAAATCAAAACTTGTTTATATTGAAGAATGTGGGTTATGAACTAAAATCTTGTGTTTATACTAGTCTGCTACATGAAATAAAAAATACAGAAAGAATAATTATTTCATAAAAGATTCAAATTTAGATATAAAATTGTGTCTCATATGGTATAAACATAATAAAACACAATTTTATATCTCTATACTGCTGCTTCCAAACTCTCATCAGTACAGGTTAAACAATTAATATGCAATTAATATTTATCACATATGCATTCATACAGCATTGCACTTGACAACCCCATTTTAGCAGTATATTTATTAATAAAATAATATAACCAGTATTCATCCATTAATTTACAACATATACTGCTAGATGTTATATATAACAGTGTATGTTGTATATAAATAGGTAATTGAACCCCATAGCACCTAACATTAACCTGTGGTAATCTAATAAATTGCATAGCATTAACTTTTTACCACGGGGTCCATTCAGACCAACATTATAATCTCATCAATAGCCTAGCATTTACTTGTTACCACAGTGGTCCCTACAGACCCCCATGGAGCCTGTCTTTCCATGGGGGCCCACAAGGATCCCCATATTCTCTAGCACAACATTCCATTAAATAATTACATTAATACAAATACCTAAAAATAAAAAAGACAAAAATAATAAAATAAATAATAATAGCCAATCAACGAAGGTTCACATTACAATGAATCCCTATTTCGATTGGCTGTCATTTTGAACAATCAGGATAGGTGAAAATAGAATCCTCTGATTAGCTAAAAGATAACCAGTTGGAATGCACAAATTTCTATCAATACGTTCTGATTGGTTAGACTTTTAACCAATCAGAAATGGGGCAGGTCCAATTGAAATACTGGCTGATTTGCCATTAAAATAATATAAATGATGTCAGCATGGATTATTTGTCAGGGAAGCACTTCCTCAAAGAAGCTTTATTAGTTAAGTGGATTTCTTTTTTTTTTTAAGCAGCTGTGTTTTAGGTGGAAATTTAAAGCTGAAGATGAAAGGTCTTAAAGCAACAAGAAAATTATAGTTGGCTGCTAGCAACATGGATGTCCCAGCTTTATCAAGGGCTGAAAAATGAGGACCAGCACATCACTAATCATCTCTGGAGAGCCATCAAAGAGTGGGTAAATAGAATTCCCCTCATAGGCTTAACTGTTTTATTTTCAGTAGCTTTTATTTATTAATTTTATTATTTTTCATTTTTTTGTTGTAATTTTATTTTTATTTTTAATCAATTGTTTTTATTTTGTTATCTAATTTATTTAATAGGGATTTAAGAACTATGGGGGTCCTTGTGGAGGGTTAGGGTTAGGTTTCATGAGGGTGCATAAGGACCTCTATGGTAGCAGTTAAGGAATCCTGGGGTTAGGTTCCATGAGGGTACATAAGGACCTCTATAGTAGCAGTTAGGGAATCTTGGGTGTCCATAGGCACCCCAATAGTAGGGGGCCAAGTATAGGTACCTTGAGAGTCCATATGGAACCCCATGGGATAGGGGGGTTAATGTTAGGTACCATGGGAGTCTGTACAGAACCACAATGGTAAAGGGTTAAAGCTAGGTTATTGACTAGATTACCATGGTAGTCTGTAGAGCCAATGGGCTTCCCCCTCCACCCTTGTGGTTTAGAAAGGGGGAACATTAACCTCATTGGGGTCCCTTTGGAGCCTCTAATTATAACCAGTGTTGTCCATAGGAGGTCAATATAGCCCAGACATGGTTATACTTAGAGGCCCCAAATAGACCCTAATGGGGTTAATGCACACTACCCCTACAATAAAGCAAAAGGGGTAGGGGGAGGGTGGCTCAATGACCCCCGCCGGGTTTTGATGTGGACCCCAGGGGATACCTGGGCTCATAGGGTTTAATAGTTTTGTGTTATGTGTTAACATGAGATAGTTTATTTATATGTAGTGAAACTGACCGTTCATGGGTGTGGTATTCTTTTGCCAGGTTTGTTGTTATGCTTATTTATTGATGTATTGTCAACCGTTACAGGTTGGCCAACCAATAAGGTGCCTTCACTGCACTTGCCTGACCCTAATAACACACATGCACTACTGTGTTTAAAGGAATGGCTAAACGTGGATACACAGTGCTGCATTACCAGAAACCTTTTTATAATGCCTGGGATTTAGTAAATCACATGAAGACCTGAGAAGTGCTGATGCTTTATGAGCTGGGGTAGTTTGCAGCTCATTGACAGTCCTCATTGTTTGCTCATTGCATAAATATTGCAACAAAATTAGACTGTTCGAAAAAGTATTCGATCCACTGCGGATTTTGAACATTTGTCTAATGACAAATAAATTATCAATCTATTATTGTAATGGTAGGTGTATTTTAACAATGAGAGACAAAATAACAAAAAAACAAGAAAAACGCATGTCAACAAAGTTATAAATTGATTTGCAGGTCAATGAGGGCAATAAGTATTTGACCCCTTCGTCTTAGTACTTGGTGGCAAAACCCGTGTTGGCAATCACAGAGATCAGACGTTTCTTGTAGTTGGCCCCCAGGTTTGCACATATGTCTGGAGGGATTTTATTCCACTCCTCTTTGCAGATCCTCTCCAAGTCTTTAAGGTTTTGAGGCTGATGTTTGGCAACTCAAACCCTCAGCTCGCTCCACAGATTTGATATGGGATTAAGGTCTGGAGACTGGCTAGACCGCACTAGGACCTTAATGTGCTTCTTCTTGAGCCACTCCTTTGTTTCCTTGGCTGTATGTTTTTGGTCATTGTCATGCTCGACAACCCATTTTTACAATGCCCTGGGTAAGGGAAGGAGTTTCTTACCCAAGATTTGATGATACATGGCCCCGTCCATCGTCCCTTTGATGCAGTGCAGCTGTCCTGCGCCCCTTAGCAGAAAAACACCCCCAAAACGTAATGTTTCCACCTCCATGTTTGATGGTGGGGATGGTGTTCTTGGGGTTATAGGCAGCATTCCTCCTCCTCCAAACATGGAGAGTTGAGTTGATGCCAAATAGCTCGATTTTGGTCTCATCTGACCACAACACTTTTTCATTCAGTTCTCCTCTGAATCACTGGCAAACTTCAGATGGGCCTGAACATGTGCTTTCTTGAGCGGGGGGGGGGACCTTTCGGGCGCTGCAGGATTTCAGTCCTTCATGGCGTAGTGTGTCACCAATTGTTTTCTTGGTGACCATGATCCCAGCTGCCTTAAAAACATCAATAACAAGATCCTCCTGTGTAGTTCTGGGCTGATTCCTCACCATTCTCATAATCACGGAAACTCCATGAGGTGAGAGCTTGCATGGAGCATCAGAACGAGGGAGACAGGCAGTAATTTTGTGTTTCTTCCATTTTCTGTCTCTCACTGTTAAAATACACTTACCATTACAATTATAGACTGATCATTTCTTTGTCAGTGGACAAACATTCAAAATCAGCAGGTGATCAAATACTTTCCCCCCCACTGTATGTCACAGTATTGTCCGTTTCAATGACTACAGAATTTTGTTTGTTACTAAAAAATAAATAAACCAGATTGTGTTATGTGGAAATCTTAACTATCACAAACATCTTGCTTTATTAAAAGGACAACAAGTGTGTCACAAAATTGGAAGTTAAATTGGCTACCATGTTAGTACTAGACAATGTGAAGAGACAATCCAGTTGTTCTTTATAGCAATATGAATATATATTAAATCTAATGCAGAAGTTTTGAATCTATTAAGGTCTTTTATAATGATAAACAGAGCAGACTAAATCATCTGAGATATGGTACATTTATTATAAACCAGCTGTCAACATTAAACACATTAAACACTGAAGTATATAAAGTAAGACTGTGTACTACAGACAAATTCCTCTTTATTGAGACATGTACAACATAGATTCAGAAGCATATATGAGAAAAAAGCTTCCCAATCTATGTTCATATAAATCCAAAGGAGTAATTTACATTTTCTACTCCTTGATGCATCAAAATATCCAAACACTTTAATAAATGATACCAAATTCCACCATTGGATACAATTACTGTATTTGGTTAATACTGTAATATTTCCCAAAGAAGATAGTTGACTAAATAGAAAACAAAAAATAATCAAGAGATGTTTGTGCTGAAATTGGAGGACGATTCATTATATTCATACCTTGCAGCCTATGACTGAAATTGTGGATATGCACAGGGAGTAAAGTTCTGTTTGTTTTTATATGTTTACTGTGTCTGGCTCCCATTTAATTGCAAGCCCGCAATTACCTTCAAACTGAACTTTTGGCTGTGGGTTCCAAATTTGTTACATAAAAAGATGTATGTAATTGACTCAAGCCCTCAATTACAAGCTCACAGTCCAAACAGGCAAACCATGAACCCGTATGTAGCATATCAGGGCATGATCATGATCAATGAAGCAAGCCCGTAAGTTATATTTTAGACAGAGCCAATAGTAAATGAGACCGTCATCATGACATCAGTAAAACAGACAGTTTAAACTATAATTAATTAGTACAATTTGCAATCTGACTCGCAATCCAGAAATGTGGCAATCAATAAAAGTCAATAAATTAACTGTTCTAGTCCATGCGGGTTCCATTATATGTGTTAACTCCTTGATTCCTGGGATCAATATATCATGGAAACAAAAGATAAAAAAATATATTTTATTGCAGATTTGCAAGCTTTATTGTTGTGCAATTAATTATAATGCCATTCATTGCTTTCCCAGTATTTTAAAGTACAGTATTGTGTATTTATTTGCTTTTGCAGTGTTATGAACAGGTGTTTAACCCACTTGCGAGTCCTATCTAGTACTCATATATGCTTTTGATACATTTGCCCTTTACAGGTTTGAAGGCAATTGCGGGCTTGTTAAATTGTTGTATTTGAATATGGATTTTGCATCTTTAGCACTGATAACATTTACAGGCTTGGAATATCAAAGGAGGAGATAGACAACCGCAGTGCTTTTGAGCCTGTAACTCACAAATGGAATGCGAGTTGCAAAATGTAGCCAATTAAATATCAGTAACATTTACGGGCTCCATTACGGGCTCAAGTAATTGCGATTCAGACAATTAAAAAGAGGCCTTCTGATAATTATTGTTATTTTTTTTATTGGAAAAATAATATCTTACATTAGGTTCATACACATCCATATCCTTGACCACGGATATTACATTACCAAAATTTACACAAATACATATAACATATGTCTAGCGAGATGGAGATGCCAATTTTCTTTGTTCTCTATTAAATTGTTCCCAGAGTTCCCATTTCATAGTTACTTTCCTGTTAAAACATATATCTTCTGCAAATTGAAGATTTTTTTTCAATTTGGTAAGTTCTTTCTATGGTGTTAAGTATGTCTCTCCATATTGGTAATTTTTCATGTTTCCAATACTTGGCAAGAAGCCATTCAGTAGTCAAGAAAAATTGAACAATCAAATATTTTACAGAATTCTTGTAAGTTTTGGGGAAAATGTGGAACAAGATTATTCCAGGGGACATGGGGATTGGGCTTTTAGTAATCTTTGAAAGTTGTTTAATGCACATAGACAAAAGTCATTTATTTTGGGGCATTTCCACCAACCTTTGTGAACCTTTGGCATTACATCCTCTCCAACAATTCCAACTGATTTTCCCTGGGTATATTGTTAATATGAATGCTGGGACTCTATACCATCTTTATACCGTCAAAGTATTTTTCTCTTAATGTGGTACAGGTTGATGCCCTTGCAGTCAAATCAAAAATTTTAAGCCACTCTGATTCATCCCAGTTTACTTTAAGATCTTCTTCCCATTTTTTCATACTTGTAGTTTTCCATGTTTGAGAGATAAATCTTAATATGCTATAACATTCAGAGATCTTAATTCTTTTTGCGTTTGTTAGAACACATCTTTTTAAGTTTGGAAAATGCCTGTGCCTGGTATAATTTATAATTAGAGTTTTTTATTGCTCTTATCAAGGTGATTCATACTCCAATAGATAAACGGCAGAGACTTCTGGGCTCTTTTTATACTTTTTATTAAGATGTGCAAAATACAAATGAAATAGCTTATTTCAGCCCAAAACTAACATCTACATAAACGCACCAGCTCACAGCTTAGCTCCCTAGCTAGCCCTGAAAACCGCTTCTCATTTGAAACAGTCCTTTTTTAATCACACGGAGAGGTGGGGTCCTGGCCCGCCCACTCTCCAGGTACCCCAAAATCCAGGGATTGTTGACATGCTCTTTTTCAGTAAAGACTAGACAAACTAAATTTACAGCCTTCTCCCTGGGGTATGTGAACTGTCTCTTTAACAGTACCTTAATTCTCCAGTCACTCTCCAAACCGTGGTGTGGCTCAAACCTTGTAGCAGCTCCTCTGCAAAGTCCTTTTATATCAATGGCTATGATACACTCAGGCAGACTCTCTCTCTCCGGTCTCCCTTTTGAAAGCAGCTTGTCCCTTTTGAGACTGTAGTTTCTCTCACAAGCTCTGCAGACTCCAAACACTTTCTTTCAGCAGTCCAATACTGGCAGCTACTAGAAAACAATATTCTCTTCCAAGTCTGCTCTTCCAGTTTTCACAATGGTCGACTCACCCAGAGTCAGCAAGCCATCCTGTCTAGCATGCAATCACTGCTTAGGCCAACAGAGCATACTTACAGGGCCCTCTTTTACCACTTTATTAAAAAAAAGCTCTTTGCTTTTTATTGGGTGAATATAGGTTCATTATAGTGTATGTTAATTCATTTATTTGACCTATCCATATGATAAATTTGCCTTCTATGTCTGTTTCTGTGTATTCTTCTGTTAAACTTAAATTCCCATTGAATCAAATCGAGACTCCTCAAGATTTAGACTTGTAGTTGGAATTTATCCTAATAGTAAAGGTTTTGTTAGGCAAGCTCGGTTCTCTATTTGTCTTCCTGTGTGTTTCTTGGATACACACTATGGCCCTCATTCTATTAGCGGCCGCAGCCGTTGCGGGGCCGCAAGCTATTCTGCTATTCTATTCCCCTCCGGCCGGCGATTCCGGCAGGCTTGCGGCCGGTGCCTTTCTATCTCTTGTGGCCGCTCACGCCGGAGGAAATCCTTTGATCTAAAACGGCCGCAAGGAAATCGGCCGTAAGAAAATCCTATTTGCAATTCAATTGCTCTGGGAACACTCTCTGCAAAGCTAAAAGCGAGCCGCAGCTGACTTGCAGGAAAGAGGTCCTGCTAGCACCAATTAAGCACATAAAATAGCTCAAATAAAGCCATCCTGCACTTTGAGAAGACTATAAAGTGATATTCGGTGTTAGCAAAAATAGCACATAATTACCCTATACTCAAATCCGTAAAATATTTTATTTTTAATATCCGTAAAATATACATGTAAAAAGTCCAGAGGGCTTGGAGCACCTCAGACCCGCCCACGACGCAGCCGGAAAATAAACAGTTAATTTGAACTCGGGTTTGGGCTGATGTGCAAGCTTGAGAGTGGGTTACTTTTAATCCTCATGTCCCCCAATATGATCCCTAGCATTTACAGAGCTGTACAGTGCAGGCTTGAATTTATTTTTGAGTTTTTAGATTTCAGAGCTTACGGCCGGTTTCAAGATATGCGGCCGGCCGTAAGAGGAGATCCTTGCGGGGCCGTATAATTGTTAACAGAACCCCCGCAAGGAATCGCAGCCTTACGGCCGATTTACGGCCGATAATAGAATGAGGTCCTATGTCAACTTTTTCTTTTAAGAGATTTTCAACTATAACCCTTCTTTGATAAGGCGTATTAAGTCCCTGTACATTTTGTGATATGATTCTTAAGACCATTTATCTAATTTTCTAATTATTCTCTTCAAAGTTGCCCTCTATCTTCAGAAATTGCCAGGTCCATCTTTAACACACATACAATATACAAAATTACAAAACACTAAGAAACTATTATTTTCAGTTGTTCCTAGGCAGGTATAAGATGACATTGCCTGTCTTACTTTCTCTATTACTGGTCTGACCAGTTAAGTCCTAACCTCTTTCTTACCTGTTACAGCCAATTTTCTCTCCCTTTTTCTCTTCCCCTTTTTCCTACTTTCCTTTTCTCTTTTCTTCCTTTTTGTTTCCTACTCCTTCCTCTTCCTTCCCTTTCTTCTTACTTTTATTTCCTTTCTCCCTTCTCTTCCTCCTCCCTTCCCTTCTCTTTTTTTCTTTTTTCTATCCCATCCTTCTTCCCTTTCCTCTCCTTCTCTCACCCTTCCTTTCCCTTCATTAACTTCCATTACCCCTCGTCACGTTAATCTTCTAAGGGGTGGATAATAGCCCTAGATATATGGGATTGCATTATGATTGTATTACTTTGTTAAGGGGTAAAATCAAAAAATAAAAATGGAGTTCACCTAATCTGTAGTATGACATGTGTAATGTGTCAAATCTTACCCCAAAAGTCTTTACGTGTTTATACCTAATGAACACATATTAAAGTAAATGATCCTGATCAATTTTAAATTTAGTGGATGGTATGAGCTCCAGGTAATTGTGTGTATTATCTAAAGAAAAATAATTAATACTTATAGGTATGAAATCATATGTCTCATAACATGAGATTTGAGTGTATCGATTGTTCCCGAATGATCTTTAAGTGTCATAGCTTGTTAATTGTGTTTAAGCTTTAAAGTATTATAAACTACTCTCATTATTATTTAGTAGCGGGAGAACAGAAAGAAAAAAGAAAACAAAAGAGAGGAACCCCCATAAATATTTATTTGTTTTTTAGGATTTGTATCTCCCTATATCTTACTATAAAGAAGGCTCAGGTACTATGTGCCATTTTGAAAGTTGTCTCTCAGCTTCATTAAGTGTTTAAAATTCATATCTTTTCTCGTCCTTGAATACAACTAATTTTGTGGGAAAGCCCCACCTATATGCAATTTTCTCCAAAATCGATGTTTTCGTTTTTTCCTTAAATTCTTTCCTTTGCTTTAATGCATTTGACGATAGATATGAAAAGATACAAACTTTATTGTATGGTGACTTAAAAGTTTTTTTAGATATAGATGTTTTTATAATTAACTCCTTATAGGAATAAACATGTAGCTTAAACAAAACATCTCTTGGCTTTTCTCGAGAGAAGTCTTTGGGGAGTGGTATCCTATGTAGACTATCACTTTTGTCTTCACCTAGATTGACTGGTGTCGCCATAGACAGAAAAAGAGAAGCTATATATATCTGAAGATCTTTTCCCAACATTGCCTCTGAGATACCTCTTATTCTAATGGTATTCCTCATAGAGTTGTCCTCAAGCTGGGTCTGTTTTTTCTTTAAATTTCTGACCTCTTCTTCTAGTATTTTAACCTGTGTCAAGTTATTTATATGTTTTTTATGTAATTCATATTTAGTTTCTATTTCTTCCAACTTTGTGTTCAAGTAGCTAATATCTTTACTATTTACTAATTAATATCTTTTGTAATTTGAACCTTTAAAGTGGTTTGAAATTCCTCCAATAGTTTTTTTCATACTATAGTTAATTGTTCAGTTAATTGTTCAGACTGTTCTTCAATAGCTACTTTAGAAGAATCAGAGTTGTTGTTTGAACTAGTACTTTTTGGAGGTGAATCTATAAATGATGTATGACTTAACTGAGAGCTATTGAACCCTTTATCTTTTTATTTCAGTGAAAAAAAGTTGGAGCTCCCTTTAGGGCCCAATTTCTTTTCCTTCCCTTTATTTTTCACTAGCGACTTGCCCGTCAAATAATGAGAGTCAATAAAGATGTGAATGCTCTTTGCCACACAATGTGAGTCTCTGACACTATTAACCTTTTTGTTATCTTCAAAGAAGTACAACAATTATAATATTCAACTTGTATTTCAACAACTGTTAAACCATATTAACCTTTTTAATTGTCATGTATGCAGTATTAATATAACAATGGATGAAATGTGTATGAATACGTATTGTGAACCATTACATAAAGCTTTGTAACATGCAACTTATATTGGAAACAGTGGTCAACCAATTATTTTTAACAATACTACAATTTTTAATTCTGAGCTATGCATGAGTAACTTAACAAAAGGTCAACTTTGTATGAATGAGTATTTTAAACCATTACAGAATGCTTCTTAACATGCAACTTACAGTATAGTTGAGCTACTGGTAAAGCACATAAGTATTAAATCCAGAGGAACGCAAACAGTAAAAATCTCCATTAAAACTTAGCCAATTGTATCAAAGGGAGAAAAAATTGATTCCTTCCTGATCACAGTAACTGCCGATCGGATTACTCCCCGGATGAATCCTGTTTATTTTATTATACATTTAAATTTTGAACAAATGATTATGCTCCTACTGACATAAACCCTTAATAACATCCAATAAAACAACTTTTGAAACCTTGTTAAATACAATGTTAACAATGGAAACATTAACGTAATGTAATAACATTTACAATTACATTTTCTAAAAATACAATAATCTTGAATATTGAATCCAGAGGAAGGCAAACTGAAAAACCCCCAGTGAAACTTGGTCAATTTTTTCAAAGTGGGCAAAAAAATGTATTCTTTCCTGACCCCATTAACTGGCGATCTGATTACTCCTAGGATCAATACTGTCTATGGCCCTCATTCAATTGCAACTTGACCAATTGAATAGGGGTCTAAATAAGCACATAACATATTTTTTTTAAAGAAGTTTTTAGTTTGTAAATATCTATCCAAAAGCAAGATTTTCACTAACTAAAAACTTCTTTAAAAAAAAAATGCTATGTGCTTATTTAGAGCCCTATTCAATTGGCCAAATCACAATTGAATAAGGCCCTATGTAATTAAACATTTAAATTTTATCATAAATGATCATCCTCCTCCAATCATGAACGCTTAATTACATACAATGAAACAACTTTTCAGTCCTTGGAAAACTGAATTTTAACATTACAAACATGAACTTAACGTATTAAAATTGAAACAGTAAATTTTATAAAATGCAAGGTTACTGTTTTGTGGGGCCAATCCTGGCAAAAGTCACTTCCAAGACATTCCAATTTTTTTTTGTTTGTATGTTAGTGGTTCTCTTAAAAAGAGCCCAGCAGACTTGTTATTTTGTCTATGGGATAAAATCACTGTTTATTGTTGTTGTTTTTTCTTGTTTTTTTTTCCACTTTTTTTGTATTCTTGTAGTTATTGAAAATGGCAGAGTTTCCTATGTGAAATAGTGGTCCTCTACAAAAAGACCGTCGGACATCCAAGTTCGTCTGCGGGGTATAACCACTGTTCTCTATGTTTTTTGCCATTTTATAGAGTTTCCTTAGCGAAACAGTGGTCCTCTAAAAATAGTCTGAGTGACATAAAATTTCTTCCTCGAAATAAAAACACTGTTCTCTATATTTGTTGTGGCATTTTTTGTGAATTTGTCATAGATATAAGAGTACTGTTTTTTTATGGGTTATTTGTAGATTAGTTTTATTGTTAATATTTTGTGTGATTACATTTACAGTACTTCATAGTAAACAATGTTTTTAGTAAAAATTCGGCCATCATCTAATAAATCACCCTGACTTTGATTTTTTTTCAATATAAACTTTTAAAATGCAACATAGAGTTGGACATTGGCAAATACTGGTACTTCTAAACAGATTCCAACGTTTTTAAAAGTTTTCCTTGTGATTTATTAAACTGCCATGATTATGGGAAATTGTCTACTCTGAAGTACAAAAGGCAAGCTACTTTCATTTGGTGCCAAATCTATTCTTGGTATGAAAACTCTTTCACCTTTATGGGTACCATTGAGAATTTCTGCATTTATGAAATGGTCTTTTAATTCTTGAACAAATAAGCTGGTGTAATTACATAGTCCTTTTTTGGGGTTCATATTATGCAGTAACATGACAATTGCACCCTTTCTTAGCTGCAAAATATGTGGTGGCATTCCAGATGGAGTTAATGAATTAATAAATTCAGTTGAAAAGTTTGTCTGAATTTCTTTGTCATCACCAACTACACAATCAGCACTGTGATATTTTTTTTGTGGTGCATCTATTAATTTTAATATTTTATTATTCAGAAGCAAGGCATCTTCATTTTGGATGTTACTATTACTTTGGTTGCAAGCTCTGCTTAATAGTCGTTAGTCATTGTATTTTGGAAAATAGTCAATATAATGTCCTGTTTGCAAGTCATTTGCAATGGAATTTCCACGATATCATCGGGTAAATAATTAATTTGTTCTGTTTTTCCTTCTCCAATTTTGATTAGCCACTCATTGACTTAATTTTGTCCTTCTGATCTCTTATTTTGTTCTAATTTGAGTTGAGTAAAGAGTTCCTATAGTGTACTTGACTTTATACATGTTTCTACAATGTCAGTGCGATTTCCATGGACAACAACAGTTAATGTTTGCCTAAAATCTCCACCTAACAACATCACCTTTCCACCAAAAGGCAAATCATTATCCATGACTTTGCGCAACAAACGGTCAATACATTGTAGCGCATGGCATGAAATCACTGTAGCTTCATCGATTATAATTAATTTACTTTTCTTCATTTTTTTGCTTGTAAAGATTGAATTCAAATATCCTACACTAATGTTTCCAGAATGGGAACTGGCAGTATAAATCCACTATGCACAGTTCTTCCTGCTTCTCACAAAAGTGTGGCAATTCCAGTTGTTGCAAATGGCAGTGCTATTTGACCTTGTGCTCGAACGAAACTCATCAATAAATGATATAGATACCGTATATACTCGAGTATAAGCCGAGTTTTTCAGCCCTTTTTTTTGAAGCAAAAAAGGGCCCCCTCGGCTTATACTCGAGTCACTCTCCCAACGTGTCTCTATAACCCCCCCGTGTGTCTCTAACCCCCCCGTGTGTCTCTCTAACCCCCGTGTCTCTTTCTTTCCCTCCCCCCTCCTCAACCTAAACCCCCCTCCTCAGCATAAACCCCCCTTAACCCCCCTCCTCCACCCGGTATATGCTAATGATGCGGCGCGCGCGTGTGACGTCACATGTGCGCCGGCGCCGGGTCAAGGAGCGGAAGCCAGAGCACAAGCAGGTAAGTGAGGGGAGAGGGGGGAGGTATTTAGGGGGTTAGGTGGAGGAGGGGGGTTGATGGGGGTTTGGGTTGAGAAGGGGGGGTTGAGGGAGGTTGAGGGGGGGTTGAGGGAGGTTGAGGGGGGTTGAGGTTGAGGAGGTGGGTTGGGGTTGAGGGGGTTTGAGGTTGAGGAGGGGGGTTGAGGGGGGTTGAGGTTGAGGAGGGAGGTTGAGGGGGGTTGAGGTTGAGGAGGGAGGTTGAGGATGGGGGTTGAGGATGAGGATGGGGGTTGAGGAGGAAGGTTGAGGAGGGGGTTGAGGGTGGGGGGATTGAGGAGGGGGGTTGGGGTTGAGGGAGGTTGAGGGGGGGTTGGGGTTGAGGAGGTGGGTTGGGGTTGAGGGGGGTTGAGGTTGAGGAGGGGGGTTGAGGGAGGTTGAGGAGGGAGGTTGAGGATGGGGGGTTGAGGATGAGGATGGGGGTTGAGGAGGGGGTTGAGGATGGGGGGGTTGAGCAGGAAGGTTGAGGAGGGGGTTGAGGATGGGGGGAATGAGGAGGGGGGTTAAGGAGTGAGGTTGGGGTTGAGGGAGGTTTAGGGTGGAGGTTGAGGGGGGTTGAGGTTGAGGAGGTGGGTTGGGTTGAGCGGGGTTGAGGTTGAGGATGGGGGTTGAGGGAGGTTGAGGATGGAGGTTGAGGATGGGGGGTTGAGGATGAGGATGGGGGGTTGTGGAGGGGGTTGAGGATGGGGGGGTTGAGGAGGGGGGTTGAGGAGAGAGGATGAGGATGGGGGTTGAGGATGAGGATGGGGGGTTTAGGGGGGGTTGAGGATAAGGATGGGGGGGTTGAGGAGGGGGTTGAGGAGGGAGGTTGAGGATGAGGAGGGAGGTTGAGGATGAGGAGGGAGGATGAGCAGGGAGATTGAGGATGAGGATGGAGGTTGAGGAGTGTGGTTAAGGACGGTAATAAGGGAGGGGGGAAGAGACACAGGGAAGGGAGAGGTTGGAAGAGACACGGGGAAGGGAGAGGGGAGAAGAGACACAGGGAAGGGAGAGGGGAGAAGAGACACGGAGAGAGAGGGGGAAACAGAGGGCACAAGAGGGACACAGGGGGCAGCACATTTCCCACCCTCGGCTTATACTGGAGTCACTCGTTTTACCCAGCATTTTGTGGTAAAATGGGTGCCTTGGCTTATACTCGGGTCGGCTTATACTCAAGTATATACGGTAAGTTTTTCCTGATCCACTAGATCCATCTAGATAGAAATAATGCTCTTTGAGCAAGTCATCCTCTAGTGCACTTTTATGGCGTTAAACGCTTGCAATTGGAATGTATTTAAAGTTGCAAGTTTTTCTTGTGTTATTTGGTTTTGACGCTGAGTATCATAGTCTTCAAAGTTTATTTAATCTATGAGTCCTGGATCTGGCAGATTAAAATGTGCACAATTTAATCCATGAGAGAGAAAGACCTCTTGAATTTCAATTAATGCTTTTAATTCTGCAATAGGCTAATTGTATCGTTGCAAACAGTCTTCAGACATATTTGTTTTAAATTTGTCCCACAAAGCTAATGCATTTGGAGCATTTGAGAAGATGCAAATGAATGCAAATTGTTCTCGAATCTGCCGTGGCATTTGACAAAGTGCTGCTTCTTCAAGACATCTTTCCCATTGTGTATCATCAGCCAGGAAGTTTCTGTGTCGCGCAACTAAATGAAATGTGTCATAAACTGTGTCACTAACAGTTCGCAACTGTTGAAAACTTTGTGCACCAGGATCATTTAAAAGGAGTAAACGTAAGCAGAAACGTTCAAGGTCTCTTGAACTTACAGTGTAAATTCTAGTTATAATTTTATTTCCACAGGTTTTTCTTTTCCGTCATAATCTATTAACAAAAACATAATGTATAACAATTCCATTGCCTCCAAGTAGGTACAATTTAATTGAAACCACGCAATTAGTGTAGTATGTAGATGCTCAGTTTGTGCCAAAGCATTTGTTTCATTTCCAACATTGAAATAAACTAAGTGTCTTTTGGGCAAATGTACAGCTAATCGATATACTGCATGTGATCGATCATGCATTTCAAATTTGAAAAGATGCCACATTGCTTCTGGTGCACTTACATAGCAAGCATCTACATGAGATAATAACTCAGCTTGTTCTGGATTTTCTGCACTTTTGACCACTACAGTAGCTGCGTCATAGCGTTTGTAAATATATTTGTATACATATTTAATGGATTTTATAGAAGTGCAAGCTTCCACATTAATGTGTGCAGTATAATTCATGAGCAAATGTGGATTGTATGGCACCGCATATCTGTTATCAACTTTTTTCCACAAATAATGGCATTTTGGCCTTCTCTTCTTCTATATAATGGATAGCCATCACAGTTAGCATAAGTTTTGTCTCTATAATCTCTTGGAAATTCTTTAGTGCATTTTTTATTTTCCATACATGGCGATTGAGGATTAATATCGACACATGGTCCATGAATCATGCGATGAGTTACAATCTCACATAGTCTACCATGTATTTCTGGATCTGGTAATTCAGCAATAATAACTGAATCCACTTTATCACCAATTTATTTTTCTCTTGAAGGATTATAAGCAAATGTGCATGTGGAAGGCCTCTTTTTTGAAATTCTATGGTATAAACATAAGCCAGACATTTGCCAAATAACTGAGTTATGGATATGTCACGTATTAATTCAGTTAATTTGATTTTGAAGACTCTTGCCACTAAATCTGGTCTATCGGAAACAGCTTGTCCAATTAGCAGATTCTGTATCTATGGCCATTGTGGATTACATGTAAATGTAATAAATAAATCTGGTTTTCCAAATGTAGTTACAATAGCCATAGCATCATTGTGTCTTTCTCACATATTGCGAAGAGATCCTTGGAAAGAAGAAGGTAAAACTATGGCTTTGCAAGCTGCAAGGTCTCTGTTTATAGCTACCTCAGCGACATAATCCATCAGTCCACAATACAGTTCTACACATTGTTTATATTGTTGATATTTTATGAAATTTAAATTATTTGCCTCAACTTCAATAGGAATCAATGATCCATTGTTGTGTCAATTTTCCACCACATAAAATGGGATTAAATCCTTCTTTGAGCCACTTTAAATTTAAGCATGGAAATATTATTTCTGACACGTACTTTAGTATTTGGGCAACTTTCACATGTTCATTTGGGTTGCCATCCGGCTTCCCCATTGGGGGAAAAATTGGATACGTCATTGGATCTAGATTAGTACTTAAGATACTTATGTTGATGCAAGGTTGCTCCTCATTTCTGGGATATATTCTAATATCTCTTTGAAATGGTGGTTCTCCCTCATGATTTTGAAAGACCATTGCAACTTCATTTGATGTTGGTAAGTTGTAACAGCGTTTATCATTATGGCAATCTTTTATTGACTTTTGGGATTGGTAATTGATGTAGTTCTGCATGAATTATTTATTCTTGTTCTATTTCTGACAATTTTTTATAAGCTTGAGTGTACTGGTTTTGGGCCATAATTTTATCAAGCTCTATAAAAACAAGCATAAGGGTAAGCATATTTTATTTTCTGGAAGCTGCATATGTTGTTCAACAGCTTCCATTGTATCTAGGACATATAGTTAAGCAAATTTTCTTTGCTCCCCTTCTTCTGGATGTAAATGAGAAGTACAATGGTAAATTTGTCCTCGTACCTTGAAACACTTAGGGCCTTGTTATCGCATATTAGCAGCTAATGTTGCATCCATAGATGCAAAGGATATAGCACTATTATACAATCTTATGTTTGTTTTGAAATTTTGGTAATTAGGGAAATAGGCTCAGTCATAATGATTTTTAAATATGTTGGGAAGTGTTGTCTTTGTGGAAGTCTTACCTTGCCGTTTTGACAGCAACTAATGAACTGGCCATCTCTGGGTCATTCCTGTTGGAAATGATAAGCCCCACAAAACTGACAGATAATATTGATATTACCACAATTATGAACCTCTACTGTTAAAGATTTAAGTAAAGGACAATTCTCAGAACAAATATCAATATGACTCTCTAAATCCTCATTAGAATTATTCTCTGATTGTTCAGCAACATTTTCTAAATGCTTTTATTTTTTAGTTGCCTTCTTGGGCTTGGATGCTAGTTTGTCAGCCGCTAGTCTTTTGCTTGCGAATTTCCTTTTGCTCCAGCGTCTGTTGATGCCCATGTTTTTTGACATTGTCTAGTTTGACGTCTTTACTTTTCCTCTTTATTTTCAGTATCTGCCATATTAATCTGTAAATAAAAGTAGTACATTAGTACTTTTGCTCCTTTGTTTTGTTTCAAGGAACTTTTTGTTATTTTGCTTTGCTTATTTTTCTCCTATCCTGTTTTCTGTGCGCCAGTGTTTACATTACGTTAGCTTTATGAGGCTGGACTTAGCAGATTAGTTAGGTTGCAGTCTATTTTGTGAAAGGCGCTCAGCTAGCATGATAGTTCCTTCGATTTTGTATATGTTAACAGCATTTTTTGTGTTATCCTGTTTTGTGCGTGGCAGTGTTGTCATTATGGGCTTAGTTGTGTTTTTTGTGCGCTACTGTTGTCATTAGGTGTTTAAGGTATGGAGTTGGGCGGGTTGCACACCTAAAAAATATATATCCTTCCATTTTGTTTATGTTAACAGCATTGTCCTTTTCTGTTTTGTGTGCACCACTGTTGTAATTGGGGGTTAGGGTACCCTTTTATTTTTATTTTTTTGGCATACTGTTTTGCATGCAGCAATATTGTGATTAGGGGTTTACGGTTATGGGCTTAGGCTTTGATTGTTAGTTAGGCAGACACAAAACAGGATAGGTCCTTATATTTTATAAGTGTAAACAGCAGTACTTGATGTATTTTTTTTTTTTTTTTTACTTGTAATACTGTACCTCTTGTCTTCAATGTGTTGTGTATAAATTCCTGTAGAGATGATGAGTCTGGTGAGAATTACAGAGATGATGAGTCTGATGAGAATTACAGAGAGAGATGCAAATGTTAGGCTTAGACAACGGTGCATACAAAACAGGATAGATCCTTCCATTTATTATGTTTTAAGAACATTTGTTGTAGTATCCTGTTTTGTGTTGCTACTGTTGGCATTATAGGTTTAGGTTATGGGGTTAGGCTTAGAGGTTGGTGCACACAAAACAGGATTTATTCTGCCATTTTATATGTGTTACCATTTGGTTTAGTATCCTGTTTTGTGTGTGCCACTGTTGGCATTAGAGGTTTAAGTTATGGGGTTAGGCTTATAGGTTGGGGCACACAGAAGAGGCAAGGTACTTCCATTTTATATCTGTTAACAACATTTGTTGTAGTATCCTGTTTTGTTTGCCCCACTGTTGGCATAAGGGCCTTAGGGTACCATTTTTTGGTCCTATCATCTTTTGTGTGCGGCACTGTTGGCATTAGGGGTGTAGGTTATGGGGTTAGGCTTAGAGGGTTAGTTAGGTTGCAGTGCGTTTTTCAAATTGGCGCACACCAAAAAGGATAGATCATGTTTTTTTTGTTTTTTTTTATACTGTACCTGTCTTGAATTTGTTGTTTATAAATGACAGAGGGGCCCCTGCTGCCAATCTTCCTGCGACACTCTTCAGGCAGTGTCTTTTGAAAATGACAGACAGAGATGCAATATTGAAATAACTTTAATCATTTTTATTTTTACTTAGACCATAGTATTTTTGTTAAGCAAATGTATTTTTGTACATTACCTGTTGGGTTTAATTTGTTGTCTGTTCATTTCTGCAGAGTTTACAGTCTGTGTGAAACTGTGCAGTGCTGCACATTAGTTAGTGACACTCTTCAGGCAGAGTCTGTTGAAAATGACAATAAAATGTAAATGTTGAAATCCACTGTAAATATTAATATTTTTTATTTATTTTTTGCTTAAAGCATAAATTATGTTTTCAAATGTGTCTTAATAAAAGCAATTTTCTTCTTTAAGTTTCTCCTTTTTTATTATTTTAAAATGTATACCATTTTACCACCACCTAAACATGTATGTGTCTTTTAAATCTTACTGTACATGAATAATGTCTTCTAATTGCTTCTGTACATTAATATTGTTGTTTTTGAGAGTATTTAAAACCCTTTTTTTTAATTATTAATTTATTAATTAATTCTAAAAATGTATATTTACTTTCAATGTTACTGTACATGAATAATGTTGTTATTGGCAATATTTCAAACCATATAAATGTTTGTTGTTGTAATTATTAATTTATTTATTAATTCATTAATTATAGCTTACCTATTTGCTGTAATTTTCAGATTTTAAACTTCTGAAGTGATAATCAAGTTGCTTCAGAAGTAACGCCACCAGTGAAATTTACAGTCACACTGTTCATCACCTGAGAAGAAATGTAGAAAATTCTAGAAAGTTTGCAGTATTTATAGAGTGTGAGCTTAAGTAGAAACTGTTATAACGCAATGAGCATGCGCTATTTGCGTTCCGGCCGTCAATATGCGTATAGGCAGCAAAGAATGCCACCTTCGAGCTGTATTTAATGGTAAAGAGGAGTTGGGAAGGTTTCGCTAATCTGACCCTCCAATAGAGTTCTTTTATATTTTATCCCATTTTGTGGTCCTTCATACAAAAGCCATTTTATATCAGATTGTATTCATCTAGACAGCTGTGCTGTCTGTGATTGGCAGCACAATGCATTTACTATGTAAACATCTTTCTTTTTAGAAAGAGGGGCTCTCTTTTGAGTCGTGTAACCTTCTTTAAATTTCTGCCTGTATCAGGTTCTACACAATCTGAATTGTCCCACTTCACACTTTGGTTAAGCCATTAGGCGGCTCCTGGCTTAACAGCCGATCCAGAGTTTTCACCTTACGCCAGAGACTGAGCCATCTTATTGATTGTGTTCTACGTTCTGAGTGGCCTACCTCCCTCTTGTGCTTTAGTCTGTGTTGCCGTATAAATGCCGTTGAGGACTGCTGTTGGTTGGCCGTCTCTTCAGGGTCCGTGTAGATAGACTAAGGGAAGGGCCTTCCTCCGTCACGTTCTACCTGCTCTTCTCCCATCAGGGTGAATCAATCAACATGGAGGCGATCACTGCAGCTCTCACTTGGGCACCCACTGCCATGTTCTGCGCTGATACATTGGTTGGGGTTTCACCATTCCAGTGTCCAAAATGGCGTTTTAGGTGCTGCTTTAGATTAGCTGCATAGAGGTTAGGACTCACTAGCTAGGCCTCCACCCTGTCCACTTCCAGGGTGGAGCAACATCCCTCTCCTTCCTACTCTAACTTGATGTAAGCCAGCCTACTGATAATTAGTGACCAGGAAAAGGCAGATGAGCTAAATAGGTTCTTTTCTTTGGTATACACAAGGGAGGTACCAGAGGATGGACACTGCAACATAATGGGGCTACACTACCTTCACCAAATAACTGGTTAATACAGGAGGAAATCCAAAAGAGTTTGGAAAAAAATAAATGTTATTAAAGCCCCTGGTCCACATGAAATATATCCAAGGGAACTGAGGGAACTGGGTTCTGTAATGGCCAAACCATTATATTAAATTTTTCAAGATTCCCTCAACACAGGGTCACTACCAGATGACTGGAGACAAGCAAATGTGATACCTATATTTAAGAAGGTAGCAAGAGCAAATCTGGGGAATTATAAACTAGTGAGCCTCACTTCTATAGTGGGAAAGCTTTTAGAAGGGTTAAAAAGGGATAATATAAAAGGATATGTCTATTTGAACAGGATTATAAGTAGGAGTCAACATGTATTTATGAAGGATAGGTCATGTCAAACAAATCTAATTTGTTTCTATGAGGAGGTTAGTAGGGATTTGGATCAAGGTAACTCAGTGGATGTAATTCTAAATAAAGAGAGAGAGAGAAAAAAGCAGCAACTATATGCCCAGCTTAACTTTATTGATAAGGCAAAAAATGCCTATATATATATATATATATATATATATATACTGTATATATATATATATATATATATATATATATACTGTATATATATATATTTATATATATATATATATATAAAAGGGAGTCTCAGATCACACCAAAATATGCCTATAAGTACATCTTAGAGCCTATAATGGTCTATCCCCATTAGCTCAAATATCTAGGTGCCCACAATATTAAGTTGTCCACTATTACATTTGTAGGCACCCTGTATATTTAAATACATTTGCATGTATTGTAGGGTAATAGTAAAAACATGTATTTCCTTGGGGTATGGAGGAAGTAGGAACGATAAGCGGGCTTTTGGGCTTACCTGACACTAGGGCTCACCGGATGATGATGTCAGACACCTGCTTTGGTTGATCCGAGGGGGATCCGGAGATATCAGACTTCCACTCTTTTTGTGGGCTGACTCTGAGGTGCAGAAAATACAGGTTTTTGAGCACCCAGTGTTATGTACTGAGATAGTTATTGTCTATTATATGCTTTGATTTATGCTATATTTGATTGTCACTCAGATAGATATATTGATATAACAAGCAGATGCATAGGTGATATGAATTGCTTTTAGTGGCTGCAGCGTGTGAGAGCCAGCATTAGATAGAAGTGTGCTTCATAAAAAATACCCTCTACTACATGCAAATGTATTTAAAAGTACAGGCTGCCAAATGTGATAGTGGACAACTTAAAATTGTGGGCACCTGGAAATTTGAGCTAATGGGGATAGACCAATTATAAACTCTAAGATGTACTTGTAGGCATATTTTGGTGTGATCTGAGACTACTTTATATATATATATATATATATATATATATATATATATATATATATATAGGCATTTTTTTGCCTTATCAATAAAGTTAAGCTGGGCATATACTTGCTGTTTTTCTCTCTCTCTCTCTCTCTCTCTCTTTATTCACAATTACAATTACATATGCAACTCCACCACTCTGATTAGTGATATCCTGTCAGATTAATTTGAAAGGATGATGTGATATCACCAGAGGAACCTTTATTTGCTCATATCCCTAAATCGTTAAAAACATTCTCTAATTCAGTGGATGTTGTCTTTTTGGATTTTGCAAAGGCTTTTGATACAGTGCCACATGGAAGACTATTGTTATAACTAAGGGATGCAGGAATTGCAGTAAATATTTGCTCATGGATCGATAGAGCTGGCTAAAAGACAGGAAGCAAAGGGTTCCTGTAAACGTAAAATAATCAGATTGGACGAATATCTTAAGTTGGGTTACTCAGGTAATTCAGTATTAGGTCCTCTTCTTTTAAATATATTTATTAATGACTTTGATGTAGGACTGGAAATTATTGTCTCCATTTTTGCTGATGACACTAAGGTGTGCCAGGTAATTAAATCATAAAAGGATGTACTCCAAAGGGATTTGCATAAACTAGAGAAATGGGCGAGATTTAATACAAATAGATGTTAAGTTATGCATTTAGGAAGGAAAAATAGCCATGCAATTTATAATCTGAATGGAGTATTGGGGTATTGGATATTGAGATGGATTTGTGAGTGCTTGCGTACAACCACCTAGGTAACAGTGCTCAATGCCAAGCAGCAGCTGCAAAGGCAAATAAAATATTAGCATGTATTAAGAAGGGTATAGAAGCAAGGGAAGCAAATATAATTCTGACACTATACAAATCCCTAGTACGCCCTCATTTGGAATATGGAGTACAGTTTGGGCACCACTTCATACAAAGACATTTTAGAGCTGAAAAAAAAAGCGCAACAAAACTAATAAGGGGAATGGAGGGGCTAAGTTATGAAGAAAGACTAACCAAAGAAGGGATATGATTACCTTATATAAATATATCCAGGGTCAATATAAGGTTTTGTCAAGTGAACTTTTTGTGCCAAGAGGTTTTCAACTGACAAGAGGGTATCCATTGAGGTTAGAAGTAAAAAGATTTCACCTTAATGAAAGAAAAGGGTTATTCACGGTAAGGGTGGTTAAACTGTCGAATTCTTTACCAAAGGAGGTGGTGATTCGATAAATACCTTTAAAAATAGATTGGATATTTTTCTAAATAAGAAGGGCATTCAGGGTTATCCTTGTTAATTAGAGAGTATTGATCCAGTGAGGAGTCCGATCGCTAGAATATGCGGTCAGGAAGGAATTATTTTTCTTTCCCTTTAAGACAATGGGCAAAGTTTCACTTGGGTTTTTTCTGTTTGCCTTCTTCTGGATCAATTAACAAGTAATAATTAATAATTAAACTGAATACTGCAGAATAGAGGAGATCTTAAAAGGTTGAACTTGATGGACTAAAATACTTTTTTCAATCTATATTACTATATAACTATGTAACCATGTAACTATTTGCATCTGTTCTGTGATTTCTCCTGAATAGCAAGTGTGTACTTGTGCAGTGATTAGTGGGTAGCTAAGGGGAGGTGTGGTTTTGCCTGTGTAAAGGTAAATCAGTGTGTGACTTTTTGTGGTCTGCTTTCATCTGTTCTGTGATTCTCCTGAACAGTAAGTGTGTTATGTACTTGTGCAGTGATTAGTGGGCAGCTGAGAGGGTGTGTGGTTTTGCCTGTGTAAAGCTATATCAGTGTGTGACTATTTGTTTTCTGCTTGCATCTGTTCTGTGACTTCTGAACAGTAAGTGCATTGTTTACTTATGCAGTGGGTAGTGGTCAGCTAAGAGGGGGTGGGGTTTTGCCTCTGTAAAGCTATATCAGTGTGTGACTTTTGTGGTCTGCTTGCATCTGTTCTGTGATTTATCGTGAACAGTAAGTTTGTGTGTACTTGTGCAGTGAGTAGTGAGCAGGTGAGTAGTAAGAACCTAATAAAAACAGGGGAAGGTGCGGACACTTCTAGCATAAGGGCAGTTCTAGTTTAAGTGTAGGAGTTTATATATAAGGAGGGAGTGCAAAGGGGGAGAATATTGTAGTGCTTTATACATTTTTTTACCCACTGTAATTATGATTCAGTCCAGTAACAACCTCACTCAGTGTACATCCTGTCATATGTATGCACTACTGGAACAGAGGACCCAGGGTCCATACCTCTGTGACAGGTGTGAGCCTGTTGCCTACCTTGAAACTCAAATTGGAGAACTGGAGAGGAGAATTGCAACACTTAGTGTTATTGCTCCACTGGAAAGGGGGTTGGTGCTCATGGAGCAAAGTTTGGCTGGGCCTAGCATGGAGGGTAGAGCTGGGGCTAGTGAGGATGTCCAGGGAGGTAGCTGGGTTACAGTTACAAGGGGCACCATGGGGAACAGGAGCAGGAGGGAGGCAGGCACTTCAGAACTACAGACTTATAACATAAGGTGTATGCTTGCTAATGCCAGATACTTGCCAGGAAAAATGGGAAAGTTAGAATTATTAGCAGTTAATGAGAAATGGGATTTAATAGGCATTACTGAAACGTGTTGGGATGAATCTCATGACTGGACTGTTAATCTGGATGGTTATAACCTATTTAGGAAAGATAGAGGCAACGGTAAAAGAGGAGGAGTGATTTGTCTGTATGTTAAGCCTGAATTTAAGCCTATAGTAAGAGAAGATATTTATGGTGCAACTAGCGGAAATGTTGAATTCTTGTGGGTAGAGTTAAATAGCGGAGCAGCAAATTCTAAAAGAATATTAGTAGGAGTATGCTATAAACCCCCAAATATAATTGAAAGTGAGGAAATGCAATTATTGTTACAAAAAGGAAATGCAGCTAAGCATGGTCAAGTTCTAATAATGGGAGATTTTAATTACCCTGATATAAACTGGATAAATGAGACCAGCAGTTCAGCTAAGGGGAACAGGTTCTTGAGTAGACTCAGAGATAATAATCTGGCCCAGGTTATACAAGAACCTACTAGAAATGAGGCTATCTTGGATTTAGTTATCACAAATAATATTGATATAGTATCAAATGTGGAAATAGAGCAACCTTCGGGAAACAGTGATCACAACACAGTCTCATTTGAGTTTGAATTAAAAAAACATAACTGTATGGGGCTAACGAAAACTCTTAATTTAAAAGGGCAGATTTTAACGGTCTAAGGGCAGTGATACATTGTATAGACTGGGACAGAGAACTGACAGGTAAAAATACTGAACATAAATGGACAACGTTCAAATCCTTACTAAATAAACATACTTATCACCATATACCATGTGGAAATAAAAGTAGAAGGACTAAATCACAACTCAATGAATTAAAGATGAAGATGAGGAGTAAAAAAAAACAGCCTTATTAAATTGCGGTTCAGTAAATTTAAAAGGGCTCTATATAAGCACACAGCATATTTTTTTACAGAAGTTTTTAGTTAGTGAACTTCAATCCAAAAGCAAGGTCTTCACTAACTAAAAACTTCTGTAAAAAAGATATGCTATGTGCTTAAATAGAGCCCTTTTAATTTTACCGAATCGCAATTTAATAAGGCTGCAAGCGTTTAAATTATACAAACAAAAGGGGATCGAGACTGCTTTACATAAGTGCATGGAAATCAACAAGGCTTGCAAAAGGGCTATTAGACTGGCTAAAATTGAAAATGAAAAGTTTGTTGCAAAGGAGAGTAAGACTAACCCTAAAATATTTTTTAAATATATAAATGGTAAGAAGGCCAGGAAGGAAGCTATAGGAACATTACAATGTGACACAGGCCATCTGATAATTAATAACCAGGAAAAGGCAGATGAGCTAAATAGGTTATTTTCTTCAGTATACACAAGGGAGGTACCAGTGGTTAGGTCACTGCAAGATAATGGGGCTACACCAAATAACTGGTTAACACAGGAAGAAATCCAAAAGAGGTTGAAAATAATTTTTTTTAAATAAAGCCCCAGGTCCTGATGGAATACATCCAAGGGTACTGAGGGAACTGGGCTCTGTAATAGCAAAACCATTATATCTTATTTTTCAGGATTCACTCAACACAGGGTCTCTACCAGATGACTAGAGAAAGGCAGAGGTGATACCTATATTTAAGAAGGGAGCAAGAGCAAATCTGGGGAATTATAGATCAGTGAGTCTCACTTTGGTAGTGGGAAATCTTTTAGAAGGGTTAATAAGTGATAATATACAGGAATATGTCTATTCAAACAGGCTTATAAGTAGGAGCAAACGTGGATTTATGAAGGATAGGTCATGTCAAACAAACCTAATTAGTTTCTATGAGGAGGTTAGTAGGAACTTGGATCAAGGCAACTCAGTGGATGTAGTCTATTTGGATTTTGTGAAGGCTTTTGATACAGTGCCACATGGGAGACTATTGAGCAAACTAAGGGATACAGGAATAGCCATAAATATTTGCTTATGGATTGAGAGCTGGCTAAAAGACAGGAAGCAAATGGTTGTTGCAAATGGAACATTCTCCAATTGGACTGATGTGGTAAGTGGGGTTCCTCAGAGCTCAGTATTAGGTCCCCTCCTTTTTAACATATTTATTAATGGCTTGGAAGTGGGATTGGAGTTTGGTGTCTCCATTTTTGCTGATGACACAAAGGTGTGCAAGGTAATTAAATCAGAAAATTATGTACTTTCCCTCCAAAGGGATTTGCATAAATTAGAAGAATGGGCATCTAAGTGGCAGATGAGATTTAATACGAATAAATGTAAAGTTGTGCATCTGGGAAGGAAAAATAGCCATGCAATTTATAATCTTAATGGAGCAGAGCTAGGGTTATCGGATATGGAAAGGGATTTGGGAGTACTTGTGGACAACCGCCTAGGTAACAGTGCTCAATGGCATGCAGCATCTGCAAAGGCAAGTAAAATATTAGCATGTATTAAGAAAGGTATAGAAGCAAGGGAAGCAAATATAATTCTCCTACTAGACAAATCTCTAGAACACCCTCATTTGGAATATGGAGTACAATTTTGGGCACCACTACATAAAAAGGACATTTTAGAGCTGGAAAATGTACAGAGAAGGGCAATAAAGCTAATAAAGAGAATGGAGGGGCTAAGTTCTGAAGAAAGACTAATGAAATTAAACTTGTTTACTCTAGAAAAAAGGTATCTAAGAGGAGATATGATTACCTTATATAAATATATCCAGGATCAATACAAGGCTTTGTCAGGGGAACTTTTTGTGCCAAGAGGTTTTCGACTGACAAGGGGACATTCTTTGAGATTAGAAGTAAAAATATTTCACATTAAAGAAAGAAAAGGGTTCTTCACAGTAAGGGTGGTTAATCTGTGGAATTCTCTACCAAAGGAGGTGGTGACAGTGGATTTGATAGATAACTTTAAAAAGGGATTGGATATACTTTTAAATAAAAAGAGCATTAAGGGCTATCCTGGATAAATAAAGAGGGAGTATTAATCCAGGGATGAATCTGATCACCAGTATCTGGGGTCAGGAAGAAATTGTATATCTTTTTCCCTGTTGAGACAATTGGCAAAGTTTCACTGTTTTTTTTTTTTCTGTTTGACTTCCTCTGGATCAATTAACATTAAATCTGCGTATTGCACATCAGAGGAGATCTAAAAAGGTTGAACTTGATGGACTAAAATATTGTTTCAACCTTAATTACTATGTAACTATGTAAAACACAATATTGAAAAGACAAGGAAGGGAAGAAAAATAGGTAGCAGCTTGGTTTGATGAACAAAGGGAGGAGTATGACAATCATGAACTATTGAAATAATGTATGAGCAAGTAACTAATTTATCTTACAGGAAAATTGTAGGTTGTACATGAAAGGTGATTAGGGATTTCTATAACATGAAATGGCTTTGACACGAAGGATGAACAGACATTTCTAAGAACAAAGCTTTTGTCCTGGTAAAATGTTAAAAAAATATATACACTTCAACACATTTACAATAAGAGAACAAAACAGGGAACATGGATAAGCAAATCTCCTTTACTTGAGAAATTACATGCTGACAATTAAAACAATGATGTGGCCACTGTTGCAGCATTGTGATGTTTTGTTCAACACATTCACCTCTTGATTACAATTTATTAAAGCACATGGCACTTCTAACCTTCATCTCATAAGCACATCCCCACATGATTACACTTTTAAAGATTCTTCCATATGTATTGTATTGCTATTGTCCAGTAAAACATACCACCCAACATTTCAAAATGATAACAGGGACATTTGTGAGTGTGGTTAGGGGGAGTAGCCATGGCAAGTCATGAGCTGGAGGATATGTATTACAACCATTATAATATATAATCTATAATACAGTATATATACAACACATTAATAACACTTCTGGTGGGCAAAATAATGATAGAAGCGCTCAGTTTTGACCACAGTAATACAATAGTACATTTGTATGTACATTTGCACATGCCTCAAAATAAGTTGATAATCTCCTGCTCAGAATCTCATGATATAAAGTGTTCGCAAAAACAACCAATGCAAGTTCACTGTTTATTCAAATACCATTTTAAACATGCCAATGATGGTAAATATGCAGGCCCATCCTTTATGTACAATTCCAAAATACAAATAAAGTTCTAAAATCTGGAGATAAAACTAATATATATATATATATATATTTATTTTTTTATTGCACTATGAAAATGTAAACAAAAACTGCAGATATCCCAGTGGGTTACAGTGAGAAGAGAAAAAGGACATGTTAACTGTTAATGCTGCCGGCATACACAGGTGAAATTTGACTATGGTTGGAAAAAGCCAACATCAGAGATTTTTGAAATGTGTGTGCAATTTACTGGTACATTTGTATGCCAATGAGAAAAATATTTTTGGACTGGTTCAATAACCGAACCTCTTTATTTACACTGAAATGTTATCATAAAAAAGTGTAACTAAGTTAAAGGAAGTTGATATTGAAGAAGTGCTGACAATAATGCCCCCGTTTGTTGTACATTAGTTGAGTGATGGAGAAATTCCTTTGAAAAAAGACTTACCAAATCAAACATATTTTATCTAGAAAAAAAGGTGCCTAAGTGACGATATGATTACCTTATATAAATAAATTCACCAATATAAGGTTTTGTCAATTTTTTTCAACTGACAAGAGGACATCCCTGGAGGTTAGAAGAAAAAAAATTATACCTTAACGAAAGAAAGGGTACTACACAGTAATAGTGGTTAAACTGTGGAATATTCGACCAAAGAAGGCAGTGACAGCAGATTCAATAGATAACTTTAAAAAGGGGTTGGATATATTTTAACCTTATGAGACAATTGGCAATTTTTCACTGTTTTTTTTTTTACTGTTTGCCTTCCTCTCAATCAATTAAAATTGCAAGGATATTACATTGATCAGAGAAGATCAAAGTCTATTTCCACCTCAGTTACTATGAAATTATGTAACTATGTGTTAGATCAAGATAAGCATGAGGATGCAACAATGATGATGGCATTGTGAACACGGCTGAAATTTAATTAATGAGTTCAACAATGTACATTTATCAGTGAACAGGAGATTATGGCATTTTATTCAATTAAAGAGACACTGCTGAGACAGAAACCAATGTTAATGAGACAGATGAGACTGGAAGAAGCTTTTTAAAAGGTTATATGTCATGGTACTGCTTCATCACTTGAGAATCTTACTACCGGCAGGTCTTCAGATGTCAGACTCCAAGCTAATGACAAAATTAATGTACCCTCACCCAGCGAGAATCACAACACTGATGTACCCTCTTGTAATTGTTTCTCAAGGCAGGTGTAGTATAAGTTAGTTTTATTGTATGTTTTCCTTACAAGTAAACTGTACTAAATTATAAATGGTTTATATTTAAATTTTTATGAGTATTTTTAAGGTTCACTAGATATATATTTCATTGATCTTTGGGGATCTGCCAGAGATCCCACTGGAGTATTCTGTATTAGCTTTCTGAATCCAAAGAATTCTGAAAGTTATCTGGCACCAATGGTTTTGAATAAAGGATTGTGAACCTGTATATATATATATATATTTCTATGACCAAATTCACATATATCTTTTTTATATATATAAATATATATATATATATATATATATATATATATATATATATATATATATTTACAGTATATGCTTGTGCATATACAGATTTACAATGTATATGGAATCTAAATTCTGTATGTTGTAGATTATATTATCGTTTTAAACACAGTACTTATGCTTGTGCCAGGAAGTGGGAAGTGAAGCTAAGCACATATATAGGTGGTGACACTGTTTGTTCTGTCTCTTGTACCATCTGACCATCTGAAGGATGTGGTAACTAGATACATACACACATACAAAGACCCAGCATCACAAGACACCTAGGCCTTGTAGCCAACACATAGAATGCCTTTCTGCTAATTTAAGTGATGATGTTGTTTGTATGTTAAGATATTTATGAATATATTGTATTAAGGTATTTGTAGCCTCATTTAATAAATTGTGAAATGTGGAAAGCTAGAAGTGTGAACTTTATTTTTACACTTAGAATCTCAGGGGGTGAGATTTAATATTATGATTAATAATATTGTAAATTAATGAATACATTTCACATTTTGTAACACTGGCTGTGCATCCCATCACTTATAGTAGTCTTCTAAAGGGCTCTCTAAAGAAAAGTTAGGTAGAGCTTGATAAGAAAAAATCCTTAATAAAACTTTTACTGTGCATTTAAACAATTAATTACATGTTTAATCATGGCCCCGGCTGTATAAGCTTCAAGTATCTTCATCTTCTAATTGATATATTGTATCTGGAATTGGACTCAGGGGGAAGTACCAAATTGAGTCCATTCTGTTGAAAACACATTAGTCGCAGGTAGTAGTGTATCATGAGCAGCTAGCAATGTACACAAATACACTTTATAGTCACCTCCCACTATCATACTGCAAGTATGGTATGCCTGCTTGGAGAACTTTCTCCTGTAGGTGGCTCCCATACATCATTCATGGGTGGAGAGATAAGGAGCTCATAATTGCATGGGGGGATTATTAAAGTGGTAATTAATTGTTGAAATGCACAGTAAAAGTTTATTATAGTGGTTTTCTTATCATGCACTACCGAAGGAGATTTTTTATATTTTAGTGATATATTGTTAGTAAATATACTATTTACTAACAATATATCATTTAATCATTTAGAATGTAAAATCTAGCAAGCCTTTTGCTGTTTGTACAAGTTTTTCTAAGTTATATTAATAGATGTCACTGTTATCTGTCAGACAGCTTTATCCAGGTACGGCCTTGTGGCAGGTTTTCTCCTCCGTGCAGGCTGGAATGTGACAGACAGCTCAAGCAACCAACAGGAATGGATCTGTGAAATAGTTCTTTATTATACGGCAGAAACTGCTCTGATTGTTGATAGTTGTTAGATCCTTAATATAACTGCTTAATAATTAGTTCTAGTAAATTTTATAAACATCTAATCCTTGAAGCCTTTAGCTTATGCAACTCACATGCTAGTGCTAGATTATTCAGATACAGTGGAATTCATGGTTTACTGCTGCCTAGTAAGTGGAGACCATTACATGACATATGTTTAGAAAGAGTCTGCCCACATACATTATGAGAGCTCATCGTACTCTTCTGTACATTTACCACTGTAATACCCTAACAATGTGAGCTAGATGTTTTAATTAGCCATTGATCATTCATAACATTTATATTCAAGAATTAACAAAAACAACATTCAATGTTAAATTCACTTTCAAAGGTCAGACTCTGCTGTTGCTGCTGGTATACACCCACTGTAAGGTCAGTAGAGGGGTTGTTTTGTCTATCAAACAGCTGCTAAATTTTCAGATGCAAAGTGTACCAACACAATGAACTAAATTGGCTGGAGATTTGTTGTTTTTCTATTGAGGTATTACAGTAGTCCTTTAATGAGCTATTGCCTTTTAATTTAAAGTTTAGTCAACGCAAATGCTCCTTAACTTATTGGGGTATATTTATTGAGCAGAGATACAAATGTGGATCCTAACCTAACATCTTAGGGGTCATTTTAAATCCCCTGGCATCTAAAATTATCCCCTACCATAATGTTCCCTATACGAACCTTAGTTGTCTATAATGGACCCCATTGCACCCTAACCCATACCATAGGAGTCCTTATGGACCACAAAGGACCTTCATAATCCCTACAACTACTCATCTAAACTACTTACCATAAACAAACAAAAAATGTCAGTACTATATAAAACATATAGAATATTAAAAATAGAATGACTAACAAAATAAAATAAATTACAATTAAATAAAAACAAATTACTAAAAATAATAAAAATTTAACTTGTAAGGAAAATGGAGGTTAATTATTTCATTACCATCCTTGGATGACCCTTCAGCGATTTCCAGCTGTGACCAGCAACACTGGTTCTCACCCTTTAGCCATGGATAAGTGAGTACATTTAATGTTGATTGGTAAGGGGATAATATTAGGTGAGGGGTTAATATTAAGTGCCATGGAACCCATGGTGTTAGATTAGTATACCATGGGGGTCCATACGGAAGAAGTCTGACAGAAGTGCCTGCGGAAACTATGTAATGGAACACTTAGGGCCTCATTCAATTACGGAAGCCCATAATGTAGTCTGTAAACTAATTTGCTATTCTATTGGCGTCTTTTTGCGAGCAGCAAATGTTCTACGGGTTACGGGCTTGAAATCCCTTTTTACAACCGGAACTTACAGCCAATCTAAGCCTTTGATCTTTCAAGTCCACAAAAGTTACAGTTGCTAAAATCGCAAATCGGTATTCTATTGCTACAATACCTCAAGCCCGCAAATGTTTTCACACCCGTAAACAGCAAATGTAGAAGAAAGAAAATCCCACGGGTACCAGATAGGACTAGCAAGGGGGTTTAACCCCTTTTTGTAGCATATCGGACCTCTAAATGCTAATTGATTTACATGTAACCTCCATCTTATACTGCCGTAATGATGACGGACTCATTTTCTATTGACTGTTTCTAAATGGGTAGTTACGGCCTTGCTTAATTGATCATATTTACGCCCTGAAATGCTACATACGATTGTATGGTTTACGGTTTTGGCTTTTTGCCTGTAACTTGCGGGCTTGTTCAATTGAATGAGGCCCTTAGTTCTTTTAACATACTTTGCCTGCTTAATACCAAGCTATTACAGCCTTTTATATAATTTTCGTGGGCTGAAAAGGCAACACAGTTTTACACCATTGGTCCCTTTTTTTATTTATGGTGTACATAAAATATGTGGATATTGCTTACAAAATAATAAGATTGATCTGTAGATAGTCTGGCTACTCCGTTGGCAAATGCGTGCAGATTGGTTTATGAAAATCTTGTAATGAAAATTGAAGAAGCATGTCTTCAGCAGAGATAGTTCAACTACTTAGCAATTCAATAATATATATATTTTGTATAAAAAAGGTAAAAAATCTGCAGTTAAATAAATACTACTTGTCTGAAAGAAAACTGAGAAATAGACATTATTAACTCCATTATTTGTAGGTCAAACAAGTGAACAACAAAATTCTTATCTGTCAGTAGTATGAATTGTTGAAATCAGATTTTCTAATCATTTTCCATTAACGTTTCCTCACCAAGAGTTTTTTTCTTTCTAAGTGTTACATTAGTATTTAACATTTGAACCTTTTTAAATAATTTATTTTAAAGTTTACTTTTATATAAAGAAGCCAAAAGAAAGCATATTTAAAATAAACATCTCAGGTCATCATGTTATTCATTAAAGTATTTTTCCCCCAGAAAATTACTGCCCAACACAGCACATATCAACCACCAGTGATTATTATTATTATTATCGTTTATTTGTAACGCGCCAACATATTCCGTAGCGCTATACATAAGTTAAGTTACAGGCAATGACAAGTTAAAGATTCATACATTGCAAAGAGTGTATGGCCCTGTCTTTGAGCTTGGAATCCAGTGTCCATAGCGCTTTCCCTAAAGCACTGCGCAGGATTGAAACTCACAGACTTACAATCTAAAGGTTAAAGTTTGTATCTGGTACAGTAGGGAGAGAGTAGTGCTGAGCAGTGCTGAGCATGTTAGGGAGGAAGGTTATAGGCTTCTTTAAAGAGGTGCGTTTTTATTGATGTTTTGAAAGATTTAAGGCAGGAGGATAGTCTGGTGAAGCGAGGCAAGGAGTTCCAGAGAATAGGGGCAGCGCGAGAAAAGTCCTGGAGGCGGGAGTGAGAGGAGGTGACAAGAGTGGTAGAAAGAAGAAGGTCGTTAGCAGAACGAAGAGGGCGTGTGGGGGAGTATTTGGAGATGAGAGCAGAGATGTATGGGGGTGCGCTGTTGTTGAGGGCTTTATAAGTTAGGGTCAAGATTTTAAACTTTATTCTGGAGGCTAAGGGAAGCCAGTGGAGTGATTGACAAAGAGGAGCTGCCGACACTGAACGATGTGTACTGAAGATGAGTCTGGCGGAGGCATTTATTATGGATTGAAGTGGGGAGAGGCGAGTGATGGGCAGGCCAACAAGGAGCGAGTTGCAATAGTCAAGACGAGAAATGATAAGAGAATGTATTAGAATCTTAGTATTGTCTTGTGTAAGGTAATGGCGTATTCTGGATATGTTTTTTAGATGGAAAAGACAGGATTTGGTTAGAGACTGTATGTGTGGGATGAAAGAGAGGGCAGGGTCCAGTAGAACCCCAAGACAACGGGCTTGGGAGGTGGGAGTGATGATGGCGTTGTTGACAGAGAGAGAGATGTGAGGAATTGAAGCTGTAGTAGAGGGTGGGAAGATTAAGAGTTCAGTCTTAGACATGTTGAGTTTCAGATGGTGGGTGGACATCCAAGAGGATATACTAGAGAGGCAGTCGGAGACCTGTGCTAGAAGAGAGGGGGATAGATCTGGTGCTGAGAGATAGATTTGGGTGTCGTCTGCATAGAGATGGTACTGGAACCCAAAAGAGTTTATTAGGGTGCCGAGTGAGGATGTGTAGATGGAGAAGAGGAGGGGGCCTAGGACTGATCCTTGGGGTACGCCAATAGACAGGGGGTGAGGAGAAGAAGATGTGCCGGAGAAGGAGACGCTAAATGATCGTTCTTGGAGGTATGATGAGAACCACAAGAGAGCAGTGTCTCGAATGCCGAGGGAGGAGAGAATGTGGAGTAGAATTGAATGGTCAACGGTGTCAAAGGCGGCAGAGAGATCCAGGAGAAGCAAAATAGAAAAGTGGCCTTTCGACTTGGCAGTGAGCAGGTCATTGGTGACTTTTATGAGGGCTGTCTCAGTGGAGTGTTGGGGCCGAAAGCCGGATTGGAAAGTGTCCAGAAGAGAGTTAGAGGAGATGAAACTGGTGAGGCGGTTATAGACGAGCCGCTCCAGCAGTTTGGAAGCCAGGGGAAGTAGAGAGATAGGGCGATAGTTAGATGCAATGTCAGAATCGGATGAGGGTTTCTTGAGAGTGGGTGTAATTATGGCATGTTTTAGAGATGATGGAAATGTGCCGGTGTTTAGGGAAAGGTTGAAGATATGTGTGAGAGCTGGGATAAGTGTAGTAGAGAGGGGAGGGATGAGCTGAGATGGAATAGGATCTGAAGGACAGGTAGTGAGGTGAGAGGATGATATTAGGATGGAGACTTCATCTTCTGTTGCAGGGGTAAAGTAGTCCAGAGTGGCTGTGGGAATGGAAGGGGGGGTAGATTGGGTGTTGTTGGTTAGTAGAGTTAGTTGAGAGAGTGAAGTGTGTGAGCCATGGTGGGAGGAGAGTTCATTGTGGATAGATTGAATTTTATGTGTAAAATGGTTGGCAAAGTCTTCAGCCGTGAGACAGGAAGGGATGGGGGGAGGTGGTGGGCGAAGGAGAGTATTGAAAGTGGCAAAAAGACGTTTTGGGTTAGAGGACAGAGATTTTATATTAGTGATGTAAAGTACTGCTGTTTGGCCAGGTTGAGGGCAGAGGAGTAGGAACGTAGCATAAACTTGTAGTGAAGAAAATCTGCTGCAGAGCGTGATTTCCTCCATAGTCGTTCAGCAGTGCGGGAGCACTTCTGAATGTAACGTGTGTGTGTAGTGTGCCATGGTTGTGGATGAGATTGAGGGCGTCTGCGTGTAGTTATGGGGGCCAGAGTGTCAAGAGTGGAAGTGAGAGTAGAGTTGTAGTGTGAGGTGGCAGTGTCAGGGCAGTTGAGGTTGGTGATAGTGCTGAGAAGAGGTTGGAGCACAGTGGAGAGTTGGGTAGGGTCGAGTTCTAGCAGGTTTCTGTGGGTTATTGTGGCTGGGGTTGAAGAAGAGTGATAGGAGGAAGATGTGTTGAGGTTGAAGGTAAGGAGGTGATGGTCAGATAGAGGGAGAGGGTGGATGACTAGGTTGGAGGTGTGGGTAATATTGGTAAAAATAAGGTCAAGAGAGTGACCAGCATGGTGAGTTGAAGAATCTGTAAGTTGTGAGAGGCCGAGGGAAGAGGTGAGTGCAAGTAGTTTGGCGGCTGCTGAGGAGGTGGGGGTGTCAATGGCAATGTTGAAGTCACCAAGTATCAGTGTGGGAATGTTGGAGGAAAGAAAGTGTGGGAGCCAGGCGGAAAAGTGATCGAGAAATTGAGAGGAAGTACCTGGGGGGCGATAGATTACAGCAACACGTAGAGAGATAGGAGAGAAGAGGCGGATAGTATGAGCTTCAAAAGACGAAAATTGGAGGGATGGGACAGGGGGTATGAGGTGGAACGTACAGCGAGAAGAAAGTAATACACCCACACCACCACCTTGTTTGTTCCCAGGTCTAGGTGTGTGACTGAGGTGAAAACCCCCATGCGAGAGTGCTGCAGGGGAGGCAGTATCAGAAGAGGAGAGCCAGGTTTCAGTAAGAGCCAGTAGATTGAGGGAGTTGGTAGTGAAAAGGTCGTGAGTGAAAGTGAGTTTATTACAGATAGATCGTGCGTTCCAGAGAGCACAGGAGAAAGGAAGAGTGGAAGGTTTGTGACAAGTGATGGGTATCAAATTTTGTGTTTTTCTGGTGTTTTTTGCCCTTGGAGTAGAGCGTGGCTGAAAGCAGGTAGAAATGAGGGAGGGACCTGGGTTAGGGGATATGTCTCCAGCAGCTAGCAGAAGGAGGAGTGAGAGTGAGAGAATATGGGAGTGGGACTTACAGTGATGTTTCTGCTTATGAGTGTTGGGGAGGGGATGAGATTGTGATTGGAGGAGAGAGAATAGCTCATGGGAGCAGAGAAGAGGAGAGGAAAGCAAGGAAGGTGAGATGGTTATAGTATTGGAGGTGTGATACGGATAGGCTGCAAATGATAGTCTGAGAGAGAGGCAGTAGAAGATGAGGAGGAGAAAAAAGTGAGAGAGCATTTCGACGCAGTGTGTAGGTGTAGGGAGTAGATAAGATAAAGGACAGTATTTAGAGTGTGCTAGTAGTGTGTTATACTCAAAGGGCAGGCTCAAACCCTGTAATTTGATAAAACCCAAAGTACACATAAAATTAAAATAAGGACTCCATATCCCTTAACCACATTGGGATTCATAAGGATCACCTAACCTCCATGGGTAAAACAGTTTACTGCAGCCCATGTGATACAGGGGTCCCTCACACGCACATAGGCACTTTATCATCAGACTAAAATTAAAAGAGCACTATAATTCAAGAAAAAAAGTACTTTTTGATAAGCGCTAACACACTAACAGCGTTAGCAGCTGTGTAAGCTCAGGACATAAAAACATATTTATTTATATTATTTTTTTTATGTTTAGGAGTAGAAGAATCATTTTTTTGTTAGTTGTGGGAGGAGTGAACAGAAAGAGGGCAGACAACTTTGTTGGATATTTGGACCTCACTGTAATTGACACAACACCCATTTCCCATTCACTAGCCTAGAAGAAGGAAATTTGCATAAGAAAATGCAAGTATTGCTCTCCAGAAATGCAAACACCACTCTCACACACACACAACTTCCACCAAGCTATCATGGGTGCCTCTAGGGTCCAGCTAAGTCAAAGTTATTTTTTATAAATATAAACTAGCTTAATGACTTTTTCAAAGTTTTCAAACATTTATTATTATCATTGTACAACAGAGCTTCTGAAACTTAAGTAAAGTTTTTATCAACTTATCATAATGTTGTAGAGTATTGTATTTATTATCAATGTGTATGTGTTGGAGACCCACAGTCCAAGGAAGCTATACACAAGAAGAGAACCCAGGGTGTATATAAACAGAGAGGTGCACAAGCAAACTTTGCTTTACTGGAGCAAAATAGGACCATATCTGTACAAGGGGTTTCAATATGTGTGTTTTCATTTTATTGACTTTTAGAAATGTATTTTATTTATTAAATTATACTGCACTAGGAAAAGAGGTGCAAAGTATATTTCTGATTCCTTCGGCATTCTAATGATAAAAAATGCTCATTGTACTGAGATCATAAAGAGGCATAGACATAAATATTGGCTGCTGATGACTTATTTGATGCTCAAACTAAACAGCAAGCGGTAAAAACTGTTTTAAATCTACAGAATATCTCAAACAATAAAATAATATTTTTTATAATTTTGTAACATTTATAAGAGTATGTTTAAATATAATTTAAAAACATTGTCTCTAATTGTGCTATAAAACTCAGCACCTTTAAAAAAAAGTGATCAATTGAACAACTTATGATGGTTTTTCTTGAAACTTGTCCTCAAAAGAACATAATTATCTGACAAACTCTTGACATTGGCTGTGAGTTTTTCTGAGATTACAGATACTTTCAAAGTGAGGAGCACATACAAACTGCCGTTTGTGTTGTTATAATTATGGCCCTAGTTTCAAAGGGTTTTTTGAAGTGTTTCACTGAAGCCTGCAATTTTTACAGCCCTTGCACCATTTTACACCTTAAAATTATACTAGGCATTAATTAGGGTGTGAAATGATGAAAACAATAGTAATGTTTTCATGCTATCTTTTAATATTGTATTAAGAAATATATACAATGAATTACAAACAACTTGGTACAAGGAAGGAAATAACACAAAAGATATGCCAAATGCCAGAAAAATGAAATAAATAATGGCATTTTAAATTTTAAATACCATCTTCGATTAATCATACTAAAATACTATATGAGAAATGTGCAGTGTGGTTTTATAATAGTTAAGTACTGATTTATATGTCTATAAAATACTTTTCATTACATTTCAAACTAGAAAATAGCAATGGCTCATTTTTTAGATTTCAGCATGAATCCCTGACATTAATGATTTTTCTAATATGTAATATTATCAAATCTTTTAAAGGAATATTATTTTTATTTGATTATTTTTTATTTATTTATCTAATTTCTCAGTTTTCCAAACTTTTATGTCTTAATACCCTTGAAACTAAGTAAATAGAATATCATTTTGATTTAATTTGCGTTGAACATATTTTCCAGGACTTTTTATTTTAATTTCTGTTGTCTTCCATTACTAGTTGGCAGAAACAGATCAATCTCTGTAAGAGTTTGAAGTTTATGATTTATTGCTATACAACAAGACAAAAATGATTGTTTGTACCCTTCATGTTTGTGTGCAATGCTGCAGGGGCTTTAGTGCGTTCTATTATGGTGTGCGAAATCTGTAAAATGAATCACTTCATTTCTCTAGCAAAGTTACATTATTTTTTTACTTGGATTTCATCCAGTATCAAAGACTATAAGGATGTGAGGTAAAGAGCAGAAAAAAAGGACACTGGGAGAAACAGGAAGAATGAGGAACATAACATTTAATTAAAACCGGAAACAATTTCAAGTATTACAATCTAATTGGATAAAGTACAATCTCAAAGGAGATAATACGGTATATAAACTGTTGTTGGGAGTAAATTTGCTACAGTTCTGGGGAAATGAAATTCAATCAATGTGTCTGAAAAACATAAATGGGAGCAATAGATTTGTTTTGCTTTGATAAATGTACTACATATAATATATTATATTGAACCAAGGAATTAGAGATATTTGACACTCAGGATATTGAGTGACATTTACAGTTGGGTTAAATGATTTTTGAAGAGATTAGTTTTGATACGAGAGTGAACAAAATGGAATTATTTAGTTCCGCTTGCATTTCTCTCTGATTTCTATACTTGTAGACCACTTCAACAAGATCATTTAAAGGTACAGTATATTGCTAGAAGTATTTAATAAAAGATTGAGCTATTTACTTGGCTACGTGTTAATTTATTGCATGCAGTTTATAATTTGCAGAATGTTTTGTATTCAAACCTGTTTATATGTATGTCTCTATATAACAGACTTTAAATCTGTTTTTAGGGAGAGTTTAGAGGATGGGCCCTTCCCTCTTTGAGGTTCCAAGAAACAATTTGTTTTGATGGAGCTGTTCTGAGCAGTAAAGAAAAATGTGCTCCAATAAGGCTGAATTAATTAGAAGCACCCACCTACCGACTTTCTTCCAGTTCCATTACCATCAGGACTGAGCAATTACTTCTGCAGGGGCTCGGTCAATGCAACTGGGTCTTATACCATTAATTTCAGCAGAAGCACCCACTAACTGACATTTCTCTCAGGTCTATTCACCTTGGTTTATTTTGCCTCCAGACCTCCAGCCTTACACACCGCCACACCTCTGCATCTTATCTCATATATTTAACATGATCCACCACCTACCCTGTCCACACCCACCTATGATTTGTGTTAATTTATAATGCAGGCTTAGCACTATCACCTCCATTTTTCCCAGCTAGTACACCCACAGACTTAATCACTAATTAACCTTCTACTTTTTTCAATTACTTGCCAAGCCATTGTTTCTTCCGGTTAATTCCATCACCTTTTATTTAATTAACCCTTTCAACTGTAAAGTTGCAATTTTTCAATATTATATGTTTACATAAGATTTTAAACTTTTCTTTGTACTTACAATTTGAGATGCGTAAGTTATGAAATTACGTATTTTCTACTGCAGGAGCATTTTTCAGTAAGGTTGCATTCAATTCAGTTCACTCTAAGTATCGCAGCTGAAAATCAGCTTGTCAGTAATATTGAGGGGGCCAGATTACGTGATGCTCTCAAAGTTACACCAATCATCGAAATTAAATAGAATTTCTTGCTATGACACAGCCATAGGAACCAATAGAAAACAGCAAACAGCAATTTAAAGGACATTGACAGTAAATACATTTGTAAGTCTCCCGCCCCAACGATGACTGTGTTGTAATTTTTTTCAAATTAGCGTACAGGTCTCAGGCATTAGAGGGTATTGAAGATTGAGAGAGAGAGCAGGATAATTGGAGAGACGGTTTCTACTGATTTTTATTACCTAATAATTATTTTACACTTCATTTTACCAGGCACATAATCACTACATGCATACAATACATAACATACACACACATAGATTACCGTATTTATCGGCATATAACACGCACCGGCGTATAACACGCACCTCATTTTAAGAAGGGAATTTCAGGAAAAAAAAAATTCAAATAAAGAACTTTGAAGCAAAATCCTTAACCTCCCTCCTCTTCCTCCCTCCTCAACCCCCTCCTCAAACCCCCCATCCTCATCCTCCTTCCTCAACCCCTGTCCTCAACCTCAACTCCCCTCCTCAACCTCAACCTCCCTCCTCATCCTCAAACTCCCTCCTCATCCTCAACCCCCCTTCTCATCCTCAACCCCCCTCCTCATCCTCAACCACCCTCCTCATCCTCAACCCCCTCCTCATCCTCCCTCCTCAACCCCCCCTCAACCTCCCTCCTCAAACCCCCTCCTCAACCCCCCAATCCACATCCTCCATCCTCAACCCCCCTATCCTCATCCCCCCTCCTCATCCTCAACCCCCCTCCTTATCCTCAACCTCCCTCCTCATCCTTAACCCCCCTCCTCCGACACCCAACATATGCTAATGACGTGACGCGCTGGCGCACATATGACATCACCGGGTCAAGGAACGGAGCGGAGACCGGAGCAGAAGCAGGTAAGTGAGGGGGGTGTATTTAGGGGGGTTTAGGTTGAGGAGGAGGGGGGTTTAGGTTGAGGAGGGGGGGTTAGAATGCGGAGGAGGTTTAGTGTGAGGAGGGAGGTTGAGGATGAGGAGGGGGAGGGAATATCGACGTATAACACGCACCTATGATTTGCCCCCTATTTTCAGGGAGAAAAAGTGCGTGTTATACGCCGATAAATACGGTAATACCACACATAGATATATATAGAGCTAGGCCAAAGCTTCCATACACCCCATCCACTATAGAAAATTAAAACACATAATACATACAATTTTTTATATTTCGAATTCATCTACAAATACATATATTTTTATTTATTGCATATTATTTGTGGGATTTGGCCCAGTAGAGGATCAGAAAGCACAGCATATGCAGAGGAGGAGTATGTGTGAGTCATGTGGTCAGTGGGGAGACTTGCTGGCCCATCAGCCACAGTGGTGGCATTTAACCCCACTGGCCCCCTCCTCCGCCAGATCGACTTGCCACCCAGGCCCTTCTTTTGGATGGACAGTTGATCCCTCCCACCACCACATTCAACCTTCTCCCACCAGGCCTTGGTGGCAAGCAGCCATAGGATGCTTTATAGAAAAGTGAGGAGACACAACCGTCAGATTGAGAGCTGCATGACCAGCCTGCTCCAGTCGGTGCAGATCCAGAGCATGCTCACCCAACTGAACATTTATATTACCAGAATGCTCTGGATGCCAGCATCGCCTTATATACCTCAGAGGCCTGTCCTGCATATCTGCAGCCTGGCCCCTCTTCACCTCCCTCCATACCGACAGCTGCCTCATTGGAAGCAGCCCTCAGTGACAAACTTTTGATTAAAATGTTAACATAATCAAGTCTAGCTACAGAGTAGATAATCATGGCCTTTGTGATGGTGATATTTTGTAACCATGTGGCTACCCACTCTCATATAGTCCACAATCCTCTTCTATGCGGACAAGTGGTTACGTTTCACATTTCACCAATTGAAGGTCACTGAGGAATTCCTTTGAGAAGAGATGGTGCAGTCCCTATTTTTATCCCTTACTGGTTAACATTTTTTTAAAATTTTATGCAAATCTCAACTCCATTACAGCAGCTTCTTCATCTGCAAGCAGTGCTACCAAATAATGTAAGGGAAATATATACACAGTGGCTATCAGCCATTCTATAAATGACAACCCCCTCCCCAGAATGATCTCAAACGCTATAAATACACACATATATCATGTTTTAAAACACATGATGTTAGGCTTTGTACTCTTGGCCCACTGAATGTGGTCACAGCTAAGCATTCCTTGTGAGATCTCGCATCATTACTAATGGTCATGGCAAGTGATACAGTACTGCTTGTAGCTGGAGATTGGGTAAGTTGATTTATTGATACAGTTACAGTATAAATCACTGAACTGCACATACAGATATCGTAGATTTTTCTGTCGTGTCTGATGCTCCGTGACCCATGGACCGCAGCACACCAGGTACATCTGTCAGTTACCGCCTCTCTGAGCTTGATTAAGTTCATGTTTATTGCTTCAATGATCTCATCTATCCATCTCTGCCTTTCCTCCCCTGAAGCAAATCTGAAGAGATCTTGGATCCCAGGAAAATAAAATCTGTCATTGCCTCCAAAACTGATTCCGGCTTTGGACTCATCCAGCCCTACTTTACGCATGATGTACTCTGCGTATAAGTTGAATAAATAAGGTGACAATATACAACCTTGTCGCACACCTTTTCCTATCTTGATCTATTCCATTGTCCCATCTTCAGTTCTCACCGTGTCAGTTCTTGTTCCAGATATAAATTCCACAGTAGGTGGATGAGATGATCTGGTACTCCCATCTTCTTAAGAACTTGCCACATTTTGTTGTGATCCACACAGTCAAATGCTTTAGAATAGTCTATGAAGCAGAAGTAAATGTTTTTTCTGGGACTCTCTTGCTTTCTCTATTATCTATCGGACATTGGCAATTTGATCTCTTGTGCCTCTTCCTCTGTGGATGCTGGCTTGCACATCTGGTAGTTCCTGGTCCATATATTGTTGGAGCCTTGCTTGTAGGATCTTAAGCATTACCTTGCTGGCATGTGAAATGAGTGCAATTGTTCGATAATTGTAATACTCTTTGGCTGTGCCTTTTTCATTAGAATGGGATGTAGACTGACCTTTTCCAGTCTATTGGCCACTGTTGAGTTTTCCAAATTTGTTGGCATAAGGCAAGCAGCACTTTCACAGCATCTTCCTGTACAATTCTGAACAGTTCAATTCTGTTAAGTCCCTACCATTTTGGTCTTTTATCATGCCCACTTTGGCAGGAAAGGTTCCTTTGAGATCCCCAATTTTCTTGAAGAGATCTCTCGACTTTCCTATTCTGTTATCTTTATCTGCTATCTCTTTACATCGGTCAGTGTAGAAATCATGCTATCCTCTGAAATTCTGCATTCAGTTGGACACATCTTTTCCTAGCACCACCACCTTTCACTTTCCTTCTTTCGTGGGCTACTTCCAAAGCCTCATGAGATAGCCAGTTTGCCTTCTTAGTTTTTTCTTATTTGGGGGATATTCTTTGTTGCTGTTTCCTGGATAATGTTGCAAACTTCGGTCCAGAGTTCTTCAGGCATTCTATCTTCTATGTCTAGTCCCTTAAATCTATTCTTTACTTCCACTGCATATTTACAAGCGATATTATTTACTTTGTATATGTTTTCTTCATTTTAACTCTGAACTTTGCAATAAGAAGCTCAGGATCTGAGCCACAGTCAGCTCCAGGCCTTGTTTTTGCTGACTGTATAGAGCTCTTCCAGCTTTGGCTGCAAAGTATATAGTCAATCTGATTTCTATATTGTCTTTGACAGAATTCTATTAATCTCTTACCTGCTTCATTCTGTACTCCAAGGCCAAACTTGCCAGTTATTCTAGGTATCTTTTGATTCCCTACTTTAGCATTACAATCTCCTAGGATGACAGTAACATATTTTCTTGGTGTTATATCTATGATGTGTTGAAGATCTTGATAGAACTGGACAATTTCAACCTCTTCAGCATCCATGGTTGGAGCATAGACATGGATCACTGTGATGTTAAATGGCTTACCTTGAATTCAAACTGAAATAATTTATTGGGCTGTAACCGAGCAATGCATTGGTCACCCTTTGATCGACTATGAGGACTACTCCATTTCTTCTGAAGGATTCTTGACCACAATAGTAGATTTGGTGGTTGTCTGATGTGAAATGTCCAATTCCAGTCCATTTAAGTTCACCAATTCCCAGGATATCAATGTTTAGCCTTGTCATCTCATGTTTGACCACGTCCAGTTTACCCTGGTTCATTGTTGTAACATTCCAGGTTCTTATGCTGAATTGTTCTTTACAGCATCAGACTTTCCTTTCCCCTCCAGACACATCCACAGCTGAGTGTCTTTTCAGCTTTGGCCCAGCCACTTCAATAGATCTGGTGCTACTCATACTCACCCTCTGCTCTTCCTCAGTCATGTGGTAGGCATCTTCTGACCTGAGGGGCTCATCTTCCAATGCCATATTATTATGTCTTTGGTTGTGCATGTCCACATAGTTTTATTAGCAAAGTTACTGGAGTGGGTTGCCAGTTCCTTTTCCAGTGGACTGCGATTTGTCAGACCTCTCTGCTATGACCTGCCCATCTTGGGTGACCTTTCATGGTATAGCTCACAGCTTCATTAATGTTACTGATTATTTTTATAGGGAATTGAATAGGGCACTATTTTGGCACATTACAAAAAATAGACAATAATAATAATAGCAATAATTGTATTCGAAGAACAAGCAGCCCAGAAGTCTTCCTTATCTCACTTTGACAATCTTTATAGAGACAAGATGCCAACTGACTTGTGAATGGTTGGGGTAGCTAAGTAATACCTGATTAGCAAACATAATTTCTTTATTTTTTCATCCTCAAAACATACTTGTTAATGTTTAAAACATGACCTTTTAATGGCCATGTCCCTACAAGGGATTACAATTTTTGCTAAAAAAATATTTTCCAGAATATAATTTTTTATTCCAATTATTAAAGTGTTTCTATTTTTAAACATTTCTGCAAGTCAGTTAGGAGCCTCCACTATCAGTTGATTAGACATTCCCTCCTGTTAAATCTAATGCTACTTATAAAGGCCACTGCTTTTTGCAAGCTTTATAAACTGCTCAACAAAGAGTCATGAAGAGAAAGTTGGGTAATCTGAACTCCCTGTAATGCACTGATAGTTTCTAGTCATATATATCTAGTAATAAGTTCTTAAGACTGGTAGTACTGACAGAAATAAGCTTAAATGCTATCTTCAAGTCCCGTAAAAAAGTTCAATAGCTGCTTGAATTAGCAAAATGTTTTTTTACAAAATAATGCAGAGGAAAAAAAGGAAATGTATTCTGTTTGCAGAGGCAATTATCTTGGTTCAGCATCACCCATAAAAAACAGAATTGTCAGAGTACACAGTTTAAATTGTATTTGCCTGGAAATCAAACACTTTGCGAGAAGGATAAAAGTCGAGTAGATGTATAGTAACTGCACTCATTTTGCACAAAAACAATTTGCCTGGAAATTAAGAGGAATATTTATCTATGTAGAAGGGGGTCACTAATAGAAATAGGACAGAATTTCCCCCAATTTCACAGTTTGTAAAATGCAATTTTCTTTCTATAATGTTGAAAAAAACACAATAAATAAATGCTGGTAGTTACATTTGCACTCAACTGTGTTCAAATTGCAATTTTGGTTCAGTCAGTTTTCTGTCAGTGGAGGGTTTCCAAATAAAAGGAATTGAAGATCAGTTGTATACATAGAAATAAATGAGTTGTGGAAGAATAAGTCCAAGCTTGTTAGCAAGTCTATAAAATATACTGAGTCCATTTCATATGATGCCTAGCAAGGGGCCAAGGTTCAGTAGAACCGAGAATTACAGGAATACCCCGATTAGTGCTTCACATGTGATCCCCGCATGCAGGAGTGCTATGAGAAACAGCTCTAAATTAGGCATTTTGACGCCATAGTGCTCTCTGATAGCGATGGTGAAGCAGCAGGCAGTAAGTGGCGATTTCAAGTGCCAAACGCGTTTTAACATGCAAAAACTGCGCTATTGCGACATTTAACACTGAGGGGCATTATGTATGTGATAATCTGGGTTTACCTGTACTAAAGAAAACAGATCAATATAATTTGTGTTCTTACTTTCCAGTTATATGCGCTAAGTTTATTTATTACTATAATGTTTTGAAACAATCCATAGTAATTCTAGTTCCGATAAGTTCAAAGAACACAAAACTTTACAGTATTTCCGGTACTGTTGAAGTTTACAGTCTAATTGTTGATTTGTTGATTGCTATTACTTTGTAAATTCAATTAAATTATTATTTTTTTTGTGCTCAGTAACTCTTTGTCACTGAACTTGGCTCAATCCCTCTGGCTGCCATTGAGTCAGCTTAATTCTTCCAACATTCCTTGCCACAGGGGTGTGGGTCTCCTGTTTCCTCTCTGGCACTATTTCATCCTTCTTGTTACTCCCTTGCTGAAGTATCTCTTGTGCAAGATGTACACCATATATTTTCTGTTCTGTACTTCTCAAGATTGATGTCATATATAAGGCCTCATACCATTTTTATTAGATGGAAATTTGAATTGTTGCTGAGAGATCTGGTGGAAAACTATAATACAGATTTCCACTTTTGCAAGATTAAGTCACAAGAAATTCAGTGACAGTTAGTAGAGAAATGGGTAAGATGGTGAACTTTGAGAGAGAACAGTGTTTGTTGAGGAATAATAAGGATAGCTAGTGGTTTTCTAAGCAGTCAATTAATAAAGAGGTCATGAAGAAAATAAAATGAAAATATGCATGCACTGTCTATTTCAGCAAGAAAGGACATTACTATAACAAGCACAAGCACTGAGCTCTCAGAGTTAATAAATTAATATGAATTTATAAGAAACCAATGTTTTCATGTTTTCAATATAAGCAAACTTTTTAATTCCATTCATAAAAGTAGGTTGACTGATGTGCCCCCAATATATATTGATTATGTGATTATATATATTAATTATAGTGATTATGCCCCTGAGATTAAATGCAAATTCTTCTAATATTCCATTTCTGCTATAGCTCTCTTCCACATTTCCATTACCAATTTACATAGATGACTCACACTTATTTTAGTATGCTTTCATGTCCACCATTTTAAAGCCTTTGTGTCATCTAAGAATGTCTAATGCAGCTAGCAAAACAATATATATTACAAACATATACTGGTAGTTTAGTGTTATTGTTATTATCTGTTACAACCTGCTCTTCACTGGGCTAGAAAATGCTAAAAAGACCGATCCTACAAGCAGGTTATATAGACTCCTTAGCCCCAAACACAGAATAACTTAACCACAGGCTAGGACAAGTTGCAGTTTCAGACACAGTTGTAGTTTCTGCGCCAAGTTGCAGAGTCTCAGGACACCAGAATTAATTTCACGAGTCCATGAGTCCAATAGGTCATGACATTATTAATTATGGGTACAGGAAAATATAGATGGCCTTTGTGGAGTATTAAAAACAAAATAGCTATGTTCCATGTATTTCATAGGCTTATAAACTTGATGTGACTGGAAATATGTTCTGGCAGCAAAAAAACTAATATTTGTTAAAAGAATCATAAAAATATAATGTACTGTAAAACAAAATAAATACATCTGACAGAAAAGAACACTATGGTTCTAAAATCTACAATAAATCATGGGATTAGAGCAACAAAACACACAGCATCAATAAAAAAGAGCAGAGATATCAAAGTAAAAAATAGAAAGAAATAATAGGGTATATGTTTATATTGCTTTGTACATGTCATAGGATGAAAAACAGAAATTGGGGGCACTTTCAACACCTTCAGAAATAAACATATTTGTTAAACAAACTCCTGTTCCAAGAAAAATGATATAACAAATGTTATCTTAGTGATGGTGTGCAGTGAAGTCTATAATTAATCATGAGCTGTCTAATTTGGGCAGATGGAGGTTTATGTGTACAGGGCTGGATTTACAACTCAGGTGCCCCTAGGTGTCTTCATATGCATATGTATTAGGCAAAATCATTAATATTTGGCTTCATCCTAGTACACAAGCACCTTTATTATTATTATCTTTATTTATATTGCGCCAACATATTCCATATCGCTGTACAGGGGTTGAGTACATGACAAAAAACAAATTTAACACCTTGTAAAGAATGGAGGGCCCTGTTTTTGAGCATAAAATCAAATGTACATAGAGCTTGTTTCCAAGGCACTGACACACGATTGAAAACTTGCAAATTTACAATCTAAGGGATTGTGTTATCGGTAAATCAATTTTTTACTTATAAATAAAAACATATGTACATATCTACATATACACACACACATACATGGTACTGAACAAGTGGAAAAGGAAATGCATCATCTCTACAAGGAGCATTATGAATTTATGAAGAAAACAAATAAAAAACGTGGCACCAAACATCAGATAGAAGAAGAGAAAGTGCAAAATCAAAGTACAGCACTGAATTAGACTATTACAAACAACCAAATATCCACAGTGGAATACTGCTTTTCAAGCCAAACATTGAAAAGTTTTCCAGAAAAGAACAATGACAATCCAGAAACTGTAAACCTTCCAAATTATCACCTGTCACACCCAATTCTTTTATCCTGGAAGAATTCTTCAGGAGACTGAGACAGACAGAATATTGTCACAACACGGAAAACACCAAAATACCATCAGATTACAGCAACAAGAAGAAGAACACACACTTCAATACAATACCTGGAAGCAACCATAACCCCAGTTATGCAGAACTTTTTGCCTAACAACTGCAGCCTTGGCAATAACCAGCAGGCAATAAACCAGCAGGCAAACAGGTGCAGTAGTCATAATAAATAGTCAGGACTACATTAAGATTAACAGATACCTTGCAGATAGTACCTGCTGCAAAAATTGAACCAGCTAAGGAAACTTACTAAAATGTTCCTCAAGAATGTACAACAAGAAATGGAGCTGCTTATACCCACCCCTACAACAATGGGTAATTGCTGCGAAAAATGCACTATTTAGGGAAACCAGGCAGCCTATTGTGGTATGGAGACACTAACTGAATAGATATCCGGTCTTTTAGAAAACATACCGTATTTGCCAGTGTATAAGGTGACTGGGCGTATAAGACGATCCCCCAACATTGCCACTCAAAATCCCTCCTCAACCTCAACCCCCCTCCTTATCCTCAACCTCCCTCCTCATCCTCAACCTCCCTCCTCATCCTCAACCTCCCTCCTCATCCTAAACGCCGCTCCTCACTTTACCCTTCTAAATACCTCCCCCTCTCCCTTTTCCCTCACTTACCTTCATCTGCAGCTTCTCCTCCGGAGGAGGGGGGATTAGAATGAGTAGGGGTTGTTGAGGTTGAGGAGGAGGGAGGCACGAGCTCTGCGCAGACAAAGTGCACCCGGCGTATAAGATGACCCCCCCACTTGGAGGCATGTTTTTCAGGACAAAAAAGTCATCTTATACGCTGGCAAATACAGTAGTTAACACCGCTGAATTTCTAAAAAAAGTCACATTATAGTTTAAATATGGGAAAGCTCAAAATATTAAAATATCAAGTCTATTCTCATAGAAAAATAGGGTAGAGAGCCCTTGTCCATTAGAATAAATGCTAATAGAAAAGTAGAAAAAAATTAAGAATATGTAAATTTTCCAGTAGTAAATTACTACCATATTCAAAGTTCTTTATTATACATAGGTGACACCCTGCTAAAATCCCATATCAGATCTGTAAAGTCATTAGGGTAATCCATATGCTAAACAAATAAGAAAAACACACAACACTATGTAGAGCAAATCCAACAGCGGATACACAGCATAGCAGTAAGACTGTTCATGATGGTGGAGAGATTAGGGCCTTATCTGATGATGTCAGAAGATCATGTGATGTCATTAGACATCACATGACCAGCAATCTGATTAGTCATATACCAGAGGGTTTTCTTTAAAAAAAAAAAAGCAGGGGTGTGCAGTAATGTACGCATCTCTACTTCCACTGCTGATCCATCATCAAATAGTGCCTGCAAACATAAGGGACAGGTAAATAAGTAAGGGGGGTGGGTGGGGGGGGGGGAGCAAGCAAGGCAATGTTAATAAAGGTCTGTTCACTGAGCGGAGTGACACTGTACACTGTCTCCAATGCTATAACATTAACAAAAACCTGGCCACCAATCAGTTAAAGCTATCCCCAATGGTTGTGCTGCTGAGGAGAGATACATAGATTACATAGTTACATAGTTACATAGTATTTAAGGTTGAAAAAAGACTTTCAGTCCATCAAGTTCAACCTTTTAAGATCTCTTCTGATCTACAATATGTGGATTAACTATTAATTAATTAGTTGTATATAAAATAAAAAATAAATAAATAATCAATTCCCTCCTGATCCCAGACACCGGCTACCGGACTTCTCCCTGGATCAATTATGCCTCTCTAATTATCCATGATAAGCCTGATTTCCCTTTTTAATTAGAAATAAATCCAGTCCCCTTTTAAAATTATCTATCGAATCCGCTGTCACTACCTCCTCTGGTAGAGAATTCCACAGATTAACCACCCTTACTGTGAAGAATCCTTTTCTTTCTTTCAGGTGGAATTTTTTTACTTCTAACCTCAAGGGATGTCCTCTTGTCAGTTGAAAACCTCTTGGCACAAAAAGCTCCCTTGACAAATCTTTATACTGACCCTGGATGTATTTATATAAGGTAATCATATCTCCTCTTAGACGCCTTTTTTCTAGAGAAAATAAGTTTAATTTGGTTAGTCTTTCTTCATAACTTAGCCCCTCCAATCCCCTTATTAGTTTTGTTGCCCTCCTCTGTACCTTTTCCAGCTCTAAAATGTCCTTTTTATGAAGTGGTGCCCAAAATTGTACTCCATATTCCAAATGAGGGCATACTAGAGATTTGTATAGTGGCAGAATTATATTTGCTTCCCTGGCTTCTATACCCTTCTTAATACATGCTAATATTTTATTTGCCTTTGCAGCTGCTGCTTGGCTTTGAGCACTGTTACCTAGGTGTTTGTCCACAAGCCATCCCAAATCCCTTTCAATATCCGATACACCTAGATTTGCTCCATTAAGATTATAAATTGCATGGCTATTTTTCCTTCCCAGATGCATAACTTTACATTTATTTTACATTTAAGTCATTAATAAATATGTTAAAAAGGAGAGGACCTAATACTGAACCCTGAGGAACCCCACTTACCACATTAGTCCAATCAGAGTATGTTCCATTTACAACAACCCTTTGCTTCCTGTCTTTTAGCCAGCTCTCAATCCATGAGCAGATATTTACTGCAACTCCTGTATCTCTTAGTTTGCTCAATAGTCTCCCATGTGGCACTGTATCAAAAGCCTTTGCAAAATCCAAAAAGACTACATCCACTGAGTTGCCTTGATCCAGGTTCCTACTAACCTCCTCATAGAAACGAATTAGATTTGTTTGACATGACCTATCCCTCATAAATCCATGTTGACTCCTACTTATAAACCTGTTCAAATAGACATTCTCTTGTATATTATCCCTTATTAACCCTTCTAAAAGCTTCCCCAGTACAGAAGTGAGGCTCACTGGTCTATAATTCCTCGGATTTGCTCTTGCTCCCTTTTTAAATATAGGTATCACATCAGCTTTTCTCCAGTTATCTGGTAGAGATCCTGTGTTGAGTGAATCTTGAAAAATTAAATATAATGGTTTGGCTATTACAGAACCCAGTTCCCTTAGTACCCTTGGATGTATTCCATCAGGACCCGGGGCTTTATTAACATTTATTTTTTCCAACCTCTTTTGGATTACTTCCAGTGTTAACCAATTATTTGGCAAAGGTAGTGTAGCCCCATTATGTTGCCGTGTCCCAACCACTGGTACCTCCCTTGTGTAAACCGAAGAAAAGAACCTATTTAGCTCATCTGCCTTTTCTTGGTCCCTAATTATCAGACGGCCTGTGTCACATTGTAATGTTCCTATAGCTTCCTTCCTAGCCTTCTTCCAATTAATATACTTAAAAAATATTTTAGGGTTAGTCTTACTCTCTTTTGCAATTAATTTTTCATTTTCTATTTTAGCCAGTCTAATCGCCCTTTTGCAAGCCTTTTTGATTTCCTTGTATTCCTGTAAAGCAGTCTCTGTCCCCTCTTGTTTGTATAATTTAAATAGATAATCAACATATGTATTAAAATTGACCAGGAAGCCATTTTTGTTGTCATATTATAGTTAATTTCTAATGTGAATGTAATGTCTTTTGCCAGTTTCTGGACTCAGTTTTTCATAAATTAATCCAAAGCCATTTATGTTTGGTACCAGTATACCCAGGACACCCAAGGTATAGTATACAACTTTAATTTTTCAGCTACATGGATCTTGGAGTCCTAAAGAGTCTCTAGATCTGTGACACTCAAAGGGTTAATACACCAGGAAGTGAGAATGGTTTCCCCAACACAAATCCAGCACAGTTTACATCGTAGCAGTCAAAACATGTATTAAGACTCAAAAAAATGATGTCAACAATGAATTCTAAGCATACATCTTCACTAATAAGAAGAGCTTACCAAGAAAATCAATAAAGGACAGGGCTGCATTCCACAAATGGGACAAACCACAGATACAGTAGAGTAGTGGAAAGATCAATTCATAATCTAAACCTATTAATGCACCAATGTCAGCAACCTAAGCCTGAACAGGTTTCAACATACCCCTAATAGAAGAGAAATCTGCTTATCAGATGTCCTGTATTCCGAAATATTGTCTCAAATTTCTACTGTTTGGCTGGTTTAGTGACATGTCCAACAGTGTATTAAAATAGATAATCCTGTAAGCTCTACCATGACAGTGAGGTTCTGTAACATTTGGGGCTTCTCTGCAGTGACTAGAATCAAAAGAATTCTGGCATGCTAACAAACATAAGAGAAAGACCAGAATACAAGTAATACAAGCACATATTATGATGTAGGGACTGTATAAGTGTGGAGAAAATACTCCAAAAATACACTTACAATGGCAAAAGTAAATGGTAACACTATAATTTTTACATCATATTAGAAAGAATAGTAATTCACTATTTTACTCCCCTAGCTATCAAAAGAGCACGCTGTTCATGTCAGCTTTTTGAGTACCACAGGGCTAAAAGCTATGCAATTTGCAAAGGCAGGGGTGGGGTTAAAGGACTCTTAAAATTAATATGATTTAAATTAAAGCACATGCATAAATATACTTGATATATAATATTTAAATGTTGTAATGCTAATAGTTATACTTGTAAGCTCTCACCGTTATAGGTTTCTGCCTGTTGCTCTGTGCTGCTTAGCTTTGCCCCTTTGCATAATTATGGTCTGGACTGATGTAACAGACTTGCTAATGTGTGGTCTGTTGTCTTAATGGAGTACACCTGAGCACTGCTCTACGCCAGAGCACAGAGCAGGAAAACTGCTACAGCTGTAAAGCCCATAGTTATACAAAAGGGGTGATGCTAAGCACTACAAAGCAACATATAAAGGTAAGAGTTTTTAAGTATAAGTATTAACATTACAAAGTTTAAACATTATAAATACATTTTACTCATGTACTTTCATTTTAACAGTGTTTATTTTTAGAGTACAGTGGTCGTTTTAGGCTCCATCATATCATGTAAATACATATTACAAATGTTCTACAGCTGGGCTGAATACTCCTCATCCTTCCTCTCTTCTAGTATCAGCAGATGCAATTTACAATGAATGCTGCCTCCGCTAGGATTGTTCTGTGACCTTGCCAAAAAAGACTGAATGTCTGACCGTAGAGCGATGTCAAATTCCTAGGGAAATCTGATAGTTTTGTTTCTTTTGCCTATGGTTTATTGACTTTACATACCATATATTGGTTTCTGGATTCATCTGGTTTCTGATTTTCATATCAGATAAAACTCAGCCCAATGAGTATTTGCCCTCAACCACACAACAGCTTGCTCACCAATTTAAAATTATTTGCACATTGTTAATTAAAATAATTGCTAATAAGAAATCATGCATATCTAAAGCTTATCAGGCTCAACATGAATTACTATATTATAATGTTTATCAGCTTTCCCATTTTCTAGCAATCCATCAAACTGTATATGTTCAACATTAGATAATAGAAAACAACATTCTCCGAAATACACAAATATTGACCCTAGGTGTACTATACTTGTAATATATGGGATCATGTAAAATATACCTGTTCTATAAAATGTGATTAATCTCTAATTTTTATCAATACGGAAATTCAATCTCAAGATATTACTTCCATACACTGTAAAAATGTAACAAATTCTCAGACAAATTCACTATATTCTACTATAAAATATAAATGCTATAAAAACAATTAGGTACCTTAACAATTAGAAAAATACTTTAATCTGAATTTTTATTTCCAATCAACAACATTTTAAAATTTAATAGGGAATACATCTTATAAAAATTCAAATATTGAGTGTATTTTTTACTATGTTGATTCATCAGTTATTAATAATAGTTATTAATAATATCATCAATGTTCTATTAATAATGTACTTCAAGACTAGACTTATAAAATGCTAATACTCCCTTCTAAATTAATGGCTTCTTTCCTGTCTCTTTGGGTGCACCCACTCTGCTTCATAACCTGTGGGCTGTGCTTGTAACGGCCCTTGCTAATGCTCTTAGATCCAATACATGTATCATACTAGATGTTTTCTTGCTCTGTATGATCCTGGTTTTGTCATGTATCTAATATGTGTAAGCAGAGGACTGTTTTTTAATTGCGAGATTTCTCACCTAATTACTCTCCTGGGAAATGAGACAATTTCAATACATATTTTGATTATATGTGTGTCTATCTCCACTGGCTGTAACTCAATGGTGGCAAGGGTTTTTTAATATTATACCTTTGATGACAATGTGTCATGATCATACCCTTCTTAATATGTCCTTGTGTCCCTCTCTTATCTTTGTAAGTGCATTTTTAATATTGGATCAGCAGTGGAATCAGAAATTTGCACATTACAACACACCCCTGCTTTCTTCCTCCAACCCTTTCGGTGTATCACATATATAGTTGTGAGCAGCAGAAAATGTTGCTAACGCTGACATCATAAAGGGGGCGTGGCTATGATGTAAGTGGGGGTGGGCCTAAAAACTGATTTTAACAGAAGCGTGGCGGCCATTTGCATTTCAGAGAAAGACAGCAAAGTGAGAGAGGGAGACAGGTACAGAGAGAGAGAGAGGGAGACAGCTACAGAGAGAGAGGGAGACAGCTACAGAGAGAGAAGACAGGTACAGAGAGAGAAGGAGACAGGTACAGAGAGAGAGGGAGACAGGTACAGAGAGAGAGGGAGACAGCTACAGAGAGAGAAGGAGACAGGTACAGAGAGAGAGGGAGACAGGTACAGAGAGAGAAGGAGACAGGTACAGAGAGAGAGGGAGACAGGTACAGAGAGAGAGGGAGACAGCTACAGAGAGAGAAGGAGACAGGTACAGAGAGAGAGGGAGACAGGTACAGAGAGAGAAGGAGACAGGTACAGAGAGAGAGGGAGACAGGTACAGAGAGAGAGGGAGACAGCTACAGAGAGAGAAGGAGACAGGTACAGAGAGAGAGGGAGACAGGTACAGAGATGGAGACAGGTACAGAGAGGGAGAGAGACAGGTACAGAGAGAGAGGGAGACAGGTACAGAGAGAGAGGGAGACAGGTACAGAGAGAGAGGGAGACAGGTACAGAGAGAGAGGGAGTCAGGTACAGAGAGAGAGGGAGACATAAAGAGAATTACAGAGCAAGAGCACACACAGACAGTGAGGGAGCACAAAGACAGCGCAGAGAGAGTTCACAGATAGAGCGCACAGAGAGTGCAGAGAGATTGACAAAGAGAGTGAGGGGTACAGAGACAGAGATTGCACACAGACAGCAGTGCACATAGGGTGCAGATAGAGAAAGCGCACACGCAGAGAGCACGCAGAGATCGACACAGAGGGCGAGAGCACACAGACAGCACACAAAGAGTGTGCAGAGAGAGTGCACAGACAGAAATCACACAGAGAGAAAGCGCGCAAAGAGAGAGAGAAAGACACACACACACACACAGAGAGCACACAGACAGGGAGGGGTACAGAGAGAGAAAGAGTGAACACAGAGAGATTGACAAAGAGAGTGAGGGGTACAGAGACAGAGATTGCACACAGACAGCAGTGCACATAGGGTGCAGATAGAGAAAGCGTACACGCAGAGAGCATGCCCAGCCGGTACATCTACACATTGTATAGTAATAATAATAATAATGCACAAGAGCATGCCCAGCCGGTACATCTACACATTATATAGTAATAATAATAATAATGCACAAGAGCATGCCCAGCCGGTACATCTACACATTATATAGTAATAATAATAATAATGTACAAGAGCATGCCCAGCCGGTACATCTACACATTATATAGTAATCACATATATAGTTGTGAGCGTACGAGTTGTTGCTAACGCTGCAGGCTCGCGTAGCGAGCCAAGGCCCTCGCAAAGCGAGGGCACTGAGCGAGGGTCTCAGTTGCTGGCATGGTGCACCGAAGGTGCTCCTTGCCAGCAACTGAGGACCCTCGCGAAGCGAGGGCCTCAGTTGCTGGCATGGAGTGCCGTAGGCGCTCCATGCCAGCACCTGAGGACCTCGCAAAGCGAGGGCCGCAGTTGCTGGCATGGAGCGCCGAAGGCGCTCCATGCCAGCAACTGCGACCCTCCATGCCAGCAACTGCGACCCTCGCAAAGTTCACGTCGCAACCCAAAGAGCACGACACACACATTACGGCCTCGCAACACTCGGACGCAACTCGCGAACATTACAAAATGTAAAACCCAATACATACACACAGCACATACATAAAAACCTTACCTACACCAAGAGGGAGCACCCAGGACCTCAAAAATGCCACTTAGACCTTCATTTTACTCGAAATAAAAGAGTTTAGAGACTAAAAAAAACTTTAAGCGAGAGAAAAAATGGCCGCCGAACAAAACGAAAACGAGGCTACAGCACTCTAAACTCGCAAAACAACACAAGAAACTCGCAAAACGCCACAAACGACCTACAGATATTCATACCACACAGTGCACACATTCAGCATGCTTACACAGCAGCTCCACACCACTAATGCTCCAGCAACATCAAAACAGATTGCCAGCTCTTCAACACAATGCTTCAAAATAGGTAAAGTATATTCATTTAGTAATCTATTACATATTTCAGTATTATACACCAAACAGCATTAGCTACCTTACAATTTCATTGCCGTCATTTTTTGACGGGCAATATTCTAGTCACATATATAGTTGTAAGCAGCAGAAAATGTTGCTAACGCTGACATCATAAAGGGGGCGTGGCTATGATGTAAGTGGGGGTGGGCCTAACACCTGATCTTAACAGAAGCGTGGCGGCCATTTGCATTTCAGAGAAAGACAGCAAAGTGAGAGAGGGAGACAGCTACAGAGAGAGAGGGAGACAGCTACAGAGAGAGAGGGAGACAGCTACAGAGAGAGAGGGAGACAGGCACAGAGAGAGAGGGAGACAGGTACAGAGAGAGAGGGAGACAGGTACAGAGAGAGAGGGAGACAGGTACAGAGAGAGAGGGAGACAGGTACAGAGAGAGAGGGAGACAGGTACAGAGAGAGAGGGAGACAGGTACAGAGAGAGAGGGAGACAGGTACAGAGAGAGAGGGAGACAGGTACAGAGAGAGAGGGAGACAGCTACAGAGAGAGAGGGAGACAGCTACAGAGAGAGAGAGGGAGACAGCTACAGAGAGAGAGGGAGACAGGTACAGAGAGAGAGGGAGACAGGTACAGAGAGAGAGGGAGACAGGTACAGAGATGGAGACAGGTACAGAGAGAGAGGGAGACAGGTACAGAGAGAGAGGGAGACAGGTACAGAGAGAGAGGGAGACAGGTACAGAGAGAGAGGGAGACAGGTACAGAGAGAGAGGGAGTCAGGTACAGAGAGAGAGGGAGACAGGTACAGAGAGAGGGAGACAGGTACAGAGAGAGAGGGAGACAGGTACAGAGAGAGAGGGAGACAGGTACAGAGAGAGAGGGAGACAGGTACAGAGAGAGAGGGAGACAGGTACAGAGAGAGAGGGAGACAGGTACAGAGAGAGAGGGAGACAGGTACAGAGAGAGAGGGAGACAGGTACAGAGAGGGAGAGAGATAGGTACAGAGATGGAGACAGGTACAGAGAGGGAGAGAGACAGGTACAGAGAGAGAGGGAGACAGGTACAGAGAGAGAGGGAGACAGGTACAGAGAGAGAGAGAGACAGGTACAGAGAGAGAGGGAGACAGGTACAGAGAGAGAGGGAGACAGGTACAGAGAGAGAGGGAGACAGGTACAGAGAGAGAGGGAGACAGGTACAGAGAGAGAGGGAGACAGGTACAGAGAGAGAGGGAGTCAGGTACAGAGAGAGAGGGAGACATAAAGAGAATTACAGAGCAAGAGCACACACAGACAGTGAGGGAGCACAAACACAGCGCAGAGAGAGTTCACAGATAGAGCGCACAGAGAGAGAGTGCAGAGAGATTGACAAAGAGAGTGAGGGGTACAGAGACAGAGATTGCACACAGACAGCAGTGCACATAGGGTGCAGATAGAGAAAGCGCACACGCAGAGAGCATGCCCAGCCGGTACATCTACACATTATATAGTAATAATAATAATAATAATGCACAAGAGCATGCCCAGCCGGTACATCTACACATTATATAGTAATCACATATATAGTTGTGAGCGTACGAGCTGTTGCTAACGCTGCGGGCTCGCGTAGCGAGCCAAGGCCCTCGCGTAGCGAGGGCCGCAGCTCGCGCAGCGAGCCAAAGCCCTCGCAAAGCGAGGGCACTGGGCGAGGGTCTCAGTTGCTGGCAAGGAGCGCGAGGGCCTCAGTTGCTGGCATGGAGTGCCGTAGGCGCTCCATGCCAGCACCTGAGGACCTCGCAAAGCGAGGGCCGCAGTTGCTGGCATGGAGCGCCGAAGGCGCTCCATGCCAGCAACTGCGACCCTCGCAAAGTTCACGTCGCAACCCAAAGAGCACGACACACACATTACGACACTCGCAAACAACATACGACACACGTTCACACACATTACGGCCTCGCAACACTCGGACGCAACTCGCGAACATTACAAAATGTAAAACACAATAAATACACACAACACATACATAAAAACCTTACCTACACCAAGAGGGAGCACCCAGGACCTCAAAAATGCCACTTAGACCTTCATTTTACTCGAAATAAAAGAGTTTAGAGACTAAAAAAAACTGTAAGCGAGAGAAAAAATTGCCGCCGAACAAAACGAAAACGAGGCTACAGCACTCTAAACTCGCAAAACACCACAAGAAACTCGCAAAACGCCACAAACGACCTACGGATATTCATACCACACAGTGCACACATTCAGCATGCTTACACAGCAGCTCCACACCACTAATGCTCCAGCAACATCAAAACAGATTGCCAGCTCTTCAACACAATGCTTCAAAATAGGTAAAGTATATTCATTTAGTAATCTATTACATATTTCAGTATTATACACCAAACAGCATTAGCTACCTTACAATTTCATTGCCGTCATTTTTTGACGGGCAATATTCTAGTCACATATATAGTTGTGAGCAGCAGAAAATGTTGCTAACGCTGACATCATAAAGGGGGCGTGGCTATGATGTAAGTGGGGGTGGGCCTAACACCTGATCTTAACAGAAGCGTGGCGGCCATTTGCATTTCAGAGAAAGACAGCAAAGTGAGAGAGGGAGACAGCTACAGAGAGAGAGGGAGACAGCTACAGAGAGAGAGGGAGACAGCTACAGAGAGAGAGGGAGACAGGCACAGAGAGAGAGGGAGACAGGCACAGAGAGAGAGGGAGACAGGTACAGAGAGAGAGGGAGACAGGTACAGAGAGAGAGGGAGACAGGTACAGAGAGAGAGGGAGACAGGTACAGAGAGAGAGGGAGACAGGTACAGAGAGAGAGGGAGACAGGTACAGAGAGAGAGGGAGACAGGTACAGAGAGAGAGGGAGACAGCTACAGAGAGAGAGGGAGACAGCTACAGAGAGAGAGAGGGAGACAGCTACAGAGAGAGAGGGAGACAGGTACAGAGAGAGAGGGAGACAGGTACAGAGAGAGAGGGAGACAGGTACAGAGATGGAGACAGGTACAGAGAGAGAGGGAGACAGGTACAGAGAGAGAGGGAGACAGGTACAGAGAGAGAGGGAGACAGGTACAGAGAGAGAGGGAGACAGGTACAGAGAGAGAGGGAGTCAGGTACAGAGAGAGAGGGAGACAGGTACAGAGAGAGGGAGACAGGTACAGAGAGAGAGGGAGACAGGTACAGAGAGAGAGGGAGACAGGTACAGAGAGAGAGGGAGACAGGTACAGAGAGAGAGGGAGACAGGTACAGAGAGAGAGGGAGACAGGTACAGAGAGAGAGGGAGACAGGTACAGAGAGGGAGAGAGATAGGTACAGAGATGGAGACAGGTACAGAGAGGGAGAGAGACAGGTACAGAGAGAGAGGGAGACAGGTACAGAGAGAGAGGGAGACAGGTACAGAGAGAGTGAGAGACAGGTACAGAGAGAGAGGGAGACAGGTACAGAGAGAGAGGGAGACAGGTACAGAGAGAGAGGGAGACAGGTACAGAGAGAGAGGGAGACAGGTACAGAGAGAGAGGGAGTCAGGTACAGAGAGAGAGGGAGACATAAAGAGAATTACAGAGCAAGAGCACACACAGACAGTGAGGGAGCACAAACACAGCGCAGAGAGAGTTCACAGATAGAGCGCACAGAGAGAGAGTGCAGAGAGATTGACAAAGAGAGTGAGGGGTACAGAGACAGAGATTGCACACAGACAGCAGTGCACATAGGGTGCAGATAGAGAAAGCGCACATGCAGAGAGCATGCCCAGCCGGTACATCTACACATTATATAGTAATAATAATAATAATAATGCACAAGAGCATGCCCAGCCGGTACATCTACACATTATATAGTAATCACATATATAGTTGTGAGCGTACGAGCTGTTGCTAACGCTGCGGGCTCGCGTAGCGAGCCAAGGCCCTCGCGTAGCGAGGGCCGCAGCTCGCGCAGCGAGCCAAAGCCCTCGCAAAGCGAGGGCACTGGGCGAGGGTCTCAGTTGCTGGCAAGGAGCGCGAGGGCCTCAGTTGCTGGCATGGAGTGCCGTAGGCGCTCCATGCCAGCACCTGAGGACCTCGCAAAGCGAGGGCCGCAGTTGCTGGCATGGAGCGCCGAAGGCGCTCCATGCCAGCAACTGCGACCCTCGCAAAGTTCACGTCGCAACCCAAAGAGCACGACACACACATTACGACACTCGCAAACAACATACGACACACGTTCACACACATTACGGCCTCGCAACACTCGGACGCAACTCGCGAACATTACAAAATGTAAAACACAATAAATACACACAACACATACATAAAAACCTTACCTACACCAAGAGGGAGCACCCAGGACCTCAAAAATGCCACTTAGACCTTCATTTTACTCGAAATAAAAGAGTTTAGAGACTAAAAAAAACTGTAAGCGAGAGAAAAAATTGCCGCCGAACAAAACGAAAACGAGGCTACAGCACTCTAAACTCGCAAAACACCACAAGAAACTCGCAAAACGCCACAAACGACCTACGGATATTCATACCACACAGTGCACACATTCAGCATGCTTACACAGCAGCTCCACACCACTAATGCTCCAGCAACATCAAAACAGATTGCCAGCTCTTCAACACAATGCTTCAAAATAGGTAAAGTATATTCATTTAGTAATCTATTACATATTTCAGTATTATACACCAAACAGCATTAGCTACCTTACAATTTCATTGCCGTCATTTTTTGACGGGCAATATTCTAGTAACTAATAACACTGTGGGAGGTATTAGGGCCATGTTGTTGTCGCTCAGTCCTTCAGTCGTGTCTGACTCTCAGTGACCATATGGACCACAGTACCCAGGCTTATTTGTCTGTGTTTTTGGTTGTGCTTATCCATATGGTTTTCTTGGCAAAGATACCGGAGTGGATTGCCAGTTACTTCTCCAGTAGATTGCAATTTGTCTGACCTCTCTGCTATGACCTGCCCAATCTCGGTGAGCCTAAATGGTATAGCTCACAGCTTCATTGAAGTACAAATACCCCTTTCACCATGGCAAGGTAGTGACCCAAAAGGAGAGGACTATGTACAAAGAATTAAAGGAAAATCTGTACCCATGTAGGCAGTAAATGAAATGATAATATGGTAACTTGCAATTAATGGGCCATATTAAATTCAAGCCTTGTAAGTCCAACGTAAATCACGTAAGGGCTGCGTGCTTCAAATTTGCCCTACTTACGTTGCTATTAAATAAGATTATCTCTCTATAACTGGGATCCCATCGAAAACCAGTTGGTTTAAATACAAAGATTGGTCACATTTGGCCATTTAGTCACTGGACTACAAGCACTTATCTCTATCTTATAATTACCACATAATAGTACCAGACTATATACATGAGTGGTACAATGATCTTGGTTTAGCTTTATTTATTGTAATAGACTAGCTTATGTGTGGCCATTATAGTCAATAAATTGGCCAAAATCTGTGTATCTCTGACTTTCAGCCCTATTAAAGTGGGGCTATGTGTTAAAACGTAGTCCATAACTGTCATCTTAGCGATATTTGCATACTAAGATGCTTCGTAACGATGCCCGCAGCGTACTTTGCGTGGTAACACGCAGGACAGCTGAGAATAGGCTACGTGGAGAGCAAAGTTGAACTTTGTGCATGTAAATCCTTTGATCTGTTATGCCCGTAACTGCTAATTGTTTAATCCAGCAATTAAATTTCAACTTGGTCACTCGCAAGCAAGCACGTAACATGCAAATGGAGCCCAAAGGCCAACTCGTGCTATAGAGCACCCGCAAGGGGGGTAAAGTACACTACTGTGCTATTATAAAGAGATAATATTTTCTTCAGCTGCTGATCCACCAACAAAAAAGTGCTTACAAATATACAGCCTTATTAAATTGCAATTCAGCCAATTGAATATGTCTCTATTTAAGCACTTTTAGTTAGTGAAGACCTTGCTTTTGGAAGAAGTTCATTAACTAAAAAGTTCTGTAAAAAAAATATGCTATGTGCTTAAATAGAGCCCTATTCAATTGCAAATTAATAATAATTAGTGCTGCCGGCACTGGGGAGCTACAGTTCATTGAGGGAACCATGAATGCCAACATGCACTGTGACATACTGAAGCAGAGCATGAACCCCTCCCCTCGGAGACTGAGCCGCAGGGCAGTATTCCAACATGATAACGACCCCAAACACACCTCCAAGATGACCACTGCCTTGCTAAAGAAGCAGAAGGTAAAGATGATGAACTGGCCAAGCATGTCTCCAGACCTAAACCCTATTGAGCATCTGTGGGGCATCCTCAAACCAAGGGTGGGGGAGTGCAAGGTCTCCAACATCCACCAGCTTTGTGATGTCATCATGGAGGAGTGAAAGAGGACTCCAGTGGCAACCTGTGAAGCTCTGGTGAACTCATGCCAATGAGGGTTAAGGCAGTGCTGGAAAATAATAGTGGCCACACAAAATATTGACACTTTGGGCCCAATTTGGACATTTCAACTTAGGGGTGTACTCACTTTTGTTGCCAACGGTTTAGACATTAATGGCTGTGTGTTGAGTTATTTTGACAGCAAATTTACACTGTTATACAGGCTGTACACTTACTAATTTACATTGTAGCAGAGTTTCATTTCTTCAGTGTTGTCACATGAAAAGATATAATAAAATATTTACAAAAATGTGAGGGGTGTACTCACTTTTGTGAGATACTGTATATATATGAATAAAATGCATTTTTGTTTTGTTAATTTTTAATGTGAGTATAAGGGATTGGTACCCGGGACATCCATAGAATATTTTACAACTTTAATTATCAGCTACATGATTAATTTTGTCAGTGACACAAGCTACAAATTGGCACATATTTTTTTTAATTTGTTTTACTGGTTTGGCACATTATAACAGTCTAAAGAATGGTTATTTGGGAAGATAGCTGAACTTATCCTGAAAAATATATATATAGTCTCCATATCTACATAGAAAAATGTTTATAGGGATCAAGTGTAAAATGTATATGGATCTTATACAGATTCTCTAAATTACTGGCACTGAAAGGGTTAAGGTGCCAATATATGATTAATGCTGTTTTCCCATTGTGCTTCAGCTTGGTGTTGTTTTCGTGCTTGATTTGTAACCTTCGACTTCTCTGATCTTGGGCACTCAGACCAATGGTTTCATCTACTGGACTTTTGTCTCTCCTGCTGCCTGCCCCAATCAATGGATTTACTGTTTCTTGAGTCTGCTTCTTTTCATGGTTTTACATGGAGCAGTATAAAATGTAACTTATATTAGCCACCTTGGAAGAAGACAACAAAAAATAAAAAAGCATGGATAAAAAAGCATTACTTACTTAACCTTTATTTTTTTATCCTCTGTTATAGGCCTCCATGTACAGTTCCTTGCACTTTTTACCTATTTTGTTACATTACAGCCTTAAGTTCAATGTTTTGTTAAACTGAATTTTATGTGATGGATCAGAACACAATAGTCTAAGTTGGTGAAGTGAAATGAGAAAAATATATACATAAAACAATTTTTTAGAAATAGAAAACAGAAAATTGGCGTGTGTGTATGTATTCACCCCCTTTGTTATGAAGCTCATAAAAAGCTCTGGTGCAACCAGTTACCTTCAGAAGTCACATAATTAGTGTGCAATAATTAGTGCGCAATCTAAGTGTCACATGATCTGTCATTACTTATACACACCTTTTGAAAGGCTGCAACACCTAAGCAAGAGGCACCACTAACCAAGCACTGCCATGAAGACCAAGGAACTCTCTAAACAAGTACGGGACAATGTTGTTGAGAAGTACAAGTCAGGGTTAGGTTATAAAAACATATCCAAATCTTTGATGAACCTCAGGAGCACCATTAAATCTATCATATCCAAATGGAAAGAACATGGCCCAACAGCAAACCTGCCAAGAGATCGCTGCCCACCAAAACTCATGGACCGGGCAAGGAGGGCATTAATCAGAGAGGCAGCACGGAGACATAAGGTAACCCTGGAGGAGCTGCAGAGTTCCATGGCAGAGACTGGAGTATCTGTACATAGGATGACAATAAGCCGTACGCTCCATAGAGTTGGGCTTTATGGCAGAGTGGCCAGAAGAAAGCCATTACTTTCAGCAAAAAACAAAATGGCTCGTTTTGAGTGTGCGAAAAGGCATGTGGGAGACTCCCAAAATGTATGTAGGAAGGTGCTCTGGTCTGATGAGACTAAAATTGAACTTTTCGGCCATAAAAGAAAACACTATGTCTGGAGCAAACCCAACACATCACATCACCCAAAGAACACCATCCCCACAGTGAAACATAGTGGTGGAAGCATCATACTGTGGGGATGTGTTTCAGCAGCGGGTACTGGGAAACTTGTCAGAGTTGAGAGAAAGATGGATGGAGCTAAATTCAGGGATATTCTTGAGCAAAACCTGTACTATGCTGTGCGCGATTTGAGGCTAGGACGGAGGTTCACCTTCCAGCAGGACAATGACCCCAAACACATTGCTAAAGCAACACTTGAGTGGTTTAAGGGGAAACATGTAAATGTGTTGGAATGGCCTAGTCAAAGACAGACCTCAATCCAATAGAAAATCTGTGGTCAGACTTAAAGATTGCTGTTCACAAGCGCAAACTATCCAACTTGAAGGAGCTGGAGCAGTTTTGCAAGGAGTAATGGGCAAAAATCTCAGTGGTAAGATTGCCTTAAAAGTTGGCTCTACAAAGTATTGAATATGGGGGTGAATAGTTATGCACATTGACTTTTTCTGTTATTTTGTCCTATTTGTTGCTTGCTTCACAATAAACATAAAAAACATCTTCAAAGTTGTGGGCATGTTCTGTAAATTAAATGATGCAAATCCTCATACAATCCATGTTAATTCCCGGTAAAGTAAATGCAGACATCGTACTCCTCTAAGAGACACATTGGAAGGAAGGAAAATCCCCTATGTTTTCCAATAGACATTATGTAGAACCAATTACATAATCTCATAGAACTAAATCTAGGGAAGTAGCCATCTTACCATAAAATCCCATAAAATCCTTGCTAAAGAAGGTAGAACTATTATTTAGCAGGGTAAGGTAAATTAAGACGTTTACACTATTGCAAATGTTTACATATTTGAGGAAAACCCTTAAACAAATAAACCAGAATAAAATTAGATACAACAATATATAGAATAACCCTTAATAGGGATAAAGGCATTTCATATATTTTAATGAGGACTGCCAAACAGTTCTCACTGGAAATTACTAAAAATGGACTATATGATGTATGAAGAGGTAAAGGACTACACTTATTACTCAGGTAGACACTAATGTTATACCCGCATATATTACTTTTTGACCAATATTAAAACACTGGAAAGAATAAAGTCCACTAAAATATGGGATATCTTGTGGTCAGACCATTCCATGATAAGCTTGACTATAGAAGATTCATCAGAACCATATAGACCCAAACAGTGGAAAATGGATTGTATTTTTATTAAAATCTGAAGAATTTGTGAAAAAGTTAAAAGAAGAAAGCAATAGCTGCTTTGCAATAAATATAAGATTGGTTCCCTTGGTTGTGACTGTATGGTGCACACAAAATGCTTTTGTCACAGGAGTATGCATAGCAAGAAGTGCATATCTTAAGAAAAATAGTGGTAGAAACTTGAGAGAGTTCTATATTGAAATGAATGATCTACAAAAGAAGAATACAATCTGCCCAGATAGTAATAATATAATTCAAATTAAGAAAGTGAAAACACAAATTCAGAAAATCCTACAGTTACAAACAGACAATTTAATCCTCAGGTCTCAAGAAGACCACTATATTTTGGGTAATAAGGCGGGTAAATATATACTGAACAAAATTTAAAAACAGCGGATAAAAACAAAGAATACTAGGTACAATCACAATGGAATACACCCCCACGGGGTGATTGGCTGAAGACATCTGCGCCTTTTCATTGGCAGTAATACTGATTGACATTGACAACAGCCAATCACAAGGCACAGATGCCTATAGCACAAGATACCAATGTTCGCCGATGATATAAATTTGACCCTAACAGACCCTGTAATTACCCTACCAGCTGTTTTTGTTCAGTTAGAAAAATGCAGTAGGCTATCATACCTCAAGATTAAGGAGACAAAATCAGATACACTGATTTCTGGATTGAGAAATGAGTAAATTCATTACTTAAGACGAAATGTCAAGCTTAATTGGAATTGTAGAGGTATAATCCATTTAGGAATACAATTCACAACATCAATCAAATCTATTCTAAAAGATTATATGTGTATTACATTTAGACAGATTAGACATAATATGTTAGAATGTAAATCTGAACATCTTTCATGCTCTGGCAGGATTGCCTTGACAAAAATGTTGGTGGTTCCCAAAATAACTTACAGCTGTAGATCTATTCCTCAAGTGGCACCCCTATATTCAATTAATAGTATGCAAAGCTTTTTGAATAATTATATCAATAATAACAAGAAATCTCAATTAAAATTAAGTATTACTAAGAGATGTATCGAAAAAGGAGGAATAATGGTCCCCTCTCTACTAGACATTCATAATGCCATCATGCTGAACCATCTATTAGGATGGAACTTATCAAATTATAAAGCCAAATGGCTTAAACTTGAAGACAACCTAATGGGAGAATGTCCGTTGGATTTAATCCTATGGTTCCCTACATTAGACTATAAAGCTACTAAGCCCTTATTTGGGGGTATACACTCCTTATTAAAATTCTGGTACAAAAATAGCGACACATTGGACCTAGCTAAATATCCCTCACCTGCTGCTCGGTTAAATCTTTTCCACTATAATAACAAACAAATAGATCTAAAGAAGTGGAAATTATCTAGAGTTACCAAATTTGGAGACCTGTTTGAAAATAATATATGTACACCACATGTGAGATTAATACTTAAATGCTAAACTCCCAATATTAACTGGCTGGAGTATACGACTATCATAAATGAACTGATCTCTCGAGATAAATGGAGAAAAATGGTTTAGTGCATGCTCTTAAAAAAAACTACAATATGTACTTCATACAGAAAGCTCTATTTCAAGCTAATACAAAGGTGGCATTGGGTACCAACTAATATGAAAAGAATAAATAAAACAAATATAGAAGAATGTTGGCGTAGGTGTGGGGGTAGGGGGTCCCACTCACATATTTGATGGAGCTGTCCACAGATACAGCTGTTCTGGAAAAACTGTATAGATCAGATTGAAACAATTACAAGAATTAGGATATCTCTGAGTCCAGCACCTCTCCTATTCCACATTTTTGAGAAGCAAAGCTTGATACAGGATGGTTAGTTTCTCATATTTTATTAGTGAGTAAATAGTGCATAGTTAAACAATGGAAATCCAGGGAAGTGCCAAGCTGGATTGACATTGAGAGGATAGTTGCCTGCGACAGGGAATTGAAAAAGGGACTTAAACGACACAATAATCAAGAAGGAAAAAACTGCAAAAATGGTTAAAATGGGAGGAAAATAAAGTTTAATTTAATTTTCTATCACTTTTCCTTTCGGTCTCAAATAATGGACTGGAGATGCTCTCTCAACTATTTATGCTTGTTATATGACTGTTTAATATGACTATGTTTTATTAATAATGGTTGTTTAGGAAGAATGATTATACAAGATTGTTTGTATGTTGTATTTGTTATTTTATGTACCCTAAACCCTAAATCCTGCCTTAGATTTCTGTGTATGGAGTAGCCAAACAAGGTTTACAGATGAAACAGTGTTCTAGGAGCCAATAGGAAATGCGAACGTCATGAATATTATAATAAGTGGGAAGTGCCATAACAAGTGACGGAACTCCTGTAGCAAGGACACATGAGAGAGATATATAAAGTAATTGTTCTTTTTACTTATTAATATATTTTGATATTAAAAAGATGTAACAATTGTCTTTGTAGCTTCAATAAATAAAGATGTGTTAAAATATGATATATTTATAGACAATGCATTAGAGCATTAGTTCCTAGGCAATGTGGTTTTGTGATGTATATTAACCTCTTGAGTACTGTTTTGAGTGTTACCCAGATTTTATATCATAAAACTAGCATAATGCTGACGTATCATATTTTGAATTACACATATGTGGATATTACATTAAGTGTTAAGTGTCAAATAATGTTGAAATGTCATCATTTTGTACTGTTTTTGTGTTATACTGTCACTGTAAATGCTTTTGGGATACTCAGCAAGGGTTTGAAAACTACTTGCGAGTGGTACTCATACATCTTTCTTCTGATTTTGCAGTTATGGCAGTGCCCTGATTTGCGAGTGATCAGTAAAGCATAGGGTTTGGGTGTCAGAGGGTAAGGGATTAACTTGTCATTTATTGTGAGTGCAAAAATCAGCTTTATCATGAAGTTCACTCATACAGTGACCCATAGCAGTTCTCTCGCAATGTTTTAGGGATGGGTGATTAACATAGCTATATAGGATTTACTGTGCAACTATGACCCTCGTAATTGCCTTTGCATAGATTTACATATGGCCTTTATTCTGTAAAATATTTAAATTCAATTTCTGACACTTTGTGCCTCAAACGTTAATCCCCTGTTAAACAATACTGTTAACACAGAGTGATACAATGTATATCACCACTGATTCAGCCTTGTTTTAACAATTGCTTTATATCATGTATAATAGTTGTCAAACTGAGATTTGTTGTCATGCTTGCGAGCCTCGCAAAGCGAGGCGAGCAGTTGAGGCATGGAAACATGCAGGACTTAGGCTGAAATGAGCGCCAAAGGCGCTCTTGCGAGCCTCGCAAAGCAAGGTGAGCAGTTGAGTCATTGAAGCACGCAGGACTTAGGCTGCAAGCAGTTGAGGAACGCAGGACTTAGAAAAAAAAAACCAACCTCGGAATCTCAGAGGCAAAAAAAATCAGAACGAATGTAACGGCCGAACCGAGGAAATCGAAAAACACGAAAAGCAACAAAAAAAATAAAAAATAAATTAAAACACACTCACACACAGCACAGGGGGAGAGCCAGGACGCCTGGGAGTGCAGTTGCAAGCGAATTTAAGCCCAATTTGCCGTGTTTCGTCACTTAAAAATAGGCTAAGCAAGAAAAAAATTGAGGACAAAAAACGTAAACAAATATGAAAACCGAATGAAAACGAGGCTAAGCAGATTCCGACCTCGGAAAAATAACGAAAAATATGCGGGATTTAGAAAATACACAATGGCAAAGACACTAACACTTGCACGAACAACGCCAGTCACGCTGGACTTTGAAAATAAAAGCAACTTAAAGATTCAGCAAACACACAGAGGAGAAACACACAGGGAAGGGACAGGGGGGAGATGCTGGAAAGAGACACATGCCATTCCCAAGCACAAAACTTGCAGGTTAATGAACCCTGCAATGAGTGGCCAGTACAGTAGGCAGGAGGAAAGGTTCGCAATGAGCGGCGAAGGTGCTCATTGCGAGACTCACAATAAGCGACATAGGCGCTCATAGTGGGGCTCGCGATGAGCGCTGACGGTGATCATTGCAATGCAGGAAAGTTGAAGTACACAAGAGGAGAGCCTTGCAATGAGCGCCGAAGGTGCACAGAGGACCAAAAACTCACATTGTGTAGCAAACAGCATTGCCAGGCTTCACATTTTCTTACCGTCATTTTTGACAGGCAAGACGCTAGTATTTTCATAAATTTTAATTTGTTTACAACGATTGCTGTTCACCACTATCTTGGCTAATAGGTTTAAAGTCTACAGTATCAGTGGGATAATATTGTATTGATAGTTTATACTTTTTTATGTTTGAACTAGACTACAAGTGCCCAAGACCTGGCTCCCTTCCACTATTTGATATTTTTTGCCAATCTGACTTTGTCAAAAGAAGAGCCTCTGAAGCAGCTATAGGCCAAACAGTCCTTATGATTTTAATGATTATATTTAGCATGTCTTCTCTGCTTCCGATCCACTCAACGACGATTTTCAATTGTTATGAGTTGCAGAGAAGGATTAGTTACCAGGTGCTAATATATATTTTAGTTTATTTAGAGTTTAAAGCAGCATGATTTAGGGTTTGAGTCTTATAAATGTATTTGTCCATATTTCTTCATCTATAGACAGTGTAAGGACAAATTTAGATTATAAGACCACAATAATTATTTGCTACTTGCTAACAAAGAGACACATTAAATTCCAAGCCCGTATGTGCAAAGTGAGACCGGCAACAGCTGCGGGCTTGAAATTTGGCCGAGTTACAGAGCTATTTAATTAGAACATGCTTTGAGTTAAGGGCTTGAGTAACAAACACGTAAACCATTTGTTGAAGGTTGGATGCAAGGCAGTGAACATGATCAATTAGTCAAACCCGTAGTTACGGGTTTAGATGGAGCTAATGACAGCAGAGATTGTCATAAGTATGTCACTGAAAAACGAAATACGAGTTACGATCGGACCTGCATTCCACAAATGATGCAATATTGATAAAGCCGTAAATATGATATTCTATTTCATGCGAGTTACAGTATACGTATTAACACATTAATTGCCGGGATCGATATAACACGGATATTAAACATGAAATAAAGTATTTTTTGGGGAAGATTTGCGAGCTTGAGAATGTTGTGCTATTAATTCTAAGACCTAACATCCCTTTCCCTGTTAATACAAGTACAGTAGTGTGTGTATATGTGTTTAAAGTGCTACGGATTGGACTTTAACCCCCTTGCGGGTCCTCTCTAGCACTCTTAGGCTTTTTGGCTCAATTTGCACTTTATGGGCTGGAACGCCAGTGAATTTATTGCAATTTAATAGTGCAATTTAATAGCGCGATTGGAACATAACAGTTAAGGGCTTGAAAGAACAAAGGATTTGGCAGCAAGCAAGTCGAATTCTCACGACCAGTAGGGTTTTCTCACCCCTACACCCCAAGTTATGAGGCCAATTGTGGGCTACATTATGAGCTACGGTTTTACACGTTAGGGGAATTTAATAGGCCTTAAAGTATGTAGGATAGAGATGCTTGAGTAATTTTAAATTGTTTAGTCATTATTCCCTAATACATAATACTATTTAGACAAGTTGAATGCCACAAATGTATGTCTTGCTTTTTATTTTGGCTGTATTTGACAAACTCAAACATAGTAACCTGTTACTAATTTAGTACTTGTGAGTGACCCCCTCCCCCCCACCCTGTGGTCTAACATGGAGTGCATACATATAAATGTAATTGTATGGTAGAAAAGCTTTAGACAGAAGTGACATTGTCCAGAAAACAGCAACAAAGAATATCCCTGAAAGAAAAAGGTCAGTGCAGGAGGGACTCAAAAATGGAAAACCTGAGCCCCCTCCTACACTGGTAAGTAAAAACAAAGTATTTTAGGGGAGAGAGGGAAGAGGAGGCTGAAAGGGGAGGGATAGAGCCTTTAAGGATTAGCGAGAGAGAAGGTAGTGAGAGATTGGTGCAGGGTGGAGAAAATAATGAGGGTGAATGGCTGAAACATATTGCCACTTCCAATATGCTCTCATTATAGGCCTGGTCCTCATAGACTTAGGCCTAAACAATCCAGTGTATCTCTGACAAATCAGTTTTGCCAGAAATGCACAATACCAATGTGTGATTTCATATTGATACTAGAGTTATACATTAAAAAGTCTGTATCTATATAATGCCACAAATCCATGCTTTAATTCAACTGTAAACCCCAACTTTGGATATATCAGACTGGAATTGAGAAAAATTCAGTCCCCAACTCCTTCCCTCTTGACCACAGGGTCCAACACTCCTTCTCTACCAAGTGGTCTTCTATACATAGCCACATCTGTTATTGAATTTAACAATAAGCGAATGACACAATCAATTAAATGTTTACAAGAAAAATCTTTCATAAAACAATAACCTCAATTATGCTATTGTTGTTGTTCTGTTCTTCAGTTGTGTCCAACTCTCAGTGACCATATGGACACAGCACACCAGGTATATCTGTCAGTGTTTCTGGTTGTGCCACTCCATAAGGTTTTCATGGCAAAGATACTGGAGTGTGTTGCCAGTGGACTGCTTTTTGCCTGTCCTCTTTGCACACACCCCCATGGTATAGTTATAACCATGTAGGTCCTCATTGGCCCCCATGGCACCTAACATTTACCCCTATCATGGAGTCCTCATGGTCTGAAATCTGTGAATTATGATTGTTTAGACCCATATGGCGCAAAAATAATTCAAATACTTGATTCTGATTGACTTATATTTCAGCCAAAAGGAATCCACTAAATTAGTATAAGGCAAAGCCACTCTTAAAAAAATATTAGTCATGTCAGCTATGTTTTTTTTTTTTTTTTTTATAGTGGAACGTTTTTTAGGCTGAGGACTGAAGGCATCAGTCAAGATAGAAGACAGACTCATTCAATATTTCTGTAGTTGCAAGTTAGCCTTCCAAGACATTTTAGACCCAACTTAGGACTTCATTCCATGATTACCATATGAAAATAACAGAGTGAACTTCACTCATAAATGAAGGGTACTTTCAATGCTCAAGGAAGAAAAATGCTGCAGAGAAGCCGAGATGGCTAAAATACGACAAAATGAAAAAGTAAACACAATGACTGTGTCGGATTTGATACCTGATGCTCAAATCCAACATAATTAATGGTTTAATATTGCTCCCTCCCCGGGATCCCTATCAATACCTGCTACCACTTATGAGCAGGTATATCCACGGGATTCTTCCATCCAAGGTATAATTATGGGGTTCCTTTGGACCCTATAGAACCAAATATTAACCCCTATACAATGGGAATCCATAGGGACTCCCATGGTATTCTAAACTATAACCATTATGTTCCCTATGAACCATATAGCAGGTAATATTAACCCCTATACCATGGGTGTTCATTATGGACCCATGGTACCTAATATTAACTTGTAAACAAAGGAGGTTCCCTATGATCTCAATAGCATATCATACTATAACCAAGAGGTCTTTATTGACCCTCAAGTTACCTAAAATTAACCCTGGTCCTGAATCTTCAGCTCTGGTTAAGCGGGAACTTCCATGTTGATGGAAGAATCCGTCTACTCCTTGCTTGATTGAAGACCTTGGGTCTATCTTTGGCTCCAAGAAGGCAGGACCTAAGACTAATATTACAGCTAAAAACATATCAGTTTTCAGAGTAAGATTACTGTCATTAATTTATTTTTTTATTCTTAAAAATAAATTTAAGGCTTAATTATTTATATGTAGTTTGGGGCATTGCAACAATTGGAATTTTATCTGTGTTCATTTAAGGACAAAAGCAAGTACAATTACATCCATATTTAGGGACTGTAAACTCAAAAAAAATGGATAAAAAGTTTACACTATCTAAAAAGTTGCTAAACACTATCACTGAATTATGTGCGAATAGTTTAGAAAAAATGTATAAAGAAAGAAAATAGAATATTTGGACGAATGAACACCAAAATAAGGTTTTGTGGTATATTGAATGGGATATTGGAGTCAGAAACAGAAAATGTTATGCACAAGTATGGTACAGAATGCATTAAACATGAAAGCTATTTTGTGCAAGATTTGCAGAAAAGATGACTTGCAAAATCAGAGCAGCTTCAGGTAAATCATTACAAAGATTGGTCAGTAATGGAAACTGACAACTAGTTTAGTGTAAAAATATTTAAGCACTGAGGCGTTTGCTTTCAGAATTTACAGTTAAATACCTTAATCGTTTCCTTCTGTAACATTTTTAAATTAAGTGTTACAAGAAGAGTACCATGAATAATGTAGTATTTTAAGTAGTTTCTAAGATAGTATTTTAAGATTCAGTGCAGAACAAACATTATACTACTGGATATCAAAAAGGTTCGATAGCTTATTGAAATAAGGTAGCTCTGAAGTCCAAAAGACTTGTATATATAAAGAGCTGTTATAATGCTCATAGGCTCTACACTACAGTTTAATTTGAAATAAACAGCTTAGCAATATACTTTTTAATTTTATTTTATTAGCAATATTTAACTTGTAAAATAATATTTTATACCATTAACCAGAGTTTATATTCACCTCCCTGCGCAGAAACTTGTATCAGCTTGTAATCTTAATGTCAAAGTTCCACAAATTACTAGTGAGGTCTCTACTGAAAGATATTTTATCAAAATTTTTGGTGGAAAAATACTGGGAGTCTGGGATATTAGGATACTACAATTCTTCTTCTAGCAATGATTCTCCATGAATGCAGAATTTTTAAATACTGTATATATTTTCAGGAATAAGATTCCATTATTCTTTTAAGCTGATTTACATGTAAATCAGCTCAAATGAAGAAATTGTTTGAACCAGTTAGAATGCTCATTTTGATACGGTCCATCAATCTGAGCATTCTGATTGGTTAAAAAAAATCCACACAAAAATGAGCAGGGACACATTCAATACTCAATTCTGATTGACTGAAATATTGCCGCTAATCAGTTTTTTTTTAAATACGATGTCTGGTTTTTTAGGTGGAGGGCCCTTTCCATGGCCCAGATTTAGCAAGAAAGAGGTGGACAGGAATCTACGTGTTACCAGGGCATCGCTGACATCACTGGATGGTCATAAAGGGGTAGGTATGTATGAAATATTGCTTTCTTACAGGGTTAATTTTATTTTTTGTAATTGTATTTATATATTTTTTGTATATTTAGTTTAATTTAGTTTTTTCATAAGTCTTTTTATTATCTGTAGATAGTTTTTATTTTAAAGTCAGTATTTTTTATTTTATTGTTATAAATTGTATTATTTTACAATGATTTAATTTATATAATTATTTTTTTTTCTTTTTAATAGAGTAGTGTTTTTTTTTTATTATTTCAGTGGGGTTATTGCATTTGTACACCCATTGTAATAGGGTTTAAGGACCTTGGTGGTAAGAGATGCACAGCAAAAGGGTTTATTTTAGATGCCATGGGAGACCTTTAAGACATCTTGGTACTAGGAGTTAACTTTTAAGCACCATGGGGGTCATTTGAAGTCCTCCATAAGATGGGTTAATTGAAAATGGTTAATTATAGGAGCCACAGAGGTCCTTTATTAATAGCATATTAGTTACATTAGGAACCATGGGGTCCCTTACAGGACCCGTTGATATAAGGTTACATTTAGATGACATGGAGCTCCTTACAAGACTTCATGACTTATGGGTTAATAGCTCCTTACAGGCCATCCATGACATATATATTTATGGTAGGAACCATGGAAGTCCTTGCAGGATCTTCATTACACATATCTTATTGTTAAATCCCATGGAGGTCCTTATAGGACTTTGTGGCATAGGGGAAAATAGTAGGTGCCATGGCGGTGTTAAAATTTAGTGTATATACAGTATGTGGGGATCGGGGTAAGCGTGAGAGGAGGGAATCCCTGGGGTTCCCTGAGCTCATAGGGGGTGATCGCCAATAGGGTCATAAATACCCTGCCTCTTTATTTAACTAATTAATCCCTACCCTGCCATGGCAAGGGGGTTTATAGATAGATGGGTAGAGGAGATTTGTGTAGGGATAGTGTAGTGTCATTCTTTTTGTAGCTATGTATCCAGCTGTAATGGGGGTCTAATTCACTAAAAAAAGCAGCACACAAATTATTTTCTCCCAGCACAATCAGGAAATATGTTCAACCATTTTTTGATTACATGCAATAGGCTGCCCATCACTTGTCTACAGTCTGATATTCTTCCTGCTCGCTGCATGATGGGGCACGTACAGAGCTGGGACAGCATAATCTTCTGTTTATTCTCAGCATGTACAGGGATTGTGGAGGAATATACTGAAAGGTGAACTCATTCAATGAACTCATTCACAAACATGCTTTATTTTCCAGCTGCAGTGGGCCTTTAAGTGGCTTAACTGCACTGTTGGCAGACTTGATGCTCAGTAAAGATGTGTTCAAGTTATTAAAATTAGGATCCTCACACTTATTAAGTGTTGGATTATTACGTTTATGTTAAAATTGTTTTCTTTGATCAAAATTGTTTGTAATGAACTTAGGTAATTTTTCAAAGCTGCTGTAGTTTGAAGTTTGTTCAATAGACCTCAATGTCTATCAGTCACTAATTTGCATCACTGACTCTGTAATCATAAGACATTTTCCTAACTTTCTTTGATCGAAGTTGATAATCTTTGTCAGATAAAAGAAGAAGATGTAAATGCAATTTACCATAGTTTTAGATATATTCGTTTAGACCTGCCAAAATTAATGATGTGATTCAGCACAGACTTTTATTTTTACTCAATTAATTAATACAGGCAAATAAATTTGCGCTTAAATAGACTTGAAGGAAATTTAAGATCACACACTGAGGATATTTTAATGCAATTTGAAGACATTTGTCTGTTCAATTGATTTGTAGATGCCTGTCTAACAAATTGTTTTTTTCTGAAATGTTCTGTACAGCTGTTATAATTCCAGTTGGCAAGCTGAGGTCTATTAGCCTAACTGGAAAAGCCATATCATTATTTGTGATGGAGCAGTATTGTAAAGGAAAGGTTGAGTGAGCTAATGATTTCATGCTTTTAAATAAAATAATGAAAAATGTCATTATTCAGCCACTGAGCAATACTACCAAACACTTTCCATAGTTAAGGTGTGTATTACATGTAACAACCTCTCTTGTGTTTGTCATTACAAAAACTATAATAATAAAAAAAATAAATAAAGAATTTAGAATTTATCTAACATTCCTAATCTCCAAATCACCAGCTATTGTTCTTTGTGAAATGCTTTTATTCAGACACATCTCCCTTGGGCAAAGAAATCATTTTGCTGTCACATTATAGTAAATTAAAGAAAAATAATAAACCAGGATTCCAGGAACTAAGTTTGAAGATATTTACAGCTGATGGGTGACCAAGGCAAAAAACGATAATGGTTCTCTTTGCTGCCTGTCAGCAAGTGATAATATTAAAATAAGTACTCTGGCTCATTAAAATTCATCCAAATAATTTATGTAATCAGACAGTTCCTCACCACTACAGCAAATTTTATGCATGGCTGTGTTGTGCCATTTATTTCACTCATTAAAATTCCCACTCTGAGCTCTAAATACATTATATCTGCATTATCACAAATAGGAATGTACAGAATACAAAAGATGATCCATGGAATGTCAGCTTTAAGGTAGGAAGAGTTATGACAGCAACGCCAAAATAATTTAAAGTCATGCTGAAATGTTTTTATAAGTGATTATTTAAAACAAGCTGCTGCATTGTTTGTATCTTGCACTATACTGTACAATGCAGATTTTAAAACCAAAAACAATTTAGCAATATTCGTTGCAGTGATAAAAAAAAATCTGCTACTTTTTTTCTTTAAACAGTATGTTTTATTGCTTTTAAAAGCACAACTACGAGACACATTCTGACTACATATTTGCATTAGTTAAATGAAAGGTATGTTCTGTCTTATGTTCTCAGGAGAGACAGATTTTTCTGCCATATGGAAAATAGTGTGCTTAGTTTCTATCTGTCCTTTGGCCAAATTGGTGTTATTTTGCTTTAAGTGCTCTTTTTCTAAATATCCTGACCCAGTTATATTGGTGCAGTACAATCTAAAATTTATATAGCCCTTCCATGCATCGGTTTATGATTCATTAAATTATCCAATGAAAGCATGCAGATATGATTGTATTTCACTGGACCCACTGACAACTCACTACTTGAATCTGTTGACTCTTCTCATTAAAATAGAACAGCCTCTCGTATAACCATGATCTTCAAACTCTAGAGATTAATGAGCCCTGCTTCTAAATATTATGTCCCCGAGACATGCTGTGCATTGACAGAAGGCCAACAACTTGTGGTTTCTGTTGAGGCGGTCGTATAATTTGCAAGTCTGCTTCGATATTCTTGAATGTATTTTGGAAACAATATTCTAAAATACATAAATAAGGAAATGTGTAAAGAGTTCTATTTCTACATGCATTTTTTTGGGATACATGGAGTTAAAATAGTAATATGAGTCACAGTTACAGGATTAAATTATTTTGTAATGATCTTTATTAAAGTGGAAAGAACATGACATCAGTCAGTCTATTGAGCACTATAAAAGTGGTATATAATACCGTTGACATTTTGGATTTAAAGGCAACTCGTAAATGTGGATGCTGAATGTTAGTGTCACTACAAATTGGCACTTTGAGTGACATTTGAGTTACTCAAAATCACAGTTCTCAGACTATTATACAAAAATGATCTTTTCATTCTATTGTCGTTCTAAGCTTTGAAAAGTGACCAATAGAGTAGCCTGGAGAATTTTGCAGATACGCTTAATATATTATCAGACAAAATTGTTCTCTTTTTCTAATGTTATAATTTAGACTTTTCCTCTTCTATTTAGTTTACTTTCTATTGATTTATTAATAGTTTGGTGTTGAATAAGGAGCTGCATAGTATGCTAAATAATTATTTCTTTCTTTTCAAAAAGTGAAAGCACAAATAGAAATGCAGAAATGGTAAGCTTATAAATATCTTAGAAAACCTCTTAAAAACACCTTGATTTATGATCAGGCAATTAGTTCTCAGAATAAGAAACTGACAATGCAGCATATATTCAGATAGACGTACTATGGGACCAACCAGTTGTTTAAAACATTATTAAAATAGGAGTTTATGCAGTATGGGAAACATGCAATTTGTATGGGATACATATCTTTCTTTTATGTGCTGTTCCGTCACATGACCATTTGCTGATTCTGTCCTACTCTGTATAAACTAATAGAGCCCCTAACCCCTTATCTCCCTCAGCCACAGTAATCACATTACTGAGGCTGAGTATTATATACTGTGACGGCAATGAGATGTATATGTTTGTAAAGTTGTTTAGTTATTAATATACGTATTTGACACTTGTAAGGTTTTAGTTATGTGGAAATAAGTACAATTGTGATATTAAACATGTTTATTTTTGTAAGATTTTCTTTTGTTCAAGAGTAACTGTTAAAGCGTTTTGTAGTAAAAGTATTAACATTTGAATGTAAGAACAGTTGAACTTTAGATTAATCAGTATTGTAAACTTGAGGTAATGGTTTTTTAACATGCAAGTTCTATCTCAACTGTTAACTTAAATATACAGTGAATCCAGAGCAAGGCAAACAGTAAAAACCCTCTTTGAAACGTAGCCAATTGTATCAAAGTGGGAAAAAAATGAATTCCTTCCTGACCCCATTAACTGGCGATTGGATTACTCCCTGGATTAATGTTTAACATAAAATACAATATTTACATTGTGCCTCACAACGTGCTTTTGCTCTTAACATGAACTTTGTAATATGTCTAAGTAAGGGACTTGAAAGTATACTTTTTGAAAATTGAACTTTCTTATCTCTCTAAGTAAGGAACTTGAAATTTTTGTTTTCAAACTTGTAACGTTAGAAACAGTAACATAGTTAATTAACATTTGAACAGAATTTGTAAAAATAATGCAAGGCAATTGTTTTGTGGGGCTAATTATGCATAAACAGTACTTCCATGAACTATGACTGAATTCTTTATTTATTGGTAGTTTTCAATGGTTGACGTTTGTTTGTTGGTGTAGTAATTGTTTTAAATGGCACATAGAGTTTACTCTGTGGAAAAGTGTTTCTCTAAAAAGAGAACGCAAGACCTTAAATTTGTTTTGCAATGTGTAACCACTGTTCTGTATATGTTTTAGAATTTCATGTAGTTTAATGGGAAAATATTGTTGATGTAAACATCATTTCTGTGGCGTAATAATGACCTTTTGAAGGAATTGGACAGCTGTGTGTACTTTTTAAAAAAAATTAGTGGTTATATTGTGTTTTTTTTACTTTTTTTGCATTTGTGTTTAAATTGGTTTTGCATGTCTTTTGTTTGTTTGATGGAAAGTTACAGTACTTCATAGTAGACAATGTTTTTAGTAAAAATGAGTCCATCCTCTAATAAAGTACCTTGACTTTCAATGTAAACTTTAATAGCCTGTGGATTTTTCCACCGTGATAAGGCAACGTATAAGTGGCCATGTGCAAATACTGGTTGTTCTAAGAAAATACCCACAGATTTGAAAGTTTGTTGTTGTGATTTATTAATGGTCATGGCAAATGTCATAATGATGGGAAATTGTCTTCTTTGAAGTATAAAAGGGAGACTACTTTCACTTGGTGCTAAATCTATCCTTGGTATGAAAACTCTCTCTCCTTTATGTTTACCAGTTAAAATTTCAGCATCTATGAAATGGTCCGTTAATTGTTGAACAATTAATCATGTCCCATTGCATAGGCCTTTTTTGGGGTTCATATTTTGCAGTAGCATGACAATTGGTGGCATTCCAGAAGGAGTTAATGAGTTTATGAATTCATAATATAGAAAATAATGATCTATATTGGTAGTATCCTGGGTGCTTTACACCCCTTAATATATCAAAAAAGATTATTTAAAAAGAAAAAAAACTTTATTGGATACTATTGATCCGGAAACTACGCCGATTAAAATGTATAAGCATGACACATAGATACTCTAATCATATGAGGTATGAGTAGGGAAATATAGTGATATTCTATATTCATACCATAGACAGTGTTGCAAAATCCTCATAAATCAGAATATACTGGTACTCCTGTTGATACAGGATATACTGATAATCATAGGATAGTGCAGCAATATATAAAAAGGGTGGTATCTATATATATATATAAAAACTGATATACATAAAAATTGAAATCTGATACCTGGGAAAATACTTAGATAGACTGGAAGTAAATACAAGCATAAATCAAAGGCTCTACAAGTCCACTATAGTATGGAGTATTGCAAGAGGACCATGGCACTATTGGATATGAGCTAAACAAAACACATATAGCAATACACTTGCTGTTCAGTAGTTAAAGCTCTCCAATATAGTTCTCCATAGACTCTCTATTATCAAAGAGTAAGCAAAGATGTTAAATATGACAATAAATAAATGAAGTGATAGTGGAGCCAATAGAATTTGTACAAAAGGAAGAAATACACTCCAAAGAGTGTTTGTACTTAGCTTCCAGTGTTTCCAGGTTCAGAAGGTTGCAAAAAATGATGCCTTTTTATGAATTCAGTTGAAAAGTTTGCCTGACTTTCTTTGTCATCAGCAAGTACAGAATCAGCACTGTGATAATTTCTTTGGGGTGCATTAATTTTTTTAAAGATTTCATTATTGAGGATTAATGCATCCTTATTTTTACAGGTTAGCATGACTTGGTTGGCAAGTTCTGAATATTCCTGGTTATTTATGGTACCTTCAAATATAGCCGATATAAGGTCTTGGTGACAAATCATATGAGGTGGGATGTGCACAGTGTCGTCAGGTAAATTTGGTATTTTTTCTGTTCTGCCGTCTCCAATTTTAATAAGCCAATCATTGAAATCATTTTGGCCTTCTGATCTCATATTTTGTTGCAGTTGAAGATGGGTAAAATGTTTCCATAGTGTACTTGACTTTATACATGTTTCGATAATGTCAGTTCGATTTCCATGTACAACGACAGGTAATCTTTGTCTAAGATCGCCACCTAACAACATTACATTTCCACCAAATGGAAAAGTATTATCCATGACTTCACAAAGCAAACGGTCAATACATTGGAGGGCATAGTATGACATGATTGTGGCCTCATCTATTATAATTAATTTACTTTTTTTACTTTTTTTGCTTGTAATGATGTAATGCGAATATCTGACACAGAGGTTTCTAAAACAGGCACTGGCAGTTTAAAGCCACTATGTACAGTTCTTCCACCTTCTAACAAAAGTGCAGCAATTCCAGTAGTCGCAAATGCAAATGCTATTTGACCTTGTGCTCGTACAAAACTCATTAATAAATTATATAGATATGTTTTTCCTGATCCACCAGGTCCATCAAGATAGAAATAACGCTCTTTGACCATGCCATCATCTAGTGCATTTTTGATGACATTAAATGCTTGCAATTGTAATATATTTAAAGTTGCAAGTCTTTCTTCTGTCCTTTGCACTTGTAGTTGAATGTCCTAGTCTTAAAAGTTTATGTCATCTATAAGACCTGGATCAGGCAGATTAAAACTTGCACAACTTAATCCATGAGTTAAAAATACTTATTGGATTTCCATTAATGCTTTAAAGGGTGAAATGGGTTCATTGTATCGTTGCATCAAGTTCTCAGCCATATTACTTTTAAATGTGTCCCACAAAGCTAATGCATTTGGAGCATTTGAGAAGATACAAATGAATGCAAATTGTTCCCTTATCTGCCGTGGCATTTTACAAAGTGCTGCTTCTTCTAGACATCTTTCCCATTCTGTATCATCAGCTAGTAAGTTTCTATGTCTGGCAGCTAAATGAAAGGATTCATATAGTATGTCATTAACAGTTCTTAAGTGTTCAAAACTTTGTGCACCAGGAACATTCAAAAGTAGTAGTCGTAAGCAGAAGCGTTCAATGTCTCTTGCACTGACTGTAAATTCTTGGGATTATTTTATTTCCTCTGCTTTTTCTTGGTCTCCATAATCCATTCACAAAAACATAGTGATATGGAATTTCAATATATAAGAATTGTGTTGCTTGTTAATCTGTAGAATTTAATTCAAACCATACAGTTAGTGTAGTGTGAGGATGCTCACTTTGGGCCAATGCATTACTTTCACTTCCAGCATGGAAATATACTAAATGTATTTGTGGCAAATGTACTGCTAATCTATATACTGCATGTGATCTATCATGCATTTCAAATTTTAAAAGGCGCCATATACCTTCTGGTGCACTTACATAGCGAGCATCTACAGTAGTCCATTAATCCACAATATTGTTCTACACGTAGTTTATTTTGTTGATATTTTATGAAGTTTAAATTATTGGCCTCAACTTGCCAATAGGAATCAATAATCCATTGTTGTGTTAGTTTTCCACCGCATAAAATTGGATTAAAAAAATTTCAAATGGCAATTTGAGCTACTTTAAATTCAAGCATGGAAACATTATTTCGCATTCTGGCTTTAGCATTTGGTTAACTGGGAAGGGTTAATTTTGGTTGCCAACCTGCTTCTCCGTGTGGGAAAAAAATTGGTTATTTCATTGGATCTAAATTTGGACTTAAGATACTGATATTAATGAATGGTTGCTCGTCATTTCTGGGATATATTCTAATGTCTCTTTGAAATGGTGGTTCTCCTTCATCATTTTGAAACACCATTGCAACCTCATTTGATGTTGGCAAGTTATATCGGCGTTTATCAGTATGTCTATCTCTTTTGAGCACCATATTGACCTTTTGGATTGGTAATTGATGTCTTGCTGCATGAAGTTGTTGTTCATTTTCTACTTCTGCCAATTTTTTATAAGCTTTAGTGTAGGGGTTATTGGCCATAATGTTATCTAGCTCTATAAAAACAGTGGTTAAGCATTTTTTTATTTTCTTGCAGCTGCATACGTTGGTCAACAGCTTCAATTGTGTCTAGGACATATAGTTGAGCAAATTTGCTTTGCTCTCCTTCCTCTGGATGTAAATGGGAAGTACGATGGTAAATTTTGGCCTTGGTCTTTAAAGCAGTAAGGACCATGTCCTGGTACATTAGCAGCTAATGTTGCCCCCATAGATGCAAAGGATATGGCACTATTGTAGGATCTTATGTTTGTCTTGAAATTTTTGTAGTTGGGAAAATTAGGTTCAGTCATAATGTTTTGTAAATATATTGGGAATTGTTTTCTTTCTAAAAGTTTGACCTTGCCTTTTTGACAGCAACTAATGAACTGGCCATCTCTGGGTCTTTCCTGTTTAAAATGATAAGCCTCACAAAACTGACATTGAGTATTCATGTCACCACAATTATGAACCTCTACTGCTAAAAATTTGAGTAAAGGACAAGAGCATATATCATTTTCAGTTTGTAATTCATCATTTGAAATGCCATGTGATGTTTCAGGAACAGGTTCTAAATGCTTTTGTTTTTTCGTGGCTTTTTTTGGTGTATCTTTTATTTTTGCCGGTGATAGTCTTTTGCTTGCAAGTCTTTCGCGTTCTTTTTCTAGTCAAATTCTTCTTCTGCTCCGGCGTCTGCTGGTTTGCCCATCTTTGTTGTCATTCTCTAGCTTGACGTCTTATCTTTTCTTGTTTGGTCTCGTTATCAGCCATGTTTATCTGTAAAAGAAAATAATGTATCATTAGTTTAGTTTGAAATGTTAAATTGGTTTATGAAATATTTTAGTTGCAACACTGTTGCAATTGTAAATTAAAGTTTGTTTGTATGTGATTGTAGTTCATTGTAGATTAACTTTCTTTCTATTGTTAAATAAGTTTGTTTTGTTTTTTTGCTCTTACTTTATCTCTTGTAGGTTGTAATTTGTGGCTTAGACGCATATCACACCCCAAGGTAATTGCTATAATGTAGTAAGTAGATGTAGTAGTGTTAATTGATTTTTTGTTTTTATTTTGTTTATTGATTGTTTTTTATCTTGTAGGCTTAGCTTAGAGGCAAAGTAGAGGGCAAAAAATGGTAGTAATATATTGCTCTTTCTAATTTGTCCTGCAGGGGATTGTTATAATACTATTCTTCTATTTTACTTAAAGGCTTATATGTAGTGGCTGTGAAAAGAAGGTTTGTATTGTTGTTTGTTAGGTGTTAGTAGTATTTGTTGTAGTATTCTATTTTATGTGTCTGGTTATGTTTTGTGCTTAATATTGTACAGTAGGGCTGGGAATTGAGAATTGAAAATGTTTTTTTGTATGTGTTTTCACTATTTATTGGACTATGCTGTTTTATCTTGGTAATTTTTTTTTTTGATAGATTGAAGTTTGGGTTTACTGTTAAACGTTGTTGTACGTAAAAGGCAATTAGTAGGTAAATGACAAAAAGCTGTTAATTAGTGGTGCTTATTGTTGTTGGTTTATTTAGTTTTTTCTCTTGACTTGGATGCAGAGCAAACATGTTTATTTAGTTTTCTCTTTTTTACTTGTTATACTGTACCTTGTTTGAAGTGTGATTTCAAGCAGAATATTTCTTGATCCGCTGTTGTAAATCTTTGTGCGATGGTCTTGACGCAGTGTCTGTTGTAAAAGAAAAAGCAAAATGTTATTTGATTGGAATGTATTTCTCATGAATAGCATAGTTAATTATTTTTGTCTACTGGATCTGTTATCGTGAATTCTTCTGTTATGCTGTTTTTTGTGCACCACTTTAAAATACTTTAATTTTATTTGTATATTACAGTTATTTTTTTTTACTGTAATTCTTAATATTGTTGACATTTTGTATATGTTAGCAATGTTTGTTGGACTAACCTGTTTTGTGTACATCACTTTTGGGATGCTGTATTTGGCTTGTGGATGACAGTTAAAGGTTGTTGTAGAGTAAAGCTGACTGTGAATGATCTTTTATCTATGTTGTAACTATTAACAGTAGTATCCTGTTTAGTGTCCGCCACTTTTGGTATGCTTATTTAGGCTTCTTTCTAAGGGTTATAGGTTGTTAAACAGTAAAGAGGAATATTAAGCTATTTTTCTACCTGTTTCCTGTCCACCACATTTTGCATGCTCCATTTGCTTAATTAGTCTTGTCTGTGAGGGTTACATGTTGTTGGACAGTAAAAAGGAATGTTAATGGCCTTTTCTATATTTTGTTGCGCTTTTTTGTACTATCCTGTTTTGTGTTCACCACTTTTCGGATGCTGCATTTGGCTCATAGGTGATGGTTGGAGGTTGTTGTACAGTAAAGAGGAGGAATACTTTTGTTTTCTGTATGTTGCTAATGTTTGGTATGCTATCCTGTTTTGTGTCCACCTTTTTTTTTTTGTGTGCAACTGTCTTTATTTGGAAATTGTATAGGTCTTTGTGAAGTTTGTTGAACTGTGGTGTTTTGGTCTTGCTTGAATTTGTATTGAGGCTTGTATTTTTTACTTTGAATTCTCATATTGGCGGGCATTAAACATAGTTTTTTTGTTTGTTTTTTTACTTGTTATACTATACCTTGATTGAAGTCTTGTTCTTGTCTGAATTACAGAGGGTCCCCTCCTGCCAATCTTAATCCGCCAGTCTTCTTGTAGTGTCTGTTTGAAAAAGAAAGTTAAATGGTTAATTGTATATTTATTATTTTGGATTTTCTGCATGTAATGTATTTTTGTACCTTACCTCTTCTTCTTTCTTTCTATTCTTTAAAAGAGATCCTCTTTCACAGTCCACGCTGCAAATACTTGAGTGATGCTGTTGATGCATAGTCTGTTTGAATAGTGAAAAAAGGGGAAATATTGAGTTGCAGGTTACATATGTATTAGTGTCATCTTTTTTATTGCTATGAGTTGCTGTGAATTAAATTGAGTTAAGATTAGCGTGTTGTAGGGCCTATACACATATGTGTGCATGTCACATGTCACTATACATGAAACCGATTTTCATTGTTAAAGTTTGCAATATTTTATTTTTGTCCTTTTTGTTTGGTCGTGTCTTTCTTAGTAAATGAAATATATTATAGCGTACCTCTCAGTTTCAATTTGCAGAGTGTAAAGTTGGAAATTAGGGAATAATTCTCTTCTGAAGTAACGGCAGCAGTTAACTATCCAGTCACACTGTTCATCACCTGAGGAGAAATGTAGAATTTTCTGGAAAGTAGGCAGTATTTATAAACTTTGAGATGCCTCAGACTGTTAGAACGCTATACGCATGCGATATTTGCATTCTGGCGTAAAATTTGCGTTCCAGCCGCCATTTTAGGACTAATAGTTGTCATTTTCCTGTAAAATGGTGGTTAATATCAGTGTGGTACGTGCCGCATAATGTGTGTTATGTTCCTCGTGAAGTTGACTGGAGCGTTGATCCGTTTTGTGAGTCATTGTAGTATTTTTGCATCCTTAGCCTTGTTTTCGTTTTGTTCGGTGGCCATTCTTTCTTTCGATTAGGTGATTTTTATTGCGTTTCTAATATTTTTGGGGTTGCGCGGGTTGCATCCTTGTTTTCGGATCTTGTATGTTTTTTTCGGGAAATCCGTATGTGTTTTGTGGTGTTTTTCGTCTTTAGAGTCCTGTAGCCTCGTTTTCCTTTTTTTCGGCGGCCATTTTTTCTCTCGCTTAGGGGATTTTTGGGTGTCTAAAATCTTTTATTTGGAGTTAAATTGAGGTGTAACTTCAGTTTTCAAGGTCCTGGGTGCCCCCCCCTTGCTGTAGGTAAGCTTTTTATTTATTTGTTGTGTGTATTTTTTGTGTTTTTCATGTTTTCATGTGCGCAGTTTTCGGCCGTTTTTTGCGAGGTTGTAATGGGTCGTAACGTGTCTCGTATTTTGCTTTCGTAACGCTTTTGCGAGGTCCGCAGTTGCTGGCAAGGAGCACCTTTGGCGAGGGCCGCGGGCTCGCTATGCGAGCCCACAGCGTTAGCAACAGCTCGCATGCTAACAACTATATATGTGATACTATATATATATATATTACCGTATATACTCGAGTATAAGCCGAGTTTTTCAGCCCTTTTTTTAAGGCTAAAAAGGGGCCCCTTGGCTTATACTCGAGTCACTCTCCCCCCGTGTCTCTCGGCACCCGGTATATGCTAATGCTGTGACGTCACAAGCGCGCCACGTCATTAGCATATACCGGGTGCCGGCTACTGATGCTAATGACGTGGCGCGCATGTGACGTCACATGCACGCCACATCAAGACCTGGAAGGAGCGGAGGCCGGAGCAGGTAAGTGAGGGGAGTGGGGGGGGTATTTAGAGGGGTAGTATGAGGGGGGGGATTAGAATGAGGGGGGTTGAGATGAGGAGAGAGGTTCAGGAGGTAGGTTGAGGAGGGGGTTGAGGATGAGGAGGGGGGTGGGGGTTGAGGAGGGGGTTGAGTATGGGGGGTTGAGGATGAGGGGGTTGAGGATGAGGGGGGAGGTTGTGGATGAGGAGTGGAGTTGAGGAGGGAGGTTGAGAATGAGGAGGGGGGAAGAGACACAGGGAAGGGAGGGGGAGAGACACAGGGAAGGGAGAGGGGAGAAGAGACACGGGAGAGAGAGAGAGGGGGACACAGAAGGCACAAAAGGGACACAGGGGGCAGCACATTTCCCACCCTCGGCTTATACTAGAGTCACTCATTTTACCCAGTATTTTGTGGTAAAATAGGTGCCTCGGCTTATACTTGGGTCGGCTTACACTCGAGTATATACAGTAGATACAATCCATGGACAATTTTTCTAAACTCCAAACATAGATATTTCCCTGGATTATACTCTGATTTGTGTCAAATAAAACTCATCACCTTCCCGACACATCTCAGGTATTGCTGCAACATTTTTTACTGCCTCATCACATATCATAATAACTAAAAGACGTTGTCATGCTTTGCGTTGTGCGCTCATTGCCTACGAGCCTCGCATGGTGAGGCAAGCAGTTGAGGCATTAAAACTCGCAGCACTCAGGCGATGAATGTCGAAAGCACTCATTGCGAGCCTTGCATGGCGAGGCAAGCAGTTGAGGCATTAAAACTCGCAGCACTTAGGCGATGAGTGCCGAAGGCGCTCATCGCCTGCGAGACTCGCATAGTTGAAGCATTGACAGTTGAAGCATTGACAAAATGAAGGCACTACTGCGAGCCCTGCGAAGCAAGGCGAGCCATTGAGGCATTGAAAAACGCTGGACTTAGCCTCCAAACACAGGAAAAGTGGGATTAACTTAGGCTGCAAGCAGTTGAGGAACGCAGAACTTAGACAAAAAAAATTGCACGGCACAGAACTTAGAAAAAAAATACAAGGTCGGAAAAATATGAAGTTAACGGCCGAACTGCGCAAATAAATAAAGACAAAAAAACAAAACACATAGCACCGGGGGAGAGCCAGGATGTCTGGGAGTGAGGTTGCATGCAAATTTAAGCTGTATTTGGCCAGTTGCCAACGCAAAACACAGCCAGTGACATACGAGGTAAAAAAAAACACTAATAGGAAGGACGCACAATGCATGCGAAATGCGTAAGCCATTGACTAACGCCGCCATTTTTCCACGCTAACTTACAAATTTACACATTACGATTCTGAAAAGGCGGCTTTCCCGCCTAAACCAATGAGTTTGTTTTGCGTACGCAGCCTATATATAGGGCACACTTGCCACAGAGCTGACGCTTTCTCCTCAGATGATGATTTTCTGCTGCCGGAAAATCCAAAGAGTTTGTTAGCTCTTCATGGTATTGATTGCTGAATATTAATTACAAATAGGTAAAGTATATTAATTTATATTACTAATCATTAATAAATAATTAATACATTAATTATTAGTTAAAAAAAATAGATATTATTAGTTAACAAAATGGAGCCACAAGCTTATAATTTACACTGACTTTAGTTTATGAATACATTCATGCTTAGCTCTTTGAAATATATTTATACATTAATTAATTAATTAGTAATGTGCATTAATTTATTAATTAGTAATTAGTAATCATTATCAAAAAAAAATGAGGACATCTTAAACTGCCTTTATTTTATTAATATATTAATGCTTACCTCTTTCTGAAATATTTATTCAGTGATTAATTAATTATTAATGTAAATTAATTTATTAATTAGTAATTAGTAATTATTATCAAAGAAAAATATGTATTTTACAATGTAATAAAAAATATATATCATCTCTGCAGCTGACTAAACACAGAGAGTGATGTTTACAGCCTTTGAACAGCATTATGTTCTTATGGAAGAAAAAAGGATTATGTCTTTTTATTTTGGATTGATGACAGTTATTGATTAATTAACGTATATTAATATATTAATTGATTAATAATTAGTAATCATTACAAAAAAATAAAAAATTTACACTGCAAGAAAAAATAATAAAACTTTTAAAACTGGAACTTATATATCTGTCTTACTGCTCATTCATGTACATTGCTTTTGGAACTATTAATTAATAATAATTGTAAAAACCAAAAAAAAAAATGGATAATGGATAAAAAATATGTACATTTTACAAAGCACTTACATATCTGGAGTGCTTATACTTGCATGACAGGGATAGGACCTTCAAAGCAGTTAAATATTTAAAGCAGTTTCTTAGATTCTGACACGTGCTACATTTAATATTTTATCCTGCTTTTATTTATGAATATATTAATGATTATTTGTTTATGTTTTGTATGTATGCCAATTAAACTTCATACTTTCAATGAGTCACAAATTAATTGAATACAAACATTCAAAATTATTTTCATGTCATTTTACAGATTCCTCATTTCTGCCCCTGACTGAAGACAGAGAGTGAGCTCTGCAGGATTTCATCTGCAATAAGATCAATTTCAGAGATATATGATTTCATGCATTGATGACATTTAATGATTACTTAAATAACCTATCTTCATTTAGGGCCTCATTCAATTGTGATTTGCCCAATTGAATAGGGCTCTATATAAGCACATAGCCTATTTTGTTTACAGAAGTTTTTCGTTACTGAACATCTATCCAAAAGCAAGGTCTTAAACAAGTAAAAACTTATGTAAAAAAAAAATAGGCTATGTGCTTATATAGGGCCCTATTAAATTGCCTAAATTGCAAATGAATGAGGCCCTTAGTATTTAATGATTCATTAATAATACAAAAAACACATTACTTATGCATACATATATGCGTACCTAATTAAATTTAAAAGAACGCAAATTACACCTCATAAGTTGATTGAGAGAGAAGACCGACAGAGACTTTTAAATAAAAGAAAAATTAGTAAAAAGCATAAAGTGAGTGCGCTGGAACTTTCATAGAAAATAAAAAGTAAACAAAAAAATGTCTGTGAAACATTGCCTAATGACCCAATATCGCCTCATGACACTAATGTAGATATATAAATTGGTAGTGATATCTATCTTGAGGAAGCTCAGGATAGTGCTTTAATTAAATTTAATTAAAGCACTAACAGTAGACACTCATTATTGTGGATTAGTCAATGTGGTGGGTCAGTTTTGTGGGGCCTATTATTTTCTCAAGGAAACACCAAAACATCAGGTCTCATAACAGTGCAATTTCATTTGCTTTTATGGGTGCTACATTAGCAGAAAATGTCCCAGGTCATGATCCATATTGTTTTAGAATTGAAGGACAAATGTACCACTGCACTTCACATTTAGACCCACAAGAAGGAGAGCAAAGGAAATTTGCACAGTTATATGTCTTAGATACACTGGAAGCTGTTGAACAATGGATCACACTTCCAGAAAATAAACATGTTTGCGCATAGTCTTTGAACAGCTGGATAAAATTATGGCCAATAACCCACACAGTTAAGCATACAAATAATTAGCACAGGTTGAAAAAGAACAACAGCAACATGCTCAAATACATCAATTGCCAATGCCAAGAGTAAATATGTTTTTTAAAAGAGATTGCAATACTGATCAAAGACGGTATAATTTACCAACCGTAAATGAGGTTGTCGTGGTCTTTAAAAATGAAGACGATGAACCACCTTTTCAGCGGGATATTAGAATATATCCACGCAATGAATACTAATCTTTTATAAACATAATTATATTAAGTTGTAATTTGTATCCAATGATATATCTTATATATTTTCTTTCCAAATGGTGAGCCAGGATGGGATCCAAAATTACAATTGCAAAGTTATATCAATAGTAAAGTTTGTGTTAGAAGCAATATTTCTATGCTGGAATATAAAGTGGCACAAACTGCTATTCGGGATCACTTTAATCCTATTTTATGTGGGGGCAAACTCACACAACAATGGATTATTGATTCCTATCTCCAAGTCGAAGCAAATAATCTAAATATTATCATTTTACAACAAAACAAGCTTTGCATAGAACATTATTGTGGATTGATGGATTATGTCGCTGAATTGGCTACCAACAGAGACATTCCAGCTGGAAGAGCAATCATTTTGACATCCACTTTCCAATGATCTCCTTGCAATATGCGAGAAAGATATAATGGTTCCATGGCTATTGTCACAAAATTTGTAAAACCAGATTTATTCATTACATTCACATGTAATCCACAATGGCCAGAGATCAAGGAAAATTTTAATCATGGACAAAATACTGCTGACCGACCAGATTTAGTGGCAAGAGTATTCAAAATAAAACTCAATTCATTAATACATGATATAACTAAAGCACAGTTATTTGGAAAATGTGTGGCTTTTGTTTATACCATTGAATTTAAAAAAAGAGGCCTGCCAAAAGCAAACATACTTTTAATCCGGCAGGAAAAAGATAAGTTGAATACTGCAGAGAGAGCGGATTCAGTAATTACTGCTGAATTGCCACATCCAGAAAAATATTCTAAACTTTATGAGATTGTAACACACAGAATGATTCATGGGCCATGTGGAGATATCAATCCCAATTCACCATGCATGGAAAATAAAAAATGTACAAAAGAGTTCCCAAAACAATTTCAAATGCAAACATATGCTAATTGTTATAGATACCCTTTGTATAAAAGAAGAGAAGAACAAACAGCTATTAACCATGGCCAACAGGTCTATAATAGATATGTAGTTCCATACAATCCACATTTGCTAATGAAGTACGATGCACACATAAATGTGGAAGCTTGCACTTCTATCAAATCCATCAAATATGTGTATAAATATATATACAAATGATATGATGCAGCAACTGTTGTTGTTCAAGGTGCACAAAACGAAAAGGAAAATCCAATTTTACATGACGAACTTTCTAATTATTTAGATGCTCACTATGTCAGTGCTCCAGAAGCAATGTGGTGTCTTCTGAAATTTGAGATGCATGATCAGTCATATGCTGTGTATTGATTAGCTGTACATTTCCCACAAAGTCAGTTTGTTTGCTTTACTGTAGGCAATGAAAGAAATGCCTTAGCCCAAAGTGAACATCGAGAAACAACACTTACTGCTTGGTTTCAATTAAACTGCCAGGACACTGAGGCCAGACAATTTTTATATATTGAGATTCCATATCACTATGTATTTGTAAATGGCAAATGGCGACAACGAAAAAGAGATACTCATAAAATTATCCCACACATTTATACCGTCAGCACAAGAGACATTGAACGTTTCAGTTTAAGATTACTTCTTTTACATGTTCCCGGTGCACAAAGTTATGAACACTTACTCACAGTGAATGACATAGTTTATGATACTTTCCTATTAGCTGAAAGACATCAAAACTTCATAGCAGATGATACAGAATGGGAGAGGTGTCTGGAAGAAGCAGCACTATGTCAAATGCCAAAGCAAATGAGAGAACAATTTGCATTCATTTGAATCTTTTGCAATGTACCTGATGCACTTGCTTTGTGGGAAACATTTAAATTAAATATTTGTGAAGACTTCTTGAAACGTTACAATGAGGCCGTTGCACTCTTAAAAGCATTAATGGAAATTCAAGAAATATTTCTTGCTCATGGATTAAATTGTGCAAGTTTTAAATTGCCTGATCCAGATGACATCAAATTTGATGACTATGACACTGAGCTTCAAAAACAAAAATCATAAGAAAAACTTGCAACTTTAAATACATTACAATTGCAAGCATTTAATGCCATCACAATGCTACAGATGATGAAATGGTCAAAGACCATTATTTCTATCTAGATGGCATTGGTGGATCAGGAAAAACGTATCTGTACAATTGTTTGATAAGTTACATTCGAGCACAGGGTTAAATAGCAATGCCATTTGCAACAACTGGAATTGCCACACTTTTGTTAGAAGGTGGCAGAACTGTGCATAATGGATTTAAACTTCCAGTTCCCATTTTAGAAACACCAGTGTCAAATATTCACCTGAATTCTTTACAAGCAAAAATATAAAAAAAAAGTAAATTAATTATCAAGATGAGGCAACAATGATGTCATGCCATGTCTTGCAATGTATTGATAGATTATTAAAAGAAGTGATGGATAATATTTTTGCAATTTGGTGGAAAGGTAATGTTGTTAGGAGGAGATTTTAGGCAAACATTACCTGTTGTGCCTCCTGGAAATAGGACTGACATCATTGAAACATGTATTAAGACAAGTAAACTGTGGAAAATATTTACACACCTCAAATTGGAATTACATATGAGATCTGAAGGCCAAATTAATTAAATGATTGACTAATTCAAATTGGAGAAGGAAAACATCAACAAATAAATAATTTACCGTAGAAATTCAATCACAAATGGTTTGCAAGGAATCACTCATATCTGCAATCTTTCTCAATATGATCAATAACAATGATTGCAAACAAAGTGATATTAACATCCAAAAATATAGATGCCTTGAATCTAAATAACAACATTTTAAAATTCATTAACGAACCCCCAAAAAATGATTACAGCGCAGATTCAGTTCTGGTTGATGATAAAGACAGTGAATCTAACTTTAGTATAGAATTTATCAATTCTTTAACACCGTCTGGAATGCCACCACATGTTTTGCAATTGAAAAAAAGGGGCAATTGACATGCTATTGAGAAATATGAATCCCAAAAAAAGGACTTTGTAATGGGACCAGATTAATTGTGCAGGATTTAAAAGATCATTTCATACATGCAGAAATTATGAATGGTACCCATAAAGGTGAATTAGTTTTTATACCAAGAATTGATTTGGCTCCAAGTGAGAGTGGTTTGCCTTTTGTCCTTCAAAGGAGACAATTTCCAGTTATCATGGCATTTGGCATGACCATAAATAAATCCCAAGGACAAACTTTTAAGTCTGTGGGTATATTTTTACAGGAACTTGTTTTTGCACATGGACAACTCTATGTTGCTTTTTCAAGGTGCACAAATCCAGATGATATGAAAGTTTCAATTGAAGACAACTCAAGTCAGGGTGATCTATTACACGATGGACGCATTTTTACCAAAAACATTGTGTACTATGAGGTTTTGCAAACATAGAGAAAAGTGGTTTTATTTTGAGGACGAAATTTTATGTCACTCTGGATCTTTTTAGAGGACCACTATTTCACATAGGAAACTCTATGTACAATTTTACAAAACTACAACAATAACAACAAAAACTGAAAAAACCCAACAAGAATAAACAGTGGTTATATCCCATAGGCAAAATTAAAAGTCTGCAGGGCTCTTTTTAAGGGAAACACTTGGACATACAAAAACACAAAATATTGGAATGTCTTGGAAGTGGCCTTTTGCCAAGATTGGCCCCACAAAACAGTTATGTTGCATTTTATTTATTTTACTGTTTAAATTTTAATACATTAACTTCATGTTTGTAATGTTAAAATAGTTGTTGCAAAGGTTTGTTGTTTCATTGTATGTAATGAAGGGTTTATGTTAGTAGGAGGATGATCATTTGTTGTAAAAATTAAATCTATAATTAAATACAGTATTGATCCAGGGAGCAATCCAATCGCCAGTTAATGGGGTAGGGAAGGAATTAATTTTTCCCTCTTTTGATACAATTTTAATGGGGTTTATTACTGTTTGCCTTCCTCTGGATTCAATACTGTACTTATGTGCTTTAACAGTACTTTCAATAAAAGTTGCATGTTACAAAGTATTATGTAATGGTTTAGGATACTCATTGATATAAAGTTGACCTAATGTTATGTTACTCATCCATACCTCACATTTAAAAATGGTAGTATTGTTAAAAAAAATTATTCACTAATCTTTCAAATATAAGTTGCATGTTCGAAAGCATTTATGTAATCATTTACAACTATTTATTCATACAAACTTCATACATTGTTACATTTTTCCTGTATTCATGATGATTAAAAAGGTTAATATGGTTAAATAATGATAGTTTACCAGTTGTTGAAATAAAAGTTGAATGTTAAAAAAATAAAAAAAGTTATTATGATTATTGTACTTTTTTCTGCATAACAAAAAGGTTAAGAGGGTCGGAGACTCACATTGTGTTTCCAAGCTTTAAATTTTTATTGACCGTCATTTTTTGATGGGCAAGTCGCTAGTTAAATATAATGTGTTAAAAAAACAGTAACAGGGAAAGTTGTTCCTTGCTAGTTCCCACTAGCAGTTAAAGCAAAAACCTACTTCACTCAAATTCAAATATGGTTCAGAACTGGCAGCCGCATATAAAATGAGAAACTCGTTCTCACAAGTTAGAGGGCAAGTAGTGGGCCCTAATCAAAGCTCCCCTACATTTTTAGAATAGGGATTCCTGTGTGGATTATCCAATTTAAGTTGGGATTCATTATATGAGCCGTTATCTTGTATCATGCTGTGGTAATTGATCACGTCATACATTAATTGGTCATGTCATAAATTAATTGAGTTCATCATACTTTATCTCAATTATTTTCTGAGTATATTGTTACTGTAAATTATTGGAATCATATGTAGTCCTAGGATTGGGCACAATTTAATGTTTATACAATTGGTTCTATTCAGAGGGAACTGTAATTCATTTTGTGTCCCGCTTTTTTTTAATCATATTTTATTATTATACTTTTACATGATCTGTAATAAAAGTTAAGTTTTATACATTCAGTGTCCTGACTGAACTGGTAACGGTAGAATTGAGTATCTATCCATTTGCTAATTGTTTGCTGCCATAAGTCTGAAAGGTGTCTTTGTTTCTTTTTATAATTATAAAATAGAAATAATGCCAAATAAAGTCACAGATACTTATCGATAATATCCAACAAAAAATCGCTCTGCTGTTATTTCCCTTTGATCATAGATTTGCTCAATAGTCCAACCTATGATCAAAGGGAAATAACACATTTAATTAAAGACTGTAAGTATCCATGGGCTCTTTTCAGATTTGGGACACGTGGAATGACTTCTGAGATAAACTTAGTGAGATTGAATATCGTTATGGGAGGCATGTTATAGGGATTTTGAAAATGGGACAGGCACTCACTCGTAGCTTACGATGTTAAAAACATTTGGAGCACTTGGATGGTATTTCTCTGAGGTATTTATGTGGTTGATGTGATAGCTCAGTGGTGAGTTACGAGTGCACTTTACTCGGCTCAATTTATAGGGAAGCAATAAAATGGAGGCCTTGGTCAGCAGTGCAATGTATTATTATTATTATTATCATGTATTTGCAATGCACCAACATATTCTGTAGCGCTATACAAGGCAAAACAATAGCAGTATTAACACATTGCAAAGAATGGAGGGCACTGTCTTGGAGCTTAGCATCCAGTGTCCATAGTGCTTTCCCCAAAGCACCATGCAAGACTGAAAACTCTATAGATGAAAACCCTATGGCTTATCGTGCGAATAGGTGAATTAATGAAACAAGCATTATTTAATGGGCAAAAAAGAAAACAAGAAACACCATTTAGCTCAATGATCTGTAACTTTATACAATAAAATATACATTTTTATCAGACAAAAAAGGCTCAATATACAAAAAGCTAAATAAAATAACCATTTGAATGGTTCTGACATTTGTTAATTTATGCTACTTACCACAATTGTATCACCTTTTAGCTATACACTGCATCTGCTATGGTTTTATTAAGATTTCATTTAAATTCTGTAATACAATAAAAGTTATTTTTTTTGTATACAATACATAATCTGGGGCATAGATGTACCTAGAGGTGTCTCATTTGTTATCACTTGTCTGTCAATTTAACATTTGTCTTTGCACAAGAATAATGAATGTATGCTTCAGTTCTACAATGGAAAAAGTCATTTCAACTCATATCAATGTAATAATTATATAAAACCTTGAATCCAACAAAATGTAATTCCAATTATTTTATTCATACTAGAAAAAATAATTCTCCTTTCACTCACTACCAGATCCTTTATATCCTATTCTTTCACAGTTTTGAAAGATTAGATTAGGAAATAGGCTCATGAAAAAGACACATTTCTAAGGAATATTCATAATTTTATCTAAAGCCTTATTTTAATAATACATGTAATTTCTAAAGAGCCTGAGGAAAAATTTAGAGCGCACAAGTATAATATTTGTGTTTCAATAACAATGTATGCTCACACAAACTTTTATCAGATCTCTCTAGGACTGGACTTCAATGTGTCATCATGAAGACATGCTTTTATTCTGAAAAATTAATTATCACATCTAAAGGCCAGGGAATAAAATATGCGCAGTGAAGGAGTGACTGTTTTACAATTAACAGAAAAATACCTGAATTATGACTTACCAACTGTGCCTTTTTCAAAGACTCATTACAGTACAAATTGCAGCATTTTGTTTCCCTTTGTGAGCTGTACAGACGCAGTTGGAATATATTTGCATTCAAACCTTAACATGTTCATTAATGTTTTTTTTCAAATCCAGATATTTTCACTCTTGTCATTAAGCCAATGTCAAGACTTTATTGGGGTCAGCTGAGATAGGTGAAATATATTTGCCTATTAAAAACCTGGATAAGAGGTGATGGTAAGTAAAATGGTTGCTTAAGGCAAGTCATTATTTGAAAAATATTAATGGGTTTTTAAATTATGTAAAATATGATTTCTAGAAAAAGTGAGATATTAATTTTCTTTGGTGAAAATATTTGCTTTAGCAATCTACATGAATAAGCCATATTCTACTTGGAAGACAACTTCTCCCATAACAATTACCTTACTTTCCACACAGTATTGTATTGTATAATACACATGATAGCTTAATAAATATAGGAGACCACATGATACTGATATGTATTTCCTATTCTATAAATTATCCATAACATCAACTCTGTTTGTAAAGGCACTTACACTCATGGTGTTGAACTTACTGATCTTTGCAGGAACCTTGATTTGTTTAGCAACAATAAGCATCTTGGCTTCTTTACTGCCTTTTCGACATTCACTAAGATATGTTTCCCATTGCTTTCTCGATTTGTTGAGAGCAATCATAATTGTGGAATGTTTAATTTAAAAGAATAACAATGATCACCTTCATGGAGTTTATGAAGCTTTTTTTCTTCTAGGAATTCACCTCAAACAAGCTACCAAATTATGCCATCATGATGACAGTAGAAAAAATATTACCATATTTATAATTACTAGCATAACTGTATATTTACATTAATAATAACATCATTACCTGAGAGAACCACTGTTTGTTAAGTATGTTGTAAACTTACAACTTAAGTAGGTTTGTAAGCCATGAGTTTAAAAGCATTTAATATACTTTAAAAAAAATGAAAGAACTGTAAGTGCTCTTCGGGTCGTGAAAGGGCAAAATATTGTATGTTAATTTTTTTATTTATTACACTATTAACATATAAAAAAATCTAAAGTTTTAAAGCTCTGTTTACATACAAGTATATTCTGCCCACTGGCTGCTGCATGAGTAATAATAGTTTGTTGAGTACAAGTGTGTGCTTTGAGTCTGTCTAGGGAAGGCTATGATTGATAGGGAAGCCTTCCTCTGGACTCACTGCACTGATCAGTATAACTTATAGATTTCCTGTTTCCATGTGTTCAGTATTCCATGCCTGCACAGATAGATGTGGTGAGAGTTACATTTTTGTAAGGAACTGCACCAAGCACCCATTGAGCATGGATCACAAAGCACTGCCCCCCCCCCCCCTCTCCTCACACAGATTTGTCTACATTGCTCAAATTCCAGGGAAGAAAGAGAATATAAACCAGAAATATCTGCCTGTAAGGGAAAATAGAACCAGAAACTTGAAATAAAAGCAGTCTAACAAAAACTTGACTTGGGTATACAGTCCTACAATCTGATTGGTTGCAGTAATGAAGCAGATGGGCAGTCATTTATTATTGAAAAATCACATTTTATTTTATTTTTGCTTTCTCAGAGAAAAAAAATGCACATATTCAAATTCTTAAAAAGTATTTCAACATATTTTTATGAAATCTTCACAGTGGTGTGGTTGTGGGAAAAAACAGCCACCTAGTTGTATTACAAAGACAATGTGTGATGTTATGTGTTTAAACTCTATATTACATTTTAGTTGTAGCCAGTTCATAAGGAGTTAACTGCATTTGGAATGTTGTGATGTCATCTGTAACTGTCATGCTGTGAGTCAGTTATTAAAGTTTGCTCTGATGGTTGATACATAAAAAAGGTATATCTGTCATTTTAGAGAAAGATAGAGATAAAAGCATTTATTACTTTGCCAAGCCTGCTTTTTGCCTCCTGTGTTCCTGAGGTCCTGAACTGATGTCCTGGCCTGAACAAGTCAGAAATGCTTAGACCGTAAGAACCCAGACCATCCAGGGGTGCCCCTATACTAGTTAGCAGAAGGGTTAAGGGGTGAACATGTCCCCCTCACTCCTGGGGTTGTAACAGTTGTCCAAATTGTGCTGAATTAAATGGCCCTTTAACCCGGGGCAGAAGGTAGATCACGGCAAATAAACTTTTTTTTTTTTGTAAAGCAAGTTTATTTGTTTGGAACGTGCTAAATGCTCAAATCTTACATTAATTATAAAATGAACCAACAATGTCTCACTCCCTCCTAACTCTCCTTCTCCAATTCTGAATAGATAAAATAATTAGAAGAACACACCCTAGGTTAAAGGGCGTCAGAACGTGTTTTGACATATAACACGAAAATGGTCAAGTATAAACAGAATATTGCAAAATTAAGATTTTCTGTAAACATATGTTTATGTTCAGTTCTTATGTGTCTACTATTCTTGTAACTTTGCTACACATACAAAGCAATGTGAAGCTTTTCCGAAAGTACAATGGTCTTTCAAAGTTTTAAATCTCATTATAATAAAATTAATTACATATCTTGTCAATATTAAAGCATCAGTCCCCCTATTTAAAAATTCCTATCAAAATAATCATTTTAATAAAATCCATCAACAACATTGTGGTTAAGGTAAATATTCCAATCAAGGCTTTGCTGCCCCTAAACAATGTTTGCAAGCACTCAGGACAGAATATTAAGTAACCAATTTCTAAGAAACACAAATATGGTCCTAAATATAATGCTTCTTGTATACCATAATTTTTATTTTAACTCTGGTACCCAGCTAAATGAATGTAAAGCAGTCCAGGTTGATCCGAAGCCCTGTCCAGTCTGCTATCTGACACATGGCTTTAAATGCAGGCAGTCAATTGATACTTGTTGCAATGTTAACTCTGATGGTGACCTGGGATCAACTCATTAAGTTTCCAATAATGCATTTTTCAGTAATAGAAAAATTGTGCATAATTGCTTTTATTATTAGGTTAGTATACTAGGGTGTTCATGATAATAGTACATCATCCCTGATAACTTAAGTGGTAATTTCGACTAAGGTGTTAGTATTTCATACAGAAAGAAGACTGATGTTGAAAGCTCTGTATTTCTATGACAACTTGCCTTTTACAGACCTATACAGCAATCTGTACATTTACCATAAACTATAGGTTTCTTTACCTAAAATGAGCTTGGAAACTACTCGCATAAATATGAAAAACTGTGACTTTTTGGACTATAGTTTTCTCAAAATATTTACTCTTGTTTTAAATAAAGTACTTTCAGATTTAACTTTATAGGAATATTATATTATATGATCTATGATTAAATTCTAATAATACATAGGCTACACACTACTGTTGTTTAATTTGAAATGCACACATCTAAACCAGTAATGGTGCTTATAAAGAATAAAGCACACACTGCATTTATTTTTTCTCTTAAGTAGTCTTGATACTTCTAAATACTTCATAATTTCCTTTTAGTAAATTGGGTGCATACTAGAAAGCAACTTATATATATATATATATATATATATATATATATATATATATACAGTATATATATATATATATATATATATATATATATATATATATGTATATATACATATATATTTATATATATATGGGTGAGGTAGCCAAGAATCCATGAATGTCCAGTAATCTACCTGAATAATGAGTGTTGCAGTATATAGTGATGCCTTTTTTATTGGACATTTTATTTATAGTGATCACTAGTCTGAAGCTATAATGGCATGAGATAGAACTTTCAGTTTGTATGTAAAGAGTATTGTAGAGAGAGTGGAAACAACATCTGATGTCATGAGATAAATATGTATGGGAAAATCAACATAACATAGTATAGCAAACACACACACACACATAATATGTGCATAAATACATCAATATATGCATGAAAAACCAAAACACTGTAGTCCGTAGTGAAATCTTTCCTATCGGACAAACACTTTACTAAGGCCTCCATTCAATTTAGCAAATTGTAGTTACAAGAACCCGTAATGGAGCCCGTAAAATAATTTCAATAATTCAATTGCTCAAAATCCCTGCAGTTGTCAAAATCGTAAGGCTGACCCATCTAAGCCTTTGATCTTTCAAGCCCGTAAATGTGACAATCCCAAATCGCTATTCAATTGCTACAATTCCTCAAGCCCGCAATAGTCCTCAAACCCATAAATTGCAAATGTAGAAGAAAATCCTATCATTACCAGATAGGACTTGCAAGGGGCTTTTAACACCTGTTCGTAGCACTGTAAATGCAAATAAAAAATCAATACTGCACTTTAAAAGACGGGGAAAGCAATGAAAGACATTAGAATTAATTGCACAACAGTCATGCTCGCAAATCTGCAATAAAAAATAAATTATTTAACGTTTTATTTCCGTGCTATATATATATTTGTTTCATGTTTGTTGGTTGTATAAATGCAAGGATGGGAGGTTTGTGAAACATATTTTTTTAATTATGCGTCTTAATTTAATAGTGATTGTAAAACTTTTATTATTTTCTGCATTTTCCCTAAAGCTGGATGGTATGTGGTCACTAGAGGGGTGTGTGTGAAGTTGTTTCTTTTGTTTTGTATTTTAACAGGAGTTTACGGGGTAGTTGGATGGCAGTGGTTATTTTCTATGTTCTGTCCTAGAGTTCAGGGACTACAATTTGGTTGACTGTATGAACTATTTTAATCTTATTTATTTATGTATAGCAGTAATATTTTTTTTCTTTGAAAGTTTATAGAACTTATACTGACTGATACAACGATCTTAATATGCTTGGATACGTAGGGCCTCATTCAATTGCGATTTGGCCAATTGAATTGGGCTCTATATAAGCACATAGCATTTTTTTTTACACCACAAGTTTTTAGTTAGTGAAGACCTTGCTTTTGGATAGAATTTCACTAACTAAAAACTTCTGTAAATAAATATGCTATGTGTTATATAGAGCCCTATTCAATTGGCCAAATGACAATTGAATGAAACCCTTAATTAAGATGTATTTTCTTCACTTCCACAGAAGTGGGCACTTAAATATGTAAAATACAAAATATAAAAGGACAACATTGTGTTACAGCATAAAATGTAAATTTTTCAATCTAAGTGATAGACTCTGTTACAACATTAGGTGGCTTAAAAATCACTTTTGATTTATTTGTATTTATAGCCTCCATTCTTAGCAGCAACAACAAAGTGTCTCTGAAGAAAAATGTTAAAAGAAAAAAGGAACATTATAGCTCAGCATAATATTTACTCCACACAGCGATTCATTAAATTAAGGTAAAAGAGCTCACAAACAAAATAGCATATTAAAATGACAAAAATGCAAAAAAGCACAAAAGCACTGCTGAAGTAAGACCTTCACCCTCCTCTTAGCACATACTTTCAGGAAGTTTGGTACTGCAATACTCATAGAGAACAGTCTGTAGGAGATTTAATCCTGAATATCAGACCAGTGTTAGGAACCTAGTGCTGATCCTGAGACTATAGTTGGGTCTCATTGCACAAGTTCCTTTATCTGTGCAAAAAAGCTCAACTGTGGGAGCTTTATTTTTCCACAAGCTAAGTACCCATCCCAATCTCAGCTAGCCATGTTTTGTGGTGTATACTACACATGAACCCATGTACCGTCCATTAGGAAAAATGCCTTGCATAGTATGCGGAATGCACGATGTATTGGCAAATTAGCCAATCTGCTTTGTTTACTGAAGTTTCAAAGTCCCGCCTGCTTGGAATTGTCGGTGTGTTACTGTCCTCACCGTTATGTTTTTTCTAAGTGCCTGGCTTTGTTCAGCCTTGTTTTCATCCAGTTTCAGATTTTTTTACGTTTTTCGGCCGCCATTTTTTTCCTCGCCTAGCCGATTCTGGATTGATGAAAAACGCCAAACATGCCTTAAATTCACTTGCAACCTCAGTCCCAGGCTTACTGGCTCTCCCCCTGTGTTGTGTGTCTGTTATTATAATTTTTTTACTATTTAGCTGGTTTTTCAGGTTTTTAGAGTTACGGTCTTGGCTCAAAGTTGCGACCCTCGGAAGTCTTGCGTGCTTCAATGGCTCACCTCGATTTGCAAGGCTTGCGGTGCAATGAGCACCTTCGGTGTTCATTGCAGCCTAAGTCGTTTGTGCATCAATGGCTTGCCACACTTTGCAAGACTTGCAGGCGTCCCTCGCTTTGCGAGGGACACAAGTGCGTAACCAACATTGCAAACGTTACGAAAATTGCAAAGATCCACAACTATATATGTGACTAGGAACTTGCCCGTCAAAAATGACGGGAATAAAATTGTAAGCCTGGCAATGCTGTTTGCCACCCAAAGCTATGGACCCTCTGAGCACCTTAGGTGCTCATCGCAAGCTGCAACTTTCCTGCTTTGCAATGATCAGCTTCAGCAGTCCTCGCAAGCTCATTGATGAGCGCCTTTAATGCTCATTGAAAGCCTCTCACCCTGGGTCCTTTATAGGCATCAAGCTTAAGTGTTACTGTCTTGGGTTAAGTGTTACTGGCTTGGGTTTAGTGTTATTGTCTTGTGTTAAATGTTAGTGGCAAACATGGCTCAAATTTACTTGCAACCTCACTTACAGGCTCCCTGGCTCTCCCCCTGTGCTGTGTGTGAGTGTGTAAGTGAATTTGAGCCATATTTGTTGTTTTTTTTCTGGTCTTTCCATTTCCGTGGTTTGGATATTAAAGTCGGATTTTTGCGAAGCACACAGTGCAATACCAACATTGTAAGCATTCCGAACAACCCTGCAGATCCACAACTATATATGTGATGCTAATCATTTCTGAGCTGTGTCACACTTTTTTCAACTTTTTAAATCACACTATATGTATATGTGTAATTGTTTTAGATTACAGAATCCAGGATTCATTGCACCTATCTAACTGAGCAAATGAAGATACAGTGTAAGTGCTATGTGCATTATTAAAAGAAGTGATGAATGATGAGGTTTATATTCATTTAATTATTGTTACTGTGATGTAGTGACCACATGTAGATGCTATGCATTATTATTAATATACAGTATTGCCTTTAAGCTATCATATGACCAAGTTTTAAACAGCCCCTTGTCCTCTTGGGTTTCACTTGCACCACACCAATGATATTAATGCATGGTCTGCTATATTTAAGACTGTGCTCTGTAGATATAATAAACTTAGATTCTTATTATACCATAATCCCTGTGTCCATGTTCTAATGGTTACTAATTTGAAACATAAATACACTTTACACTGTGTTAAGGTATAGTTTTGTATAAATCATATATGCAAAAATCATCTGCATGAAGAGTTTAATAAAAAATGGATTACAGCATAATCATATTTATATATCAATAATGGTTGATAATGTCTGGTCACCTCTATGTATTTGATTGTTATAATCTTATGTTGCCATGTCAATAATGTTATGTTAATTGGAAAAAAATGTTTTTATAGCCAGGTAATTACACTTTCCATGTTAAATATGATGTTTACATCATCATAATTTAAAATCAAATCACATATTGGGACACATAACACCTAAAATATGACATCATGATAAATTATTTAGCCTTATTTTCTCTCAAAAACATGTTCATGTGAACAGTACAGGACATAACAATGACACAGGCATGGTTTTGAGGATGTTGTCTTAATTAATGTAACAATACAAATACTTATGTGTGGAGGTAATATTACTAAAACATTACATAATATTGTTCTGGATCACCATTCCACCAAAAGAGTTTTTAACAATTCACATGTAATTTTCATAATTATTTAATACAATAACACTAGATCAAATGTAATATATTTATTATATGTACACATATTGGCACGTGCACAACATCAATGTGTGGGAGTTAAAAGGACAGTTGAACACAAGAATCCTGTTGATGGAGGGGAATTTCCTTGAGCTCCTTCTGTCTCTCCGCAGCCTCATTGTGCTCTTGCTGTCCTTCCTCAACAGCTTTTCAGCATTTGGCCCAATATTCCCATGTCCCTGTGCCTATAACACCCTATTCTTTACATGCTTTCTTCCTCAATCCTATCCATGGTCTGTGCTATATAGCAACTATATAGCTACTTACCAGCCCACATTTAGCCAGAATCAGTGATATGCACTCCTCTATTTACAGCTTCAGGCTGTCCATTATGAAAGTTCTCACACCACAGTGTATAACCTTTCCATAGATGTACTCTTAGTAATGTAGTGTGCTCAGGATCTGGCTGTCGATGGCTATTGTTTGGGGTGTCTGTGCTACCTTTGCAGTTAACATGTACTATGTGAAGGTGTATTATTGCCACTAGTTGATGTTTTAGAAATAATTTTAAAACAACATTTGTGCCTGTGAGAATGTTAAGTATTAATTTATACTGCACTTGATTTATTCTGCACTTAATTTTCATGATTTTTTTTTTATTACAGTAATGTCTCTTTAACAACTTTTGACAAGTCTTAGTAGGGCTTTTTAGAGCCCTTATGGGTGTTATCAGTAAATGCAACGTTTTATAGAAAAACTTGCTTGAGGACTGTAAAATTAGATTGGTACGGGCAGACAGCAGACCATACCTTGATAACACTGGTTGTATCAGCCTATTATGCAGTGGATTCCCACAGCCCTGAAAATTAGAGTGATTGAAATTGATAGGTTACTAACTTACGGTGAAACTTGCACCATAAGTGTCTGTGTAGAAGATTGTGATGGGGCCCATGCAAACTCATGAATACTAATAAGATGCTTTGATGTGCTAAATAGAATTGCAGTGTTCTTAACTGTCCCTTTGGTGGCCAGAAAAATGACCTCCCAATGTTGTCTCCGAAGTTAGAACCATTCCCCTTACCCTTACCCTTGAGCTGCATATTAGAATATGTAGTATTTCTCAGGAAGGATTTATTTAGAGAAAAAAAGTATAGCATAATGTATAGCCACATTTTTATGCTTTTTAAGATGACACCTCATTTCTGCTGGGATGACAGTGTTCCTTTACATAGGGGGACTGGTTCAGTAAGATGACATGTACAATGTGATAGAAATAAAACTTCAAATAATCCATACCATTTGATATAAATTTTCAGTTTAAAAAAATGCTGAATATCTAAATTCTTAATAATTTTACAGTACATGTTTAAGTTTTTGACTAGTAAATTCCATACAACATGGGAAGGGTTTATGGTCAATATATCCATTAATGCGTTTCAAGGAGTTTCACATTTTAAAGTTGTAGTGGAGGTAAATTGCTAATCTTACTAGATTAAGACCACAAATGTTTCAGCAACCAACAGTGAAATATTTTATCTATTAATCTTCTCCTGCTTTTAATGTCATTATTTGCCAGGTAGCTGCAAGTAGAAGATAATAAATGTGATACAAATAAATTGCACATAACCTGTAGAAAATACAACACATTCATTATAAAGGAGCAAATAAGTAAAACTGTCACTTTAGGGGGGACTGAATCTGAAAAAGCTATTATATTGATTAATTGCTTTGAAAATATTTTTGTTTGCTTCCTCCAACTAGTCTTGAACTCTTAAATTCCATCTGCTTTTGAGCGGTATCTCTTAAAAAGTTTAGTATTTAGGAATGCATGTTTAAACCACACATATATCAATCAGTCTAGGGTAATATTGCTTATAAAAAGTATAATCAAAGAACAGAGCAAAATGGTGCATTTCTTGTGAGAACAGATCATCGTATGAGAATATCCGAAAGGAGTCAGAGAGAGCAGATATGAGATGGAGAAATCAAATGGCAGCGAAAGAGATTGTCAGAGAGATAGAGACAAGTTTAAGGAAACTACAAAGAGAAAGGGTGAAATTAGAATAGAGGGGATGAAATATCAAGGAGCAGAAAGGAAAGAGAAGTTAATAATTAACTGAAGGTTTGAAAGACAGATAACATGGAAAATATAGAGCTAGAGAAATCATAGGGGTGGTAGTTAAGAGGTAGTTCAAATGTGAAGAAAGAACGTGTGAGAGAGAAGAGGGGAAGACATGAGGATACAAAAGAGACATGATGAATAGAAAGAGACTTAAAGAATGGAAATGTGAAATTCAATGATTTGAGAGACATGAGGAATGTGGAAGGGATGGAGAGACCTAAAGAACTGAAGGGAGAGACTAATAAAGAATAGGGAAAGTCTAAACAATGGAGAGGTAAGAAACATCAAAAAATGCAAAGGTGGAGAAATGAGGAATAGGAAGAGAGTATAGATGCAGGGAATAGGGAGATGCCATATCATTGGAGAATTTGGAGAAAATTAGATATATAAGGAAAGAGAAAGCAATATACAAGAGCAATTGGAAGGGAGATAGATGGAGACAGTAGAAGGGCACAAAGAGGTCATAAGAGACAATAGCAGAACCTTTTATTATCTGATACTACATCGATCACAAAACCAGAAGAGGCAAGAATTTTTCTGAAACAGTGAAAAACCTGATTCAGGCAGAATTTGTGCTAGATAGTATCTATATGGTCACAAATTTAAATACTTTAATTCTTAGGGAGCCCTATCACCCTTTCATTAAATTATGTTCCTCAATGTAGCCCAATCCTTTGATGTCAGATTTTACTAGCCTTGGGGCCTCATTCAAATGTGATTTGGCCAATTGAATAGGGCTCTATATACAGTGCCTTGCAAAAGTATTCACCTCCTTGACTTTTTACCTATTTTGTTACATTATAGCCTTAAGTTCAATGTTTTGTTAATCTGAATTTTATGTGATGGATCAGAACACAATAGTCTAATTTAGTAAAGTAAAATGAGAAAAATATATACATAAAACTATTTTTTTACCTTCAGAAGTCACATAATTAGTGAAATGATGCCCACCTGTGTGCAATGTAAGTGTCACATGATCTGTCATTACATATACAAATCCATTTTTTAAAGGCCCCAGAGGCTGCAACACCTAAGCAAGAGGCACCACTAACCAAACACTGCCATGAAGACCAAGCAACTCTGCAAACAAGTAAGGGACAATGTTTTTGAGAAGTACAAGTCAGGGTTAGGTTATAAAAAAATATCCAAATCTTTGATGATCCCAAGGAGCACCATCAAATCTATTATAACCAAATGCAAAAAACATTGCACAACAGAAAACCTGCCAAGAGACGGCCGCCCAACAAAACTCACAGACCGGGCAAGGAGGGCATTAATCAGAGAGGCAGCACAGAGACCTAAGGTAACCCTGGAGGAGCTGCAGAGTTCCACAGCAGAGACTAGAGTATCTGGTACATAGGATGACAATAAGCTGTATGCTCAATAGAGTTGGGCTTTATGGTAGAGTGGCCAGAAGAAAGTCATTACTTTAAGCAAAAAACTAAATGGCATGTTTTGAGTTTGGGAAAAGGCATGTGGGAGACTCCCAAAATGTATGGAGTAAGGTGCTCTGGTCTGATGAGACTAAAATTTAACTTTTCGGCCATCAAAGAAAATGCTATGTCTGGCGCAAACCCAACACAACACATCCCCCAAAGAACACCATTCCCACAGTGAAACATGGTGGTGGCAGCATCATGCTGTGGGGATGTTTTTCAGCAGCCGGGACTGGAAAATTGGTCAGAGTTGAGGGAAAGATGGATGGTGCTAAATACAGGGATATTCTTGAGCAAAACCTGTACCACTCTGTGATGATTTGAGGCTTGTTCGTAGGCTCACCTTCCAGCAAGACAATGACCCCAAATATACTGCTAAAGCAACACTTGAGTGGTTTAAGGGGAAACATGTAAATGTGTTGGAATGGCCTAGTCAAAGCCCAGACCTTAATCCAATAGAAAATCTGTGGTCAGACTTAAAGATTGCTGTTCACAAGCGCAAACCATTCAACTTGAAGTAGCTTGAGCAGATTTGCAAGGAGTTATGGGCAAAAAGCCCAGTGGTAAGATATGGCAAGCTCATAGAGACTTATCCAAAGCATCTTGGAGCTGTGATTGCCGCAAAAGGTGGCTCTACAAAGTATTGACTTTAGGGGGTTGAATAGTTATGCACTTTGACTTTTTCTATTATTTTGTCCTATTTGTTGTTTGCTTCACAGTAAAAAAAGAAAACATCTTCAAAGTTGTGGGCATGTTCTGTAAATTAAATGATGCAAATCCTCAAACAATCCATGTTAATTCCATGTGTGAGGCAACAAAACACGAAAAATGCCTAAGGGGTGAATACTTTTGCAATTAACTGTATATGTTTGACTTTACAGTCTCCTTTTATCTTCACATAGATTTTGGAAACTTTTTCTTAAACTATAAAGTTCAAATTCTGGTTACCATCTTGTTGAGCTGCAGTTCTATACATATGGATGTTGGAATATTGGGCTGTTGCTGGCATTCACTCCTCTCTCATTAAGCTCATATTTTATTTATGTATAAAATATTGTAATTTTATATCTTATATTTATACAGCCAGTGTGTTTAGATGAGACTTAACAAATCAAAAGGTAAATTACTGCAGTACTTGCTTAGAAAAAATTGAATTCAAAGTAGGAGTATATCAGCATTTAGTAAATAAAGGGCTTTGTTTATTTATCGTTATTCCTTGTCTTTGTTGTGATCATTTTCAATGAGAAATCTACTATAATATGTATACCTGGCTGAGGTTTTAATATTTTAAAACAGAAATGAAAACATAAAGTCAAAAAACAAAAAGGAGCTACTGAGATATGGCATGTCTAAAATAATAAACCAATCTATTCAATTGCAGAAAATTCTTGATAGTTCAATTATATTGCAAACATTGAGGTTAGAAAATACAGATGCAAACTGGCATAAACACAAAATAAATTATTCACTCTGTATGTGCAGCACAGTGTAAATGCAATTGTTTGTATCATTTCACAGTGGAATGCAAAAACCTAAACATAGAGGAGAATTTTTTATATTATTGATAGTTTTATAACCTCTCTTATCACCTCCTCTCACTCCCACCTTCAAAACTTTTCTCATGCAGCACTTAGTTTTTGGAACTCCATTCCTCGCTCCTCTAGACTATCCTTCTGCCTCAAAAGCTTCAAACACTAAATAAAAATGTATCTGTTTAAAGAAGCCTATCACCTTTAGCCTCAATATGCACAACACATCTACCACCCTCCTGTACCACACCCAAACCCTTTAGATTGTAAGTTTGTGAGTTTTCCATCTTGTAAGCTAAAAGCCTATGTTAGCTTGTAAATGTATAATACTTTTTTGGATACTGTAATACACTCTGCAGAGCAGAGCAGTAGTCCTCACATTCCTAGGTTTGAGCATTTAGTCTACAGTGTCACTGACTGAAAACAAGTTTGAAACTACTTAGATATCTTGCATTCAATCAGCCAAAATTGTATCTGTATTTAAACTGTGATGCAAGATAGCATTATCTGCTTTGTATAGAATTTGTGTATAGAATTTTAAGTCAATCAACAGAAATTCATTTTGAAAAGAGTTATAAATTAATAACTGCTATAATTCTCATATATAATTAATTTCATGCAGCTCAGCAAGTGGAATATGTTACATAGCTACAACATGTTAATAAAGAGTAGACCCCCACTTACCACATTAGTCCAATCTGAGTATGTTCCATTTACAACAACCCTTTGCTTCCTGTCCTTTAGCCAGCTCTCAATCAGTGAGCAGATATTTACTGCAATTCCTGTATCTCTTAGTTTGCACAATAGTCTCCCTTGTGGCACTGTATAAAAACCTTTTTAAAATCTAAAAAGACTACATCCACTGAGTTGCCTTGATCCACGTTCCGACTAACCCCTTTATAGAAATTAATTTGATTTATTTGACATGACCTATCCTTCATAAATCTGTGTTTACTTTTTCTTATAATCTTGTCAAATAGATATATTCTTGTATACTATCCATTACTAACCCTTCTAAAAGCTTTCCCTATACAGAAGTGAGGCTTACAGGCCTCTAATTCCCCGGATTTGTTCTTGCTCCCTTCTTAAATATACATATAACATCTGCTTTTCTCCAGGTGGTGACCATGTAGTGAGTGAGTCTTGCAAAAATAGATATAATGGTTCAGCCCAGTACCCTCAGTACCCTTGGATGTATTCCACCAGGACCTGAGACTTTATTAACATTTATTTTTTCCAACCTCTGCGTTAACCAATTATTTTGTGAAGGTAGTGTAGCCCCATTATGTTGCAGTGTTCCAACCACTGGTACCTTCCTTGTGTATACCGAAGAAAATAACCTATTTAGCTCATCTGCCTTTTCCTGGTCACTAATTTTCAGATGGCCTGTGTCACATTGTAATGTTCCTATAGCTTCCTTCCTGGTCTTCTTCCCATTAATATATTTAATAAACATTTTAGGGTCTTTAGTCTTACTTTGCTTTGCAAATATCTTTTAATTTCTATCAGCCTTATTAAATTGTGACTCGGCCAATTGAATAGGGCTCTATATAAGCACAGAGCATATATTTTTTTTACAGAAGTTTTTAGCTTGTGAACTTCTATCCAAAAGCAAGGTCTTCACTAACTAAAAACTTCTGTAAAAACAATATGTTTTGTGCTTATATAAAGCCCTATTAAATTGGGCGAATCACTATTTAATAAGGCTGTATTTACATTAGTTTATAATGAGTGTTAACACACCATAGATACAAATTTCTGTAGGTGTTTTTTTAAGAATCATGGTTTTGAACTCATTACCTCAATTCACTCAATAGTACTCCATTCACTCAATAGTAGAGATGTGCTAATCATTATGCCACGTGGGAGTTATTAGTTCAAGTAGTCAAACAATGTAACAAAGCCAGAAGAATAGCCTGTTTAATGCTTGGTTGTATTGGAAGAGGAATTTGTAGGTAAATGGAGAGGACCTAATGCTATTTTATAAGTGCCTAATCAGATCTCAAATAGAAGAATTTGTCCAGTTTTAGAAATGGTATCTGCAAAACAATATTAATAAGTTAGAATCTTGATTCATCCTTAATATCATACTCTCAAATCTAATCTATTGCAAAAATATGTTTTCTTACCTCGAGAACATGGCCAAAATACATTCTTTTCAATAGCATGAAAATTATCTAGGCTCATATACTATCTCATCTAGACTACTGCAACCTAATTTTGTGCCCTTCCTCCCTCTCATATCTCTTTACTGCAATCAATACCTCTAAGTTTCTGCCTTCTCCAATGCTATAATCCCTCGACTTGCATGCAGAAATATTATGATTAACTTATACAACACTTCATTCAGCTTGTTTTTATATCTTTCTTCACATATCTTAATATACCCACTATGCCTTTTTCAGTCTGCTAAGGAATGTCTCCTCTTTATTTCATACTATTCTAGTATTCCTTCTCAGATAAAACACTGATACCCCATGCCTCTGGAAAGCACTGTTGCACAATATCAGAAAAAAACTATTGTATATACTCAAGTATAAGCCAAGTCTTTCAGCCCTTTTTTTAAGGCTGAAACACCCCCCCTCCCCGTGTCTCTCCATCACTGTGTCTCTCTTTCCCCCGTGTCTCTCCACCCCCAATGTCTCTGCCCCCCACTGTGTCTCTCCACCCCCGTGGCTCTCTTTCCCTCCTGTGTCTCTCCACCCCCGTGGCTCTCTTTCCCTCCCGTGTCTCTCCACCCCGGTGGCTCTTTCCCTCCCCCTCCCTTATCATCCTCCTCATCCTCAATCCCCCATCCTCATCCTGAGGAGGGGGGTTGAGAATGAGGAGAGAGGTTGAGGAGGGGGGTTGAGGATGAGGATGAGGTTGAGGAGGGAGGTTGAGGAGGGGGGTTGATGATGGGTTTGAGAATGACTAGGGGCATTGAGGAGAGAGGTTGAGGAGGGGAGTTGAGTATAGGGGTTGAGGAGGGAGGTTGAGGAGGGGGTTGAGGAGAGAGGATGAGGAGGGGGGTTGATTTGAGAGGATGAGGAAGGAGGATGAGGAGGGGGGTTAAGGAGGGGGGTTGAGGAGAGAGTATGAGCTGCTCCTCCGCTCCTCCTCGCGTCTTCCGGCTGCGTTGGGACCCGGCATATGCTAATGATGTGACGTCAAATGCGTGTCACGTCATTAGCATTGGCCGGGTCCTGACGCAGCCAGAGCAGCCAGAGGGTTGCCGAGAGAGGATGAGGAGGCGGTTGAGTAGAGAGGATGCAGAGGGTTGAGGAGAGAGGATGTGGAGGGGGTTGAGGAGAGAGGATGAGCAGAGAGGATGAGGCGCAGGATGATGATGGGAGTTAAGGAGGGGGTTGAGGAGGGTGATAAGGGAGGGGGAGGGAAAGAGACACAAAGGAGAGGGGGGGAAGAGACAAAGGTAAGGGAGAGGGGAAGAGACACAGGGAAGGGAGAGGGGGAAGAGACACAGGGGAGGGAGAGGAGGGGAAGAGACACAGGGGTGGGAGAAGGGGAGAGACATAGGGGAGGGAGAAGGGGAGAGACACAGGGGAAGAAGAGGGGGAAGAGACACAGGGAAGAGAGAGGGGGACACAAGAAAGGGGCACAGAGGGCACACAAGAGGGGGACACAGAGGGCACAAGAGGGACACAGGGGGAAGCACATTTCCCACCGACGGCTTATACTCGAGTTACTACGTTTTCCCAGTATTTTGTGGTAAAATTGGTGCCTCGGCTTATACTAGGGTCGGCTTATACTCGAGTATATACGGTAATCTTACCTCTTTTAAGGCTCAACTTACAAAAGCACCTCTTTATAGATGCTTTCCCACAAACCTTATTGAATGCACTTATAAACACTTAGCACTATACTCCCTTGCATGTGCACTTAATCTTTTACCCTAATGTGCCTGTATGCTTCTTTCCACATGCACGTAGAATGTAAGCTCTTTGTAATAAGGGCTATATAATGTAGTCTTTATGTGAAATGCAACTGTATCGTGTAACCATATTTTGGCTTTTTTTCTGTAAAACACTGTGTGCATCCAGGGCTATATCTACCTTTTTGGAGCCCCTAGGCAGTGAAGTGGAGGAGCTCCTGTTAGTGAGTATGCAAGGTATGCACAGACCCATTTGTGCCTTTTCTGTATTTGTAAGTTCCCTTTCCTGTTGCCTAGTAACCAGTCTATGAACTGCAACATTTCATTTTTTTTAAGCCAAGACCCATTTTTTTTTAAGAAGTGGCGCCCTTCACAGGGAAGTACCCCTGGGCAGCTGCCTAGTTTGCCTAATGGATAATTCGGCCATGTGTGCATCAATGGTGGTATGACAAGAAAAACATACACACATACATATAGAAACAATTCCAAGGAGTCTGTGGTGCATGGTCCAAAAGACACAGTTTTTAAGGAATAACTGAAATACTGTAATATGTATAGGTTACATGACAGAAGGGCTAGGGGTGATATAACTGAAACGTTCAAATGTATCAAAGGTTTCAACCAAGTTGAGGAGAGAATTATTGTGGCGTAAAGAGGAATAAAATCGGAAAGTACTACTTTACAGAAAGGGAAATGAATAAGTGGAATGGTCTTCCAGCAGAAATGGTAGGGGAAAACACAATAAATGAAATCAAACAATCCACAAGTTTAGGATCAGTATGTTTAAAGTGATGCTATTGTAAAGGACAACTTTAGTGTGATATTTATAGTATGATCTCATGCAGATCTTGACATTATAAAATGTGCAAAATGTTTTTTATGAAATGTAAAGTAAATTAAAACAACCTTTAACTTTGTCACTATTATATTAAATTTTGCCTTAATGGTGATAAACATTTGCCTTTGCTTAACAGGATCATAGACCCGTTATGAATATATGGGACCATGAATTTGGATAAAATCTCTATTAAGTTATGCTGAAAGACTGCCACTATAAATATGCATGTCACAATAGCACAAAATACCGTTGCAAGACTCTGTAGGATAACAATTTCCCTCAGGTTGCAGGAAGACTTGCAGTTCAAGACTCCCAGTAGCTCTACACTTGAATATTTAAATTGTATCTCTCAAAATGGAGGGTAACCAGTCTATATCTATATCACCTGTTATTGTAAAGCATACATACATACCATTGTGTTAGGATGGTGTCAATTTAATTATCACATACAGTATCTGACAAAAGTGAGTACACTCCTCAAATTCTTTTTTATATTTTATTATATCTTTTCATGTGACAACACTGAAGAAATTACACTCTGCTACAATGTAAAGTAGTAAGTGTACAGACTGTATAACAGTGTACATTTGTTGCCCCCACAAGATAACTCAACACACAGCTATTAATGTCTAAACCATTGGCAACAAAAGTGAGTAAACCCCTAAGTGGAAATGTCCAAAATGGTCCCAATTAGCCATTTTCCCTTCCCGGTGTCATATGACTCCTTAAAATTACAAGTCTCAGGTGTGAATGGGGAGCAGGTGTGTTAAATTTGGTGTTGTCGCTCTCACACTCTCTCATACTGGTCACTGGAAGTTCAACATGGCACCACATGGCAAAGAACTCTCTGAGGAGGCACTCATTGCCATGCCGTGCATGACTGGCTTGACGGGGATCTCATTGCGGGGCTTAACGGCCGCAATTCTTTTCATGCACGTAACTTAAAAGCCTTTCGGGGGCCGCCAATAAGAGGCAATTTATTATAAAATGACCTTACGACCTCACACACAGCATAGGGGAAGAGACGGGGAGCCTGTTAGTGAGGTTGCAAGCTAATTTGCTATTTAATTGCTGTTTTTTTGCCGGTCTCAAAATGGCTAGACAGGCTTGGGGAAAATGATCAATTTTCCAAGCCAGGAAATTATTTTAGGTTTCACGCCCATGAATGGAAACAGGAGCACACAGGAGGTAGAGGGGGGAGAAAGACACAGGGGAGAGAAAGGGGGGATGGAAAGAGACACAGGGGAGGGAGTGGGGGGGAGAGACACAGGGAAGGGGGAAGAAAACTCAGGGAAGGGGGCAAAGAGTCACGTTAGGGAGAGAGGGGGAAACAGGCACAGGGGAGGGAGAGGGGGGAAAGAGAAACAGGGGTGAGAGAGTGGGGAGAGGGTTGCAATGAGCGACATTGCGTATCTCGCGATAAGCCCGTAGGCGCGGCACAAAAGTTGCAGGTTGGCCGAGGCCTGCAAGGCACTCATCGCGAGGCACGCAAGTTAGAGGGGGGAGAGCTTTGCATTGTGTGGCAAACAGCATTGCCAGATTTCAAGTTGTATTGCTGTCATTTTTGACGGGCAATTTGCTAGTTATTTTATATTTACTTTCTTGGATTTAGTTGTTAAGAATGTCTTATATACTTGTACAGTATATGCCCATCAGCATCAAAATCACAATTCTTTTGTCTGACTACAGTGATGTATGTATTCATATGAAAACGTTGTGCGTTTACAGATGAGTAGGTTTTTAGGTGGAATCTTTTCACATTCCTGTCTTTGAAACAAATTGCAGTGTATTATAGGGCCCAGTGTCTAATGTAGTTGTCCAATGTGTAATTGTGATTGGGTGACTTAATCTACAGATCTGAGATTGAGTGACAGTGTAAATCTTTTCAGTTTGACTGAAAGTCAAGGCACAGAGCAGGAGATTAATTATCCCTATCACACCCACTGCTTGAAGGAAACAGTAATCTATCGGTTGGTTAAGCAAGCCAAAAAATAAGATTTCAAAGTGAGAAACACAGAGAAAGGAGGAAAGACATTCCATCATGTCTCTGCATTTACTTTTTCTTTTATAACCCACCATCCTGTTTTTTCAGATGCTTCATAACTTTCTTTTGATTTTTTTAAATAACTGTTCAATACTTTACATTGAACCTCTCTAGCTGAACACAAACTTTGAGTGCACTAGAAACATGTTATGAAATAAATAAATGAGATAATGGGAAGTAAAACCACATGCCGTCAAAAATATCCTTTTAATTTAACATATGAATGCAATCCATGCCTACTTCCCCTAAGGCAAACCCCTAACATCTAAAAACCCTGCTATCATAAGCCTTTAATGATATGCTCAACTGTAATTTACATGCTATGTTTGTAATTTGTTTGTCAATTCCCCTATATATATATATATATATATATATATATATATATATATATATATATATACAGTATATATATATATATATATATATATATATATATATATCCCCTTCTGTATTGCTACCTTGTTGTGGTGAATGGGCTTGTGTACTTCAATGAAACTATTAGCTATACCATGTAGGGTCACCCAAGATGGGCAGGTCATGGCAGAGAGGTCAGACAAATCACAGTCCACTGGAGAAGGAACCTGCAAACACCCCCAATATCTTTGCTAAGATAACTTTATGGACAAGCACAACCTGAGACATAATGATATGGCGCAAAATGAAGCAGGTCATAGCAAACACCCTCTTCCAATAGCCTCCGAAATTACTCTACAAATGGACATCACCAGATGGACAATATAGAAATCAGATTGACTATATACCTTGCAGCCAAAGATGGAGGAACTCCATAAAATCAGCAAAAACAAGACCTGGAGCTGACAGCGGCTCAGACATGAGCTTCTTATTACAAAGTTCATAATTAAACTGACAAAACGAGGGAAAATAAGACCAAGCAAATACAAAATAAATAATATCCCTTGTGAGCTGAGGTAAAGAATATATTTAAGGGACTATACATGGTAAATAGAATGCCCAAAGAACTTTGGACCAAAGTTTGCAACATTATCGAAGAAATAGCAACAATATAACCAAAAGAAAGAAAAGTAAGAAGGCAAACTGGCCTTCTGATGAGGCTTTGAAAGTAGCCCAGGAAAGTGAAAGTGACGGAGAGGAAAATATTTCTCCAACTGAATGCAGAATTCCACAGGATAGCAAGAAGAGTGAAGGAGACATTCTACAATGAGCAATGTAATGACAGAGAAGAAGATAACAGAATGGGTAAATCGAGAGATCTCTGTAAGAAAATTGTGGATCTTAAAGGCATCTTACATGCCAAAGTGGGTGTGATAAAAGACAAAAATGGTAGGGACTTAACCAGAGAAGATCAGATAAAGATCAGGTGGCAGGGAATGATGACCTCAATAGTTTGTCCAATGAGCTGGTGCCAGACATCTTGGAGAGTGAAGTGAGATGGGCCCTAGGATGTCTTGCTGATAATAAGGCTGCAGGAGGTGATGGAATTCCAGTTGATCTATTCAAGATTCTACAAGATGATGGTTTGAAAGTGTTGCTTGCCTTATGCTAATACATTTGTAGAACTCAACAGTGACCAATAGACTGGAAAAGGTAAGTCTACATCCCAATCCAAAAAAGTAAGTGCCAAAGAAGGCTCCAATTATAGTTACATAGTTACATAGTAATTAAGGTTGAAAAAAGACTTTCAGCCCATCAAGTTCAACCTTTTAAGATCTTCTCTGATCTTCAATATGCGGATTAGTTATTAATTATTATTAATTAGGTGTTAATTAATTATTAATCAACTTTTTTTTATTATTAATTAATCCAGAGGTAGGCAAACAGAGAAAAAAAAAACAAGTGAAACTTAGCCAATCGTCTCAAAGGGAAAAATAAAATAATTTCTTCCTGACCCCAGATACTGGAGATCGGATTTCTCACTGGATCAATACTCTCTCTCTAATTATCCAGGATAAACCTGAATTCCCTTTTTAATTAGAAATAATTTCAGTACCCTTTTAAAGTTATCTATCGAATCCGCTGTCACCACCTTCTCTGGTAGAGAATTCCACAGAACCTCTTTCTTCCTGTAAGGTGGAATCTATTTACTTCTAACCTCAAAGGATGTCCTCTTGTCAGTTGAAAACCTCTTGGCACAAAAAGCTCCCTTGACACATTTTTATACTGACCCTGGATGTATTTATATAAGGTAATCATATCTCCTCTTACACGCCTTTTTTGTAGAGAAAAATGAGTTTAATTTGGTTAGTCTTTCTTCACAACTTAGCACCTCCATTCCTCTTATTAGTTTTGTTGCCCTCCTCTGTACTTTCTCAGCTCTAAAATGTCCTTTTTATGAAGTGGTGCCCAAAATTGTACTCTATATTCCAAATGAGAGCGTACTAGAGATTTGTATAGTTACAGAATTGTATTTGCTTCCATTGCTTCTATACCCTTCTGCTGCTGCTTGGCTTTGAGCACTGTTACCTAGGCGGTTGGCCAAAAGTACTCCCAAAACCCTTTCAATATCTGATACCCCTAGATTTGCTCCATTAAGATGATAAATTGCATGGCCATTTTTCCTTCCCAGATGCAAAACTTTTACATTTATTCGTAATAAAACTCATCTGCCATTTAGATGCCCATTCCTCAATTTTATGTAAATCCCTTTGGAAGGAAAGCATTATGTGATTTAATTACCTTGCACATCAGCGAAAATGGAGACACTATTTTCCAGTCCCACTTCTAAGTCATTAATAAATATGTTAAAAAGTAGAGGACCTAATACTGAATCCTGAGGAACCCCACTTACCACATTAGTCCAATCGGAGTATGTTCCATTTAGAACAACCCTTTGCTTCCTGTCTTTTAGCCAGCTCTCAATCCATGAGCAGATTTTTACTGCAATTCCTGTATCTCTTAGTTTGCACAATAGTCTCCCATGTGGCACTGTATCAAAAGCCTTTGCAAAATCCAAAAAGAGTTGCCTTGATCCAGGGTCCTACTAACCTCCTCATAGAAACTAATTAGATTTGTTTGACATGACCTATCCCTCATAAATCCATGTTGACTTCTACTTATAATCCTGTTCAAATAGACATATTCTTGTATATTATCCCTTATTAACCCTTCTAAACGCTTCCCCACTACAGAAGTGAGGCTCACTGGTCTATAATTCCCTGGATTTGCTCTTGCTCCCTTTTTAAATATATGGATCACATCTGCTTTTATCCAGTCTTCTGGTTTGCCTATTACAGAACTCAGTTCCCTCAAAACCAGTGGATGTATTCCATCAGGACCCAGGGCTTTATTAACATTTATTTTTTCCAACCTCTTTTGGATTTCTTCCTGCGTTAACCAATTATTCGGCAAAGATAGTGTAGCCGGACTATGTTGCAGTGCTCCAACCACTGGTACCTCCCTTATGTATACCGAAGAAAATAACCTATTTAGCTCATCTGCCTTTTCCTTGTCACTAATTTTCAGACAGTCAGTGTCTCATTGTAATGTTCCTATAGCTTCCTTCCTTGCCTCTGAAGTGCCTGCCACTGTACTTGTGTTACTTAGTACTACCTCCCTATTGACTATACTACCCCTCCACTCATCTCCTCCCCGAGGAGTTGTTAATTCACCTCTTATACCCTCTACACTTTCTACCCCATTACTTATATCTAGTCCCTCACCCTCACCTACTAGTTTAAAAACTCCTCCAGCCTTTCTACTTCCTATCCCCTAGCACAAAAGCTCCCCCATGATTAAGGTGCAAACCATGCCTGCTGTAGAGATTGTACCGAAGTGAGAAGTCAGCCCAGTTCTCTAAAAACCCAAAGCCCTCCTTAGTGTACCACATCTTTAGACAATCATTAACCTCCCTTAGCTCCTTCTGCCTCCCTGGGCTAGCACATGGCACTGGTAGTATCAAACAAATGCACTAATTTCACATGCCAGCAAGGTAATGCATAAGATCCTACAAGCTCGACTCCAACAAAATATGAACCGAGAGCAACCAGATATGCAAACTGAGTTTTGCAGAGAAAGAGGCACAAGAGATCAAATCGCCAATGTCCGGTGGATAATAGAGAAATCAAGAGAGTTCCAGAAAACATTTACTTCTGCTTCATAGACTATTCTAAGGCTAATGTGTGTGCTGGACCATAAAAATGGCTGAGCCCAGTACAATTGAAACTTTTGAATTTTTGTGTTGGCGAAAACTACTTAGAGTTCCTGGCACTGCAAAAAGATCGTACAAGTCAGTACTTCAGGAAATTAAGACAAACTGAACCTCAAATATTTGGGCCATAACATGCAAAGGCAGGATTCCCTGGATAAGACTCTGATGCTTGGAAAGATTGAAGGCACACAAAGAAGTAAAAAACAGAGTTGGATAATGATAGATAAGGTAATTGAAGCAATGAATATGAGCTTGATTGAGCTCAGAGAGGCAGTGGCTGAAAGATGTGCCTGGCATGCTGCGATCCATAGGATCACAGAGAGTTGTATATGACTGAATGACTGAAACAACAAAAAACAACAACAATCTGTAATACATCAGTTTGTCACTATTTGTGATATGACTCCTAGGGCCTCATTCTATTTACGGACGTAAAATGGCCGGAATGCTGCAATTCCTTGCGGCCATCTTACGGCCCTGTGTAACGCTACTGATACGCTGCTATTCAAATGGATGGCGCGCAAGGAGGTCCCCTTACGGCTGGCCGCAAATTATGCAATCGCCCGTAAGCGTTTCCCGCGCACCCGTAAATCGTGTTTCAAGGCCGCAAAGTCGGAAAACTGTAAATGCAAATATAAATTCAAGAAAGCACTGTAAAGCACTGTAAATTATAGGCAACATAATGGGGGACATAAGGGATTAATAGCAACACCCTCTCAAGCTTCCACATCGCCCAAATCCAATATTTAATTTCTGGTTTATTTTCCATCCCAAGTACCGCGGGCTCGTCGCTGTTAAAACCCGTACGGGTTCGGAGATTGAAGGCCGCAAAATCAAAGCTTTGTAGAAGCCAATATATATTCAATCCAGCACTGCAAATCACTGTAAATGATGGGGAACACAATGGGGAACATGAGGATTAATAGCAAAACATTCTCAAGCTTTCACATCGCCAAATTATAATCTTTGATTTTAGGTTTAAAATCCTTCCATGTCCCACGAGCTTAAATGACCAAGCCTGTAGCTCGTTATTCAAGCCCGTGCGGGCTTGGAGGGTGAATGTCCTCCAAGCCCGTAGCTCGATATTCAAGCCCATGCGGGCTTGGAGGGTGAATGTCCTCCAAGCCCGTAGCTTGTTATTCAAACCCGTGTGGGCTTGCATGATAGATAAAACACGAAGATTGAACATGAAATTTAATTTCTTCATTTGCAGATTTGAGAGTAGGGGAATGTTGAGCTGTTAATTCTAACTCCAAACATCACTTTCACTTTTAATAAAAGTACATGATGGCTTTTCTATTTGCTTAATTAATACTACGATTTGTAAGTAAGCCGTTTGCGACCTTTCAGTCTGTTTTACCCATGTACGGACTTGACGGAGGCCAATCTCGCAGCCATTGCGGGTCTGAAGTGATCCAAGCCCGTGGGACTCTGGACACGGAAATTGAACATGAATTACGTAAAAATGTATTTTCAGATTTGAGTGTTGAGGAATGTTGTGCTATGAATTCTAACACCTACAATCCCTTTCACGTCTCATCAAAGTACAGGATGGCTTTTTTATGTGCTTAATCGGTGCTCCAGTTTGTAAGTAAGAGCCTTGTGGGACCTTTTTGGTGTAAGCTGCTGCTTGGGTTTAGCTAATTACGGCCTTGACGGAAGGGTTCACGTAGCATTTGAATAGCGACCTTGGCTTTCTTGCGGCCGAAACTCTTACGTCCGCTTAAGATCAAAGGCTTTCCCTGCGGCACGGGCGGTTACAAGGGATAACAGGGCGCCGGCTGAAGAGCTGGCCGGAGCCCTCGGCCGCAAGGGAATAGAATATGGATGTAGCCTTGTGGCCACGCATCTCCTACGGCCTTTAATAGAATCAGGCCCCTAGTGGCTAACATCAAACACTGTAGTAATTTTACTGTGGGCAGCTAAGTGTTTAAGTTTCTTTACTGATAGGAGTAGAAGGCAAGATACTATATCTGGGTCTAAATTCAGACCACGTGAGATAAACATTCCTACCCCTGGGCATCCCAAAAAGCACAAAGCACTCCCTGAGTCACTGAAGGTCTTTACAGGTGTAGTTTCTCTTGAGTAATATGTACAGGATGAAGTACTTTAAGAGGATTCTCTAATATGCTAGAATTAGGAGATCCTCTAGCGAGATTAGCCCAAGTTTAAAGCCAAGTATCCCCATCCCGGTTTAAGGAAAAGTCTGTCTCCCATAATGCCAAATTATTAAATTTATTCTCTTCAGGTATTGAGATACAGCTATCATACATCAAACCCCTTATGCACTCTGTCAATGGAGCTTTACCACAAATACAAGAAGACAAACTGTCTAGAGATTATATTTAGGCTGTTAGTCACCATCCCCGAGTCAGTCCTCAATTAAAAAAATTATTAAGAAGCCTTTGCAAAATATGATCCATGAGGAAATCAAGTTTATTTGCTCTAGTGAAAAATATACCACCTTAAAGTATTATCTGTTTAACTGGAAAGGACCAAGGCAAGCATAGCCCTTATCCTTTTGATTCCCTGGCTGTGATTAGAGGTGCATACATTATGATTCCTTTTCTCTAAACCTATCAACTCTGATTATTACTCCCTTTCTCTATACAATTGTCTCTTTTAATGATTGGAAGCTATTTTAATGCACAGCACCTAATAAACACCTAATAAATCTCCTGTGCTATCTAATCCTCAGCTGCGGGTCAACCAAGAGAGATTAATTAAGTCTCTAAAATCTAAAAAGTCAGAAGTCAGGTCCAGAGAAAAAATAATGTGCTGGGGTTGATGTAGCCAAGTTTTACTAATAAATGCTGAATCATTGGGAGACTCTAAAATGGAGGATTTGTCACTTCCCTGCATACAAGATGTAGGCAGCACTATTTCCGGTCTGTTAAGGATGACAAGTCTTACCACACCCTGAGCACAAGGAGGAGAACCCCATCTTCCCTTGGTCCTAAACTTCTGACCAATGTGAGAAAGACTCATCCCCCTTGTGGGATGACACCTAGAGACTCCTTAATGTATTAACCCAATACCTGATCGAGGTCCTGTAAAAGCGGACACCTCATAACCAATGAATTGCTTTATAAACCTGATGTTTTGCTTAATTGTAACTTTTATCTGATTACTAAAAACTATATAAATGACATCTGACGTAATCAATTAGGCGAGAGAAAGCTTTATACCAGAACTCTGTGTGTGTATTATTTCTCTAAGGTGTGCACACTATACAAATATTGATAATTTAGCCAGGGGCAGATATCGCTGAGAAATACTTTCTTTATTTCCAAGAAATGAGTGAGTCTGTGTGTGTGTGAGTAAGTGCCTTCCTCTGGATCAATTAACAAATAATAATAAATAGTCCACATTAAAAAGATCAATAGCGATCTAAAAAGGTTGAACTTGATGGACTAACTCTTTATTCATCCTCCAATACTATACTATTAATAATTATTAAATCAACAAATTAATTAATAACTAATCCGCAGATCAGAGGAGATCTTAACAGGTTGAACATGATGGACTGAAAGTCTTTTTTTCAACCTGAATTACTATGTAACTATGTAACTATATAACTATGAGTGTGTATGTCTGTGTGAGTATGTATGTCTGTGTGAGTGAGAATGTGTCTGTGAATGAGTCTGAGTGAGTGTCTGAGGGTGAATGTCTGAGTGAGAGTGTGTCACAGGGCAATTCACTGGGACTGGGGCAGGTGATGGGGCACTTCACTAGAGCTGGGGGAGGTCACCAGGCAATTCACAGGGGCTGGAGGGCAGAGTGTCTGTGTGAGTGAGTGTGTGTGTGTGTCTGAGTTTGTGTCTGAGTGTGTCTGTATGTGTGAGTGAGAGTGTGTCTGTGAGTGAGAGTGTGTCTGTGAGTGAGAGTGAGTCTGAGTGAGTGTGGGTGAGTGTCTGAGTGAGAGTGTGTCACGGGGCAATTCACTGGGGCTGGGGCAGGTGATGAGGGTAATCCACTGGGGGTGCAAATCTCTCCAGGCATCCATGAGGTGCAACTTAGCTAAAAGGGTAGATATTCATTACAGTGCATTCAAGACCCACCTATCCTACTATGACTAATATGACAAAAGAATGGTCTAACTTAGAGTCCAAAATAAGATTAAGGTCTCCCCAAACAATCACCTTACCTAAGTCCTGAGTCTCCAGATATTTTAGTAACTTAATGAGGGTATCATCAGGAGAAGTTGTAGGTGTACAGTATATAAGGATGTAAGGGATAAACTAGTATTCAGGAGATGTCCAGTGAGGATATAATATCCTTATGCATGCAAGTCCTTATGCAATAAAATGGCTGTTCCTACCCTCTTAGAAGACCGTGATGTAGAGAAAAATTTGTATACATGAATCTAGGTACTTTATGTTTAGCAAAATGTGTTTCCTGGATGAAAAACACTGAGGATTGATGTGCCTTGTATGAAAGGAAAGCCTTTCACCTTTTAAAGGGAGAGTTAAACCATTATACATTATGTGTAATAATGGCATAATTTGGAGTAGCCATGTAAAAGACAGACAAGGTGCTATTGTGCTGAAGTTCATACCCTACACACAAGATGAAGCCTAGGAGGGAGCAGAGATCCAGGTGCCAACCAGTCCAAGCACAAAGGAAGCAGGCAACTTGAGGAAACATGCCTGAAAAAAGGAAATAAAAGAAACCATATTAAAAAAAAAAGAAACTTCTCTCAGAAATTACAGTTCACAAATTTGTCTAGGGCAGAGAAATCAAATTTAGGATTTTCTCTTAATCCCTAAAAGGAAACAGGTAATCTGTAAATATTTGCAATTAAATGTAAACCAACTTTAACTATTCAAAGCATATGAAACAGGCTACATCACCCACTTCTGATAGAATAGGTCATACTCCAGCTCTTATTAGTAACCATAGCTAGGAACCTTTTGTTTCAAATTTCAATTCAAAGAAAACCCCTAAAGTAAGTGGTGTGACAAGGATGGCCGTACAAGCCTGTTCATCAGTAGTATTTCCGACACACAACACAGGAGTCTTTCGTGTAGTTTTTAAGTGTTACTTCAATATTTGTCATTTACAAACATAATTTAAAATAAAAAAAAAGGACAATAAAACCTAGCTCTGTCTGAGCACTAGCTTTACTGATGTTAGGTCCCTCACTAACCAAGATCTGCCATTCTTCTAAATCTGGACAGAGCCAAAACATATAACCAAAAGTCCAAATAATATTAAGTCACTGGCCTGTATTTCTTAATAGATCCAGTGCTGCAGGTCACTGTGTCTCTTACTCTGCTGTATCTCCTTGGCAATCCCAACAGCTTTAATATAGCAGTCCACATTACTCTCTGTGGCTTTGTTGTTTGCTGCTCTGTTCAGATTCCTCTGGTCACCAGTACTCACAAATCCTCTGCTCCCAAAATCTCTCTTTTTGGGTTTGCAGTTCCACACAGGCAACTTTCTCTATTTCTAAAGTTCCACACTCACAGGTGTCTGTGACTCCTCCAGTCACACAGACTCTCCTCAAGTGGCAGACTCCACTGCTTCCTCAAACTCACTATACTGGCCAGCAAAGCCTAATCCTCAGATTGCTCTAGCTGCTAACACCAGCACACCAACTGCGCCTCTTTCCACAGACTCCCCATACTCCTCACACCACTTAGACCAGAGCCTAATCAGCCCCTTTCCCTGTGTGTGTGTGTTTTTAAAAGGTTTACCACACATGCAGCTCAATTAGCACAGCTCCAGGGAGTTAACTAGTTATTTTCCTCAATACTCCGTCACAATGGACATGGGTCAAATTAAATGGAAAGCTCAACTAAGACTAAACAAGACATTATAAACTTGTGGAAACTCAACCAGACAGTATACAGTTATACAGTTCATCCAGGTAAACTCCATAAACCTGGAATGAAGCAGAGACAGCAGCGGAATAGGGCACAGATGGGCATTCAGCAATAGCTGCCAAGGTGTCTATGACCTCAGGATATGACTCATCACCTTTGAGATTTGTTGCTCTTTTTTTGATGCTTCTGTTGTGGCGCTTCTGACCATTGACTCGCCGGATCCAGATCACATGGTTCATTGTCAAAAGAAAGAGTTTTTAATAATCCTCTAAACTGCTGACTGTGTGAGATTGAGTCATATATTGGAAAATCAGGCAAAAAGTAAAGCCCCATGCATACCTGATATTACTGTATGTTTTGTCAGGATAGATAGATAAGGCCTCAGCAGTCTACTCTTCGCCAGTGTTGAGCAATATCCTCAAATATTTTACGCTAGATTCCATGCGGGCCAGAAATAGGTTCCATGTTCTTAGAGGAATTCAGAACCATATTGCTGGTACTCTGATGTAAAAAGTGTTTTAATCTTAGACTTTCTAATTCCAAAGGGTAATGTGAAATGCTGACAATTGACTTCAGAACTCCTCTCACCCAAATATTGTGCCTACGAGATCCTCCAGGACCCTCATGACACTAAGTCTAAGCACTAACCTACACTACTCTATTAGCCACCCCAATAAAGCAATAAATCTATATTAACCCCATCTAAGTAATTAACCCCTCTCTAAGTAAGAAAAAAAACCTCTACCCCCCTCTAGCTAATTAACCCCATCTAAGTAATTAACCCTATTTAAATATCACCATACGTAATTAACCCTATCACTAACCATTAAACCCCATCTAGACCTATTTAACCCCATCTAGTCCTATGTAACCCTATCTAGTCCTATTTAACCCCATCTCTTATGAGGGTCTATACAGACTGACATAAGTCTCTTTTTAACCCCATCACTCATGGGGGTCCATACAGACCCCCATAAGACTCGAATCCCCTCAGTCCCATACGAGTCTATACAGACCCTCGTGGGACACTGATTAACCCCATCAGTCAAATAGGGGCCTATATAGACCCCTATAGGACACTATTGGCCCCTATAATAACACTATAAGTGCCACGAGGGTCCTCCAGGACCCTCATGACACTAAGTGCAAACACTACACTACACTATTCCCCCCAATTAACCAATAAATCTAAATCAACCCCTCTCTAACTAATGACCCTCCTCTTCCCTATCCTAGATACCCCCCTCTCCCCTAACCTATTAACCCTTCACTTACACTACCTACCTAACCCCCTAATAACCCCCCACACCCCATTAGTTACATAAAAAATAAAACCTAGAATACACAAAATTCAAAAAAGCACAAATTACAGAATATAAAAAAACCTAGATCACAGAAAATAAAGAAACCTACATTACAAAAAATAAAAAAGCACCACTATAGAAAATTACAAACAGCACCACTACAGAAAATAAAAAATAAACATTACAAAAAATAAAAAAAATATTTTACGAAATAAATAAATAAGCATACATTACATAAAATCAAACCCCTCAATACATATAATTTAACCCCTAAATACATCAATGAATACCCCTTTCTACATACATTTAACCCTAACTACATACATGAATACCGCCATCTACATACATTTAACCCCTAACTACATACAGTAATAAACCCTTATGTAATGTATGCTTATTTATTTGTTTTGTAACTTTTTATTATTTTTTTTATTTTTTGTAATAATCATTTTTTATTTTCTGTAGTGGTGCTGTTTGTTATTTTCTGTAGTGGTGGTTTTTATTTTTTGTAATGTAGTTTTTTTTATTTTCTGTGATCTAGGTTTTTAATTTTTTGTAATTGATGCTTTTTTACTTTGTGTATTCTAGGTTTTATTATTTTTTGTAATTAGTGGGGCATGGGGGAGTTTAATAGGGGGTTAGGTAGGTAGTGTAGGTGTAAATATGTTAGGGTAGGTGTTAGGTAGATAAGGGAGTGGTTAATAGGTTAGGGTAGAGGGGGACAATTTGGATAGGGAGGAGGAGGTTCATTAGTTAGAGGTGGGTTGGTTTAGATTTATTAGTTTATTGGGGGAATAGTGTAGTTTAGTGTAGTGTTTGTACTTAGTGTCATGATGGTCCTCAACTGGACTGATGGGGTTAATCAGTGTCACATGAGGATCTGTATGGACCCTTATGGGACTGAGGAGTTAATAGGAAGCCTTTGGGGGTCTGTATAGACCCCATGAGTGATGCGGTTAAATAGGGGCTTATGGGGGTCTGTATAGACCCCCATATGTAATGGGGTTAAATAGAGGCTTAGGGGGGTCTGTATAGACCCCCATAAGTGATGGGGTTAATTTAAGATGCCTGGGGGATACATTTAGTGCCCCCGAGACAGGGGTTAATTTTTTAGTGACCGCGGGTCCTTTAAGGATCTTTACAGTCCAGCATAGTGGGGTTAATTTTAGGATGGGGGGGTACTTGAACTACCCTCCCGGCAAAGGTTATTTTTGGGAGGCTGTTGGAGACCCAATAGGAAACCCTGCAGCATGGGGTTAGATATAGGGAGCAGGGGGAGGTTTTGGTGCCGGAGGGAGGTTCGGGGGCCTGATCAGGTTTTTTTTGTACTGCTCCGAGCAAGCACATAAGGGCTTTTTTAGTCTTTGCGAGTGTTCTGGAGCACCCGTGGGGCTTCAACCTTCAATTGCATGTTACGGGATAGATCGCGGGGGACATCTTAGAAATTTAATCGCATGATTGTCTCGGAAGGTCTACGTGGATGACAGATCAATGGGCTTATTGTCATCCTATGTACAGATACACCAATCTCTACTGTGGAACTCTGCAGCTCCTCCAGGGTTACCCTAGGTCCCTGTGCTGCCTCTCTGAATAATGCCCTCCTTGCCTGGTCCATGAGTTTTGGTGGGCGCCCATCTCTTGTCAGGTTTGCTGTTGTGCCATGTTCTTTCCATTTGGTTATGATAGATTTGATGGTGCTCCTGGGGATTATCAAAGATATGGATATTTTTTTATAACTTAACTCTGACTTGTACTTCTCAACAACATTGTCCCTTACTTGTTTGGAGAGTTCCTTAGTCTGCATAGCAGTGTTTGGTTAGTGGCGCCTCTTGCTTACGTGTTGCAGCCTCTGGGGCCTTTCAAAAAAGGTGTGTGTATATAATGACAGATCATGTGACACTTAGATTGAACACAGGTGAACATCATTTCACTAATGATGTGACTTCTGAAGGTAGTTGGTTGCACCAGAGCATTTTATGAGCTTTATAACAAAGGGGTTGAATACATATGAACATGCCAAATTTCTGTTTTCTATTTTTTAAAAATAGTTATATGTATATATAACAAAACATTGAACTTAAGGTTTTAATGTAACAAAATATGTAAAAAGTCAAGGGGGTGAATACTTTTGCAAGGCACTGTATATATATATATATATATATATATATATATATATATATATATATATATATATATAATTATTATTTAACAGTACTGCAAGGACAATATTTGCTACTTTTTCTTTCACTAGCTCTGCAGGCAAGAACCCATCCCACCAATATATCCATGTTAATACTTTGTTAAGACAACATCTTTGTGTGGGATTGAAACACCTTCATTGCTAACATCTTTATTGTCTGATAGTTGTGTGGGAATTGGACTGTTATCTAACTTTTATTTAATTTGGTTATTTTCAGTTTAAAATTGGCAGTACTTATTCCACTGTTCAGAAGTGTTTTATTTTTTCTCAGTAAATTATGTTATTAAGCAGTTGTTTTCTACATCTTTGTCTTTATTTTGTTGCTGCTTTTATAATAAATACACAGTTAAATTTTTTTTAATAAAAGCTCATTATTTATTGAGATGGATAAACATAAACTAGCAAATCGCTATGTAGTGAATCCATTCCTCACAATCCATCTCTGTGTGAAGGCAGGAAACCCACGGCCCCACAGAGATAAGGAAAGTGGGAGTCTGACCAGGCTAGGAAGCCCTTAGTTTATTAATATTATTTCTATTAATATTAGGGCTGGGCTATTGAAAGGTCATTATGTAACAGCGACTAGTTCATATATACAGGCTTTCTCCCCTCCCAGTGTCAGTTTGGTCTAGACATTAAAACACATCTTTCATCTGATCAAATCAAACCATAGTTTGCTCAATTCGTTGCTTGCTACTTACCTGATAGTTCACTTACAGCCATGACTTCTCCAATTGTTGATGGGCTCATAACTGTGACAGGAGGTTCAAGTTTGGCCAGCTGGACCCTGTCCTGTTACAAGTTAGGGCTCATATGCAGGCGGCTTCTCCCCCTGTGCCCACTTATCCAGTCACGCACCCTCTCATACAAGCACTCACCCCTATGCCTCCAACCAGTCATACTGCAAACACCCCCATATTAAACCTCCCTTTAGCACCCCTAGGCACCGCTTGAGAAGATCTAGGGCCTCTCTTCTTCTGTGTCTCTATATTAAAGTAGTAGAATATGAAGTGGTTGGAGTAGTCCTAAAGCCTCATTCCGATCTTTAAAAGTGCTGATTTACATGTCAAGTTGACAATTAAATCACTATGTAGCGTTTCCAATCCTCACAAAATCCAGTTCTATGTGAAGGCAGGGCTGAATAGTCTAAAATGACATACTTTGGCAAGATAGGTGTAGCTATCCTACTGATACTTTTGCCAAGCCTATTCCAATCCTATATAAAAGGGCTTTATGTAGGTTATGGTTTCTACATAAGCCCCTACGTGAGCTAATTTACTTCTACAATCCTATGGGTACTTCAGACTACCCATAAAGTCTGAAAAAAACCTTAATAACAGCCCTTAATGTAATTTAAAGATTGAGTATTGTAAAAAAATATTTTAAAATTATGTAAGTGCAGAATAACTATTATAGTAAACATTCTTAAAGGCACATATATTAAGTCTGGATACATCAGTGATTATCAACTTTTGTCAATAATACACGCCAACATCACATATATTGACTGCAATGGTAACACTGACTCCAGTACACAAGAGGTTACTAGTAATCAGGAAAGCCATATGGCCTATAGCAGGTGATTTAATACATACTCTGTCCCCATGCTGTAACTCCATCCCCACAGGCCTACAAAGAGGTACCAGCTTTATTTGTAACATGCTTGCCGCTGTTCAATATGCCCCACGGAGTACCAGTGCATGAGCCATCTCAGCCACACCCCTCTCATAAGCAGATTCAGTCTGAGTAAAATCACACAACTAAACTCTGCTATGTTTTTGACCACCAAACCCCATTTAGCCCTTTAAACCGCCACTCTGCTCTCTCTGATTAGCCATAGTGCTGTGTGAGTACTATGGCGATAAAATGCCTCATTTAGCACTCTTGTCACATATCGATCCCTGCTTAAGAACGCATGTGGAGCACTAAACAGGGTTTAGCTGTATGTTCAATCCAGCATATAGGCACAGCTGACCACACCCATGATAGACACAGGCAGGATGAGATACGCAGCTCTGCTTCAGGGCCAAAGTGAATAAATGGAACCTCAGATTCCATTTAAACTGCATACTCTGTTCAATAGGTCATAGCCATGAAACAACCATATGTGCTGCATTGATACTCTCCCTATTGTATCCCCCATACCATGTGATAAATGACTAGGAAGTTAAATAAGCATCACAATATCTCATGTCTGATATAGCTGGTGATGCAGGATATTGGTGTCTGCCATGGTTTTTGATCCCTTTGAACAACTCACAAAGACTGCCAAGTTGTCATGCCCAGGGCCTGACTGGACTGTATTGGACTATGGCTTGGGCCTGGACTGGGAATTAGTTATCCTGTTTATGGTTAAAGTTATGTATTTCTTAGTGCTTATGGTTAAAATATGATTACAATGTTATACTGTATGTATCTTGGTTTATGCTTTGCATAACACATTAGCTATTCTGCAGGCTATTGCATTAGCCAACACCCAAGACTGTAGTCTAATAGATAATCCTTTTACAGGGTATTATGTACAGTGTTGTTATCTGGTGATAACTCATAAGTCACCTAAATATAATCAACAGGATGAGATTAAAGATCTGATTTGATCCGAGGTACAGGATTTTGCTAGTAAACAAGGGGCAGCCTATTCTTTAGGGATGTGGCTTACTGATTGTCCAGTCTGTGTGCCAGAAAATTGTATAAAATATGCCAATTAATAAAGGTATGTCAGTGATATCTACTTACAAAGACAAGGTGTAAGTGTCATTCTGTGCATTAATCCTAATTCTAAGGGATTATATGGTGTTCCTGATACCCTGAGGCTATCTTCTGTACCAGAGATAGTAAGAACAACACGTCCCTGCTGGGGTAGGCTTTAACTAGGTTCTTGTCAAGCCCCATTGAAGAAGCAGGTCGTGACACACATGGTACGCATGGTTGTGTTTAAAATGTGGTTCTAATGCTTACATACATCTTGTGGTGTCCTAAAATATCCCCAACATAAGGGTTGTCAGATCATCATAGCCTGCTGCTGTCTACACAATATAGCAGATCAGGCCAACTGTCTGGGGGACATTCAGGAGGCTCAGGAGGATAATACACATGAGCTCACCAAAGTGTGGCACCTCATTTGTGAGTACTTTGCATGTAAGTAAAAACATATCTACACCTTGGGCTAATGCATGTCACAAATGATGATACCAATCAAATCAAATTATATTATTTACACATAATTAATTATAGTAAAGACTAGAGAAGACATTCCTGTCATGAAATATGTCTCTTGAATTATTGCTTTACACAAGATAAACACATTTTGCAGTCAGACTATCAATAAATATTATTTTGCATAAAGTGAATATTTGTCTATAAATGGATACTGAACTCATCATTCTAATTACTTAGAAAATTGTTGCCACACTATTACCAATATTACTGACAAAATGGAGGCACTGCTGAGGTCCAATATTTTATAAACAAGTGACTGACTTTTGGTTAAAAAACTTTTTTTAAAGTAGCATTTATTGACAGAAAAAATGAGTAAAGACGTGCTGTTCTGAAGTAGCAGAGGGATTATCCTTAGAAGACATAATTAAATGTGGTAAACAGGGCATATAATTGTTAATTAGAACTTTGATATCAAATGTTTCCTCTTTGTAAATTGTCAGAGTACCTTGATAAGATTAATACTGAAATTGATGGAAATGCCACATATAACTGTTTAATGATACAAAATTGTTGACAACTGTTATGAATGCCATTAATGCTGTACATGTTAGATCAGAAAGAAAGAAATATTTAGCAAGATTAGCAAGTCAAACAGTGGTAAATACGTCCATGGTCACATACTTTTCATATGTTCTGAGGAATCACAACACTATGAAATATATGGATATATTGTTATGACCAGCCATCTCAATCAGTTAAGATGTACTGCCCCAAAGCTTGTATATGAAGTCATTAGGCTAATATCAATGTATTGCATTTCCCATTGCTAAATTAATTTACTGTACATTCAATAAAGCTCAATGAAAGAAATACCATATGGTCCAAAAATAAAATACAACAATTACTACACACTGAGATAAGATAAGCATAACAAAGGTAACAATGATGTGATCAAAACAGTGATTAGTTGATACTCCAATAATAAGGGTAAGTGTTGGGACATTTGTAGTTATTACAAATTGTGGAGGAGGTAGTAATTTGCCAAATATAGAATGGGCTAATTGGTCAATTCTATATAAGATGACTATAGAATGGTTAATTAAAGGAAAAAAAGTTTAACATTTTTGAGTGGAAACATTCATTGAAAAGTCATGAAAAAGTTTCATATCTCTTGCACAATTTGAAGACAGAAATCCCTCAGGAGATTAGGGAAGACATATTAATTAACCCCATGCTAAAGAGCTGGATAACTTTTCAGTCTAAAATAGTTGGTATTGACAAAATTACATACCCAATGCCACTTAAAAATAATCCAGAATTTTTGCAGGAACAGAACACAGTTTCTTATAGAAAGGATGACAGGGAAATTGATAATATAGAATACTTTCTCGAAAGAGACTCCAAAGATATTAAGTGCTTTGAAAAAATTTGCAGTGAAGCCAATATCCCAAAAGAACAGTGGTATTTTTATATCCAAGTGAAGAGTTATATAAATAAACTTGATAAGGAAAATCCAAATTTTTGGGAGGGTGATAAAGCTACTAAGTTGATTCAGGATTACTGTAAGGGCAAATGTGCTATGAACTACATATATAAAAGTATTCAAGATCAATGTTGTCCAAAAAAAACAGAAGAAATAGTTTGCAAATGGAATAAATTATTTCCAGATATTGAAAAAGATTAGAAAATATTTAAAAATATAAACAGAGTGAAGAGCTTAAGAGATATGAGGATATGACTTACCAACAGAGGCCCATGCTACAGGGGCACATGTAGGGGGCTCCAAAAGCCTAAAGGGAATCTGAAGGCACAACCATCGCAGGAGACCCCCTCCTCTGGGTTCAAGAATCCCCCCAGAAGCCCACTGAAACCAGGCACACGACTGAGGCGGGTACCTAAAAGCAAGGCAGCTCAGGTCCAGGAATCTTTGGACCCCTAACACAGGAGCGTGCACCCCAAGGGCGGCTGCCCAGAACCCAAATAGATCTTACTAAGGGGAGTGAATCCTGTTAAGGGAAAAAGAAAGCCCTCAAAGAGGACAGAAAAAGCAACAATTTCCCCAAAAGGGTCCAACACCAAGCAAGGAAATTGCAGCAAACAAAGGGTTAATCAGGCATATGACACAGGATTACAAAACTATTTGTTTTTCAATGCTAGCTACCAGGCCAAGTCTCTGCTTGTATAACAGGCTGTACTAGTGGAACTCCGCTACCATCTAGTGGACAAAGTTCGAAATCACCATGCATGTGAAAAAAGACAACAAAAGCTCAATTCTCAGCTACAAACATTCAGGATATGGCCAACTCAGTTCAAGAACTTTTAATAAACCCAAAAAGATGTAACTAGCAAAGTCCCCGGCTACATAGGGACGCTTACAATTCCTCTGGGACTAATCAAGTGAAACCAGGTCTCTGGTAACAACTCGAACTACAGTACTCTCACTGAGATGGCGGGTGTTGCCACAAGGAAGAACAATAAAGGCATCCAATCTTACTGCCTACCCAAATCTTCAGCAAGCTCTCCTACCAACAAAGCAACCATAGCCACAGTTCACGCATCAACAAACTCTGAAATGTCAGCGCCTAGCACTAAAAGTGACATCCAAGACCTTAAAGACTTAATATCCAAATCAGACATCCGGAAAGTGACAACAGAACTATCTAAAGAAATTAAAAAGGTGGACGATAAAACAATAAAATTGGAAACTAAAGTGTCGGAAATAATGCAACATAACAACAGACTAGCAGAAGAGATCTTGGCTTTGAAGGACGAACAATCTAGACAGCAGTTTCAACAGGAGGATCTAGAAAACAGATCTAGACGACAAAACATAAGATTGAGAAATGTGCCGGAGACAGTCAAAGACCTACACGCATACATAAGGGATCTATGCAAATTTCTCCTCCCAAACATTCATCCGGAAAATATGAGAATGGATCGGATTCACAGAGCCCTAGGCTTCCGATCATCTCCACAGGAACGCCCAAGAGACATCATTGCCAGATTCCACTACTACTCCACCAAAGAATTGTTCATGAAGGCCGCAAGAAAAGGCATTCCTCCCATCAAGGGGCACACACCTCTGCTCTTCTCTGATATAGCTCCGGTTACCCTTGCCAAAAGAAGACAACTGAAACCGGTTCTGGACTGTATCTTGGCTCAAGGATGGAGGTACACGTGGGGTTTCCCTTTTCGCCTCAATATCTCCAAGGAGGGAAAGTTCTTCACAATTAGAACACTGGAGGAAGGCATCAACTTGCTGGCAGAATGGAACATCAAAGTCATTGTCGGAGAGAAACTGCAATCAACGGAAAGCCCGAGAGGAAGGAGTCCTCCCCTGAACAGAGCCAGAGACTTAATGCAATAAGTTGTCAAAAAAATTTTTTACATTTATTTTATTTTTATTTTTTTTGATATCCTACTATTCTGACAAACAATGCTAGTTGACTCTTAAAACGAGTAGGTGCAATAAGGCAGCACTCACACCAGTGAAAGTTCTAACGCACACTACAGACAGACAACCCAGGCCGTAGAGGCAAAAGCATCATACACCTAAAAGGCGTCCCTACGGGCGCTAACAAGTAGACAGCCACATACCCCCACAGTAGGGAAAGTTTAGGCGGACCAATTCGGTGTCAGTTTAGAGACACTAACTGGCCCACCAGTAAAATACGAAGAGGACAGCAAACGCTCTCCTCATAGTAGTTTAAATTACCACACCTTATTTAAGTAAGGAACACTATAAAGTTCAAACATACTAAGAGCTTTCCTGACCAACAGTGAGACACACAAACAGACTCTCGAACTTAGACTTCTTACCCAGGGTTACCATAGGGAGCTCCACTGGAGGAGAAACAGGAATTTGCTTAGTTACTGAACCAGGTTTTCATAATTCCAAAGGATTAAGTACAGTCAATTTGGCTCACTATCTGTTGTCTCTTTTCCTTTGAGTACAGATACTCTCCCACACAGCTGGCTGCTGAGCGGTCTTCGGGGCGGAAACCAGCAGGAGGCACAGGATAACTAAGTCACAGGCATCCCGAAAGGTGAGATAGCCAATTGCACACACCAAAAGGTCATACACCTCAATAAGAAACATGGACATTGTCATTGCGTCACATTATGCTCATGGGCTGAGCGAACCAATCAAGAGGGGGGTAGCCTTGAGGAATTACCAAAAATTACATCTAGATATCGTAATGATTCAGGAAACTCACTTTAGAAAACAGGCAGTGCCAAAATATTGGGGGGAGTCTTTACTCAGGCATTCCATTCTACCGCAGATACCAAACAAAAGGGAGTCACTATTCTGTTCCACAGAAGACTCAACTTGCAGTTAAGAAAAATTCAAAAAGACAAAGATGGCAGGTTTATAGCAGTACATGGGACCATACACGAACGTAAGGTTTCATTCTTGAACATATACGCCCCGAACACAGAACAAACGCCATTCTTTCAAAAAATACAGAAACTCACAGATAGCTGGGAAGACGGGCTTAAGATAATAGGAGGAGACATGAACGCGGTCCTGGACCCGTTCAAAGACAAGTCAAACGACCTAGGTTCACAAAAAATCCCCACGGCGACCAAAGCACTTAAAAAACTCCTAAAATCAAACTGCATGATTGATACCTGGAGAAACATGAACCCCACGGAAAGAGAATACACATTTTTTTCCGCCAGACATGGTTCGCTCTCCAGAATAGACTATATCCTGATTCCACAGAACGTAACAGGGAACCTAACTGAGGCCTCTATCTGCCCCATAGCATGGTCGGACCACGATCTAGTCAAAATCTCCATGAACAATCTCCTGCCGAAAGGAAATAGCCCGAGGTGGTCATTAAATCCCAGTATACTGAACGACCCAATCACACGAGATAAGGTCAGAACTGCAATCGTAGATTATCTTGACCTTAACACAGTAGGGGAGATAGACATAGACGGAATTTGGGCAGCTCACAAAGCAGTGATCAGGGGAGTCTGCATACAAATTAGTTCAATCAAAAAGAAAAAAGACCAAGCACAAATCTTACTCCTAAACCAGAAAATAGCAAAAGCACAAAAACTATATGTTAGAGATAAGTCACGACATACCCACGAGAAGGTACTAAGGTACAAGCAAGAACTAAACGCTATTTTAAGAGGGAAAATGATCACTATTCTACAGCGAACTGAAGCCAAATTCTTCAGATACGCAAACAAACCCGATAGAATGTTGGCCTCTAGACTAAAAGAAAAAAGAGCAAACTCATTCATTGCCAAAATAATCACTAAAAATAGGCAGACAGTTTTTAAACCAGATCAAATAGTAAACGAATTCAGACAATTTTATGCAGACCTCTATAGCAAAACAGCCGAATCAGGTACCCCAACACACAAACTAGAAATTGAAAATACACTAAGTAACATAAACGTACCCCAACTAGACTCTACTAAAGCCAATTCACTCTTTGAGCCCATCTCGGTCAAAGAAATACAGGAGGCGATCAAGTCCACAAAAGCGCACAGGGCCCCAGGGCCAGATGGCTACTCCAACCTCTACTACAAACATATGAGCGACCTACTTAGCTCCACCGTACACAAGCTATTTAACAGCTTCTTAGCTGGTGGAAAAATAAAATCGGAATTCTTAGAAGCTAAAATAATACTGATTCCTAAACCGGGTAAAGACCCAACCCAATGTGCTAGCTACAGACCAAAATCTCTGATCAACACAGATTTAAAAATATACACCAAAATCTTAGCGTCCAGACTACCGTATCTGTTACCTGAAGTAGTACATCCGGACCAAGTAGGGTTCATTAAGGGGAGAGAGGAGCCAGACAATACCAGAAAAATCATTGACCTTATTGACATAACCAAGAGTGGTGAAGGCCACGCAATGGTGTTGGCGCTGGATGCCGAGAAGGCATTTGACAGGTTAGATTGGACATTTATGAACGCCACACTGAACAAATTCGGAATACCGTAAGGTTTTCTGCGAAGCATCGCGTCATTATATTCGGAACCAACACAGGTTACATACCAAGGACACAATTCGCAAAAGTTCAAAATCACGAGGGGGACAAGACAAGGGTGCCCACTGTCACCATTGTTATTCGCCCTTAGTATAGAGCCCCTAGCAATTGCCATTCGTCAACACACAGACATATCGGGTATACGGGTCGGCCCGACAGATCATAAAATAAGCCTCTTCGCTGATGACATCCTTCTAACAATATCAAACCCCCTAGTTAGTCTTCCCAATCTATTCAAACTTTTGTCTAAATTTGGCCCACTGTCAGGGTTCAAAATTAACACAAGTAAAAGCATAGCCCTTAATCTATCCCTTTCTCCCTCCATGGAAAAACTGCTAGCCAATAACTTCCCAATAAAATGGGCCCCGAATTCTATCAACTATCTAGGCATACAAATAACAAAATCAACTAAGACCCTATATGAAGCAAACTACCCAACCCTCATTAAACAAATAACTAGGGACCTGCACAGGTGGTCAGAACTAAAGATCTCATGGCTAGGAAAGCTACATGCCGTCAAAATGAACGTACTCCCCAAACTGCTCTACCTGTTTAGGACCATACCTATAACGATATTAGCAATAGAATTGAAAAAGATACAAAAGTTATTGATGAGTTTTCTGTGGAACAACAAAAAACCTAGAATAAACAGAGAAACAACTACCGCGACTAAGAAGGGAGGTGGGCTCGGATTTCCAGACATTTCCCGGTATTTTAAAGCAGCCAGATTAGCACAACTAGCTAAATGATATGTCAAGGACTCCCCCCCGGTATGGGTTCAGTTAGAGAAACACATACTAGGGACCAATGACTTAATCATGCGTCAGTTACCATGGCTCTCAACCCAACAGGGCTTCAAGTTACCCCAATCACTCCCATCTAGTGTGAGGCACTCAATAAACTTATGGAAAGATATAAATAAGAGGAACAGGCTACTAGGCCCAGAGTCCGGACTTAGCCCCCTGTGGCCACAATAAACCAACCGCAAAATAAACACTAATGCTCAATACAGATGGTGGATTGATAATAATTGCTCAATTGCGGCAGATTTACCAGTAGTTAATCAAAAATGGTCCACCACCGCATTCTTAGACGACAAACACCGACCTCCGGGGGAATGGCTTAACCTACTCGCTATAAACCAAAGACTAACTCACAACATTAAGAATAAAGGAGGGCAAAACATATCCATGTTCGAAAAGTGTTGCATTAACTTCCCGGGAGGAAAAGGAAACATTTCCATAATATATAACCATTTAAGCGATTTAGCCACGCCCCCTAAATTACACTACGAGTCGGCGTGGGAAGCAGACCTCAACATAAGTTTAGATAAGGACCAATGGAACAACATTCGTAAATAAGCCAAAAACGCATCACTTAACGTAATTCTGAAGGAAAACTCATATAAAGTTATTATGAGGTGGTACTTAACCCCAGTAAGAATGCACCTAGGGAACCCGACGATTAACGACACTTGTGAAAGAGGTTGCAACCAGAAAGGGACTCTAATCCATAAACTATGGGAATGCCCTATGATTAGACACACCTGGGTGGATACTTACAAAACCCTAGAGAAACTATGGGGTCAAAGTTATCCCATGAGACCAGAGGAGGCCATCTTGGGTTTACCGGTAGAAAGGATGTCCAACTCAGAACAATTCCTAACCAACCAAATTTTCCTAGCAGTTAGGAAAGTAGTAGCCGCCCATTGGAAATCACCCACCCCATCGTTTGAAGTAGTCTTAAGCAAAATTGAGTTCGTTCGGTCCATGAGCATCTTATCCGCTGAGGTTGACCATAACTACAAGCGCTGGGCCTCCTGCTGGGCCGCCTGGGAGACAAGACGCGGCAGATGAATAGGGTGAGTGACACTTTTCCCTCCAAGGGAGCTAGTAGGGGGACCATTGCAGAAGAAGTCTTAACTTACCCAACATCATTAGCCCCATACAGTAACCTAAACACAGAGTATTCAATCTATTAGTTATTACCAATTAAGCTCAGGACAACATGTGGACAGGAAACCAAGCTCACAGAGTTCTTCCCATAGTTACGGGACTTCATCATGCATAGTTTCCCCATTTAGCCCTAAGTTAATAAAAAGTTATTTTCAGCTACTATAATACTAGAAAACGGAAAAAGAAGAGGAGTTTTGGACAGGCAGACGATACATTAGAAAACAGATGTGAGAAATACGTTTACTGTTAATTCCTATTTACTACTTCTAATGTGTTTGATGTTCTATGTTTTATGTCTGACCTGTCTAGTAAAAATCAATTTAAAAAAAATATATATATATATAAACAGAGTAAGGAAATATATTCCATCTGCTGATTTTCATGAACAGCAACTCAAAAATATACATCAAAGTTACTACCTTCCTAGAATATTGTGGAGAATAGGAAAAAATTAAAGAGAACAAATGCATAAAATGTAAAATGCGAGATCCAAATTATAAGCATTTATTTTGGCAATGTGCTAAAATATATAGATTTTGGAAGAAGGTTCAAAACTGGCAAAAAATAAGCTAAAAATAGATATTATATCAAATGCCCAAACAGACTTTTTGGAGGTATTAATTATAAAATGCATAAATAATGGAGATTTATGGAAATTATTTTTTGTTTGGCTAATAAACTTAATATGAGAGCCCCTTCAATTCTAGAATTAATACAAATTATTTTGAAGCAGATGAGCTTTGATCAATATGATAGAATCGGTAACTTAGAAAAAAGGAAGAAATAATTAAAATTAAAATGGTATAATTAATATTAGAAAATGATTAAATCTGAAAATAATGACAATTCAAGTTTGTCTAAGTATGTTCATGTAATTTCATACCTATAATAATGTTCCTCCTCTCCTTCCCATTTTCTTTCCTTCCTCTGCCCATTTATTGCTATATCTCAAATTTATACTGCAAGTAGTTAAGATTGTTTAACATAATGATTGCCAGCTAATCAGGAGGAGACCAATCTTTCCGTATTTGATAATCCTAATCTTTAAATCGTTTAAATTGGATTTATGACGTGAATAATTGTTCAACTAAATCTCTGTATTTAATAATTGTATTTGTATGATAAGAATGTGTTTTATTATTAAACATTGCTGTAAATTTTAATTGCTGTAAATCTCTCACCAACGTGCCTCTTTCACTGTAAAGATGTTTCTGGAGAACAAGTAAATCATGAAAATGTGATCCAGGATGATCAGTCACATATTGATATTATTCATATAGAGGGACATGTCTTAACTATTTCTTTAAAAAGAAAAATGTCTATGCCATTGGACATAAATAAACATTCTAGAATTCTGGTTAATATAGAAACCAAATGAAGGTCTGTATATTCCCATTAATATCATAGGTATCCTAAATAAGTAAAAGTAGCTTTAAATAATCAACATAGTTACATTAATGAAAGCTTGTTAAAATAATTGAAAAATCCAAATTTAATTCAAAATCCTTTAATACTCAAACCTATAATCAAATGGATAGATAGGACTGATCATGAAGCTTCAACTCATGCTATTATAGCAAAATATTTACCACCTATTTCCATTAGGGGTAAAAAGGTTATGCATTCCTGGTTGTTGAGGATTCCCAATACCCAATTTATACTGGAAATGATTTATTACATCATTTTGCATCTCAATTTGACTTAATCCATAATGTTCTTTGGTTGAAAGAAACACTCTGGGAATTTGTCAATGACTCGGAAGCACTGAAATCTGCTCAGCAGATGACGTATGCAGTAACTGTATAGATGGAACAAACGGTTACCGTACCAGACAGGGTATTTCAATTTCTCTCCCATTACAGGTGAGAACAGGACAAAGTAGTAGAGGTACAGACATTTTTGTCAATCATAGCAATCAGACAAAAAAGGCCTTACCCTCATTCATACAACTCCCAGAACTGTGACGCTGTGTTCTTTACATTTTGTTATTCTGGTAAAGAACACAGCATCCCATCCAATACACTTGGAGAAGGGATCCAAAAATGGGTATGGTTGTAGATTCAGTATATTTTACTTCTGAGATCACTGATTCTGTTATTTATGTATACCAGGAGGTTACATAAATAATGACAAGGGCCCTCATTCAATTGCAATTTGGCCAATTGAATAGAGCTCTAAATAAGCACATAACATATACTTTTTAAGAAGTTTTTAGTTAGTAAAAATCTATTCAAAAGCAAGGTTTTCACTAACTAAAAAATCTTAAAAAAAAATATCCTATGTGCTTATTTAGAGCCCTATTCAATTGGCCAAATCGCAATTGAATGAGGCCCAAGATCATTGACTAGTCTTTTGCCACTCAACTTGAGGGATTATTTAATATTCAATCTATTTATCCTTATAGCTCCATAGAAGGAAATTGTGAAATTACAGATAACAAACTTATCGTTAAACAGAAAATTGAAGAACAAGAATCTGAGAAATATCAGGGTACTGAGATGCACAGTAGAAAATCTGGTTGTTGACTGATGTGAAATGTCCTATTTCCGTTCATTTAAGTTCACTAATTCCAAAAATATGAATGTTTAACCTTTTCATCTCATTATTGTCCACATCTAGTTTGCCTTGGTTCATAGTTCTAATATTCCAGGTTCCTATGCTGAATTGTTCTTTGCAGCAGCAGACTTTCATTTCTTCTCTAGACATATCCACAGCTGGGTGTCCTTTTGGCTTTGGCCCAATGACTTAATTAGATCTGCTGCTACTTGCACTTGCCCTCTGCTCTTCCTCAGTAATGTAGTAGGCACCTTCTAACCTGAGGGGCTCTGAGGGGATCATCTTCCGGTGCCATATTGTTATGTCTCTGGTTGTGGATGTCCATAATTGTTTTAGCAATTTTACTGCCATGGGTTGGAGTTTCCTTCTGCAGTGGACTGTGATTTGTTTGGCCACTCTTCCATGACCTGCCCATCTTGGCTGATCCTACATGGCACAGGTCTCGGCTTCATCGACGTACACAAGACCCTTCACAATGTAGCCATCCAGAAGGGTTACAATGATCTAAATTAGTTACCACACTTGATTGTGCCCAAGGTTATTGGACTATTGAAATTAGTGAAGAAGACCAATATAAACTGGCCTTCACATTTGGAAAACAACAATATACTTGAACTAGAACTCCATTTGGCTTTATAAATTCAGGAAATTAATTGAATTTCTGCACAAGGCAATGCCCGATGCTTAAGAGTCTGGGACATCAACATATGTAGATAATATATTGATTCAGAGCAGTGTTTTTGATAAACATATTACAGAAAATAGACATGTTTTAGATCAATTTAAACATACATGTGTTAAATTATCTCTCCAAAATGCTCAATAGTGTTGCAATAAAGTTAACTTTTTGGGTCACAAGATAACTCCTGAAGGTGTAAATCCCCAGAAAAAGAAGGTTGAAGACTTTCTTAACTAAAATGCCAACTACATTGAAAGAATTAAGATAATTTCCAGGTATTACTAAATATTCTCATAAGTTTATTGATAATTATGCAGAGATAACAAGACCTCTCATCCATCTGTTAAAGAAAGGAAAGCCATGGCAGTGGGATGAGATTCAAGACCAAGCTGTGAATGACTTGAAACAAAAATTGAGTCAGAATCCTTGCTTACCCTATCCAGAAAGAGGTAACCCATTCTTTTTAGAAACTAGATATATTGATTAAGTGCTGTATTAAATAAAAAACTTTGATCAGCATAGTACAATTATTGCTTATGCAAGCAAAGCATTGTCACATGTAGAAGTAAAATGTAATGATTGTGAGAAGGCTCTATTAGCTACAGTATGGGCTCTTCATAATTTTTAAATTTCATCTAAGGTGAGAAAATTATAGTAGAAACGACACATCAACCATTACAATACATACAGAGTGGTAAGATAAGGGCTGGTAATGTATCAAATAGCCACATAACTGCTTGGACCTTATTCTTACAAGGATATCCTTTGGAGATTAGTTAGACTCAGGATAAGAAGAATCCAGTTTCCCAAGGATTACTCAACTTACATGATTGCACTGCTCCGGATCCTCTCTGAGAAAATTATTCAGAAACAAACCTTATGGAAGAATTTAAATCATTGTCCCACAGGTTACATGATGAGACAATTTGTAAACCTTTACCCATAGTTTATGTGGATGGATGTGCATATCATGTTAAAGATGAAGGAGATACTAAATTAGTCTCATGAATTTCAAATGTATGGAAAGATAATATCCCAATTCCACCCAAAAATTATAAAATAGGGTCCAAGGGTAGTCAAATATCAGAATTGGTAGCCATATATCAAGCTGTCCAAACTGCCATATAATATACCATCAAGGAATTTGAGATCATCACTGATTCAGAATATGCCCTTAATAGTTTCATAGAATATTTACAGGTCTTGTTGTGCTTTTTGGCATTTAATATGGTGATCTTATTAATTTCAATAAACTGTAATAATATTAATTATAATTACATATTTAAGATATTTGCCAATTTGGAATCATCTGAATTCTTACTACCCTATATATATATATATATATATATATATATATATATATATATATATATATATAAGCTTTGGCCCTGAAATAAATAGAACTATAATATGTGAAAAGATATTAATTATAATGAATAAAAATAACATCAAATCAGTATATTTCAATATAACAATCATGATAATATAAATAATTGTAACCGATATCAAGGTATACCAAATTACGTAGAATCAGTTATTATCACATTGTCCTCATAATCATATATAAGACATGCACAATATGCTTAATAGAATTGATGTTGTAATTATGATATCAGGGATGTGTTGATCATTTTTGTTATGCTTTACATATATATGTTTACCATTTCAAAATTATATACATTTTTGTAGTTTAATTATGATATTATCTCAAGTTCAAAAAGAGAATGTTTTCATTTCAATTAGGTACTAAATCAAAATATGTTAGATTACTATAACATCTGATATTTATGATATTTATAAAATTAGTGTGTATGTTGACTTACAAGTTACAAGGTTATGATGATATTGTTCTATTCAGATTAATATTGATATAGCAATCTATTTTATAGTAAATTAACAAAATATTTTACTAATTGTAATGAAACTAAATATATATATAAAAAAAACCCTGATACAATACCCAATTCCAATGTCTTGTACTTCAATGGTTCCCTTTTGTATAAGTTTGGATGTAATAAAAGAGGTCTGTATCAATTATATAGAACTTATTTTAGGAAGTTAGTTTGAGATTTAAAGAATTTGTTAATTAAGTTTTTCTATATTAAGTATATGTAGAGTATGTAACAAGAATATATGTAAAGTAATGCAAGATTGAAATGAATGTTTAAAGTTAGTCTGAAGAAAGTCAGAAAATAAAAGTATGAGAGTCAGTAAGAGAGTCAGCAGAGCCTACAGACTTTGTTCTCTTCCTTTTTATAGTAAAAACTCTTCTCCTATCTATTCTCAACTATTCTCTACCCAATGGGTGTAACTATGTAGATATATTAATTACCTTAAAATGTTTTTAATACATTTTAATTCAATCAGTAGCGGGCACTGTAAGATTATAGCATTTTGACCAAATTAACTTAATATGCATGTAAGATCTAAGGGTTCTGATGAAATCAGAATCCCAATTTAGCATCCTAGATGGTCTACTTACTGACACATCTAAGAATGGCATACAGCAGTGGGTAGTTCCTACTTCATATAGAGGCCTAATGTTAAAACATGATGCCCCAACATCAGGTCATAGAGGGGAAAATATCACATAATATATACTTTGAGACTTTCAATATTGGCCACATATGATGAAATATGTCCAAAATACGGTCAAGGATGTTTAGTATGACCTCAATACCAACCTAATACACCTACTCATGAGGCTCCTCTTCAGAAGAGGGGGATATCTATGCCCTATTCAGATATAAAAAAAATATTTTAGTGGTCCAGTAACAACATTATCCAGGGGTAATAAATATATAGTTGTTTTTTATTATTGTTTTCTTATTCAGGACAGACAGAATAGTACATAGGAATACATTGAAAGTTCAGTACATCGTTCTTTAAATACTTACATTATATACCAGTGTGTTACAGCATCCATAAAGACTTGTTTTACTAGCTAATAAGCCTGATATATTTAATTGAAACAAAGTAACCTGCTAGTTTATCTAATCTGTCAGTCTACTCAATTTTCATATTTTACTTGAGGTCTTCTTTGTATAAGACACAGTTGGAGTATTTAACCTTCAATTTTAACAAAAAATATATATAAATGGATTGATTTATCAGCTAAATATATACCAATTTTATATTAGCACACTAACCTTCTCCTTCCTCTGTCTTCTTGTCTCAGGGTCATATTCCCCCGGTCATTGGCTCCCACCCCACACATCTCTTACAATTATAAGTTAATGATTGATAAGTGATATGTATATTCCACCCAAGGATCTCATATATCTAGAAATCGAGGGCATGTGTCTGCTATATAGTGCTACATGTGTTTGTTGATTGCAATATAATTTATTTTGGATTTAATAACTGCAAATTCTAGTGTCCTTGATTTCCAATTCTTTTGCTATGTGACTTTTGGTTGTAAGAAGTATAAGTATAAATAATAACTTTTTTTGTGACTTTGAATGGATCAATAATGTCCTCCCAAGTAGGCAAATCTCTTTCTAGGAAAGTGGGAATGAGGCTAAAGCTTGGATCTGTGCCCATATGTTCTGTGTCATTGAGCATAGCCACCATATATGTATAAAGGATCCAGTAGTTAGACACCCTCTAAAACAATGGTTTAATTAAGTTCCTTCTTGAGGATATTGTACATCTGTGTGTAATTAGCTTTGTACAAGTCTTGTAACTTTAGTGTCAGATTGATTCCTAGGTATTTAATATGTGTGTGGGACCAGCTAAATTTAAAAATATCTGATAGGGCTTCTATTTCCTTTGCTGGAAGGTCTGGTGTTAGGTCCTCAGTCTTTTCTACATTGACTTTGACTCCTGAAAGGAGACCAAATTATCCTAGTAGATGCATTAAGGGAGGAATTGAGAGTGTAGTCTTCCATTATGGAGCACAAAAGGTCGTCAGCTAATAGTGAAATCTTAAACTGATGTAACCCAATAGAGACTGCCTGTATGGCTGTATTGGTTCTGATTGCAAAGAGAAGCGGGGAAAGGGGACAACCTTATCTCGTGCCTCTCTGTATGGAAATGACTGGCTCCCCCCCCCCCCCCCCCGGATGTTTCAATGTTGCCCTGAGATGGTTATAATATGTCTTAATGAGGTTGAGGAATTTTCTCTTAAAACCAAATTTAGTTAAAGAAGCTATCAGGTACGGCCATTCCAAGGAGTCAAAGACCTTCTCTATATCAAGGCCCAATACACAGGCCGGAATTTTGGTTATTTTATTGTAGTGAATCAGGTGCAAGATTTTCAGAATTTTGTCCCTTGCTTGTCTGACCTCGATGAAGGTTTAATAAGAACTTTCTTTGTGTTTAGGAACTGGAAAATTAGCTGACATATAGAATATTACCACCTGTTTCTTGCTATCTATGTTCCAAGAACATCCTACAATTTGACCTTGTTAGACTAACAAGCTGTTTCTGCTGAAACTGCAATTTCCTCCGATATGCCTTCTTTCATTCAAGTATATAAGTTATTCCATCCTACAAATAAATGAGCTTGTACTGAGATTCTTGTGTGTGTGTGTGTCATATCCAGTACTGGCTCCCAGAGCTCTGTGTGAGGCCCGTGGTCCAAGCCGTCAACGCAGTAAATAAGCCCCAACAAGCTGGTGTTGAAGTGGGATACAGATCGAAGAACGAGTGGTGAGTAGAGTGAATTGTGTCCCTTTAAGTACACCTTCCTTTGCTTTCACTCTCATCTTCCTCTGTAAACTGTATCCAAGTAAATAAGTTGGGCACAGTCATAGGAAGACTGGGACCCACTCTCTAAGGTAGGGAGTGTTTTGCCTTCGGTAGGCTAAAATTGTTAAGCCTTTGGAAGGCTAAATTAAGCCTCTGTAAGGATATATATATATATGTTAAGCCTTCGGTAGGCTATATTAATTATTCCTAAGGTGGGAATATACTTGACGGCTTGGTTGACAGTGCCCCAAACCACCGCTTCTGCTTGCTTATGAATTTCGCTGTGTTGCTGTGCTGTTTAAGATAAGAAACGTGTTGTTGTTTTTTTAATAACACAGTACATTGAAATAAACAACAGAAGAAGGAAAATCATACAATACATGAGGTAAAACATTTAAAAAAGAACATTCACTCGTCATGCATACACTTTCATTTAAATGATCATGATATTAAGCTTTAAATTGACAAAGATGAATAGTAATAAAAAAACAAAAAACAATTAGCAAAATAAAAAAAAACTAAAAGAAAAAGACCCAGAATCAATGAGAGAGAGACAGCAAAAATATTACTATAAGAAACCAAGCCGGGAACAGCAAGCATTTCCATTAGGCAAGTGGTAGCAGCTATTGTTGTTTACAGATTTAAGAAACCCTTTTATGTATAGAATCCCATAATTTCCACTTAAGGGAGTTGTTGTGGGAAGTGCCTGTAACTTCCCAATTGGCTTGAAGATCTCTTACTCGTTGAATCATTACTAAGATTTAATTACAAGTAGGGATTTTATTAGATTTCCATCGGGAAATAATTGATCTTTTTATTGCCATACAAATTAAAATAATGAAAGCTTTCTTATCTAAATTTAACGATTTTGGAAAAATATGCAATAAACTATACTGAGGTAGAAAGGAAAGTTCAGATTCTATAGAGCGTTCAATGAACTCAAAACCTTCAAGCCACAAGGGTTTAATTAATGGGCATTCCCAAAATATGTGAAGAAAATCACCATATATACCACATAGTCTCCAACACATACTGTCTTGAGGATTATGTGAAAATTGATAAATTTGAGAGGGCACCATGTACCACCTATTTACAAGTTTAATGTGGAGTTCTCTATCCAAAGGGTGTTTAACGATCCTGTTTGTCCCATAGAGTGAGGATTCCCATATCTCCCAAGGGAAAGAGATACCAAGATCTCTTTCCCAATTTTCCATACCCGATGTCTTAATAAGTGCTAAGGGTCTCCCTATAATATTAGAGCATTTAGATAGTAAGCGGCTATAGTTGTTAGAGTTGATAAGTTTTTCTAATGATGTCAAACAACCTTCTGCCGTGTTAGTTGAATAAAATACGGATAAAAGCGTAGATAGTTGCTTGACTTTTAGCCAACAACTAGAAGGAAGCCCATAGTTAGAAAAATGTTGGTCTAAAGAAAGGAGGCGGCCCTCATAATAAAGATCTTTTATAAACAGTGTTACTAGTTCTCTCTCAGAACATAAACCAAACTTTTGAAATGTAAGGGCTGGGAGGTTTTGAATTAAAATGCTATTGACGGGAATTACCGTATTTTTCGCCCTATAAGACGCACCGGCAGATAAGACGCACCTAGTTTTTAGAGGTAGAAAAAAAGAAAAAAAAAAATCTGAATCTAACACAAATACACTTTACACACAGATACACACCTACATTACACACAAATATATATATATATATATATATATATATATATATATAGATACACATACATACATATACATACACACATAAATATATATATATATATATATATATATATATAGATACATATACATACACACATAAATATACATACACATACATACACACACATACATGCACACATACATACATACATACACATACATACATACACACACACACATACATGCACACACATACATGCACACATACACATACATACATACATACATACATATACTGCAGCATTTGGGAGCATTTGGGAGCCCTTCACCCTCCCTGACCCTCCTGATCCTCACCTTCCTTCTGATCTCTGCCATCTTGATCTCACCCCAGCGGTTCCTACCAGCACTCCTCGTGTACTGCAGCGTTGCGTGTGTGACGTCACTAGGACGCACCGGCCGACGCGATGCTGGTAGGAAGCGCTGGGGTGAGATCAAGAGGACAGAGGCAGTTTGAAAAGGTATATTCGCCGTATAAGACGCACCAACTTTCCTCCCCCAGTTTTGGGGAAGAAAAAGTGCGTCTTATACGGCAAAAAATACGGTAGCTGGTATTTATTATTTATCAATCTCCACAAATTATAAATGTTCTCAACAATTTGAGAGCCATTTAAAAAAACCTTAGGTACCTTACGGTCCATAAAAAATAACAGTTTGAGGTCTATACAAGGAACCAAGGCCCTCTCAATTTGAGACCACACATAGGACCCATTTAAATTAAGCCATTTTAAGTCTTTTTTAAGTCAACATAATGGCATCTTGATATAATTGTAGCATAGGGTAAGACAATCCTCCTTGAGAGAATGCTCTAGTGAGAGTTAATCTCTTAAGTCTAATATGTTTTGAAGAATGGATGAATTTATCTATAATAATTTTTTTCACTTGATATTGAGAAATTCTAATCGGAATACAGCTAGTGAGATAATTGAATCTAGGCAGAAGCGCCATTTTAATAATGGATATTTTACCACTAAAGGATGCTTTAACTCCTTTCCAACCACTTACAATTTTTAACCATTTACTGTAGAGGTCGTTGTAGTTTATTTTAATCATATTTTTAAGCTCTACTGAAAAAATAATACCCAAATGCGTATTAGAGTTGGAGTTCCAATTAAATGAGTATAATTCCCTTAAAAATTTACTGGTGTTTGAGGAGAGATTTATCGCTAAAGTATCTGATTTCTGTGCATTTAGTTTGTAATTTGATATTAAACTGTACTCTTTAAACAGTAACATCAAGACTTTCAAGGATTCACCAGGGCTTGTAATAGATAACACTATGTCATCAGCAAAAAGAGAAATTTTGTGTTCTCTCTCGCCCAGCCTGATGCCACAAATGTCAGGATTAGATCTGATGGCTACTGCCAATGGTACTATGAATAAAGCAAAAGGGATGGGAGAGAGAGGACACCCTTGTCGGGTTCCATTTGATATCCCAAAGGGGCGAGAGTGACAACCGAAATTAGATACTGACGCAGAAGGGGATTTATATAGAGCCCCTATAGCGTGAGAACCAAAGTTTCCCAGACCAAATTTTCTCAAAGTAAGATCCATGTAATCCCACCTTATCCTATCAAAAGCTTTTTCAGCGTCTAGTGAGAGAAATAGGGTAGTAATCTTTGTCGCTTTTGATAAACAGATCAAATTAGATAATTTCCTAACATTATCCGAACCAGATCGGCCGGAAATAAAACCCAACTGATCAATGTCTATCAGTTTGTGAATAATCTTTTGAAGCCTAATTGACAAGATTTTCGAGTATAACTTAACATCTGCATTTAATAAAGATATAGGTCTATAGCTAGAAGAAAAATGTTAATCTTGTTTAGGTTTGGGAATCATAATTATACTAGCATTAACCATTTCTGGAGAGATGACCCCTTCCGTCTTGATTTCATTAAACGTATTCATAAGATGAATACATAATGATGAGGAAAAGTTTTTATAAAAATAATTGCTAAATCCATCAGGGCCAGGAGTAGTATAAGATTTTAGCATAGAAATTACCTCCCTCACTTCCTGAACAGAAATGGGGGTGGTCAGTTCCTCTAATTCCTCTTGTGATACAACAGGGAGCCTAAACTGATCCAAAAAAGATTGAATTTGCAACGCTGACGGTTTATGGAACTCATTGTCTTTAGATAAATTATACAAATTTTCATAATAATTGGCAAACAGATTGGTGATCACCTTAGGGCACATCGAAGGTTGACCATTGTTCATTATATAGTCAATTCTTCTCCCTAAGGATTTCTGTTTAACTTTGTAAGCCAGTAATTTACTAGTTCTATTATCTTGATGGTAATAAAGTTGTTGCATACGCCAAATCTTTTTGGCTGACAAAAGTTGGTTAATTTTATTTATCTTGTTCTGGACCTTTTTAATTTCAGCCATTGTGGAATCTCTAGGGACCTTTTTATTCATGATTTCCAATTTATTTAAGTTAATATATAGTTTTCTAAGGGACTCTCCTCTTTGTTTCATAACCTGGGACCTGAGCTTTATCAAAACTCCCCTGATGTAAGCCTTATAAGCATTCCAAAGAACACCCTTAGAGGAGACTGTATCTTTATTTAATTCAAAAAATTTGGTTGACTCTTCGATTAAAAACTGTTTTCTGAATTCCTCCTTAATCAAATAATCATCTATTTTCCACCGCAGACGACCAATTTTATACAAGTTAAAATTAACCTCCATAGAGATACAAGCATGATCTGAAAGGGTTATTGAGTCAATATTGACCTTTGTTATATTGTTCATACTGTTGCTATCCACCAAAAACAAATCTATACGGGAATATAGCTTATGAACATTAGAAAAAAAGGTGAAGTCTCGTTGATTTGGATTTAAGACGCGCCAAGCATCAAATAAGTTGAGTCCATTAAACCAATTCAAAAATGTAAATGCTACATTCTGGATTCTATTTGCGTTTTTACAAATGGTTTGGGATTTTCTGTCTTTTTCAGAGTTGGGAATAACATTGAAATCTCCTGCCACAATCAAAGAACCATTAGATTTTTTTTTGATAGAAGACCCAAGACGTTTGAGAAAGGATAGTTGATTGTTGTTGGGGGCATATAAATTAACCAAAGTGACTTTATGGTCATTTATCACCCCCCCCCCCCCCCCCCACAGAATATAACGACCGTGGGGGTCTAGAATACAAAATTCCTCTACTAGAGGTAAATTATTTTTAAACAAAATTGCAACACCCCGTGTTTTCTTGTTGAAGGTGGCGATATGCTTGAGACCAAAAAGGGAGTCCCCCAAGAATGGAGTTTTGGAATGAGCCCAATGGGTCTCCTGCAAAAAGACAATATCTGCTTTTGTTTCTTACAAAATCTAAATAGCGTATGCCTCTTGCCCGGGGAATTTAAGCTGTTCACGTTAAAGCTCAATATTTTTAACGTCATAAAAAAAAATCAAAAGATGAAGTATACTCAACTTTGTCATCACAAAACATACTTGAGGGACAACCAATCTGGTCGCAAGCATACCATATCCAAGATACTTTATCCCAGTCCAAGTGCTAGGAAGAAATAAAGTTACTTTAGATCTCATACTAACAAACTGCAAACACAACCAAACAGAAACATACCTAGGTTACCTCACAGAATAGAGGCAGCCTATATAAGCAGGGCTAATCGCCATTGTTTAGAAATGGAAGGCCTGTTATAATGGGAAATATCTGCTCCCGTGGGAATATTTAAATACAAAAAAAGTAAATAAGTGCAAAAAACAATTGAACGAGAAATTGAAAAATCAAAATCAGTTGAGCTATCGACTTGGCAGCCAAAACATTTTTCAGATTAAAGCACAAACAAAACAAAAAAAAAACGCAACAGGGATACAATGCTAGATAAAGAAAAAAAAATAATCAAATATCTACTTCTATTCATATTAGTTGTGAGAATTATAAAATATACAGCACACAGTGTTGAGAAGAGAATGGAAGAAAAAAAAATCCTTTCACAAAAGGTGCAAAATTATTTTTACATTAATCTTCTTATTTAGTGAAAAAAGTTTGTATCATAATCAAGTAATAATAGCTAATCTACTTGTGATTAATACTTTGTCATTGGGTGTTTCTAAACAAAAAAAAACAAAACGCAACAGGGATACAATGCTAGATAAAGAAAAAAAATGTATCACATATCTACTTCTATTCATATTAGTTGTGAGAATTATAAAATATACAGCACACAGTGTTGAGAAGAGAAAGGAAAAAAAATCCTTTCACAAAAGGTGCAAAATAATTTTTACATTAATCTTCTTATTCAGGGAAATTATTTTGTATCTTAATCAAGTAATAATAGCTAATCTACTTGTGATTAATACTTTGTCATTGGGTGTTTCTAAAAAACAAAAACACGCAACAGGGATACATTGCTAGATAAAGAAAAAAAAATTATTCAAATATCTACTTCTATTCATATTAGTTGTGAGAATTATAAAATATGAAGCACACAGTACTTTGTCATTGGGTGTTTCTAAAAAAAAAAAACAACAACAAGATAAATACATCTGAAAAAATCGCTCCAGTAGTTTATGTGGATATAAGCCAGTTTGACAGTAGAGCAGAACCTCCTTTTGGAGAATTAATTTTGTGACCAACAGAGTCTCTTTGGATTAATAAGCCAGTTGGAAAAGTCCATTTGTAAATCAAACCTTCTTTCCTCGGGATTTGGGTTAGTTGAGCATATTCACATCTTCTGCTTTAAGGCGCTGGAGAGAGATCTGCAAATATTTTAATGGATTCATATGGAGAGTCAAAAGATTTAATCTTATAACTGGCTTTTACAATATTCTCTTTCGTGGAAAAAAAATGAAATGTAACCATAACATCTCTGGCTCCCTTGTTTTGTAAATATGATGGAAGAGGGATACGATATATCACATCAAATTTGTTTTCCAGCTTAGCAAAAGAGGGAACCAAAGAAGCAAAAAAATTAGACCCAAAATCAGATAGATCAGAATTTTTGGCTGTTTCAGGTATACCCCTTAAACGTAAATTAGAGCATCTTGAGAGATCTTCAAGTTTAATAATTTGGTTGTTTAACTCTTTAACCTTTTCTTCTAATTTAATATTCAAAGTTGACAATGAGTGGTAGTCCAGGGTTAAATTCTCCAACTTCAATTCCAGTTCCAAGGTTCTGTTGTTAACATTTCTTATTGCTTTAGCATTGTCCATAATTTGCTGTTTAATATCTGCTATCTTGAAAGTCCTGCAAAATATTCCTCATTTTTGATGGAGTCAGCAATTCATCATCATGCAATTCTGAGTCTTTGCTAGACATACTTTCTGAGAGCTTTGAATTGTTGTGTGTAAGTTTGTCTGCCTGCAAGGGAGAGTCTGCAAAAGGTGGAAGTTGGATCTTCTCTTTATGTTTAGGAGAAAAAAATTCCACAGCTTTAGTGGAATGACCTTTCTTGTCCTTAGGTTTCCATTTACTTGGCATAATTGGACTGAATAATTAGCCTTGTTATAGGTCAAGTGCACCAATACTGTGCCCAAAAGTGTTTTTTAAATGCTGGATTAAGGCTCTTTATTTGGTACAAATTCATATAGGCCATTCACAATATGTTTTAATAGTGTTTTTTATTCAAAATGCTTTCAATATGCTCCCTTCATTAACTTTTTTTTTTTTTTGCCAGACAGCTTGAGCAAAAAGTAATTTTCACATGGATTTTCAGCTCAGCATCACACTACTTAAAAGTGGAATACCTTTCCCTAGTGGACTTATAGACATTAAAGACACTTCACAACTATAGGAAAAGAGGCTGAAGGTTAAAGTTGGTTATCATGCAGAAAGCGTTGCATATGTGTAAATTGAACACTATGATGTTATTTCTTGTACCTCTCTAAATGTATTAGAGTAAAATATCACTTTCTTGTAGATTCAGGTAAAACAAAAAGAAGAAGTTTAAAGGTAAATGATTCCACCAAGCTTGTCAGCTCCACAGTACAATACAGTAGTTGATAATATATTTATATTTCTTTACAGTGGACCTGTAAATACCAAAGATGCTTCACAACATTCTTTGTTCATCTTAATATGAGTGAGAGAAGCTTTGTAAGCTTACAATTTATCCAGGAAAATGTTATATTGCTCACAGTTACTCACAGTTTTCAGGGGTACAGCGCTGGAATGATCATTGCCGCCTTCAAATCCGAGTATAGCACTCCTTCAGAACTCCTTTGTACAGACTTACACATACAACAGCTCTCACAGCAGAAAATGCTGCCAACAACACAGCCAGAGTTCCTCCATGTGTCCAGGAACGCGAGTTAGCAAGCCTCCAAACACTCCAGCTTGCTCCAGCTCCAACTCCAGCTGTAGCTCCAGCAACAGCTCCAACTCGCGGGGCACAGCGCGGCGTCTCTCTCGTGTTAAGAATCTATTATGAGGCTATTAATGCACAGAGCCCACAGGAGCAGCATTGTCCCCATCAGCCTAGCGCCGCATCACGCGGGAAAACAACCCATTTCCAGTCACACCCCTTCCGGTCTGTCACTGATTAACTTGTTATACTGTTTAAGTTAAGAAGTCAGGTTTCTGGAAGCTGTATGACGCCCTGTCCCACTGACGAGGGGAAACCCGTTGACTCAGTGAAGACAATAGCAAAGTGACAGCTGAAAGAAACATGTTAGGAATATTGTATCACGATTGTTTAAAGTAATTAACTTGAGAATAACTGTCGGAATTGTCGGAGCTCTCCAGCTCAGTACAGCCGCTCTTGTTCTCTGATTAACAATTGTGGTAACAATATAAGGTTACGTTGTCTATTGAGACAACGACTTAAAGTTTTTAAGAATAGAAGGATAGTTGGAAATGGGTACTTCTCAGTCTAAACAATATCCACCTCCCAACCCGGGGAATCATGCAAAGCTATCATATGTAGTTATATACCCAGCCCCGACACCCAGGTCCCGTAAGAGAGCAAGCTGCTGCAACTCAGAAGCTGTGAGCAGCAGCTGCAGCCCCCCATCCTTCTTCCCCCACAGACAGCACTACATAGAGAGGGAGAGCAGACAAAAAGCGCAAACGAGGAAAGGATAATAAAAGAAATAGGAAGAAAAATATAAAGGACCAGAAAAACCCATAAAAGTACAGAATAAAACCAACTCCGAAGGTAGGGGAGGCTCCAGTGACTCAGAACAGTCAGATGCTGAGGATCTAAACATAAAACCCAAAGAAACGTTTACATATATGTATATATTCTGATTGCTTTTGTTTATAAAGTAGATGGATTGTCTTGTTTTCTGCATTTGGGAAGTTGTTTTGCTGCAAATAAATTTGTGAGTGTGATTGCTGTACTTTGTTTCTTTGCAATACAACTGTGAAATGGAGGTTAGAGAATTTCCCCCTGTGTCTTTAAGGGTGTAGAGATCGTGCCACCACTAAGATATGTTTCTAAAGCCGGCATAAATATAAAAAAGGGAAATCTTTTTCCAGAAATATGTAACAGTGGAGGATTTATGTTCTTGTAATGTTTGTAAAATATAAAGACAATGTGTTTTTTCTATTTTAAAGCTTTGCTAACACTTATCTCCTTGTCCCGGAGAAAAAAACAGTGAGTTTTTGTGACAGGAATTCTTAAGGGCGTATTTAGTTTGGATAAAAAACTGTCATATGTATGGAATGTTGTTGATGAACTTTTTAAGGTGGTTTTCAGTATTTGAAGTATTGTAAGTTAAGTACGGAACTGAAGGGAAATAGTTCCTAGAAATGTTTTAGCAAGTGATTTAAGTAAGACATTTTGCATGTGAATTGATCCAAAATGGAATCATAATAGTTTGTTTTTGAACAGATTGCAAATAGTAAATAAGGAAAGAGAAAACAGGCAGACCTCATTATTATACAGACATTGTGGTTCATTCCTGTGATTACAATTTAAGTTTGTAGAAAGGAACTTATCCTTTCTTAACTGTAGGTGACCAACTAGTTATAAAAGCCCCTACCCCCGAATTAATCCTCCTGCATGTATGATGTATCTGAAGTGAATGTGTCAAGGACAGTGTATGACTCAGACTGACATCAGACTTATCATTGAAGGACTTTTAGACTCTGATACAGAGTCAGCATGGAATTGGACTAACGTCCCTTCCATTAGTTAACAATGACTTCAGATGTGTTCAGGATTTAAGGGCAATTAATTACCAAGTTATCCCAATTGCCCCAATTGTTCCTGATATGACGGCTCTCATTATGGCCATTCCTCATGACGCCACTATATTTACTGTTATTGAATTATCAAACGCAATCTTTTCAGTCCCATTGGACCTTGAGACACAACTACTTATGTCTTTCACTTTTGATGGGCGCCAATTAACATGGACCGTCTTCCCCAAGGCTACGTGGACTCACCAGCTGCTTACTCGCTGGTGCTCCAACATGCCTTGCGGTCATGGACCCCGAGCCATGGTTCTGTCCTCCTTCAGTATGTTGATGACCTACTGTTGTATTGTCCTAACGGGGAAGCCAATAGACAGGATTCACTCAGTTTGCTAAAGCATCTAGCAGCTGAAGGTCACAAGGTAGCTAAACATAAAATACAAATGGGGCAACACATGTTGAATACTTAGGTTTTACTCTGTCACATGGCACACGCTCTGTTAGCTCAAAACGCATAGAGGCTATTCAGAGAATACCGAAACCACAGACTAAAAAGGAAATGCTTTTCTTTCTTGGTATGATTAATTATTGCAGGCAATGGATCCCTGAATGCTCACACAATGACTCCATTTTACGTGCGGCTGCTATGGGGTACAGCCCAGAGCATATTCAGTGGACTCCAGACATGACCAAAGCTTACGTGACCTTAAAGGTTAGTATTATGCAGGCCCCCGCTTTAGGACTACCTGATTATTGTAAACCATTCCACCTATATGCAAGGGACAGTTGTAAAACCATGCCCACGGTCTGTGCCCAAGATCACGGAGGTAGTATGAGTTCCGTAGGATTCTTTTCCAAAGTAATCCCTACTCCGGTCAAGGGGATGCTGGCGTGTCTCCGAGCATTAGCTGCTTGTGCTATGGCCGTAGAGACAGCCAATACTATTACCTTAGGACATTCTACCATTCTACATACTAGTCACCAAGTGTTACAGTTAGTTAAAAACCTATCTACACAACACATGACCTCACAGCACCTCAGTGGCTATGAGTGCATACTGCTTAACCATACCAACTTAGAGATAAAATACAGCGCCCCTAACTCAGGCCTTATTGCCATCTTAAATGCTATACTAACTAACCATCCTACATCTAACGATAGCCACACGACTTTCTTGCTACTATACATGACTCCACCTGCCCACGACCTAACCTTCTGGACATAACTATAGATCATGCTGAGAACGTGTTTGTTGATGGGTCATGTTCTAGACCTGCAGATGGGGTCTATAAAACACGTTTTTCTGTAGTTCCAGATATTGTACTTGAGGCAGGTCCCATCCCTTTTTCTTCCGCCCAAGCTGCTGAACTTATCGCCCTTACAAGAGCATGTCACCTTTTTGCAAATAAATCTGTTAATATCTATACTGACTCCCGCTATGCCTTTGGTGTGGTTCATGACTTTGGAAAAAAACAACGAGGCCGATGCCACAGATGGCAAATCAATTTCTCATACTACTCTTATTAACGCCGTATTGGAAGCTATTCAGCTACCTAAAGATATTGCCATCATCCACTGCCGTGCACACACTAATCGCAATTACTTTGTTTCTAGACATAATGCTTTAGCTGACCAGGTAGCAAAAGAAGCTGCAGTTATGCCGCTCTCCCCTACCCCCACTTTCCCTGTGCTTCAGCCCCCATCCTATCCCACTGACCTTCTTTTCCATCAATTACAAAGTTTTGCCACTCCTGATGATTTATCATACTGGCAATCACAAGGTTTAGAAAAGGACATACATGGCCTTTTCTCAAAAGAGGGGAAGATAGGGATACCTGAGCATAGTGCCCCAATATTCATAGGACAGGCACATGGGGTAGTACACAAAGGAATTAAAGCAACCATGCAGCAGCTGCAACTATCATTTTGCATCAGAAATTTTAAATCGCACCGTCAGACATACATACAAAGATGTATACAATGTCTACAGAATAATTCTACAGTACCTAACAAAGCCGTACATGATCATTTGCCTCCACCCACAGCTCCATTCACCCGTTTACAAATTGATTTTACTCATATCCCAAAGGTAGGATCAAAGCAATTGTATCTTTTGGTGATAGTGGACCAGTTTTCACGGTGGCCTGAAGCCTTTGTAACACAAAGAGAGGATGCTAAGACAGTAGCTAAAATATTAACTACCTAGATAATACAGAGATATGGATGCCCACTGCAAATTAATTCTGATAATGGACCAGCCTTTATTAGTGCGGTAATTAAGGAACTGGTACAATGGCTACAGATAACCTGGAAATTCCATATCCCTTACCATCCTCAGAGTTCAGGAATAGTTGAAAGAATGAACCGCACTATTAAAGGAGAAACTTACAAAGGCCACTGCAGGTACATGGGAGAACATGGGAGAACTGGCAGAAATATTTACCTGCCATACTAGCAAAAATTAGGATGACTGCTAAAAAGTCTACTAAGTTGTCCCCTTTTGAGATTCTAATGGGAAGACCATTTCCAACTCCTTGGGTAAAAGGCCCACTTGTAATTATGCCAAGTGATCTTGACCTTATAAGAGAACAATATGTGCAACATTTGATTGATAAATTGAATGGCATCTATGGTGATGTGTCTTCTCGCTTTTCTTTACCCTCACAGGAACCAACACATCTGTTTCAGCCAGGTGACCTCGTCTGTGTCCGGCCACTGAACAAAGCAAAGAAGGGAGGCTTCCCATTCGGACCACCGACTACCGTAGCAGTAACCAGGAAAAGCCGTCCTCACTGAATTACAGGACATCTGGATCCCGTCTGAAGCTGTGTCCAAAGAGGGGTGAAGCAGGTGACAAAGTCGCTGCGAAAGCGATTGAAGACAGCGATAATAAAAATGTAGAACTTACTCCTGCATCCACAGAATGCATGGAAGAACTTTCTCCTGTTGATGGGCATTATGCTCCTGATTTATTTTCCCTTATGGACATTTCTGAATTGTTATTTTGACCCAGAAGAACTGGGACCATTGAGACTGTTTGTGGTAAATACAATGACACTCACACCAACACCAGTTCACTTCACAGAAATATAAGGCCATAAATAATGGCAAATTTACAATCCAGAGACATATAAGACCGTCTTAAACAATTTCAAGGGAGTGTGTGGGAAGACATGTTTTCCTGGTTAGGACAACTGGGTCAGAAAATACTAATCACCTGTTTCTGTGTAATTGCATCTCTTGTATTTCTCTGTATATTTGTTGCATGCTGTAAGACCTTGTTTCAAAGAATTTTAAGCTAACTGCCACTTAATAATTGAAAGTGCAAAGGACTCCCTGTGATACAACACCGCCAGGTTGCAGGAACTTCACGTGTACTGGTTCTTTTAGGGGTCTTGAACCTTTACGAGAACCAGTCCGCTTGCTGTATTTTTTTAATGCTTTTATAATGTTTTATATGAAGATCCCTTTGTGATCTAAGAGGGGAATGAAGGGTTAATAAGAACTTTCTTTGTGTTTAGGAACTGAAAAATTAGCTGGCATATAGAATTTTACCACCTCTTTCTTGCCTTCTATGTTCCAAGAACATCCTATAATTTGACCTTGTTAGACTAACAAGCCATTTCTGCTGAAACTGCAATTTCCTCTGATATGCCTTTTTTCATTCAAGTATATAAGATATGCCATCCAACAAATAAATGATCTTGTACTGAGATTCTTGTGTGTGTGTGTCATATCCAGTACTGGCTCCCAGAGCTCTGTGTGAGGCCCGTGGTCCAAGCCGTCAACGCAGTAAATAAGTCCCAATACTTGATAAATCCTATTTGATCCTTATGAATTAGTTGTGGTAGAAAGTCCGATATTCTGACTGCCATTATCTTGGCCAGAATTTTTATAACACAATTCAAAAGGGATATAGGTCTATAATTTTATGGCTCCCTTGGATCCTTGCCTTCTTTAGGGAAGAGCACAATTTTGGCCCAATTAAGTTCCCGGGGGGACTTGGTCACCTGCCATGATTGCGTTAAACAACTCAGCACGATGTAGGGCCAGCGTATCTATGTATGTTTTATAATATTGATTGGAAAACCCATCTGGGCCAGGAGATTTTTCCACTTTAGATTTTTTAATAGCTTTTTTAACCTCCTAAATATTAGCATTTAGTGACTGAAGGTTATCTTCTGTCAATGACATAAGATCTAAAGTTTGGAGGAAGGCCTGAATTTTGGGTGTATTTATATTTGGTGTAGCAGTATACAATTTTGTGTAGAAGGCTTCAAATACTTCTTGGATCTTTGTTGGATTGGCTGTAACTTTTTTTTGATTGTGCTTGTTTCGCTTTCAATTTCCTAGCTAACCAGGTGTCCGGTTTATTTTACTATAATATTTTTGCTGCGTCCATCTAAGGGCTTTCTCTGTCTATATCCAATAGTAACTCACTTAAGAGACAATTTTGATAATAGTGTTTAGTTAGTTATTTTGAAGTTAATACAATCCTTCTCTAACTAGGTACATGTTTAGTGAGGCCGGTACAGCCCACAACCCTAGGCACGTAAGTGCACAATTCAATTTAGTGAGGAGTGGGAACTTAATTTCTGACCTATTTAGAGTTTTTGTTATTTTGTTATTGAAAGATTGGTTTATACAAATAAGCTTTTTTTAATTCAAGGTACTGTTACAAACTCAAAATGTCATGCTTTTCTGCTCTACCCGGTCAAAGATAGGCGCATACCACAGCTGTTTGGGTTCCACCCCTAGCTCAGCCCCGAATCCTCCAGAAAGTAAGAGGCTACACAAGACATAAATCCCCACACCAACAAAAATGGGTAACCTAGATATCATATTCTGACACATAATGTCAAAGGTTTCAATGCCCCTAATCAAAGACGTAAAGCCTTCCTAGCTTACAAACAACAACGCCCGGCTGTACTGTTTTAACAGGAGACACACTTCAAACATAACATGGTCCCTACATATCCAGATAAGCAACATCCAACATTCTACACTACATCCCAGGCCTCCAAAAAAGGCGGAGCGGCCATACTACTCCATAAAACGTTTCCATTCCCACTGGGAAAAAAAAGATTGAACCACAGGATAATTATGTCATCTTAGATAAATTCCTTGAGGTCAGGATTACGCTTGTATCACTATACGCCCCAACTAAAAACCCACATAATATCTTGATTGACCTACTCAAAAAACTTACACAAATAGACCATGGGAAAATTATTATCGGGGGAGGCTTTAATCTTACACTAGACACTGTTCTAGATAGATCCGAGGTAAAACGGGATAACCAATATACTAACAAACTCAGACAGATTAAACGCCTATTGGCTAATTTAAACCTGGTAGATGCATTGAGGGAACAACACCTGACTGAATGGCAATATTCCTTCTTTTCATTTCCCTACAGCTCCTACTGAAGATTGGACTATTTAATAGTAGACACCACCTTGCTAAGCCTAATTAATGACACAGACGTCAAACCATCCCCATGGTCAGACCATTCAATGGTCAAAATATCTTTAGACCTACAAATAGACAATAAGCCACAATATACCTGGAGGGTGAATAAAATGCACTTAACAAACCCTCTAATAAGAGAACAGATTGCCCAAGAACTTTACTTTTATTTTAACACTAACAAAACAGATGGTTCAAATAAAGGGTGGGTATGGGCAGCCCACATGGCTTATTTAAGAGGGATCTTTATCAAAATAGCGGTCAACTACAAGAGACAGCGAAGGGAAAAAGAGATGGGACTGAATCTAGAACTGGAAATAAGTAATCAAAAGAACCCCACTCTCCAAATTAGGTGACAAATAGATGAGGTTAGAACTAAACTAGATCTTCTTTTATCAGAATAAATATATGTTGACTATTACATGTTATTTATTAAATGGATAGAATGTCCTCCAGTTAACTTCCTAACTATAAAACTGAGACTGAAGCAGTCTTGTTAATTAGCCATGCCTTTTCTAATTTTGGCCAACCACAATGAATCAAATCAGATAGAGGAAGTAATTTCACCAGTGAAGTGATGAGCTGTATGTTGAATATAGTGGTGGTGTAGAGCGGTATAACCAATCTATTGTAACTATTTTGAAGACATTTGTAAAGGAATAAGGTAAGGACTGACATGTGAAGTTAGCTTTTAATGGTGATAAGATCTACTCCTAGTAATGTTATTAAAATGTCTCCATTTGAATTGATGACTGAGAGACGTATAGGACACAAGATCATTATTTGGTAAATGCTGTTACTACCCATCACTAGATCATTTGAGGAGAAGGAGACTTTTGCTCAAAGAAATCATGAGATATCTGTGGTGAGTACTGAAACGTATTATGACTTGAACACATATAAGAAAGAGTATGTGATCACAGAGCAGGTTTAGCTATATAATTTTCAACGTAATCAGGCAAAGGAGAAAACATTTTTATCTTCATGGAAGGGACCTTAAACCATTGTTGCTAAAAAATTTACCTGTATAAAGTTCAGATCACAAGAAATTGTGAAATGATTGTGAAATGGGTGCGTATAAATTAACTGAGTAGTTGTCATCCAAGGTCTCAGCTAAGGATTACTGATGATATCCCTGATGAGTATTCTGTGCTAAAAAAAAATGTTATGTTTTGAATGCAAATGCTTAACCACATTTTCCTTTACCCTTTCCATTGCATATAGAATGTATAATCAAAACTTGTATAATCAAAACTCAGAAGTGCTAATCATAGAACGAACCAACCTTAATAGGTGAGTTCTATAGCCATGATACGCCACTCTGAGAGCAACCTCTTTTAGCTCACTTGTGCCCTTCACAGGGAGAAATATCCTGTAGTATATCAGTCTGGTGCCACTCAAAAGAGTGACCCAGCCCCGAAATACCAGGCAATTCTACCCTGAACAGGAGCCATAGGGAGTTCAGCTGCACCTCACTGACGAGGCCCATAAAGGCCGAAAAGCGTCTGGGGTTTACTGTTTCGCCTGTTCATGGTAAAATTGCCTGGTATTTTCGGGCTGGGTCACTCTTTTGAGTGGCACCAGGCTGATATACTACAGGATATTTCTCCCTGTGAAGGGCACAAGTGAGGTAAAAGAGGTTGCTCTCAGAGTGGCGTATCATGGCTATAGAACTCACCTATTAAGGTTGGTTCGTTCTCTGATGAGCACCTCTGATTTTGTTGTTCTGTATATGCAAATTACCTTTAGGGTTTAGTCTCCCTAAGGGTAATAGGGGACTCCAGACGTGGACCCCTTGCTCACTGTGCCTTAGGGAGTTCAGCTGCACCTCACTGACGAGGCCCATAAAGGCCGAAACGCGTCTGGTGTGCAGCTGTTTCTCCTGTTCAGGGTAGAATTGCCTGGTATTTCGGGGCTGGGTCACTCTTTTGAGTGGCACCAGGCTGATATACTACAGGATATTTCTCCCTGTGAAGGGCACAAGTGAGCTAAAAGAGGTTGCTCTCAGAGAGGTGTATCATGGCTATAGAACTCACCTATTAAGGTTTGTTCGTTCTCTGATGATCACCTCTGACTTTGTTGTTCTGTATTATTCATACATGAAGCTCATCTACAAGTCAATCCAAAGCCAAGTTGTTGTAACATTGCATCATGAATATAGATGTACCTTAATCATCTTAATGTTATTTGATATTTGAGAATTAGTGCCCAATTCCAATCTAATACACAGACTTGTGTGCAGGCTACATACCCATCACAATCTCAACTTGCCATGTTTTGCTGTGTGTTCACATCATATATAAAAGAAATGTGATCGGTGCATAGCACCAGCAATTGCTAATTTCAGAACTACAATAGTAATCCAATGACCTATTAGAGGCTAGAGAATGCCCACATATGCGGGGTCAAAAAATGCCCTGAATTGATAATATGAACTGTATGCCACTGGCAGTGACAGATGTCTATTCTAATTTACTGCAAGCCAAAATAGAACCCCCAGTAGAGGTCAAATATGCTTAGCTAAATACAGAAAAAAAGAGACACAGACAAAAAATATATGACTCTACTGAGGAATGCAAAGGTACATAATAAGCTCAAAAATGTAAATACCCCGTAAGTAGCGAAGTCCCTGTCTATCACCACAGGGAAAGATATTGGCTACAATGTATGTAAAAGATCACAATATATATACATACAAGCCAGCAGGGGGAACAATGACACCATTTAAAGGTAAATACAGCAATTAAAGATTACTACTCCGGCAAGATGATCAGTCGTGTGTATGTGGTATCATCTGCATTGTACCCAAACACCTGTAAAATCAGGCATGGTAGTGCATTCCAGCCACAACACTTAACAATATCACTTACCAAAAATTTTAATTGAGAGCCTCACACTCTAGGTCAGAAGGGTCAAAAAGGGGGAAGCAAACGAGTCCTCAGACGCAGCCCCGATGTACGTTTCGCCAGCCGACCGCTGACGTCATCAACTATGTATTGTACATTAGAAAAAGGCCATGCAGAGTATGCATAGGTGCTGTATCGGCAAATTAGGCAATCTGCGTTTGCTGAATTTTGAGCTGCGACATAGCCCTAGGTACCAATAGAAAGCATAAACATCTTGTTAATTGACAGGAACAGGTCATAAAAGAGAGTCTTTCCCACCCAAATGCTGAATGTGTTGTAGCTCTTACACATTAACATGACGGTCTAGGCGTTGGTAGGTGTATTTAACTGCGTAGCAGACGGGATGAGTGCTTGAGACAGAATAATTTGGGTGTTCTATTTATTGCTGTTTATATTATTCGACTGCATACATAATTAACATATAGTTTACTGACTTCACACAATTCCCATACACGTAGAGTAATACACCACAAATAAATACATATATAAATGGGAGATGAGGGAGAGAGGGAGAGATGAGGAGAGAGGAAGTGGTGTGGAGAGAGGCAGAGGGGAATCAATTAAAACAAATATTTAAAGTGAATATGCATGAAATGAATAGTGCCCACTGCAGAATATGCAGATACAGACTCTGTAGGCCTGGATGTGCAGTGTATTGTCCTAACCTATCAGGGACCACATCTCAGCAGAATGTTTCAAAACCTTCCCGAGAGATGGTCACTGATTGGTTTTTATGAGACACGGCAAAGCAAGTTTAGCAGAGTTTGTGTCCACATAAGCTGCAGAGGATCAACACATCATGAAGTTGGATATATAGTAACATACAAGGATCATATGATCATCCAATGTTCCTATCTGATATACTATCCACTGAGGTAAAGGCAGAGGCTGAGTCCAAGGACCAGTAGGAGGTCCCAGGTGGTGAGTCTATCTGGTGAAGGAGGGGTCCACATCTAGCTGTCATTCTCCTCCTCATATCCTGGGTCCTCTGAGGATGGCTGGTCTTGTAGCTGCTCCTCTTGCTTGTACCATGGATTCTGGTGGGGGTGTATAATCAGGATACAGCCCCTATCTCCTCCTCTCCCTAGTCACAGGGCTCCCCCTCCATGCCAATGTGACACCACACTCTCTCCTATGTGGGTATCTATTTGTGGGAGGAGGTGGCCAGTGGGGTCAAAATCCCCTCTGATAGCTGATGATGCTGCAGGTTGTCCCACTGACCACATGAAAGGATCCTTCTCCTGATAGGCGGTTCCATCTGTGGCATATATTACCTTCTCCTGGTACTGCGACTCCTCAGCTGCATATTACTTTCTTAAACAATGGAACCTGCTGCGGCTCTGGCTCAGATTCTGGATCTTTCACTAAGAAAACGGATGTCCCTCTAGCTGAAATGAGATATAAATAGTATATTAGATAACAATAGTGGTTGATCATATGAACTGTGTGTGTTACCTGACTTCATGACGTATTCATTATGGGTGGTTAAATGTATTCCCATTGTAAGGAGTTTGTATTCGATAGGAATTATCACTGATGTCATTGATTTGTACACGGCGGAGTCACATTTTTATGACCGCCTAATATCCCAAATAACTGCTGTCTGCAGCAAAGACACAACTAGAGGGCATTGTAGTGATAATAAGATACTGAACAGTTGGCAAGGGTATCTGGAGTCATGCAGACTGTAGAGCATCCGAAAGCTGCTGAAGAGTATATGGTGCAGGATCCGAATGGTAGACATGGTTATTCAGGTGGTCACACAGGTGCTCAATGGGATACAGTCTAGGGAATTTGGAGGCCAGGGAAATACTTGGAATTTTTCGTTGTGCAATTTTAGCCCTATGACATGTTGCATTGTCCTGCTGGATGATCTCACCTGCTCCAGGGAAGGCAGTTAACATGTATTGGTGTACTTGGTCTGCAAGAATGGATATATAACCTAATTAGTGCAACCAGACAATGCCATGTAAACATTCCCCAGACCATACCACTGCAACCACCAGCTTGTGTTCTTCCAACAATGGTTGCAGAGGGTTAGTTCTTGTAGGTTTCGTGCCTGACACGCCAACGTCCTGCCAATGGATGGAGCAGAAAACATCAGACCCTTTGCCAATCAGAAGAGATACAATTTTAGTACTGTAGTGCAAATCGAAGCCGTTTCTGCAGATGAACTCTTGTCAGCATGGGTGCATGTGACCAGCCGTTTGCTCTGGAGCCCCATACACAACAGGGTTCACTGTACTGTCATTTTACATACATGTTTGGTAGCTTCCTGGTTCTTTTGGAAGGTGAGTTGCGCAATCGTAGCATGTTGGTTGGTCCTCACACATCTTAGCAGCCGACTTTCACCTCTGACATCAATCACATGTGGTGCTCCTCAGTAACCAAGCCGTTTATTTCCAATAGTGATGTTTGTACAGTCACGGTACACATTAACCAAAGCAGCACATGAACAGTGCACAAACTGTGCTGTTTCAGAAATACTGACATCCTCGTCCCGAAAGCCAATGGCCATCACCTTTTCAAAGTTGGATAAATTGCATGTTTTTCCCATGACAGCAATGGTTGATATGAACACAAAATGCCTACATGTCAGCTTATATACCAACCAAGCCAGCACACGACATGTGCCGGATTTCATTGGCTACACGCTGCTGACGTCAAAAGTAGCCGGTGGTCATACTAATGTGACTAGGCCCTATATATGCGCAATAGGCCAGATGCACAAATGCGTAACATTATGGTTTAGAATCTTTGTAAAGGCATGTCTGACCACTGTAAGAATGCATTTTGTTGTTGCTTGATTGTTCAGGCATGTCCGACTCTCAGTGATCCTATGGACCGCAGCACGCCAGGTACAACTATCAGTCACCGCCCCTCTGAGCTCCATCAAGTTTATGTTCATTACTTCACTGACATAATCTATTCATCCCTTTCTTTTTGTGCCTTCAGTCTGTACCCGAACCAAAGTCCTATCCAGGGAATCCTGCCATCTCATGATATGGCCAAAATATTTGAGCTTCAGCCTCATGTTCATAACTTCCAGTGAACAGTTTGTCTTGATTTCCTGAAGTACTGAAGGAAGCAAAGTAGTTCTTGCCAAATACCACAATTCAAAGGCATCAATTCTGTGGTGCTCAGCTTTCTTTATGGTCCAGCTCTCACATCTGTATATTAAAAGTGGAAATACCATAGTTCTATTGTATAGAACTATGCAAACCTTTGTTGATAGTGTATTAGAATCTTTACTGTGATGTTATTAAATATTAGATTTTTTGATTAGTTCAATATACATCTAGGTAATTGATATCATTGCAACATAATGCTGCAGATTGTTAGCCTTCCAATTAATCAACATGAAGCACAAATTTGAATCTCAGATCAGCAATAAATAACATACATTTTAAAAAAGACATTGACTGAGGATGATCTGTGATACTATAATGTATATAAAGATAAAGTGAAGCACACATTCAAAGAGATATGGAAAAATGTTACTAGGTATTTAATATACCTGTGTATATATTTACATTTATTTACTTTGTTTTATTATTATTTATTGCCTATGAGCTCTGTTTTTAGTACTTCATGTCAAACCAACATCCCCTTCTAGGGTCTTTGGCTCTGTAGCTCATGTACTTGCTGTCAGTGCTCACACCCTCCCATCAATGACCATCTCTCAGCAACATTCTATAACATTCTGGTAAATTTAGTTGCTACTGGGGTCTGATGCAGACCCTTGTGGATTTACTGGTTACGTTTAGATGTCACAGGAGTCTGATGCGGACCCCCATGGCTTCGCGAGGCTCACTTTTACGGCCCTATGGGCTGCAAATGGCTTGCCTCGCTTCACAAGGCTCAAAAAGTGTGACTAACTAACTGTATATCCACAACTATTATAGGTGATTCCAAAGGGACACAATTCCCGAATAGGACCATTTTGTCAAAAAATTCAATTTTAGCTCATTGGCCAATAATGTCAATGGATTTGCAGGGCTAGGAAAGGGAGCTAAAGTTTGCTTGCAATTAAGTTTAATCCAAAATGTCCAGCATTTTTTAACTATTAAGGCACCTTCTCTACACTGTTTTCTTAGGACATCATCACACCATATTTGCTCATACAATTTTAAATTTATCTGGTTAATGATCTTCTATTTGTGCCCAGTCTAGCAATTTTGATGAGTTATTTTAACTTGTAATATGATATAACATTATGGCTTCTTGGCAGGTAGTCAAGTTGGGATGTGCTATTCCTCTGCTATTAAATCTTCTTGATGTAATAGAGGACTTGATTCTTGCTTTTTTGTTTTTATAAATACATTTAATGATTAAGTCCTGAAATTGTTTAATTCAGTATTTTTGGGAAAGGTATCGGAATCTTATTAATAATATAATTATATTTAGGGGGAATTGACATTTTTACAGCTGTAATTTTGCCATGATAGACTTTTTTTCCCCTAGGCAAGTAATAGTTCTTTAATTTTAACATACAGTTTCTTTAAGTTGACCATAATGATATATTTCAATTTTTTAACAAAGGTAATACCCAAATGTGTTATAGTGTTCTCCTGCCATTTATAGTTATATAGTCCTTTGAAATACTCTAACTGATCATATGGAAGATTAATCGTCATTACTTCAGTTTTAGTAATATTTAATTTATAATAAGAAACAAAACTAAATTATTTTATGTAAATTTTTGATTGACGAGATAGGGTCTGATAAAGTTAAAACAATATCATCTGCATAAAGTAATATCTTATGTTCTTTCCCTCCTATTACTATGCCTTTTATTGACCTTGAAGCTCTTATAAGGATCGCCAGTGGTTCTATCAATAAAGCAAAAATCAAGGGATACAGGGGAAATCCCTGCCTAGCTCCATTGCTAATCTCAAACTTGGAGGAGCCTAAACCTATGCCAACGACAGAGGCAGATGGGTACACATATAAAGCCTTAATGGCATTAGAGACAAAATCACCTAGGCCAAATCTTAGTAGTGTTAGTTCTAAAAATTCTCATCTGACTCTGTCGATGGCCTTTTCGGCATCCAACGAGAGAGAGATATAAGGGATTTGATTGCTATTAACAAAATCAATTATGTTTATTAATATTCTGGTGTTATTTTGAGATAAATTTTCGTATCTGAATTCAGCAGCGAAATGGGGCGGTAATGTTTACAATTCATCAGATCTTTGTTATGTTTGGGAATTGAAACTATTGTGACCTCTAACATTTCTCAACTTCAGTTATTTTATCTAAAGCTTGTGAATTTACTAAGAAGTAGCCCAACCTTGAATACAACTGAAACCTATTAGAGAAGAAGGTCAGATCTTTTTCATTTGGATGGAATATCCGCCATGCATCATAGAGGTTATGTTTCAACAAACTTTGTTGAACAATTCTATATTTCCTTCTAGTTTGATGATCAACTGTTGGTTTCAAATCAGCGTTTTATCAATTAGAGGATCCAAACACAAGTTAAAATCCCCGTAAATAATTATATGACCCTTTGACAATTTCGTCACTTACTTTAATATGGTTGATAAATGTATTTTGCCCTTGATTGGGTTTTTAAATATTTACTATAGTATATTAGATATTATCATATTTGCTGGACCAGAGCATAAATCTACCATCAGAGAGAAAAAAGAATTTCCCCACCACAAAAACCAACCCAAAATTCATAATCAAAGCTCCATGTCTCTAACAAGTACATATAAAAAACACAATAAAATACATATAACAACAATACATAGCCAATAACATTTAACACATTTATAATGAGATTGAATCCCATGGAGTATTTCTATTTCCCATAACTTTGGACCTCAAATATCTTCCCAGAAATCCAAAGGCAGGGAAAAGTCAAACTAATTTAGTTGACTACATCAAGTCTGAGATTTTGGGGTGTTGGTGACCATTACAGTCAAATTTAACAGTGATTATAATTAACATACCTTGGATCTGTAGTTAACCATTTCACCCACACACCCAACTTAGGAGAACACCAGTAGGATCTATTTTACAATGTGTTTAAGGATATGTATTAAGAACTTGAAGGTGTTATATATTGTTAGGAATGATGCTGCAAATAAACTATACCATAGCAATTTTTTTATTGCCTTAGCTGGGTCTGTAACTGGTATATTTCTTAAATGGCTTTGCTTCTGATGTATGTTCAGATGATAAAATATTTGCATAATTAATGTATAATATTCAAGCAATTGTTATTTTTTTTCGAAGCTACATAAACACTAACTTAGTACTTTCCAAAATCATTTCACTATTTTCCTTTATACTCAATTACTTTTACCTTTTTGTGGTCATCTTACCAGGAATTATTTTCATCTTCTACTCATCCAAAATGCTGCAATTATCTATGTGATTTATAAAATTTATGATTTCTCTTTCTCTGTTATTTATATTTGTAATGGCCTCTTCTCTTCTCAAATCTACTATAAATTGCAATAGAAAATCCTATCACTAATAATAATAATACCTTCCCAAAGTTTTTTGAAAGTAAGGCAAAAGCATGCAACTTGTAGGGTGATAAGGGATGTTTCTGCACATCACCAATATACCAGATTTTGTAGTGCTATAAAATGATGAGGAGACAACTGCTACAGAGTGTAGTTAATGCTGGCTGTCATTAACATGCCATTGTAAGACTTTGCAAGTCCTCCGCCATAGCGGCAGTAGTCTACATTTAAGCTAACAACAATCATGTCTTAGATATTTGGCCATATGATAGCTTTAAGATTGTGGGAGCTACATATTAAGGGGGGAGGGGGGTTCTCATTGAAGGAATGTCTACCTGAGGAGAACTGTGAAAACCTTACACCTCATACATTTCCTTCACAGTGCTTGCAGATGCAGAAGGTACCTTCATGGACCTGGATTGTACCTAAAACAAACAAAAAATACCTACAAAATAAGGCCTTAAAAAACATAGGGACTGCAGCATCTCTTCTCAAAAGCATTCTTCAGTGACAGGTTCAACAGATCCGTACGTGTCCACAGAGAAGGGGATCATGGACATAGGCAAAGATCCAAGACTCTGTAGCCAGGCTAGATTAGGTTAACATTGTGACCAATAGATTGTCACTGAGGAGTGCTGTTGAGAAGCCACAAACACCTGCGCAGCCCCTAGGGCCTCCTCCGCCTAGGCACAGGACCCAGGCACCCCCCAGGAGGCAGCAGCACTGGCAGTGGTGGAGGCCTGATGGTGGGAGAGGAGAGAAGGGGCCAGGCTGCGGGTGGCCGCGGGATGCCTCTGGGGTGGAGGAGGCTGGGGACCAGAGCGCATCCTGAGCACCCTAGCCAGGTAGGATTCAGTCATCAGGTGGTGCCTCCTCTCCTGCCTATTGCACCTGGCCAGGCTGCCCATGACCTCCGCATGATTGGCAGAGATGCTGGCCTGGATCCCCCGAAAACAATCCAACTGTTACTGCATGAGGGCCAGCATCTCCACCTGCGCAGCCTGGCCTGATGTTGGGGATGGAGGCCCCTGGGGTGTCGCCTCTCCTCTTCTCCTACCCACCTCTCCTCTCTCCTCCCTCCATTTCAATCCCAAAAGGAATATAACAATAAATAAAAATAAGTGTTACTGTAAATATATGATGGAAAAAAATGTGTGTATTATGTGTATTTAATAACTGTTGGGGGATGGGGTGTAGGGGATGGGATCGGGGGGTGTGTGTGGAGTGACCTAGCTCTATGTGTCTCTATGTATTTTCTTTAAATTATGTGTTTTGCAATTATGTGTAATCTGTAAATATGTATAATCAAGGATTAAGTGTAAATGGTATAATAGAAGAAACAAAACCGCAAATTACTGCTCACAAAATACTATTGCTCTCTCTCTATCTAGAACCAACCTCCAACTCCGGGACCTGCATGCTACTTCATCAGAAAATACAACACCGTCAATGCATGGGCGGGTGGAACGCAAATTTATAATCTTCCGCTGTCAATCATCTGCGGCTAGACCGCTTTCTATTGGCTGAATGGCCTGTGTCACACTACGTTATACCGGGATTGGATCATAACGAGCATCTCGGCCAGCCTTTTGACAGACTGCGTGCAAGGTAAGGGTTTACGGGCTTGCGTCTATGGCCCATTGGTCGTGCATGGTTAAATGTAATAGCTCTGCAACTACGCAGAATTTCAAGCCCACAGGCTTTGCGGGTGTACCGTTGCCGCTAAGGGCTTGAAATTTAATATGGCCCTAGGTGATTTCCGTTGTTACTCAAAAAAAAATATTCACCGGTCTGCACACCCTTAACCTTTCATCAAAAAGGACAGACCTGTTATTTTTACTGCTGCCTTTTATACTCATAACAGCTCAACATCTGGGGCCCCTTCCACATTCTGTCAAGTTTATGGATGCTTATGCCAGATCCAATAATGAGTTGCTAGGATCCTACAGCATAAAATTATTACTCAGGTTACCGAGTACTTAATGGAGTACTTGGTACAAGGATAGCTCTGTGCATAAAGTCCCCAATTAACAAAAAATGTCCCACATGCATCAAAAAGAGAACATTCTTTCATGTGCTCTTTTTGGAGAAATTGCAAGGGATTTTGGTAGACTGCTTTTACAGCTTAGTGTGTAAGGAGCCAATACATACTTGTAAAATCTACTATAAAGCCTAATATCCCCTAGTATAAAACCTCAGGGCTCTAAAGTAAATTGGTTCCACAGGAAATCAGAGACCCAACATCTACACACAAGCACCCTAAAGAAAGCCTTCCAACTGGGGCCCTGTGGTACAGTCAGGGTTGTAACTTTGGGAAAGCAGTTGAAGAGAATAAAGTGCTATCTTATTGATAATGCAGTTTCCAAATATCACAAAATACCTCTAATTTTATCATCTTTGCAAGTACAGGGAAAAAAAAGATTTGCCAACATGTCTTCAGGGGTTATGACTGGCTAGCAAAAGTTATTATCTCTCAGAACATAATTCGCAAAAAAATATATAGCATAATAGAAAGCCTGGAAATCCAAACACTGTCATGATCATGTTTATATACAGTGTGAACCAGGTGTTTTAATCAATTTGATGTGTTAATCTTGATGAATTCCTAATTGCTGGTTAAGTCATACACTAGTAGACCTGCTCTGAAACATATATTTAACATTTTCTTTTTTTTCTGATGTTTTCTATGTTTTTCCTGTTATGATTTGCAGTAGTCTTGCTTCTGGTATTCACCAATATGATTGTCTTAAAGGGATCCAATTGACAGAAAATGCTGGTTACTTGTTATCTGATGTTCACATTATCATATCTACCAACATTCAAGAAAGGGCCACATAATTCAGCACAGTTTTGACAACATCACAGTAAAGATCCCCTAAAAGCATGTTGAAAAACTTTTGGAATTTTTGAAATACGTGCATTTCTGCACTGAGAGATCAAATAAATGAAATCTGTTTACATGCCACTGACTGTCCACTACTAGACCCGCAGCTACAGACAAACAAAATGGTTACAAATCCATCTGTGCGGAGTACGGAATACTGGAATCACCTAAACAGGTCAGTTATGGGTTACCTTTTGAGTGCAATCCTGAGTTCTGAGAAAACTGCTATCAATCACTGTCTTCACCTTGTGTGGCTCGGCTGTCTGTTATTACTCATTCAACGGCGAGTAGGCAAGAAAAACTTTGTTATGTAAACAGACTTAAAACTTTAGATTTTTTTGTAGTAATTAGTGTAATTTACATAGATTATTTTAACATTCAATCGTGTGCTCTTTCACACCATTAAGAACACTTACAGTGAGGTTAATGACCCTTTAAGCATTGCAAGGGCTGTGAAGTGCCATGAAGAGGCTACAGCGCCATCACAGCCATAGCAAAGCACTTCATAGACCATGAAAAGATTACTGAATTTTGGTCATTGCTAGCTTATGATATGAAAGCAAAAGATCACTTATGAAAGTTTGGCGGTAAGTTCTTGAGAAATAAGACACGTAAGATAAATGCAAATTTTTGTTCTCTTTGCTTTACCTTTAAAACAAATTTCCTAACTAAAAATTTGCTTTCACCCTCTTTTTAGATATGTATATTTTGTATATTATGTATTATTATTTTTTTTTTATGTGAACACAAATCGAGCATATTGTGAAATAAATAATATGCATAATTCCATAATTAATGTGACTCATAAAATAATGATTTGTGAAGAACATAAAAAAACATATAAAATGTTAAGACTGAGCATATGTGTTTCTACATCAGAACTAAGCAAAGAAAATTGAACAAAATGTTTTATAATTGTCAAATGAAAAAGCTAGTACTTTTGCTGAATAAAAAGTTAAACTGTTTGATTGCTTTGTGTATAGTAATGAACAGGGCACTTAAAAAAAGACAGAAATGAAATGTGACAATGCTTCACAGAAAGAAATCCAACTATTGCTTAGAAAATAAAAAGACAGATGTTTTGTTAAAATTGCACTAACACTGATCAAAAAGGTTAAATAAATATTTCTAGAAAACAGAAGTTTGGAGAGTTAGGAATCCCTGATTAAAGTACTAAAGGGATTAAGAGTATAAATGTGAAATAAAGATAAATGTGGCTGTTATGAGCATGAAAGATGATAAATAGCTATAATAAAAATATGTTCACAAAATCCACTTTCACTCTTCATAGAGTCTATAGTCTGTATTGCCTCTCTTCACTCATTGCCTTTATAATGTACCAGGTTTATTATTATTATTATTATTGTTTATTTGTAATGCGCCAACATATTCCGTAGCGCTATACATAAGTTAAGTAATGACACGTTCAAGATTCACACATTACAATAAATGGAGGGCCCTGTCTTTGAGCTTGGAATCCGGTGTCCATAGCGCTTTCCCTAAAGCACCTTGCAGGATTGAAACTCGCAGACTTACAATCTTGTGCTTTTGGCTTATAGACATATACATATGTTACAATTAAATGACCACACCAAAACTTTACTGGAAATATCCAACATCCTAAATATAGTGTTATTCACTAATTACCTAATGATGACATTATTTGTGAATTACCTAAACCTATTAGAGTAAGACTGGTTCCTGTATTTAGGATTTTTGTGTATTTACCACAAAAGTTTACTTTTCCCCCTGTCTCTGGCATCCTTGAGCCCTTTGATGATTTCCATGACTAATTTCTCTGATCAAGACCACACTACTTACAATGTTTTTTATAAAAATACTTGGTGCAAATGAAAAACATCCCCATACATATAGCTTTCTTCTTCTGCTAGTTTAGACTTTCTGAATAGTTCACTGTCTAAATGATAGAGACTGTGGTTAACATCTGGTGAAGTTTCTTTATAGAGACCTACATAGACTTTTTAAATGACCATAGTTTGAAAAGGTGGATATTTGAGGCAACATACTCATCTTCTATTCCCATGTGTCTTTTATGTTAGAGTATGTCACTGTTAGGGTAGCAGTGATTATAACAATAGGATGCCTCATGCCTAGAATCTACATAAGAATTAATATATGTCAGATAAAATAGGTGGACTATATGAACCTACAGCCTTATTAAATTGCGATTCGGTAAATTTAAAAGGGATCTATTTAAGCACACAGCATATTCTATTTACAGAAGTTTTTAGTTAGTGAAGACCTTGCTTTTGGATAGAAGTTCACTAACTAAAAACGTCTGTAAAAAAAATATGCTGTTTGCTTAAATAGAGCCCTTTTAAATTTGCTGAATCGCAATTTAATAAGGCTGCTAATGTTCAGGGCTGACACTTCTTAGGACTGACATTGGTATGACCTACCAGAATTACATTGTCCCTCTAATACATTGGCCAAGGTGAGGAGTTATGCAACCCAAACAGCTGTATCAGTTAAATGTTTTATTCTACAGTAATACTGCTAAACTACTTTTATATTATTCTATGACAATAACAAATGAAAATTACATTTCTACATTTTCTTTTTACAGATCAGCGGTACAATTATTTGGTGCTTGAATTTCAATTTGTCAGCAGAGACAAAATGCATTCTTTTTTTTTTTTGTTCATTTCAAATCAACAGTGTATGTTACATTTTAATGTATAGTCCTTTTAGGTTAATGAGTGTAAGCTAGTTTGCTTCTGCAATACAAATTTACAGTAATGTACTAAAATATTCTGTAAGGAGCATACAATATGTGCATTTGTGTTCTTACTCTTTAAAAAAAATGTATTGTATTGTATGATATTGCAGATTTCCTATAACAATTTTGTAACCTTTTTATTATTCTAATACTCAAAAGATCACAATAAAGGATTCTAAAAGTTTGCAAAATTGTTCCAGGAAATTTGCAATGATATTAAGCAGTATACTTTTATTTTATTCAATTGTTGAAGATCTGGTGCTTTGTATCCAAATACATATTGTTACAAAAGAGGAAGTGAACAACCATTAAAGGAATACATATTTAACCACGCATTTTACATTTTTTGTTTCAATATTTTTATTGTCACATTTGTTTATTGCATTTCAGAATGTACAGATGACTCGCAGGTCAAACATTATAGCATAGGTAAAATTACATAAATTGCTTTAATCTCTTGTTATGAATTAACAATATTGTGATACGCATTTCACCTTTTAATTGCATTATAACTTTAGAAATAGATAGCAAATTTTTGGAATGCCTCATATTAGAATAACTTAATTTGGTCCAGCAAAGCCCAATTTTAAGAAACACTGGCACACATCCTGAGCTTAGTGTGTTTTCCCAATATCTGTCTAGCTCCATATAATGGGCTCTACCAATTTATTTTCCATTCCTGCTTTGGTAAACAAAAAGGCTGTTTGAACCATTAGAATCAACTTTTTTATTAGATTTTTTATGAATTGTTGATTTAGTATTAAACTATATTTTATTACTTTATATTAAGGGAAAGGGGAAACAGTGCCATAAAAGTATAAAGGAAAATAATATTTTGCAGCATTTATACATTAGAAAATGCTGTATCAAAGAAATACTATTAGAATCAATTAGGCACTTAATTTCCACGGTACCTTTCTAGCAAATGCTCTACATTAGTATGCAAATGCTTTGATTTTAAAATGGATTTGCAGATTTCCAAAAGTCCTCTTTGCAAATATAAGCAACAGAAATTTAGCAATACTCTCTGCAAATATTAACTGATACATCATGGTATTTTTCTAGTGTATATAATGTATGAAATAATCATATTGCCTGGCATCAGTCTGATGCATTATGTTATACAACAGAAGGGCTAGTTTTATTGCAGTTTTAGTTTTCTGTGACTACTGAAGACAAGTAACAGTTTCAATGCACCAGATACTCAAATGCTTTCACTGACCCTTGATTTAACTGCCATTTTTTATTAAACCATGTAGCAGTGAGATGACTCAGCTGAACATTTTGTATCTTACGACTAAGTGACTCGGTTTCTGTGATGCTCATTGAAAGTCAAAAGGGGATTGGCTAGTCTGTATTTACAATAAAAACACCACTGAATTCATAGAACATCAAAACATCTGCAGCCTTGTTTTCTCTCTGAAATGCCTAAGGCAATCACTAACAAGCTATTGATATCCATCTTAGCTGCAACTGGCAGACTCTCAGACGTGAGACAAAAAACTTGTACTTTATACTTCTAGTTTCTTTTTTATTGAACCACAAACTGAAAATCAGACTGATCGAAATCAAAGCTGGTGACACTACCCCTGCAAATTAGCTTCTACAAATCGACTTAACCATTATGATGCATATCTATTTACTTTCCATTATGTTGATTGATTATTTTCTATAGTTTTACGATCACATTATTGACATTATTTATTCATAAGAAAAGAAAGTATAACTTTCATAAATTTGTATCTAAGAACTATTGACTCATATTGACCAATTGTAAAAGAATTGTGATTAAGTTTGGAAAAAAAGTCTAAAATGTGAGATATTTTAAATATTATATTGCAAAGAAAAGTATGTTATTAAAAAAATAATTATTAAATGTTGAAATTGCAGCAATTAACATGCAACTTACTTATGTAGAAATAATGAATCCTGGACCAGATAAAACCACAGAGAATCTATTTCAACAGTTTGATGCAGTCTATAAATAAAGCAATTTAAAACGTAAGGCCTCTCTTCCTTAATTATACAGTGTATGTTAGCATACAGCAAATAACAAACAGCTAACAATAGGACATTGTGATTGCCTACTGCAAAATTAAAACAATTTATGTAAATAATTATTAGTAGGAAAGACAAAGAATTAGACATGGGAATAAATATTTATATGACATTATGAAAAAAAAAACTCTGATTTCATCTGGAAATTATTTTTCCCCAAGATTGCTGATTATTCTACTTAATGTGTAAGTGTGCACAGTGCTTTTAAGTAGTTACTAAAAATATGCATTAAAATTGATTTAGTGGGATTCTGACATATGAACTAAGATAGCTTTAAGTTGCTTTACCTATTAAATGTGAAAGGGAATCAGAAAATTACTTTGGATTTACAAGTTGTCAGGCTTAATTCTGATTGGTTAAAATATATGTCAATCTTCAGAATTGAGTATTTGAATTACACCAACCCCATTTTAGATTGGTTAAAATTATAACCAATCAAAATGTGCAGGAGTAATTAAATTGCTTGGTTCTGATGATTGAAACATATTTGAGCCAATCGGAATCTGCAACAAATAAAACCATTAGTTGATGTGGGAGCACTGCGAAGGTGGAGCTCCATTAGGTGAAGTTTATTTATAAAGAGTGGGAGTTTTTTTTAAGTGGATACCAATTTCAATCGTCAGTAAAGGACACCTGTGGAATTTAGAATTAACCCCATGCCTGAATGGACTCTCATGGCATCTAAATGTAACCCCTTTGCCACAAAGGTTGTTAACAGACCCCCATGTCATCTAAATTTACCCCCACTAACATGAATGTCCTTAATGGACCCCTGTGGCATCTACATTTAACCACTATGATGTGAGTCCTAGCAGACCCCCATGGCATCTAACCTGGTCCCTATCAATAAACATTATGGTATTTCTCCAAACAGTGAAGATCTCTATATCAGAATTATTTGAGCGTGAAATATTCCCAGACACATAGAAAACATGCTTAACTTGCAGAGTGCATGCATGGCCCGATTGCTCATTAGGCCAACTAGGCATCTATCTAGAATAGCTTCCCTGTGAAGGAAGACTAATTTCGCACTTAAAAATTTTCCTTGAAATAAAAAAAAAATATGTAGGTCCCAGACTGGTCACTGGGGGCGAACAATTAAAATTAGAGAGTTAAAAGAGCAAGAAAACTATTGTAAGAGCTATCACTGCATGAAGAGAAACAGAATTTTGGAGTATTTATCATCCACAAGCTCTATGCGAGGTAATGTCATTCTGTGTCTATCTGTTACTGTATATGTTTTTACTAGCGACTTGCCCATGGAAAATGACAGGGCAATAAAATTGTAAGGCAGGCAATACTGTTTGCCACAACATAATTTTTTTTGGTGGTCTGAGATCCTTCGGCGCTCATTGCAAGGCTGTTGGTTGTTGTATTTTTTTTTTTATGATAGGCACTTTTGCTATGATTGTTTGTTCTGCGCTGATCTGCTTTTTGCACTTATTGCAAGTCTTTGTGTGCTATGAGCAGCGTTGTGAGGTGCGCGGTGAATGGCTTTTGTGTTTATTGCGAGAGTTTTTTTTGTGTATATGTATTTTTGTATGCTAATTAAATAATTAATAAATTAATACATGAATATACTTTACCTATTTCGGAAGTAATATATGCAGGAAGCATTGCACTGAAGAGCTGACAATCTGTTTTGATGTTCCTGCAGCATACAATGTGGGTTTGCACTGTTGTAGAGCTGAGGTGTAAGTGTCAGCAATGTGTGCAGTGTGTAGTATAAATAGGTTGCGTGCGCGAGGGAAAGCCATTAGGGTAGCTGTGTACTTCAGCATTGTGTAAGTTAGTGTTGTAAAATGGCGGCAAATGTGAATGTGGAATGCTGCTGTGGATGATTTAGCGTCCTTGCTAACAGTGTATCTTGTACCTCGTACAGCTTTTTTGAAAAGCCGTATGTGCTTGTTTTTTTCTCGCTTAGGGGATTTTCGTGTGTCTATACTCGGGAACTTGGACTTAAATTGAGGTGTAACTTCACTTTCAGAGGTCCTGGGTGAGCCCGCCCCCCCTCCCCCCTTGCTGTGGGTAAGCTTTTTATGTCTATTTTGTGCTTATTTATTGTGTTTTTAATGTTGTCCGGTGCGCGCGCTTCGTCTGTTAAGGTCGTATTTTTGCGAGGTCGTAATGTTTTTAATGAGTCCTGTGTCTCGTATTTTTTTAGGCTAAGTCGATAAATTTTGCTTTCTAAGTCCCGCGGTTCGTATTTGTTTGTGTAAGTCCGTATTTAGTGATTGCTTGATTATTTATTTGTCTGTGTGTAAGGAAACTGTGAGATTATATCTATAGTTTGTAAAGCTAGAGCTGTATAATTTATGTTATTGTATGGGTGAAACAGTGTTTATATATCTTTAATGTGAGGGTGTCTGTCTCTATCAATTTGCGATTCTTCTGTCAGTAAGCTCTGAATATCTCAATTTCTGCGCACAATTTAGGGATGCTGTGTATGTATTAGTTGGTTCCTACCTTGTGTGAAGATATATATATATATATATATATATATATATATATATATATATATACAGTACATATATATATATATTGTGATAAAGTGATAAAGTGATACCACGAGATTTTGCGAGACACAGACTTTACAAACCTATTGTTTCCTTGAAGGTCTGAAGGAGTTAACATTCCTGAGAATTTGATTAGCTACATTGGAGCTATTTTATGACTGATGATAGAGTTTGGGTGTGGCTGGTAAAATGACTGATTTGCAGTGGTTCTGAGTTGAACAAAGGCACACTCACAGGAGTGTGTGAGGTATATCTGAACTAGAAAAAGACACACAGAGAGAAATGTGCTGTTGTTCTGAAACTGAGAAAAAACACATAGAGAGAGAAAGCACTTTGGAGCTTATGATCGCTTGAAGAGAAGTGGAGACCTGGCAATCTCAATCTAAATTAATTATCAGACTGTTTGTTTTGTTTTGCCTCCACCCATTGTGACACATTCTCTGAGATCTTGGATTTGAAGATTGCCTACGTCTCAGCATGGAGTAGATGGTAAAGGCCTTAATGCTGGCTACAGCAGCTAAGCAGTAGAACAACCAACAACAAAAGGACATTAACAAACTACTGGCTACTGGTGGGAGCATAGCTCATGACCTTTTAAAGAATTACTACTAGCAATTTGGCTCCAAAGTCACTGGGTTCAGAAAGCCTGCATAATCATAGATGCACAACAGGTAATGCGTTATGATGATCTGAAAGTTGAGATCCTTGACAGAATTGGAGTTACCAGAGGTCTCAGAGCACAGATAATTTTAATAATGGAGGTTTTTGCACATTAAGAACTATGGAATGTAACCTACTGGGCACAAAGTAGCTTCTAAATTCTAGACAACAAACTTCCTGTGTTCTGGATGAAAATGACAGTGATGGTGTATGGGATCCTGAGAAGTGACATGTTTCTCTTTACCCAAATTCACAGTGCAACCTCTCTGTCGTGGGGTTGAGGAAGGAACTTGATACAGAAGGATGCAGAGCAAAGATGGCTGATGTTGTTATCAAAGGTTTAAAGGCAGTTGTTCAAGACACTGGGGAGGATTTTAACCTAAATCTGTGCAGGAACCTTATGAGTGAGAGCAATGAAGAGGCCTCCCTAAATCCAGACAGACTAATGCACCTGTATCTGGTAAATGCCCCCAACGTGGAGGATGATACTCTAGAAAGAAAACACCAGAAAAACATATTTTACACGGAGCAGGGGAGATCTTGGGTTAATCTAAAATGCTCTCTTAACTGTAGTGTCCTGGAAACTGCAATAAAAGTTCTACATAGGTCCTACTATACTCCTGACAAGCTCTTTAGATGGAAACTGGCCTCCAATCCTAACTGCTTTAGAGAATGTGGGATAGTAGGTTCTTTCTTCCACACATGGTGGGAATGCCCTCAAGTTATCCTTTTATGGCCAGAAGTGTATGAGCTTGTCTCAGATATATTATTTTAGCAGATTAATCCCACGGTCAAGGCTAGTCTGTTAGGATGCCATATTCCCTCATTATCTATACATCAAAACAAACTATTGCAGTTCATAATGCTGGCTACTAAATGTCACATTGCACGCCAATGGAAATCCCCTTCAATCCATCTGCGAATGGTCATATCTAAATTAAACTATCTCCCAGTCAATAAGTGACATTCTTGAAGACTCCTTATGCTCTTTTTTGAAATATGGAAGCCTTGGTTAGCCTCCTCACACAGTATTTCAATTCCCTGAAATATATATGAATAACTAAATTGACACTCAACTTGGCTTGCTGAGGATCCCTTCTGGGGTAGAGGTTGGAGGTAAGCTTAAACTCTTTGGTAACAGGTATCTGAGACACACATTTTAGTTAACTCAGTGGTTTTTTCCCCCTATTTTATTTTTTGTGATTTCAATGTTTCTATTAAAACCTTGTGCCTTATCTATAAAAATAGAAAAACTGCTAGTAAGAATGCATAAAAAATGTTCATGCCTATGCAAAAATTCTTACATTTAAATATGGTTATCTCTGTTTGTTTTAAAATACTAATTTATACAAGATTACAAGGGGTTTAATTTTCTATTTAAATGTTTCATAAACCTATTCTATTACTCCTTTGTAAATTGTTATCCTATTATTATTTTGGCATTCTTGCTAGTTAATAAAACTGATTGGCAGTCAAATTGCTGCTAATATGAGGGGTATTGGGATGATGCTAAATTACATTCCTGACTTGCCATTTATAAGCTAAAAGTTTGTGCAGACGCTCCAGCACAATGGCTAACAGGAGTGATATCTCCTCTATTGTCTCAGAGAGAAGCAGTGATTCCTAGTCCCTCCTCCCAGCTACAAGTGGCAGAAGATGCCCTGCATCAAAAGGAAGCAACTCTGACAGAGAAGAAGCTGCTCATACATACTCTCAAGAGCAGAGAATGGCTGATCTCCCTGAGCTGGAAGCAAAATTGTCTCAGAGTAATGATTGTCCAGAAGAGACTGAACCTGAGCTCCAGGACTAGCGTACACATGTGCTATGCTGAGTGCAGAGCCATTTCTCCAGAAACCTGCTATGCAAAACAGAGACGGAGCTTGGACAGAACCGGCAGAAGGAGGCAGAAAGTATGGTTGAACAGTTGGAGTTATTCAGGGAGGATCTAATTAACAAGACAGAGGAGGTTCTTTAGCTGAACATGATTCAAGAGATCCAGCACGCAGATAATAATCTGGTTATGTAACAAGTCAAGTAAGATAAGGTGTGGCTGAAGGAAGAGAATAAAAAGGAAAAGCTGTACACCCTGGAGGCAAAGCAAGAAGAAAAATGGATAAAACATAAAGATAATTGGTTAAAGAGGAAGGAAATTGGGTGAAAGCTGCAAAGGTAGAAAACTCAAAATGCTTCAGAGACAGTTGCTAGTTTCTATGGTAAGATTTCCACATTTGAGATTAAGAAGAACATGGCTGTGGCATCTCTGTGTCATGCTGAGTTTGAGTCTTATGCGGATCAACAGCTGGATACATTCCAGCAAAACCAAAATTATGTGGTGTTCTTTCTAGCTGACATAAAGAGTTGCAGATCTCATAGGAGGGGAGCACTGTGGTACCAAGGGTGCCTGTTGGGAACAGTGAGGCAGATAATGTGCAGATGAAAGATCTAGAGGCAACCCTTGGAAAGGTCCTGCTTGTGGACCCTGTGAATGATAAGGTACCAGAGCGCACGCAGTTTGGGCATATGAAGCTGCTACTGTACTGTGAGAATTTTATGCCAGCCTATTGGGGCACCTTGAATCGATAGAGCCAGGTCATCTATACCCACAAATGATGGGCTTAAAACAGCTTGCTGGACTATGAAGTAGAGTGAGGATGAACCTAAAAAGATATGATGTGATTGATGAGCTTGAACAGCTGTGACCCTACAGGCACAAAGTCAGCGATAGTCAGTAAAGTCTAGCTCAGCAGGTACTGAGAGAGCTGGAAGACTCAGAAAGAGCTGAGGAAGCGAGCCTGACAATCTCAAAGTGTCACAGAGCTTGACCAAGAGTGACAAAGCTTGACAGTATAGAGTCAGCTGTTGTGTGAGCTAGACACTAAGCTCCATCTGATTGTGTTGAAAGAGCAATGGAATGTTGAAGAATCTAAAGAAGTAGGTGAATACCAGAGAAGCTCCAGGGTTAGTGAGATGGACGTGGAACAGAGCTGGATAGTTCAGAAGTCTTGTGGTACATGAATGCTAATTCCTCAATTGAGAATGGACTTTCTGCACAGTTACAGCCCATGTTACAGATGTTCCCTGGGGAGAGCTGTAATATTATGGCTCTGTCTGAGCACACTGTTGACAACATAACCTCTTCCTAATTCTATCAGCAGCACCTGGACATCTGGCATGAAGAGAAGCTGGATCTACAAGATGCCATCAAGTAACTGCAGAATACCTTAATATAGGTGACACAGAGGACGATGAAGGGTGTCCATGATAATGGAGCAGACTTGTGGCGTGTGCTGGGTACACAGTATGCAGAGGTTAACTGAAAGTGAATGGCAGTATCTGCACCTTTTAACTACAGTCACATCTCTGCCACCATGGTTTTGGAGACCAGAGCTACCTTCTAAGAAAAATGGAGGGGTTAGTGAAAGAGCAGAAAGAACAGATGCTTCAGCAACTACAAAAATGTCTCACCAGTGCAGCGGAGAAAGGAAGCATCCACAGAAGTGGATGAGTTGTCCTGTATATACTGCCTCTTGGTGTTGCTCTCTTAAGCCCATAGTGATGAGCTGAAATGGGGGATGCATGACAGAGATATACAATTGGTTTGTGTAAGACATAGAATTTGCAAAGTTCTCTTTTCCCAGGAGGTCTGAAGGAGATAACATTCCTGAGCAGTTGATTAGTTACACCTGAGTAGAGCTCATTTAAGACTGAAGCTGGAGTTTGAGTGTAGCTACTGAATGGACTGGTTTTGCAGTAGTACAGTAAAAAAATAGTACATTTGAGTTCACATTTTAATGTGTTAAACAAGCTAAAACAACTGCTTCCTGCTCAGAAATCCAAGAAATACAGTTATTACACTGCAGATATATATATATATATATATATATATATATATACACATCTATAATGTGGAGGTAATATCTGGTGAGTATATATCTCTACTGTATATATATCTGTCAGTTTCTACATTGTGTGGATATATATTTATATATATATATATATATATATATATATATATATATATACATATATATATATATCATATATATAGTTGTCGTAATTGTTTGTTTGTCGGTAATGCTTGCAAATTACGGGCTTGCGCATGCGCAATGCATGAGCCTGCATGCGCATTGAGCTTTCGATAGTCACGTATGCGCAATGCGTTGCATGAGCTGTGCATGCACATTGCGCTGCGGGAGATGCGCATGTGCAATGCACGGCTTGAGTTGCGCATGCGCAGTGAGCTGCAAGATGCACATTGCGTGATGGGTGTCGCGCATGCAAAATGTGCGGAGTGAGAGGGAGAGGAGGGAAGGAGACACAGTGAAGGGAGGGGGGGGAGGAGACACAGGGTAGGGAGAGGGGTAATGGAGACACAGGTGAGGTATACGGGGGGAAGAGACACAGGGGAGGGAGGGGGGAAGAGACACAGGGGAGGGAGACAGGGGTGAAAGAGACACAGTGGAGGGAGACAGGGGTGAAAGAGACACAGGGGAGTGAGACAGGGGTGGAAGAGACACAGGGGAGGGAGAGGGGGGAAAAGACAGAGCGGAGGGAGAAGAGACACATATGTCCCTACACATTATTGTTAAGCATTAGCAACTATTTGTTTTACGCAACACTGTTTTACTATTCAAATTGGATAATTGGAGCCTGTATTATGAGGGGGGAGTGTGTGATATACAGGATGGCTGCATTCTGGTTATATTATCTGAGTGAACTGTATGGAAGAGTGTAGGGTCAGTACCTCATGCTCACTGACATCAAGTATGAGGTGTGTATGTCATCAATTCCCTGGTCTGGACTTCCTCATCATGGATACCGCAGCAGGAAACTTTTCTGTTTCAGTACTTTGAATTACTGGCAGCTCCCCTACAAATTAAAGCATGGAGGGATGGTTGAGGAATTGAAAAAAAAGAAAGTGACACCACACACCCACCCCGCTCACCGGCCCAGAGGCAGACCACTTGCTTCAGGAATTGCAACCATATCTCTCCAGAAATGTTAACTCCCCTCTCACACACACAACTTCCACCAATGTGTCATGGATTTCCCCAGGGCCCAGCAGAGGCATCAAAATTAAAAATTAAAAAATTAAAAGCTAGCTGTATGACTTTTTTTCTGAATGGTTATGCTCTTAATTAGACTTGTTTTTCCAAAAATGTATGTTTTCTTTGTTCAAAGTCGCTTTATCTCTCATAATTACTGTACTTATTTATTTGCAATACAAGTATTCGTGATATGTGTTTGTGTAACATATGCTGTCCTCCCATAGAAAAATATAAATATTATGGCCCATTAAAAAATGCATTTAATAGACTAGTAATAGCTAGGCATGTGTATGAATAGTAATGTGTTAAAATGGCTGTTATGGGGAAATGGCTGTGATTTGCTCACACAGCAAGAGAGCGATTTACATGCACAGAAAAGAGAAAAATGGGTGCCTGAATACTTTGAACACACACTCACAGGGGTTCCTCCACTTCACTTCCTAGGGGCTCCAAAAAGGTAGATCCGACATTGTCTACAGGAAAGATCTTAGTAGCAGTGATGGTGTCAATAGTTTGTCAAATGTGCTGGAGCTAGGCATCTTGGAGAGTGAAGTGATATCGGCCCTAGGAAGACTTGTTGATTAGAAGGCTGCAGAAACTGATGGAATCCCAGCTGAACTATTCAAAGTTCTACAAGCTGTGAAAGTGTTGCGTGCCTTATGCCAACAAATTTAACTAATTTAACTTATATGCAGAATACATCATGCGTAAGGCCGGGGCAAATGAATCCAAAGACAGAATCAGTATTGCTAGAAGAAATATCAACAACCTCTGATACATTGATGATAGTACTCTGATGGCTGAAAGTGAGGAGGAACTAAAGGACCTATTCATGAGCATGAAAGAAGAGAGTGCAAAAGCTGGCCTGCTGCTCAACATTAAAAAAGACAAAGATCATGGCAAACAACAGTCTCAGTTAATGACAAATAGATTGTAAAGAAGTAGTGGAAGTGCCACATTTTATTTTCCTGGGATCCGATCCGAGATCTTTCCAGGTGGTGAGTATAGCTATGAAATTAAAATATGTTTTTTTCTGGGAAGTAAAACTATGGCAATCTTGGACAAGCTTGTAATAAGTAAAGATATTACACTATCAAGAAATGTATTACCAGTAGTAACATTCAGATGTGAGAGCTGGGCCATAAAGAAGGCTGAGCACCGTAGAATTGATGCCTTTGTGGTGTTGGTGAAACATACTTAGAGTCCGTTGCAAGAAGATCCAATAAATCAGTACTTCAGGAGATCAAGAATAACTGTTCACTTGAAGATATGTTTATGATATATAATATGTTGGCCATATCATAAGAAGACCGGATTACCCAGAGAAGATTCTGATGCTTGAAAATATGGAAGGCAGACAAAAAAGTGGACGACAGAATCGAAGGTTGAAAGATGAGGTCAGTGAAGTAATGAACATAAGCTTGATGGAGTTCAGAGGAGTAGTGGCTCACAGATGTGCCTTGCGTGGTGCGATCCATAGGGTCAAGCAGAGTCGACATGACTGAACGACTAAATGACAACAACCATGGAATCTAAACAATATAAATAACTTTAATGGGATATTTCAATCCGGAAATAGCGCCGCTTAAAAGTTATAAAAATTGGTGCACAATATAGAATAAATAAATACTATAGGATATAAGAATGAGGATAGATCAGTATCATCACCAATATAGAGATCTGGTCATGAGAGGTACCCTAAATAAAGGGTTAACGCATTCAAAAATAATAGATGAATGAAGTATTGAATCCTCATATATCAGAATAAACTGATATACCTGAAAGAGTCAGGATATACTGATAATCATCAGATTATTCTATATAGAAAGCACTATAAAGAAAAAACTAATGTAACAACTAAATATAGAGTAAAACAGAGATCATAAATAAACTGGAGGTATCTATATATATGTAAATATCAATATCAAAGATATTAGGGACACTGTGACTTTAAAAGGTAATGAATGATAATAGAAGCTGCAGATAACATATAACAGTATAACAATATAGTGTATTGGCAAAACGTTGCCACACTTAGTATACTTTCTGTTCAATTGCTATGCTTTGTGTGTAACAACATGACTTGTCCCATCAATTCACTATGTTAGATTGGTCCTCCAGTGGTCTCTGTCCTCTATGACTACTGATAAAAGTGCCAACGGGCCATTTCGTCCATCCTCGTGGACTTTCTCTAAGGCTGTATTCTATGCTGGACTCTCTGGCTTATAAAGCCAGTTTATTTCCGGTATCAGTATCATCATTTTTTATTCACCCTCTTTTCTTCTTTGAACCCAATATACAATCAAAGCACTTTATATAGGCTTTAGACCTAATAATTCACCTAAGTTTAATTTATTTATTATCATTTTAAAGATAAACAATAATCATTCACTTTTAGAGTTATATTTTATATTATATATCGACATAAGAGGTCACTTCAGTGTTATATCACTCACCACTTATTATATTATCATATTATTATATTATTTTATGCTTCATTATTATTCTTATTGGACTAGTGTTGTCCACTGTACACTGATAATTATTTTATAATTATTTTAGATTTCAGATCGACACACTACATAAAATAGCAGTTACATAAAATAGTAGTTACATTACCTCTTTTATCACTTTTATTCTGTGATCACTGGGATATCCTATCTTAAATCCTGATCTCTAGACCCATATACATTCAGTAAATAATTGCATTTTGCTTTTTGTTAACCTTTGTAAAAATCGGGAACAAATAAAGTTAGCTGTCTTTTGAAAATGCCCACTGTCCGTTTAAATAAAGTTAAACAGTTGCCAAAAAGCGTAATGATGCAGTTACGCGAACGTAATGATGCAATTACGCAATACACATCATCAAACCCGGAAATAAACTGGCTTTATAAGCCAGAGAGTCCAGCATAGAATACAGCCTTAGAGAAAGTCCACGAGGATGGACGAAACGGCCCGTTGGCACTTTTATCAGTAGTCATAGAGGGCAGAGAACACTGGAGGACCAATCTAACATAGTGAATTGATGGGACAAGTCATGTTGTTACACATGAAGCATAGCAATTGAACAGCAAGTATACTAAGTGTGGCAACGTTTTGCCAATACACTATATTGTTATACTGTTATATGTTATCTGTAGCTTCTATTTTCATTCATTATCTTTTAAAGTCACAGTGTCCCTAATATCTTTGATATTGATATTTACATATATATTGATACCTCCAGTTTATTTATGATCTCTGTTTTACTCTATATTTAGTTTTTACATTAGTTTTTTCTTTATAGTGCTTTCTATATAGAATAATCCAATGATTATCAGTATATCCTGACTTTTTCAGGTATATCAGTTTATTAACTAAATTGTCTTGTAAAAAATTTTTTTTGTGAAAATGTTCCTTTATGTAGTGCAGTGGACCCCCAGGCCCCCTTCAGCAGCATCATTCATCCCCAGGCCCCCCTCAGCAGCACCATAACCCCCCAACACCCCCAGGCCACCCTCAGCAGCACCATTCAACAGCCATATTTCCCGCCAACACCGCCAGGCCCCCCTCAAATGGGGGTGAATGATGCTGCTGAGGGGCCCCTCACAGAGCAAGGGCCCTGCTGCAACGCACAGGCTTCACCTGCGGGAGATCCGCCCCTGACTGTAGTACATTATGACTAAATAGTTCTATGTTTAATATTAGACACTTTAAAGTATCTTGCTTGTCACATGAAAATGGTACTAGATTAATTAAGGCACTAGATAAGCTTGATAAGGTTTCTGGTATACATAAACATATTCTAAAATAATATTTTTAAAACAGTTGTTTAATAAGTAATATCTGCATGGTAAACAAAAACCTTAGAAAAAATCTTTAAATCCTTATTCATTCAAGGAGTACCTGCCCGAACTTTTACCAGCTGTTTCGATCAGATTGATTACTGACACGTTTTTTATATGCATAAAAGTTATGCTATCAAATTGTCTATTTGTTTGTGAACACTTTTTGACCAGAGTCATATTTCATACGCCCTCTTAGGGAATATGCTAGGGGAAAACAGCCAAACCAAAGTGACACAAATGTTCAGATTTATGTTTTACAACAGTGCTATCAGTTCATGCACTAACATTAAAAGGCCTGATTATTGTTAAAAGTGGTCATCATCCTTTACACTTAATGTAGTTAAGATTTTCCTGAAATTAGTCTAGAGAAACAAAATGATATGCATTTTTATTGCTCTTGGATCCTGAATTAGTAATATTTAAGAATATTCTGAAATCTAACTCATGGAAAGGAAAAGCAGTATAATTATAAGATGACAGATATTGAACTTTAAATAACACTGCATTAATGTATTACTCTTAGAAAAGGTTAAAGTACTTTAATATAATAATACTATATATATTCCTAAATTACACAAAATTAGAGGTGCCCAACCTACCTGGGATTTGCTGTTCTCCTGTCCAGGAAAAAATTCCCTGGTATTTAGCAGGGCTGGGTCACTTTAGTGAGTGGGACCAGACTCATATACTTCAGGATATTTCTCCCTGTGAAGGGCACAAGTGAGCTAAAAGAGATTGCTCTCTGAGGAGATAACCATACCTATAGGACAAACCTACTTCAGGTATTGTCCGTTCTCAGATTGAGCATCTCTAATTTTGTTGTTGTGTATGCAAACAACCCATAGGGGTTTTTCTCACCCTTAGGGTTATCGGGGGAACCAGACGTGGACTACTTGCTCACTGTGACTTATGGAGTAAAGCTGCACCTCAGTACCACATATGTCGAAACGCATCTGGGGTTTGCTGTTTCTCCTGTTCAGGGTAGAATTGCCTGGTATTTCGGGTCTAGGTCATTCTTTTGAGTGAGACCAGACCGATATGCTTCAGGATATTTCTCCCTGTGAAGGATACAAGTTAGCGAAATGAGGTTGCTCTCCGAATAGGTAGCAAGACCTATAGGACAAACCTACTTCAGGTTTTGTCCGTTCTCAGATTTTGTTGTTGTGTATATATACAGTATATATATATATATATATATATATATATATATATATACTAGCGACTTGCCCGTCAAAAATGACGGCAATAAATTGAAGCCTGGCAATGGTGTTTGTCACACACTGCGAGCCTCTCCCCCCCCCCTTTACTTTATTGGCCTCGCGATTAGCGCCTTTGGCGCTAATCACGGGCCTCGCAATGAGCGCCTTCAGCGCTCATTGCGAGCCTCTCTACCCCTCTACTTGACGGGAGGGGCTCATTGCGAACCTCTCCCCCCTCTACTTTACTGGCCTTGCGATAAGCTCCTTCAGCGCTCATCTTGGGCCTTGCATTGAGTGGCTTTGGAACTCATTGTGAGCCTCTCCCGCCCTCTACTTCCTCTCCCTTCCCTCTGTCTCTTCCCCCCTCTCCCTCCCCTGTGTCTCTTCCGCCTCTCCCTCCCCTGTGTCTCTTTCCCCCCTCTCCCTCCCCTGTGTCTTTCCCCCCTCTCCCTCCCCTGTGTCTCTTTCCCCCTCTCCCTTCCTTGTTTCTCCTTCCCCCTCTCCCTCCCCTGTGTCTCTTTCCCCCCTCTCCCTTCCTTGTTTCTCCATCCCCCTCTCCCTCCCCTGTGTCTCTTTCCCCCCTCTCCCTTCCTTGTTTCTCCATCCCCCTCTCCCTCCCCTGTGTCTCTTCCACCTCTCCCACTCCTGTGTCTTTCTCCCTCCCCTGTGTCTCTTCACCCCGTCTCCCTCCCCTGTGTCTCTGCCCCCCTCATCCCTCCCCTGTGTCTCTCTACCCCCTAAACCTCATCTTTTCCCCCCTCCGCTGTGTCTCCTCCCCCATGTCTATTCCTCCCCTCCTCTCCCTCCCGTTTCTCTTCCTCCCCTACCGTTTCTCTTCCTCCCCTCCTCTCCATCCCCTGTGTCTCTCTTCCCCCTCCTCTCCCTCCCCTGTGTTTCTCTTCCCCCTCCTCTTCTCGCTCCCCTGTGCCTCTCTTCCCCCTTCCCTGTGTCTCTCTTCCCCCTCCTCTCCCTCCCCTGTGTCTCTCTTCCCCTCCCCTGTATCTCACTTCCCCTGTCCCCTGTTTCTCTCTTCCCCTCCCCTGTATCTCACTTCCCCTGTCCCCTGTGTCTCTCTTCCCCTCCCCTGTATCTCACTTCCCCTGTCCCCTGTGTCTCTCTTCCCCTCCCCTGTGTCTCTCTTCCCCCCTCCTCTCGTGTCTCTATTCCACTCCTCCTCTCCCTCCCTCATGTATCTATTCCCCTGCTTCTCCCCTCCTTGTCACTCTTCCCCAGCTTCTCCCCTCCTTGTCACTCTTCCCCCGTGTCTCTCTCCCTCACCTCATTGCTGTAGATGCGCGCGCGCGCGCACGCTTATGGGACGTCTTCGCGTGCGCGCGCACGCTTGTCTGCCCGGCTACCCGCGCACGCGACGTCTTCGCGTGTGCGCGCGCGCACGCTTGCCGGCTACCCGTGCACGTCTGCAGTAGGGCTGATGGGAGCCATGGTGAAACTGCGAGTTGTCGTCAGTTGCGGCCCTTCCTTTGCGAGGGCCGCAAAGCGTGACGACAACTCGCAGTTAGACAATTATAATATGTGATATATATATATATATTTATATATATATATATATATATATATATATATATATACACATGGTCTATCAGCAATAAACTTACTTTTACTCATGACCTATTTATATCCAACTCCCTCAATCTACACATCAGACACTGCCTCCCCTGCAGCACTTTCTCACGGTGGCTTTCAATTCAGTCACACACCTAGACCTAAGAACTAACAAGGTGGTCTGTTGGTGTATTACTTCCCTCTCGCTGCACATTTCACCTCCCATCCCTACAATTCTCATGCTTCGAAGTTCATACTATGCGCCTCTTCTCACCTATCTCTCTAAGTGTTGCTGTGATCTATCGTCCTTTTGGACCACCCTCTCAATTCCTGGATGATTTTTCCACCTGGCTCCCCCACTTTCTCTCCTTCAAAGTCCCTTCACTTATACTTGGCAACTTCAACATTGCACTTTCACACTGCTACCTCCCCGGCAGCCACTAAACTACTCTCACTCACCTCTTCCCTCAGCCTCTCCCAACTTACAGACTCCTAAGCTAACCATGCTGAAAACTCACTTGACCTTATTATCATCAATTTCAGCACCACATCCAACCTAGTCATCCGTCCATTACCTCTATCTAAACCCCCACCTCTTGACCTTCAACCTCACCACTTCTTCAACCCTGGCCACCATAACCCACAGAAAACTGCAAGCACTTGAGCCACAACAGTTCTCCACTGTGCTACATCCTCTTCTTAGCCCCATCAGCAATCTCAATTACCCTAACACTGCCACCTCATATTACAACTTGACTCTTCTTCCACCATTGACACCCTTGCCTCCATAATCACATGCAGATGCCCTCGCTCTCAACCATAACAATGGCACACCACACAAACACAATATATTCAGCGGTGCTCCCGTACTGCTGAAAGGCTATGAAGAAAATCCTGCACTCCATCAGATTTCCTTTATTACAAGTTTATGTTGCGTTCCTACTTCTCTGCCCTCACTCTTGCCAAAAAGCACTATTTCACATCATTAATATCAACTCTGTCCTTTGTTCACCACGTTCAACTCTTTCCTCTGCTCACCATCACCTCCCATCCCTTTCTGTCTCACAGCTGAAGAGAATGCAAGCCATTTTGAGCATAAAATTGAACCCCCCCCCTTCTCTCTTCCCCAATCCCACAGCCACTATGCACTGCTTTGACCTTGTAACCAAGGACAAAGTCTCGAGCCTACTATCAACCTCTTGCCTTACTACCTGTCCTCTGGTTCCTGTTCCATCTCAGCTCATCCCTTTCCTATCTACCACACTAATCCCAGCTCTCACACATCACTTCAACCTTTCACTAAATACTGGCACATTTCCATCCTCTCTAAAACATGCCACAATTACACCCATTCTTAAAAAAACACTAATCTGATTCTGATTTTGCATCTAACTATCAACCTCTCTCTACTTCCTCTGGCTTCCTAACTCCTTGAGCAGCTCGTCAACAATCATCTTACCCAATTTATTTCCTCCAACTTCCTCCTTGACACCTTCCAATCCGGCTTCCGGCTTCAACACTCCACTAAGACAGCTCTCAGAAAAGTTACCAATGACTTGCTCATAGCCAAGTCAAATGGTCACTTTTCTGTTCTACTTCTTCTAGATCTCTCTGCTGCCTTTGACACAGTTGGCCACCCTCTTCTAATTGAAATCCTCTGCTCCCCCGGCAAATGAGAAACTGTACTCTTGTGGTTCAAATCATACCTCCAAGATCGAACATCCAGCATCTTTTTCTCCAGCATCTCTTCTTCTCCTCACCCTCTGACTGTTGGTGTACCCCAAGGTTCAGTCCTACACTCTCCTCTTCAGTATCATCTATATGCAGCTGACACTCAAATCTACCTCTCAGCACCTGATCTATGCCCATCTCTTCTAACATATTTCTCCAACTGCCTCTCAAGTATATTTTCCTTGATGTCTGCCCACCTCCTAAAACTCAACATGTCCAAGACTGAACACCTAATCTTCAAACCATCTACTTAAATTTCAATACCTCACATCTCTCTCACCGTCGACAATGCCATCATCTCTCCCACCCAAACCTGTTGTCTTGGGGTTCTACTGGACCCTGCCTTCTCTTTCATTTCTCTCATACAGTCACTGGCAAAATCCTGCCTATTTTATCTAAAATACATCTCTAAAATATGCCATTACCTCAAACAAGACACAACTAAGATTCTAATACACTCTTTCATTATATCTCGACTTGACTACTGCAACGCGCTCCTTGCTGGCTTCCCCATCTCCCATCTTTTTCCACTTCAATCCATAATGAATGCCTCTTCTAGACTCATCTACCGTACTCAATGTTCAGTGGCTGCAGCACCTGTCAATCACTCTACTGCTTCCCATTCCATCCAGAAGAAAATGTAAAATCATGACCCTAGTTTACAAAGCCCTTAACAACAGAGCACCCCTTAGATATCTGCCCTCATCTTCAAATACTCCCCCACCCACAATCTTCGTTCTGCTAATGGCCTTCTTCTTTTCACCTCTCTTATCACCTCCTCTCATTCCAGCCTTTAGGACTTTTCTCGTGCTACCCCTATTTTCTGGATCTTCTTGCCTGTCTCCACTATACTATCTCCATGCCTCAAAACCTTCAAATCCTCACTAAAAACATATCTGTTTAAAGAAGCTTACCACATTCCACCTTAACTTGCACAACTTATCTTTCACTCTCACCCAAACCCTTTAGATTGTAAGTTTGCGATTTTTCGATCCAGCAAGGGAAAGCACTATGGACACTGGATTCTATGCTCAAAGACATGGCTCTCCATTCTTTGCAACGTGTTAATACTGCTGTTGTTTTGCCTTGATCGTAACCCATGCATAGCACTATGGAATATGTTGGCACATTACAAATAAACAATAATATATATATATATATATATATATATATATATATATTTCATTTATAACAACTTGTGATTCTTATCTTTGGTAATCATTTCTACCTAATGGAGTTAAAATCTGCAAATTATGATAAGTGCATTCATGCAACAGGTAATAAAACAATGACATGATAGCTTTTCAAACTTCAGTTACATAGTTACATAATTACATAGTAAATGAGGTCTCCTCTGATCTGCAGTATTCAGATTAATTATTAATTGTTAAGTGATCCAGAGAAGGCAAACATGAAACATTGCCAATTACTTCCTTCCTGACCTCAGATACTGGCGATCGGTCTCCTCCCTGGATCAATACTCCTCTAATTCACCAAGATATCCCTGAATGCCCTTTTCATTTAGAAATAAATCCAATCCCTTTTTTAAAGTTATTTATCAATTCTGCTGTCACCACCTCGTTTGGTAGGGAGATTAACCACCCTTACTGTGAAGAACCCTTTTCTTTCTTTAAGGTGAAATCTTTTTACTTCTACATCAAAGGATGTCCTCTAGTTAGTAGAAAACCACTTGGCACAAAAAGTTCACTTGACAAAGCCTTATATTGACCCTGAATATATTTACATAGCTTAGACGCCTTTTCTTTTAGGGAAAATACGTTTAATTTGGTTAGTCTTTCTTCATAACTTAGCCCTTCTATTCCCCTTATTAGTTTAGTTGCCCCTCTCTGTACTTTTTCCAGCTCCAAAATGTCTTGAACCTTTTATATTTATGATTAAACTGCTAGGCGGGCCCAAAACATTTTTTTTTCACCAGGGCCTCCCCATTCACAAGCTCCGCCACTAACAAGATTCTACTGAAAATCTTTTCCACATCTATATAAGGAGAAACAGACTGAGATTACTCTTATTAGATAAGTTAATATCTAGTCAAAAGAGAGGCAGACATTTACACCCTTATTAAATTGTGATTTGTCCAATTCTAAAGGGCTCTATATAAGCACAGAGCATACTTATTTTACAGACGTTTTTAGTTAGTGATATTCTTTGCAAAAGCAAGGTCTTCACTAACTAAAAACTTCTGTAAAAAAAATATGCTCTGTGCTTATATAGAGCCCTTTAGAATTGGCCCAATCGCAATTTAATAAGGCTGTTAATAAAGGTTACAGAGAGCAATAAAGCCAGATTACCAGGAACAGCATCATCAGCACTGAATGAGTTAATATGAAGTCAAATGAGAGACTGACCTTGATTAACACATGCAGGTGAAAAACCAGCAGAGAAAGAAAAAAGAAGGAGCAAGAGACATACAAAGTGCAAAAGAAAAACAGGCATACACACACATATATATAACAAGAGAAACATGTCTAGAGGCAAAAGGGAAAGAAATAAAGAATGTAAAAGACAGATGGAGAGAGAGAGGGAGAGAGAAAGAGGCACACTGTGAGAGAGTCACACTGAGAAACTAAAAATAGAGATATTTTACATGCATTCTTTTTTTTTAAACTGTACTTATACAGAGCAAAAAATAAAATGTAGCAAAAAGTACAGAAATAATCAGCTCAGAAAAGAAAATGGAAGCAAACAATAAAGAATAAATGCATATACAATAAAAAAAAATAACATTTGTGTTTAGTTTATTTGCTTTCTAAACATATTTCTAAACATATTTTCCCATTATCTTTAGTTATCCAAATGGAGCGTACAAAAATGATTAAAATGAATACGTATTTCTGCCACAAAAATATGTTCTTTTTTCGGTTTAGCCCTCAAAGATTTCTTAGATGTTCTAAGTTTGTACTGTTTTGTTGTTTGATATTCATTTCACTATAAAATATGAACTTTTAAGCATTAAATAAGTTATAGCGAATAAATGTTCTAGACAATGTCAGAAAATAGCATAACTATACAATCAAAAGGTTGAAGAATAGGATGCCAGCATGATTCTCCTACCAAAGTTTGTAAGCTCTTTTCTTCTGAGAAATGAATAAAACCAGAATGATAAATGAAATAGCAGTAACATAAAAAACACAGAAATTGCATTTTACTTACTTAAGCACAAAATAGTTCAAAATTCAACCAGCATTTAAAACTTTAAATCGCATCTTTTTTTGCAAAGGACAGTTATTAATTACAAGAATTTGATTCTCTTTACTTCTCTTCTGCATAGTTTTAGATCAACCTCTATAACTATAAATTAAAAGGCTATTCATACTGATGTCGGTGTATTATTATTATTATTATTATTATTATTATTATTATTATCACTAACTTGTATCTGTATCGCACCAACATATTCTGTAGTGCTGTATATTGGATAAGAACAAGGAAAATACAATATTAACAAGTTCAGAAAATGGAGGGCCCTGTTTTGAGCTTAGTTTTTTTCCAAAGCACGCATAAAGACTGGAAACTCGCTACTTACAATCTGTTAATGGTTAAGAAAATTGTACAATAACAATAGAACTTTAGTATAATGCATATTACAATAATATCAAAATATTTGAGAAACTTTTTATTACTTATTTAAATCCCTAGCTTTTTTTTTAAATCTATAGCCATATTGATTTTTTTCAGTCTCGACTGCAAGGTCCTGACAAAACTTAGACCATTATCACATTACACTCTCAAAAATCATTGGAAAGCAACTATTGCCTTGGGAGCATTTTTGCCAGCAAGTCAGAGGGCCAATCACATTGTGCTCAAATTGAAATGTAAGTTATTTTTATGTTCACATAAGCAGGTGGCTTTGCTCAGTAATTGGTTGCCTGTTAGTGCCCTTGTTACCTTAAGTATATAGTGCTAAGCACTTCTAGTGGGAGGAAAAACTCCTATAAATCTTTTCACACCCTAGTTACATGCCTAATATATATCGTTTTAAGAGGATACCAGTATGAACCAACAACTATAACTATGCAGAAAGGGAAATTCAGCAGCAAATAGAAGATGTCTCTGTGTGTCCGTGCTGCTCACCATAAAAAAACAGCACATCAGTGGAGTGGTCCCCCAGATGCCACAGCCTCAGCATCACGTTCCAGTTCTTGTTCCAGCTGCTTCTCCAAGACATGGACACTGTAAGACTTCATCACAGAGCAGTAGTGTGCAGCCCTGCTTTAGAATATGGGGAGGAGATTAGGGGTTCCCATATAAAATCATTTTAATGTGTTTTTTTAATTTCAAGTAGATCTTAAATTGGAACATTACTGTACATTGAAGTGTAAACAAAGGGAGATGACACAGGGCCCTATTCTATTGCCCAATTTGTAAACTTACACACACTTAAAACTACTCTTAATATTGCCACGTATTCTATTAGCTACTTGCAATCTGATTACGAGTTACCCAGCCACAATCACTACGGGTCAGCCAAAGACGCAAATTTAGTACTACATTAGTTTTAGCACAGCTTGAATATTACGAGCTCTAAATAATTAAAGTTACACAAAATCAATATTCTATTAGACCTGTAGCTCTAGCTTACAAATAAAGTCTAACCCGCAACTGAAAAAAAGTATCATTTTTCTGTCAAAAATATTACAAGTACTAATTAAGACTCGCAATTACATTTTCAAACACTTATTAGAGCTGTAACAGCTATTAAACACACAATAGTGTACTTTAAAAGCATTGGAAGGCATGGATATATATTATAATTAATTGCACAAGAGTCTCAAACCCACAAATATGCAAATAAATAATATTATTTTTAAATGTTATTTCTGAGTAATATTGATCCTGGGATTCAAGGGGTTAAAAGATATCATGAAACCCAGAAGGACTAACAGAGATGATCTAATGCATTTTAGATGGCATGATAGCTTTTCAGACTTCAGTTAGCTATCCTTTTGTTATATCTGAATACGGTTTTAATTATTTTTTGCTTTTTTTAACTTTGCGGTTCTCCCCCTTTATTTTTTATTTAAATTTTTTGTAAACAGAGAGAGTAACAGCTGTGTCATACTATATTTAGAGATGTGACACTTGATGAATATAGGTGAATGTGATTCCCATCTCCTATGTGATAGTCATTCTGGTGTAACAGATGTTAAACATTTGTAAGTGCTCTGCATGTTTTTCAAATAGTTGACGGTTTGTCTGTTTTTTTTTTTTTTTTTTTTCAGCCCCTTTCACCTTGTGATTATTTTGCACACTGACACTGTATGGTCTTGTTACTTTGCTGCCCATGCTGATTGTAAATTGGAGAGTTTTTAAAACTGAATAACTAGATCATTCTTTAAAATGATATATGAACATACACCTTATATGAAATTATGAAAGTAGTAGGTTAGAGTTTTTTTTAAGGAGAATGCTCCACAAATATACACCAAGGTATCAGACAAAATATATTAATATCATGATTTGCAAGTACCCTATAAGTTTACAAATAAGTATTTTATCCCCATACATTTATTAAGTATATACTTTATAGCAAGTGTAAAGACATCAAGTTTAGCAAGACATTCAGCAAAGTTATTAAGATCTTCATTACTGGAGACATGCTTACTGGCAGAAATATCACATAACAAACATCCTAATATATAAAACATAACATTTATTAAGATATTGAAATATCATTGCATTAAAAAGTGATGTTTAAAAAAAGAATAAGAATAAAAAGCTGTCCCAACTCGAGTAGGCGTAAGCTTATTATATACCCATTAGAATTAATCAGTTTCTAATTACAATTCACAGTTGTGTGTACACCGATAAAAGCACAATTGAATAATAATTAGTTATTTAATTTGACACTTTCCATGTTATTTACCTACCAAATATACATTTGTTATAGTTTTCCCTTAGTATATATATCATTGTAATAATTACCCAAGTGAAATCTTGATTTCCACACCCCCAGAGTTCTTACATCACCAAAACGCACTAGCCTATAGAAGCACAGCATTCAAGTACGGATTTTAACCTGTTCGTTACTGACCAAATGGCTATATAGTTCAATATGCCTGTAGGATCCAATTACATGCTTGGAGCGGTGTCACAGATCATGAGAGAGAGAGAGACTGAGAGGGAGAAAAAAAACAGCAGCAAGTACATAGAATGGACTACCAGTAAAAGCAGTAATCACCCAGAGAAAGAAAACAACATCAGGAGATATACAGAATTGAATTCCAGGAGAAGTTGTAATCACCCAGAGAAAGAAAAAAACATCAATAGATACACAGAATGGACTACTAGGAGAAGTAGTTAATCGCCCAGTTATGTTTAGCTGCCACTTAGCTCTGCCAAACAGAGATAAATAAAAAAACAGCAGCAGTAGTTTATACACAGAATGGACCACCAGTTAAAGTGATAATCAAGTGTGGAATGTGCTGCAGAGAGAGACTCTTAAATAAAAATGCATAACACCTTCTAACCTGTATATGTGCCAGACTACAAATCCCATGCTGCTTTGCAGCAGAGACGGGATTCTCATACTTTGTGACTTTGCCTGTGCCTGTGATTGGCCAAGGAACAGTGGATTGTATGCTAATTTAGTCAGGGGTTGTATGGGGTGTTTACTCTAAAATGTAACTGGCAGAATATAGAAGACATTTTGCTAAATTCAAGGTAAGTTTAAAAATGTTTATTTTTGTACTTTATCATGTAAAATGTATTTATACACTACTAATTCTCCTCTATCAGATTCATTTATAATCCAGGAAATTTAGTTATGCCCTTATATCCCTGCATACACTGTTGTGGTGGTACTTGGAGATTGCCACTTGCTCCCTAAATACAATAAATACTACACTCACCTCCTATCAATAAACAACCAGTGTGGGACAGTTATGCAGCTCTGGCCTGAAGCAAGCATTTATCATAGCCTTCCTCTGATGGCCAGAAACAGGAAGTGAAGAGAGTGACTTATAAAGGGTAAGTATTTCTTCATCTGTATTGTTAACCCTTCCTTATCTTTTATTTTTCAGGACCTGGCCAGACCAGGATACAGGTAAGTACTTTATAACCTCACTGAGGACTCATCTGTTTAAAGAAGCTTATCAACTTCAGTCGTAGTTTACGCAAGAGACCTTCACATACCACCTGTCTCCCACTGAATCTCCATGTCTCCTGCAACTATCTACCCTTTAAGAAGAGAGACCTTCGCACACCACCTGGCTCCCTGCTCCTGCAACCATCTGCACTTTAAGAAGAGGTACATTGCTTCTATCAACTTGCATATTTTGCCATACTTCCTTTTTAATTTGTTTAAACTGCCCATAATCCATGTGATTGAATTTTGCTCCTCTATGTCTAAATGTACCCTCCCCCAATCTGTAAGGCTAATCCCCTCCCTGACTTCCCATACAACTAATCATTTGCCTTTCGTTTGCAAACCTCAGAGGCCTTCACACACCACCTGGCTCCCTCATAATCATCATATCTCCTTCAACCACTTCCCTCTCACCCTCCCCCACACATACCCACCTCTAATTGTTGCAGCCATGTAGCAGTCAAATTACATTACTTTGCCATTTGCAGGATGTATTATCTGACCACTAGGGGCAGATAACATATTACATACTAGAGCCATTCACCTCCAAATGACTTTTCATCAAATCCTTCTCTTTTCCACTAAACAAAACACCTTTGTAACTTTGCACACCTTCCTACCGAAGCAAACTTTCACTTCCTTTCTGACCTTTTGCTATTGCTTATCTTTTCTTCCCCAGGTTTCTGTCTCTTCCTTTCCGTTTAAATTATAAGTAGCGTGTTTCCAATCTTGTAAGGTACTTCGGATAAAAGCATTTTCTACAAAGATTTTAAGTTCAAAACTGGGCACTCCATTTCTTGCAGTTGTTTATATTGTATTTTTCCTTGTTCTCTTACCCTGCACACAATGGAATATTTTGGTGCAATATAAATAAAAGTAACCCTCGTTATCCGGCACCCATGGGGACTCCGTATTGCCGGATAACTATAGTTGCCGGTTAATCGTGAGTCCCCGATTTTTAAAGGTCTAAACGACCCTTAAAACCCCCCAAAAGCATTTTTTTTTTGCAGTCTCGAACTGCCGGATAGTGCCGGTTAGGTTTAACAGGAGTTTTTTGAAAATAGGGAATTAATGCCGGTTGCTTGAGAGTCCCAGTTAGTTGAGTGCCGGAAAACCGGGATTCTACTGTATATTGTCTTTCACCTTTTTATACCTCACCCATATTCTTTAGACTGTAAGTTTGTGAAATTTTAGTTTTGTTGTGTGCTTTAGGCAAAGCACTTTGTTTGCTTGACTCTGGACTCAATGACAAGGCCCTCCATTCTTAAGTGGTCTGTTGGGTTTGTTTTTAACTTGTATCTACCCTGTTTGGCACTACAGAATGTGTTGGTGCATTACAAATAAAGGATTATAATAAGTGCTTCAAGTAAAGAGGAAAAAATATATAGTTAAGGAATGTCTTCACATCTTGTGGCCCTTTCATTGTGTTCTTAATAGCTTGCTTTAGCTAAACTTTAAAATAGTTGACATCCAATCTGTTACACCAATCTGTTATTATAATTATATACTATATACTATATACAGGGAAAACACAATTCATTTGGTTACTTTAGAGGGGAACAGTGAAGACATTTTTATAAAACAGGTAATTAGTTGTTAACCCCTGGGAGTGTCTTTGGTAAATGGTTAGTTTAGGTTTGACAGTGTGGCGGTGCTTTTCAATAAAATTTAGAAAAAAGTTCTAAAAAGTAGGATACCAGCATAGCTTTTCTGCTGGAGTTTTTAGCCTCCTTTCTTCTAATGTTCCATTAAATGTCACACAAAGAACGTAGGGGTTGCCTGTTTCTCACAATGAGAATGGAATTCCCTTTACTTTTCATGGGGTCATTGTAGAAAATGTCCATAGCACTATATCATAGATCATATCTCTGTCCTTAAAAGAAAAACCCATTCAATTTCAATAATTTGAAATCATAAGAAAGCTATTCAGCATGTGAAGGAGTTGAGGTAGAATATGACATAGCACTGCACCTTTACTGAGTAGTTAATTACTATAAGATTGCTTCAGATTCAGAATAGTAGATATAAAGCAAAAATTAAAGGGCTAGTGTAAACTCAAGATTTGAAAGACTTTTCATTGCATAAACTTAGATATTTAAAAAAATATATATAATCACATTGATTTTCCACAAATGATCAGCCTTTTTAATATGCAATAAATTAAAAACATTTTTTTTACTGATATTATCTTCATAACTGTTGTGAAGTCTGGACTAAAATAGTAGCCCTTTAGTATATCTAGTTTAATATAAAAGATGTGCACTAATGGGGTTACGTGTGAGATTTGAGGGACTTTTCATGACCTATTTAGACCCATAACTCAACTTTTTTTCAGAATCTATAACAATATTTTTTTTTCTGCCTACGAGGCCATTGCCAAATAGGCTATAAATTAGACTTGTCAAAACTCTTAGCGAAGCTATAAACCATGCTTCTCAATTGAATCTCAAGTGTACTTGAATTTAGGTACTGAAACTACATGCACAGAGTGGTTAAACAAACTCCTTTGTAAAGTGATTTAGCAAAAAACATAGGGCTCGACTATATGGCTCTCACAGAAAATCTTGCAAGTGAACTTTCCGTGTAGGGAGTCACATAATTATTACATTCTTATGGGTCTAAATCATGTATAAGAAACCCCACCCCACTGAACATTTTTCATTTCATGTAGACACAATTAGACTGGGCTGTTGTTTCATTGGGAACGCATGTGGACGCAGTTCCTGTGCCTGAAATTTGGCACAAAGATACTCCACTATAAAATACACTTTTCAGAAGTCTCTTTCCCCCTGTTTTGCATGGGTCTTATTTCTGTCTGTTTTGAAAAAATATTATTTGTCACAAATAATGCATTGCTTAGAAATTATGATTTTAATAGAATGAAAGTTTTCATTCTTTTATTATAAGGCATATTATGTTGCCCACATAGCACATATATGCTCTGATATTCAAATACTTCCAAACCATGCCCCTTACACTACTTGTTGCTCATTTCATATAACAATTATCTCAAATTACATAGTACAGTTAGAATTTACAACCATGCTCCATTCTCCATCAAATTCTTAACAAACCATAAAACATTCATCTATTCCAGGCAGAATAGCTGAAATATTTTACTCAAAAACTTCCTTAATAGGACCCTGGGGCCATTCTCCCTGTTGTCTTCTTAGGATATATTTTTAAATTGATAAGCCTTTCATGTACTCTATTGAGAAAACCCAATCAGTTTGAAGGGCACAATTTGTTGATTTATATTGCCTAGTACAGCGTTCCACGACTGGCTGGATGCATCGCTCCAGCTATTTTCTGTCCGGTAGAATCACATATATAGTTCTCAGCAGCCGGGCTTGCCAAAATCCGTTGGTAACACAACAAGGAAACTGTGGGCTTGCGGCCAGGCAAGGAGCCAGGCAAGTTGTGCTGGTGGAAATGAGCGCCATCCCTACAACCCCGTAGCCCTTACGCAGGTAGCGCCGAAGGTTGCGGCCAGGAAATGAGCACCAAAGGCGCTCCTTGCACTGGTGGAGATGAGCGCCATAGGCGCTCATCCCTGCGACCCCATATGACTTAGGCAGGGAATGCCGAAGGCGCTCACTGCCCTGGTGGAGATGAGCGCCATAGGCGCTCATCCCTACGACCCCACACGACTTTACCATCATACCTACGAACCGCGGGACTACACATCAACAGAACACTCAAATACACAATTCACACTGAGAGACACGTAGCACTTTGAAAATATTGCATAAAAAAAAATATAGCCCGTAACACTTATAAAAGGAAACCGTGACTTAGATAAAAAAAAATATGAGCCGTAAAAAATACGAACTTAACGGTCGATCCGCACAAAGCGAAAACCACGAAACCCACACTAAATACAAAAAAAAAATCACACACAGCAAGAGGTGACACCCGGACGACTGGAACTGATGTTACACGTCAATTTAAGTCCAATTTCAAGAGTTAGGCCACTCGAAAAATACACCAGCGGAGATACTCGTAATGAGCGCCAAAAGGCCATCAGCATGGACCTTGCAATCAGTGCCAAACGGCATCTGTGAAACAAAAAAACACCAACCCAGAGCCTCGCAATGAGGGCCATAGGAGCTCATTACGAGCCATGCGATGAGCTCTGAAGGTGCTCGCCGCGAGGTTTGCAATCAGCACCGAAGGTACTCACACAACCAAAACACTTACTTTGTGTGACAAACAGCATTCCTTGACTTACAATTCTATTGCCGTCATTTTTTGAAGGACAATTCGCTAGTCTCATCATAATTTTTAATTATAAAAAGAATGGGCAGTTTAAACACTTGGGACATCATATATAAATTCCCAGATTAACTTTTTTTATTAACTATATACATCTATTCATTTACATATTTACAATATATTATAAATATTTTTAACATTATATATTTTTGAATTATTATTTTAAGTCCAAGTTGGTAGTGCAAAAGTAGCATGTTGTTGAGAGTCACAATTAGAGAGATCAGGTAGTGTTTTTTACTGATGAAGGACCTGGTGAAAAAGACACTGCAAGCTGGATAAATTCACACATCCACCCTGGTACTGGTGAGCACATGCATCAGTAGTGGCATGTATGTTCATTAGCTTTCCCTATGCCTTTTAATCCTTTTAATCAAGCTTACATTTAATGTAAACATATTTGAATTACAGTATATATTTGTAATAGCTTTCTGATATTAAAACGTAATATCTTTTGATAGAGGAAAACATATTTCACTTTTTTCACATTTTGTTTTCTGATTGTGATGTTTAAGTACATCTTATTTTATTATTATTGACTATCTTTATGTCAGGCAAACAGGGAAAGTCAAACAATATATTTCTTTACATGTAGTTTCTTTGGTGGTTGTAATTAGGATGCCTTGCTTTTCTCCTAAACAAAATGTTTTTAAGATTTCCATTTTTCTTCATGTTTCCTAGTGTGTGGCTGTTGACACGATACAAATATTACATAAAATAATAATATAAAAAAAATATGTTTAGGAAAATATATTGAATGTTTAATTTAGTGATACAATTATATGAGCTAAGAAAATCTGATTTTTTGCATAGATGAGACTGTTTGTATTCTTTTAAAAGAAATTAATATGCAATCACTCTTTTTTTTAAATACAATAAACACTCTAAATCTGTAAAATCTGGGAGTAAAATGTATTTTTATGGAATTGGAAGATAATTGTATTGGCAGAGTTGTAACAAGCCTAGTCTCTTCATACAAAAAAACATGTGAAGTCAGTTGAGGACGTGCCATAGACACTTTGCGAACTGTGATAGAAGCAGGTTTCTATTTTTTTAATGTTAACTATCATGTTTAAATGAAAGAAAACTAAGAAGGCAAACTGGTTGTCTGATGAGGCTAGGAAAGAAGAAAAGCGAATGGTAATGGAGATAGGAAAATATTTGTCCAACTGTATGCAGAATTCTAGAGGAAAGTGTAGTGACCCAGAGACAAGGGGCCATGTGCACCCCTAGTTCTCCTGCCTTATCTAATAGCAATCTGCAGGTTATGACTTTATTCATCTCAGCACCCAGCAATTAATTTCATATCAGAACATCCTTTATGGAGAAGCAGGAAAAGTCAGATGAGCTACACCATTTCTAAGTCCAGCGACAGACTGAGCCTTTATTCTTGCTTCAGACACATTTTAAACCCAAAGCAATAAAAATCACATGGCCCTTTCCCCATCCTCTCACTACGGTTAGCAAACCCCCAACATTCCTTCCTCTGAGGTATATCTGATCTGGTATTTTCTGCTGTCAATAAGTGAAGGGCTGTCAGATTTCCCCCTGTTCCAGATTCCAAGGTCTAGCCTCTTATCAATTTTATGACCTTCTGAGAAAACTGAACACTCCTGCAGAGTTAACTAACCAACAAACATGACAGAAAGTATATCTCTGTCAGGTTTCATGTACAGGGAGTGCAGAATTATTAGGCAAGTTGTATTTTTGAGGATTAATTTTATTATTGAACAACAACCATGTTCTCAATGAACCCAAAAAACTCATTAATATCAAAGCTGAATATTTTTGGAAGTAGTTTTTAGTTTGTTTTTAGTTTTAGCTATTTTAGGGGGATATCTGTGTGTGCAGGTGACTATTACTGTGCATAATTATTAGGCAACTTAACAAAAAACAAATATATACCCATTTCAATTATTTATTTTTACCAGTGAAACCAATATAACATCTCAACATTCACAAATATACATTTCTGACATTCAAAAACAAAACAAAAACGAATCAGTGACCAATATAGCCACCTTTCTTTGCAAGGACATTCAAAAGCCTGCCATCCATGGATTCTGTCAGTGTTTTGATCTGTTCACCATCAACATTGCGTGCAGCAGCAACCACAGCCTCCCAGACACTGTTCAGAGAGGTGTACTGTTTTCCCTCCTTGTAAATCTCACATTTGATGATGGACCACAGGTTCTCAATGGGGTTCAGATCAGGTGAACAAGGAGGCCATGTCATTAGATTTTCTTCTTTTATACCCTTTCTTGCCAGCCACGCTGTGGAGTACTTGGACGCGTGTGATGGAGCCTTGTCCTGCATGAAAATCATGTTTTTCTTGAAGGATGCAGACTTCTTCCTGTACCACTGCTTGAAGAACGTGTCTTCCAGGAACTGGCAGTAGGACTGGGAGTTGAGCTTGACTCCATCCTCAACCCGAAAAGGCCCCACAAGCTCATCTTTGATGATACCAGCCCAAACCAGTACTCCACCTCCACATTGCTGGCGTCTGAGTCGGACTGGAGCTCTCTGCCCTTTACCAACCCAGCCACGGGCCCATCCATCTGGCCCATCAAGACTCACTCTCATTTCATCAGTCCATAAAACCTTAGAAAAATCAGTCTTCAGATATTTCTTGGCCCAGTCTTGACGTTTCAGCTTGTGTGTCTTGTTCAGTGGTGGTCGTCTTTCAGCCTTTCTTACCTTGGCCATGTCTCTGAGTATTGCACACCTTGTGCTTTTGGGCACTCCAGTGATGTTGCAGCTCTGAAATATGGCCAAACTGGTGGCAAGTGGCATCGTGGCAGCTGCACGCTTGACTTTTCTCAGTTCATGGGCAGTTATTTTGCGCCTTGGTTTTTCCACATGCTTCTTGCGACCCTGTTGACTATTTTGAATTAAACGCTTGATTGTTCGATGATCACGCTTCAGAAGCTTTGCAATTTTAAGAGTGCTGCATCCCTCTGCAAGATATCTCACTATTTTTGACTTTTCTGAGCCTGTCAAGTCCTTCTTTTGACCCATTTTGCCAAAGGAAAGGAAGTTGCCTAATAATTATGCACACCTGATATAGGGTGTTGATGTCATTAGACCACACCCCTTCTCATTACAGAGTTGCACATCACCTAATATGCTTAATTAGTAGTAGGCTTTCAAGCCTATACAGCTTGGAGTAAGACAACATGCATAAAGAGGATGATGTGGTCAAAATACTCATTTGCCTAATAATTCTGCACTCCCTGTACACATTCTATAAGGAGTGATGTAAAGAGATAGAAGAAGATAACAGAATGGGAAAGACAAGAGATCTTTTCAATAAGATTGGGGCTCTCAAAGGAACTTTTCATGCCAAAGTGGGAGTGATAAAATACAAAAATGAGAGGGATTTATCAGAAGTAGATCAGATAAAGAAGGGGTGTCAGGAATACACAGAGGATCAATACAGGAAGGATCTTAACATCATTGATGAAATCAGTAGTATGTCATATGAGCTGAAGCCAGACATCTTGGATAACAAGGCTGCAAGAGTTGATGGAATCCCAGCTGAACTTTTAAAAATACTACAAGAAGATACTGTAAAAGTGCTGTGTGCATTTTGCCAACAAATTTGGAAAAACCCAAGAGTGGCCAATAGACGGGAAAAGTTAATTTTACATCCCAATCTCAAAAAAGGCTGTGCCAAACAGTGCTCTAATTATCGAACAAATTTACTTGTTTCACATGCCAGCTAGGTATAGTTTAAGATCGTAAAAGCACAGTTCTAACAATATATGGAGCTGGAAATACCAGATGCTCAGAGGCACATGAGATCAGTTAGCCAATAACCGCTGGATCTGCTTCATAGACTATTCTAAATCCTTTGACTGTGTGGATTACAACAAAATGTGGTAAGTTCTTAAAGATATGGGGTACTAGTCTATCTCATATGGATTGTTGGTCCTGTATATGGACCAACAATCCACGGTTAGAACGGAACATTGAACAACAGAATGGTTCAAGATCAGGAAATGAGTCCTACAAGACTTTATATTGTCACCTTATTTATTCAGCTTTTAGGCAGAGTACATTGTGCATAAGACTGGACTGGAATTTAGGAGGAATTAATATTGCTGGGAGAAATATCAACAAACTCATATACGGGATGATACTACTTCTATGGGTAAAAACAAGGAAGAACTAAAGGACCTATTGATGAGGGTAAAAGAAGAGAGTGCAAAAGCTGGTCTTTTGCTCAACATGAAGAATATGCCAAATAGAATTCTCAATTCCTGGCAAATAGATGGGCAAGAAGTGGAGGCTGTGATAGTTTTTATTTTCCTTGGCTCCAAGATATCTGAGGATGCTGACTGCAGCCATGAAATTAAAAGATTTTTGCTTCTGGGGTGGAACGTAATAAAAAGTCTTGATAAGCTATTGAAAAGTAAAGCTACAGGTATATCACTAATAACAAAGCATTGCATATATAAAACTATGGTATTCTTAGTAGTAACTTATGTATGTGAGAACTGGACAACAAAGAAGGCTGAGCACCCTAGAATTGAGACCTTTGAATTGTGGTATTGGAAAAAAACGCTTAGAGTTTCTTGGATTGCAAGAAGTTCCAATTAATCCATACTACAGGAAATTAATTTGTCAATTTGCCACCTGGAAGGTTTGATCATGAGGCTAAAGCTCGAATGTTTTGGCCATATCATGAGAAGACAGTATTCTTTAGAGAAATCTATGATGATGGGAAACATGGAAGGCACACAAAGAAGCGGATGGCAGAGGCGAAGATGGATAGATGGGGTAATTGAAGCAATGAACATAAGCTTGATGAGAGGGACAGTGGCGGACAGATGTGCCTGGTGTGCTGTGGTTCATGTGTCATGGAGAGTCATCATGTATTTTTGGTATATAATGACTCCAAACATAGTCAGAAGCATTTTCTTCTGAAAAACATATATACCATTTTTACAAAAATGTCTACTGTCAGATAAATAAATAATCATGTCTAAAGGCAACATAAACAACATATTTACATTTTTTAGATGTTTCTGCTATATTGAAATATAAAGTAGAATCATCTAAATTTGTATTGGTTTTTATTTTATTTTATTTGCTTTTTCTTCTGTTTCCAAGTCGTTATAACTATATTTTGCCAATGCCAGATCAGAAGGGTTACAGTAAAAAAATATAAGTGGATTATTTGCAATACAGTAATCAAGCATGTAAAAAGCAGACTTGCAAGACATTTCAAGTGACATTTGTATTAATGACTGTTTTGATTTTAACTTATTGTTTAACCTATATTTATTACTTTTTCTTTGTATGATAAAAAACATTTTTGTAAATTAAATAAGCAAGCTATTTTTGTTGCATGTAAGTCTTGAAACATGCACTAAATAAGGCATTAATGATAAGAGTTTTTGTTAGGTATGAATCATAATAAACGCATTGTAATTTATTGTTACAATTTTTTTACTGTGAAAGTGTTTCTTGTATAGCAAAATCTAATGATATGTCAAGGCATATTTCATTTCTTTTAAATTGAATATCTTAAACCTCAAACTGTGCTTTAAGAACATTTGGACAGCAAGGAGATAAATCCTTCTTAATCCTTAGTTATCAAAAGTTCATTAACATAGTTTCTTTTGAACTGAGAATATAAACCATTGACTTTTCTTGGTTTAATATGTATTTACATCAGCAATTAATTATACACATTTGGCAGCTAGTGGAAATCTATTTAACAACAATACACAAAGTATGTTCTGGGGGAAAAAAATCCTGTTTCATATAAGAAAAACAACTTTTGTGTGTATGTGTGGGCTAAATTAATTGATGTCATATACAGCGCGGGCGTGCAAACATTTTCATATGTTTCTGTGTGTCATTATCTTCAGACTGCTCCTTCCTTTTCTTGTTCCTTTCTCTATCTCTTAAACAACCAATGTTCTATTTTTTCCAGGTTCAGATTAGGTTTATTAGCATGACAGAGTATGTTTCAGTGTTACCAAAGGGTTCATAATGAAAGAAACTGGTATTATGGATGGCGGAGTATTTTATGACGATGGCTTGTAACTGTGGCACAAGGGATGTTCTTTGATGGTGCTAAGGCAGAAGAACGACCATTGCATCCCACTGCATGGTTTGAATAGAGCTGCTCAGAAAACTAATTAGTTCCCAGTTGGCATACCATAGAAGAGAGACGTTTTGGTATAGCATATTTCTTATTGTTGATAAGCCTAACATTTTTTTTTTATAAAACAATAAAAACAAACAAAAAAGAGATTAAAATGTTCAACATTTTACCGTGGTCTTAGACCTGTTTTTCATGTCACTGTGTTCATACACAATGTGGACACCTCTCTGCATATAATCTTTGTTTTTTAAACTATGCTTCTTGTATATTAGGTTTCTGTATTTCAGTAGAAATATAATATACCTATTTCTATCCTTTGTGTACTTTATTTTATTAAGCAGTGCTTAAAAGCTCTGTTCTTTTTCTTAAAATCGTACAAATATTTTCTCTCCTCTGCAGCTTGTGAAGACAGTGTACTTCTAAGTAGAGGCTGATACACTGTCTCACAGTAATAAATCAGCAGTAACGTTCTGTAACATGCTGCTTTAGGGAGGTCACTGGCAGGTTAATTTGAAACTACTCTTCTCCGTCTACGTATTCATGAGCTACAGCGGGCAGACCCAAACAGCTATAAATTGTATGATTTTAGGTAGAAAAACAGATACATAGGTGGATTATATTTGTAGGGAAATCCAAAAACCTTTCAGAAAGTTTCCTGTTTTCAATATTTAAGTAAGCTCCCCAAGGATTTATTTGCCTATTTAAACACTCTACTCACTGAAATCTTCCAAACAGTCCCTGTAAAGGTTTTCCCTTGAAGCTTATGCATACAGTATGTCTATAGTACTAGCAGCCATTTGAAGACCATATTTGCAATGTGTAGCTCGCAACTGCTGCAGGCTTGAAATTTGGCAGAGTTACTGTGCTACTAAATTCGAACGGGCTGCAAGTTACGAGCTTGAGACGCAAACCCGTAAACCATTTGTTGAATGTTGGAGGCGAGTGATCTATTAGTCAAACCCGTAGTTACGGGTTTAGATGGAGCCAATAGAAACAGTGATCATCATTATTGCGTCACAGAAAAATGGAGGTTGGATTTCAATTACGGGTTACGATCGGACCCACATTCCAGATATAATGCAATAGTGATAAAGCCGTAAATATGATATTCTGTCACATGTTAGTTCCAATAAATGTATACACACATTGATTGCCGGGATCGATATAACACAAAAATTAAACATGAAATAAAGTTTTTTTTTCTGGCTGATTTGCGGGCTTGAGAATGTTGTGCTATTAATTCTAAGACCTAATATCACTTTTCCTTTTAATACAAGTATAGTAGTGTGGTGATATTTGCATTTAAAGTGCTACGGATTGGACTTTACCCCCCTTGCGAGTCCTCTCTATCACTCATTGGTCTCAGGGTTGAACGCAAGTGAAATTGTAGCAATTTAATAGCATGATTGGAATTGTAGCGTTACGGGCTTGAGATAACAAAGGATTTGCGTCACCGAAGCTCAACGTTCCATGTCCCGTAGGCTTTTTTCACTCCAAACCCGTAGATCGTCAGCGACTTACTTTACTGGGCTAATTTAATAGCAATAAGTCTTATGGACTACATTGTGAGCTACGGTTTAACACGTAGGGAGAATTTAATATGGCTGTAGATGTACTAGCCAGGGAAATATAGACACATTGTATGCTTGAGCTACAGAAGTTTTCAGTGAGTATAAACAGAGCTTTTAGGCACTTGTTAATAAAATTATGTTTACATATTCAAATAAACACAATAACATAGGGCCTCATTCAATTGTGATTTGTCCAATTGAATAAGGCTCTATATAAGCACAGAGCATAATTTGTTACAGAAGTTTTTATTTAGTGAAGACCTTGTTTTTGGATAGAAGTTCACTAACTAAAAACTTCTGTCAAAAAAAAATATGCTCTGTGCTTATATAGAGCCCTTTTCAATTGGCCAAATCACAATTGAATGAGGCCCATAGTTTTTAATATTAAAATGAATGAACCCTCTGTTTACCTTTAACTCACCGGAGACTGTGGCCTCTTTAATTGGATAATCTAAACAAAATGTATAATATGTGTTAGTTACTTATTTTCATATAAGAACTTTATTACATGCTAATTGTAGACGTTCAATAATCTGCCTATATAGAAGTTTAGCTCAATATCGTGTATGCACTTTAAATTAAATTCAACATGATTATGTTGATTAATGAAATGATTCCTTTTTATAATGAGCTTCATTATGATGCAGCTAAAATGCCATAGACGCCATGCCTAATCTCTACCTTATTGTCATAGCAAAGGCAGATTCTGGAATGAAAGTAACTGTCACTGGCGCTTTGAGGTATTGTTTTTAAGCAAACGTTGGTAAACCAGTTATAATCACAGCAGGATTCAATTAAAAACCCGTTCTCATTAGTGCAACCATTATATCATCCTATACATAACGTGTCGTATCTCTGTCATTAATTGAAAAATGAGATAAACTGTATAATTTTATTACAATTTATAATTGCTTATTGAATCTTCCTTGACTGCTACAGAATGAAAACCACACATGAATAATTTTATATGCCTGAGATCACACGTAAGAGATCTATATGCTACTGACTTGTCCATACAGGCAGCTCCGACATTTATTCTGCCTATTGCAGCTCTCTGTAGCACAATCACAGTTTTACATGAGTGCACCATTTTCAAGAGCCGAGGAGATAGTTCTATATTCATATTGCAGAACAGAAAGATAAGAACAGAGAAAGGAAAAAATAAATCTGCTGTCAAGCTATTATCATTCACTTTACATGGTACGAAACAAATATAGCTGTCACTTTCTAGAAGTCACTATAGATAAATTGAAAATGTATATCATCCTCAGTAAAGCATAGAGAAATCTACCTATTACTCAGTGGTGCACGCTGCTCATGCAATATATATTACCAAAGGACAAATTAAGTAGCTTGCTGGATGGCTGAGGGGGCTAGCAGAGCTTATCAAGTCCCTAAATCAAAAAAGGAACAAATGCAAAAAGACAAAAGAAAGGATCTGCTCTAATCAGGCTGAGAAAAGCAAATGCAATTGTTTCAATCTTATGCACAGTACAGTGCACAGTACTAAATTTGGTTTATTGCAGCAATGACAGAAACATTCAAAATATCAACATTGTGGGAAAATATAGCTCAAATACTTGTTTACTTGTAATAAACATTGTAATTGGTGTATCTGCTATGTGGAAATATATTTTGTAAAGATTAATGCTTTCAGAGTAATTTCAATATATAGAGCATCTTCCTAAATTATGTTGTCACATAACATATATTGGAACTTGTATAGTGTATTTCTCACCTATTTTAATGGTTGTATTAATATTCACATTTTTGTATCATGCTGTTTAAAGTGCCATTGTGGTTCCAGAGTTGCTATTGGGCATGAAAAAGAATAATGTTTTATTTAATACCATTTTTTATGGGAAATACATTATTTTAAGAAAATTAACTCAAAACAACACAGAACGATATACTGAGTAATGCACTTGTTTCGTCTGAGCCTAGCTATGAATTGAAAGAAACATGAGAAGAAATTTAGAGGATACATGAAGAGTTTTTTTTTTTTTAATCTAATCAATATTATATTCAAAAGAATAGGAATAAAAGCACAAGATTGCATCCCACATAACCACAAGGTGCACTTTGATAGGACAAAGGAGAGCTCAATCCCACCCTTTCTCACTTTAATGTATGTTTCTGCTCTAACACGACTGATGTTTATTAAAAAAAAAACATTTGTAATGTTTAAAACCTGTTTAAAGGCATAAAGGAGTGACAGTGGCCCTTTAAATGAAAAAAAAAACAACATGTTTAAAAACTCTGCCCCTAACTAAGAGCATAATTAAGCAGGAAAAAAGTCACAAAACCAATTTTTAATTAGAAAAAAAAATGGTGATGTCTCTGCTCCACCCTAGAAGACTCCATGATGCATTGGTGAAACTATGTATGTGAGATGGTCATTTGTGGTGAGCTGTGGTTGCATCTATTGTAAACTGCTTCTGGGCCGTTTAAAGGGTAAAGGGTGTGGTTTCAATTTCAATCAGTCCCACTAACAAAAAACTATTAATCTCTTCATGTTGCTCCACTTTCCACTGATAGATACAGAACTATAACTTCATGATTCTGCTTTCAGGAAGTGATGTAACAAATACAAAATTGATCACTATTTCCAAAAATTCAAAAAGTCTGATTTTCTTTAAAAATGTTTGAATCTCATTGGCTTTTACAGTTCATAACCTTGTTAGCTTATTACATACTTCACAAACAAATTCCCTTCTTCTTGAATTTCAGTGACCTAAAACCCTGGAAGAACAATACAATATACTGTTGTTATACTACCTGTTCACTTCTTTCATAGATGTGTCGCTTGAATTATACTTTGCTGAATGTTATAGTATTAAAACATTTCCATTGTTATGGCCTGACTTGCATAAAAAATCTTCCAAACGAACAAATCGTTCTACCTAAAGTGAAGAACATGGTAAAGTTTTGGAGCAGATGACTAATAAATTCTATATAATTCAGGAGATTTAAAGCACAAATTAAATATAGTTATTCCACATCATTATATTTTTGTGTTATCTTAAATTGGACAGCTCTGGAGATACCTAGATTTCCAATTTGTTCTGCAAGTTGCTACAGATTTCCAAGGCAACCTAACATTTCCTTATAGTTATAACCCTATTACCTTTTAATTTTCTAACTTATCAAATATAACAAACCACTTGTTCAACACTACATGTGTGCCCCCACATATATATTTATAGTTACTATTAGGAGGCTGTAAAAAGATGTTATCTATGTTTCCAGTGCTCAGGTCTTAAATAATATGTTAATTTCATATAATAATTCCAGACACTGCTTATAATTAAGTATATACTACCTTAATCTGTACGCTAGACTATTAAAGGGCCATTTTTCTCACTGTAAATGCTCTTCATGGTATGAAAGAGCACAAGAGTGTTTGTTAAAATGATATATTCTTTTAATTACATTAATAACAGCAAAAAAATAAAAAGTTTTAAGTCTGTTTACAAACACAGTCTGTCCTGTCTACTGGCAGCTTCATGATTAATAACAGACAGCAGAGCCACGCGATGAGAACACTGATTGATTCAGTTTTTCTCTGAACTCAGGAATGCACTCAAATTTTAACTCACAACATTCCATGACCTGCACAGATTGACCTGGTGAGGGTTTTGCTCACAACAAAGAGATGAAACTGCATGTCTGGGAGTGGGCAGTCAGTGCATGCATTTCAAAAATTCAAAAAGTATTTAAACATGCATTTAGGATATCATTAGAGTGGTGTGCTCCAAATTGTGCTGAATTAAAGGCCCTTTAAATACAATTTTCCACAATATTTGTCTCCCTATTGGAAACATCCTGGTCATTGTCAATTTAGGATCCAACAAATTTTACAATATTTAAAACTTTGCAGCAAACACTATTGGAATCCTGCATACTATATAATCGAATGGGAGGTCTGTAGTATTGAATATATGTAAGTCACATTGACTTTACACATTCGCATTAGAGACAGCATTCACTTCAAATGAAAGTATCACTTCAGTGATGAATACTGATTTGAGAAATTACTCATGGCTCTGGCCAGTTGAGCAAAAATGCCTGTAAAGCTAGGATGCAAGCTGCTCAAAAACTTACCTTATTATATAATTTAGCTTAATTTGTCTCCAGTCTGCACTCCTATTTTTATTGACTGGTCTTAAAAACCTTAGAAGACCACTTAACATGTTGTGATGTTTGTAATAATTTGAGATGTGGGAACTGCTGTGCTCTATAGGCTGGGTAGATACTGCCCCGCTTCTATTTAATATTTAAAATTGTTCTGATTCATTTTTATGATTAGTATTTTTTATTTAATAGTAGGAGCGTTTGTTTTTAATATGGGAAGAGTATTTGCACAGAATGTATTGCCCTCCATAAAGCATGTTCGGGGATTAGTGCTAATTTAAGAGTTGTCTTTTTCTCTCTCTTTTGTTTATATAAATTAAGTTTGCAATTCTCAGTGCTGTCCACTGTATATTTTGGTCACTGCGGGATGGTTCACTTACATGTACCTGGTAAGGGGATTATCTAGTTATATATGATTGCTTAACCCGGGTATCTGGTCAACTTTTTTTGTTTTACCTTTAGGTTACAAGCCTAAAACATCTAACTTTTTAAATTAAGGCAATGAGAATGAAAATAATTCAGGGAGCCCAAAGTATAATTAGCAATAATGAGCAAAAATATTTTTTAAGTATGAATTGATAAAGTACCATATAGGCCAGACTATAAGCCGCACCGGCATGTAAGCCGCACCGGCATGTAAGCCGCACCGGCATGTAAGCCGCACCTGTGAAATTCAAGGGGGAAAAAGATAATATCCAAATATAAGCCGCACTCTTAAAATTGGAGAGAAGCGGGCTTTCTAATCAGTATCTATGATAACTTCTTTTGTGGTTTACATGCCGAAAATCGTAGCTTGCAAAACGCAAATTGCAATTCAATTGCTACATTTACGCAGGCTCTCACACCTGTAAACGGCAAATGTAAAGGAAAATCATACTGGTTCCAAATAGGACCGGCAAGTGGGTTAAATGTAGCACCGGAAATGCAAATTAAAAATATTGCACTGTAAGATACGGGGAATGTGGTGAATGACATTAGAATTAATTGCACAAGCTCTCAAGCTCGCAAAATGGCTCGAAAGTCGGAAAAAAAATGCTGCTTATATTCGGGACAATATGGTACTTGTTTTTAGATTTATCCATCATTATTAGAGTTAGCCATTACATTGTGGGCAAATTATCTTCCCATAATAAATATCAATGATCCTACTATTAAATAAAAAATACTCATCATAAAAATGTGTCATATCGATTAGAAATATTAAATAGAAGCATGGCAATATCTACCCAGCAGCTTTTAATCTGCTTTGTCAGTTGTTAATGTACTACTACATAGCAGTTGTTAATGTACATCCCAGAATCAGGAGGAACTATTTCCCTCAGCTATGTTATTCCTAATCCGTTTAACAATTTGACTTTACATTGTGAGTAGGAGAATCGTCCACTTACAAAGACAACGCTATTGTTCATATATTTGCTGACCTTGTCCCTCTGTGCTTTCTTGGCCATTCCTTGCACCTCCTATACTACGATAATCCAGACTATGACTATGAAAATGAAAATTAAAAAAATATGATTATATTAAAAAAAAACTGGGTAAAAAAGTCAAATAATTTCATTCCATTGTTGAATGTAAACAGAATGTTACCCAAAAGTAATACAATAATTCAGAACACATATAGATTATTGGCTATATTTCAACCGGAGAACCTTATACTGAGATTGTTGCAGGAAAGTATGAAATGATCTCACCAACTTTAAAAGGAGACTCCATAGAATAAAATGTGTATGGAGACCAGTGACTTCCTCTGGATCAATTAACAATTAATTAACAATTAATCTGCATATTACATAGGTCAGATAATATCTAACAAGGTTGAACTTGATGGACTGAAAGTCTTTTTTCAACCTCAATTACTATGTACCTAAAGTATGTAAAGTCAGCTTATATTCCCGAAAGCCAAAATTGTTATCCATATAATTATCAATATTCAATGCACCAGATAGAAACCACCAGTACATTTCTGTGTTCAGACAAACATGTGTATAATGCAGTAGAATCTCAATTTTTCAAAGGAATTGTTTTCCTTACTTTGATAATGAGTATTAGGGCCAATCATTTCCAATACAAATGAACAATTCACAGCAATTTTTGAGAAGTTTCTTACATTTCAGATGTTTTATTATGAATTAAACATCACTACTAGACATTCCATCCTGACAGGTGATCAGTCTGTCAACACATCACTTTTGACCCTTTACATTCAATACTAGGCACAATGATGACAGCTTTGCTTTGTGTGCTTAATGATCATCTGGTAGAGAAACATAGTTGATTGTTCTGTGCTAGTCCTCCTTGACCTTTCTTTGGCATTTATTTACCTAATCTCTCATGTTGCTTGCTGTATACAATTGATTGGTTAACATGCCACAATCGCAGCATTTAAATAACAACCTCCATCTCAATCAGCAATTAGCAGTCCTATAAAATGTATAAGAAATATATTTTGATATAACTGTAAAACCAAATGAAATAGTAGTCACTTGTGTATAGCTACATCTCTACATGCTGGTCTCATGCATTTTTACCCTTAAATATTCTGCCAACCTTATTGAACCTCCTCTATACATAACTGGAATCAGTCTTGTTTCATTCTAGATTCATATGCTGCAAAAACAAATCAATATCTTATTCAAACTCTTTTCCTCCTACCATGATTCATTTTAACTTTATTTTCAGTTGGGAGAAGTCATGTAATGCAATTGATTAATGCACATAGTGCTGCTATTATAAGAAAAATATTCAGAGCAGTGTATTGTACATTAACTGAATTATATGAAATGCCTCTTAAATACCCTTTCGCATGGAGGTGAATAATTCAATTTGTTGGAAAAAAGCAGATATCTAAATGGAAACCATAAATGAAAGCAAAAGGTTTTTTTTCCGTATATTAACTGTAATTCAAACAATACCAGCGCAAATATTAGTAACTTACATTTGTTTCATTATTTATATATTCAAAATATTTACACAATGTATGCACCTATCTGATTTTATTGTGTCCTTTCCAAGCTGTTGGATGTTACAGTAAGAGTTTTATCACTCAAGAAACAGGACCTTAGCTATATCACAGAACCTGTTTTTAAAGTTGTAGGGATCTCTTCATACAATTAGATTAAAACTTACTTGCAGCAATTGGAATTTTCTTACTGGGTGAAATAAGCAACTTTATATCTCCTTTACCTTCAATACATTGAAGATCAGGATCGCACTGAGATGTCACATTCAGAACACTACATAAAATTGGAGAGTAAGCTTTGATCCATCAATACTTTAGTAATGAGCCACTTTGAGTGGCATAGGACTATCTTCACTAATGTGAGTGTTTTTTCATGTTACAGTCATGGGAGTAGGACCCCAAAAAAAATCTGGGGGGGATAATGCAACTCTACTCCCAGGACAGGGAGCAGGGGCAAATCTCCCACTGATGCACCTGGTGCAATGCAATGGGGCCCTCCTTTGACATTGTCTAGAAAACTATGGGTCAAAGCTTTCTTTGGAAAGACATAATGCTCCATAGACCTCCAGTGGCCAAATCTGGTAATGCATGATTAAGTATAATTTCTCTATTTTTTTTGTCCCCATTTCATTTAATCGGGGGGGGGGGGGGGGGGGGGGGGGGTGTTGTCGCCACCATCCCCTACGCCCCTGGTTATAGTGTCTAATTATTAATAACTTTACATGGTGTTAATCTCTTTTTCCAATATATTTTACAAACTGGAATAAGAAAAATAACTTGTTACTTGGTCTAATATCATGTAATTGTATATTTTAATTGTACAAATTGAGAAGAAAACAGACAGTGTTAGTTTTGATATATCGTATATACTCGTGTATATACCGGTATATGCTGCACCCGGTATATGCTAATGACGTGATGTCACAGGGCAGGAGCAGAAGCGTCAGATGCAGGTGAGGGGAAAGGGAGGGTATTTAGAGGGGTAGGACGAGAGACACGGGGGGGTAGAGAGACACTGGGGGGAGAGAGACACGGGGGGGGAGAGAGACACGGGGAGGGGGAGAGTGAATAAGCCAAGGGGGCCCTTTTTAGACTTAAAAAAAGGGCTGAAAAACTTGGCTTATACTCGATTATATACGGTACATCAATTAAGCTAGGCTGAACAGTTTTTATACACATACACATACATTTATTACGCTAAAATTCTATATTGAATGAATTCTACGAAAACCATTTTAGTACTACTATTTTTTCTGAAAATGTTATGTACAATTATGTGAAGGACAAAAGTATGACAAGTTTCTGACACAATGTAATGCAACTAAGTCATTATGAAGAGTACAAAGCCAAATTCTAGCTTGTGAATTAATATTCACTAAAGTATTGTTCAGGATGTATTAAATACTTTTGAATTGTAACTCATTCAAGTCAGCAGGTTCTAAGTGTGGCTAGCAGTAAAAATTTGTATAAATCAGAAAAATTAATTATGTTACTTTTAGAAGTAATTTCTTTGTCATGGTGCATTGCAATATGTTTTATTTAGTTTTGAGTATAAAAATGGTTTCTTGATTTTGAGTAGTATTCCCTTAGTAAGAAGATTAGTAAATCGAGGACAGAAATTGAAAGTATGACCAGACACCAACTGTACAATACCTTGTACAATACTAAAATTAATATAAGGAAACAATTATAAAAAACAAAACAAAGCCAGTCAGTATTTTGTGTACTTCTCTTTCTGATTCCTAATACTCTCTTAGGTTCCAAGTTATGATGCACATTTTGTGGCATTGATTTAAGCTCACCGTAGTTCATTAAGAGCAGTAGATACACCCTTTAGGTTGTAAATTTGGCAGCTTCTCAATCTTGTGAGGGGCTTCAGATGAAGCACTATGTATGTTTGATTTTAGGTTCAAAGACAAGGCCCTCCATTCTTTTGCAATGGGTTTTTTGACGCATACTTAACCTCTGTATAGAGCTACAAATATGTTTTAAAAAAAAAGGATAATAATCATATATAATAATTGTCAAACTGCAAGACATCGTCACACTTTGCGTGGTGCGTACGACTTAGGCGATGAGCGCCGCAGGCCATTAACATGTAGAACTTAGCCGATGAGCACCAAAGGCGCTCATCAAGGTGAGCCGTTAACACATAGCACTTGGGTGATTAGCGACGAAGGCACTCATCGCCTGCGAGCCTCGCATAGAGAGGCGAGCCGTTAAGCCACTACAACGCGCTACAACTATCAGCACAAACACGAAGAGGCAAGGAAACACACAGACTTAGCCGAAAAACACTTCCTAAATGCGGGATTGCCTTCGCCTGCAAGCGGTTGACAAAAAAAGATACAAGATTACGAAAAATTACGAGATTAACGGCTGAACGACAAAAATGAAAAAACACTAAAAACACACTAAATACACCCAAAAAAAAAAAACGAAAACATTACAGACAGCATGGGGCAACAGCCAGGACGTCTGGGAGTGAGGAGGAACGTGAATTTAACTTGATTTAGACAATTTTCTCCACTCGAAAATCGCCTAAGCGAGGAAACAAATGGTAGGAAAAAATGAAAACGAGGCTACACGACCCAGGACCGCGCAAAACACTGCCAAACGTGTAGCACTTTACACATCACACTACAACCGACAAGATACACTATTACAAAAGCCGGAAAATGCTCATGAGACGCGTACCACATTAATAACATTATGACTATACAATGACGCTTTACACAATAAACCAACGGCTTTACCTCGCCCACGCAGCCTATTTAGAATGCACAGTTCAAACATTCATTACACTTTATAAGCACGGCAACAACACTCAAAATTTATTTTCTATACAGACGGAAAATACAAACAGATTGTTAGCTCTTCAGCCTGTTGCTCGCTAAATATATCAATTATAAATAATTAAAGTATATTAATTTATTTAATAAATCATTCATTATTACTTAACTACATATACATAGAAATATATATCTCTTTCAGAGGATCAAAATACACGACAGGAGAGGCTCGCAATGAGTGCCAAAGGCACTCATTGCAAGATATGCGATGAGCGCCAAAGGCGCTCAGCACAAGTCTCGCAATGAGCGACGAAGGCACACACTGTACAAAACAGTTTACATGCTGTATCAAACAGCATTCCCATGGCTTTAAATTATATTGCCCCATAATTTTTGACGGGCAAGTCGCTAGTAATAATAATAATAATAAATGGTTTCATTTGTTGCTGTTCTTCAATAAAATGCAGAGTAGTGATGGCGCAAGCATAACATTTTCGGTTTGCGAACCGCGAACGCGAATTGCCGCAAATGTTTGGGAACCGGTGAATCCGGCGAACCGCCATAGACTTCAATGGGCAGGCGCATTTTAAAATCCACAGGGACTCTTTCTGGCCACAATAGTGATGGAAAAGTTGTTTTAAGGAGACTAACACCTAGACTGTGGCATGCCGGAAGGGGATCCATGTCAAAACTCCCACGGAAAATTACATAGTTGATGCAGAGTCTGGTTTTAATCCATAACTGGGCATAAATTACCTAACATTCCTAAATTGTTTGTAATAACGTGCTTTAAAACATCAGGTATGATGTTGTATCGATCAGGTAGTGTAAGGGTTAAGCTCGCTTCAAAGTGACAGACCAAACTCCCCATTTAACGCACCGCAAACAACCGCAAACAGTCCATTTAAACAACCGCAAACTCCCCATTTGCACAAGGTTGGATACCAAGCTAGCCATGTCCCGTTCCTTGTCCTCACTGATGTCATTGAAGGTCTCTTCCTCCACCCAGCCGCGTACAACACCAAGGGTCCCCGAAAGGTGACAACAAGCCCCCTGGGACGCCTGCTGTGTTTGGTCTTCCACCTCCTCAAAGCCACCTTCCTCCTCTGACTCATCTTCTTCAGACTCCTCTCACTGCGTTGCCTCTCTCTGCATTATTATAAGGTGTGTACTACTCTTATCAGTTTAATACCTGTTACATCACCTATCAGGGGGCGTGTATAAGGCCTGGATTTTTGGAACCGGGAGATGGAAAAAGATGCTTGGTTGGTCCTCCCACTTCAATTTTGGGGCACGGCGCGTGCAATCTAAGGTGCCACCAGATAGGAGTGGCGTGTTTGTAAGTACTACTCTTATCAGTTTAATACCTGTTACGTCACTTATCAGGGGGCGTGTATAAGGCCTGGATTTTTGGAACCGGGAGATGGAAAAAGATGCTTGGTTGGTCCTCCCACTTCAATTTTGGGGCACGGCGCGTTCAATCTAAGGTACCACCAGATAGGAGTGGCGTGTTTGTAAGTACTACTCTTATCAGTTTAATACCTGTTACAGCACCTATCAGGGGGCATGTATAAGGCCTGGATTTTTGGAACCGGGAGATGGAAAAAGATACTTGGTTGGTCGTATCACTTCAATTTTGGGGCACGGCGCGTGCAATCAAAGGTGCCACCAGATAGGAGTGGCATGTTTTTAAGTACTACTCTTATCAGTTTAATACCTGTTACAGCACCTATCAGGGGGCATGTATAAGGCCTGGATTTTTGGAACCGGGAGATGAAAAAAGATACTTGGTTGGTCGTATCACTTCAATTTTTGGGCACGGCGCATGCAATCAAAGGTGCCACCAAATAGGAGTGGCATGTTTGTAAGTACTACTCTTATCAGTTTAATACCTGTTACCTGGTTGATCCTGCCTCAAAGATTAAGCCATGCACGTTTAAATACACACAGCCGGTACAGTGAAACTGCGAATTGCTCATTTAATCAGTTATAGACTGGTTCCTTTGATCGCTCCATCTGTTACTTTGATAACTGTCGGAATTAGAGAGCTGATACATGCCGACGAGCTGACTCCCCGGGATGCGTGCACTTATCAAAAATTAGGTATTGTTGAAGCCGCTGCTGTTGCAGCAACCAGAAAATTTCCCAGGCAGAAACTGCCCTAAAACATTGCGTCTTGAACCCTAGTTGGTGGCGGATAAGTCACGCAAGTCATGCAGCATTCAAAGTTAAAATACTGCAGCTTGTGGACCATTTTTAGCTCAAGGCAGCTCATCTCATCAGCCCTTTTTTAGTCTAATGTATCGCCCAGTGTCAGTCCATTCGGGATCCATCCCTCATTCATCTTTATAAAGGTGAGGTAATCTAGACTTTTTTGACCTAGGCGACTTCTCTTTCCAGTGACAATACCTCCTGCTGCACTGAAGGTCCTTTCTGACAGGACACTGGAAGCGGGGCAGGCCAGAAGTTCTATGGCAAATTGGGATAGCTCAGGCCACAGGTCAAGCCTGCACACCCAGTAGTCAAGGGGTTCATCGCTCCTCAGTGTGTCGATATCTGCAGTTAAAGCGAGGTAGTCTGCCACCTGTCGGTCGAGTCGTTCTCTGAGGGTGGATCCCGAAGGGCTGTGGCGATGCGTAGGACTGAAAAAGCTCTGCATGTCCTCCATCAACATCACGTCTATTAAACGTCCTGTCCTTGCCGGCATGGTCATGGGAGGAGGAGGATTCCTTTCACCTCTTCCCCTGTTAGATTCCCGTTGTGCTGTGACATCACCCTTATACGCAGTGTAAAGCATACTTTTTAATTTCATTTGGAACTGCTGCATCCTTTCTGCCTTGCGGTAATTCGGTAACATTTCAGGTACTTTCTGCTTATACCGGAAGGTCAAGTAGCGTGGACACCCAGCACAGGTCGTTCTCCTTCAGCCTTTTTATACGAGGGTCCCGCGTCAGGCACGATAGCATGAAAGACCCCATTTGCACAAGGTTGGATGCCGAGCTACCCATGTCCCGTTCCTCGTCCTCAGTGATCTCACTAAAGGTATGTTCTTCCCCCCAGCCACGTACAACACCACGGGTACCAGATAGGTGACAACGAGCACCCTGGGAGGGCTGTTGTGATTGGTCTTCCTCCTCCCCCTCAAAGCCACATTCCTCTTCCTCACAATCCTCCTCCAGCGTTGCCGCAGGTCCAGCAAGCGATGCTGATAAGGCTGTTTCTGGTGGTGATGGTGACCACAACTCTTCCACTTCTTCATCACGCTCATCTACGGCCTGATCCAACACTCTTCGCAGGGCACGCTCCAGGAAGAAAACAAATGGTATGATGTCGCTGATGGTGCTCTCTGTGCGACTGACAAGGTTTGTCATCTCCTCAAAAGGACGCATGAGCCTACACGCATTGAGCATGAGCGTCCAGTAATGTGGCAAAAAAAATCCCAGCTACGCAGAGGCTGTCCTAGCACCCCGGTCATACAAATACTCGTTAACGGCTTTCTCTTGTTGGAGCTGGCGGTCGAACATTAGGAGTGTTGAATTCCAACGTGTGGGGCTGTCACAAATCAAGCGCCTCACTGGCATGTTGTTTCGCTGTTGGATATCTGAAAAATGCGTTATGGCTGTGTAGGAACGCCTGAAATGGCCACACACCTTTCTGGCCTGCTTCAGGACGTCCTGTAAGCCTGGGTACTTGTGCACAAAGCGTTGTATGATCAGATTACACACATGTGCCATGCACGGCCCATGTGTCAACTTGCCCAAATTCAATGCCGCCAACAAATTTCTTCCGTTGTCCCAAACCACTTTGCCAATCTTCAGTTGGTGTGGAGTCAGCCATTGATCCACCTGTGCGTTCAGGGCGGAAAGGAGTGCTGGCCCGGTGTGACTCTGCTTTCAGGCAAGTCAACCCCAAGGCGATGTGACACTGCTGTATCCGGGATGTGGAATAGTATCTGGGGAGCTAGAGGGGGTGCCGTTGATGTGGAGCAAGACGCAGCAGCAGAAGAGGACTCAGCTGAGGTTATGGAAGAGGATGGAGTAGGAGGAGTAGAGGAGGTGGCAGCAAGCATGTGTGCAAGTCGTAGTGGTGTCACCAACTCCTCTGCAGAGCCACGCATTCCATGCTTGGCAGGCGTCAGCAGGTTTACCCAATGCGCAGTGTAGGTGATATACCTGCCCTGACCATGCTTTGCAGACCAGGTATCAGTGGTCAGATGGACCCTTGCCCCAACACTGTGTGCCAGACATGCCATTACTTCCTTTTGCACAATCGAGTACAGGTTGGCGATTGCCTTTTGTGAAAATAAATTTCGTCCGGGTACCTTCCACTGCGGTGTCCCAATAGCTACAAATTTTTTGAACGCCTCAGACTCCACCAGCTTGTATGGTAAAAGCTGTCGGGCTAAGAGTTCAGACAAGCCAGCTGTCAGATGCCGGGGAAGGGGGTGACTTTGTGACATTGGCTTCTTACGCTCAAACATGCCCTTGACAGACACCTGACTGTTGGGAGATGAGCAGGAACAGCTAGAGGCGAGAGACGGAGTGGCGGATGGTTGAGAGGGGGCAAGGAGGACAGCAGTGGTTGACATGGATGAAGATGCTGGACCAGGAGGAGGATGGCGGCTTTGAGTTTGTGTGCTGCTTGTACTCAGGGGTTGATCCCATTGGCGTTTGTGATGTGACATCATGTGCCTTCGCAAAGCAGTTGTACCTAGGTGGGTGTTGGACTTCCCACGACTCAGTTTCTTTTGGCACAGGTTGCAAATGGCATCGTTGTTGTCACAGGCAGACACACAAAAAAAGTGCCACACTGCTGAGCTCTGCAGTGACGGCGTTCTGGTGGTGGCAACAGCATGCGTTGATTGGCGTGCTGTCTGGCTGACACCGGGTGCCGATGCATGCTGTCTGACTGTGGCACTAGCTCCTTGCGATGACCTCCCTCTGCTTCCAACTCGTCTCCTCCTCCTCTCTGTCTCCCCATCTGAACTTTCCCCCTGTTCTTCTTCTCTTCTAGCGGGCACCCACGTGACATCCAGGGACGCATCATCATCATCATCACCCGCTTCACTTGTATCTGACAACTCAACAAAGGAAGCAGCAGCGGATACATCATCATCATCATCACACAGTACGTACATGTGTGTAATGCTGCTTGACTGAGACATATCCCTGTTATCTACATCCTCTGGCAGTAATGGTTGCGCATCACTCATTTCTTCAAACTGTTGTGTAAATAACTCTTCTGACTGATCAATTGAAGCGGCTGTGGTACAAGTGTTGGTGGTGGCGGCAGGCGGGCGAGTGGTAACTTGAGAGGTGCCCGAAGCTAAGCTGGAGGAGGATGGTGCGTCAATGTTCCGAGCGGAAGCTTTAGAAGATTCGGTGTCCTGTGTTAGCCAGTCAACTATGTCATCAGAAGTTTTTGAGTTCTGGGAAATTGGCCTCTGAACACTGGGCATTATTGTAGGGCCAAAGGGAATCACAGCACCACAACCACGACGGCTCCTGCGGATTGGCCTGCCTCTGCTTGTCATTTTTTTTGCGATTAGTGGTACTATGTGTGCAAGCTACTGTGACAACAGATATGAGTGGCACTGTGCACTTGCAGAAGTTGGCAGAGTAGGCTCTGTAGGCCTGACACACACGCTTGCAGACAAGTAACTGCTATTCAATGTATTACAGTCAAAATTGTATTCTTTGTTTAAATGTGGACTACTGACTGTAACACCAGATATGAGTGGTGGCACTGACTGTGCAAGTGGGCACAGTATATGCTGTGAGCCTAAGACACACACGCTGGCAGGCAGGCAAATTAAATTAGAAAAAAGTGTTGCTTTTTTTTAAATGTAGACTGCTGGTACACCACCAGATTGGATTGGTTGCACTGGGCACAGTATCAGTTGTAAACCTGAGACACACACAGACGAGCGGTCAGGCAAATGAACTTCAATTTAACAAAATACAATTTTGTTTTTTTTAAAGTTAGACTGCTGGTACACCACCAGATTGGATTGATTGCACTGGGCACAGTATCAGTTGTGAGCCTGAGAAACACACAGAATAGCGGTCAGGCAAATGAACTTAGATTTAACAAAATACAATTTGCGTTTTTTTAAAAGTAGACTGCTGGTACACCACCTGATTGGATTGGTTGCACTGGGCACAGTATCAGTTGTGAGCCTGACACACACACTGGCTAGTAGGCAGGCACATGAACTTAGATTAGAGAAAATGAAAGTCTTGGTTTTTAAAAGTAGACTGCTGGTACACCACCAGATTGGATTGATTGCACTGGGCACAGTATCAGTTGTGATCCTGAGAAACACATAGAATAGCGGTCAGGCAAATGAACTTAGATTTAACAAAATACAATTTGGGTTTTTTTAAAAGTAGACTGCTGGTACACCACCTGATTGGATTGGTTGCACTGGGCACAGTATCAGCTGTGAGCCTGACACACACACTGGCTAGTAGGCAGGCAAATGAACTTAGATTAGAGAAAATAAAAGTTTTGGTTTTTAAAAGTAGACTGCTGGTACACCACCAGATTGGATTGATTGCACTGGGCACAGTATCAGTTGTGAGCCTGAGAAACACACAGAATAGCGGTCAGGCAAATGAACTTAGATTTAACAAAATACAATTTTGTTTTTTTTTAAATGTACACTGCTGGTACACCACCTGATTGGATTGGTTGCAATGGGCTTAGTATCAGTTGTGAGCCTGAGACACGCACAGACTAGCTGTCAGGCAAATGAACTTAGATTTAACAAAATACAATTTGGGATTTTTTAAAGGTATACTGCTGGTACACCACCTGGTTGGATTGGTTGCACTGGGCACAGTATCAGTTGTGAGCCTGACACACACACTGGCTAGTAGGCAGGCAAATAAACTTAGATTAGAGAAAATAAAAGTTTTGGTTTTTAAAAGTAGACTGCTGATACACCACCAGATTGGATTGATTGCACTGGGCAAAGTATCAGTTGTGAGCCTGAGAAACACACAGAATAGCGGTCAGGCAAATGAACTTAGATTTAACAAAATACAGTTTGGTTTTCTTTAAATGTACACTGCTGGTACACCACCTGATTGGATTGGTTGTACTGGGCACAGTATCAGTTGTGAGCCTGACACACACACTGGCTAGCAGGCAGGCAAATTAACTTAGATTAGAGAAAATAAAAGTTTTGGTTTTTAAAAGTAAACTGCTGGTACACCACCAGATTGGATTGGTTGCACTGGGCACAGTATCAGTTGTGAGCCTGAGACACGCACAGACTAGCTGTCAGGCAAATGAACTTAGATTTAACAAAATACAATTTGGGGGTTTTTAAAGGTATACTGCTGTTACACCACCTGATTGTATTGGTTGCACTGGGCACAGTATCAGTTGTGAGCCTGACACACACACTGGCTAGTAGGCAGGCAAATTAACTTAGATTAGACAAAATAAAAGTTTTGTTTTTTAAAAGTAAACTGCCGGTACACCACCAGATTGGATTGGTTGCACTGGGCACAGTATAAGTTGTGAGCCTGACACACACACTGGCTAGTAGGCAGGCAAATTAACTTAGATTAGACAGAAAAAAACAAAAAAACAGACTGATGTTATAGCCCTAAAAAGGGCTTTTTGGGGTGCTGTCCTTGCAGCAGAGATCAAAAGAGTCCTTCAGGACTTTATTGGGCACTGTGTACAGTAGCCTAGCTATGGTTTTCCCTATTGAATTAGTATCACCTACACTCAGCCTCCTCTCAGTAAGACTGCAAGTTAGTGCTGTCCATGAGGTTGAAGGGTCTGGAAGGCAGGGTATGATGTTGATTGGCTGGAATGTGTCTGCTGACTGTGAGGTGCAGGGTCAAAGTTTGTTTAATGATAAAGTATAAAGGGTGGATCGAACATTGCACATGCTATGTTCGCTGGGAACAGTCCACCGGCGAACTATTCGCAACATCTCTAAATGCAGGGGTATTTTTTACTTTTATGCTGTTGTTGGCCTGTTCACGTTTGTACGTCCATCCCTCTAACAACCCACTTACTACGACTCCCTTCCTCTTTCTATAATCAATCATAGGTTTACCATACACCTATATAGAAGTTTAGGACCCTGTCCAGAAAACATCAACAAAGAATATCCCAAAGAGAAAGGAAAAAAGGAAGGCAAACTGGCATGCTGGGGATGCTTTGAATGTAGCCCTGGAAAGAAGGAAATCAAAAGTAGTGGTTATAGGAAAATATTTGTTTAACTGAATGCAGAATTACAGAGGATAGAAAGAGGAGACAATGAGACATTGCACACTGAGAGAAGTAAAGAGTTAGACATCGATAAGAGTTATCTTCAAGAAAACTGGCGATCTCAAATGCACCTTTCGTGCCAAAGTAGATGTGATAAAAGGCAAAAATAGTGGGGACTGAACAAAAGCTGATAAGAAGAAGAGGTGGTAGGTATACGCAGAAGATATATACAGGAAGGATCTTAACAGAATTAACGTTTACAGTAAGCTAGAGCTAGACATACTGGCAAGTGAAATGAGATGGGCCATAGGGAACCTTTTTAATAGCAATGCGGTGAAAGTGTTGCTCAACAATTTCCAGTGGACTGGAAAAGATCAATCTACATGCCAATCCCCCCAAAAAGGCAGTGCCAAAGAGTGTTCCAATTCTTGAACAATTGCACTTATTTCCTGTGTCAGCAAGGTAATACATATATGGACTGGTAACTACCAAATGTACAATCTGGGCTTTTCAGAAGCAGAGACACAAGAGATAAAATTGTCAATGTCCTCTTGATAATAGAGAAAGCAAGAGAGTTCTGGAAAAAACATTTACCTGTACTTATTTGACTATTATGTGTGGATCACAACAAAATGTGGCTAGGTTTTAAATAGATGGGAGTACAAGATCATCTCATCCACCTCCAGAGGAATCTGTATGTGGACCAAAAAGCCACCGTCAGAACCAAACATATAACAACCAAATTGTTCAATATCGGGAAAGATGTATGACAAGGTTGTTTATTGAAAATAACAAAATAGAGGTGCTAAATTAGCAAACAAATTAACCTCAATAAGTTAGTCCTATGGACATGATAGCTTCTCTTTTAGCTCTTTTAGCTCACTTGTGCCCTTGAAAGGGAGAAATATCCTGTAGTATATCAGTCTTGTCCTGTAGTATATCACTCTTGTCCCACTCACTAGAGTGATCCAGCCCCAAAATACCAGGCAATTTTACCCTGAACAGGAGAAACAGCAAAACACAGGCGTACGTTTCGGCCTTCATTGGGTTTCATCAGTGAGGTGTAGCTGATAACTCCCTAAGGCACAGTGAGCAAGGTTGCATATTGTCAGCTTATTTATTTAACTTATATGCAGAAGGTTTGGTTGAAAGAATAAAAAGCCATAATTAATATTGTTGGGAGAAATATCAACAACCTCAGATATTCTGATGACACTACTCTAATAACTAAAAGGGAGGATAAGGGAATTGATGAGGGTGAAAGAAGAGAGTGCAAAAACTGGTCTGCTGCTCAGCATTAAAAAGACAAAGATCATGACAAACATCAATATCAAGCTATCAACAAAGTTTTGCATATTTAAAACTCTTGTATTCCCAGTAGTAAAATACAGATGCAAGAGCTGTGCATTTGAATTGTAGTCCTGGAGAAAACAGCTTAGAGTCCGTTGAACTGTAAGAAGATCAAATCAATCAATACTACAGGAATTCAAGCCAAACTATTCATTGGAAAGCTTGATCATGAGGTTAAAGTGCAAATATTTTGGCCATATCATGAGAAGATAGAATTCCCTAAAGACATATTGAAGGGGCACATAGAACGGGAAGGCAGAGGCGGAGGTGTATAGATGATGCCATTGAAGCAATTAACTTGAGCTTGAGGGAGCTCAGGGGGCAGTGGCTGACATGTCTTTGGTGTGCTGTGGTCCATAGGGTCACAGAGAGTTGGACAAAACTGAACACCTGAACAAATAGAACATCATAAGTATATATGTGCCTATGTAAATATATAGTAAGTCAGAAAATGCTTCTGGCAGCACATTTTAAAGGACAGCAGGTTGTATATTTAATAGTTTAGAAAAGCAATATTCAATAATAAACTTATTTTCAGACATACACTTCTAAATCTCCAGTTGAGATACTTGTCTCCACCTCTTATGATGTAATCAAGAAGTGGAAGCACCCTTCAATTGCAGTCAATGCTAAATGGTTAGACTCAAATTTATTTCAATGTCTCAAAGCTTAGTGTGCTATATTGGTTCACCTTGCCAGGCCATTTAAGACTGCCTTCCAGTGAGATTGGCTACAACCTCTTGATGATTTAATAAGGGGTGTAAACAAGTAGCTCAATTGGAGGTTCAGAAGTGGATTGCTTGAAAGTGTGTATATAATATATAATATTGCTGTTCTAAAGTAGGAATTTGATTAGACCAATGCACAATTAAAAAATATAGTTCCTGTTGTTAGGGCATTACAGTAGTCCTTTAATGTGCAGTAAGATGAATCTGCATTTTTGTTGATGCCCTGGTTTTTTGATTGACATTGTTCCCCTGGCATCATGACATTCAAGTGTAATAGGTGGAAATGTATATGGTTGTAAATGACATCCCATGTGGCTTTACAAGGATTTAAAGATCAAGATATGAAGTAAAAAAACGGCATTTAAATTGTACAAACAAGAGGGGACAGAGACTGCCTTACGTCAGTACAAGGAAATCAACAAGGCATGCAAAAGAGCAACATAATGGGGCTACACTGTCTTCACCAAATAATTGGTTAATGCAGGAATAAATGCAAAAGAGGTTGGAAAAAATAAATGTTAATAAAGCCCCAGGTCCTGATGGAAAACATCCAAGGGTACTGAGGGAACTGGGTTCTGTAATAGCCAAACCATTATATTTAATTTTTCAAGATTCACTCAACAAAGGGTCTCTACCAGATGACTGGTGAAAACCAGAAGTGATACCTATATTCAAGAAGGGAGCAAGAGCAAATCTGGGGAATTATAGATCCGTGAGCCTCACTTCTGTAGTGGGAAAGCTTTTAGAAGGGTTAAAAAGGGATAATATACAAGAATATGTCTTTTTGAACAGGATTATAAGTAGGAGTCAACATGGATTTATGAGGGATAGGTCATGTCAAACAAATCTAATTAGTTTCTATGAGGAGGTTAGTAGGAACCTGGATCAAGGCAACTCTTTTTGGATAATGCAAAGTATTTTGATACAGTGCCACATGGGAGACTATTGTGCAAACTAAGGGATACAGGAATTGCAGTAAATATCTGTTCATGGATCAAGAGCTGACAGGAAGCAAAGGGTTGTGGTAAATGGAACATACTCCGATTGGACTAATGTGGTAAATGGGGTTCCTCAGGGTTCAGTATTAGGTCCTCTGCTTTTTAATATGTTTACTAATGACTTAGAAGTTGTACTGGAAAGTAGCGTCACCAGTTTTGCTGATGACACAAAGTTGTGCAAGATAATGAAATCAGATAATGATGTACTTTCCCTCCAAAGGGATTTACATAAATTAGACAAATGGGCATCTAAATGGCAGATGAGATTTCATATGAATAAATGTAAAGTTATGCATCTGGGAAGGAAAAATAGCCATGCAATTTATAATCTTAATGGAGCAAATATAGGGGTATCTGATAATGAAAGGGATTTAGGGGTACTTGTGGACAACCACCTATGTAAAAGTGCTCAATGTCAAGCAGCATCTACAAAGGCAAATCAAATATTAGCATGTATTAAGAAGGTTATAGAAGCAAGGGAAGCAAGTATAATTCTGCCACTATACAAATCCCCAGTACGCCCTCATTTGGAATATGGAGTACAATTTTGGGCACCACTTCATAAAAAAATACATTTTAGAGCTGGGAAAGGTACAGAGGAGGGCCACAAAACTAATAAGGGGAATGGAGGGGCTAAGTTATGAAGAAAGACTAACCAAATTATGCTTTCTCTAGAAAAAAGGTGTCAAGAGGGGATATGATTACATTATATTAATACATCCAGGGCCAGTATAAAGCATTGTCAAGTGAGATTTTTGTGCCAAGAGGTTTTCAACAAACAAGAGGACATCCGTTGAGGTAAGAAGTAAAAAACTTCCACCTTAAAGATAGAAAAGAGTTTTTCACAGTAAGGATGGTTAATCTGTGGAATTCTCTACCAGAGGAGGTGGTAACAGTGGATTTGGTAGATAACTTTAAAAAGGGACTGGATATATTTTTAATTAAAAAAGGCATCCAGGGTTATCCTGGATAATTAGATAGAGAGTATTGATCCAGGTAAGAATCCAGTCGCCAGTATCTGTGGTCAGGAAGGATTTTTTTTCCCTTTTGAGACGAGTGGCTAAGTTTCACTTGGGTTTTTTTCTGTTTGCCTACCTGAATCAATTAACAATGAATCCGCATATAGCAGATCAGAGGAGATGTTAAAGGGTTAAACTTGATGGACTAAAAGTATTTTTTCAACCTCAATTACTAAGTAACTATGTAACTATGGAAAAATGAATATTTGTCTAATGAACAATAGCATTGTTCTCCTTCATGAAGTAAGTGGCATCTTGAAGTCCCTGTAGTGTAATATCACCCCTCATTAAATTATAAATAATGCATTTACTTTCATGATTAACTGAAAGGGTAGTAAATTATAAAATGACATTTCCAAGGCTACAACAAAAATTACCAAAAATAAAACTGACTAAAAACCGAAAATTAATGATTTGAGAAAACAAAAATGCTAATATAAATAAATTAGCTACTATGTTTAAACGTGAACATAATTTGTCATCATTTTTTAACTTTAACTTAACATCACTTTGCATTGCTGCAGAAGTTACTGATAATTAAGTTATTTAGCCAATCCTCAGGACAAGCCAATCCATTTTTTTATCCACACATTTATATGGTTGGATGATGTTAGGAGCAATTCCACCATAGACAAACATAGGTTACAAGGTCTCTGAGCCAACGAGATTACAATCTAGCTATATACCTGTGTTTATTTTTTTTATTTTTTTACATTCTAACAACATGTTTACATTGTCAAATTTTGTCATTAAATAGACCATAGAAAAAAATAATAACTGTGATCTTTAAAGGGATATAGAAGGGCTATAGAAGGCTCGCAACTCATGCACACGGTCTTTCTGCAGTACTACATGTTCTAAACAATCACAGATGGTCTCTCTACAGCATTTCAAAAGATGCTAATGAGAAAGTCTGTGATTGTCTAATACATCTAGTACCAATTGAACATTGTGGGCATGAGCTGTAGGTGGACCTTTGCTTGGACTATTTTGAAGGTTTCAGAAGCTGAATTGTATTCAGGAATAGTTATAAATACCCTGTTTTTTATAAGTTCAAATATATGTCAGTTTGACCAAAACTGAATCTAAGGGCATATTCACCCAGGAAAATTTCATACTGCTGGTTTAATAAAAAATGGATACCTCTAATGGACCCTGAAGGTATATATGATAATTTGTTGAAGGTTTCATGAACCAGAAGGACACCTACAATTTTTTCAGGGGCAAAAACAAACTCCCAAACACTCAACCTCCTTCCCCAGTATCAAGAAGATCTGTAGGCAGACAAGATGGAAACTTTCTGAACACAGTCTTCAAAAACTAAGATTTTGTCTAAAAAATGCTTTATGTTCATGGCTGTCACAATCTGCTTCTTTAAGGGGGCTTGATATTAAGCTAGTTCAAACCTACCCCAGCAGAATAGTGTAGTTCCTGATCTCTGTGGCACAAAAGATGGCTTCTAAAGAGGGTAAGGCCCAAAAGTACAGACAGAGAATACTGCATACTGCAAGACCAACCCCCAAGTCAGGATACAAAACACAGAAATAGTCCCACACCTTGTATATGTGAAAACTATAACTGAACCTTTATTGAATTATCAAAACAACATATTTATACTCTCCCATACCATGCCCTTGTGTACCTTTGTGTATGTGTGTGATGAAACACAACTGCCTTGTAGCCTTGGGTTGCTATAACAATTGAGATAACACTCATCAGATATCTAAACTATAGGCCAGATGTCCATGGTTAGCTAGGGCAGAAAACCTTGATGTAAAGCTTAAGTGTTTTAATTAGGACTACTGTGCTTGAAGTACATACATCTGTCTTGACTGTGAGGGTGCAATGATCTGCAGCTAACTTCTGTGCAGAGCATTCTTACTATTTCCACATATATTATATATACCATTTTCCCTCACATAATATATAATAACCAGTATACATAATAACCATGTACAGGCAACATATAACACACACAATAATACATAATACCAATGCAACAATGTCATGCTCCTTTGGCCATATTCATAATTACTGGCAATATCAGTTCTAAAACAATGAAATCATGACAATGGCTTACACCATTCCTCTGATAATTCTATTAGTATGTTGAATATATTATAATCTGTGGATTTCTTTTTTACATACTAATGATTCAGGCAAAGAACTTCACCAAATGTACTCATATGATTGATTAAATGGGGCTAAGATGTGCTAATTAGCATTTATTTAAACTACACATATAACCAAGATCTATACAAAAAAAGTGTTAAAATAAAAAAAATTCACCTTACATGATTCTTTCCCAGAAGTTATTTTCAGTAATGTTTCTTTATATTTGTACTCAAGCCTTTTTTTTATAAGTGATTATTCATGGCACTTTGTGTCAAGAAAAACAAATCATTTTGATAAATTGCTGTAAAATGTCACTGCAGTGGTTTAGATTTCATAACTTTTAAGTTGTATAGATTAGTGTATAAAGTTTTTCATTATATTGTGATTTTAAAATAACTGATCTTTTTGAGAAAAGCTACATTGAAAATAGCAGATTCTCTAGCCATCTTAAGGCTGCAGTTCTTACCAACTGTTGCAGAGTGTGGAGCATGCAATGGTTAACAACAGTTGCCTTATAGCTGCACAGCTTTGGTGTAAACGTATAGGGTAATAAGCATACACTGGTAACATTTAGAGAAACAGGAAACTAACAGCCTTATTAAATTTCAATTCGGCCAATTGAATATGGCTCTATATATGCACATAGCATATTCTTTTTACAGAAGTTTTTAGTTAGTGAACTTCTATCCAAAAGCAAGGTGTAAGTGAGCTGGATTATGAGTGCATCTGATAGAGGGAAATTAGTAGAGTATGAAAACATTTTTTGCATGAAAAAATACCAAAATAAGCATTTACACACTTACCTTAGCAACACTTAAGTTAGCAAAATATCTTTTAATTTCGCTAATTTGAAACTTAGGGTTAACACCCTCTAAACTGGTATACAATTTGAAAAATCAGGAGGAAGTAAAGACTGAAATATTTGTATCACAATCTGGCAGTTGCTGTCTGTTTTTTATCCTCTGCCTGTCTCCTTATGGGCAATCTCAGCTGTGACCACACCAACCATCATTTCCTTTAGAGGTCACACTCTGGACTCTGCAGGTTACACTTTATGTAAGCTTCCCAGAGGTGTGCACATCCTCATATCAGTATTTAGCATAGAAATATGTAAGTACATACAACTTTTCAATATAAAACATATTTTTCTACTAATCAGTAGCTGTTGATTAGGAAACAGTTAATTTACATACCCTTTTAACAGATTTGAAATCTAGCTGGACGGTGGCACTGGAAAGTTTTCTGCTTGTGGTATATGCTGAAGCTAGGTTGCACGCCCAGAGAAAGATTAGTAAATCAGTGTTTGAAACAATATAAGGTGAATCACATTACACAAACACGAGAGTTAACAGGTCCCATTCTCTCATAGTCTAAATCAAACAGCAAAGACAATTATGAGGAAACAAAATGTCATATTCAAAGAGCCAAACAACATGGTCAAGGGTAAGATTCAGATATTACCTTGTAGATGCCCATATGGGGTCAGCAGTCCTGATGTCAAATGGAAGATAGTCTCAGTTATTTATTTTGGACTGGACTCCCAATTCACTAGCTCAACTACTGTAAATTCCAGCATCTTCTTTTTTGCAACTTATATTTCTCACACTTGATTTAGAACATCTATCACCTAACCAGCTAGCAATCTGTATTACAAATTGCTGCTGAAACTAAACACTTATGTGTCATTGTTTAGTAACCCTACAAATGATTTATATAGCACATGTAGCCACATCTGAATATAAAATATATTACTTCTGAAAATTTCATATATACGTTAATTCATTTTGAATTTTTTAGAAGTACATAGGATTTAAATTAATGCTATACGAATCAGATCTGTTATGTAAGGATTTCTGCTTCCAAACTTCTGCCATTGATTGATTATCCTGTTTCAATCCATGGAGTAGCTACTTTCCACTTCAGATCTTCCAAGTGCAGCTGTTGCTTATCTCAAACAAACTCTGCAGCATTTAACTGTTATCTCTCACTGTCTCCAGAGCTCAATAAATCTAAACTGCTTCTCTACAGCTACTGAGCTTTTTTTCTTTAGTACTTAAAGGAAAAGTCCCACTTGTTTATCACGTAAAATAAACAACAAATAAACAATGTAAGTAATTTTAAAATACTTTTAATTTGTACAGCAATACATGCAAACGAGTCCAACTATTTTTATTATCCTTTATTTTGCAAAAAAAAAGAAAAAATATTGAATTAAAGGTCTATATCTAAGTTTAGCAATCCTAGTTAGAGAAACAATGTGTGTATCATTCAGTCGTGTCCGACTCTCCATGACCACATGGACTACAACAAGCCTGCTGATCCACTTGGTATTTATGGCAGAGATATTGGAGTGGGTTTCCAGTTCCTTCTACAGTGGGCCACAGCATACAGCTCCTGGCATTCCTAGACGGTCTCCCATCCAAGTACTGACCAGGCCCAACACTGCATGGCTTAAGGGTGGTATGACCTCTTGGTTCCCTAACTGGAATCAAATCCAGGTTGCAGCAGTGAAAGCACCAAATCCTAACCACTGGACCACCAGGGAACCCACCTTAGAGAAACAGTAGGGACAATCACAAATACCCTAAATGATTCATCCATTCATGAAATAATTGCATGTAGAATAGTTTCACACAAAAACACATACACAATTAATTACAATTAATAAAATACACATTCATGTAAAGCTAAATGAACAAAAGATTTTGCAACTAATGTGTAGACAGCTCCAGATCAATGTTGTAGGTAGGACATACAAGATTGTAAGTTTCCAAGTTTTTTTTAATTGTATTTGATTCTTGAGAAAGCACTCTATATGCAAGATTCTACGCTCAAAGACAAGGCTCTCATTCGTTTAATTTGTATTGAAATTGTATTTGCCTTGTGCTTGTGCTATGTATAGTGATGCAGATTACGGTATGTTGCCGCATTATAAATATAAGACAATAATAATAATAATAACAATAAATGGGTAGATTTAATGATAATTCACCAGGGTCTGAGACATCTGATCTGTTATGTTTTACAACCCCTGAAAGCAACCCTTTTTATTTCTTCTTTACATGACTGCACATTTAATGAGGGTTAACCGCTTACAGCTCAGGTTACAAAACAAAAATAACACTTTATAATAGGCCAAATTTACACTGTACTCTCTAAAGATACAGTCAGTCATGACACACTGAGATATGTCTCATCTAATCATCATGTTTTAGTGTAATTTTAGTTGTGTTTCCTCAGTAAAATTCTAGCTGCAATCACCACTATGGTATTCATTAAGAATGTATTCTTCACTCCACCTATCCTAGATCAGCCACCTCACATCAGAAAGAGCAAGAACTGCATTTTCTCATAAGTATAATTAATTTTAGTAACATTGCATATTGACATAGCCATTGAGATAAAAACATCAATAAAACATTATCAATACAAGGTGCACAATTCCTAAGTGATCACAAATTATTCAGATTTTTCCCAGTATCAGTATCTCTCCTATTCTAGTTAAACAACATAACCTTGCATGCATTTTTATTAAAAACATTTTTTAAAGTTATTAATTGAACTTCATGGTAGTACATTTCACAATCTGACTCACCTTACTGTGAAGAACCCTTTCCCTCTAACCTTAAAAGTGACCTTTTGTCAATTATACTTGTCGTTTTGTTTAATTGTTCAGTCGTGTCCAACTGTCTGTGACCTTATGGACCTCAGCACACTAGGCACATCTATCAGTCACTGCCCTTCCAAGCTTCATCAAGCTTCAATTATCTCATCTATCCATCTCTGTCTCTGCCCCATGCTCATTCTTTCCCAGCATCAGAGTCTTCTCTAGGGAATCCTGTCTACTTATGATGTGGCCAGAATATTTGAGCTTCAGCCTCATGATCATACCTTCTAGTGAACAGTTTGTCTTTATTTTCTATAGTACTGATTTATTGGATCTTTTTGCAGTCCACTAGATTCTAAGCAGTTTTCAGCAACACCACAATTCAATGGCATTAATTCTACAGCGCCCAGACTTCTTTATGGCCCATCTCTCATTTGTATGTTACTACTGTGAATCCCATACTTTTTATTATGCAGACTTTTATTGATAACAGAATATCTTTACTTTTACGTGCTTATCCAAGCTTGCCAAAGCTTTTCTCCCCAGAAGCAAACATCTTTTAATTTCATGGATACAGTCACCATCTGAAGACATCTTGGATCCCTGGAAAATAAAATCTGTCACTTAGCAAACTTTGATCCAAAGTTCTCCAGGCATTCTATCTTCCATGTTTATCTCCTTGACTGATGATTTTCCTGCCTTTCTTCAGTTAAATTCTGAATGAATATATATATATATATATGTATATATATATATATGTATATATATATATATATATATCTATATATATATATATATATATATATATATATATATATATATATATATATATATATATATATAAATAATTTATGCTGCTTTAAGGGCGAGTTGAATTTAATTTGCTAGTTATAGTTAGCTGAGTATGCTAAGATTTTAATGGCTCAATATTGGTAAGATAATTTTATGTAACTATAAAATATACAGCTATTAAAGAATTGAAACAGGCAATGCTGAATACAGCATAAAGGGTAGTTAAAATCAAGTTTTGACTTTAGTTTATTTGGAGAACTTGGGTTTTCACAGTGTGGTGTCCATAACATGCCTTAACACTCCCATTAAACATCCCATTTGCTATAGATCTCACAATGAGCCACCTTAGGCTGGCTTTAAAAGTGAAACTTTACTAAATTGCACAATGACCTGTGATGCTGGATCCCAGGCTAATGTAATCACAACCACTGTCTTTCAGTAAATACTCCCAAATTATAGAAAAAAAGACCTTTAATTATCTACATAAACTGAAATATATATTTGTGGCATTAATGATTTTGCATGTCTTGCTACTCTTGCTTTTCTCTTTATTTATAAATAGAATATATTCCATATATTATTTCTGCTTGAAATTGATATTTTAGTATATTTGTCTAGTTTATTTTGTATCACATATATATTGTGAGCAGGCGTGTCGTTGCTAATGCTGTGGGCTCCCTTGCCAGCAACTGCGGACCTCGCAACATTTATGGACTTACGACAAACAAATACTACGACCTCGCAAAGATACGGCTTTAATGGCCAACCCGCGCGAACCTGAAAACATTAGAAACACAATAAATACACACAACAAACACATAAAAAGCTTACCCACACCAAGGAGGGGCACCCAGGACCTCTGCAAGTGAAGTTACACCTCCATTTAAGTCCAAATTACAGAGTTTAGACACCCGAATATCACCTAAGCGAGAGATAAAATGGCCGCAGAAAAAACAAAAACGAGGCTACAGGACCCTAAAGACGCAAAACACCACCAAACACATACAGATTTTCCGAAAAAGCCAGACTAGATCTAAGAACAAGGACGCAAAATTAGCCACAGCCGCATACCACACATTAGGCGCCATTTTACAATACTAACTTACACAATACAGAAGTACACAGCTACTCTAACGGATTTGGCTCGCGCATGCACACTATTTACACTACACACTGCACACATTGCTGACACTTACACAGCAGCTCCCCAGCACTGAAAACACACATTGTATACTGCAGCAACATGAAATAGATTGTCAGCTCTTTAACACAATGCTTCCTGCACATATTACTTCAAAGTAGGTAAAGTATATTCATTTAATAATGTATTATTATTTTTTTTACCATACAACAAACAGCATTAGCTCACTTACAATTTCATTGCCATCATTTTTTGACGGGTAATATTCTAGTATGTAATCATTATTGGTACAGTCTTTTACCTCTTACTATCCTTTAAGAGATTATGGGAACAGGCACTTTATTGGGTAGTTTATAATAATAGTGATAGTGAAGCTGAGGTGAGTTCTGATAAGGAAAAATGTCCAGTAAATTTATAGTAGGTGATTGCTAGTCGAATTCACTATACAGCAAATCTCCAACATGCCTCCATCCATAACAATGAGAATCGCCATACTAAGCACAGCATAGTGAATACTGAGAAGGCCTTAATGCCTATTGTGTATTGTCCATTTGCAGTCTTGCATACCTGTTGTTCTAAGAATCAAGGTGATTTAAAAATAAATAGAAATTAGATAGTTATAAAATATAGTAATGAAATGTAATTTATTATCATAGCAGATTAGAAGCTACAGTAGTGTAGCTCATTTTTGTATTTTTGAGGAATGAGGATTTTTTTTTTTTGCCATGTGGGGCAGTTGTTTTGAGGATAAATATATAAAACATTAAACAATGGGTACAAACTGCTGATGTGTTCTACATTGTAATAAACATTTTAAAATATCTCTCAGTAAATCAATTAATTGTAACACTGGAGTGAAGCAAGATATACAATAAACAAGTTAGTCACTTCCTTACTAAGAAATCATTTTCCAGGTAATAAATAGTTAATATATAATCTACCGCATTGCCCATACTTGGCTGTTATTGCAGCACTTCAACACCATGGATAGCCCTGCTCTTTATAACAATAGTAGCATGCCAACATTTTTTTTCTATAGGGAAGCTTAGACCTGAATAAACAATGTTTTAATTGCTACCAGAAAAGAAATGATAGGTCTCAGTGCTCACATAAATAGTTTACATGGTGATAATAACTTTCTCCCTAACATTGCATAGAAATCATTACAATGTGAATCCACTGAGCATTGGCTGAAATTGAAGATTTACAGCTCTTATACGTTGTTTTCATCCATTACTAGTTTGTTCAACTGCCAAATATAGTGTTTGTTTATTGGTTTTCTTTATCAGTAAAGAATGCTACAGAGTAATTGAATTTTGCTTGTCACTGGAAATGTCTAAAGAAAGCAACGAGGAACAGCACGGAGAACACAAATGATAAAAAGTTTGAGAATCTGAAATTCAGAAAGTCTTGCTTTAGTTATTCATCAAAGAGTCCAAGAGAACAGCTATAGCATAAACAATTAATAAACAAATATTTGAAATTTCCTGATTTGTTCCTTAAAGCATGACATTCTGATTGATCTGTGACTTGAATGACCTAATTTTGAGTATAATCTACAGACTTCCATCCAATTCCATAACTGATAAAAGTTACAGTTGAATCTTGTGGATATTGAGCCTAGTTGTGAAAAGCTTTTATATTTGCAATTGTTTTCTAATATTCTAAAATATGATTTGCATGGTTGAATCTACTAATTTACTTCAAACTGATTCTTATTGTCATGACAGATTTAGGGGCTCCCCTAAACCCCAACAAACAAAACTGTTATATGGGACTCTATCACATCTGTTTGCTAATATCAAATTCTATCAAATAGACATGGAATGTGTTTTAATGATTGTGGCAATTAGCCTTTCATTTATGTGTCATGTTTAAAGAAATAATGTGTGCATATAGTTACTGTCATGGTTTCTTGGTTAGAATGTGTATGCTGTTATTGATGTACAGTTGTGCTCAAAAGTTTGCATACGCTTGGTGAATTGGTAATATATGTATCATTTTTAAAGAAAACATGAGTGAGCAGGCAAAACACATTTATTTTATTTCTTATGGGATTCATATTCAACTGTAGGTTATAACAGAATAGCAAAATCATAAAACAAAACATGGCAACAAAGACAAAAATGAAATTACCCTGTTCAAAAGTGTGAATAACCTTAGTTCTTAATACTGTGTATTGCCCCCATTTAGCATCAACGATAGCATGCAGTCTTTTATAAAAGTTGTCTATGAGGCCTCCAAATCTTGCAGGTGGTATAGCTGCCCAATTTTCTTGTCAAAATGCCTCCAGGTCATTCAAAGTCTTTGGCCATCTTGTATGAACCACACTTTTGAGATCTCCCCAGAGTGGCTTGATGATATTAAGGTCAGGAGATGGCCACTCCACAACATTCACCTTTTTCTGCTGTAACCACTGGAGGGACAACTTGGTCAACAACTTGGCCTTGTGCTTAGGGTCATTGTCATGGTAGAAAGTCCACGAGCGTCCCATGCGCAGCCTTCATGCAGAAGAATGCAAATTGTCTGACAGTATTTTCGAATAACAAGCTGCATTAATCTTCCCATAACTTTTTACAAGATTCCCCGTGCCTTTAGAGCTCACATCCCCCCAAAACATCAGTAAGCCACCACCATGCTTTACAGCGGGGATGGTATTCTTTTCACTATAGGCCTTGTAGACCCCTCTCCAAACATAGCACTGACGGTTGTGACCATAAAGCTCTATTTTGGTCTTGTCACTCCAAATTATAGTGTGCCAGAAGCTGTGAGGCGTGTCAAGGTGTTGTGGGGCATATTGTAACCGGGATTTTTTGTGGCATTGGCGCATTAAAGGCTTCTTTCTGGCAACTAAACCATGCAGTTCATTTTTGTTCAAGTATCTTTGTATTGCGCTCCTTGAAAAAAACACACCGTCTGTATTTTTCCTGAGGTTGCCTGTGGGTTTTTCTTTGTATTCCGAACAATTCTTCTGGCAATTGTGGCTGAAATCTTTCTTGGTCTACTTGACCTTGGCTTAGTATATAGAGATCCGTGATTCTTAATAAGTGATTGAATAGTACTGATTGGCATTTTCAAGGCTTTGGATATCTTTTTATAGGCACGCCGACTTTAGTGCAAAGCAGACTTCTGCGACATCATGTGCACGCCGCCAAATGCGCGCACCCATCCCAGCGCACACTCACCCTCCGTCTCCAGCTCTTCAACTCGTCTCCCCGTGTGCCAGAAGGGTGTCACGACTAATCACCCTCTCACCCCCCAGTATTTACCTGCATGTCCCAGCCTGCATCTGCCATCAGCCAGCCTGCATTTCACATCTAACCCAGGAAATTTATAATTTAAAGTGACAGTTACTTACAGAGTAGGGTAAGCAGATTTATATTTAAGTAACTGTCACTTATATTTCCTGGGTTAGATTTGAAATGCAGGCTGACTGATGGCAGATGCTGATGACAGATGCAGGCTGGTAGATGCAGGTGAATACTGGGGGGGGGGGGGGGGGGTGAGAGGGTCATTACTCGTGCCACCCTTCTGGCACATGGGGAGACAAGTTGGAGAGCTGGAGAAGGAGGATGAGTGCATGCTGCTCATTTCTCAGGCATTTTTCAGGCCGCACATGATGTTGTGGAATTGTGCTTCGCCCAAAACTTGTGCCACCCTTTTTGTACCCTTTTAAATCTTTATGAAGTTCCATTATCTTGTTATGCAGATCTTTTGACAGTTCTTTTCTGCTCCCCATGGCTCCCCAGTGCATCCACGTGAGATCTAACAAACACATTGACTATTTATACATAGACACTAATTGCAATTTAAAATGCACCAGAAGTGGGAAATGAACCTTTAATTGCCATTTTAACCTGTGTGTGTCACCTTGTGTGTTTGTAACAAGGCCAAACATTCAAGGGTATGTAAACTTTTGATCAGGGCCATTTGGGTTATTTCTGTTATCATTATGATTTAAAAAAAGGAGCCAAACAACTATGTGATAATAATATGGCTTCATATGATCACAATCTTTCAATAAAATAAATTTTTCTGCATGATCAGTCATATTTTCAAAATAAATGCCAACATTTCACAATTTCTGCCAGGGAATGCATTCTTTTGAGCACACCTGCAAGGGGGCAGAAATGGTTTATGTGATATTGTGATGTATTTGGTCCAGAGATGCAATTCCCAGATGTTACTCTACCCCCACCATAGCATTTCATGGGTGTGAAAGGATAGCTATAACATTTGAGGTAATCTGGCCAGATAACCTCCCTGGTATCAGGGATGGGAGGTGGTTTTATGGCTAGAGGCATTGTGAGGAGGTCCCAGTAGGAAGAACAGACCCCTGAAACAGGGAAGGAGGGGGGTTGTAACCATAGTAACAGGGGACTCTGCTATATATAGAACTGGGGGGTGGTATTTTTTGATATCTATAAAATGTGGCCGAAGCAAGAAATAAAGCTCAGTCTTCTATGCACTAACGAAATGGTGTGGTGTGATTTCTCCTGTCTCTCCATGAATGATGTCTGGATCTAAATTGCTGGTGTGCTGAGATAAACATAAAGTCACAACCTGCAGATTGCTCCTATAAGCTACAGTAGGAGTATTTGGGGTGTACTGAGCCCCTTAAATCTGGGTTGTGACACTTATACATGTGTACTATACCCCACTTGACCTTTCTTGGGTACCACAGCAGCTTAGAAAATGCTGTAATATGTATAAGGGATTTATGTTTTACCTTACTTTGATTGCTCAGGATCAGTTTTGCTCATCAATTTTCCTGTATTTATTGTGAGTTATATGTAATTAAACAACACATATGGGTCAAGGATCCCATTTTGTGTCAAAATTCCCCAAGGATTGCAGGGGCTGTAAAATGCTTCATTGAGACAGTTTCCCTATGAGAAATGCACATCACTGCAATCTGCATTGAGTCTTAGTGAATCTAGGTGAAAGAGTCCAGCAAATTAGCTTTCACGTAAAATCTTCAAGCTTGAGTCTCACTGCCCTGGTTTCACATTATCTTTCTCATTTCTCTGTCTGCTGCAAATGAGCAGGTCATCAGACTTTCTAGCTCTGAATTTCATCCATGGGGTTTGAAGAAAATATTAAGTGTTTAATTTAAAGAGAAACATGGTTGTATAATCATTAAGACATATATCAGTAATGTAAATAGCATGGAAAGTTTGAAAGCAACATTTACGTAAACAATGTGTATTTTTATTTAATTTAATATTAAATGAAAATAAAAGTTTTTGTATGTTTGCTCATGTATAGTAATCATGTATAGTAATCAGTATCGAATAAAGACAAATAACAAAATAATTACAAGTTGTATGTATATAATTTCCAGCAGCTCTAGTACTGTAACTACATTGCAAACTATTTAACGCTTGCTATTGTCGTTAAAGTTACACAACAAATTGTTACATGTTATTCAATATTTTATTCAATAATTATTTATATTTTATACCTATACTAAGAAGTCCAAAACATATCACAATCATTTTTAATTGATTCAGATTTCTGGGAGTTTGTCCATTAATTGTCAATGAAGAATTTTTTTGATAATAGTGGGAGAACTCAGTAAGGAATTACAGAATACTTAACTGCTGTGATTAGGCCTATAGCAATTAGTAGAGATGCATTAACACTGTATTAACCTTGTGCATTCTTTGAGCTAAGTTTGGTTATAAAGCACACAAAAACAATTAAAAATGTCTTGCTACAGAAGCCCCATTTAACATTATGATAATGGAGGTATTTTTTTGCTTGCAATGCCAAGCTTTCTGCTGACTTATTTAACATTGTTATTGCACTTCATTAACATTAATGGCACTTTGTAACTGTTACAAATTATTGATAAAGCTTCATTACTATGTCATTTGCATATGATTAAGATTAACGTCTGTTAAACTAGCTTAAAATCATGCAACTAACTATGAAGATAACTTGGATGCATTAGCATGAAGTGAAATAGTTATTGGCCTTACATAAGTTATAAATCCTATCTAGTATCTCACAAACCATCTTTGAAAATACATTCACACCATATTTATATAAATGCAAGGGCATTTGCAGAAACAGCAGAAATACAAGCAGCATATTCATGTATCTCAGTCAGAAAAGACACAGTAGAAGTATGTCTATAACTACTGCTTTTTGGCAATTTAATTAAGATCCTAAGCATGAATACAGGTGATGGACAGCACCTAGATAGCATTGGTTGGTGAAACCTGTTTCTGAGGTCAAGAAAGCAGCAAAAGTCCATGCCTTTGGGGAGATGGGCATATTTCACAATAATGACACCATGCTTCACCACCTGTTAATCATGTTATTGACTGCATGGCCAGCATGTTTTGGTTCATGGACAATCCCCAGTTTGGTAATGCTTATATTTTATAGGCACCCCTTTACAGGTATCTTGCAGTTTACAAACTAGGGGGATTTGTTCATGTACTGGTGTTCATTGGTGACTGCTGCATCCCCGGAAAAACCATATTGATGACTAAGGCAAGTTTTATGGACACAATCACATCAAGGTGATCTGTTAGGCTTTATAGCAGTGGCTTTCTGTATCTATTGCAAGAACCAGTCAGTTTTGCTGGCAGTTGCACCCCTGGGAAAACTATGTGCAAATTGTAGATTTCTATCCAGAAGACATTTCTCTTAGTTTAGCGGTGCAAGCTGACCTCCAGAGAGCATCCTGGTCTTTTTGGCAAGGCAAGAGCCCTGAATGTGCAAAATAAGGGGGTTCCTATGCAGGAAGGTGCAGGCCCTGAAGATATCACCTGGCTTCAACAAGTGACCCGAGAACACAATTTTAGAAAAAAAATAAAAACAAAAACAATGATAAAATTATATAAATCCAGGATATCTGTCACTGTGGGTACTTGTTAAAATGATTTTACTTAAATGGCCATGTACCTCACTTTAAGTGCTCTTCATGGTGGGAAATAGCACAATATTGTATGTTAGAATGATCTATTTTTTTATTTACACTAAAAACAGCTAATAAATCTAAAGTTTTAAATCTGTTTACAAACACAGTGTGTTTCCTGACTACTAGCTGTAGCATTATTAATAACTGACGTGCAGTGAAGACAATAATTGATAGTTTGCACCAAGCAGTAACCCATAACTTACCTGTTAAAGTGATTCCAGCATTCCAAGCTCTGCAAAGATCTATTATTTAATAGTATTTATTTTGCTCACTACACAGAGCTGTAGCGTGGGTCTGGCAGAGGGCATTTAAACACAAATTTAATTTATTAATTTATCAGTGAAAAATGCACATATTTAAAAAATTCAAAAAAGTATATCAACATGCTTTTATTATTATTATTATTATCGTATTTGTAACGCGCCAACATATTCCGTAGCGCTATTCATAAGTTAAGTTACAGGCAATAACAAGTTCAAGATTCACACATTGCGATGAATGGAGGGCCCTGTCTTTGAGCTTGGAATCCGGTGTCCATAGCGCTTTCCCTAAAGCACTGCGCAGGATTGAAACTCGCAGACTTACAATCTAAGGAGATCTTTACTGTTATGTGGTCCAAATTGTGTTGAAATAAGCAGGCCCTTTAATTGTAAGTATAATGTTAAGATTTATTTTTGTATTATTCGAGTATATTGCAGTTCTTATACTTATATACAGCAATTTCTTAATTTTTACAGGTATGACATCTAGAACCAACAATTCCAAAATTGTCAATGTCAAATGTTCCTATTTTTATCAGTTCTCGAATAAAAATGTTCTTTTATTAGTGCATATTGAGTTAGAAGAAAGATTGTTAACTGAGAGTGTGATTAAGGAAGATTTTTCTTATTTATGTGGCAGAAATCAATAAACTCATCAGGGTAATGATGGAATATATTGAGATTGAGGATAGTTGGACATCTTGTACATGGTGCCATTTCCGAATTGATAAAAGACAAGGGAAGTCTTAGACCACAAAATGTCCCTCTCACTTTTAAGATATTGTATATTTTACCTAGGACTTTAAGATAATGTATCTTTTACATAGTACTTTATTATAGTGTTTAAATAATCCTCTGTTGTCTAATATTTCCAAAAAGATGAATATATAATTGGTGAATGGATAAATGCAAACAAGTATTTGAAATCAATGGTAAGAATGTTTTGCTCTTTGTGTGTCTTCAGTCATTTTACCCTACTTATTTTCCCTACCTCATAAATAGTGTTAATTAGTCAAACTAGTCATGCAGTTGCAGACGGCCTGGAAATGTAATTCAGTGTATTTACTAAACCCTTACTATTTCATGCTTTTAAATAGTGTTCTCTGCGTAACATAAAACTAACACCTTGTCAGAAAATGCATTAACCTTTTCTAAAATGATGTATTGCAAAATAATAATGCTTGCATGAGAGAAGAATTACACGAATGAAAGCATTCACATACACTACAGCGTGATATAATGCATTAGCACAAACATACAAACTATATAGCAGCACAAACTAACCTATCCAATAATTCAATTAAAATGTACATGAATTACTGTACCAAATTCTCTAATAAGTACCTAAAAGTTAATCATTTTTAAAAAGTAAATAGCACAAGGGATTCTTCTCTAGAAGAGTGGATAAATATACCAAAAGAAAGGAAACAAATATCCAGCTGTTGAAAACCAGTTGATATGGTGTGCTGCTAGTCTAGCATAAAGTGATATACTGAGATTCATACATATTCAGCGTATGTATAACCTCAAATAAGATACCGTGCATTGCAATAACCTCAGGCAGACTAGTAACCAACTTATTTATGATGAACACTTTGAAAAATCCTAAACTTTAACATCACAATAAGTAAATTTCAATTATCAGCTAAAATAAATAATTATTTGTTTTTAATCATTTAAATTATTGTGGTTATGCAGTTACATATATTAAGATGGCGAGATATTAAGTTGCTGCTCATTGCCTCACACCGCTTAAATATGTACATCACTTTCTTACATTTTATAGTGCATTTACTTATATTTTGCATCTATGCCAATTAAAATCACACAAACATTAACAAGACATTTTTTTTTTTTCACAGTTTGATCATCTGCCCACCTGACTACACAGAGGGGCGTTTGCAGCATTTCATCTGCAATCAGATCACACCGCTTAAATATGTACATCACTTTCTTACATTTTATAGTGCATTTACTTATATTTTGCATCTATGCCAATTAAAATCATACAAACATTAACAAGACATTTTTTTTTTCACAGTTTGATCATCTGCCCACCTTACTACACAGAGGGGCGTTTGCAGCATTTCATCTGCAATCAGATCACCTTCACAGGTATATCATTTTTAAATATTTTAATTTATTTTAATACATGCATGTATGACAAGGACAACAAGTACTTTTAATGATTCATACATTCATTCAAACCAAATATTAAAGATGATTTTTACATCTTTTGACAGATTTCTCACGTCTCCACCTGCCTGAACACAGTAGTCGCCTCTGCACTAATTAACATTACTGAACATCAAATTGACAGGTATATGATTTTGTGATGACATATTTTAAAAATATAGCATTAATTATTGATTTGCGTTGAGCAATGTTAATAATACATTCATTCAATCAAAAAATTAAATATAATTTTTACATCTTTTCACAGATTTCTAACGTTGCAACCTGCCTGAACACAGGAGTCGCCTCTGCAGCATTTAACATTATAGAACATCTACTTCACAGGTATATGATTTCGTGATGACATTCTTTACAAATGTAGGATTAAGTATTTCTTAGAGCCCATGGATGACAGATATTGCTTAATTAATTTAAGTCATTTATTTTACAAAATATTGAATAATTAGAAGGAAAAAAAAAGAGGAATACATATTTACTTAGATATTTTATTCATGTGTATTCTTTCATTCATTAGTTCAGCATTATGTTACTGCTCATTGTCAGGGATAGGACCTTAGAAGCAGTTAAATATTTAATTTTCATGTATTATATTAGGTCACCTTTTAACATTTTTAAATGCATTTAACATATAGTTATGCTTAGGATTTACGTTTGCTATGTATGCCAATTAAGATGCATATTTACAAAATCTTTATATGTAATTTTACAGATCCATCATCTCTGCACCTCCCTGAGCACACAAAGTGACGTCTGCAGTATTTCAGTTGATATCACATCTAATTGACAGGTATCATTCTTGATGACACTATTTATAAAAACAGAATTAACACCCTTATTACATTGCAAGTTGTCCTATGAAATAGAGCTTGATATAACCACATAGCATATTTTTGGAACACAAATACTTACTTTCTTAAGACCTTGCTTTTGGATACAAGATAACTAACTACAAACTTACATAACCAAAATCTGTTATGTGGTTATATAGAGCACTGTTCAATTTGTTAAAACGCTATTTAATAAGTCTCTAACTGTTTTTTCATCAACATTATTCACAGGTTGTCATTCATTAAAAAATACATATTTGAAAACACATTTATGTTTACATGAATGAGAATTACACTTCAGATGTTTAGTCATGTCAATCTATAGTTTGCTAATACCTCTTTTGCGTAGCTCTTCTTTAAGAACACATGATTACCTTTTTATGTTTTTGCATTCATGATACAGAGAGACACACACGCACACAGAGACAGACAGAGAGAGACAGACACAGACAGGCACACAGAGAGACATCTACAGACACACACACAGAGATACACACACACAGAGATACACACACACAGAGAGACACACACACAAAGAGACACACACACACACAAAGAGACACACACAGCCAGACACAGACACGCAGCAAGACACAGACACGCAGCCAGACACATACAACCAGAGACACAGACAACCAGAGACACAGACAACCAGAGACACAGACACCCAAAGACATCCAGAGACACAGACACCCTCAGACACCGAGAGACACAGAAACCCACAGACAACCAGAGACACAGACACCCACATACACAGACACCCACATACACAGACACCCAGAGACACAGTCACCCAGAGACACAGACACTCAGAGAGACAGATAGAGACACAGACACCAAGAGACACAGACACCCAGAGAGACAGATAGAGACACAGACACCCACAGACACCAGGAGACACAGAGAGACAGATAGAGACAGATTACCATTAACATTTTTAGCAATATATGACAAGTTAAAAAATATGTATAATAAAACTAATGGAATACTTACAACTCTATTTCAAATAACAGATTACAATGGTGGGCAATGCAAAAGATAAGAGAGAATATAAAAGAAGAATGGCAAGGGAAAGGAAGCAGAAATTGAGAGATGCACAGACTCCCTGAGACTTCACAACTAAAAAACAACAAAATTAGTCTGCTGGAGATTCAAAGAAAATAAAAAGTAAACAAAAAAATGTCTGTAAAACATTCTCCAATAAACCTATTTTGCCTCCTGACACCAATGTTGATAAAGATGACACCAATGTAGATATAGAAAGTTCAACTGTGATCTATATTGAGGAGGGTCATGATAGTCCTTTATTTATAGCACTAACAGTAGACACTCATTATTGTGGATTAATGAATGTGGTTTGTCAGTTTTGTGGGGCCTATCATTTTTTGAAAGAGCGACCAACTGATGGAGAGTTTATTAGTTGCTCTTAGAAAGGAAAGGTAAGATTTCCAGAAAGACACACATTTCCAGAATATTTAAAAAGTATCATGTGTGATCCTACATTTCCAAATTACACCAATTTTAAGAAAAGCATTTGGTCTTATAACAGTGCAATTTAATTTGCTTCAATGGCTGTAACATTAGCCGAAAATGTACCAGGACATGGTCCTTATTGTTTTAAAGTCGAAGGACAAATATACCACCAGACTTCACATTTACACCCAGAAACAGGAGGACAAAGGAAATTTGCACAGTTATATGTACTTGATTCAATGGAAGCTGTTGAACAACGAATGATGCTTCCTGAAAATAAACAATGCTTACCGTTACCCATAGTCTTTGAACAGCTTGATAACATTATGGCCACCAAACCATATAGTAAAGCATGCAAAAAATTAGCTGAGGTTGAAAAAGAACAACTGGCACATGCGCAAAGACATCAGTTGCCAATGCCAAGAGTAAATATGGTTCTCAAAAGAGATCGCCATACTGATCAAAGACAGTATAATTTACCAACAGCAAATGAGGTTGCCATGGAATTTAAAAATGATGATGGTTAACCACCATTTGAGCGGATTATTAGAATATATCCACGCAATCAAGAACAACCTTTTATAAAAATAAATATTTTAAGCAGTAATTTGAATGCTATGACATATCCCATTTTCTTTCCAAATGGGGAGCCAGGATGGCAACCAAAATTGCAGTTGCAAAGTTATCCCAATAGTAAAGTTCGTGTTAGAAACAATATTTCCATGCTGGAATATAAAGTGGCACTAACTGCTGTCCGGGATCATTATAATCCTATTTTATGTTGGGGTAAACTCACACAACAATGGATTATTGATTCCTATCTACAAGTCAAAGCAAATAATCTAAATTTTGTCAAATTTCAACAAAACAAGCTTCGAGTAGAACAATATTGTGGATTGATGGATTATGTCGCTGAATTGGCTACAAACAGAGACATTCCTGCTGGACGAGCAATGAATTTGCCATCCACTTTCCAAGGATCTCCTCGCACTAAATTTGGCAAACCAGATTTATTCAATACATTTACATGTAATCCACAATGGCCAGAGATCAAAGAAACTTTACTGCTTGGACAAACTACTTCTGACCGACCAGATTTGGTGGCAAGAGTATTCAAAATAAAACTCAATTAATTAATTCATGATATAACTAAAGCAGACTTATTTGGAAAATGTGTGGCTTTTGTTTATACCATTACATTTAAAAAAAAGAGGCTTGCCACATGCACATATACTTTTAATCTTGCAAGAAAAAGATAAATTAAATACGGCAGACAGAGTGGATTCAGTAATTACTGCTGAACTGCCACATCCAGAGAAACATTCCAAACTTTATGAGATTGTATCTCATAGAATGATACATGGTCCATGTGGAGAGATCAATCCAAATTAACCATGTATGGAAAATAAAAAAATGCATAAAAGAGTTTCCAAAACAATTTCAAATGCAGACTTATGTTAATTGTGATGGATACCGATTGTATAAAAGAAGAGAAGGACAAACAGCTATTATTCGTGGCCAAAAGGTAGATAATAGATATGTGGTTCCATACAATCCACATTTGCTGATGAAGTACAATGCACATATCAATGTGGAAGCTTGCACTTCTATCAAATCCATCAAATATGTGTATACATTATTATATTTAAAGTATATGACGCAGCAACTGTTGTTGTGCAAGGTGCACAAAATGAAAAAGACAACCCCATTTTACATGACAAACATTCATCTTATTTAGATGCTCGCTATGTAAGTGCTCCAGAAGCAATGTGGCGTCTTCTCAAATTTTAGATGCAGGATCGGTCACATGCTGTTTATCGATTAACTGTGCATTTGCCACAAAGTCAATTTGTTTGCTTCACTGCAGGCAATGAAAGAAATGCTTTAGCAAAAGTGAACATAGAGCAACAACGTTTACTGCTTGGTTTCAATTAAATTGTCAGGACACTCAGGCCAGACAATTTTTATACATTGAATTTCCAAATCACTATGTATTCATAAATGGTGAATGGAGACAATGAAAGAAACATAATTATACAATTATCCCAACAAGAATATATACCGTCAGTCACGATACATTGAAGGTTTCAGTTTAAGATTACTCCTTTTACATGTTCCCGGTGTACAAAGTTATGAACATTTACGCACAGTCAATGACATAGTTTATGAGACTTTCCAGTTAGCTGCAAGACATCAACACTTTCTGGCAGATGATAAAGAATGGGAGAGATGTCTCGAGGAAGCAGCACTATGTCAAATGCCAAAGCAAATGAGAGAACAATTTGCTTTCATTTGTATCTTTTGCAATGTACCAGATGCATTAACTTTGTGGGAAACATTTCAAATACATATGTGTGAAGATTTTTTGAAACGTTACAATGAGACCATTGCACAATTGAAAGCATTAATGTAAATTCAGGATATTTTTCTTTGTCATGGATTAAATTGTGCCAAATTTAATCTGCCTGATCCAGAAATTATAGATGAAATTAACTTTGGTGAGTATGACACTGAGATTGAATACCCAAAAACACAAAAAAAAATAGAAACTTTAAATGCATTGCAATTGGAAGCATTTAACGCCATCACATATGCAATTTCTATCTGGATGACCCTGGTGGATGAGTTAATTTGTTGATGAGTTGCATTCGAACACAGGGTCAAATAGCACTGCCATTTGCAACCACTGGAATTGCCGTACTTTTGTTAGAAGGTGGTAGAACTGTGCATAGTGGCTATAAACTGCCAGTTCCCATTCTGGAAACATCAGTGTCGGATATTCAAATGAATTCATTACAAGCCAAAAAATTGCACAAGAGTAAATTAATTATAATAGATGAGGCAACTATGATGTCATGTCATGTCCTGCAATGTATTGATCAATTATTAAAAGAAGTTATGGCTAATGATTTGCCATTTGGTGGAAAGATGATGTTGTTAGGAGGAGATTTCAGGCAAACATTACCTGTAGTGCCACATGGCAATCGGACTGACATTGTCGAAATGTGTATAAAAAGAAGTAAGCTGTGGAAAATATTTACACACCTTTAATTTAGAAGTAAATATGAGATCTGAAGGCCAAAATTAATTCAATGATTGGCTCATTCAGATTGGAGAAGGAAAACAGACAAAAATAAATAATTTACCTGATGATGCTGTACAAATTCCACCAGAAATGATTTCAAAAGAACCACTCATTTCAACAATCTTCCTCAATACCATCAATAACGAGGATTACTCAGAAATAGCAAGCAAAGTCATATTGACATTCAAAAATATAGATGCCTTGAATCTAAACAACGGAATATTAAAATTAATCAATGCTCCCCCAAAAAACTATTACAGTGCAGATTATGTTCTGGCTGATGACAAAGATAGTGAAGCAAACTTTAGTATGGAATTTATTAATTCTTTAACTCCCTCTGGAATGCCACCACATGTTTTGCAACTTAAAAAGGGGGCAATTGCCATGCTATTGAGAAATATGAATCCCGAAAAAGGACTTTGTTATGGGACCAGATTGATTGTGAAGGATTTAAAGGATCATTTTATACATGCAGAAATGATGAGTGATACCCATAAAGGCGAACCAGTTCTTATACCGAGAATTGATTTGGCTCCAAGTGAGAGTGGTTTGCCTTGTGTCCTTCAAAGCAGACAATTTCCCATTATCATGGCATTTGCCATGACCATCAATAAATCCAAAGGACAAACTTTTAAGTCTGTGGGTATTTTTTTGAAGGAACCTGTGGTTGCACATGGTCAACTATATGTTGCATTTGCAAGATGCAATAATCCAGAGGAAATTAAAGTACATGTTGAAGAAAACCCAAGTCAGGGTGATTTATTGGAAAATGGATGCGTTTTTACAAAAAAACATTGTGTACTATGAGGTGCTGTAAATATAGAGGACAGTGGTTTCATTTCGACAACAACATTTTATGTTACTCAAACTGATTTTAGAGGACCGCTATTTCAATAAGAAACTCTATACAATGGCAAAAAAAACATAGAGAACAGTGGTTTTACTTCCAGGACAAAATATTAGCTCCCTGGGACTCTTTAAATAGGGGACCACTATTTCACTCTAAATGCCATTTGCACAAAGTACAAGAACCAAAAAAAATACAAAAAAAATTAAAACAACAGTAAACAGTGGTTACCTTTTTACATGATTGGCCCCACAAAACAATTTGGTGGCATTTTCTTTAATTGGAAGGTTAAATGTTATTGTTTTATGTTACTATTTCACATGTTAACATTGTATTTTCAAAGCTGTGGAAAGTTAGTTCATTCTATATTGTATATAGTCAAAGATGTATGTTACTACAAGTTTCATCATTTGTTAATACATTGAACTGTATAATTTAAATAGAGAGTATTGATTCAGGGAGTAATCTTATCGCCAGTTTTTTGTGGGCGATCAGTGGGTTTTTTATTGTTTGCCTTCCTCTGGATTCAATGCAAATTTACTTTAACAAGTGTTTAAAAAAAAACATTTTTTACAAAGCATCTCATTGTTCAAAATAGTTATTTACAGAAACTTTACATAGTCGTCTGGTATTCATGGATAACTATCAGTTCAAAATGTTAGTATTTGTAAAAAAAAAGTTCAAGATTTTTTTAAATACAAGTTGCATGTTACAAACTTTTATGTTATGGTTTACAATATGTATTAATGAAAACTTTACATATTGTTATATTGTTATTCCCTGTATGACAAGTAAAAGATTTAATATTGAAAAAAATATATTCTATACCTGTTGGTGAAATACAAGTTGAAAGTTAAAAAAATTAACAGCTTTATTCAAAATGTTGTATTTCTTTGGACATAATAAAAAAACGGTTAAGAATTTCAGAGAATCATATTGTGTGGAAAACAGTTTTCACAGCATTAAAATTTTATTGACCATCATTTTATGACAGGCATGACGCTAGTTAGTATATAATCCCCATTGTACTTTCACACTGAAAATAATTGTGTATTATTTGGCTACACTGGTTGCAACCGCATCCCGTGCAAAACAGTGTCACATCCTTTTTACAATACAATGCCCTCTTTTTAACACTGTAGCTCTGGGGAAATTGCTGAAAGCATGGTGATCTGTCAGGTGAAGTGTAGAGAGAATCACGCCATGCTGTATCAGTTCTCACATCCCACAATATAATAAGAAATACTTATTTACAGAGAGGAATGATACTCAACTCATTAACATGTTTCTAAAAATTTCACACAATTCTCTGCATAATCATGAAACTGCCACAGTGCACAGAAGTTTTCATGCATGGCCAAGTAATCATGCAAGATCTTATATGCAATGGAGTTGCTGAAGCTTTATAATGACATACAGCAAATGCTTATTCAGTCGAACCAAAAATTATATTTCGCTGTCTATTAGCTATGTTAGTCATAATCTATAATGTGACTAACTGCCATCAAACTAAATACAGGTCACATCTTCAGAACATGAAAGTGTATCTGTGAGATATCATATTTTGTGTTTCTCTATGCATTGTTTAGTTCATAATACTGTATGTGCACTTTCACTTTATCACCTTTCCATAATGAATGCTAATTTTACTTAATATGCAATGAGTTGATTATTATTGCTTTAATTATTCTATAGGGACGCTCTCAAGGTTGACCTTAATGTGGCAAGTGAGAAACTGTATTTCAGAATACAGAAGTAATATCCACATTAACCCTCTTATGATAAAACTATGTTTTATGCCTTTAAGATAGAATTGAAATCAAGATTTAAAGCAGATATCATATTTTATGTCACAAACAATAATTCTTACTTCTTTACAATAAATGCTTTTGACTGACTGTAGACGAAGATCAACCGTAGATATAAACCAGGACAAATAATTTTAGGATAAACATTTATCCAAAAGGGAATTATTACCAGAACCTGAATATATTATACTTAATACTGAAGAATAATGTAAATAAGGTTGGTGCAAGGACACAGCCCTGCTTCACAACATTACTTACTAGCGACTTGCCCGTCAAAAACAATGATGGCAATAAAATTGTAAGGCAGATAATGCTGTTTGCCACACAATGTAAGGCTTTTAGTCCTCTTGAGTACCTTCGGTGCTCATTGCGAGCCTCTCCCCTGATGTACTTTTGGTCGTCTGAGCTTATGTCTCGTTCTTGGGGGAATTCATGGTATTCTGTTACAGACTGACTGCCAGGAGTGTAAGCATCTTGGGGTGCTTTTCCTGTTCAGCTGCTAGCAGCTATTCGTGAGGTTCCAGTTCAAGGCTTGGAGCCTAGTCACCTTGGATCCAGTTTGGGGGAATCGTTGTCCTGCAGTAGCTGTCCCTATATCACTGGATGGGCAGATCGACTAAAACGGCCTTGGCACCCCCTTATATGTGTGGGGGTACCGTAACAATACTAACCGCTGATTCAATAGGACACAAATCCGCACAGCTCATTGGTGAGGATGCTCTGCCTACATAGGTGCCTTGGGTTGTAGATCACACAAGAAATTTGAAATAAACATTGAATTACAAATACAGAGAATTCCTCAATAAAATTATTTGATATGAGACATGCCCAATCAGACAAACTGAAAACACACGATAACTCACAAACTTCCATATACTTTTAACACCACATCTCATGTATGTGGGAACAAGTATACAAAAAGAAAAACTCCTGGGGCCTCATTTAAATGCATTTTGGTCAAATGAATAGGACTCTATGGCCCTCATTCAATTTGCGATTTTGCCAATTGAATAGGGCTCTAAATAAACAAATATTTTTTTTTAAAGAAGTTTTTAGTTAGTGAAAACCTTGCTTTTGGATAGATGTTTACTAACTAAAAACTTCTTTAAAAAATATGTTATGTGCTTATTTAGAGCCCTATTCAATTGGCCAAATTGCAATTGAATGAGGGCCTATATGAGCATAGAGCATATGTTTTTTACAGAAGTTTTTAGTTAGTAAAGACCTTGCTTTTGGATAGAAGTTAACTAACTAAAAACTTCTTTCAAAAAAATATGCTATGTGCTTATTTAGAGCCCTATTCAATTGGCCAAATTGCAATTGAACGATGCCCCTGCTCTTTACTGTCAAGCAGCTTCATTAAAGGGCCAGTGTAAGCACTTTTCATGTTAAACGTATGTTTTAGTTCATCATTAATTAACGATAAAAATACATGTGCAAATATCAGCAACTCAAAGCTTTAGCCACAAAACACAATTTAAAACTACAGTTTACCTCATAAATGGCCACTGCTGTACCCCTCCCCACTTTTCTCATTGTCCAGAGCACTACTGATATATTGTGAAAGATTTCAACTGATAAAACATTGATTAGGCTTTCTTGGTAAAGCTTAAATAATGTTATCTTGAAATCTTAAATAATGTTATGTTGAAATGTTTCACTTTCTTTTAAGAAATGCGGGGAGGGACAGCCATTAATGAGATAAACTGTATTTATAAATTATATTTTCTGGCTAAAGCTTTGCTGCTGTTTCCCATGTATTTTTAATGGTGAGCTAAACATTTTTTTTTTTTAACATGAAAAACTCTTACAATGGTGCTTTAAAGGCATATTTAAGTTTAATGGATTATGAATGCATCTGATGGAGGAGAGGAGAATTGTGTGAACAAATACCAAAATAAACATTATTAAACTTACTCAAAAGTTTGAAAAACAACTGCTTGCAAACTCAAGAGATTCAGCAGAGTTAACACCCCTGGAAATCCCTTCTAAATTTAGCATACAATTCATTTGTATTCATTGTGTCCAATCACAGGCAGCTAATACATTGTATCAATCTGTGATAGAAGTTTGTGCAGGAAGGAATCATGGGATGTGTAGTCCCTTGCACACGGAAGCAGGAGGAGACAGACATTGCTGTGTAGATCTCTGCATTGTAGTGCTGTAGCCTTGAAGGATAGTAAAGGATTAAAATCCATACCCAATGGCGCGCTGTACAGAATTGCACGCAGACAACAGAGCTCAATGCAGCAAGGGAGAAATGCACTGACCAGAGAAGTAAGCAGGGAGTGGGTGGAGGCAGTGTAGAGCAGGTGGAGGTAGCGGGGAGTGGATGGAGACAGTATAGGGCAGCAGAGGGCAGGTGGAGGTAGCGAGGAGTGGATAGGGGCAGTGTAGGGCAGCAGATGGCAGGTGGAGGTAGCGGGGAGTGGATAGGGGCAGTGTAGGGCAGCAGATGGCAGGTGGAGGTAGCGGGGAGTGGATGGGGGCAGAATAGAGCAGCAGAGGGCAGGTGGAGGTAGTGGGGAGTGGATGGAGACAGTGTAGGGCAGCAGAGGGCCGGTGGAGGTAGCAGGGAGTGGATGGAGGCAGTGTAGGGCAGCAGAGGGATGGTGGAGGTAGCGGGGAGTGGAAGGAGGCAGTGTAGGGCAGCAGAGGGCAGGTGGAGGTAGTGGGGAGTGGATGGAGGCAGTGTAGGGCAGCAGAGAACAGATGGAGGTAGCGGGGAGTGGAAGAAGCAGTGTAGGGCAGCAGAGGGCAAGTGGAGGTTGCAGGTAGTGGATAGAGACAGTGTAGGGCAGCAGAGGGCAGGTGGAGGTAGCATGGAGTGGATGGAGGCAGTGTAGGGCAGCAGAGGGCAGGTGGAGGTAGCGGGGAGTGGAAGGAGGCAGTGTAGGCAGCAGAGTGCCGGTGGAGGTAGCGGGGAGTGGAAGGAGGCAGTGTAGGGCAGCAGAGGGCAGGTGGAGGTATTGGGGAGTGGATGGAGACAGTGTAGGGCAGCAGAGAGCAGGTGGAGGTAGCAGGGATTGGAAGGAGGCAGTGTAGGGCAGCAGAGGGCCGGTGGAGGTAGCGGGGAGTGGAAGGAGGCACTGTAGGGCAGCAGAGGGCAGGTGGAGGTAGTGGAGAGTGGAAGGAGGCAGTGTAGGGCAGCAGAGGGCAGGTGGAGGTAGAGGGGAGTGGATGGAGGTAGTGTAGGGCAGCAGAGAGCAGGTGGAGGTAGCAGGGATTGGAAGGAGGCAGTGTAGGGCAGCAGAGGGCCGGTGGAGGTAGCGGGGAGTGGAAGGAGGCACTGTAGGGCAGCAGAGGGCAGGTGGAGGTAGTGGAGAGTGAAAGGAGGCAGTGTAGGGCAGCAGAGGGCAGGTGGAGGTAGCGGGGAGTGGATGGAGGTAGTGTAACTCAAGAGATTCAGCAGAGTTAACACCCCTGGAAATCCCTTCTAAATTTAGCATACAATTCATTTGTATTCATTGTGTCCAATCACAGGCAGCTAATACATTGTATCAATCTGTGATAGAAGTTTGTGCAGGAAGGAATCATGGGATGTGTAGTCCCTTGCACACGGAAGCAGGAGGAGACAGACATTGCTGTGTAGATCTCTGCATTGTAGTGCTGTAGGCTTGAAGGATAGTAAAGGATTAAAATCCATACCCAATGGCGCGCTGTACAGAATTGCACGCAGACAACAGAGCTCAATGCAGCAAGGGAGAAATGCACTGACCAGAGAAGTAAGCAGGGAGTGGGTGGAGGCAGTGTAGAGCAGGTGGAGGTAGCGGGGAGTGGATGGAGACAGTATAGGGCAGCAGAGGGCAGGTGGAGGTAGCGAGGAGTGGATAGGGGCAGTGTAGGGCAGCAGATGGCAGGTGGAGGTAGCGGGGAGTGGATAGGGGCAGTGTAGGGCAGCAGATGGCAGGTGGAGGTAGCGGGGAGTGGATGGGGGCAGAATAAAGCAGCAGAGGGCAGGTGGAGGTAGTGGGGAGTGGATGGAGACAGTGTAGGGCAGCAGAGGGCCGGTGGAGGTAGCAGGGAGTGGATGGAGGCAGTGTAGGGCAGCAGAGGGATGGTGGAGGTAGCGGGGAGTGGAAGGAGGCAGTGTAGGGCAGCAGAGGGCAGGTGGAGGTAGTGGGGAGTGGATGGAGGCAGTGTAGGGCAGCAGAGAACAGATGGAGGTAGCGGGGAGTGGAAGAAGCAGTGTAGGGCAGCAGAGGGCAAGTGGAGGTTGCAGGTAGTGGATAGAGACAGTGTAGGGCAGCAGAGGGCAGGTGGAGGTAGCATGGAGTGGATGGAGGCAGTGTAGGGCAGCAGAGGGCAGGTGGAGGTAGCGGGGAGTGGAAGGAGGCAGTGTAGGCAGCAGAGGGCCGGTGGAGGTAGCGGGGAGTGGAAGGAGGCAGTGTAGGGCAGCAGAGGGCAGGTGGAGGTATTGGGGAGTGGATGGAGGCAGTGTAGGGCAGCAGAGAGCAGGTGGAGGTAGCAGGGATTGGAAGGAGGCAGTGTAGGGCAGCAGAGGGCCGGTGGAGGTAGCGGGGAGTGGAAGGAGGCACTGTAGGGCAGCAGAGGGCAGGAGGAGGTAGTGGAGAGTGGAAGGAGGCAGTGTAGGGCAGCAGAGGGCAGGTGGAGGTAGAGGGGAGTGGATGGAGGTAGTGTAGGGCAGCAGAGAGCAGGTGGAGGTAGCAGGGATTGGAAGGAGGCAGTGTAGGGCAGCAGAGGGCCGGTGGAGGTAGCGGGGAGTGGAAGGAGGCACTGTAGGGCAGCAGAGGGCAGGTGGAGGTAGTGGAGAGTGAAAGGAGGCAGTGTAGGGCAGCAGAGGGCAGGTGGAGGTAGCGGGGAGTGGATGGAGGTGGTGTAGGGCAGCAGAGGGCAGGTAGAGGGCAGTGGATGGAGGCAATGTAGGGCAGCAGAGGGCAGGTGGAGGTCGTGGGGAGTGGAAGGAGGAAGTGTAGGGCGGCAGACGATAGAGTGAGAGACTATGTGACAGAAAGAGAGAAAGGAGGGAGGAGAGGGAGAGATGGAATGACAGTAGAGAGAGAGAAGAAAGTGTAACAGATAGTTGAAGGAGAGGAAGGGAGAGTAGATGGGGAGGTACCAAGAGAGACTTTGACAGAGAGAAGAGGGTGGGGAGATAGAGTGACAGAGGAGGAGGGAGAGAGAGGAGATGAAGAGGGAGTGAGAATGACTGTATGACAGAGAGAGGAGGAGAGAGTGTGACAGTGGGAGGGGAGAGAGAGAGACTGCAACAGAGAGAGAGAGAATGGAGAGAGTGAAACAGAGAGAGGAGATGATGAGGGAGGGAGACTGTGTGACAGAGAGAGGAAGGACAGTGACAGAGAGGAGAGAGAAAGAGGATATCAGGGTAGAGAGATGAGACAAGACTGGGATCTGGAGCGAGCGCGCATTATTCCTGCCCACTTTCGTCGGGTGGTGAATATGTCAGCATGTATTTGACTGCGCAATTTATGCATGCACCGATATTTCGGGACACCCTTTCTTTAAGTCGTGTCCTAATCTGGGTGACCATATGGCTGCAGCACGCCAGATACACCTGTCTGTGTTTCTGGTTCTGCTTATCCATATGGTTCTTATGGTAAATATACTGGAGTTGGTTGCCAGTTACCTCTCCAGTGGACCGTGATTTGTCTGACCTCTCTGCAATGACATGCCCATCCTGGGTAACCCTACATGGTTTAGCTCACAGCTTCATTTAGGTACAGAAGCCATTTAACCATGACAAGGAAGCGATCCAGAAGGGTACACAATAATACTATCATTCCTTTGTTTCGGCTTTGGAGTTCGTATTCTAAATGGAATACCCTTTATGCAATTCATTTTTATTTCTAACTAGAATATTGCCCGTCAAAAAATGACAGCAATGAAATTGTAAGTGAGCTAATGCTGTTTGGTGTATAGTAATCAAATAAATAATACATTACAAAATGAATATACTTTAACTATTTGGAAGTAATATATGCAGAAAGTATTGTGTTGAAGAGCTGACAATCTGTTTTGATGTTGCCGCAGCATCTAATGTGTGTTTTCAGTGTTGTGGAGCTGTTGTGTAAGTGTCAGCAATGTGTGCAGTGTGTAGTGTAAATAGTGTGCGTGCGCAAGAAAAATCCGTTATGGTAGCTGTGTACTTCCGCATTGTGTAAGTTAGTGTTGTAAAATGGCACCTAATATGTGTATTACGCGGCATTGTTCTTGTACCTCGTATGGCTTTTTGGAAAAGTCTGTATGCGTTTTGTGGTGTTCTGCGTGTTTAGTGTCCTGTAGCCTCGTTTTCGTTTTGTTCGGCGGCCATTTTTTCTCTCGCTTAGGGGATTTTCGGGTGTCTAAACACTTTAATTTCTACCTAAATTGACTTGTAACTTCACATTTAGAGGTGCTGTGGGTAAGCTTTTTATGTGTTTGTTGTGTGTATTTTTTGTGTTTTTAGTGTTTTGGTGTGCGCGGGTTTCGGCCGCTAATGTCGTATTTTTGCGAGGTCATAATATTTTTGTTTGTAAGTGGAGCTACTCGTATTTGCGGATGCTAAGTCCGTAAATGTTGCGGTGGGAGCCTCCACCTCCGCAAATGCGTCCCCTCGCTTCACGAGGGTCCGCATTTGCGGCCTTAAAGACTGTGGTTGCTGGCAAGGAGCGCCTTTGCATCCCTCGTTTCGCGAGGGCCGCAGCATTAGCAACAACTTTTGTCAACCCGCACTGTTGACAACTATATATGTGATACTATCTCCATAAAAATTTTAATTTTATTGTTTTAAATATTATTGTTTTTCAAATAATTTTTGTCATTATCCCAATGTGCAATTCAACAAATTGCATGATTTTTTTTACTGATGATAAATAGATAAAATGCCTGAACAATTATGTGTAGAACTGTAATCTTTTGGATTATTTCTGTTATGATGGCTCCAAACAAATAAAGATTTGCTAATTAATGCTTAGTTTCAATTCATATTAAATAATGTATGTTGTATATCATTAGCCACATTAACAGGCATTAGCACAATAAACTTCCATTAATTATCTCATACATGCCAAATTAGCACAGTTCAGGGAATATAGTCTGTAAAGATTAATGATGTTGTCTATGGCTTGCTTTATAAGCATGCTTACTTGCTTGTAACATTACTTCTTACATGCTTCAAAGGTTCAATACATACAGTACTTTAACCAGAAATTCAGTATGTTTTGTTGTTATCACAGCTGACTATTATTTCTGAAAGTTTTGTGTCTTGTCCTAATAATGGGTTAGACCTTGAGGCAGAGTTGTCTTTAGGTTTTTTGATGTCCTACACACAGATTTTGTCCCCACACACTCTAGTCACTACTTTTTCTTTGTTATGCTCATAGCCTAAGATTACATATAAGAAAATATAAATCTTTGCCTATTTTTAAAGGTATAAAGTATGTGAGAATATGACAGCGACACTTATGGACAGAGATCTCAGTGCATATAGACACATTTTCCATAATACTGTATAAGCAATTTGAGGCAGCCTGCCCCTGATTAGATGCTACCCTATTCCTGGCCCTCTTACGCTTAGGTAGAAACACACCATTGCATTGGGATGCAAAACATAAAATCCCTGAGAAAGTATTATAGACGTAGTGTAAATACGCAAATACAATTCTAATCCATTCCTTCATCTTAATTTTCATCGACTTCTGCAACTCACACCTTTTTAGCCCCCATTACCTGTCTGGCTAAACCCCAGTGCATAATGTACACCTCGATTAGATCCACTTACCATACTCAAACATTGGTATCTGCAGCCCCTTTCTGTCACTCCAATGGCTTCCCATAGGCTCCAGACTACAATTTAAAATCCTGTGTTAACAACAGTGCACAAGTTATATATTTGCCCTTGTTTCCAAATATTCCCCAACCTCCTTCTAGGCTCTACTCGTGACTTGCTCCTTTACCTCCTTCTATTTCCCTTCAGGATTTCTCTTAAATTGCAGCTAACTTTGTGGAACTCTTACTTCGTTACTGGATTATCCTCTTGCCTAAAAACATTTGAAAACAGTTTATTACAAGTAGAATTTAAAAAAACATACAATTCATAAGGATTTTTAATAGTTGCTCCTTGTGCATAGGCTTTCTTATAAAGAAACACATTTATTAAATGTTTCTAAGATTGGGTGGTTTTAGAAGTCAAAAAACAAATGTCTTAGGTTTGTCATTTTTATTAACCACACAAGACTTGGAATTTCAAGGCTAAACCAGTTTTATGGGTATAGGTTATTTCTTTGTAAATGGTTATTTTTGTCCGTAGAAAAAAGTTGCATTAATTAAGATTGTTAAGCATTTCTGACAATTTCTTAGATTTCCAGCTTCTACTGTATATAACTCTATAGGACGAGGAAGTGTTAACTGACATAATTCTGGATAAAAAAAAAGACATAGTGCACCAGAAAAGGATACTCAGGCATATGATAAATTATGATAAAAATGCATGTGTTACCTTGTTAGTCAGAGGCCTTGAACATTTTCAAGATATAGGTGAAGAATCAGATTTAAAGATAGTGTTATCCTCCCATTCTGCTGTTCTTTAAAAGCATTAGGCTCGGGCTATAACTCTTAACAAGCATTTTTTTTACCTATTACTCTTTTTTGTGATAATAGCAATTACATTTATTATATATTATACTAGCGACTTGCCAGTCAAAAATGGCGGCAATAAAAAGTGAAGCCTGGCAATGCTGTTTGCCACACAATGGGAGCCTCTCCCCCTCTATTTTACTGGCCTTGCAATGAGCGCCTTTGGCGCTCATCACAGGCCTTGCAATGAGTGCCTTTGGGGCTCATTGCAAACCTCCCCACCCTCTACCTCTCCCACCGTCTACTTTACTGGCCTCATGATGAGCGCCTTTGGCGCTCATCACATGCCTTGCAATGAGTGCCTTTGGCGCTCATTGTGAGTTTCTCCCCCTGTCTACTTCCTCCATTGTGTCTCATTTCCCCCCTCCTCTCCCTCCATTGTGTTTCCTTTTCCCCTCCTCTCCCTCCCTTGAGTCTCCTCCCCACCTGTGTTTTTCCCCCCTCTCCCTCCCATGCGTTGCTTCCCCCTCCTCTGTGTCTCTTTCCCCCTCCCCTGTATCTCTTTCCCCCCTCTCCCTCCCCTGTTTAGCTTCCCCCGCCTCTCCCTCCCCTGTGTCTTTTCCCCCTCCTCTCCCTCCCCTGTGTCTCTTCCCCCCTCCTCTCCCTCCCCTGTGTCTCTTCCCCCCTCCTCTCCCTCCCCTGTTTCTCTTTCCCCTCCTCTCCCTCCCCTGTATCTCTTTCTCCCCTTCTCTCCCTCCCCTGTGTTCATTTCCCTCCTGTGTCTCTTCCCCACCACTCCCTCCCCTGTGTCTCTTTCCCCCTACCCTGTGTCTCCTTCCACCTTCCCAGTGTCTCTTTCCCCCCTGTGTCTCTTTCCCCTTCTCCCCCCTGTGTCTCTTTCCCTCCTCTCCCCATGTATCTTTCCCCCCTCTCCCTCCCATGCGTCTTTTCCCCCCTCTCCTGTGTCTCTTTCCCTCTCCCCTGTGTGTTTCCCCCTCCCCTGTGTCTCTTCCCCCTCTCCCTCTGTGTCTCTTTCCCCTCCTCTCCCTCTGTGTATCTCCCCCCCCTCCCTCTGTGTCTCTTCCCCCTCCCCTTACACACTGCGCATGCCCTAAGGCCGCACTTTGCGCATGAGCAGCTTGACACTGGTCATTGCGCATGCGCGTGATCCGAATGGCTTTGCGATCGGATCATTGTCAAACTACGATGTGTCACAAAGTGTGACAACTAATCACAGTTTGACAATTATAATATGTGATGGTCCTTTTAATTTTGTGTATCACTCCAAGTACATTTCTTTATCATATATGTGAATGATATATATATATATATATATATATATATATATATATATATATATATATATATATATATATATAAATATATATATATCCTAACTAGTGAAATAAACAACCTTTTATCCACTACCCATTTAAGTCAAACAAGTTCCCTTTAACACTGAGATATCAAACAGACGGCAGGGAGAGTACACTTTAACCCAATCTATCTTGTTTGGGTATTCCAAGGTGAAGAGCTATGTCGCACTTTAGTAAATAGGTTCCTGTACCAGTTTTATTTTTGCAATTTACAGTATAAGGTGAGACAGTAATGTATAATATAGAAAGCAATGTGGGCTTTCTTTTGCTTAAAGAGAGAGTGCCCACAGCTCTACCAGCAATCTATCTGTAAGTTGTTTTTTGTAATGTTGGGATGTGAAAACTCCGTTGGCAGTTGCTAATACACCTTTGTGCAGACTCTTTATGCAGGCTTATTTTCTTCAATTTCTATGTCCTGAAAACTACTACAAAGGAAGAATATGAAAGGTGTGTATAATAACGCATTTTTACAACAGAAAATATATATTTTTCCTGTCATTACATTGCAATATTGCTATGTTTTCAAAATTGGACAGTAGGAATTAATGCATGTATTTTATCCCTACCGAATTTGGTATTGTATTTGCTTGGGTCTTGACAAGCATTCAATGACAGCTGCTTGTTTTGAATGCATCTGTTATGCTTTCCCTGGTCCAGTGCCATATGGTATCCATAACATCATCCCTAAATTGTTTCCTGCCAATAATTAAAATATCCCCATTAACAGACTTGACATTCCAAGTAATACATACTGTACTGGCAATTAAGGAACATGGTGTGATTCAGCCAACTTGCCTCAGTATAAAATTTCTATAAAAAAGATCAAATCTCGGTAACAGTAGCCAGGGCTTAATGGTAGTGGCATTTGCATAGTTTTATTGACTTGTGTTGTATTGTTAACAGGCCTTTAATTACTCTGGGACTGTTTTTGTTGTTACCCTCTGCTAACAGTACACGTGCTCCATTATTTTCTTTTACATATTTTAAATCTGAAAACATTGGCAAAGAGAAAAATCAAATCAAATCAAATAAAGATATCATCTGAGCCCACACATTGTTGAATATTTATACCATATTTAAGTTATGAGTATTATGGTTTTGAATTTAAGGTGACATGATTATCTATCCTGCATTACAAAAATATGTTATAAACATTAAAAAAAATTTATTTTTACATGTAATTTGCATAGTAGGTAAAAATCATACTTTTAAAGGACCACTATGATCAAAGTCATTAAATATACAATTTTAAGAAGAATATTTGAAAATATGCAAAATCTTTTTAGAAAACAGGGAAAGGAGTGCAACAAGTTGTATATTGTCACCTTATTTATTCAACTTATATGAGGAATACATCATGATTAAGGCCAAGCTGGATTAATCCAAAGCTGCAATTAATATTGCTGGAAGAAATAACAACCTCAGGTACATGGATGATACTACTCGTATGGCTGATAGTGAGGAGGAACTAAAGGACCCACTGATGAGAGTAAAAGAAGAAAGTGCAACGTTAAAAAAATGAACATCATGGCAAAAGGCAGTCTCAGTTCCTGGCAAATAGATGGGGAAGTAGTGGAAGCCGTGATAGATTTTATTTTCCAAGATCTCTTTGGATGTTTGCTTCTGTGGAGGATAACTGTGGCAACCTTGGACAAGCTAATAAAAAGTAAAGATATTACACTATGTAAATATAAAACTATGATATTCCCAGTAGTAACATATGGATGTGAGAGCTGGACCATAAATAAGGCTGAGTGCCCTAGAATTGACGCCTTTGAATTGTGGTGTTGGAGAAGACTACCTGGAGTCCCCTGGACTGCAAGAAGATCCAATAAAAATCTCAATCAGGAGACTGTCCCTTTGAAACATCTGGTCACTCCGCAGCAAAGCAGTTAACAACCCCTACAAAACCTAATCCAGTCTACCTCATAGCCTAAATACAATATACAGTGAATACAAGACAATTTATAGTCTGAAAATAAATATATACAATAGAACTTACAGAGTACAATATGAATACAAAATTTAAACTTGATGAATCCGTTTTAATATATTTCTGACTAACTATAAAAGTACAGAGGAACCATCAAAAATCTAGTACAGTGCATTATGCTATAAGATATGTTGCATGTTCAGAAGGTCATAGTGTGATACTGACTCAGATAACATGTAGACTAGTCATGATCTGCAGCTTCAGTGACAGTTTATATTGAGATGACAACCAGTCTTTTCAGTGCTGGTTACCTGCCATTTATTATGTTCAATATTAATTGTGTTTGAGCCATTGACATACTGATTTTTACATAGTTACATAATAATTTAGGTTATAAAAAGACATTAGTCCATCAAGTTCAACCTTTTTAGATCTACTCTGATCTGCAATACGCAGATTTATTGTTAATTGAGAGGAAGGCAAACAGAAAAAAAACAAACAACAGAGAAACTTTTCCAATTGTCTCAAAAGGGAAAAAAAATAAAATTCCTTCCTGACCCCAGATACTGGCGATCAGATTCATCCCTGGATCAATACCCCCTCTCTATTTATCCAGGGTAGCCCTTACTGCCCTTTTTATTTAAAAATATATCCAATCCCTTTTTAAAGTTATCTATCAAATCTTCTGACACTACCTCCTTTGGTAGAGAATTCCACCCTTACTGTGAAGAACCCTTTTTTTCCTTTGAGGCAAAACCTTTTTACTTCTAATCTCAAAGGATGTCCCCTTGTCAGTTGAAAACCTCTTGGCACAATATAGGAACAAAATTATGACACCATCTATGTTATCGATTCCTATTTTATGATGGAGATTAAAATGACAGTGAACGCTCGTTTTAGATCATCTTTATACAGTTTCTCTTTTTAAGCTCTGGCTTCCACGGTTTTCATTTTCCAACTTTTGATGTAGCTTTTGGTGTTTCTTGTGTTTACGTCAGAAATGTGTTTGCTATATGCATACTATATTTGTGATGTATTTGCTCTGTGATTATTTACCTCTATATTCTAATTAAATACAATAAAAAAGGCCTCAAAACAGTATTATTTTGTTTGCCTTATTATATAGTAGATGTACTATTACAAAACAGAAGTAAATGTGGTCAAATTGCTACTAGGAAAAATAACAAACAAAAAGCCATTTTTAAAAAGCTTTTACTATTCTTTTGATATAATGAAAATGTAATCTAATTATACTTTTATTGTCAGATGTCAAAAAATTATACAATATGTTGAGACTATTTTATTTTTACATCAATTTTGTAGTGATCACAGAATAAAGAAAGCAAAATGATCAATTATTAAATAGTACATACGCACAATATTAAAGAGAAACAACTTCAGTATGAAAATATTTAAATTGCTTCTGTGACCGTGGATTCTAACACACTCATAATCTACCCTCGCACCTTGAAGAATTGTAGAGAGAGACAGGGGAGGGGAAAAGGGGAGAGGGGGGAGAGACATGGGGGTAGACAGGGGAGAGGGAGAGACACAGGGGGAAGAGAGACTAGGGAGGGTGGGAAAAAATTGGGGGCAGGAGACAGGGGGAATGGAGACACAGGGGAGACAGGGGAGAGGGGGAGAGAGACAGGGGAGAGGGTGGGAGAGAATCATGGGGGAAGAGAGATAGGGGAGTGACATGGGGGAGAGAGACGGGAGAGGATAGGAGAGAAACATGGGGGATAGAGGGGTTGGAGAGATAGAAGGAGTGGAGAAGAGAGAAGGAGGGGAGAGAGAAGTAGGGAGGAAGAGACAGACCGAGGGAGAGAGAAGGAGGGAGGGAGAGACAGAAGGATAGAAAGAGAGAACGTGGGAGGGAGAGATAGGGCACAGATGGAGAGAGGGCATCAAGACAGAGAGACGGTGCACATGGAGAGGGAGAGAGTGCACAGAGAGAGGGAGAGCGCACAGAGAGAGAGTGCAGGTGCACAGAGAGAGAGGGAAAGGGTGCAGAGGGAGAGAGAGGGTGCAGAGAGAGACAGAGCAGATCATATACAGTGCCTTGCAAAAGTATTCAACCCCCTTGGCATTTTTCGTGTTTTGTTGCCTCACAACATGGAATTAACATGGATTGTTTGAGGATTTGCATCATTTAATTTACAGAACATGCCCACAACTTTGAAGATGTTCTTTTTTTTATTGTGAAGCATAACTATTCACCCCTTAAAGTCAATACTTTGTAGAGCCACCTTTTGCGGCAATTACATCTCAAAGTCGCTTTGGATTAGTCTCTATGAGCTTGCCACATTTTACTACTGGAATTTTTGCCCATTCTTCCTTGCAAAACTGCTCCAGCTCCTTCAAGTTGGATGGTTTGCACTTGTGAACAGCAATCTTTAAGTCTGACCACAGATTTTCTATTGGATTGAGGTCTGGGCTTTGACTAGGCCATTCCAACACATTTACATGTTTCCCCTTAAACCACTCAAGTGTTGCTTTAGCAGTGTGTTTGGGGTCATTGTCCTGCTGGAAGGTGAACCTTCGTCCTAGCCTCTAATCACGCACAGAGTGGTACAGGTTTTGCTCAAGAATATCCCTGTATTTAGCACCATATATCTTTCCATGAACTCTGACCAGTTTCCCAGTCCCAGCTGCTGAAAAACATCCCCACAGCATGATGCTGCCACCACCATGTTTCACTGTGGGGATGGTGTTCTTGGGTGATGTGTTGGGCTTGCGCCATACATGGCGATTCTTTGATGGCCGAAAAGTTTATATTTAGTCTCATCAACCAGAGCACCTTACTCCATAGATTTTGGGAGTCTCCCACATGCCTTTTCGCAAACTAAAAACGTGTCATTTTTTTTTTTGCTGAAAGTAATTGCTCTCTTCTGGCCACTCTGCTATAAATCCCAACTCTATGGAGCATAAGGCTTATTGTCGTCCTATGTACAGATAATCCAGTCTCTGCTGTGGAACTCTGCAGCACCTCCAGGGTTACCTTAGCTCTCTGTGCTGCCTCTTTGATTAATGCCATCCTTGCCTGGTCTGTGAATTTTGGCAAGTGGCTTGCTGTTGTGCCATGTTCTTTCCATTTGGCTGTGATAGATTTGATGGTGCTCCTGGGGATCATCAAAGATTTGGATATTTTTTTATAACCTAACCCTGACTTGTACTTCTCAACAACATTCTCCCTTACTTATTTGGAGAGTTCCTTGGTCTCCATGGCAGTGTTTGGTTAGTGGTGCCTCTTGCTTAAGTGTTGCCGCCTCTGGGGCCTTTCAAAAATGTTGTGTATATGTAATGACAGATCATGTGACACTTAGATTGCACACAGGGACGTCTGAAGGTAATTGGTTGCACCAAAGCTTTTTATGGGCTTCATAACAAAGGGGGTGAATACATACACACATGCCAATTTTCTGTTTTCTATTTCTAAAAAATAGTTTTATGTATATATTTTTCTCATTTCACTTCACCAACTTAGACTATTGTGTTCTGGTCCATCACATAACATTCAGATTAACAAGACATTGAACTTAAGGCTGTAATGTAACAAAATAGGTAAAAAGTCAAGGGGGGTGAATACTTTTGCAAGTTTTTTTGTGGTTACAGTGATCACTGTTACAGGGTGGTAGATCTAACCTCTAGAGATTACTCAAAAATAATTTATGTTTGATTGAGCTTTGCTTTCTAATATTTTAAATTTTTTCAAATGCATTTTAAAGTTATGTGTAGTAAGCAGAATACAGTAGCATGTTCCTGACTCTCAGTAGTGAACAAGAGCTTGTCATAGGATAAGAAAGATGGCAGAGTCACTGTAAACATGGAAGCAGACAAGCAGCCCACAGCTGCTGAAACCGGATTAAGAGATTAACACAAATGCTGTTCAACAGAAAGCTGCTTCTTTCATTCAAGACAAACTTTTCACAAAAGTCAGAGAACATTAATAAAACATGGAAATCTTCTTATTACAATTTATAAGAACTATTATGTACACTTAATCCCATGGTACACTTTCTTTAAGAATAATATTCTAGTGTGCTAAACAAACAATGATAACAAAAAGGTAAAATAAGAGATGAATCTTTAAAAGTATAACATGTCTCCACAATATTGAATTCTATATGAAATCAGTTATGTAGAGTTACTGTATGTTTTTTTCATAACTTTTTTATTTCCCTTAGCCCTGGAGAGTTTCTATGTTGGCCTCCCTCCTGCTATCATCCAGAGATTTTCATTGTGTGAAGTGGATGGACAGCAAGCTGTGGAACTCCATATTGCAGCTTGTAGTTCAAAAGGGTATTTTAATTCAAGATCTAATGCTATTACAACTCATTTCTATTAACAGAAACATAATGGATGCCTATGCATACGAACAGACCATCGCAAAGATCAAAATGGAAGGCGCTACCGAGACTATAGAATACATTTACAATAATAGTTGGAATTGAAGCTAAATTGAACTATAAAGTTCTAATATCTTGAGTTTGTGTATGTTACCCAATACCTATTTTTTTCAGTGGAATATAGAGCTCCTGTCCTTCAGTTTGAAAAGTCACAGTACATAAAGCATTATTACCAAGTATTGTGTTGATTGAGGTTGATTTATATATTTTGATTAACAAAATATTTTTTAATTGTGTTGTTTTATAGCCTAAACACCTCCATTGTTAACTATTTATAATTGTTCCTCCCTATATAAAACAAAAGACGTCCTTTTTTTTCTATTCCTGTGAAAAAAATGATGTAAAAAATATATCATAGATAACGGAAAACATATGCTATATACATTTGTTGTATCCATTGATTTTTTTAATCATTTTAAAATGTGTTGTCACAATGGTTTCCCTGGTGGCCCAGTGGTTAGGATGCAGGTGCTTTCACCACAGCATCCTGGTTCAAATTCAGCCAGGGAACCAAGAGATCACACTGGTCAGTACTTGGATGGGAGACCCCCTTGGAATATCAGGGGCTGTATGCTGTGGCCCTCTGGAGAAGGAGTTGACAACCCACTCCAATATCTATGCCATGAAAACAAAGTGGATCAGCGTGATGTGTTGTCCATGAGGTCACGGAGAGTCGCATACGACTGAGCGATGCCATGTACTTTATTGTCACTGTCATGATTACATTGTTTAGTGACTAATATTACCAGCAGTTAGGGATATGACCAATGGTGCATGACATTGTTGAAATGTAATTATGTGTTGCCTGCACATTGTTATCTTGTATCCTATTTATAATATATTATAAGAGGGAAAATGTGATATAGAACATAAGTGGAAATGGTAAAAATGCTCTGCACAGAAGTTATCTGCAGGACATTGCATCTGCACAAATACAGGCCTCCATTCAAGGCAGATGACTGCTACTTAGGAGGCCTGAGCAAACACTTGAGTTTAACATAAAGCTAGTAGCTATACAAACTCGCATGTAGTTTAGATATCTAGTGAGTTTTATCTTAAGTGTGTCTATGGCAACCAAGGCAGATGTAACTTAGTGCTGACATCACACACATACACAAAAGTACACAAGGGTGTGGTATGGGAGATGTATAAATATGTTGGTTCTATGATTCAATAAAGGTTCAGTTCTAGTTTCACATATTCAAGGTGTGAGGCTGTTTTTTCTGTTTGTATCTTGAATTGGAGAGTGGTCTTGCCATAGGCCACTAGTAAGCTTTATCCAGAATTCTCTGCCCCTACCTTTGGGCCTTGCCCACTTCAGGAGCCACCTTTTGTGCCAAAGTACAGTTAAAGCAGTTCATCTCCCATAGGCAAATCATTTATGATTCCGTTTTCCTGCTGTAATAAAACAAGCTGAATGCAATTAGCAGTGCAAGAAAAAATATGTTGTATTTAGATGAGCTTAGGACTGTTGGTAAAGAGTATATGACAAATCTTCTATTTCCACTATTTAGACTTCAGAATTTGAAGCAATTAACAGATGTCAGAATCCATCCCTCCTAATCTCTTAACTAAGGGCAGTATTGGATAGTGTGCTTGTGCTGTGTCTACCTTTGTACTTGGCACCTATGTATGGATCCACATCTGCACTATCTTAGGTTTTTTTATGTTTTACAGTTGTGGAAGTACAGGATGTGTCTATGGTGCAAACACCCTTTCTCTTTTGATACATCAGCATCACGGTCATATATACCACACATGGTTAGATGTCCAGTATTAATTTTGTATGAATCATGCCTGCTGATGTACATATTCACTGTAATGACACTAATGTACTTTGGCACCAGGCTACACTATGTAGAGCTGCAGTAACTGAGTAAAAGTGCTCAGTTGTTATCCATCTTGATGTCCCTTATCATTTATGTTTTCTGTGTTTGACCTAGCTTGCCTCTCACTTCTGGATGACTTTTGACTGATTTAAGGATTATTATTATTTGTCTGATGCTCGTTGCTTTGGTGTCCCTGCTACTGGATTCCCAGACTACCTGTATAATGAAACTGTGTATATTTAAGCGGCGAGGAAAAGCACATTCAATAATTATTTAATTTATTTCAAGTTATTATTTTTCAAAAACAGATTACTTATTATTTATTTATTATTATTATTTTTATTATTACCTGTTGTTTATTAAGTGACAGCCTTTATAGGCAAATATTACGGAAATAGAATAACTATTTATATATATGTGGCAATAAGACAATGGAACAAACTAATACATAAGGTGTAGGTTTTTCTGTTTCTTTTCAGTACAGGAGGGATATGTGAGTAGCCATTTTTCTACATGACAACATGCATTTGTCTATTCATATTTTTTGTATAACCAATAGGTCTGTTCTATATATTCTCCTCTATCTCTATTCATGATGTGAGTAAGGATTTAATAAATATTGACCTACCAGTGTTATTTCTTTTATATTAATTAAGATTAAGATTAGAGCTCATGCAGTCTTTCTTATTGTGCAATCTGTAAATGGTGTATTAATGTATTGAATTTATGTATATATAGAGGGCATCTGTATCAGCAGAGGAGAATCAGAACAATAGAATTAAAGACAATTTTTAATTAAAAAAGGTACATCTTGCTTACCCAATCCCCATTTTACACATTTTAAAATTAATCCAGTTTTTAGAGTACCTTTAATATAGCTTTATATTTTCCTTAGCTAAAATATTGTACATGGTAGAATGTAAAATTGTATGTGACTTCTGAAGTATTATACTAACAAATATTAACGACAGTGTTGTATTTGCCATGTGCATACTGAATTTGGAGCAAATTTGTGCACTATGGATAAAGAAAAATACATTTACACGTTAGCATATATTAGGATCTTTGTGGTTATATATTTAATATACACTATTTTAAAGAGCTACATTTGAACTTATGCATATTGTTTTTAGAATGGAGAATAAAGTAATACAGCCTGTAATACACTACCTTTATTTGCAATTATGCTGCTGAATGATCTACCAATTGGGAGTTCCAGTACATGGCTCCCATAGTAACTCCCGTAAGGATGAATAGGCCATCGGTGAGCATTTATAAGATCTACTAGAATATTGCCCATCAAAAAATGACGGGAATCAAATTGTAAGTGAGCTAATGCTGTTTGGTGTATGGTAATGAACTAAATAATACATTAATAAAGGAATATACTTTACCTATTTTGAAGTAATAAATGCAGGAAGCATTGTGTTGAAGAGCTGGCAATCTGTTTTCATGTTGCTGCAGCATACAATGTGTGTTTTGAGTGCTGTGGAGCTGCTGTGTAAGTGTGAGCAATGTGTGCAGTGTGTAGTATAAATAGTGTGCGTGCGCGAGCCAAATCCGTTAGGGTAGCTGTGTACTTCCGCATTCTGTAAGTTACTGTTGTAAAATGTCGCCTAATGTGTGGTACGTGGCTGTGGCTGATTTTGCGTCCATGTTCTTCGATTTCGTCCGGCTTTTTCTGAAAATCTGTATGTGTCTGGTGTTGTTTTGTGTGTTTAGGGTCCTGTAGCCTCGTTTTCGTTTTTTTCGGTGGCCATTTTTTCTCTCATTTAGGTGGTTTTCGGGTGTCTAAACTCTTCAATTTAGACTTAAATGGAGGTGTAACTTCACTTGCAGAGGTCCTGGGTGCTCCTCCTTGCTGTGGGTAAGCTTTTTATGTGTTTGTTGTGTGTATTTATTGTGTTTTTAATGTTTTGAGGTTCTCGCGGGTGGGTCGGCCGTTAAAGTCGTACTTTTGCGAGGTTGTACTGTTTTTTTTTTGTAAGTCCCGCGTTTTGTATTTCTGTATCGTAAATCCGTAAATGTTGCAAGGTCCGCAGTTGCTGGCATGGAGCGCCTTCGGCGAGGGCCGCATCGTTAGCAACATCTTTGGACAACCCGCAGTTATGACAACTATATATGTGATTACATGGCTCCTGCAAAATACATTCTGTAAAATGTACTGATTCACAACACAGGAGGTTAGCAGGTAGCTCTCTAGGTCTAACATGAGCTACTAACCTGACGTGTAGCCCCATTGTATTTGAACCTCTCTCCATAGGGGTAAGCTAACCTCTAACAATAACCGCTGCAAACTACCTACAGTAAATTAAAAGCAAAAAATACATATAAACATTTACAATTACGGTAAAATAAAATAAACAATTACACTTAAAATAATAAAAGAACTCCAAAATGACTGTTTAACCTCTCCTTATATACAGTACTGTTTTATAGGCTTCTGATCGGCTAAAAAAAGTGCAAATTATATGATATGATATATGATTTACAAAGAAGAAAAAACCTTTAACATCTTCTTCTCTGACTGACTGTTAGGTTAGAATACCATGGGGTCCTATTGTATAAGTTAGGATATCATATTACATACAGTAAGTTGGTAATAAATTATTATTATAGGTTAGGATATCAGGGTCCCACATGGTAAGGTGGTGTCATGGACCTCTTTCCAGGGCCTAAATCCTGTTGCATTGTGTCACCATAGAGGACATACCACCCCATTGGAAAATGGATAGGGGATTTATATTGCCCAATGGGAAATATGGGCAGGTGAGTGTGGGTGAATAACCCCAAAACATAGGGCCATAGTGTACCACCATGCTTAATATTATTGCATACATCTCTTCCTTATCCTGTATATTGTATGTAATTTCCCATGTAAAATTACTGTGTTCTGTTTAAACTGTGACTGAGTGATTATGATTGTGTTCTTAACCATGCAGTGCGCAGACACCTCTTTTGTACTTTTATCTGTTCTGGCTCATGGTTAGTAAATTAAGTCAATCACATCTGCTAGGTACTACTAGACCCCATGTGGGGTCATCTCCTGTAATTGTCCCCCCTGTATCTAACCGCTATAAATATTGTTGACTTTCCAAAAATAAACCAGTTCATTCCTGAGGTATATATAAATTGTATGTCTCTTATTTTGCTCCTGGTGGCTGCAATACTAAACCTATCTCCACCCTGAGTAACCTGTCCTGGTCACTTTTACAGAAAGGTTACTGAGACTCCTGGAAGTGCTTATTCCTGATGGAGAGACTCTGACTGATACAGAAGTCAGATATCAGGGTGCTGGTGCAGAGATTTCCAAGAACCCAAACGGTCCTTGTGGGTAGTTAACCAGTAATCTATAGCAGGTGGCCCTTTGCAGTAATAGCCCCAGGTGGTTAACGATAGCATGTATAGGGAGCATGAGGATCTATAGTGACCCATTGAGTGACCCACTCATTGAGTGACCCATTGATTAATGGTACCCTTGTTGAGGAAGTCCAGAGGAACAACCAGGCTCATAGGTGGTAGCAAGGTTTAAAAACCACTGCATTGATAATGTAATATAATGCGAGCTGTTACTTGTATAGTAACAGGCATCTGAATAGGATTACATCTACAATTTACAAGTACAGAGAAGGACAACAAAACTAATAAGGGGAATGGAGGGGCTACGTTATGAAGAAACTTATTTTTTCTAGAAAAAAGCCGTCTAAGAGGGGATATGATTACATTATATAAATATATCCAGGGTCAGTATAAAGATTTGTCAAGGGAGCTTTTTGTGCAAAGAGGTTTTTAACTGACAAGAGGACACCCCTTGAGGTTAGAAGTAAAAAGTTTACACCTTAAAGAAAGAAAAGGTTTCTTCACAGTAAGGGTGGTTAATCTGTGGAATTCTCTACCAGAGGAGGTGGTGGCAGTGGATTCGATAGATAACTTAAAAAAGAAATTGGATATATTTTAAAATAAAAAGGGCATCCAGGGTTAGCCTGGATAATTAGAGAGGGAGTATTGATCCAGGGAGGAATCCAATCGTCAGTATCTGGGGTCAGGAAGGAATTCATTTTTTTGCCCTTTTGAGATAATTGGCAAAGTTTCACCTGTTTTTTTTTGTTTTTTGTTTGCCTTCCTCTGGAACAATTAGCAACTAATCTGCATTTTGCAGATCAAAGGAGATCTTAAAAGGTTGAACTTGATGGGCTAAAAGTCTTTTTTCAACCCAAATTACTATAACTATGTAACTATGTAATTTAGGCCAACCACAGAACAGGGAACACATGTATTGATCACTTGTTAGGGTTTAGACATAAGGGTTTGATACGGACATAATATTGGGGCATATATATAATGTTAGGGCTTATGTGAGCTTTTCCCTCACAAGATTTCCTATGAGAGTCATCTGACCGAGACCATGGTTTCTACTGATTAACATCCTGAGATGACAATGCAGCATCTACAAATTTTAGTACTTTCAGTAGTAGTAAAGGAAAGCTCATTCATTTATACGTACACACCTTCCTGAACAAAATAAAATGGATGTTTAGGTAAAGAGTAATTAGGCTTAAACGATAATTATGCAAAGGATGTGTTTTTTTTCTAAAAACATTTTTCACATTATTAAGTTTAGGTATTTAAGATACTATATAGAAAATGTTGGCCGCAGTGGTCTTTTGATTTATGAATATATAATTATCAGGTCACAAGATCCCTTATCCATTTTTTACACAGAGGAGCTGAACACTGATGCATCCACAATGCTTGGTCCTTTTCTTCACTGTGTTCTGTAAACTTCATCTAGTAGTATAAAGCAGAGTGCATTACAATAGTATTTTTTAATTCCTTCATTCACTCTCTCTTTCACATTCTTCCCTGTAAATCTGTAATCTATGTAGAAAACAAGCCTGTAAATTCTCTGTGGGAAGTTAGCATGAACTCATCTCCATGTTATATGCTACTATTCTTCTTTTTCCCTAGGTGGTAGTCAAAAAAGATAAAATTAGCTAATACAGGGGTTCTCAGGATTTGAATGCAGGGACTTTTCTACATGAAAACTTACAGGCAGTTCTTTCCTATTAACTGCTATTTACAGAATTACAAGTCGCATGATCCCATCATCCCACACAATTTACTTTACTTTTCAGACAAGGAGAAAGATCAACAAAAATCATATGAATAGTTGCAAAAGTGTGGCAGCAACCATCACTATATTCACTAAGATTGCATTATTATGAAGCAAAGCCTTATTTTACTAAGCACCCACTTTCTTGGTTCTAGACATAGAAGGCATATTTATGACGGCATTTAAGAACCAAAATGAGCCATCTAGTCTGTGCACTCTATCTCCCTAAAAACTTGGCTTAATTAAGCCTCATGAGTATTATGCTTATTCCAGACATGCTTAAATTATATTTAACTGTGTTTGATTCTAACACTTCCACTGGAGGGCTGTTCCACTTATCAATTTATATTTCTATAAAATAGCATTTTCTCACATTACCCCTAAATTCAAATTCAAATCATGATCTCTTATTCGTGCATTCTTCTTTTTCTAGAAGACACTTCCCTATTGAAATGTATTACATAATTTGATATATTTGAAAGTTTTTTGTCATATCCTCTCCTCTTCCTTCAGTCCTCTAATCTATACATATTCAGGTCATGAAGTCTTTCCTTATAAGTTTTGCTTTTTAGACCCTGCACCAATTTAGTTGCCCTTCTTCATTACAGTAAATGCAAATGAGCACTGGTCAAGTGAAATTACAAGTACACAATACTTATTATTAGTTACAGTATAATATAGCATAAAGTACCCACAAATGGTTATCTAATATTATGCACTTTAAGGTCCTATTTTTTTGCAAATCATCATGGTGTAAATAAATAACTGACTTTTATTTATTTTTTGCCGGTTCTTTGTATTGTATGTACTTGACAATATACAATTCTATTATTAGGTATAATTATTTGGAAAATCCCCTTCTGGACCGCTAACATGTCATGGTGAAGGGGCTTGTGTACTTCAATGCAGTTGTGAGCTATCCCTTGTGTGGGGTCACCCAAGATGTTCAGGTCATAGCCGAGAAGTCAGACAAATCACAGTCCACTGGAGAAGGAACTGGCAACCCACTGCAGTATCTTTGCCATGGAAACCTTATTGATAGGCACAACCAGACACAAGACCTGCCAGGGGCGCTGCATCCACAGGGTCACAGAGAGTTATACACGACTAAATGTCTACACACATTGGGAAAATAACTTTACTTGCGCCGTAATGGCAAAGTTGTATGACAGGTTCCCAGTGGGATACCAGAAGGAAAAATGCTTAGTTACTACCATGTTCATGGTCAGAGCTATTAGTTTTTTAAATATATTCCTTTAGTGAAGGCAAAGTAATAGGGAATACAGCTTAGTTAATACTGAGAAGGCTGTAATTCTACAACACACATAACAGCATCACAGCCTCTTCTCGGTCAGCAGTAGCAAAGCTTAGTGAACTTGGGCTCTGTGACTGGATCAATGTGGGGAATTCTGTTTCCTATGGGAAAAATGTACATCACAGCCCTTTACCTCCCAAGAGATAGCTTAGCAAATCTTATCAAATGTCTCAGAGTTGAATATATAACATTGATATTTATGCTTGTATTTTCTTACTTCAGTATTTACATAGACATTTTCTAAATAATTCATTTCAAAATGTGTTTTATCTTAAAGCCAATAAATAAGTTATATGTAGAATAATACATCCAGTTTAGCAATAAAATACATTTGATCTACTGAATAAATTAAAGCAAGTTGTGAATTAAAGAAATGCATTAACTTTGATATACATCTGTGACACTAGTTTTGGTATCTGCAAATCTGCTATATTAACATTGTAAATTAATAAAAATGTGGAATTATAGTCTAGCAATAATAACAATTTGCCACTTGCTAGAAGACAGTTGCCATTCAATAAAATTCTCAATTTAACATAAATTATAATTGTGATCAAAAGATTTAATTTATTAACATACTGTATGTGACCCAGTTTAATTATTCAATTTATTCAACCTCTTACTCCCCAGTAGTCTCCCCCTCACCTCTTGTCCATTTTAGCTGCTGAATTCCCCTGAATACCGGGTCTCATGGGATCTCGTGAGACACGGCAATAAGATGAATCCAGCAGCTAAAGGGACAAGAGGTGAGGGGGGAGACTACTGGGGAGTGATAGGACCACCAGGGATATAATGTATTATTTTAAATGAACATATATGTAACAAACAAACCCTTCCAATATATATATATATACATACATATATATATATATATATATATATATATATATACATACATATATATATATATATATATATACATATATATACATATATATATATATATGTATGTATATATATATATATATATATATATATATATATATATATATATTGGAAGGGTTTGTTTGTTTGTTACATATATGTTCATTTAAAATAATACATTATAGAGTGATAGGGAGCTTATCCCTGGTGGTCCTATCACTCCCCAGTAGTCTATATATATATATATATATATATATATATATATATATAAATTATAAATGCGTGGGAAAGGCTTATATATATATATACACACACATATATATAGATGTTTGTGTATATACTCTATCCCATAATAGTATCACAAAGAATGGTATTCCCCAAGGTGTTTACCACCTAAGATAGATAAATCTTATAACAAATGTGGTCTGTTTGGATGAACTGGACCAGAGTAAGAGAGGACGCAGAAAATTGAGGACTGGATAGTGTTACTTTAAAAGAGACCATATGGCTGAAATGTTGTTACCCCTCCAAAGTGAGTTTAAGTTATTCTTGGTAAATATCATTGTGGCAACAATTATTTCTTACAAGTAGTCACATTTTTTAAGATTCCTCACTCCAATCCAGGATTTTTTTATTGTTTTAAGCTCGCCGTTGTGATTTAGAAAAAAAAAAAATTATTGATTTTATAAATGATTCGATCCCACATTTGTTATAAGATTTATATACTCGATCCACCCAGATTGTTTTTGGTTAAGTTAATATTAAGTTCTTATGGAGGTTAAAGCAACTCTGATAAGACAATGTCTATCTCCAGTAAAAATTAATTGCTAATAATAATAATAATAATGACTTGAAGGTTAGTAAAACCTTAAAATCCATACCCAAATGCAGGGTTTCTATTGGGGGTACACTGTGCCTATGTAAGCATCTCGGGGGGTTTGGAACACAAGTTTTTTTAAATAAAATAAGTTTGTATGTGTAAAGAATGACTCAATGCAATGTGTTTTTTTTTTTTGCGAGATGAGGGACTTTGCGAGGTAGGAAAAACACGAAGTTAACGGCCGAACCAAGCAAATCAAAGAACACAAAAAACAGTAAAAATATATATTACATTTTTTAAAAAACAGCACGGGGGGACAGCCAGGACGTCTGGGAGTGAGATTGCAACCGAATTTAAGCCAAATGTGGGCAGTTTCGGCAGTTGAAAATCCGCTAAGCGAGAAAAAAATGGGCGCCGGCAAAAATTAAAACGAGGCTACACGACCCCGAACCGCGCAAAACACAGCCAGTGATGTAGGAGGTGGAAAAACACATATAGGAAGGACGCAAAATGCTAGTGACTAATGCCGCCATTTTATCACATATTATAATTGTCGAACTACGAGATGTCATCACACTTTGCGTTTTGTGTACGAGGCGAGCAGTTGAGGCATCAAAACTCGCAGCACTTAGGCGATGGCACTCATCGCCTGCAAGCCTTGCGTAGCGAGGCGAGCAGTTGAAGCATTGAAAGACGCAAGACTTAGACAAAATGACCGTTGAAGGCACTCCTGCGAGCCTTGCAAAGTGAGGTAAGCCGTTAAGGTATTGAAAAACGCAGGACTTAGACTCCAAACAGTTAGGAAATGCGGGATTGCCTTAGGCTGCAAGCATTTCAGGAATGCGGGACTTAGAAAAATACATTTCAAGACACATACACATACAGCGGCGTACAAGGTATAAAAAATACTAATAGGAAGGATGGAAAATGCTTGCGAAACGTGTAAAACATAGACTAACGCCGCCATTTTACAACAATAACTTACACATTTACACATTACGATTCTGTAATGGCGGCTTTCCCGCCTAAACCAACGGTTTGGTCTCGAAGATGCAGCCTATATAAAGGGCACACTTGCCACAGAACTAACACTGTCTCCTCAGGTGATGACAGTCTGAGTGGACATTTTCTGCTGCCGGAAAATCCATAGAGATTGTTAGCTCTTCAGGATACTGACTGCTGAATATTAATTACAAATAGGTAAAGTATATCAATTTATATTACTAATCATTAACAAATAATTAATACATTAATTATTATTTAAAAATATATATATATTATTAGTTAAAAAATTGAGCAACAAACTTATAATTTACATTGCCTTTAGTTTATGAATACTTTTATGCTTAGCTCTTTGTAATATTTTTATTCATTGATTAATTAATTAGTAATGGACATTAATTTATTAATTAGTAATTAGTAATCATTATTAAAAAAATAGAACATTTTAAACTGCCTTTAGTTTCTTAATATATAAATGTTTACCTCTTTCTAATATATTTATTCTTTGATTAATTAATTATTAATGTACATTATTTAATCATTACTAATTAGTAATCATTATGTAATTAATCATCATTATGTAATTAATATATCCAGAAATCAATATGCTGAAGAGCTAACAATGGCTGTTGTTTTTCCTGCAGCATACAATGTACATTGGACTGTTGCTGACCTGAGGAGAAAGTGTCAGCAATGTGACAAGTGTGCAGTGTAAATAGGCTGTGTGATGCAAGGCTAAACTGTTTGTGTAGGTGTGTAAAGCTGCATTTTAGAATGGTACTGTTATTAGTTTTTAGTGAGTGTTGTAAAATGGCAGGGATTGTCCATGTGTTACGCGGGTCTCAAGCATTTTCCGTCCTTCCTAATAGTGTATTTCAGATTGCACTTATAAATCTGCATTACTGATCATTAACCTACATTACTTTATTAACTATTAATTAGTCATAATTAAAAAAATAATAATAATTAAACTAACCACAAACAATATGTATATTTTACAATGCACTGACATATCCGTGTTGCTGCTGATTGCCTGATAGGGATGAATCCAAATATCATAAATCATGCTTTCCATCTTATTTGACAGTTACAACCTCTCTGCAGCTGACTGAACACAGAGAGTGACGTTTGCAGCCTTTGAACAGAATAAAGATCACCTTTACAGGTATATCATTTAATTATGTTCTTATGGAAGAAAAAAGGACTATGTCTTTTTATTTTGGATTGATGACAGTTATTGATTAATTAACGTATATTAATATATTAATTCATAAATAATTAGTAATCATTACAAAAAAAAAGTTTACATTTGACACTGCAATAAAAATAATTATTTTTTTTAATCTGCACTTATATATCTGCCTTACTGCTCATTCAAGTTCATTCCCTTTGGAACTATTAATTAATAATAATAATAAAAAAAACATTTATAATGGATAAAAAAATATGTACATTTTACAAAGCACTTACATATCTGGAGTGCTTATAATTGCCTTACAGGGATAGGAACTTCAAAGCACTTAAATATTTAAAGCAGTTTCTTAGATTCTGACATTTGCTACATTTAATATTTATACCTCTTTTATTTATGAATATACTAGCGACTTGCCCGTCAAAAAATAACGGCAAGAAAATTGTAAGCCGTTTACACAATGTAAGGCTTTTGGTTCTCTGAGTACCTTGGGCGCTTATTGCGAGCCTCTCTCCTGGTGTAGTTTTGGTCTTGTGAGCTCCTTCAGGGCTCATTGCAAGCCCTGCGCTGAGCTCGTTTGGCGCTCATTGCAAGGCTCGCCCCTGGTGTACTTTTGGTTCTGTGAGCACCCTATGCATTCATTGTGATCCCCGGGCTGAGCACTTTCAGCGATCATCTCTTTGCTCGGAATGAGCGCCTTCAGCGCTCATTGCAAGCCTCTCCTCTGGTATTTTTGTTTGTTTTATATATATATATATATATATATATATTATTATTTTTTTAATTAATAATTAATGAATTAATGAAAAACTAAATTAATATACTTGACCTATTTGTAATTAATATATCCAGGAATCAATATGCTGAAGAGCTAACAATTGTTTGTTTTTTCCTGCAGCATACAATGTACATTTGGACTGTTGCTGACCTGAGGAGAAAGTGTCAGCAATGCAGCATGTGTGCAGTGTAAATAGGCTGCGTGTGCGAGGCTAAACCGTTTGCGACATTTTAGAAAGGTAATGTTATTCGTTTTTAGTTAGTGTTGTAAAATGGCGGCGATTGTCTATGTGTTACGCGGGTCTCAAGCATTTTCTTCCTAATAGTGTATTTTGTACCTCGTACGTTCCTGGGTAAAAGTGTTATGTGCTTGGCGGTGTTTTGCAGGGTTAGGAGTCGTGTAGCCTAGTTTTCGGGTTTTTTCGGTGGCCATTTTTTTTCTCGCTAAGGCGATTTTCATGTGCCGAAACTCTGGACATTCAACTTAAATTTGCATGCAACCTCACTCCCAGATGTCCTGGCTGTCCCAAACCGACCCAAAATTAGTTTTTTGTATTTTTCGATGTCCCCGGTTCTGCTGTTAACTTCGTATTTTTTGTACCTCGTATTTTTTTTTTAAAGTGCCATGGGTCTTATTTTTTTTCCCTAAGTGCCGCTTTCCTTTCCAAAGTGTTACGGGCCGTAATTTTTGCAGGCAATTTTTTCAAAGTCCTATGGGTCTCACACTGTGAATTGTGTAATTGTGCATTCTGTGGATCTGTAGTCCCGCAAGTCATAGGTATGATGCTTAAGTCGGGCGAAGTCGTGCTCATCTCCACCAGTGCAGTGAGCGCATTCAGCGTGCCCTGCCTAAGTTGTACGGGTCGTATGGATGAGCGCCTATGGCGCTCATCTCCATCAACACAAGGAGCGCCTTTGCCCCTCCTTGCCTCGCCGCAACCGCAGCCCTCACTTTGCAAGGTCCGCGGTTGCGGCCCTCGCTTTTAACGTTGCGTTACCAATGTTTTTTGGCAAGCCTGCGCTCCTGAGAACTATTTATGTGATTCATGATTATGCGTTTATGTTTTGCATGTATGCTAATTAAACATCATACTTTCAATGAGTCCCGAATTAATTGAATACAAACATTCAAAATGATTTTCACGTCATTTTACACATCCTCATCTCTGCACCTGCCTGAAGACAGAGACTCAGCTCTGCAGGATTTCATCTGCAATAAGATCAGTTCCACAGGTATATGATTTCATGATGCCCTTTTTGTTTTGCATTGATGACAGTTAATGATTCATTAATTAACCTATATTCATTTAGGGCCTCATTTAATTGTGATTTGCTTAATTAAATAGGGCTCTATATAAGCACATATCATATTTTTGTTACATAAGTTTTTAGTTACTGAACCTCTATCCTAAAGCAAGGTCTTCACCAACTAAAAACTTCAGTAAAAAAATATGCTTTGTGCTTATATACAGCCCTATTCAATTGCCAAAATTGCAAATGAATGAGGCCCTTGGTATTTAATTATTCCTTAATAAATAAAAATAAAAAATACTTATGCATACATATATGCTTACCTAATTAACTTTTAAAGAACACAAATTACACCTCATAAGTTGATTGATTTATTAATTAATTAAATAACAAAACTGCCCATAATTATCTATTTAGGTTTATCATTCATGTCTATTATTGATTAATTCATTAAAGTATATTCATTTATTAATGACTTCATAATAAATTATTACAAAAAAAATCACTTTTTTATCAATATATATATATATATATATATATATATATATATATATATATATATATATATATATATATATATATATATATATGCAGTGCTTTCCTTTTTAATGTTTGCCAATAAAAAAAAAAATAACAAAATGGATTAATTTATTTCATGTAAAAATTACAAATGCTTTTCAAACCATTTCATTCTTTCATTAATGCTATTTAGGTTTTGCATGGAGAGCAGGTAAAAACAATATGTACAAAACAAAAAAACATTATGTCTTACACCTGTATGTACAATTGCAGATTGCAATGGAGGACAACGGAGAAGAAAGGATTGAAAGCAAAAGAAAAGCGGCAAGGGAAAGGAAGCAAAGATGAAGAGATTCACAGTCCCCCGAGACTTCCCAACTCTTAAGAGAAGAAGACTGATCAAGACTTTTAAATAAAAGATAAATGAGTAAGAAAGCACAAAGTGAGTGTGCTGGAGCTTCAAAGAAAATAAAAAGTAAACAAAAACATGTCTGTGAAACATTGCCTAATGACCCAATATTGTCTCATGACACCATTGTTCATACATATGACACCAATGTAGTTATAGAAAGTTGTAGTGATATCTATGTTGAGGAAGCTCAGGATACTGCTTTCATTACAGTACTAACAGTATTGTGGATTACTCAATGTGGTTTGTCAGTTTTGTGGGGCCTATCATTTTCTCAAGGAAAGACGAACTGACGGAGACTTCATTAGTTGCTGTCAGAAAGGAAAGGCAAGACTTCCACAAAGACACACATTTCCAGATTACTTACAAAGTATAATGAGCGCTCCAACATTTCCAAATTATACCAATTAAAAAAAAAAAACATCAGGTCTTATAATAGTGTAATTTAATTTGCTTGTATGGGTGCTACATTAGCAAAAATGTCCCAGTACATGGTCCATATTGTTTTAGAGTTCAAGGACAAATTTACCACTGCACTTCACATTTACACCCACAAGAAGGAGAGCAAAGCAAATTTGCACAGTTATATGTCTTAGATACAATGGAAGCTGTTGAACAACGGATGACCCTTCCAGAAAATAAACAGTGTTTGCGCATAGTCTTTGAACAGTGCATAAAAGTATGGCCAAAAACCCATTCAGTCAAGCATACAAAAAATTAGCACAGGTTGAAAAAGAACAACAGCAAAATGTTTAAAGTCATCAATTGCCAATGCCAAGAATAAATATGGTTTTGAAAAGAGATCACAACATTGATCAAAGATGGTATAATTTACCAACAGTAAATGAGGTTGCCATGGTCTTTAAAAATGAGGATGGTGAACCACCTTTTTGGCGCAGTATTAGAATATATCCACGCAATGAAGGCCAATCTTTTATAAACATGAATATATTAAGTTATAATTTGGATCCAATGACATATCCCCTTTTCTTTCCAAATGGTGAGGCAGGATGGGAAAATTAAGAGTGCAAAGTTATCCCAAAAGTAAAGTTTGTGTTAGAAGCAGCATTTCTATGCTGGAATATAAAGTGGCACAAACTGCTATTCAGGATCATTTTAATCCTATTTTATGTGGGGGCAAACTCACAAAACAATGGATTACTGATTCCTATCTACAAGTCGAATTAAATAATCTAAATTTTATCAAATTTCAACAAAATAAGCTCTGCATAGAACAATATTGTGGATTGATGGATTATGTTGCTGAATTGGCTACCAACAGAGACATTCCTCCTGGAATAGCAATCATTTTGCCATCCACTGGATCTCCTCACAATATTCGAGAAAGATATAATGATGCCATGGCTATTGTGACAAAATTTGGAAAACCAGATTTATTCATTACCTTCACATGTAATCCACAATGGCCAGAGATCAAGGAACATTTGAATCTCTGACAAAATACTTCTGACCGACCAGATTTAGTGGCAAGAGTATCCAAAATAAAACTCAATTCATTAATACATGATATAACTAAAGCACAGTTATTTGGAAAATGTGTGGCTTTTGTTTATACCATTCAATTTTAAAAAAGAGGCCTGTCATATGCACACATACTTTTAATCCCGCAGATAAATTGAATACTGCAGAGAGAGTTGATTCAGTAATTACTGCTGAATTGCCACTTCCAGAAAAATATTCCAAACTTTATGAGATTGTAAAACACACAATGATTCATGGGCCATGTGGTGATATCAATCCAAATTCAGTATTCATGTATGGAAAATAAAATTGTATATATTGTATATATATAACATTTCATAAATATCACTATGTATTTGTAAATTACGAATGGCAATGAAAAAGAGATACACATAAAATTATCCCACAAATGTATACTGTTAGCCCAGAACTGTGGCAGAACTGTGCATAGTGGATTTAAACTGCCAGTTCCAGTTTTAGAAACATCAGTGTCAGATATTCAACTGAATTATTTACAAGCAAAACAAATAAAAAATTAATTATCATAGATGAGGCAACAATGATGCCATGTCATGCCTTGCAATGTATTGATAGATTATTAAAAGAAGTGATGGATAATAATTTTCCATTTGGTGGAAAGGTGATGTTGTTAGGAGGAGATTTTAGGCAAACATTACCTGTTGTGCCACATGGAAATAGGACTGACATCATTGAAACATGTATCAAGACAAGTAAACTGTGGAATATATTAACACACCTGAAATTAGAATTAAATATGAGATCTGAACGCCAAAATGAATTCAATGATTGGCTTATTCAAATTGGAGAAGAAACAAATCCACAAATAAATAATTTACCGGATGATACTGTCGAAATTCCATCACAAATGGTTTGCAAGGAATCATTCATATCGGTAATCTTTATAAACACTATCAATAACAACGATTACTCAGACATTGCAAAGAAAGCAATATTAAAATCCAAAAATATAGATGCCTTGAATCTAAATAACAAGATTTTAAAATTCATCAGCGCACCCCAAAAAATTATTACAGTGCAGATTTTGTTCTGGCTGATGATAAAGACAGTGAATCTAACTTTAGTATAGAATTTATCAATTCTTTAACACCATCTGGAATGCCACCACATGTTTTGCAATTGAAAAAAGGGGCAATTGTCATGCTATTGAGAAATATGAATCCCAAAAAAGGACTTTGTAATGTGACCAGATTAATTGTGCAGGAATTAAAAGAACATGTCATGCATGCTGAAATTATAAATGGTACCCATAAAGGTCAACAAGTTTTTATTTATAGCAAGAATTGATTGTCCTTCAAATGAGACAATTTCCAGTTATCATGGCATTTGCCATGACCATAAATAAATCCCAAAGACAAACTTTTAAGTCTATGGGTATCTTTTTACAGGAACCTGTTTTTGCACATTGACAACTCTATGTTGCTTTTTCAGGGTGCACAAATCCAGGTGATATTAAAGTTTCAATTGAAGACAACCCAAGTCAGGCTGATCTATTACAGGATGGACGCATTTTTACCAAAAACATTGTGTACTATGAGGTTTGGTAAACATAGAGAACAGTGGTTCTATTTCTAAGAGGAGGTTTGATGTCACTAGGTGTAATGATATAGAAATCACAAAGTTGTGGAGACCAGTAGCCAAGGTCAGCAATAATCCAGTTCCGCAAACTTGTAGGTGAAAACAGGAACAAGGTTTATTGAAGGGAACAGGAACCACAATAATCTGGCAAGGATCAATAGACAGGAAGTGCCTTATATAGGCCAAGGACCAGACACCTGACCAGACACAGCTGAAGACACTTAGGTACTGATACAATTGCTAGCAGAGTCAAGCTTATAAGGTCTCAATGGAATTCACAACAGGCAGGCTGGCGCAGTGGTAGGGAAGAGGTATAGCAGCCTGGGGACCAGGGTTCAAAACCCAGCAGAGTCAATTCCTCACACTAGGGCTCTTTTTAGAGGACCACTATTTCACATAGGAAACTCTATGTACAATTTTACAAAACAATAACAACAAAAACTGAAAAATTAAACAGCAAGAATAAACAGTGGTTATATCCCATAGACAACATGAAAAGTCTGCTGTGCTCTTTTTAAGGAAACCAACTGGACATGCAAAAACAAAAAAAAAAATTGGAATGTCTTGGAAGTGGCCTTTTGCCAGGATTGGCCCCACAAAACAGTTAAGTTGCATTTTATTACTTTTACTGTTTAAATTTTAATACATTAATTTCAGGTTCTTGAGTACACACTCAGGGATCATTATCTGGCCCCGGTTATACGAGAACCTACAAAAAATAAGGCTATCTTGGATTTAGTTATCACAAATAATATTGATTAATTGAACAGTGATCACAACACAGTATCATTTGAGATTGAATTAAAAAAACAAAATTGTAAGGGGCCAACAAAAACACTTAATTTTAAAATAGCCGATTTGAATGGTCTAAGGGCAGCAATACAAAGTATAGACTGGGAAAGGTACAAAGAACCGTCAGGTAAAAATACTAAACATAAATGGGCAACATTTAAATCCTTACTAAATAAACATACTTATCACCATATACCAAGTGGGAATAAAAGTAAAAGGAGTAAATCACATCCAATCTGGCTTAACAATGATTTAAAGATCGAGATAAAGAGTAAAAAACATACATTTAAATTATACAAACAAGAGGGAACAGAGACTGCCTTACGGGAGTAAAAGGAAATCAACAAGGCTTGCAAAAGCTCTATTAAACTTGCTAAAAAAGAAAATGAAAAATTAATTGCAAACGAGAGTAAGACTAACCCTAAAATATTTTTTAAGTATATTAATGGGAAGAAGGCAAGGAAGGAACTATAGGAACATTACAATGTGACACAGGCCGTCTGAAAAATAGTGACCAGGAAAAGGCAGGTGATAGGTTCTTTTGTTCGGTATACACAAGGGAGGTACCAGTGGTTAGGACACTGCAACATAATGGGGCTACACTACCTTCACCAAATAACTGGTTAAAGCAGGAAGAAATCCAAAAGAGGTTGAAAAAAATAAATGTTAATAAAGCCCCGGTTCCTGATGGAATACATCCAAGAGTACTGAGGGAACTTGGGTCTGTAATAGCCAAACCATTATATTACATTTTTCAGGATTCACTAAACACATGGTCTCTACCAGATGACTGGAGAAAAGCAGAAGTGATACCTATATTTAAAAAGGGAGCAAGAGCAAATCCTGGGAATTATAGACCAGTGAGCCTCACTTCTGTAGTGGGAAAGCTTTTAGAAGGGTTAATAAGAGATAATATACAAGAATATGTCTATTTGAACAGGATTATAAGTAGGAGTCAACATGGATTTTCATTCAGGGGAAATTTTGCTGTGTTTCTGTAAATTTTGCTCCATTGTCAGTAATGGATGTTTCTGATAAACAGCATGTGTTAGATTAGAAAAAAGGTAAAAACAGAGAAACATAGATATACCCTTGAATACATTAAAGGCTGTAGTAATTTATTATATATTTAATTTGCTCTCTAAATCAAACAGTTTAAGACATTTTATTATAAAAGGGCATACTGTAAACATGGGAACAAGTCTTTATTTAATGCACTCAGGACAAGAAAATTAAGGCTCAGTAGGAAGTTTTTTAATGTTGTGGTCCTGGACCACCTTTTTCTATGTAACTTTCCCTGCATACTACCAAACATAAGGCACATCTTACTTTTCCTCTATGTCTCTGATATTGACATTTATGCTGATTGTTTGAACATTGATGAATATATACTTTGCAGTGTCATTTCCAACTTTATGTTCTATTTAGCTTTTTTATGTTTGTCATTAATAGTTACATTTTAATTTATTTTGATTTATTATCTGGCACAGAGTGATGCTGTAATTACAAACTAATTTTCTTTCAAACCAGGTGAATTCACCTCAAGACATAGACACCTATTTTGACTGACTGGTTGTATTTGTTTAGTGTGATGTACACGTTCACTTATGGCTACAAATGCAGCCAGACAAAATAATGTTTGTACCATACTAAACTAAGGAAAATACATTATTTCAATGTTGTAGGGGACTCCAACTATCTAATCAAGGATTTATGGGCCACTGAATATGGCCATCTATGACAATCACACCCTCTCTTCTGGCCCTGGTGGCCCTGTCTGGCCCCACATCCATCACATTGCTTTTTACGGCCCCCATTACTCGCCTGTAGCCACTCTGGCCAAGCCAAACCCTCCCTGCCCCACTCCCCCCTATGCCTCCAAGACCCCTCTTCTTCTCTTTTTTCTCCTCCCTTTTTATCTCTCCCCAGCTTCTCCTATAATATTTCTCCATCTCTATTTTTCTCTCCTCCTTCATCTTCTCTGCCCCCTTCACTCTCCCTTTCTCTATATCCTTTCATGACCCGTTCTTCTCCCCCATTCTCTCCCTTACCTCTTCTCCTCTCTCTCTCGTTCCTTCCCTTTCTCTCAAATGTCCCCCCCTTCATGTCTCATTCCCTCCTTCTTCCAACTTATATCCCCCATTCTTTCTCCCTTTTTCTTCTCTTCCTTTCTCTGTGTTCCCTTAATTGACACTATTACTCTCCTCCTCCTTTCTCCACCTTTTATCTCCCTACACTATCTCCCCATTCTCTCTTTCACCCATTTTCTCTCCGCCTCTACCTTCTTTTGTATCACTCATCTTTCTCTTCACTCTTTTCTCTCTCTCCCTTTTGTTTCTATTTCTTTATAACTTCCTCCTCCCTTCCCAATTATCTATCCAGCCCTTACACTTGTTTCTCTCTTTCTTTCCCCTTTCTCTTATCAACTTCTCTTTCCCTTAATCTCACACCATTCCTTCCTATCACCCCTTTTCATTCCTTTCCTCACTCATATCTTACTCTTTTCCCTCTCATCCTTCTCTATATCCTATTTCATCCCACTCTCATTTATCTCCCCTTTTGTCTCCCCTCTTCTTTCCTCTCTCATCTTCCTATCCTCTCTATCTCCTTTCATCCTTTCATCTACTTTCTCTTCACTTTCTCTCTCTCTCTTCCATCACTTTCTCACTCCTGCTTTAATTTTTCTCTTCTTCCTTTTCTCTTTCCGCTCCTCTCCCTACACTCTCTCCTCAACTCCATCCCTTTTCTCTCTCTGCCTCTTTTCTCTTGCACTATCACTCCCCCTCCCCATGCCTGCTGAGGGGTTGCTCCATGTATTTTTTGCATCTGGGCTAATCATTCACTAGCCCGGCCACTGGTGAATAGTACATGTTTTTTTTATATATTTGTAGCCAGTCAGCTGCATATGAGGTATGTAGAGCTTCTGAACCCAACAACTGTAATAAACAATTGGACAGTTTGTCCAGATTGGAACCATAACAAAACTAGTTCACGGAAGACTGCCTCTTAATGAGGAGTCACAGAGGTCACAGAGAGTCAGACATGACTGAACCACTATGCAAACATACAATAGTTAAATCTTAGTCATAAGGCTTATTTTGTACACACAGTGATAGATTAGGTTTCACCATAAAATAACATATTATTCTATGTATTTTTGTACTGTATTGATTTGTGAGACTATTATTAATCTGTGTTCTGGCTGGTCTTGATAATTATAATTCAATATTTATAGAGGATTTATGGCACACATACTTACTATATTTGATTGATTTAGCTATGCTGTCAGCTAAAGGTTATCTTCTTGCAAAGTTCAATACATCATGTATATTTGATTTTCTTTGTAATCTTCCTTAAAGATTCCTTTTGTCCAGAAAAAATCCCTTTTCTTTACTAATTTTCTGTAAATTGGATTAAGCATGAGTACACTTTGCGCTGTTCAGCTTTTACACTATGACAATTCTCACTTGTGTACTGTATCATTCTCTTTTTAGATATACTATTTTATCATACTAAGGTTACAAAAGTGCCTATATAAATGGATGTATACTCTCAAGTATATTATAGAAGTAAATGGAATGACTTGGGATGCAAGAAAAAATTGCCATCTGGGAAACAAATGTCAGACATTTTATTGATGATACCTGAATGTGTTTTTCCTATATTTCCGGATTGGTAAATTAAAAATATGTTGTTCAATAAAAGCTGTTACAAGGAAAAAATGAGATTGTAGAAGCATTGCTTGATGTACCAAAGTTTGCTTTAGGCAATTCCAAATGCTTCCTGAGCGCACTAATTTTACGAAATAGTTGTAGCATAAATGATTGACAGAATAAATGACCCTGTAAATGATATCGTTAGCAGAAATAACGTGGATGCGGATTTTCTTAAAAGGTGAGTCTGCATGTATATAAGGGTTCTGATGCTTGTATTTTGTAAATTGGACAGTTATGTCTTCCATAACACTTAGCTGTTTATTTCAATAAAATGTTGCTTTATTGTAGTTTAAAACATATTGCACTGGATAGAAAATTTATATTCTGCCAACATTTTGTGAAAAAAATAAAATATATGTTAAAAACAATTTGATTTTTAAAGTACAACTCAAACTATAAGTCAGTAATTAGATTTGAAACACAAAATAAAGTCTGTTTTAACTTTCTTGATAAGTATTAGGATGTAAGAAGAGTGCAGAGGCAGAAAAGAAGGTGATGGTACTTGAGGTTATAGGAGAAAGAAACAAAGGTAAATGGAATGGAGAAGTTGTTAACTGGTGAGTGCTTCTGCTTAGCTGGATAGTAAGGGGTCAAGTGTCACTGAGCCCCTGCCTCAGTCCTGATGGTGAATGGAAAAATATATTACAATTCACAGAGAAATACATTACCATGTATAAATATAGTGTAATTTCTTATGTTTTTCTTCATAAAGTTAAACTTAGCTGCCTGAAATCTGAGTGTGCTCTATCCATCCATCTATCTATCCATCCATCTATCCATCCATCTATCCATCTATCTATCTATGGGCTAGATTCACTAAACTTCACAAGAGATGCCAAATGCCCTTCTGAATCTGTGGTGCAATGTAGGATGGAAATAGACAGTGCTAGCTTCAGATAGCTCCTTCACAGTCTCTGTGAAGTTTAGGGAATTTGGGGTTATCTATTGTTTGCATACAAATGACCTTCTAGTAAATAATTCATACAGTTCAAAATTCTCATTGTAAGGCTCCAAGAAAAAAAAGCAAATGAAAAATATCCGCAACCATATTTGAAACACCAATTTAATTTGAAGCATCCTTAAATGTCTATCATATTTTTTATTAGTGAACAATATTTAGCAAGTTTCTTGAATTGCCAAACAACATTTCTGGGTAGATAACTATATAGTTCTATAGCCAGATTTAAACCTTTAACAGAGATAACTTCAAAGAGAATATACCTAGAAGGTAAGAAAGGAAAATATACGCCAGGCTGTTATAGTTTTACTAAATGAATATTAATAGTGGCCGCTATGCATGTCATGGTGCTGAAAAGTCAAAGCAATACGTTCTTCACTCAGAGATCAGAGACTCAGTCCATTTGTGTAGTGCATCACCTGCAGGTAAGGCATGTCCATCATCAGCTCCTGGTGAAATCAAACAAAGGTACATAGAATATGCACACAGGGTACTACTAACTATTTTCTGTTTCAAAAAGAAAAAAAATACTTTTTTTTATTTTTTATTGTGCTATGTATTTTTATAGTGCGGCTCTGAATTGATCAATATTTCTGGACAATGAGGCCTAGATTTATTAAGTAATGCTAATCAAACATACATCAACATCTAAGCTACATAGGGTCTTATTCAATTGAGCAATTGTTGGTTACTGGAGCCCGTAATGTAGCCTGTGAACTAATTTGCTATTTAATTGACGTCTTTTCACTACCCGCAAACAATCTGCGGGTTACAGGCTGAAAATCCCTGCGGTTGTTAAAATCGTAACTCTGACCCAGCTAAGCCTTTGATCTTTCAAGCCTGTAAGTGTTACAATCGCAAATAGCTATTCAATTGCTACAATTCCTTTAGCCCGCAAATGTTTTCACCCCCGTAAATGGCAAATGTAGAAGAAAATCCTACGATTCCCAGATAGGACTCGCAAGGGGTTAAACACCTGTTCGCAGCACTGTAAATGCAAATAAAAAATCAATACTGCACTTTAAAATACGGGGAATGCAATGAAAGACATTAGAATTAATTGCACAACAGTCTCAAGCTCGCAAATCTGCATTAAAATATTTTTTTTGAAGTTTAATTTCCATGTTATATCAATATTGGGAATCAAGGAGTTAATACATATCAGGCCACCCACATGGACTAGAACAGTATCGACATTCACTTTTATTATTTTATGCATTGCTGGATTGCATGTCTGATCTCATATCGGACTTCTAAACGCTAATTGATTGGTCATCATGATGGAGGTCTCATTTACTATTGGCTGTTGCTACTGTACATCTGTAGTTACCGACTTGCTTAATTGATCATGATCATGCTCAACTGCGGGCTTGAAGTGAATAAGGTCCATAGGTTATCATAGCTAAATAGTACTAATTAACTAAGTACCAAAATAATAACTGATTAATTTAAGTGAATTACATATACAGTGAATACTACTAATGTAGATTTCAAAGTCTAATTGTGTTTAGTTTAGTTTTGTTGTGTTAAAAAAATACATGCACTATATGCTCATACAAACGGATTTATTATTTGTTGTAATACTTTTCAATGAAAATAATTCCTTAACTTAGAGAAAAAATATAAAAAAATAAATCGAAAGTTGAACAGGATATAGAGAAATTTGTATTCTATTCTTCATGTTTCTGAGCCTAATTAAAGGTGTCTGGTTTGGTCCTTGACCAAGTCCCAGTTAAGTGTTTCATTATACATCTTTCCCTAGCATCTGTTGCATACTGCAATTATAGTATTTTGTACAGCATGCCAAGTACAGTATCACACAACAAAAGCCTTCAATCATATAGGTATATACAATTAAATCCCTAGCAATAAAAGCTGACCAAAGGCAATATTTACAGAATGCTCTTCTGGGTTTCCTTGATATAACTTGTTATAAAATGTTGAGAATCTCTTTTGCCTGTTTTAAGATAAAGGTGAGACTTGAGACAAGCTGAGATAATTCTGGACTGCTTTGGATGTGTCCTCTATCATCAGTGGAGTATAAGGAATGAACACTAGCTTTTGAACTGATTAGGTCTTCATCAGTTTAAACAATGAATACCCTTACTACCTGTTTTAGTATTAGTATTGGTACCTTTCAACTGCTTTATTCACCTAATGTGACTTTTTCTTGTGAGATATTTCAGGCCTGGATTTACCTTGTGAGTTTCTAAACATACAATTGGAGCAGTTCTCAAGTGTCTGGTTTATGCTTTTATACCTGACTAAGACTACATTGCTACTTACTATTAAGAGGATTCTCCTTCTGCATTGCTAACTTGTCATGGTAAAGGAGCTTGTGTATCTCAGTGAAGCTGTGAGCTATATCATGTAAAATCACACAAGATGGGTAGGTCATAGCAGAAAGGTCAGAAACATTGCAGTCCACTGGAGAAGCAAATGGCTACCGACTCCATTATCTTATCCAAGATAACCTTATGGATAATAAATACCAGAGACTGGGACCAAGATTAAGAGCTTATTATTGCAAAGTTCTTAAATAAACTGAAGAAAAGAGGGAACATCATCAAACCATGCAGATATGAAATAAATAATATATCCAGTGAATATGCAGTAGAGATAAAGAATAGATTTAAGAGACTAGATATGGAGGATAGAATACCTGAAGAACTTTGAACAGAAGTTTGTGACATTATCCATAAACAGCAACAAGAATATCCCCAAAGGAAAGGAAAATAAGAAGGCAATGTGTCTGTCTGTAGAGGCTTTGAAAGATAGAAAGTGAAAGGTAGTAGAGATAGGAAAAGATCTGCTCAACTGAATGCAGAATTCCAGATGATAGCAAGACGAGACAAGGTAACACTCTATAATGAGCGAGAGATAGAAGAAGATATCAGAATGGGAAAGTCAAGAGAACTCTTCAAGAAAATTTGGGATCTGGAAGAATCTCTCATGCCAAAGTGGATGTGATAAAAACAAGAGGCAGATCAGATAAAGAAGAGATGTCAGGAATACATAAGTATATCTATAAGATCTATATTAGCATCACTGATATCCTCAATAGTTTTCCCCAATAAGCTAGACATCTTGGAGAGTGAAGTGAATTGGGCCATAAGAAGCCTAGCTAATAACAAGGCTGCAAGAGGTGAGAGAATCAAAAGCCTACAATATGATGCTGTGAAAGTGCTGCTTGCCTTATGCCAACACATTTGGAAAACTTAATAGTATCCTAACACCAGAAAAAGGAAGTGCCAAAAAGTGCTCCAAGTATCAAATAATTGCACTAATTTCACATGCCAGCTAGATAATACTTAAGATCCAACAATCGCGTCTCAAACCATATAGGGACCGGGAACTGCAGGCCAGGTAACGCAGAGACAGAAGCACAAGAGATTAAATTGCCAATTTCCGCTGGTTAATAGAGAAAGCAAAAGAGTTCCAGAAAAACATTTACTTCTGCGTCATAGACTATTCTAAAGTCTTTGACTGTGTGGATCACAACAACATGTGGCAAGTTCTTAAAGAGATGGGGTACCAGAACATCTCATACACCTCTTGAGGAATGTAACAACCAAATTGTTCAGGATTAGTAAAGGTGTGCAACAAGGTTGCCTATTATCACCCTATTTTTTCAATTTATATGCAGAATACATCATGTGTAAGGCCGTGCAGGATGAACCCAAAGCAGAAATCAATATTGCTGGGAGAAATATCAATAACCTCCAATACACAGCTAATACTACTCTGATGGCTGAAAGTGAGGGGGAACTAAAGGGCCTATTGATGAGGGTTAGAATTTAGAGTGCAAACGCTGGCCTGCTGCTCAGTGTTAAATTGACGAAGATCATGGCAAACTGCAATCTCAGTTTCAGAGGTTTTTTTTTCTGGGCTCCAAGATCGCCAAGTAGATGGTCACTGCAGCTATGAATTAAAAGGGGAGGAAATCTATGGGGATTACAGTAACATTCTAACTTGGTTCAACATAGAACAGTCAAATGGACACAACACAGGGTTATATACAGCTATAATTCAGCATGTTATAGCTTAGGTAGTGTAAATCACTTTGGCACATATGATGACCTCAGTTATACAGTAATTCAACATTTTGACAGTCAAGTGTATAGTCTCTTAGTGACATGCTTAGCTGTGATAACAGTCCTCGAGATATGGGGGCAGACCTTTGTTCTATTGCTAGCCCATCTACTGTGAGGGTACCTCCAGGGAAATCCTGGAGGGGCACATACAAGTCAAAACAGGATATTAACAGTCAGTACAATGCATTATAGCCCTTTCCATTGACTTGCTGTCCATACAGACATACAGCATTATTAAATTGCGATTTGGACAATTGATTAGGGCTCCATATAAGAGCATAGCATATTATTTTTACAGAAGTTTTTAGTTAGTGAAGACCTTGCTTTTGTATAGAATAGCTCACTAACTAAGAACTTCTGTAAAAATAATATGATCTGTGCTTATATAGAGCCCTAATCAATTGGCCAAATCACAATTTAATAAGGCTGATAGTAACCGCATCTACAACAATTCAGTACATTTATATCCTAGTGCATAGTCTTTTAGGATCATGGGGTAGACCAGGGGTGAGCAATTAATTTCCCAAAGGGGACACATGAGAAACTCTGAATGTTGTGGAGGGCCGAACCATAGGCTGAACTTAATTCTGCTCTATATTAATTGTATAGCTTTATTTTATTTTATTTTCTCAGTGCCGGGAGCAGTATCTACAGAATGCTATCTATCCCAGATAGTCACAACAATGCTGCTCACAAATTCCCCCCTTTTACAATTGGCAGTGTTTTTTTGTCCAGGACACAAATTTGTATCCCATGTAGCGGGCCGCACAGGGACAGCCAAAGGGCAGGATGTGGCCCGCGGGCCGCACAATGCCCAAGTCTGGCTAGACTGTACTAACAGCCCCTGAAGGAGAAAGCAGGCTCCACAGCCGTATTTGACCCATAATTATATTTCTGTACAAATATTAAGGAGAGGTTAGGAATTATGACAGTTTCATTCAGTTAGACTGAAAACAGGATTAATGAGAATAAAACTAAAATCTCCCCAACTCGATTCTCACATTCTAATTGTCCTTTCTAATCTCTCACTACTGACCACATCTGGCATAACTTAAACACCAAAGGAGGTTAAATAGCGAGCTTTTTTTTCTACGCATAGTAGCTTAGTCCCCCTGACAGGCTCTGCTTTGTGGTAGGTCGTAATAAGATAATGTTAAACAATGGCTCCTGCAGACAGCCCCAAAAAGTGGGTCATGATGCACACAAAGAAGGGGACAGCAGAGGTGGATAGATAGGTTCACTGAAGCAATGAACATGAGCTTGAGGGAGCTCAAAGGGCCATTGAATGACAGATGTGCCTAGAGTGCTGCAGTCCATGGGGTCACAGAGAGTTGCACCTGACTGAACAACAGTATTGTGTGGGGAGAATCATTTTTATTTTTTTTATTTTTGGGAGTTTGTCTGTAGCTGTTTTTGTGTCATCATAGGTCTACTGTGTTCAGGGTGTAAAATATAACTTTAGTGAAACAGGCATCAGATATGAACTACAGAGTGCAAGTACCCTTAGCATTATTGTGAGATGTGACTCTTTGTCTCCTTGAACATCTTATAAATTGAATTTATTTAACAAGCAATTGTTTTGATGTTTCAAATATCCTTGTATGGGAAACTTCTAGAGGTGTGCAATCATCACTTGTATGATCCATCACTTGGATTTGCAACATTACAACATTACAATTTTTGTATGTGTCATTGAACAGTGTATTCAGTTAGCACAATATGGCTTCTGAGAAAAGACATTGAAATTAAGGAAAATTGTTTTTCACAAAATAACAGTAAAAAGCAGTATAAAGCATTATTCTGAATCCTCAGTGGGGGTGAGAAAGAGTTCTCACTTTACATGAAATCCTCATTTAAAAATAACATCACATAATCATCTTATTTGGTGGCCCTGACTTTGAATAGATTGATTATGGCCTAAAATTGCTGGTATTTCTCAACCTCAGAGGCAACTTAAACCTGGTTGTGTTTTCTTTCCAAACCACAAACCCAAATTCACAAAACATCAGAATAAATTAACTGCCAGTGTGTTTAATGCTGCACATTGTGTGCTTGTTAAAATACTGAAAATGATCTACTATTCCTTCCATCACTGAACTTCAAATCAAACTATGGTTTAGTTTAGAAATTAAAAAGCTTACTGCTATGGTCCATAATACCTAACTGCATGTCCAAAGACCCTGGAGCCTTGGCTACAATATATAAATGAGCTAAATTTATCACATTTATTTAATATTTATAGCGTGTTACATGCTCACCTTGCTTGATCCCATACAGTCTTAATTTTCCTTCCTTTTTACAATATCTATTTCTTTTTTTCTCTATACTCTTTTGTACTGTTTTTCTGTATACCTAATTGTACATAAAGTGAAGTGTGTGATCTTTCTGACTCAATAAATAAAATCATAAAAAAGAAAAAGAAAACCACATCTGCTGGTGAGTGTCTGATGGTCTCACTATAAACAAGTTTACATTGCTTTGTAATGATTAATAAGTAAAGAAATGAACCGCATAGCTGGATATGTTAAATATCATATGAGATTATAGTGTTACTATGCTACATGACCCGTGAAAGGCCCAGTGAGTATGTCCGCGTGACATTTTGGGTATAACTTGCTCCCTGAATAATCTTGTTATGCAGAATCCTTTCTAAACCCTTAATCAATAAATAATTAGACACAACAACTTGCTTGGGGTGCATACTGGCCACAGCGTTTATTGGTAAACCCAAGTTCACGTAATAACAAACCCATTAATTAAATATACGTAAACAAGAGAGGGGAGGAGCCTGGGAGACAAGACAGTACACTCTGCGCCCTGACCCTCGTCCAGGGCCTACCATGATGGAGCATCCGTGCCCCCGTAGGGTAGGATCACCCCCACTTTACCACTGTCCCGGCGACTCCCCTCACCACCGCCTTGCTGTGACAACAACAAAATACAGGCACATCATAACTCGGCCTGAAATGAATACATATACAACTGCTAATAACGTAAACAGATTAGAGTAATATACTCGACTTATTGTATTGGTACTTTTCCATTTTTTTTTTTTTTACACATATTTTCCCATTTTTCATACATAAATATATATAAATATATATATATATATATATATATATATTTTTTTTTTTTTTTTTTTTTAACACATATTTACAATTTTCAATAATTTAACACCTATGTTCCAAAATATATAAGGGATGGGTGGGTGGGATCTGCCTTCTTGGCTAGCTGGGGGCACACTGACAAAACAGGCGCCAAACCTCTAGGTGGCCCTGCCCCCCAGCTAGCCACTCCTATCCTACCCTACTCCCGCTCCTACCCGGGTCACGGCCCTGCCCCCCAGCTAGACATTCCTACTCTACCCTACTCCCGTTCCTGCACGGGTCACGTTGCCCTCCCTACCGACCCCAGGAGGCCTGGGGCGGTCTACAGCCAGTCAATACATAGAGCTTTATTCAATTGAGCAATTGTAAGTTGCTGGATCCCGTAATGGAGCCCATAAGCTAAATTGCTATTCAATTGGCGTTTTTTTCTTGTGACCCAAAACGGCGTATGTGTTACGAGCTTGAAATTCTTGCTGTTGTCAAACCCGGAACTTGCAGCCTTTTGAAGCCTTTGATCTTTCACGTCCGCAAGAGTTACAATCGCAAAGCGCTATTAAATTGCTACAATTCCTCAAACCCTCAAATGTTTTCACACCTGCAAACGGTAAATGTAGAACAAAATCCTACGAGTACTAGAGTGGACTCGCAAAGGGGTTAAAGACATGTCTGTAGCACTGTAAAAGCAAAACAAAATAAAAAATACTACACTGTAAATGATGGGGAAAGCGATGAAAGACATTAGAATTAATTGCAAAAAAGTCGCAAGCTCGCAAATCGGCAAAAAAAATATTTTATTTTATTTTATTTGGGGTTTCATTTCAGGGTAATATCGATCACGGGAATCAATGAGTTAATACATATCCGGCCACCCGTATGGACTAGAACAGTATTGGCATTCATTTTGAATACTCTGTTGTCAAGGACCCCTTTTTCCAGTTCCTGGAACTTAGTCCATTAAAGCACAGACGGCTTGGCTCCAGCGACTCCATTGTATTGTAATCTGCTCTGGCCTATTGTTGGCAAATTAACTTAATCTCATCTGCCATGTACTCTAAGGTCTGGATAAATCAGACAGCATGATGTGTATTAGAAGGTAGTCCTATTGTTCTCAGGTGCAGCCATCAAGGTACTGCTAGACCACATGTGGGGTCATATCCTGTAATTGCCTGCCACACCATCTCATTATTACATTGTGTACACCCCCTCTGTATCCAACTGCTATAAATATTGTTTGACTTTTCAAAATAAATCAGTTCACTTTTGAGGCATATAAAAATCATATGTCTCTTATTTTGCTCCTGTTCTCCTGGATGGCTGCAGGGAGGTACTGAGAGACTCTGTAGGATCCTGCTGGGGTAGGTTTGACTGTAACAAGTTTTATCAAGCACCCTAAGAAGAAGCAGATCTGGAGTATCTTGGTAGCCTGGAAGTGCTGATTTCTGATGCAAGGCCACTGACCGATACAGAAGTCAGATATCAGGGTACTGGTGACGAGATTTCCAAGAACCCCACAGTGGGTAGTTAATTCATAGTCTATAGCAGGTAGCCCTGGGCTTGTATAGCTCCTACCCATAGATTGTACATCTGTGTTTTGCAGTTTTGCGAGTCAGATAGCATATTGAACCTCCAAACGCTAATTTATTGACATGTAACCTCCATGTTTTACTGATGTCATGATAACGGTCTCATTTTCTTTCGGCTGTTTCTAAATGGGTAGTTACGGCCTTGCTTAATTGATCATGTTCCCATACTGAAATGCTACATACAAATGCATGGTTTACGATTTCAGCTTTTGGCCCCTTACTTGTGGGCTTGTTCAATTGTATAGCTCCGGAATTGTAGCAGAGTTCAAACCTGCAGCAAGCCCGCAGACATACGGCCTGTATACAGTGATATGCGGCCTTCGTATTGAATAAGGCTCATAATCTGGGGCAGTGGGTGTACAAACAATGTATAAATGGCAGATTTTAAAATTAGCATATTATGGACATCTTTTAAGTGTACAATAATTTTTTCCTTGTTACAGAGTATAATCCTCTACTTGATGCCTGGTTTCATGTATGTCATCAGATTGTTGTACTGTATGAAAGAGGCTAAAGGTGGCCCTGGGGGGTGTGGAGTTTGACAATTGAATATGTCTAAATTTTTAGAAAAAAAATTACCTGCAGCCAAAAGTTCAGTTTGGAGGTAATTACAGGCTTGCAATTAAATAGTGCCCAAAGTTGTTGGTCCCTGTTTTTAGAGCAATATATCTTGTATGAACGTAAATAGTTACAAATAAGCCTTCATTGGTGTTAGGTAAGATTGTAGTGAAAACATTAGGAAAATACCATAGTGAATACTGAGAGATGTACCTGCTTTAAAACAGACAAATAAGGCAGCTGGAAAAATAAACTGTTCACTCTTTAAAATATATTAATTAACATTAAACCATGGAGCCCACAATATTTGTTATATTTTATGTATTTAGTTAATTTTCATTAAACTATGTCCACCGACTATAGTTAATCTATGGTGCCCTACTTAAAATATGGCTACCAACTTAAAAAAAATAATAATGTAGGGTTTAAAGTTTGACTTCATCAAACATGGTAGCTCATTTTTTTCTTAGGGTTTGATTGTGTACTGATTGGCAGGAAACAGATAACGTTATGTCATCTGGTGCTTAAGGTACATTCAGTTTGCTAAGTATTTTAGTGTTTACTGTTGCTTAGAGATTACCAGCCCTATTAATTTAGCCCTCGTAGTTCCCTCGGATCTTGCAAAATAAATGCTTTTGCTGTTTGTGAGGACCGATTCCACAATATGTCCCTCGCAGCCTGCTTTGCAAGATGACACCCAAAAATGGCTGAGAATAGGCTCTGTGAGAGCTACGTAGTAACATGCAGCCATCTATGGGGTGAACCTTGCACCTCAGAAGAATCCCTACGGGCACAAAAAAGTGCCCACAAGGGATCCTAATGCCCATACGTGCTGCATCGGAGCAACCCAACACCGCCGTCTGATGCTCCCCCCTACTCCCTAAACACATCCATGATGCAGGGCTCCCTATCTAGACTCTGGCAGCCTCCCCACATTAACGCTTGCAGCAGGGGTACCCAATCAGCATCGATCAGGCCCCCGCTGCTTTTAAAAATTAGTACCTATCTAAACAGAGCCCCATGAGCCCTTAATTAACCCTATAACTCATGGGGCGTTATACAGAGCTCCATGAGACTAAAATTAACCCCCTCAGTCCAATAGGGGTCTATATAGAATTAACCCCATCTAGCCCGATTTAATCCCTTCACTTATGGGGGTCTATACAGACCCCCATAAGCCTCCATCTAACCCCATCCCTTATGGGGGTCTATACAGACCCCTGTAAGCCTCTATTTAACTCAATCAGTCCCATAATGGTTTATGAGAACCCTACTATTAACCCCTCCAGGACCCTCATGACACTAAGTACAAACACTACACTACCCCCCCTAAATCTAAACTAACCTCCCTCTACCCTAACCTATTAACCCTTACCTACCTAACACTACCTCCCTAATCCCCTATTAACCCCACCCACTAATTAACCAAAATAAAAAAGGCTAAGGTACAAGAAATAAAAAAAGGATATTACAAACCCCCCCTCACTACAAAAATAAAAATAGAACATCACAACCCCCCCCCCCCCCCCCCCACTGTAAAAAAAAACAAAATAAAATTACACACCTACAAAGAAAAGGCATACACAAATACACATATCATTACAGTAATACATACATTATAAATATACCTCTAACTGCAATACAATTCCCCTATCTAGACATTATCCTCTATCTAGACGTTACCCCCTAAATCTAAGCTAAAATAGAATAAATAAAACCACTTACCTTTGCAGATGTCCCTTCAGATCGCACCCCCTAGGAAAAAAGAAGCATCACATTAGTATAACATGTACAAACAACATAAATAAACAATAAACATTATAAATGTAAAACTTACCTGTCCGCAATGTCCCAGGCCTTCTCCTCTTCTGCCTCGGCTGGGACCTTGAAGAAACCTCGCAAAAAATAAAAAATAAATAACGGAGCTCCGCACTTGGAGCTCCCAGGCGCTAATGAGGCCTCCAGAGCCTCTTCCGGTAGAAAATTGGCAATGGCGCCTTCTGATTGGCTTAAAAGGCTGTCAATCAAATTTCAGCCAATCAGAAGGCGCCAAGGTGTGAACTAATCAGGATGGGATACACCCCTATATCCCATTCTGATTGTTTTAAAACAGTTTTACAGGTCCATCAGCGAATTTTATGTATATTTGTGTATGCCTTTTCTTTGCAGGTGTGTAATTTTTTTTTTTTTTAGTGGGGGGTTGTGATGTTCTTTTGTTATTTTTGTACCTTAGCTTTTTTTTATTTTGTGTAATCAGTGGGAGGGGGTTAATAGGGGGTTAGTTAGGTAGTGTTAAGTAGGTAGGGGTTAATAGGTTATGGTAGAGGGGGGTTAGTTTAGATTTAGTGGTTTATTTGGGGGAGAATAGTGTAGTGTAGTGTTTGTACTTAGTGTCATGAGGGTCCTGGAGGACCCTCATGACACTTATGGGGTTAATAGGATTCTCATTGTCCTATGAGGGTCTTTAAAGTCCCTTATGGGACTGATTGGGTTATATAGAGGCTTATGGGGGTCTGTATAGACCCCTATAAGTGATGGGGTTAGATGGAGGCTTATGGGTTCTGTATAGGCCCCCCTAAGTGATGGGGTTAAATAGGGCTAGAAGGGGTTAAATAGGCTTACATGGGGTTGAATAATGCTAGAAGGGGTAAAATAGGCCCAGTTGGGGTTATTAAGTTCAGATAAGTTTAAATATCCCTTGTTATGGTTATTAGGCCCAGTTAGGGTTAGATTGGCCCAGTAAGGGTTATTGGGTAAATATAGGGTTAGATAGGGTTTAGTATGGCTCAATGGTGTAAAGTTAGGGTAAGTAGTGTAGTGTAGTGCTTAGACTGGAGGAACCTCATGGCACTTGTAGGGTTAACCTAGGGGTTAATAGTTTCCAATAAGGGTCTATATAGACCCCTATTGGACTAAAAGGGTTAATTCTAGTGTCATGGGCTCTGTATAGAGCCCCATGAGTTATAGGGTTAATTAAGTCCTCATGGGGGTCTGTATTGACCCCCATGAGTGACAGGGTTAACTAAGGGCTCATGGGGCTCTGTTTAGAGCCCCATGAGTGACAGGGTTAATTAAGGGCTCATTGGGGCTCTGTTTAGAGCCCCATGAGTTACAGGGTTAATTAAGTGCTCATGGGGCTCTGTTTAGAGCCCTATGAGTGACAGGGTTAATTAAGGGCTCATGGGGCTCTGTTTAGAGCCCCATGAGTTATAGGGGTCATTACGGGCTCATTGGGGCTCTGTTTAGAGACCCTTGAGTGATGGGGTTAATATTAGGTGCCTGTGGTGGGTACTTATAGTAGCCCCGCAGCATGGGATTAATATTTTTTAGAGCGGGTCCTTTCAGGACCTTTACGGTCTTTAAGGACCCGTGAGGCGGGAAATATGAATTTTTAAATGCAGCAGGGTCACGATCGATGCTAATCGAGACCCTCGCTGCCAGGGTTAATATGGGGACACTAACCAGCATAGAGGATGGTTAATGTTAGGTGCCGCGGGGGTACTTACAGTACCCTCGCGTCTGGGATTTGCTAATGGTGTGCCGCGGGCCCTTTAAGGAGCAGCTGCAGGGAATTAAAATTTTTTAAATGCAGCGGGAGCCTAAACAATGCCGATCGGGGACCCCCGCTGCAAGGGGTTAATGTGGGTGGGGGGCTGCGGCTCCCTATGGGGACCTCCAGCATAGAGGGGGATTAATTTTAGGTGCCGGGCGGTAATTTAAATACCACCCACTGCAGGACTTTTACGTAGAACTGCTGTGGAGGTCCCATTCAGGACCCCTGCAACAAGTGATGAGGTGTGAAGCCTGCATCATCTCGCAGGTTGTCACTCCTCCTGCACTGTTTATCTGTGTTTGACACGGACAGGCCTGCGGTGTAGCTCACAGGTTGCTCACAGCAAGGCTAATTTAATAGCATTGTAACTTTGGAAGATTTGCAGTACATAGGGCTTAATTACAAACCTTGTATCTAGCAAGCGGGAGTCTAATATGGCTGTTAGGTACTGAACTGGCAAGGAGCTGCTTCTAACTGTAAAGGTAATTACCACCACAAAAACAAACAAAAACTTAATAAAAAATACAAATCTATATTTATGTGTAATATACATATTTAATGTGTGTACAATGGGTGTATGTATGTTGCAGTCACATTCTGGATTTAGCAAAATAGAAAATATGTTTGATTGTAGCACACCTGTCAGTCCAAGTATGCGATGATACATTTGAGAAAAGCCTTAATCTGGTGGAAATATTATTTGTTTGCTTTGCACTAAATAAATCCTATTTTATATTATGAAAACTGCTGGCAGTGAATGCAGAATATTGTGTGTGTATAATAATGCATACACTGCCAGGAGTTTTAATAACAGAAATCATTCCATTAACATTTAAGTAATTATATATTATATCTATTAGTACTTGCATAGGTACAAAAACATTTTATACGTTCAAACTATATTCATTTTATATAATTTTTATTTATGCTTGCATACCTCCCAGCTGTTGAAGATATAGTCTCTTTTATAAGAAAAAAAACCCTCCTCTCCCAAACCCCAACTGTCAAATGCCTTGAAAAAGTTTTTATTTTCTTATTTCACATTTATCCTTGTTACATTTTATGTTAATAGCAACTAAATATTGTTTATTTGTTATTTTAATAAAAGCTTGCATTATAATGTCTGCATATGCTACTCCATTTTCCAGCAATGAACCTCTGTAATGTAACTAGAACTTACACTGAAAAATTGCTTGTTTTCTCAAAATTTTAGGGCTGAAGCTCACCACTTACTGCATAGCTTTAATGGAGTTTGGGAAAATACGCTGCATTAGTTGGAAAAGATAGGAGGCACTACAGCGTTAGTATCAGAGGAAAAGATTAGTTTACTTTGTAAGTTCTCTCATAAAAGAGCACAATTTGTAATGACACTAGACTTTTTATGTACTGAGAATTTAAAAGTAATTAAAGCTGGAGTCTGGACTATTAGATGAAACTTTCAGTGAAGAACATACAGACTACAGAGACTTTGTTATAATATTTCCCTGAAAGCAAAAGCTTTAAAAATAAATAAATAGAGGAACTAGTGATTTACATATATATATATATATATATATATATATATATATGTATGTATATATATATATATATATATATATATATATATATATATATATATATATATATATATATATATATATATATTGTGGTAATGTGGCCTTTGGCTACTGGTTTCTTCAGTGACTTCATAGTAAAAAATAGCTTATTTTCAGCATGAAATAAACATCTACATAAACATACTGGCTTAACATCAGGGACACCTTGCTAGCCCTGAAGCCGCTTCTCGGCCTTCAGGTGAAAATCTACAGTTTTTGAATAGTCCATATTTAACAGTATTAAGTCTCCTTTCTCTGCAGACAGTTGTCTTTCAATTTCATACAATAGGGTGGGGTTCTGGCCCGCCCTACTCTCCAGATACCCCAGCCTCTAGGGAGCCTTAACACCCTCTTTTGGCGAAGGCTAAAAATCTGTTAACTTCACAGACTTCTCACTGGGGTGTATTATCAGACTCTGTAATGGTACCTTTAAATCCAGTGTCTCTCTCTCAGCTTCTCAGCTGTAATGGAACCTCTGCTCCAATCGCTAGGATAGCACCAGTCTCCTCTCTAAAAACTGCTGTGGCAAAATCCTTGCTGCAGCTCCTCTGCAGCAAACAAGTCTCCTCTGCAAATCCCTTTTTTCTTCTGCAGCAAACAGTCTCCTCTGTAAACTTTCAGGCTCCTCTCGGCCTGTCTCAATTTCTGCTTTCAGCAGACAATGTCCAAAACACTGCCTTCACTCTCACTGGCAGATAACTACAAGGGTCCTTCTTAGCTTGTGTGAGGCTCTGGCCTTACTTCTGCTTAGGCCACACAGGGCCTAATTGCCGGGTCCCCCTTCAGCAGTCTCCACACACTGTTAGGCCAGAGGCCTAAATGTGGACTCCACCCCTCTCTCTGCTGTTGTCATAAAGGCAATCCACAGCTGGGCTTTAATTAGCCTCTGATTACTGCCCTGTGTTAACTCTTTCTTTCCTAAGATAAATCTTCCAGGATCTTTAGTCAAACCAACCTCTAGGGGCACTCCTTGCTTGACTCTGTTACAATATATATATATATATATATATATATATATATATATATATACATATACATTTATAAATCTATAAATATATATAATTCTATATAGAGTCACAGAGAGTGAGATGCGACTTAACGACTAAACAACAACAAATGCTTTTCTAAATCTGATGCTGTAGAGCTTTTTTCTATAGCCTTAGTAATATTAGCCTTGGTGATTTTTAGTGTTATTAGGTGAAGAATAATATTCCTTTAAATACTATATATATATATATATATATATATATATATATATATATATATATATAGTTACATAGTAATTAAGGTTGAAAAAAGACTTTCAATCCATCAAGTTCAACCTTTTAAGATCTCTTAAATATTAATTATTTAGTTTTTAATTAATTATTATTCAATTATTTAATTATTTAATTTTTACTTTAATTTTTATTTATTAATTAATCCAGAGGAAGGCAAACAGAAAAAAAAAAAAGTGAGCCAATCGTCTCAAAGGAAAAAAAAAATGAATTCCTTCCTGACCCCAGATACTGGTGATCAGATTTCTCCCTGGATCAATACTGTCTCTCTAATTATCCATGATAACCCTGAATTACTTTTTAATTAGAAATAAATCCAGTCCCCTTTTAAAGTTATCTATTGAATCCGCTGTCACCATCTCCTCTGGTAAAGAGTTCCACAGATTAACCACCCTTACTGTGAAGAACCCTTTTCTTTCTTTAAGGTGGAAACTTTTTACTTCTAACCTCAAGGTATGTCCTCTTGTCAGTTGAAAACCCCTTGGCACAAAAAGCTCCCTTGACAAATCATTATACTGACCATGGATGTATTTATATAAGGTAATCATATTTCCTCTTAGAGGCCTTTTTTCTAGAGAAAATACGTTTAATTTGGTTAGTCTTTCTTCATAAGATACCCCCTCCATTCCCCTTATTAGTTTTGTTGCCCTCCTCTTTACCTTTTCCAGCTCCTTTTTATGAAGTGGTGCCCAAAATTGTACTCCATATTCTAAATGAGGGCATACTAGAGATTTGTATAGTGGCAGAATTGTATTTGCTTCCCTTGCTTCTATACCCTTCTTAATACATGCTAATATTTTATTTGCCTTTTGCAGCTGCTGCTTGGCTTTGAGCACTGTTACCTAGATGATTGCCCACAAGCACTCCCAAATCCCTTTCAATATCTGATACACCTAGATTTGCTCCATTAAGATTATAAATTGCATGGCTATTTTTCCTTCCCAGGTGCATAACTTTACATTTATTCGTAATAAATCTCATCTGCCATTTAGATGCCAATTCCTCAATTTTATTTAAAACCCTTTGGAGGGAAAGCACATCATTATCTGATTTAATTTCCTTGCACAACTTCGTGTCATCAGCTAAAATTGAGACACCACACTACAATCCTACCTCTAAGTCAGTAATAAATATGTTAAAAAGGAAAGGACCTAATACTGAACCCTAAATACCCCACTTACCACATTAGTCCAATAGGAGTATGTTCCATTTACAACAACCCTTTGCTTCCTGTCTTTTAGCCCGCTCTCAATCTATGAGTACATATTTACTGCAATCCCTGTATCACTTAGTTTGCTCAATAGTCTCCCATGTGGCACTGTATTAAAAGTCTTTGCAAAATCTAAATAGACTACATCCACTGAGTTGCCTTGATCCAAGTTCCTACTAACCTCCTCATAGAAACTAATTAGATTTGTTTGACATGACCTATCCCTGATAAATCCATGTTGACTCCTAGTTATAATCCTGTTCAAATAGACATATTCTTGTATATTATCCCTTATTAACCCTTCTAAAAGCTTCCCCACTACATAAGTGAGGCTCACTGGTCTATAATTCCCCGGATTTGCTCTTGCTCCCTTTTTAAATATAGGTATCACATCTGCTTTTCTCTAGTCATCTGGTAGAGACGCTGTGTTGAGTGAATCTTGAAAAATTAAATATAATGGTTTGGCTATTACAGAACCCAGTTCCCTCAGTACCCTTTGATGTATTCCATGAGGACACTGGGCTTTATTAACATTTATATTTTCCAACCTCTTTTGGATTACTTCCTGTGTTAACCAATTATTTGGCAATGATAGTGTAGCCCCATTATGTTTCAGTGTCCCAACCACTGGTACCTCCCTTGTGTATACCGAAGAAAAGAACCTATTTAGCTCATCTGCCTTTTCCTGGTCACTAATTATCAGATGGCCTGTGTCACATTGTAATGTTCCTATAGCTTCCTTCCTCGCCTTCTTCCCATTAATAGACTTAAAAAATATTTTAGGGTTCTTCTTACTCTCGTTTGCAATTAATTTTTCATTTTCTATTTTAGCCAGTCTAAGAGCACTTTTGCAAGCCTTGTTGATTTCCTTGTACTCCCATAAAGTAGTCTCTGTCCCCTCTTGTTTGTATAATTTAAATGCCTGTTTTTTACTCCATATCTTGATATTTAAATCATTGTTAAACCACATTGAATGGGATTTACTCCATTTACTTTTATTCCCACTTGGTATATGCCGATGTGTATGTATATTTAGTAAGGATTTAAATGTTGCCCATTTATTTTCAGTGTTTTTACCTATCAGTTCTCTGTCCCAGTCTATACTTTGTATTGCTGCCCTTAGACCGTTAAAATCTGCCCTTTTAAAATTAAGAGTTTTTGTTGGCCCCTTAAAATTTTGTTTTTTTAATTTAATCTCAAATGAGACTGTGTTGTGATCACTGTTTCCCAAAGGTTGCCCTATTCCAACATTTGATACTATATCAATATTATTTGTGGTGACTAAATCTAAGATATATATATATATATATATATATATATATATATATATATATATATATATATATATGTGTGTGTGTGTGTGTGTGTGTGTGTGTGTAGTAAATAAATAGTACATTTGTGTTCACATTTGAATGTCTAGAACAAGTTAAAAAACCTTTTTCAGCTCAAGATTCCAAGAAATACAGTTATTACACTGCATCTGGGAAGCTGAGCAGGGACATGCAAGTTATATAATATATAAAATGCTTTCCTAAATCTGACTCTGTAGAGCTATTCTCTATAGCCTTGGTAATAGTAGATTAAGTTGCATTTATAAAAATTGCAAGAGGTGTAAATAAAAAAACTGATTGTCAACAGAAGGGAGATTTTGTATAATATCCAAGAGGCATTTCTGTGACACTAAGGCCTCATTATTTTCAGATGGTCAGGTTTGCCCCTGTGATTTTACATTGCTCAAGACATACTTAATGCTTTTGGCAACTTCATTATATACCTACTCTTCTCCATTTTTTCAAGAAACACGGAAATCTAAGATTACATTTTTTTTTTTTTACAGAAAATGTAATGATTCCCTGCTGGTCTTTATTCTGAACTTGTTTTTCTAGAGATGTTTTTAGAACTGCTGAGATCTGAACAACATTAACGAAAACTGAACCAAGTATCTGCACTCTTTTAAAATCTCTATTTGCGGTATTCTTATTTTATGCAAATAAAGTAGATGTGCTCATCTGAGAATGAAAAATACCTCAGTGTGTTTTTTCTATATGTCTGGTTACCTACTCAGAGAGCAGCCTCTTTTAGCTTACGTGCCCTTCACAGAGAGAAAAATCCTGTAGTATATCAGTCTGGTCTCACTCAGAAGAGTGATCCAGTCTCGAAATACCAGGCAATACTCCCTGAACAGGTAAAACAGCAAACCCCAGACATGTTTCAGCCTCAATGGGATTCGTCAGTGAGGTGCAGCTGTACTCCTTAAGGCACAGTCAGCAAGGAGTCCACGTCTGGTTCCCCCTATCACCCATAAGGTGAGGAAAATTTGTGCAAATAAAGTAGAGGTGCTCATTTGAGAACGAAAAATACCTCAGTGGGTTTATATCTATACGTCTGGTTACCTACTCCGAGAGCAACCTCTTTTAGCTCACTTGTGCTTTTCATTCTTATTTTAGCTGTAATCATTTTCTCAATATTGGTAAATTTAAAGCATAGAATATAAGTCATTATGAACAATATAAGATTGAAAACTATTTGTTATGAAAAAATCCAGTTTTATTTTAACATATAGAATAAACTAGAATAAAATGTATTTCAATTACAACTACTTGTGCACTAAGATGTATTTCTCTTTTTCCTTGCCTTGCCTTGCCTTACCTTATTTATTATTTGGCAATAGCTATAGAATTTAAACCCAATTCTCTCCATATAAGAGTATGTTTAGCCCCAGGTTGAGTACACCCGTATGTCTCAAACAAATCTAAGTACCATTGAAACATCTATGGTTAATTTGAGACATGCAAGTGTGCCCAGATTGTATTTTTTTTCTTTATTTAATATACTATTGAGTGTTAATCAGTCGCTTTTTTTTACCCACCGTAACATATTTAGTGTCAGAATGAAAGAAAGTATATATGGTCTATATATATGATTATTGACAAGATACTATTAAATTCCAGGAGTTACAGAGCAATTAAATTAGTAAAGGGAGCAACGACATGGCCAAAAACCAAATCCGTAAACCATGCTTCGGCACGTAGCATTTCCGGGCGTGAACATGATAAATTAGTAGTTATGGTTTTAGACAGAGCCAATAGTAAAAGAGACTGTCATCATTAAGTCACTAAAACATGGAGGTTACATTTCAATCAAATTTCAATCACAGTTTTGAAGTCTGAGTTGCGATCGGGCCCGCATTCAAGAAATAATGCAATATGAAAAAAGTCAATAAATATATAGTCAATACGAGTTCTATTACATGTGTTGTAACACATTGATTGCCGAGATCGATATAACACGGAAATTAAACAGAAAAAATATATTTTTTATTGCAGATTTGTACTATTAATTTTAATACCTTTCATTGTTTTCCCTGTAATTTAAAATACAGTAATGTGTTTATATTTGCTTTAACAGTTCTATGGACAGGAGTTTAAATCCCTTGCGGGTCCTCTCTAGACATTTGTCTGCACTCTTTTCCTCAAGCCCACAATTGTGTGAAAACAATTGTGGGCTTGAGGACTTGTAGCAATTTAATAGCGATTTGCGATTGTACCATTTATGCGCTTGAAATATTAAAGGCCTAGCTGGGTCGGAGTTACGATTTTGGTTACCTCTGTTTTTCATGCTGTAACCCATAGATCGTTTGCGGGTAGCTAAAAGAGGCCAATTTAATAGCCATAACTTTTGCGGGCTCTTTTCAGGAACTACAATTTGGCAAATGTATTAGGGCCCTAGTGATGCATTTCTTACTGGACTAACAATTTTCAGGCCTGGGGAGCAGATTATCAGGGAGCAACGGGCAGTATCAGATTGCCAGTGCAGTGCTATGCAGTAGTGTAGGGATAGGCAATGTCCTAGAGTGCTGCACATTGTCCTGGATTTCAGAATTTCCCTGCTGTGCACAGGTGAGGCAATCACTGCTTCAGACATTCTGACTAGCCTGTTTATAAGCGGGAAATCCAGAAATTTGGTACCCAGAGACTGATGTTGCCTTAAATTGTGGGTGCATGTGAAGATCTGTTTTTGCTGACCCGGGAACTTTTGGATCTTGTAGCCATTTTGTCAAAGGACATGTAATTCTAATTATTGGCCACAAAATGTCACTGCCCTTTGTACCGTTTGCCGCTCCGACGCCATGTGTGATCGGCCCAGTGGTCCACCTCCCTAAGGTGGGCAAGCCAAGCCCCCAGTTGTCCACTGACATTATTGGGAGATGCTAATCTGGGCAGGGGATTTGAATGTGTTCAGCCCACTGTGATGTAACTGGGGGAGGGAAATTCTTTTATCTGGGGTCAGTGGCTGTTAGAAAATGCTGTGAGTGAGTCCATATTAAAACCATGCTTTTTGGAATACATATAGAATGGTGTATTTCTTTAAGAGGGATTGATATGACTGCTGGTCACAGAGAGGCCCATTCCTTCTGAGAAGATTTGCAGCATTAAAAGGGGAATTCCTGTAGCTAAAAGGCAAGAACTGTTGGAGCCGAAGAGTGCCCCTATCTGGTGGTAGTCATGGGAGCTTGGTGCAAGAACCGATAGCAAGGGGAATGGCCCTTCTAAAGCAATGGATGGAGTTCCTGGGATTGTGGCAGGGCTATGAGCTGTAAGGCTGACTAGAGGAACTGGTATGGAAAGAGATTTACTTAAGAAACAGTATCATGCCAGGATAGGGCCTGTTGGTGCCCTTGCAGAGGAACCCAATTTTTGATTGGAGCTAATAGATGGGTTCCGGTAGATTGTGTATAGTAAAACTAAATGTGGCACGGGGACTGTAAGGAGGCAGAATAACTTGGTCCCTAATTTGCTAGAGCCCCTGATTCAGCAATAGCTGCAGCTGGAGGCTGAGTATGTTGAATTGCTGGATGAGGCATCCATGGAGGGGTTTTGGCTATCCAGATGAGAGGAACCCAGTCAGGTGGACAGGGATGAAGAGGCTGGTTACCAGACCCCTACCAACCAGGCGGTATGTACAAGAGTAAATATGATCAAGGGGTCTGGGGAGAGGATATTATGGACTCTGGTCTATATTAATCTGGAGGTACCAATGGGCCAGCCCCAGTTATTTTTTGTTATGACTGGGATAGAGGAGGAGGTTACCATACATTATGGGCACATGCCAAAATCAGTGGTGTCTGAGTCTCAGACAGGAATAGCAAGTCAGATGGAGAGCCTGGGAATGGACTGTGAACCATTGAAGGGGGTCCAGCTGATAGCCTATGTCAGAGAGCCAGCCAGCCTATGTCAGGCTCAGCAAGCTGCCCTGGGAGCGTGGCAGATCAGGGGGCATAGCCCTATCCAGTTTGTGTGGACACCATTGCTAAGGACAAGGCAGTGGGGAAGACAGAGAATGTCTGTCAAATGGATGGCCCAAGGAGAAGTCTGGATGAGAGCAGTAAGGTCCTGCCAGGGACTCAGAAGGAGGTGAGTGCTATGCCCAGGCAGTGGTTCCAGAGAAAGGCGGATGTGTTATGCTGATCCAGATGCAAGCTAGAGGATTGAAAACTTTAGACCAGGCCACAATATTGGGTGCTGGCTTCCAGATCTGGGCCAGTACTTTTTCCCCTTGGAATTACAGTTTTTCTGGGCATCCCAGGGGAGTGTTTTAAACATACAGTGGGGCAGAAGAGTGCATTGGCCCTGGTTTTTGGGGTGTGATGGCAATGGCACCCTTGGACTGTATTGATTACCCCGGCACAGAGGACTGTTGTCAGAACCCAGGCCAAGCAAATAGTTTGGATGGGAGAAACTATGCTCCTGGTCTAGTAGCCAAGGAGGGACACTTGGCCTAGACTGTGGGGTTTATACTGGGGTCACCACCAGGATTGTTTACTCCCATGGAATGGGTAGAAGAGAATAGTGACATAAATCTGCCCTGCACACCCAGAATCAGACCACGTGCAGGAAGGTGGCCAAGACCCTGAGAACCTGTATCTGTCGGTTATTTGTTGTGTTCCGCCTTCAGAGGGACACACTGTTTCATTGCCTTTGCCTTGGGAGAAGTTGATGCTCGGTGGTCAACCATGGTGCTAATCTCATTCAGCTTTTGGATTACAATTGGGGCTCTAAGAAGAAGTTGTTCCCACAAACCTTTGGGTACCCTTGACACCCTACTATGCATGGTAATTGTGTGGGCTGGATGTCATTACTGGTCCTATTGAAGCATATTGAAGAATTTTTACCCTATGGACACTGGAGTATGGACTTTAAAACCGACAATGACTTACAGAAGAAGTCAGCTCAGCTGGAGAAGTCAGCTCAGCAGGGGCAATCCAGGGAGTCACAGGGGGGAGTGCTTTTGAAGATCTGTTTTCCTGACCAGGAGACTTTTGGATCCTGTAACCAATTTGTCAAAGAACATGTAATTCCAATTCTTGTACATCAGATGTCCACTGATATTATTGGGAGATGCTAATCTGGGAAAGGGATTTGAATGTGTTCAGCCCACTATGATTTAACTGGGGGAGTGAAATCCTTTTGTCTGGGGTCAGTGTCTGTTGATAAATTCTGTTAGTGAGTCCATACTAAAACCATGATTTCTGGAATACATAGAGAATGGTGTATTTCTTTAAGACGGATTGATATGACTGCTGGTCACCAAGAGGCCCATTCCTTCTGAGAAGGAATTAAAAGGGGAATTCCTGTTGCTAAAAGGCAGGACGTGTTGGAGCTGAAGAGCGCCCCTATCTGGGATCTTCACAGTGCATATGCTCAGAGGGTGTAAATATAATTGTCTAACAAGAGTTTTCATTTCATACAGTCATGGTTCCCTTTATTTTTTAGTGATCTAAGTTAAAATGTAACTTTTATTCTAATTAAATTTAAAAATACTAAAACAATATAATATATCATTTAGAATGATGAAAATTAGAAAAAAATACATTGGGGAGAAAAATCTAAAAGAATAAAGAATATATGACAGAGGAGAGAAAATAAGAATGTATCGTTTCAAATACCATTACTATCTCCTTTTCTTTTTTTTTTTTTTATATAAATTGTTTTTATTTATACTGTATTTTAAGTTTCATCGTATAAAAAGAAAGACATAAACATTAATGTCCACAAATACATCATACAATTCTTTCATCTATACCAGGCATCAGAAGTAGAAGTTTGCATTGGTATTATATAGTAGAGAGAAAAGCAGAGGATCAAATATTCATGAACAGATAACTGGTTCTGTTTACCAGCCTATTTCCCCAAAAAAGAGAGAGAAAAAAATTATAGGATTAGTTAAACACCATTTTTTTTCTTAATGTATCTATCCCATAAGTCCCATTGAGATGATAAGCCTCTGTTTTCTTTTTTTCCCTTTATAATACTCCCAGTATCTTGAATTTCAAAATCTCTATTTCTGTTAATACACCTTGATATTTCCTGGAGAGCAGGAGTTATCTCTGACTTCCAATATTATGTAATCTGTGATTTAATAACCAAAACTATATGGGAAACTAAGAGATAGCATATATATATTTAATTTTTCAAGATTCACTCAACACAGGGTCTCTACCAGATGACTGGAGAAAAGCTGATGTGATACCTATATTTAAGAAAGGGAGCAAGAGCAAATCCGGGGAATTATAGACCAGTGAGCCTCACTTATGTAGTGGGGAAGCTTTTAGAAGGGTTAATAAGGGATAATATACAAGAATATGTCTATTTGAACAGGATTATAACTAGGAGACAACATGGATTTATCAGGGATAGGTCATGTCAAACAAATCTAATTAGTTTCTATGAGGAGATTAGTAGGAACCTGGATCAAGGCAACTCAGTGGATGTATTCTTTTTGGATTTTGCAAAGGCTTTTGATACAGTGCCACCTTTGAGACTATTGTGCAAACTAAGAGATACAGGAGTTGCAGTAAATATCTGCTCATGGATTGAGAGCTGGCTAAAAGACAGGAAGCAAAGGGTTGTTGTAAATGGAACATACTCCGATTGGACTAATGTGGTAAGTGGGGGTTTTCAGGGTTCAGTATTAGGTCCTCTCCTTTTTAACATATTTATTAATGACTTAGAGGTAGGATTGCAGTGTGGTGTCTCCATTTTCGCTGATGACACGAAGTTATGCAAGGTAATTAAATCAGATAGTGATGTGCTTTCCCTCCAAAGGGCTTTAAAAAAAATTGAGGAATGGGCATCTAAATGGCAGATGAGATTTATTATGAATAAATGTAAAGTTATGCATCTGGAAAGGAAAAATAGCCATGCAATTTATAATCTTAATGGAGCAAATCTAGGTGTATCTGATATTGAAAGGGATTTGGGAGTGCTTGTGGACAACCACCTAGGTAACAGTGCTCAAAGCCAAGCAGCAGCTGCAAAAGGCAAATAAAATATTAGCATGTATTAAGAAGGGTATAGAAGCCAGGGAAGCAAATATAATTCTGCCACTATACAAATCTCTAGTACGCCCTCATTTGGAATATAGAGTACAATTTTGGTCACCACTTCATAAAAAGGACATTTTAGAGCTGGAATGCTACAGAGGAGGGCAACAAAACTAATAAGGGGAATGGAGGGGCTAAGTTATGAAGAAAGACTAACCAAATTAAACGTATTTTCTCTAGAAAAAAGGCCTCTAAGAGGAGATATGATATCCTTATATAAATACATCCAGGGTCAGTATAAAGATTTGTCAAGGGAGATTTTTGTGCCAAGAGGTTTTCAAATGACTAGAGGACATCCCTTGAGGTTAGAAGTAAAAAGATTCCACCTTAAAGAAAGAAAAGGGTTCTACACAGTAAGGGTGGTTAATCTGTGGAATTCTCTACCAGAGGAGGTGGTGACAGCGGATTCGATAGATAACTTTAAAAGGAGACTGGATTTATTTCTAATTAAAAAGGGAATTCAGGGTTATCATGGATAATTAGAGAGACAGTATTGATCCAAGGAGAAGTTTCTGGGATCGGGAGGGAATTTATTTATTTATTTATTTTTTATTTCCCTTCGGGGCGATTGGCTAAGTCTCGCTTGCGTTTTTTTTTCTGTTTGCCTTCCTCTGGATTAATTAATAATTATTTTTTTTTTTTAAATAATTGATTAATAATTAATTAACAACTAATTAATTAATAGTTCACCTGCATATTGCAGATCAGAGGAGATCTTAAAAGGTTGAACTTGATGGACTGGAAGTCTTTTTTCAACCTTAAATACTATGGGCCTCATTCTATTAGCTGCCGTAAATCGGCCGTAACGCTGCGATTCCTTGCGGGGGTTCTGTTAACTCGCGATTCTATTATACGGCCCCGCAAGGATCTCCCCTTACGGCCGGCCGCATATCTTGAAACCGGCCGTAAGCTGTGAAATCTAAAATCGCAAAAATAAATTCAAGCCTGCACTGTACAGCTCTGTAAATGCTAGGGATCATATTGGGGGACATGAGGATTAAAAGTAACCCACTCTCAAGCTTGCACATCAGCCCAAACCCGAGTTCAAATTAACTGTTTATTTTCCGGCTGAGGCGTGGGCGGGTCTGAGGTGCTCCAAGCACTCTGGACTTTTTACATGGATATTTTACGGATATTAAAAATAAAATATTTTACGGATTTGAGTATAGGATAATTATGTGCTATTTTTTCTAACACCTAAAATCCCTTTATAGTCTTCTCAAAGTGCAGGATGGCTTTATTTGAGCTATTTTATGTGCTTAATTGGTGCTAGCGGGACCTCTTTCCTGCAAGTAAGCTGCGGCTCGTTTTTAGCCTTGCAGAGAGGGTTCCCGGAGCAATTGAATTGCAAATAGGAATTTCTTACGGCCGAAACTCTTGCGGCCGTTTTAGATCAAAGGCTTTCCTCCGGCGCGAGCGGCCGCAAGAGATAGCAAGCCTGCCGGAGCCCCCGGCCGGAAGGGAATAGAATAGCCGAATAGCTTGCGGCCGGTCCTTGCGGCCCCGCAACGGCTGCGGCCGCTAATAGAATGAGGCCCTATGTAACTATGTAACTATGTAGCATTTATGAAACTGTTCATCTAGCTTTATATGTAGTATGTTACTTCTACTTCTATTATCTCCTTAATCCAGCATATACATTTCCTCCAAAATGCTTTTATCTTAACGCAGTTCCACCAAACATGTAACAAATCTCCTCTCATCCCACAATTTTTCCAACATAAATATGGTCACTCAATTAAAATGTATTTATAGTTTCAGGTGTCCAATACCATCTTTTTCAATTGATAATAATATTTTTTGACACTTGGCTACTCTATGAGTGAGTTTATCACTGTATAACAGTGATTCAAAGTTTGTTATAGGTCTCATCTCTCTTTTCCCATATCCTTTTCGCTTTAACAAGGTTTGATATGCGATGTATTGTAGCCATTCATTTTTCTCAAGCTTAAATTTTTGTTGTAGGCTGGCCCAGCTGAGTAATGCACCACTCTCATATAGATCGTCTATATAGTTTATTCCATATCTCTTCCATGTTTCTATTTTATCTGACTTTTTAGAAATTAATAATATTTCAATCAGAGCACCTAAAGATTGACATTTAGATAATTTAAATGTATCTTTAGATTTTGTCCCAAATTTTGTTCGAATTTAGAAGTCCATAATAATAGGTTCATCGGTACTATTTTAATCATATCATATTCCAGTATTTTCCATATTGGGAGAGAGCACCTGGAGTATAAACGTCTCTTATGGAGGAAGCCGCTGGGTCATCAGCTGCTACTTTTCTTTTGGTAATATCTAATGAGATTCTGGCTCTTTTTCCATTTAATATATATATATCTATACAATTTTGTAATTTTTTAAACCAATAGGCTGGGGGTACTTCTGGGATAGATCTAAATATATAAGACACTTTTGGGATGATTATCATTTTTGTTATCGCAATTCTTGCGGACCAAGACAGTTTGACACCCTCCAATCCAATATATTTTTATGTATGCTTTTAAGCACTTTTTCTAGGTTTTCTTACAAGATGTTATTTATTCTAAATGAGAGATCTATACCCAGATGTGTTATTCTCCAAGAGCTCCAATTGAATTTATACAGATTTTTTAAGTGTAATGTCTCCTCTAGCGATTAAAATAGGATAATCTCCCAAAACTCTCTGAGAAATTTATCCAAGTATCTTAGAGACTGAATAAGGTTTGTCAAGGTTAATATCAGGTCATCAGCATAGATGACTGTTTTATATTCTCTGAACCCGCTCTTTACTCCCTCAATTTCTCTTATTTGTATCAATAAAGGTTCTACAAACATGATAAATAACAGGTGAGACAGGGGACACCCCTGCCTCATCCCGTTTCTGCTTGGAATCGGTTTTGAAGTTATTACCGCAAATCTTTGCGCTATAATTGACATATAACACATTTATTGCATTTCGAGCAAAATCTCCAAAACCATATTTTTCCAAAGCCATTTTTATGAAGTCCCAGCTGACCCTGTCAAATGCCTCCTCAGCATCTATTGACAAGGCCAGGCTGGGACCCCCATTTTTGATATCCGTTGATAAAATATCTAGAAGGTTTCTCACATTGTCCACCCTCTGATGTGTTTTGACAAAGCCTGATTGATCTGGGTGGATCAGTTTTGGTATAATAGAAATAAGCAGATTAGTAAAAATTTTCACATAGATTTTTAGGTCGTGATTTATTAGTGAGATAGGCCTATAACTTTTCTTATCCTCTGGATCTTTACCTTCTTTTAAGATATTTATTATCTTTGCCTCCGTTAGTTCTGGCAATATATTTTCACAGTTTTTTATCTCATTAAACATGTTTTCCATTGGAGATATCAAAAGGTCAGAACAGGTTTGGTAAAATAACTTGTCTAAACCATCTACCCTGGGTGCTTTATTACTTTTACTTTCTTTTATAACAGTATCTATCTCGCTTACTGTAATTTATGTATTCAATTTGAATAAATCAGCTTCTGAAATTTTTGGAAGATTAGCTTCATTTAGAAAGCGTTCTATTTCCTTTATATCAGGTTTTTGGAAGTCATTTTGTTCTTCTATGGTATATAGTTTATAATAATATTGAAGAAAAACATTACCAATTTGTTTTGGATTACTTCATCCTTAATCCCTTGAATGAAGTTCTGAATTCTCTCCTTTTTTACTTTATTGGCTAAATAATTTCCAGTTTTTGCTCCCAAATTATAATGTTTCTGTTGAGACTTCCATACTAGTCTGTCTAATTTTAATTGATGACTCTTTTTTATTTGAGAATTAATCTCAATGATTTATTCTAGATTCTAGATTTAGTCATCATCTGAGATCTTTCTAATTCTATAAATAAACTTCTAAGGGATTGATCTCTTGATTTTTTTAAATGTATTTCCTTAGCTATCAGTATATCTCTTATATAATCTTTCATAGAGCACCACAATATGGAAAGGGAAGATACTGAGTTTGTATTTATATCCAAAAATTCCTTTAAACTGTTTTTAATCTCCACTACCTGAGTTTTGTTTTTTAGTAATAAAGGTTCTATTCTCCAATTTGTAATTTTTTGAGGCTTACCCTGGAATTTTAATTCTAAAGGTTTGGGAGAGTGGTCTGATACTACACTAGTCACAATATTGATATTTACTGTATCACATAGAACAGAAGGATCTCCCAAAAAATAATCAATCCTGGAATATACATATGTAAAAATCTATCTTTTCAAGGTTAATGGTTCTCCAGATATCATATATATCTTGTTCTATTAATACTTTTTAATAGAGCTATTTATAGCCGATTTTATCACTATCTTTTTAGGACACATGGACCTATCCCTCTCCGCATATAAAACAAAGTTAAGATCCCCACAAATTATTGTTTTACCTTTTTCTGAATTTTTTGTATTACATTTAATAAACTTTTAATAAATCTCTCTTGTTTGCTGTTCAGGCATACAAGTTTACTATTATATATGGTATATTATTCAACAAGCCAACACACACAACATATCTACTGGCTTTGTCTATTTTTGTAAATTCTTCTTTAACGATAAAATTCCTACCAAACAAGATTGAAACTCCCCTAACCTTGCTGTTGTATGTCAAGTCTACTCTATATATAAAAATTGTATTAGTTAGCAAATATATATACTTTTGTTTTAAATGTGTTTCTTGTAGACATAGGACTTCTGCCCCAAGTTTAACATATTCAGCAAAAGCCATTTCCTTTTACTATGGGAGTTCAATCCTTTAATATTGTGGGATACGATTTTTGATGTCATCTGATTAATAAGTCAATTCTCTTGCTTAACTGCTTCATCTCTATTGTCTTTATATCTACGGTAACTTCCTCAACTTCCTTTCACATTCTTTCATCATACATCCATACATACATACACAAGACTCTCCATTGTCTCCATTGTCTATAGGGCTATTACGCCAATGTTTAGAACTGGCAGGCGTTGGGTTGATGCCATTCTCCCTATCATAAAATTATACATTAGGTTCTATAAATACTCAGCAGAGTTACATTCTGGACTTTGAGATTTCCCACTGCATCCAGCGATAACCCTTCCCTCTTTCCTCTCATCTTGTACCTTATCCAACCTTAGATGTGTAAAATTATACTACATAGTGAAACTCTTTAGAGAAAACTAATATTACTAAGTGTAACTAATTCTACAATACCGAAGGTGTTTTGTCAGATTTTCTCTTATTTGTGTTATCATCCTATGCAATCTATCTTGTGATGTTATGAGTTATAAAACATAGTGACATTTTATTTATAATTACCTATTAATAATATGAATATAACATTATTTTAATCACTTGTCTTCTAATGTAATTTTTTCCCAATAGTATATCAATTTAAGAGAAAACAAAAACAAAAAAAAAAACTGTGCTAAGTTATTATGTTAATGTTTATCTTAATTCCTGTGCTCATATTTGTAGGTAATAGTGTGTATTCTAAGTTCTTAGTGCTTATCATTTCTCTAATTAAGCTAAATATGTGTTGTAACTTCCTCTAATAAATTTGTGTTAATTCCATATTCTTACTTCTCTAAAGAGAGAAGAGAGGGCTAGAGGGAAGTATCTATTCTTTACACCGATTTTTACCTAATGGCTGTGAATATATTTCCCAGTATCTGCCCCCTCTCCCATATCTCCACTCCTCTCCTCACATTGTATATCTTGTAAGAAGCTTACAATATCTTAAAGGTCCAGAACCTGCAACACTCCGTTATTATAGAAGAGGGAGAGGAAGGAGAGAAAGAAGAGAAGGGGAGAATCTAAATCCAACTATCTCTTCCTATTCTACTTCTCTATTCCCCTCTCCTCCCCCCCTCCCCCCTCCCCCCAATGTGGAAATTGTAGATTTTTCAATGTCAATCTTCCAAATTAGGAGGCAGTCTATTGCTTCTTTCAATGATGTAATCTTATACCAACGAGAGTCCTTCTTTACTAAGAATCCAGTGGGAAATATCCATTTATAGAACAAGCCTTCCTTTCCCAATACTGCAGTTATACATGCATATTCCCTATGTTTATTTAGTGTATAAGATGAAATATCTGAGAAGATGTTCACACCTTCAAATGGGGATTTCAAAATATTCTCCCTGTAGCTTGCTTGTGTTATCTCTTCTTTAAATGATAGCAAATGTATCTTGACAAGTACATCCCTTGGTCATCTGTTTTCCCACTGTAAGGGTATGGGGATTCTTTGTTGTGTATCAAATGTATGTGTAACTTTTGCAAAGGCAGGAAAAAGTGATGTAAATAGACCTGAGAGATACTCCACTAATTCCGAATCCTTAATAGCTTCAGGAATTCCCCTCACACATAAGTTGTTCCTCCTAGCTCTGCCTTCTATATTTGAGATTTTATTTGTCAGAACCTGTATCTTTTCCTCTAATTTTCTATTTAGATTCAGAAGTGCATCATAGTCCATTGACATCTTATCTATTTTTGTTTCTATCTCTACTATTCTGCATTTGCAATCATTAATATCTCTTGTATTTACTACCATTTGTTCCTTTATTTCTGTCATGAAGTTTTTTCTGGAATTCCTGCAGTAAAATTTTCATCTTATGTACCGTCAGTATTTCTCCATCCAGTAGTGTTAATTCTCTACTCGCAGTACTTTCATCCATGCTTCCCATACTTTGATTAGGAGTCTGATCTAATTCCGATGACTCTATACTAGCACTTTCCTTAATTTTTTCATTTACTTTTGGAGAAAACATGATATTATTATTTTGAGATTTCTTATGTTTACTTTTTGTTCTACCCGGCATTTTTATTTATATATATTCTCTCTTTGCTTTAAAGACGGTATATGCTGTTTGATGTTTGCGGAATCCAAATGGATTATATACATCTAACTCCTCTGTTGCTATTATATCTTCAATGAGTGTAATTTCATGGAGTTAACGATGACTTGTTCGGATTTTTCCTCACACAATGTTCTGGTAGAACTATTCCCCAGCAAAATCACAAATTCCACGCCTCCATGGGTCTATGACCCAGCTGAAGCAAGGGAGTTCAGATATTCAACCAACTATCTGCCAGCTATGCTGACTCCATGATGGTTCCGTTTTTAAAGTTCATAAAGTACATGAAGTACATTATTGTGCTTCAAGGTATGTATGTCTATTGACTTTTGTATGCCACTAACATTTCTGTGGCAACTTTGCTACTTGCGTACAGTAATACCTCTGTGGCTAATATCTCTCCAACATTTCATTATCGACAGTTGTGTAACATAGAGCAGCATAAAGTCCCCATGCAATATTCTTGCTCCAATCACTGTACTTAGCTGCCGAGTGCCTTCAGTTATAGTGCCTCTCTTTAGCAAGCTATTTCTACTTGCCTTCACTCCTAGCAGGAGCCGACACCAACCACTCTCATTACAGGTTCTGCACTCCTCACTGTTTCCATGTATCATGTGTATCACGTCACCTCCTCCAGCAGTCTCTGATGTGTGTAGTCCGCGTCCTCAGCATTCACAATGTCCGTCTGCGATTAACAGTAAAGCAACTCACTTGGCACCAGGTGAGATATCTGGGAGTATAAGGGCATGGAGCATTGGAGCATTGCATGGTCTTCTGCTAAACTCGAGGAATGGTGACAAGAATAAAACAATAATATACATAGAGTGTACCGAATTCTATTTTTATTTTATTTGGAAAGACCTGACCCTGATTGCTTGCCATTTAGAGTTCCAGTATTGTACAAATTCATGGAAGGAAGAAGATTAAAAAAACATATATAGTTAAAGATTACTCAGATCACCTTTAAAAAAAATGTCTCTATTTGCTGAATCTTTTATTTGGTACTGGTGATTTCCAATGATTATATTGTTAAGATATTATAAACATATCATATAGGGTCCAATCACATTATTATGACTTTTATGACTTTTGACGTCAGTAGCGCGTAGCCAATGAAATACGAGCTGTCTTGGTGGGTATATAGGTTGACAAATATCAACCATTGCTGTCAATGGTAACACATGCAATTTATCTGACTGTGTAAAGGGAATGCTCATTGGCTTTCGGGCCAAGGGTGACAGTTCTGAAACAGTGCAGTTTGTGAACCATTTGCGTGCTGCTGTGGTTAGACTGTACCGTGAATGGACAAATGGCACCAGCAAAACTGCAGAGCACCATGACGTGCCATTGATGTCAGAGCTGAATGATGGCTGCGAAGATGTGTGAAGGCTAACCGACACAGTACAGTTGAGCAACTCACTGTCCAAATGAACCAGGGAGCTACCAGATGTGAGTCTAAAACAACAGTACAGCCAACCCTGTTACTTATGGGGGCTCCGAGGCAAGCAGCTGGTCACTGCACCCATGCTGAGGAGGGTTCATCATCAGAAATGGCTTCAATTTGCACAACAGTCCTGAAATTGGACCTCTTCTGATTGGCAAAGGGTTGCCTTCTCTGATGAGTCATGTTTTCTGCTCCATCAACTGAATGGACATTGTCACCCACGAAACCTCAGAGAAGAAACCAACCTAATGGAGGCAGTGTTATGGTGTGGGTAAGGTTTTCTTGGGATTGCCCGTAGCCACTCATACCTCTGAAAGACATTCTCAACTGACTGGGTTATCTATCCATCCTTGCAGATCAAGTACACCCATACATGTTGACTGCCTTCCCTGGAGGGGATGGGATCCTCCAGCAGGACAATACAACATGTCATATAGCCAGACTTGTCCGGGAGTGGATGGAGTAGCATGACAAAGACTTCCAAGTGCTTCTCTGGTCTCCAAATTTCCCAGACTTGAACCCCACTGAACACGTGTGGGACCATCTCGATCGCCATTTTCTCCATATGGTTCCTCCACCACTCACTCTTCAGCAGCTGTCATATGCGCTGCAGTCTGCATGGCTCCGGTAACCCAACCTTCCAGCATCCTATTGACTCACTACCGCACTGTCTAGCTGCTGTCTGTGCTGCATATGGTGGTTATTCTGGATATTAGCTGGTGGTCATAATAATGTAACTGGGCTGTGTATATTGCTTAGTATAGATATTGTTCAGAATTGACTAGAGTACAGCTTAAATATAATAGCATGATCTTTGTCTGGTAATAATAATAAATCCACTTGTATTGTACGAAGTACTATGGGCCCTATGTAAATCGGGTGGTATAAATCAGATGCGGGAGCTTTTTTTTCCTATGTTACACGTTTGTGTTAATCTATAGCACTCCCACATTACAACACTCAGCCCACATCCATAACTCAAAGCCTTATACGCAAGAGATTTCATTGTAGGGAGTACAGAAACCAAGCCTTATGAATAAAATGGAAATGCCTTTAGGTACCAATAGAAATGAGAACATCATGATTATTATATTGAGTGAGAACAATTGCTGTAACATAAATACAGATGCCTTATTTATATTGACGAGCTTTCGGGAGGTCTGACCTCTCTTTATCAATTCTGAAGCAATACTAACATGAGATGGATCCCTCAGTTTGAATGTAATCAGCAGATGCAGAGAGAGTGGAGACAGCATCTGACATCATGAGGTAAAAACATATCGGGGAAATCAAACATAGTATAAGAAACATATATATATATATACTATATAGATGGATGGAAGGAAGTTATGGACTTTGGTTTTCTAACACATTATCACAATTTCTTGTGATTTTTTCTTATTTTACTATAATAGGCTTAGAACTCTTAGTGAGGTGTTTGTCCAACAGGAATGATATCACTGAGTACTCTGTTTCTTCATGTATATATTGGTGTATTATGTGTATATAGTATGTGTATATATGTTTCCTATATTATTTTTGATTTCCCCTATATGTATTTACCTGAATGTCAGCCTGGTATTGTGGTGGGGGGGGGGGGGTGTCTCTATTTCTTTGTTTGTTTTTACAAGTTGTACTCTATATTAATAACACAGCCACATATGTAAAACTCTCTCTATATATATTGATAACTAGTGATGTCGCAAACATAAAATTTTCGGTTCGCGAACTGCGAACGCGAACCGCCGCAAATGTTCGCGAACCGGTGAACATCGGCGAACCGCCATGGACTTCAATGCGCAGGCGAATTTTAAAACCCACAGGGACTCTTTCTGGCCACAATAGTGATGGGAAAGTTGTTTCAACGGGACTAACACCTAGACTGTGGCATGCCGGAGGGGGATCCATGGCAAAACTCCCATGGAAAATTACATAGTTGATGCAGAGTCTGGTTTTAAGCCATAAAGGGCATAAATTACCTAACATTCCTAAATTGTTTGGAATAACGTGCTTTAAAACATCAGGTATGATGTTGTATCGATTAGGTAGTGTAAGGGTTAGGCCCGCTTCACAGTGACAGACCAAACTCCCCGTTTAACGCACCACAAACAACCACAAACAGTCCATTTGCACAACCGCAAACTCCCCATTTGCACAAGTTTGGATACCAAGCTAGCCATTTCCCGTTCCTTGTCCTCACTGATGTCATTGAAGGTCTCTTCCTCCACCCAGCCACGTACAACACCAAGGGTCCCCGAAAGGTGACAACAAGCCCCCTGGGACGCCTGCTGTGTTTGGTCTTCCACCTCCTCAAAGCCACCTTCCTCCTCTGACTCCTCTTCTTCAGACTCCTCTCACTGCATTGCCTCTCTCTGCATTATTATAAGGTGTGTTAAGTAGTACTACTCTTATCAGTTTAATACTTGTTACGTCACCTATCAGGGGGCGTGTATAAGGCCTGGATTTTTAGAACCAGGAGATGGAAAAAGATGCTTTGTTGGTCGTATCACTTAAATTTTGGGGCACGGCACGTGCAGTCAAAGGTGCCACCAGATAGGAGTGGCGTGTTTGTAAGTACTACTCTTATCAGTATAATACTTGTTACGTCACCGATCAGGGGGTGTGTATAAGGCCTGGATTTTTAGAACCAGGAGATGGAAAAAGATGCTTTGTTGGTCGTATCACTTCAATTTTGGGGCACTTTGTGACATTAGCTTCTTACACTCAAACATGTCCTTTACAGGCACCTGACTATGGGCAGATGAGCAGGAACTGCTCAAGGCGAGAGACGGAGTGGCGGATGGTTGAGAGGGGGAAGGAGGACAGCAATGGTTGATGTGGCTTATGATGCTGCACCAGGAGGAGGATGGCGGCTTTGAGTTTGTGTGCTGCTTGTACTCAAGTGTTGGTCTGGAGTCACCCAAACATTAGGTCTCAACCTGTAGAGGATAAGGAAACCAGGCTACTCTAGACCTCATTCATCATTACAGGTTTTGACAGATCGGTACTATGCGTCCAAGCTACTGTGACAACAGATATGAGTGGCACTGTGCACTTGCAGAAGTTGGTAGAGTAGACGCTGTAGGTCTGACACACACGCTTGCAGACAACTAACTGCTATGCAATCTATTACAGTAGAATTTTTGTTTTTGTTTTAAATGTACACTACTGTTACACCAGTTATGAGTGGTGTGTTAAGTAGTACTACTCCTATAAGTTTAATTCCTGTTATGTGCCTTTTTTTGGGGTTTGGTTGTTGAAGCCACAGTGCAGCACCAGAGGCCAGAAAAATTAGGCATGTACACATGCCTGAAAAATTAGGTATTGTTGATCTTGCAGCGAGCAGAGAAGAAGGTAGGCCTGATTCAATCCCCCATCCCTGCATATCCACACTCAGAGATTGAGGGGGCGACCCTTAAAAGGCCACGGGCCGGAGATATAAAGGGGGGCCATCCCAAATAAGCACACAAACGGGGACAAAGGTAGTGAAGGGGACATAGAGGCCCATGGACTGACGGTCGCCATCTTGGCAGGAAAAGGGCCCAGCAATTAAGCCAAACTGACCCAGCACAGGTAGCTACTTGAATCAAACGCTGTACAATTACACCTTAATAAAGCTGAAACATGCAGCAGCAGGGATTCTAAACGGCCACAAGGGGACAAGGAGGCTAACAGCCCCCACAGTCTCTGCACCACTCTTTTTAACAAATAACCCAATGGGCTAACCAGGGACCTTGCCCACAAAATAAAAAGCTGAATTTTATTGGAGGAATTATTAGTGTCTTTACCCCCCAAGAGAGGACATAATATACAGTATCTTTAGACTACCTGATGGCCAAACCTCCTTTAGCCCCAATGCTATCCAAGAAACATTTCAAAACTTTATCTGACTGGGGGTCTATAGAATGACATTAGTACTGACCTTTATATGACTGGGGGTCTATAGAGGGACATTAGTACTGACCTTTATCTGACTGGGTGTCTATAGAGGGACATTAGTAATGACCTTTATCTGACTGGGTGTCTATAGAGGGACATTAGTACTGACCTTTATCTGACTGGGGGTCTATAGAGGGACATTAGTACTGACCTTTATATGACTGGGGGTCTATAGAGGGACATTAGTACTGACCTTTATCTGACTGGGTGTCTATAGAGGGACATTAGTAATGACCTTTATCTGACTGGGTGTCTATAGAGGGACATTAGTACTGACCTTTATCTGAATGGGGGTCTATAGAGGGACATTAGTACTGACCTTTATCTGACTGGGGGTCTATAGAGGGACATCAGTACTGACCTTTATATGACTGGGGGTCTATAGGTGACATTAATACTGACCTTTATCTGACTGGGTGTCTATAGAGGGACATTAGTACTGACCTTTATCAGTCTGGGGGTCTATAGGTGACATTAGTCCTGACCTGCTGCTGCAGTATTATTACTCCCAGTACTCCCAGGCTTGCTACTATTAGATATAATAACCTCAGTTTCGTTTCCTTATCTGTTGGTAACATCAAAATATGATTATTAAACATTTCATATTTGTTTGTTTTTTCTCCCAAAGTGAACCCCTTTGTGTGTGTCCCACAGATGTGGCGTTTCCGCTCTGCGTATGTTGGATTTGCACCGCTCAAAAAGTATGAAAAGAGATCCCGCCCCCTTGAAGCCCATTAATGACATCATCAGTAAATTGTATGTAACAGATTCCAGTGTTTAGGGTTTATGACCCAATACTGCGATCATATCATTTATGACAAAAATCTGTATTTGTTGTATTATTCAGACGCGCGTACATCTTTGTGTTACATTCTCTGATACTTTTATTATCTTGATCTTTATATATTTACTATATACATTTTTTGCCCGTCAAAAAATGGCGGCAATAAGATTGTAAGGCAGGTAATGGTGTTTGGACGAGATATTCATTTTGTTGGCGGTCGGAGATCCTTCGGCGCTCATTGCGAGGCTGTTGGTTGTATTTTTTTTCTGATAGGCGCTTTTGCTGTTATTCTTTGGTCGGCGGTGATGTGTTTTTTGCGCTTATTGCAAGGCTTTGTGTGCTATGAGCAGCGTTGGCGCTCGTTGTGAGGCGCGCAGTGAATGGCTTTTATGTCTAATGTGATAATGTTTTTTTTGTGTATATGTATTTTTGTATGCTCATGAAATAATGACTAAATTAATATACTTTACCTATTTGTAAGTAATATATGCAGGAAGCATTGTGCTGAAGAGCTGACAATCTGTTTTCATGTTCCTGCAGCATACAATGTAGGTTTTCAGTGCTGTGGAGCTGCTGTGAGGAATTGACTCTGCTGGGTTTTGAACCCTGGTCCCCAGGCTGCTATACCTCTTCCCTACCACTGTGCCAGCTTACCTTTGTGAATTCCATTGAGACCCTATAAGCTTGACTCTGCTAGCAATAGTATCAGTACCTAAGTCTCTTCAGCTGTGTCTGGACAGGTGTCTGGTCCTTGGCCTATATAAGGCACTTCCTGTCTATTGATCCTTGCCAGATTATTGTGTGGTTCCTGATCACTTCAATAAACCTTGTTCCTGTTTTCACCTACAAGTTTGCGGAACTGGATTATTGCTGACCTTGGCTACTGGTCTCCACAACTTTGTGATTTCTATATCATTACAGCTGCTGTGTGTGTCAGCAATGTGCGCAGTGTGTAGTGTAAATAGGCTGCGTGCGCGAGGGGAAGCCGTTAGGGTAGCTGGGTACTTCCGCATTGTGTAAGTTAGTGTTGTAAAATGGCGGGGAATGTCTATGTGGTACGCGGGTGTGGATGATTTAGCGTCCTTGTTAATAGTGTATCTTTACCTCGTACGGCTTTTTAGGAAAATCCGTATGTGTTTCGCGTGTTTAGGGTCCTGTAGCCTCGTTTTCTTTTTTTCAACGGCCATTTTTTCTCTCACTTAGGTGATTTTCGGGTGTCTAAACTCATGAATTTGAACTTAAATGGAGGTGTAACTTCACTTGCAGAGGTCCTCGGTGCCCGCCTTGCTGTGGGTAAGCTTCTTATGTGTTTGTTATGTGTATTTATTGTGTTTTTAATGTTTTTAAGTGCGCGCGGTTCGGGCGTTAAGGTAACATTACAAATCTAAAATGGCTCATTACAAGCGGTTTCCCCTCGTGCACTGCGCACATTGCTGACACTTACACCTCAGGTCACCAACAGTCCAAATGTACACTGTAAGCTGCAGGAAAATCAAAACTGATTGTTAGCTCTTCAGGATATTGATCACTGGATATATTAATTACAAATAGGTAAAGTATTTTAGTAATTAATTGATTATTATTAAAAAATATATATATAAAAAAAATACGCTTAATAGCATATTTTACACTGCCGTTACTTTACATACATTAACGCTTCGCACTTCCTAATACATTTGTTCATTCACAATAGTTATTATCGTGCATTCATTTAATAAGTATTAGTTAGTAATCACATATATAGTTGTGAGCGTACGAGTTGTTGCTAACGCTGCGGGCTCGCGTAGCGAGCCCGCGGCCCTCGCTTCGCGAGGGCACTGCCCGAGGGTCTCAGTTGCTGCAAGGAGCGCCGAAGGCGCTCCTTGCCAGCAACTGAGGACCCTCGCGAAGCGAGGGCCTCAGTTGCTGGCATGGAGCGCCGTAGGCGCTCCATGCCAGCACCTGAGGACCTCGCAAAGCGAGGGCCGCAGTTGCTGGCATGGAGCGCCGAAGGCGCTCCTTGCCAGCAACTGCGACCCTCGCAAACTTCACGTCGCAACCCAAACAGTACGACACACACATTACGACACTCGCAAACAACATACGACACACGTTCACACACATTACGGACTCGCAACACTCGGACGCAACTCGCGAACATTACAAAATGTCAAACACAATACATACACACACCACATACATAAAAAACTTACCTACACCAAGAGGGAGCACCCAGCACCTCAAAAATACAACTTACACCTCGATTTTACTTCAAATAAAACAGTTTAGAGACTAAAAAAAAAACGAAGCGAGAGAAAAAATGGCCGCCGAACAAAACGAAAACGAGGCTACAGCACTCTAAACTCGCGAAACACCACAAGAAACTCGCAAAACACCACAAAACACCTACGGATATTCCGATACAAACGTATAACACACATTACTCGCCATTTCTCGCCAATGCGGAAGTACACGACTACGCTAACGGTTTGGTCTCGCGCACGCACAGTGTTACACTGCACACATTCAGCACGCTTACACAGCAGATCCACACCACTAATGCTGCAGCAACATCAAAACACATTCACAGCTCTTCCACACAATGCTTTAAAATAGGTAAAGTATATTCATTTATTAATGTATTATATATTTCATTATTACACACTAAACAGCATTAGCTACCTTACAATTTCATTGCCGTCATTTTTTGACGGGCAATTCGCTAGTGGAAAATAAAAATGTAGACTTTACACTACACTAAAATGTTTTACTTTTTACTCTGCAGTTATATATCTGGATTACTGATCATTGGCTGCCAGCAATAGCATTCTCAAAGCAGTTACAAATCTAAATCACTTTATTATGCTCTGAGACCTGAATACATTTTTTAATTTACACTGCACAAAAAAAATTATATATTTAACACTGTACTTATATATCTGTCTTTGCGATGAGCGCCGAAGATTGATCGTTGCAAAGCACAAAACATGAAGGACACGAGGGAAGAGGCTCACAATGAGCGCCGAAAGTACAAAAAGCATCACATTGTGTGGCAAACAGCATTGCCATGGCTTCAAACTTTATTGCCCCGTTGTTTGTGCAAGGCAAGTCGTTAGTGATATAATATAACATAATGCAATACAATATTATATAGTACACATGGGTGTTGGAACTGGGGGGGGGGTTAAGGGGTAACCCCCCCGATTTCTTATTGTATGTATGTATGTGTATAGAAGCTAACAGGGGAGGGGAGGGGAGAGGGGGAGGAAACACAGGGGAGAGGGAGAGGAAGACACAGGAGAGGGGAGAGGGGGAGGAAGACACAGTGGAGAGGGGGAGGAAGACAAAGGGCAGAGGGGGAAGAGAAACAGGGTAGGGGAGAGGTGAGGGGAAGAGTCACATGGGAGGGGGGAGAGACACAGGAGAGAGTGGGGGGTAGAGACACAGGGGAGAGGGGGGGAAGAGACTAATGGGAGGGAGTGGTGAGGAGACACCGGGGAGAGGAAAGGAGGTAAAGACACAGAGGAGGGGGGAAGAAACACAGGGGAAGGGAGAGGGGGTAGAGACACAGGGGAGAGGGGGTAGAGACACAGGGGAGAAGGGGGAAGAGACACAGAGGAGGGGGAAGAGACACAGGGGAGAGGGAAGGGGGAAAGACACAGGGGAGGGGGGAAAGAAACACGGTAAGGGAGAGGGTGGTAGAGACACAGGGGAGGGGGGAGCGACACAGGGAAGGGGGAAAAGACACAGGAGAGGGGGAAAGAAACACTGGGGAAGGGAGAGGGGGTAGAGACACAGGGAAGGATGGGAGAGACACAAGGGAGAGGGGGGAGAGAGACACATGGGAGGGAGTGGGGGGAGACACAAGGGAGAGGGGGGGAGAGAGACACATGGGAGGGAGTGGGGGGGAGACACAGGGGAGGTCTTCTGCTTTATTATTATTATTATTATTATTACTATATAATGTGTAGATGTAAAAAAATCAGAAAATCAGCCAATCTCTTTCAACAGGATACTCTGAACACTTACTTCATCCTTAAATTCATCATATCGCTGTCTTCTTATAATACATTTAATTCATCGATTGTTACAGAGCGATTAAATTAGAAAAGTCTGCAAGGACATGGCACATAGCATTTCCAGGAGTGAACATGATAAATTATTCAAACCCGTAGTTATAGGTTTAGATAGAGCCAATAGTAAAAGAGGCCGTCATCATTATCTCCCTAAAACATGGAGGTTACATTTCAATCACCTACGGTTTTGAAGTCCGAGTTGGGATCGGACTCCGCATTCCAGAAATAATGAAATATGAAAAAATCACTACATATATAGTCAATGCGAGTTCTATTATATGTATTAACACATTGATTGTCGCAGTTGATATAAAATGGAAATTAAACATAAAAAAAGTATTTTTTATTGCAGATTTGCTTGTTTGAGAATGTTCTGCTATTAATTTTAATGTGTTTCATCACTTTCCCTCTAATTTAAAATACAGTATTGTGTTTATATCTGCTTTTACAGCACTACGGACTGGAGTTGAACCCCTTGCGGGTCCTCTCTAGTACCCGTAGGATTTTTGCCTACATTGGCCAGGGTGGGAAAACAATTACAGGCTTGAGGACCAACAGTCCAAATGTACACTGTAAGCTGCAGGAAAATCAAAACTGATTGTTAGCTCTTCAGGATATTGATCACTGGATATATTAATTACAAATAGGTAAAGTATTTTAGTAATTAATTGATTATTATTAAAAAATATATATATAAAAAAAATACGCTTAATAGCATATTTTACACTGCCGTTACTTTACATACATTAACGCTTCGCACTTCCTAATACATTTGTTCATTCACAATAGTTATTATCGTGCATTCATTTAATAAGTATTAGTTAGTAATGGAAAATAAAAATGTAGACTTTACACTACACTAAAATGTTTTACTTTTTACTCTGCAGTTATATATCTGGATTACTGATCATTGGCTGCCAGCGATAGCATTCTCAAAGCAGTTACAAATCTAAATCACTTTATTATGCTCTGAGACCTGAATACATTTTTTAATTTACACTGCACAAAAAAATTTATATATTTAACACTGTACTTATATATCTGTCTTTGCGATGAGCGCCGAAGATTGATCGTTGCAAAGCACAAAACATGAAGGACACGAGGGAAGAGTCTCACAATGAGCGCCGAAAGTACAAAAAGCATCACATTGTGTGGCAAACAGCATTGCCATGGCTTCAAACTTTATTGCCCCGTCATTTGTGCCAGGCAAGTCGCTAGTGATATAATATAACATAATGCAATACAATATTATACAGTACACATGGGTGTTGGAACTGGGGGGAGGGGTTAAGGGGTACCCCCCCCCCCCAATTTCTTATTGTATGTATGTATGCGTATAGAAGCTAACAGGGGAGGGGAGAGGGGGAGGAAACACAGGGGAGAGGGAGAGGAAGACACAGGAGAGGGGAGAGGGGGAGGAAGACACAGTGGAGAGGGAGAGGAAGACACAGGGCAGAGGGGGGAAGAGAAACAGGGTAGGGGAGAGGTGAGGGGAAGAGACACGTGGGAGGGGGGAGAGACACAGGAGAGAGTGGGGGTAGAGACACAGGGGAGAGGGGGGAAGAGACTAATGGGAGGGAGTGGTGAGGAGACACCGGGGAGAGGAAAGGGGGTAAAGACACAGAGGAGGGGGGAAGAAACACAGGGGAAGGGAGAGGGGGTAGAGACACAGGGGAGAGGGGGTAGAGACACAGGGGAGAAGGGGGAAGAGACACAGGGGAGAGGGAAGGGGAAAAGACACAGGGGAGGGGGGAAAGAAACACGGGAAGGGAGAGGGGGGTAGAGACACAGGGGAGGGGGGGAGTGACACAGGGAAGAGGGAAGGGGGAAAAGACACAGGAGAGGGGGGAAAGAAACACTGGGCGAAGGGAGAGGGGGTAGAGACACAGGGAAGGGTGGGAGAGACACAAGGGAGAGGGGGGGAGACACAAGGGAGAGGGGGGGAGAGAGACACATGGGAGGGAGTGGGGGGGAGACACAGGGGAGGTCTTGTGCTTTAATATTATTATTATTATTATTACTATATAATGTGTAGATGTAAAAAAATCAGAAAATCAGCCAATCTCTTTCAACAGGATACTCTGAACACTTACTTCATCCTTAAATTCATCATATCGCTGTCTTCTTATAATACATTTAATTCATCGATTGTTACAGAGCGATTAAATTAGAAAAGTCTGCAAGGACATGGCACATAGCATTTCCAGGAGTGAACATGATAAATTATTCAAACCCGTAGTTATAGGTTTAGATAGAGCCAATAGTAAAAGAGGCCGTCATCATTATCTCCCTAAAACATGGAGGTTACATTTCAATCACCTACGGTTTTGAAGTCCGAGTTGGGATCGGACTCCGCATTCCAGAAATAATGAAATATGAAAAAATCACTACATATATAGTCAATGCGAGTTCTATTATATGTATTAACACATTGATTGTCGCCATTGATATAAAATGGAAATTAAACATAAAAAAGGTATTTTTTATTGCAGATTTGCTTGTTTGAGAATGTTCTGCTATTAATTTTAATGCGTTTCATCACTTTCCCTCTAATTTTAAATACAGTATTGTGTTTATATCTGCTTTTACAGTGCTACGGACTGGAGTTGAACCCCTTGCGGGTCCTCTCTAGTACCCGTAGGATTTTTGCCTACATTTGCCAGGGTGGGAAAACAATTACAGGCTTGAGGACTTGTAGAAATGTAATAGCAATTTGCGATTGTAACATTTACAGGATTGAATGACCAAAGGCTTAGAGGTCAGAGTTCAGATTTTGACAGCCCGTAGGGATTTTCCACCTGTAATCCGCAGATTGTTTGCGGGTAGCTAAAAGAGGCCAATTTAATAGCCATAACCTTTGCGTTCTCCTTTACCGGTTTTGGAAACTCCAAATGCCAAATTTAATAGGGCCCTAAGTTTGGAAGAAGTTCATTGTTTGAAAAAAAGTAGGTGAAACGTGTCTGAGGCCAATCTATTCATTAGCTTGCTCGTTTTACTTTAGATATGCTTAGGAGGAAGTTTAAGAAATGATACGAAGAAAACTGCTTATATTATAGAGACTAGCTTCAGACATGCTGTTGGGAATGAATTAGAATCGTTACTAATATAACCGCTTACGTTATTGAAAAAGCTTTGGGCATCTAGTTTATGAGATATCTACAATATAAATAATATGTTTTTGCAACATTGTATTGTATGTTATACAGTTGTATCCTTTTATGTCCGCAGAAGGGACTGGAGGCCCATTTTCACTGTTACCTAGCTCTAATCTTTTGATTAGTTTCCTCTCCATGGAACTTTTGAAATTACACTGATATAACCAATTGCACTGTATAAACACACTTTAAAATTTTTTGGAAAGCCTTAGAAATGACACATAAGCAATCACTTATGTACATAAAAAGATTTTAGGTATTCAGCTAATGATACACTTGTAGCCTTAATAATACCTTTTAAGCAACAAAGAATCTTGGCAATACAATTATCCTTCTCATAATGTCTATCTAAGACTCTAGACTATCTAAGACTCTTTATACATATTAGAAGATGATAACTTCAGTACAATCTATATCTTAATCTATAACATCAATATGGGCCTCATTCAATGGCAAGCCAGCAAATTGCGTCCGCGGGCTTGAAATTTGCTACAATTACAGAGGGATTCAATTGAACAAACCCGAAAGCTGAAACCATGCAATCATAAGTGGCATTTCAGAGCGTGACCATGATCAATTAAGCAAGGTCGTAACTACCCATTTAGAAACAGCCAACATAAAATTATACCGTCATTCCTAGATCAGTAATCCATAGAGGTTACATGTCAATCAATTAGCGTTTAGGGGTCCAATTTGTGATCAGACTAGCAATCTTTCAATGTAGAAAATAATAAAAATGTTCCAGTCCATGTGGGTTGCCTGAAAGTATTAACTCATTGATTCCCAAGATTGATATAATACTGAAATTACACATATTTATGTTATAATTTTTTATTGCATATTTACGAGCTTGAGACTGTTGTGCAATTAATTCTTTCCCTGTCTTTTAAAGTGCAGTATTGATGTTTTAATTGCATTTACAGTGCTACAAATAGGGGTTAAACCCCCTTGCGAATCCTATCTAGTACCCGTAGGATTTTCTTCTGCATTTGACATTTACGGGTGTGAAAATATTTGCGGGCTTGAGGAATTGAAGCAATTGAATAGCAATTTGCTATTGTAACTCTTGCGGTCAGGAAAGATCAAAGGCTTAGATAGGCTGTAATTTATGGTTGTAACAACTGCAGGGATTTTCAATCTGTAATCCTTAGATTGTTTACGGATTGCAAAAAGACGCTAATTGAATAGCAAATTAGTTTATGGGTTACCCGTAACCTACAATTTCTCAATTGAATAAGGTCCTATGTATACTAAAAATACAGCACTAAGTACAATGCAAGTCGAGTCATTCTTAGGGGACAAAAATTCAGCTATTATAATTAAATTATACCCCAGTCAATTCTGAACAATATCTATAATATGCAATATAAAATATTTGTATAATGTCTTAACAATATAATCAGTATCGAATATAAGATTCAGCAAATATAGATGATTTTGTTTTGAAAGGTAATCTCATTAGAAATGACCATATGAGTTAACCAACACCAGAATAATGTTTAACTATATATTTTCTTGAATCTTTTTCCCTTTATAAATTCATACAATATTGGAAGGGAAAAAGTGTAGTAACTCCGGCTTGGAGGTGCACAAATTTGAACAGAGCAGCAGAAAACCTAAATATGCTCTAGTTTAGAAAGCAGGTTTGCTGTCACAGCAAGTATATTCTCTTGTAAAACTGATGTGTAAAAATGTGGCAATACTAATTTATTACTATTTTTATGTAACTAGCTATATTATCTGACTACACTGGAAGCGATGTTAAATTTTATGGTAACAGCCGGATTTCTGAAGTACAATATACTCATAAGTGTACATAATCGTAATAATATAACACACATACCCAGTTCATGCATTTAAATATTTATAAAAAATCTTTGTTCTCAAGCTTAGTTTGTCAGCTCTCACTTACATTGTTCTTTTTTTATAGCTGTTGTGCATAAGCTCTTAGAATCGTGATAACATTAGGTTAAGATGATAACGACCATCAGTGTTTTTATAATACCGTACACAGAGTGTACAAATATCTCTAGTATATGCATGACTATCTTTTTTCTTTGCCCAGTTTTACCAGGAGATTTCATGGTTCTATAAATCTAAGCTGCAAGGAATTTGGATTTAGACACTTATCAAAGTATTATGAACGGCTGCTGTGATGTTTTGGACGTTGTATGGTTTTAATAATGCAAGATACTACAATCCTCCAAACAGGGATCTAAAGCTGGTGCAAAGAAACTGGGATGTGTGTGAAATGCAAATAATTGTTTAGCTAACATCTTTACAAATGGCAATGCATGTTGTTATTTTCCACCCGCTAGGTACCGTGTATAAAACAGAGATTTGAGATTTATAATTAGACTAGCTACTTGCAGACTTATTAAATTGCGATTGAATACGGCTCTATATAAGCACATAGCATATTTTTTTTAAACAAGTTTTTAGCTAGTGAAGACCTTGCTTTTGGATAGAAGTTCACTAACTAAAAACTTCTGTAAAAAAAAGTATGCTATGTGCTTATTTTGAGCCCTATTCAATTGGCTGAATCGCAATTTGCGCAAGTTGCTCGTCAAAAATGATGGCAATAAAATGTCAAGCCACGCAATGCTGTTTGCCACACAATGTGAGGCTCTCCCTACCTCTAACTTGCAGGCCTCACAATGAGCAACTTTGGCGCTCATTGCAAGCCTCCCCCCCCTACTTTACGGTCCTTGTGCTGAGCACCTTCTGCACCCACCGCGGACCCCACAATGAGCAGTGCTTGTTGCGCAAGCCTGTAGCTTTTAACATAGCGTCACCGACAAACTCGCAATTACGACAACTATATATGGGATAACCAGTCCAAGTGCATTTTTGGCGTTAACTGGAATTATATTTTATTAAGTAATAAAATAGTCAGTTTAATAATCATCAAGCTTGTTATTCTATTTCTTGGCTAAGATGCTGTTCTCCCAACACTGAAAGCTTTAAAAATCCAAAACAAACTGGATAATTCAACACTTTAATGCTGTTATTTTTCTTTGTTTGTTTGCACCTTCTTGGCTCTTGCAAAATGACATTTCCGCATTAAGATACCAAACAGCATGATAAAGATCATAGGTTTTTTTTCATCACAATCAGATTATGAAATATAACACAGCTTAAGGGGACTCTGAGGCTGAATAACCAACATGTAAGAAAGGTACTGCTGTTTGCAAACCCTTTACTGTTTCAATCCAATAGAGATATTCCACAGAACAAAACAGCAGCAGCTATAGAATAGAGTTGTTACTGTTGTCAGTTTTAGACTTAAGAATTTGTGAAATATATGTGCTTTATTTTAGAAAGAGCAGGGCACATCCCTCACCAGTTGTTTCAAGCTATTAGGGTCATTCTTTAGTCACACATCTAGTTGAAGTGTTTGTATTTATTTTCTTGTGCTTCTCATTACAAATTAAAATGTCGGTGAACCACCGTCTGACTGAATATAGGCAGCACAGGTTCATACCCCCTGTTTCTCTATATTTCATTCTCTGTAAAACTCAGTATGAAACCCAAAGAGACTGGTCCATTGTTGGTCTAGGTTGTTCCTGTACCGAATCAGCAATGTGCTTTATGCAACTGATATGAAATGTTGATAAAATATTTCCTGGCTTTTGTGACTCCCGTCAGTCCACATTTTATATATCCCATCCAATTAAATTTTCCCTGGAGATAAGTACACAGAGCTTTACAAAAGATGAAAACTTCTGTGTCAGTGCTGGCTACAAAGTCTGTCATATGCCAGCCCACTGAGGCCTGAAAGAGCGGTTCCAGTGCTGGATTTATCTCATGTCTTTGAGACATGCTGAGACAAATGACAGAGTATCGAACTAAAATTAGCCATCGTCTTAGTTGTACGTAATATATAGAAGATAATATGCTGAGTATATCCATTAATTTTCTGCTCAGTTCTCTAAGATACAAAGACTGTAATGGACCGTTGAAGCAGCTTAATTTTTCACAACTAGGAAAACCTATATTATAAAAGCAGCGGCTGTTTTACTGTTATAGAGTCCAATAGAATGACCATAGCAGATGGTGTTAAGGTCAATAGGATTGTTCCAAGCTAAAACTTCCGGCAGTTAGTCGTGTTTCTTACTACAAGGGCTATTAGGCTAGTAGGGTACTGGAAGCAGCCATTATTTTAATATCACAATATATAAGATTTGTTGATTAATTAATTCATGATTATCATGCTTCCTGGATGACCCTAGTAAGCTTGGTAAAAGAAGTGTTTTCATGTGTAAATGAATACTACCAGAACTGTATTCTGTTAGGAAGAGCTCTATTGTCTATATTAAATATTTTCTGTTACTTTAATATTAACAAAAACTAAAATCATATTAATCAAAGAACAAATCAACCTTAATGGGTTAGTTTTACGGAGAGCAGCCTCTTTTAGCTCACTTGTGCTTTTCATGGAGAGAAATATCCTGTAGTATATCAATCTTGTCTCACTCGGTAGAGTGGTCCAACCCGTACATACCAGGCAATTCTACACTAAACAGAAGAAAGAAAAAAAAAACCCAGACGTATGTTTTAGCATTTGTTGGGCGTTGTCAGTGAGGCACAGTGAGAAAGGGGTCCATGTCTGAAACCCTATGCCACCCAAAGAGTTTTTTGAATAACCACAAACTAAAGTCTGAGGCGCTCAATCAGAGAACATACTAACCTTGATAGTTTAGTTCTATGGACATGATAACCCACTCTGGGAGCAACCGCTTTTATCTCACAAAAAATAAGTAGAGGACGAAAGGGTGACTGTTTCAATTAGTACTTTTGTTGGTGTAGCTATACTATACCAAACTGATAAAACCTAGTAGCATGTTGATGGCACTGATCTGATTTATACAGTAAATGTATTTGTCCAGTATTCTGTACCTGGAATACAAATATGTAAAAATAAGTATGAGGCATTTATGTAAGTAGTGGGCTTCTCTGTACTTCTGATGCCCAAGGGCCAGTCACCGGTATTCAGTGCAATCATTTATGATCTAATTGTCTTTCTTCTGTGCAAAAGGAAATATGACAGAACGTTTCACGATGTGCATGCTATAAGGTCTCTAATGGCAGAGCAACAGTCCCAGCCACACAATATCATGAATATTCTCACTCTATTTTATTCACATAGCATTGAGGGTAGGGAGCAGACCATCTCCGTCATTTGTAAACTCGACTATCAGGCAAAAAAACTGGTTTTCAGTATATGCCCACTAGGCGTTGTTCTGTAACAATCTCTGGTCACAAACTGCTTTTGTTTACTTTAATATCTGCAAGAAATATCCTACATTACTGTAATGTCACCATGCTCTCATCTTATGTAAAATGAGAAGCCTCCAAGTCATTGTAAATAGTCCAACATTTTCATTTAATTCACTAAATCTGTTTTTCCTATTTGGCAGCTATACCATTTTCATTTTTTATGACAAAATCACACGTGCATACAAAATACAAACCCCTAATATCCAGACACATTGATACAAGCAAGACAACTATTCTCCCTTTTTAAAGACTGTGTTGTCCAATCAAGTTGGACGTTCTAAGCTTTTATCTGACAATTTGCTGCAAATAATCAATACATGAAATAATCATACTGCAAAACCTACCAAATAAAAGAATATGATTGGTAAATGAAAATAGCTTTTCTTCAGTAGTACAAGACTGCTTGTTCTCAGTAGGAAGAAAGCCACCATCTTCCCTGTGTCTGATGCACCGCTGGGCCTGCTTAATCAGCCCAGACACTGCTCTGCACCTGTGCCGGGCTCCTGCAGCTTTGCTGATTTATGGAGTCCCCGTTGGCCTCTACTGCCACATAAACCATTATAGTTATTGAAAAGCAAATTTGATACCTTTCAAATTGGTGCTGAGCTTGTCAATTTGATTTTGTGGCTCTGTGAGTTATTAGGAGTACAAAATAAAATGGTTGCATTAGCACCTTACAAATCAGTTTGTAATTAGGAGAGCTACAGACATTAGGTATAAACAACTCATATAACATACATAAAATTATGTATCTGAGATGGTAATTTTTAACAAATATCTCTCCGATTGACTGCACATTCTACTACATTTTAATAGAACACATCAAGTACAAAATATTTATTCTGTTTGGGTGTATAAGTTTGTGAGTAGCATAAAAAGGTGAAATTACATATATACAGAATGGTCTGTTCCTATATGTATATTTATCGGAGCACCATCTCTGTCCAAGGGCATTTATACATAAATATTACATGAATTATTAAATAGTGAAAATGTGTTGTTTTTTTTACATGAAAACAGGGAAGGGAGTTCCTGCCTTGTGCTTACAGCCTGTGTTACACCGTTCAACACATGAGGGTATATATATTTAACTTGTTTTAGACATTCAAACGTGAACGCAAATGTGCTATTTATTTGCTGTACTACTGTATGGTGGAGGGCTTCTGTCGTTCTATATTAAATTATTATTGTGGTGAACTACCTACTCCTATCTACTTAATATTCACTACACAAGCTAAGGAACCGGCCCCACGCTGATGAGAGGAAGTAACCTTGGAATGGCTATATGTGGGTGGGATTCCTAGCTTGTGTATGATCCAACTCTAGCTTTTCTCAAAGCTGTTTGATAAAGCATGCATATGCTTAAGGGAAGCCATGTTTGATATGGTTATGTATTGCAAGAGCAATTTGCATGTCCCTGCCAAGGTTCCCAGACTGCAGTGTAATAACTGTATTTCTCGGCATCCTGGGCCTGAAACAAGTTTTTTAACTTATTTTAGTCATTCAAATGTGTGCACAAATGTACTATATATATAAATATATATATATATATATATATATATATATATATATATATATATATATGTATTGCACATAAATGAGATTGATTATTAGCTTAAAGAGTTTTTGGAAATTATCTTTAAGAGATCATTTTTAGGATCCTTGACAATAGTTTATTTGTCTAGAGTATGTCAAAATGTAATTTATTGACCTAACAAAACTTCTCTTCACACAGAGGCAATGTTCTTTAAACAGCATTAAAATTATGAATCAATACAAGTAAAATAGATAGTACAGTGGCATAACTACTGCTGGTGCAGCAGGTACAAAGCACTGGGACCCTCAACAGGGTAGGGGCCCTCTGTTACTGGCAATAAAGGTAATAAAGGTAATTTATTAAATTAAGCTGGAAGATAATTACTTTATAGAAAGGTGACCTGATTACCATCTATATATATATATATTCAGCTTTTCTATTGACACCTACAAGGTAGATAGTAACGTTCCAAATGGGGCCCCTAACGTATTTTGCACTGGGGCCCTCCAATCACTATCTCCGCCACTGAGTGCATAGGACTGGATTTAGTGCTGGAACTACTGCCAGTGCAACAGGTGCAAAGCACCAGGTCCCACAGGTTACTGCCAGTAAATGAGTAATAATTGTTAGAGGATGATGGCAGATAATAACTTTAAAAAAAGGTGATTTGATTTTTTTGGGGATCCCAATTGGTGGAAAGAGAAGTTGCAAGGGGGTCCGAAATGATTTTGAATGGGGCCCTCTATTCACTAGCCCTGCCACTGTTCACTATGGTCTTCTGTACAGGGCTGTGAAAATTTGTGGCTGACTGAGGGAACAAACTTCATTATAATTACAAATGTTGCCTTAGTATAATTCAGCAAAGAGATGCAAATGGGATGATAAAGATGGTGGTCTGCTCCCTAAACCCAAAGTTGTGTGAAGAAAATGGAGTCGGAATATTCACTTTGTTGTGGGGCTGGCTCAATTGCCAATTAGTTGATAAACGATTGTACTTAATACTGTACTTGTAACTAAATACGGCAACATCACAAACAATATTTTTTTTTTTTGGTTACACTAGACCTGTATATTTGCCACATATAATACAAGCAATTTACAAATTAATATTTGTTATGATATGTAGCTGATATATATATATATATATAGGCAGATAATTATGAGGTAAGGGCACGTTAGCATAATTTTCATATTGTAGTTAAGGTTTGCTGTGAGTACCAAGAATGAGAAATGTTTAGTAAATAATGTGAATGGGACATCAAATCAAATCCCTTGCAAAAATGCTTCACTTAGGTGGTCTATGGAACAAATAGCATTACAAACACATGACATAAAATAAATAAAATTAAAAGATTAATAAATAAAGAACATATGCAAAAGCACCTATATAATATATTTTTATGTTTATGCATGTGCTATAGTGTGATTTAACAAAGTGCATTAAATTGTTAAAAAGTATGCATAAAAATAATTATGTGGCGCTTGAAGAAAATTTGCATTATTGAGGTGGTCCGGCAAAATCCTCAGCAATGTTACCTGGAAAAGTTTAGGGACCACCTATAATACTGCAAACTCACATCATAATCTCTTCTAGGCAGCTGTGAAGCTTAGTGAATATAGTCACTATACATCCTTGATTAATGTATTTATATTTTCAAGAGCTAAGTGTGAAAATAATTATGCTGTGGTGATCTTTACTCTCGGGTACATTTGCACTTCTACCAGGCTCCTGTAAAAAGTGAAGATCTCTGCTAGACGTGTCCTGCTCAGTTTCATTTGTCTTATCCTTTTTATCGTCATCCATCACTCTGCTAACTGCTTGTGGCTGCCAGGCTATGATGACCTTTGTGTTCATTTTCTGAATGCCCTGACATGAATTTTTGGTACCATTGTCACTTTGACTTCCCCTTAGTAAGCTTGAGAAGAGCTGCTTCTCCTTTCATTGCTACCTATGGGTTTTGAATAGGAATCCTGGCAGGCATGCTTCTTGTCGTTTGCAAACAGATTTTATAAATGCCCATGAATAATTTTATCTCGCAGCAAATGGTGGTTACGTCTCTGTGCGCAAATTTAGGGAGATATATTATCAGTCAGTTCTGTATCAGTACACAACCAAATGGCTGTAGTTAAGACAAATAGGGAGATTTGGTAATTTTATTTGTACACAGATCAGCACAGAGCTGCTATCTGCATGAACTGTACATTCATGTAAAAAGAACAGAGATTTATTTATTCCCAGGCAGATCAATAATAGGAGAGCAGTGCCGGCAGTGGTTCATAAAACAGGCAGGGATGTTTCAGGGAGATTCAGGTCAGCACAGGCTGCTTGTTGGCTGCACAGTCAACAATCCGGTAAAGCATGAGGAGGAGATTTATAGTATATCCAGACAGATCTGTATCAGTACATCACTGCTAGCCATGGTTCAGCTCAGTAGTTATTTTTCAGGGGACTTTTACTCACAATCCAGTTGATAAAACAAGATTGCTCGGAGTGAAAAGTTTAGCAAAACTCAGTGAGATGTATTTCTAGATAGTTAAGTCACTTCACATAGTTAATACAGATGTGGTCAATTCAGGAAAAAAATATGTTCAGCAACACTCCAAGAAGTGTTTCTACATTCTTCATAAAAAAATCCAAAATAGACCATTTTTTTAATACATTTTAAAAAGGTACAGCCTGTAATTTTTTACTTTTATATGCAACATATGCTGTTGTGGAATCTATTTAATTTGCAAATAGGCCACATGTTATTAGAATGTAAAAAAATAATAAACCCTCTAATTTATTAATGTATTACTATTATTGTATAATTCTAATAGTGTGTTAAGAATTTTAATATTTACATTTTTGAAATAAAAAATAATGTATCTGCACTATTGATGGGGAAGAACACCATTAAAGGACTACGGTTAAAAGAAGTATACTAGGGCCCCTATTCAATTGAGCGATTGTTGTTTACGGGAGACTGTAATGTAGCCAGTAAACTAATTTGCTATTCAATTCGCATCTTTTTGCAAGTTGCAAACAATCTACGGGTTACAGGCTGTCAAAATCAAAACTTACAGCCCATCTAAGCCTTTGATCTTTCAAGCTCACAAGACTTACAATCGCTAAAATCAAAAATCGCTATTCAATTGCTACAATTCCTCAAGCCCGCAAATATCTTTACACCTGTAAATGTCAAATGTAGAAGAAAATCCTACGGGTACCAGAAAGGACTCGCAAGGAGGTTAAACACCTGATCGTAGCACTGTAAATAAAAAAATCAATACTGCACTGTAAAAGATAGGGAAAGCGATGAAAGACATTCAAATTAATTGCATAACAGTCTCAAGTTCGTAAATCTGTAATAACATTTTTTTTTTATGTTTAATTCCATGTTATATCAATATTGGGAATCAATGAGTTACTACATATGAGGCCACCCACATGTACTAAAACATTTCCTTCATTCATTTTTTATTTTATTTTGCACATTGTGGGATTGCGAATCTGATTGCATATTAGACACTTAAATGCTAATTGATTGGCATGTAACCTCCATGTTTTACTGACATAATGTTGACAGTCTCATTTTCTATTGGCTGTTTCTAAATCGGTAGTTACGGCCTTGCTTAATTGATCATGATGACGCCCTGAAATGCTACAAATACAATTGCATGGTTTAGGGTTTCGACTTTCGGCCCGTCAATTGCAGGCTTATTCAATTGAATTGTTCTATAATTGTTGCAAATCTCATGGCCTGTATAACATAATCTGCGGACTTGCAATTGAATAAGGCTCTTGGTATTGTATCAGTACACATTTGTTGTTTAATTGTCTGACTCTCAGTGACCCTATGGACGCCTGACATCTTGTGCCTAGTCATGTTTATTCCAGGGGCATCTGGTGCATAGGGACAAATGGGTAACCGCCCTCCCAAAATGAATGCATTGACATAATTGCCCCATCACTGACTGTCCCCAGCCAATTAGGACTGCTAGATTTAGCTCAGTGAGAGCTGCTCATGCTTAGAGAGCTGTTCAAGGTTGGGTGAATACAGTCTCTCTTTGTATCTTATTCTCTATCTCAGTTTCTTGTTCTCTATCTCTCTCTTATTTTATTTGTTTCTTGTACTCTCTCTTATTCTCCCTCTCTTACCCAAGTCATCCTGCACTGCCCCAGTCATTCTGCACCTCCCCGAGCCACCCTGCATCTCCCCCCAGCCACCCTGAACCTTGCCCCAGCCACCCTGCATCTCGCCCTGCTATCCTGCATTTCCCCCTAGCCACCCTGTGGCTTACACGGACAACCCTGCTGCTTCCACCAGCCAATAGAGCCACTTCCACCCAACTGATCCCACTATTTCCCTCAAGCCACCCAGAGGCTTTTATTAACACTATCCCTGAGGCCTCACCTTGTAAACCCACAATATACCTCAGCGGGCCCACCTGCAGCCACCAGAGAGTGATAGAGGGGAGGGGGGGGGGGTGATAGATGGGAGAGGGAAGGAGGGATACACAGATAGAGGCATAGATGTAGAGAGAGATAGATAGAGAGAGGGATAGATGGAGAGAGAACTATAAACAGGAATAGGGGGAGAGAGGGATAGATGGAGAGAGATTGATAGAGAGAGGGAAAGAGGGATAGATAAAGGGATAGATAGAACCAGCACCTTCTCACCCTCATCAAGATAATAGGTAATAAAGTGACAGAAAAAAAATCAAGTAAGTGGGTGGAGTCTGTGTCAGTAGGCCTATAGAGGTAACATATTGGTGTGGAGATGTTTATAATGTTGGGTGGAGTAAATATAAGGGGAGGGGCCAGGTCTCTGTTTTCCACCCCACCAACTTGGAAAGTCCCCAGACATCAATGGCTTATCCATAAGGTTTTCTTGTCAATGAAACTGGAGTAGAATGCGATTTGTCTGAACTCTCTACTATGCCCTGCCTATCTTTGGTGACTCTACATGGTTGAGCTTGCAGCTTCATTAAAATACAGAAGCCCCTTCACCACAACAAGGTAGCGATCCAGAAGGAGATGTATTATTATGCTGTTGTGTAATCTACCATTTTAGTTTCAAGTAATCCATTTCCTGAAGTTGGAAGTGCATAATTGGAAATTTAGACCTGAGCTGCAATAGTTATTTTGAGGAAAAGTCCATTAGAATTTACTAACTTTTATATTGCACTTGCTGCATTTTTGTTTTGTTTTATTTTTCAGCATAATCCTTCTTTATAATAATAAACAAATCAAAAAATTATAGTGAATATATGACAACTAAAGTTTTTACAATCTGCATTTTATCAATAAACCAAATAAACCAAGTTTATTTTAATGTTTCCTAATTAATTATATTACATAATAAGTACAGTATATTAAATTATATACTTATTGTGTTCTTTATTATTATTTTTATAAATTATAAACAATAGTCATATCAAGATCGATTAGTTTAAGATCTTTAAATATTTATAGAATAGAGCCATTGTATTTGAGGGGACTGAATTTTGTATTCAGCCACAAGGTATTGTTGCTTTGTATTCCCCCAAAATACTTTTAGTCTCTGAAGCAATCTTATCATGTAATAGCAATTTACTTTTTAACTGAATTTAATATAACTTAAGTTAAATTTATTTTACCAATTAATATATTAGGTAATATAAGACATCATAAACTGTAGTTCTTTAATCTTTTTAAAGTAATTACTCTTTTTATACAAGTAACTAGTAAAATATTGGCATAAATACCCACCTCAATATATGACTTGTTGCTTTATCTTTTTTTTATTTTGCTAAATCTTCAAAACCTCCTTGAGAGAATCTTATCACACAAAATACTGTTCACGTGTGGAGCAGCATGTGCAAGGACTGCAGGCTCCCAAGCAGAAATGAGGACAAGCTTCAAGGACCCCCATGTCACTGGGTTTAACTCTTTGTGCGACATGGGTCTGTTAGGTTCCCATGGTGGGATTAAAATTTAGATGCCAAGGGGACATTTAAGGATCCCAGTGACACTGGGTTAATATTTTAGATGCCATGGGCGGCTCAGTTGTCCACCATGGTTATGTAGATCAAAGGTGATCAGGGAGTGGGAGGATTGGATTTGGGCAAGTTAGGGGGTGATCTGGAGTGAGCTGGGAAGGGGATCCTTGGGTGTTCCCTTAAAAGTGGACATGGATGAAGGAAGATTCTCATTGTCAATGCGGAGATTGAGCAACAGAATTTTGCTTTTTCTTTGTATTTTGATAATCCCATGCCTTGTGCTTTACTGACATGGGCCCTCATTCAATTGCGATTTGGCCAATTGAATAGGGCTCTAAATAAGCACATAGCATATTTATTTTAAAGAAGTTTTTAGTTAGTGAAAACCTTGCTTTTGGATAGATGTTTACCAAATAAAAACTTCTTTAAAAAAATATGTTATGTGCTTATTTAGAGCCCTATTCAATTGGCCAAATCGCAATTGAATTAGACCCATGGCATGGGTTTACAAGGTGCAAGTGGGATCAGTACTTTTGCGGCTGGGGAGCATTAAATATCTGTGTAACATAACTGAAAAATGCTCCCGTAGCCTCAATTATGTACAAATATAATTTACTTAGCTCAGATTGAATGGCCTTATTTTGTAATACAAGGTGAATGTTCAGGTAATAGTATATTTTCCATTCATTAAAATGCCACTATGGTCAAAAATGTAAAATGACCCCCTTTTGAGGAATTACACTGGTAGTAGACAACGTTTTTACAATAATACAACCTTTACTTTCTTTAGTATTCTTTATATACAATTATTCTGCTATGAGATCTACCATTTTAGTTTCCAGTGACATGCTTCCTAAGGAGGATACTTTGAATAAACAGGAAGTTTAAATCTGCACATTGGGAATGCAGCAGTAAGACTTGCCACTGTTTACCTTAGGTGCAGTGGAATGCTATTGGGTAGTGGACACACCCTGTTGAGACAGAGGCTTCAAGAAGCAGGCAGTAAAGAAAATAGATTCCTGCCTTAAAGAATAAATGCATATGAAAGTGAAAAATGTAAAGGTTGTAAGACTATAGAGAAACAAATTTGACTGCAATTGTCCTTTAAAGTGATGGTTCAGGTTGACAGAAGAAAGGAATCGAGGGTGAATATTGGCAAGGAATATGTGGTTAGTAAAGAAGGCAATCAGAGAAATTTAGAGAGAGGCCAAAAGGAGTGTGTAGAAAAGAGCAAAAGGATTGTGGGCGAGAGATTGAAAGGAGAAATGAAGGAAAGAAATTGGAGATAAATTAGAGAGCATGTATAGAGGAGAGAGAAAAGAAGAGGTAATATCAGCTAAGAACTCAGCACAGTTGACCTTCAGACTCCTTATGCCCCAATAATGAAAGCGGTAAGAACCAGAACATTTATGTGGGGGAAAGTAGAGACAGATTAAAATAGACTGGAATGCAGCTATCATTTGTAGTGGTGTTGTCCAAAACAAATGCTTTCACAGCCGGTCTACCTTAGTAACCCTAATCCGTGGTTTACATTGTGAAAATTTATTATTTTGGTTATATTAGTATGTTTTGGGTAAGGTTTAGCCTGTTTGTTTATTGTTTTGCACCCTTACATTGAAACTTTTATTCAGAGTTGTTCATTGTTTTATTAAAAATCTATGCATATTTAATATGACAACACTGAAACTACTTAAAGCATCTTTAATTTTCATTATTTTCATTGATATTACTAGTGCACAGTACAGGGCCAGACAAATCTACATAACGACCTAACAATATATTAAAATCAAGGAGTAGTATATAGTACTGTATGAAGAAATGTTTTTCTTTTTAAATCAAATACTTCAGTCACGTTGTATGAGATATGTAGTTTTAGAAGATATTATTTGCTAATTTTTGATTATGTTTCTGTTAATGCTTATTTTGACCTTATATGCAATGCAGGTTTCATAAATTTAAACCATAATTACAGACTTATATATTGGCAAGAAGCCTAAGGCAATGAGTCTTCTAGATCCCCTGGAGATGGTACACTTTGCTACATATGACCCATATGATAACATAGGAATTGAAGAGGTTGTTCTTCAGCAGCAGTTCTCAGCAGTGGTTCTAAGATACTTTCAGTATATACCACAACCATTAGTCAAGTTTATCGATAAATTACAGATTCATGTATTTGCAATCACTGAGCAATCAGCTTACATCTGTTCAAAACTAGACGAATACTTAGCATGTCACATGTTTTATCACCCTGATAAAAAAATATTCTGAATCTCAACTGTGATCTCTATATGCATTTGAAGGTAAGCAGGTGGTGCCAAATCAAAAAAAGTTGAAAACCACTAATCTAGAGTTTGCCATGCTCCCAAGTACATCTAGCTGTAAGTTTTGAAATTGTCAGATAATATCACATATATAATTGTGAGCATGCGGGCTGTTGCTAACGCTGCGGGCTTGCGCAGGGAGCCTGCGGCCCTCGCAAAGCGAGGGCCTCAGTTGCTGGCCTGGAGCGCCGAAGCGAAGGCCGTAGTTGCTGGCTCGCGAAGCGAGGGCCGCAGTTGCTGGCATGGAGAGCCGAAGGCACTCTTTGCCAGCAACTGCGGACCTCGCAAAATGTACGAAACCAAAATACGAGACACGTTACGACCCATTACGACCTCGCAAAAAACACCCGAAACCCGCGCACTTGAAAACATCAAAAACACAATAAATACAAACAACAAATACATAAAAAGATTACCTACAGCAAGGGAGGGCATCCAGGATCTCGAAAACTGACGTTACACCTCAATTTAACTCCAAATAAAAGAGTTTACACACCCAAAAATCCCCTAAGTGAGAGAAAAAATGGCAGACGCAAAAAAAACGAAAACGAGGCTACAACACTCTAAACACACAAAACACCACCACACAGCTACGTATTTTCTGAAAAGGACGTACGATATCCGAAAACAAGGTCGCAACCCGCGCGACCCCATAAACATTACAAACACAATAAATACACACAACAAATAAAAAGCTTACCCACAGCGGGGGGGGGGGTCACCCAGGACTCGATTTAAGTCCAAATTTCGGAGTTTAGGCACCCGAAAGTCACCTAAGTGAGAGAAAAAATGGCCGCCGAACAAAACGAAAACGAGGCTAAAGGACCCTAAACACGCAAAACACCACCAAACAGCTATGGATTTTCTGAAAAAGTCGGACGACATCCGAAAACAAGGACGATAAATCAGCCACAGCCGCATACCATACATTAGGTGGCATTTTAGAACAATAACTTATACAATACGGAAGTGCACAGCTACCCTAACGGATTTTCCTCGCGCACGCACACTATTACACTACACACTGCACACATTCATGACACTTACACAGCACCTCCACAACACTGAAAACACACATTGTATGCTGCAGCAACATGAAAACAGATTGCCAGCTCTTCAACACAATGCTTCCTGCATACATTACTTGAAAATAGGTATGTAAATGTATTATTTATTTGATTACCATACACCAAACAACATTAGCTCACTTACAATTTCATTGCCGTCATTTTTTGATGGGCAATATTCTAGTGTTATAATATACAGCATTTATTGGAATATTGGTGATGTTTTTAAAACAGTATTCAAGGAGAAAATAAATTCTTGTACAAACTTAAATAATGCATTGTGTCTTTGGTGTCTTTAGTAGTTTCATTGTCCTCTGTGTTTCCTCTTTTTTCTTTAATTTTTGTTTGTTTGTTTTTACAAAAAAAATATGATTTCTATATTAATATATATATATATATATATATATATATATATATATATATATATATATATATATAGTACATAGTACATTTAGTTTTCTCTCCTTGCAGTGGCATATTTTATTTTATAATTTATGTAGTGACAATTCATTTCCTTTTAGATATTTATATTTAGATATATATATTTATATATAAATTGGCAGTAATTATGTGTGCGAATACTGTGCACTGACTGTTGGGAGTTTCTGTTTTTTTTCTTTTATATGTTTGCCCAAATGTTTTCCTTGTGTGTGCTGCAGCCTTCTATCTTCATTTGTGCCCACTTCCATTTCAGTTTACCAGTTTCCAAATTGTAAGGCTCTGCTTGCCTTTTCCTCCAGTAGTAGATCCCTCTGTGAGTATATAGGTCGGTGTATACAGTGAGAAGCAGCTACGTGGGTGTTTACAAGAACAACATATTGGCCTCTTTTTAGGCACATTTCCAGTATGTTTGGTTAGCTCCACTGTTCATCATGTCTTTTTAGACCACAATATTGTTGTGTGAGTCTTTTCTCAAGTACCCTCGCCTTTGCTATGGGTTGATCCCCAGGTGGATGGGGAGAATGTGGGTACAACTCCAGATCGGCCCAAAAAGGATATTTTGGGATGTACTCTTAAGGAAGGCTAAAGCTCAATCGAGAATTGTCATGTTGGGTTCAAGGTTATCCATACAGCACTCTGCATATACCATCAGTATTTGAGTTATAAGTTCATATTTAACATGCTATAAGAAATAAAAAGGACCACTGTACAGGTAACAACAATATGCCAGTGTGAGGGGTTTATCATGATGATATCATCTTAAGTTATCTGTTTCTGTGCTCTTTTGTGAGATTCAAGAGAGATCTGGAGGCATGTCACACAGCAATCACGTGAGTGTCAGAACACGGGAAACACAGCCCCATTAAATTCGAAGCCCATAGCGGCAACGCGAGACACGCAAAGTCTACGGCCTTGAAATTCGGCTGCGTTACAGAGCTATTAACTTAGAACATGGTGCGATTTACGGGCTTGAGACCCAAGCCTGTAAATCCTTTCTGCGCACGCAAGCTGTACAGGAGCCTAGACGACTCACGATCGGCCGTCAATAACCAATTGCTGTATAATGTAGTGCGACACAGGCCTCTAAGCTAATAAAATACGGTCTAGCCGAAGATGATTAACAGAGGGAGATTATAGAGTTGCCTTTCACAAGCCCATGCATTGACTGTGTTGTATTTTCTTTCAGAGTAGCACGCAGATCCCGGAGTTGGTGGGTTTTGGGAGTGAGAGAGAGAGCAGGAGTATTTGGAGAGAGGTAGTTTGCGGTTTTATTCATTTATATTCTACCATATGTGAAGGTATGATATTACATGTGTCTCTTCCCCCCCTCCACTGTGTCTCTTTCCCGCCCTCTCCCTCCACCCGTCTCCTCCCACCTCTCCCTCCTCCGGTGTCACTTTCCCCCCTCTTTCCCCTGAATAGGGCTCTATATAACCACAGAGCATATTATTTTAAAGAAGTTTTTAGCAAGTGAAGACACTGCTTTTGTAACTTCTGTAAAAAAAATATGCTCTGTGCTTACAGTGCCTTGCATAAGTATTCACCCCCTTGACTTTTTACCTATTTTGTTACATTACAGCCTTAAGTTCAATGTTTTGTTAATCTGAATTTTATATGATGGATCAGAACACAATAGTCTAAGTTGGTAGAGTGAAATGAGAAAAATATATACATAAAACTATTTTTTAGAAATAGAAAACAGAAAATTGGCATGTGCGTATGTATTCACCCCCTTTGTTATGAAGCCCTTAAAAATATCTGGTGCAAACAATTATCTTCAGAAGTCAAATAATTAGTGAAATGATGTCCACCTGTGTGCAATCTAAGCATCACATGATCTGCCATTACATATACACAACTTTTTTGAAAGGCCCCAGAGGCTCCATCACCTAAGCAAGAGGCACCACTAACCAAACACTACCTTGAAGATCAAGGAAATCTGGTCAGGTTTAGGTTATAAAAAAATATCAAAATCTTTGATGATCCCCAGGAGCACCATCAAATCTATCATAACCAAATGGAAAGAACATGGCACAACAGCAAACCTGCCAAGAGACGGCAGCCCACCAAAATTCAAGGACCGGGCAAGGAGGGCATTAATCAGAGAGGCAGCACAGAGACCTAAGGTAACCCTGGAGGAGCTGCAGAGTTCAACAGCAGAGACTGGAGTATCTGTACAAAGGATGACAATAAGCCATACGCTCCATAGAGTTGGGCTTTATGGCAGAGTGGTCAGAAGAAAGCCATTACTTTCAGCAAAAAACAAAATGGCACGTTTTGAGTTTGCAAAAAGGCATTTTGGAGACTTCCAAAATGTATGGAGGAAGGTGCTCTGGTCTGATGAGACTAAAATGTAACTTTTCGGCCATCAAAGAAAATGCTATGTCTGGTGCAAACCCAACACATCACATCACCCAAAGAACACCATCCCCACGTGAAACATGGTGGTGGCAGCATCATGCTCTGGGGATGTTTTTCAGCAGCCGGGGCTGGGAAACTGGTCAGAGTTGAGGGAAAGATGGATGGTGCTAAATACAGGGATATTCTTGAGCACTATGTGCGGGATTTGAGGCTAGGATGGAGGTTCACCTTCCAGCAGGACAATGACCCCAAACACACTGCTAAAGCAAAACACTTGAGTGGTTTAAGGGGAAACATGTTAATGTGTTGGAATGGCCTAGTCAAAGCCCAGATCTCAATCCAATAGAAAATCTGTGGTCAGACTTAAAGATTGCTGTTCACAAACGCAAATCATCCGACTTGAAGGAGCTGGAGCAGTTTTGCAAGGAGGAATGGGCAAAAATCCCGGTGATAAGATGTGGCAAGCTCATAGACACTTATCCAAAGTGACTTGGAGCTGAGATTGCCGCAAAAGGTGGCTCTACAAAGTATGGTATTTACTTTAGGTGAATATAACATACACTAACCTGCCACCACATGTGCATCACACACACTACACGTACATGATGACCAACAAGGACACTGACATGTCAGCTCCATGGAATTAACAAGGGATAGATGGATGCATCATTAAATCCATGAAGCTGACAAATCACTGTCATTCCTTGGCACATTAACAGTAATCAAGCAATAGAGAGTCCATTTATTGGTGTGCCCACTGCAGCCTATGCAGTTACAGACCGCTGCCGGAATCAAGATAGCGTTAGGAGCCAATAACTATCAAGACCATTAACCAAAGAATAGATCATTTCTAGCATATGAAAGTTAATCTGAGTTGCAATTAGGAGAATCATCCAGGTTCAAGCCCAGATGTCAGATAGTTAGGAATGAACACATAACAATGTATTATTCATCCTACTAATGACATATACCTTTCTTTTCTATCTTTCAGCATCCAAGAGGAGGTCTGGGTCCAGTGGCGAGCCAGAGGCGGGGACATCAGCTCCATCGGAGCAGGAGTTGGAGGAGCAAGCCTCCGCCCAACTGGAACCGGCGCAGGGGGAGGAGGAAGGAAGAGGATCTGAGGGCCCTGGCTCGGAGGAGGATGTAATATGGGTGGTGGGGTCACCATCTGGACCTCCGGCAACCCCGTCTGGATTCTATCCCACTATCAACCTCCTCCAAAGACTGCAAATCTCGCCAGGACCCTCCAACTGGACATACGGTGACCACATCAGCCAGCCACCACCTACTTCCTCCCACAGCAGTGCACTGGCCTGGCTGCCACTACCACCACCGGGCCCACCCACACCACCGCAATTGCCACCCCAGGCTCCAGCCAGCCCCAGACCCTCCTTACTCCATTACCTTCACCTCCTCACCTGGTCACGCCCCATAGGACTCCATTCACCATGTCAGGCTGTGCAGGCGGAGATGCTGGACCTCATGCAGAAGCAGGTAAACTTACTTTGGTTTCCTACCTCCCGCCCCACCCCAACAACCACCACAACCATCAGAAGGGAGACGGTGGCCGGCCGCGGCGATGTGGGCCCTGTAGCTAGGTGGAGGAGGACATAGGGGCTGATCATATGTTTGTGCATATGTTTATGCAGATGGCTACCTCCCATCACATGGTTCATGATCCTCTTCTCTGTGGAAATAGTAGGGTTCTGTTTAACATGTCACCAATTGGTCACTGAGGAATGCTGTTGATGCTGCAGTTCCTATGATTTTTCAGGTCTTGGTTTGTATGTTTAGTTTTGTTTTTCTCTTTTTTTTTGTTTTTGTTTTAGGTACAATTCGGGTCCAGGAAGGCATCTTCTGCATCTGCAAGCATTGTGGAAATGTATGAGGTGTAAGGTTTTCACAGTACCTCTCAGGTAGACATTCCTTCAATGACAGCCCCCCTTAACATGTAGCTCCCACAATTCTGAAGCTATCATATAGCCAGAGACATGATTGTTGTTAGCTTAAATGCAGACTATGGTGGTGGACTTGCTAAGTCTCACAATGGCATGTTAATGACAGCCAGCATTAATTTATACACTAGTGAAACATGTGATCCTGACCTCACTATCGGTCGGAGAACAAATCCTTGAGTTTAATGTAAGTGACATTGAATCTGGCTGCTGACCTTTGTGTCCTCTCCGTATTAATGTGTTTTTCCCCATATTTCTGATTATTCAGAGACCTAGCTAATAAATAGTAATGCTTGCAGTTGGGAATCAGGTGAGTATATTTTTACAGTTACAGTATTTAGCACTGTACTGTACATGCATGTTGATTAGTCTTTATTATCCTCCTCTGCCTTTTTTTCAGTTGACCACTTTTTTCAGGTTTTAGTTTTGTCAACACACTGTATGTGTGAAACTGGATTGGATTACACAGTCCAGAGGTTTAATCATCTGTTTCATTAAGCAGATCTAGCCAAGTTGTAAGTGCTATACACATTAATGGTTTCTTCAATTAAATGGAGTAATTTCTGATGATCGTTTTTTTCATCAGATTCCGGTTGCAGCGGTGTAATGTCCACATGTGACCCTGGTAGGTTCTATGAATAATGCTTATTCTACACTATGATATTACCCTCTGTAGGTATCTCCTTTTTCCTCCAAGTCTCTTGCTCTCTCATCGCGAGGCCCGAAAGTTAGGGGTTTGGCGGGGCTGCAACGAGCACCAAAGGCGCTTATTGCAAGGCCCGTACATGACTAGCATGATGGGGCTGCAATGAGTGCCGAAGGTACTCATTGCAGGGCTCGCTATGAGTGTTGAAGGTGCTCATCGTGCAGCCCGTACGTCACTGGCATGACAGGGCTGCAATGAGCACCAAAGGCTCATATGTGACTGGCTTGTGTGGGGGAGAGGCTCAAAACTGCTTAGGAGTTACAGGGATAAAAAAAATTACAGCTTTAAAAGCCGCCATTTTTTTCAAACCTGTAACTCAGAAGCCGTCAAAAGACGGCCAAAAATGACAATTAAAAAAATAACATAAAACTTAACACACAGCACAGGGGGAGAGGCAGGGAGCATGTAAGTGAGGTTGCAAGCTAATTTCATATCTAATTCTCATTTTTGTGAGGTCTAAAAAGGATAAGTGAGGAAAAAAATGGCAGCGGTAAAGCCGTAACTTTTTTAAAGCCGTAAATCGGAAACACATTTCGACCTTGGGGAAAATTGGTTTCACACCGGTAAATGCAAACAGAAGCCCAGAGGAGGGAGAGGAGCGAGAAAGACAAAGGGGAAGAAGCGGGGGGAGAGGGTGGAAAGAGACACAGGGGAGGGAGTGGGTGGGAAAGAGACACAGGGGTGAGAGAGGGGGGTAAAGAGACTCAGGGGAGGGAGATAAGGGGAAAAAAACAGGGGAGGGAGAGGAGTCAAAGAGACATGGGAGGGAGAGAGAGGGGAGAAGCTCGCAATGAGCACCAAAGGCCCAAATGTTGCGGGTTGGCCCGATGCCTGCAATGAACGACGGAAAGTAGAGGGGGGAAGAGGCGCGCAAATTTTATTGCGGTCAAGTCACTAGTCATATATTATTATCCTTTATTTATAATGCGCCAACATGTTATGCAGCGCAAATAATAATAAAGGGTTAATACCCACGCCAAATCCAATTAGTGATACTATGAACATCATGACAGGTGATACTGAAGTGGGTTACCAGTTCCTTCTCTAGTGGACTGTGATTTGTCTGACCTCTCTGGTATGACCTGCCCACCTAGATTGACCCTACATGGTACAGCTCCCAGCTTCATTGCAGTACACAAGCCCCTTCACCACCACCACTTAGCATTGCTGAAGGGGACCAGGGGAACATACACCACACTAATCCACTCTAACCCATCAGGAGGGGCCACAAAAACACATGGCGGCTGTGCAGAGGCACATGGATCAACAGCCAACTCACCTCCATCTTCGCTACGCCCATTCTGGAGAGTCCCACTCTATTGCTGGAGGCCATAGGCCAAGATGTATAGCCATTCACATTTTGTGACCTCCCATTATGTTCTGCTATTCATCAATTTACATTAGTGTGGATTGCTAAGTGGTAGTTGGGAGTGTGTACCTGAATGAAGCTGTAAACTATACCATGTAGGGCCAGTGTAGGTGGGCAGGTGATAGCAGAGAGGTCAGACAAATCACAATCCACTAGAGAGGAACTGGCAACCCACTCCAGTATCTTTGGCATGCAAACCTTCAGGAAGGGTTAATATGGCAGGAAGTTTCATGTTTTTGTGTTGCCATTTAATCAGGTAGTGTGTCTTTAATTGCTTTATGCATGTTGTAGCATGGCTTTTCATATTGGCATGTGCAGGACCATTCCAACATATAATTATTTTTTAATGCCCATTTTATATTTGGGGGTTATTATAAAAGTAATTGCAATGCCTTTCCTTGCTTTCCCCATATTTAAATGTCCACCAGTGTGTTTATATTGTCTTTTACAGTGTTCTCTGTAAATCCTTTGCAGGTCCTATTTGGAGGCCGTAATGTTTTTTCCTCCATTTGCAGGTTACGGGCTTGAATGCCATGGCGTCTTTGGGAAATTGGAAAGTAGCCGTTACAGCTTGAGAGAACAAAGGATTTGAGGCCGCGAAGTTCAAATTTCCACGTCCCGTAGTAATTTTTCGCCCTTAAGCCACAAATTGCAAACAGCTTTCTTTACAGGGCCAATTTAATTGCCGCAAGTCTTGCTGGCTACATTACACGCTACGGTTTTACACATTCAGTGAATTTAATAGGGCAGAAAGTGTTCAGACCAAAATTTGTCTCATGCAAAGATGTCTTTCTGTTTCCCAGGCTGGAAGCTTGTATCCCACAGCAGATCACAGAAATACAGTAGGTAACTGATGATGATTACTTTATTATTAACTACTCACACTAGCATTCAAACTATACTTTTGTTGCCTATTTAGTGGTCCTTTAAAAAGGAACTTACAAATTTAAATGTGTTGTAAGGTTTGGAGAAATCTATTAAAAATGTAGGACATGTTGTTTATTCTGGAGTAACATGACAGTTATTTTTTTTAATTCACTTAAAGGTGTTTTGTTTCTCAAAGCATATCCCTTTTCTAAAATTATTTTGTATGTGGTACTAAGATAATTTTGCCCTGTAACTCATAGTATATGCAGATTGGTTATAGCTAAAACATTTTCAAATAATTTGCTTTGCTTATATTCATTTTTGTACTGACTTGATAAGAAAGTAGAAAATTATCTATAAATTGTGTAGATGTCAAGAAGACAATTATGTGGGTTGGATTCCATACAATATATATATATATATATATATATATATATATATATATATATATATTAGCGACTTGCCTGTCAAAAATGACAGCAATAAAATTGTAAGCCAGGCAATGCTGTTTGCCACACAATGTGAGGCTTTTGCTTCTCTGAGCACCTTCGGCGCTCATCGTGAGCCCCGCAATGAGCGCCTCTTTTGGTGCTCATTGCCTAAGTCCTGCGAGCACGGAAGGTTCAATGCCTCAATGACTCGCCTCGCTTCGAGAGGCTTGCAAGCGTGAAGACAAATCGTAGTTTGACAATTATAATATGTGATACCCTGGCAATGGACTGAATGACAACTTCTAGCCGGTGGGCAGAAATTAGTTGATGTTACTAGCCTACATAAGGATCATAAATGATTGGCCAGGGGCAATTTCTTCCATATCCAGTGCCTAGCAATAGAGAAATTTCCATTACTGAATGACTTATACATCATACATCACTCACACTTCATCACTCAACATTGCATTTAAAAAGCAAAGATAATTTCTGTTTAATTTTTCATATTATATTTTAATGGTTTCAAAACACATATTTAACACTTACAGTAGGAAGATAAAGAATTGGACAGACATTTCCTTCAGAGAAAGGTACCAGACTAGGAATTCTTAGCCATATTTATAGTGCATTTTTTAAAACTAAATTAAGCAGATTAGCTACAGAGATATGTATACTCAACATATCATATTTGGTAAGATGTGAAGCCTTGCTAAATCTTGGAGATATCTTTGTAGGTGCCATATATTTGTAAATCTGCAATTTTCTAACTTCATATTCTCCAGGTTTCTAACTTCATATGTTAAAAAAAAAAAAGTTTAAATGCGATATTTGTAGCCAATGTCAGTGTATCAGAGTAAGTACGAGTGTGACATGTAATGCAGAGTTATCATTTCAGATGATAAAACAATTGATAACCAGCTGCTGAGTACCCTTCACAATGTGTCATACAGTCAATGCAGGGAGGATTAGGATATCAGAACCCTGTAGTAATACACCTTCGAAACAAAAAAAAAACAAAGATATATATTTTCTTGGACAAGAACAGGTTTGCTTTTATTTATGGTAAGCACAACACATTTTGTTCTACTAGAAAATGTTAAGCAACGTAACTTATCGTAAACGGTGTGTCTGACTTCAACAATGTGCTCTTAACTTATACTGGACATTATATTCTTCACCGACTGGCCTGTCATTCCTAAAGATGTATTTCATTGACTTTGCTTTCCAGCTTCTATTTTGTATACTTTGGGCCTCATTCAAATGCGATTTGGCCAAATGAATAGGGCTCTATATAAGCACATGGCATTTTTTTTTTATTCAATTGGCCAAATCGCATTTGAATGAGGCCCTGTGAATTAAAATATTTTCTGTCTACCAGTCTTCCAATTTTCAATATATTCTAAAGTATAGCTGAACTTGGAACGCTTCCTATATATGAACCAGACTGTATTGATCCTAAAACAATTTTGTGAGACAGACAATACAATTTATTGTGCATACCCGTCAGTGGCAGTTTGTTTGTACAGAACCAAGTCCTACAATCTTGTTAAATAACTTTATTATTTTGGTATGGCATCATAAAACTTTGCTTGGACATTGAACAGATTTGTGTAGAAAATAATTTCTCAGCAGTTATATCGCTATGGCAGGAGTTAAACTATTATTATTAATATTACTTTATCATTATTATTATTATTCACCTTTATTTGTAAGTGCTAAAATATTCTGTAGTGCTAGTTAAATGATTTAATTAGGCATTCATCATTAATAAAATTCATATTGCCTGATTTACAAAAACAATATTCAATATTACAATCACTTTCAAAGATCAATGTTGGATGTTCCTGGCCTCCACCCAAGGTCAGTTGGGGAAGGAAGCTTTGTCTGGCAAGCATCAACACATTGCTGTCCATTTGCTGGAGATTTACAGTTTCCATTGACAACAAGCTTTTGCAGTGAAGTTATCCTGGTAATTATTGTTTATGTATAATAACTATACTAATGAGACCCAAAAGAAGGTGCTGTTTGTTATGTATGTATGATGAATCTCTAATATAAAAGTAGCTAATGATCTCCAGATTGTAAATTTCACAATTGATTTCTATTTTAATCCTGATGCTGCATTAGATGCTGTGGACCAGACTTGTCTCATTTAGACTCTTTTCTTTTTGGTTGCCACAATGTTGCTTCCTGCTGATGATCGTATTCATTCCATTATATATTGGATAATTTGCAATCAAATGATTATCCCCCTTTTAGTATGGAGCAACCAACTTCAGAGTTGGCATAGAGACTTTTCTCACAATGCATATTAATCAGTATCTGTCTCTGGTGAGATTCTTATTGCTGTTCCCTGTTCCTGTGTTTAAGTGGGAAGTTGGTGCGTTGATTATGATTTCTTTAGATACTACTTTCTATCAAAAGTGACTCAGGCAACATTTACAGCTGAAATTCAGATTTTGGATATTTTAATAATTGCACTTTGGATTAATATAGTGGTAAGACATACTGGGCAAATTTGGAAAGTCTCAGGGTATATTGTTATAGGTGCCCTTTATATCTCAAAATAGAGACAATGAGGTAGGGAGGGAAGGATGGTGAAGAGACAATGGGGTAGGGTGGGAAGGGGGGGGAGAAACAATGGGGTAGGGCGGGAACAGGAAAGAGATAATGGGGTAGGGAGGGAAGGGGGAAAGAGACAATAGGGTAGGGAGGGAAAGGGGAAGAGATAACGGGGTAGGGAGAGACAATGTGGTACGTAGGGAATGGGAGAAAAGATAATGGGGTGGGGAGCTAAAGGGGAAGAGACAATGGGAAAGAGAGGGAAGGGGAGAGACAATGGGGTAGGGAGGGAAGAGGGGAAGAGACAATAGGGTAGGGAGGGAAGGGGAGAGACAAAGGGGTAGGGAGGGAATGGGGGGAAAGAGACAATGGGGTAGAGAGGAAGGGTGACAAGAATATTGGGTAGAGAGTCAAGGGGGGGAGAAACAATGGGGTAGGGAGGGAAGGGGGAAGAGACAATGGGGTAGGGAGGGAATGAGACAATGGGGTAAGGAGGGAAGGGGGGAAGAGACAATTGTGTAGGGAGGGAAGGAGGGAGACAATGTGGTAGAGAGGGAAAGAAACACTGCAGAGGGGTAAGGGAAAAGGCCCTGGGGATGGTGTTTGAGAAAGAGACACTGGGGTGGGGGGAGAAGGGGGAAAGAGACACTGGGTAGGGGAGGGGGAAAGAGACACAAGGGAGGTGGGGGGAAAGAGACACGGGCACAGGAGTGGAGAGTGGGAAAGAGACACAGAGGAGGGGAGAGGGGAAGGAAGGGGGGGAAGAGACACCTTGGAGGTTAGGAGGGAAGAGACACAGGTAAACATGAACAGTTATACCGTCATTTTTGATGGGCAGTTTATTAGTTGCATATAAATGCAAATCCAGTAGTCCAGGTGTAACAATAGAAAGGCATGATTTATAGAAGGGGGGTCTTGTGTGATTATCAGGGCTTTATCCTAGCTATGTTTTTTATGTGAAAAAAATCAGTGTTTAATAACAGTTACTTATAATACTCAAAAAAATGATCTTAGTTTATTTTTTGGGGCCTAGATGTTATTACTTAAATGCGTACCAAAATATTGTCCTGTGGATCCTATTTAGGAATCCTTGAACAACCAACCAAGGTTGTACAGAAACACCTTTTATGCAGCCTTTATTTTAATTATTATTGCCACATACTAATTTTAAAAAATTCAATCTTTATTTGTACATTTAAAATGTTGTTAAAAATGCAACGAATAAAAAAATCATGTTAAACCCAAGGTGTTTAATCCTTTGGGTTTTTTGACGTCCAGCAAATTATTAGAGGTTTATTTAAATTTTATTTTTGTTGTTATTATATTCTTTGCTTTGATCACAGCTTTTTTATTTAATTACTTTATTATGCTCAAGTCAATAAAAGATTTGGTTTTTCACTTCACTTTCACTTCACTGGAGTATATGTTTTAAGTGCCTTTGCATTTCTTTTGTGTTAATCTTTTGTCCTGTTTATTTATGTTAATTCGGAATTCTATTTCTTAAAGTGCATTATAATTCAAGTTGTGTTATTCAAAAATTCTTATCTTAAAGTGCTTGTGCTATTTGACTTAGTGCTTATTTCTTCTTATATTACCCTTTTACCTCGTGACTGTTAGTCTGTCACAGTCACTACTTTACCTTATTCATTTATAGTGCTAATACTGTGCTATTTTTAAACAATGTATACACTCCTGATTATGCTGTTTATTAAACTATGTATTTCCTAAATGCTTCTGTCTATTGTTTTTTAGAAGGAGGTTGTGTCCTCCTTTTTCTTCAGTTTTTTTTGCTTTAATTATGCTTTTACTCCTTTTTCTTGCTTTTCTATTTCCTTATTCTTGTATATTACTCTATTGTTACTATATTGAGACTTTATGGTGAAGGAATTGGCTTTCTATCTTTCTTTTTAGTTAGTAGTGGACCTGGAGCTTTTGAGCTGTATCTATCATGCTCCACGCTATATTGGCGTGGTCTGCGCTGTGATCGCGCTTACTGATGACGTCACAATCTCCCGACGCGCGTTTCGTGAGGCTCTATCAGTCTCTCACTCATCAGGGGCCTTTTTTTTTTTTTTTTTTTTTTTTTTTTTATGACACTGATGCGTACCAAAATATTGTCCTGTGGATCCTATTTAGGAATCCTTGAACAACCAACCAAGGTTGTACAGAAACACCTTTTATGCAGCCTTTATTTTAATTATTATTGCCACATACTAATTTTAAAAAATTCAATCTTTATTTGTACATTTAAAATGTTGTTAAAAATGCAACGATTAAAAAAATCATGTTAAACCCAAGGTGTTTAATCCTTTGGGTTTTTTGACGTCCAGCAAATTATTAGAGGTTTATTTAAATTTTATTTTTGTTGTTATTATATTCTTTGCTTTGATCACAGCTTTTTTATTTAATTACTTTATTATGCTCAAGTCAATAAAAGATTTGGTTTTTCAATTCAATTGTATTTGTGTATTTTTGGGTATGTTTCCTTAGTCAAATCCTTATCAGGTACCCTGGATTTTAATTTACATAAGATTACATTTTTTTACATAAGATTAAGATAAGGTTTTATAATCCTTTTGTATGTTGTATAGTTTTGTTTATTCATACAGCACTTCACTGGAGTATATGTTTTAAGTGCCTTTGCATTTCTTTTGTGTTAATCTTTTGTCCTGTTTATTTATGTTAATTCGGAATTCTATTTCTTAAAGTGCATTATAATTCAAGTTGTGTTATTCAAAAATTCTTATCTTAAAGTGCTTGTGCTATTTGACTTAGTGCTTATTTCTTCTTATATTACCCTTTTACCTCGTGACTGTTAGTCTGTCACAGTCACTACTTTACCTTATTCATTTATAGTGCTAATACTGTGCTATTTTTAAACAATGTATACACTCCTGATTATGCTGTTTATTAAACTATATATTTCCTAAATGCTTCTGTCTATTGTTTTTTAGAAGGAGGTTGTGTCCTCCTTTTTCTTCAGTTTTTTTTTGCTTTAATTATGCTTTTACTCCTTTTTCTTGCTTTTCTATTTCCTTATTCTTGTATATTACTCTATTGTTACTATATTGAGACTTTATGGTGAAGGAATTGGCTTTCTATCTTTTTTTTTAGTCAGTAGTGGACCTGGAGCTTTTGAGCTGTATCTATCATGCTCCACGCTATATTGGCGTGGTCTGCGCTGTGATCGCGCTTACTGATGACATCACAATCTCCCGACGCGCGTTTCGTGAGGCTCTATCAGTCTCTCACTCATTAGGGGCACAGTGCTGCCTTCTCTGTGGAGCTATTTATAGTTTCTATGGCAATTAGTTAACTCTTTGTGTTCCATAGTTTCTATGGCAGTTAGTTAACTCTTTGTGTTCCTGAATGTTTTTGTGCATGCTTTATTTTCATATGTTGCTTTTGACTTTCTTTTTTACTATATTATCTTTATATTATTTAAAAAAGTATAATGATTTTGAATAAGGAAATTACTTTCAAAGTAATACTTTTAACTTGCTAGCATTAGTATGCCTTTGTATTATTTTATTAAAACTTTGTTTGCTAAACATATTATTTGATTTTAAATTATAATTATTTTGCATACCATGTTAATTCATTTTTTATCTAATCCGGATACTTACTTTTATTTTTTATTTTGCTATATTCTTTATTGTTTATTTATATTTCATTATTTGTTTGTTTATGTTATTTATTTATTTATTTATATGCATTTATTTTATTTATGTTTTATATTTATTATTATTATATTAATGACTTTTATAGATAAAGAAGGCCCCTGATGAGTGAGAGACTGATAGAGCCTCACGAAACGCTCGTCGGGAGATTGTGACGTCATCAGTAAGTGCGGTCACAGCGCAGACCACGCCAATATAGCGCGGAGCATGATAGATACAGCTCAAAAGCTCCAGGTCCACTACTAACTAAAAAGAAAGATAGAAAGCCAATTCCTTCATCATAAAGTCTCAATATAGTAACAATAGAGTAATATACAAGAATAAGGAAATAGAAAAGCAAGAAAAAGGAGTAAAAGCATAATTAAAGCAAAAAAAAACTGAAGAAAAAGGAGGACACAACCTCCTTCTAAAAAACAATAGACAGAAGCATTTAGGAAATATATAGTTTAATAAACCGCATAATCAGGAGTGTATACATTGTTTAAAAATAGCACAGTATTAGCACTATAAATGAATAAGGTAAAGTAGTGACTGTGACAGACTAACAGTCACGAGGTAAAAGGGTAATATAAGAAGAAATAAGCACTAAGTCAAATAGCACAAGCACTTTAAGATAAGAATTTTTGAATAACACAACTTGAATTATAATGCACTTTAAGAAATAGAATTCCGAATTAACATAAATAAACAGGACAAAAGATTAACACAAAAGAAATGCAAAGGCACTTAAAACATATACTCCAGTGAAGTGCTGTATGAATAAACAAAACTATACAACATACAAAAGGATTATAAAACCTTATCTTAATCTTATGTAAAAAAAAAAAAAAAAAAAAAAATGTAATCTTATGTAAATTAAAATCCAGGGTACCTGATAAGGATTTGACTAAGGAAACATACCCAAAAAAACACAAATACAATTGAATTGAAAAACCAAATCTTTTATTGACTTGAGCATAATAAAGTAATTAAATAAAAAAGCTGTGATCAAAGCAAAGAATATAATAACAACAAAAATAAAATTTAAATAAACCTCTAATAATTTGCTGGACGTCAAAAAACCCAAAGGATTAAACACCTTGGGCCTCATTCTATTATCGGCCGTAAATCGGCCGTAAGGCTGCGATTCCTTGCGGGGGTTCAGTTAACTCGCGATTCTATTATACGGCCCCGCAAGGATCTCCTTTTACGGCCAGCCGCATATCTTGGAACCGGCCGTAAGCTGTGAAATATAAAAACTGAAAAATAAATTCAAGCCTGCATTGTACAGCTCTGTAAATGCTAGGGATCATATTGGGGGACATGAGGATTAAAAGGAACCCACTCTCAAGCTTGCACATCTGCCCAAACCCGAGTTCAAATTAACTGTTTATTTTCCGGCTGCGGCGTGGGTGTGTCTGAGGTGCTCCAAGCACTCTGGACTTTTTACATGGATATTTTACGGATATTAAAAATAAAATATTTTACGGATTTGAGTACAGGATAATTATGTGCTATTTTTTCTAACACCAAAAATCCTTTATAGTCTTCTCAAAGTGCAGGATGGCTTTATTTGAGCTATTTTATGTGCTTAATTGGTCCTAGAGGGACCTCTTTCCTGCAAGTAAGCTGCGGCTCGCTTTTAGCCTTGCAGAGAGGTTTCCCGGAGCAATTGAATTGCAAATCTCTTGCGGCCGTTTTAGATCAAAGGCTTTCCTCCGGCACGAGTGGCCGCAAGAGATAGCAAGGCACCGGCCGCAAGCCTGCCGGAATCCCCGGCCGTAAGGGAAAAGAATAGCAGAATAGCTTGCGGCCGGTCCTTGCGGCCCCGCAACGGCTGCGGCCGATAATAGAATGAGGCCCCTTGGGTTTAACATGATTTTTTTAATCGTTGCATTTTTAACAACATTTTAAATGTACAAATAAAGATTGAATTTTTTAAAATTAGTATGTGGCAATAATAATTAAAATAAAGGCTGCATAAAAGGTGTTTCTGTACAACCTTGGTTGGTTGTTCAAGGATTCCTAAATAGGATCCACAGGACAATATTTTAATAACAGTTAACACAACTTAGAACAACGCTAAGTGTATGCATTTGGTCAGATTTAGCAGCAGTAAGCCTCCAAGATCTATAGTTTTTTTAAAGCAAATGATTTACTTATTTTTGCTCAGCAAGTATATTTGGGCAAAGTGAACAGTTCACTATTTTTGTACACTCTGGAACATTTATGAATTTGGCTTGGATCAAATCATGAGCCTTGTTGTGACTGCCCCATCTTTATACCAAACTGTAGACAAGCTGCCCTCTATAATTCTTCCACAATGCGGAATAGCAGAATGGGTCTGATTTTTCTGCCATAGCTCCATGTGACTAGAAATGAGCTTTTCTTTAGTTGATGGTAAATTGTTTTTTTTTGGCATAATACATTATTTATCTTGTTAAATACAATGTCCCCTCCTTTTAATCTAGATCTTAATATATGTAACCCTTTAGGAGCAGTTACATGAGGTAAATAGGGCAGGTGCACCGATCATTTCTTTATTGTGATACTGGATAAGAATATCCAACATGTATCCTGATAGAAATGTATTACTTCAATCACACTTATTTATTAAAATTTAGCATTACAGATATATCAAAGAGCATTTTTTTTTGTATTATAAGTGATGGTCTGGGCAGATGACATATTGTATTCTGTTTTAGGTTCCCACAACAGTGGGCCTCATTCAAATGTGATTTGGCCAATTGAGTAGGGCTCTATGTAAGCACAGAGCATATTTTAATATAGAAGTTTTTAGTTAGTGAACTTCTATCCAAAAGCAAGGTCTTCACTAACTAAAAACTTCTGTAAAAAATATGCTATGTGTTTATATAGAGCCCTATTCAATTGGCCAAATCGCATTTGAATGAGGCCCTGTGTATGTAGGGTTTTGGCCATCCAATATGTAGATGAAGACTTCACTATCTTGCATGATGTTTTCAGCAACCCATGCATGGTGCTCCAGGACTAAGCCTGCATCATGATCTACAGAATTTTGTTTCCATCTCCCAGATAACTGATTAAAATAAATTTGAACCACAACTTGTGACTTGTGTGTAGCAGCCCTCTTTCAGAAGTCCAGCAATAATTCTCTCAATAGTCTATTTGTACTTTGTATTTGCACCTTCAAAGCATCCATTACCTCACTTTCGACTGCAGTGACACCAACAAGAAACAATGGCCGAGTGACCAGGATCTTGAATAAATATATTTAATTAGCAAAAACATCTTGTTCCAAAATAAAATTGCAGTTGTATTCATTCAATGTATGTAATAAACTAACTTAAAAACCAACTCTAGCAATGCAGAGAGCAATATTTTAATGTTTGATAAAGGTCAAACAAAAAGTGGTGTAATTTGGCTACTTGTGCTTGTGGGTGACAATTAAGTCTATATATAGTGATTTGGAGGATATTTGATGGATTACATCCTTATATTACAAATCACATTATTCATTTCTATTATAAACAGGCTATGGTAAACATGTAGTCACGCAGAAAAAAAACTTTGGGGGAATATATTTTGGGACAACTGATATTTTGCCAATGTATTTGTTCAAACCAGTTACAGCAGCAGTATATGTGACATTCGCTACAAGTATATGTGATATTCTGACATTTCTATAATGAGTTTTGCAACCAAAGTATTCTGAAATGTAAATATTAGGATTAAGTATACCTATTACACGTGCTGCCTTTAAGATGACTCATAACAGAGCATGAAAACTAGAGATGTCCCAATTGATTCTGGTAGATGGTTTTTCCAGTGCAGGTGAAAAACATGGTATTGTGTTGCCTGTGCTGTGAATTGTGATGGATGCATTTTTTCAATTTTCTGCTTCCAATTGGATTTTTTATCCTAGAGGTCCACAATCCAATATCCATTTGCAAACATCAAACATTGTCATAAATTACTGTGTTGTATGTGGGTTTTGTCTATGTAAACAATTCAATTTTATTCAACGGATAGCAGAGCCATCTGCTACTAGCAATCTGACCTGTATATACTCCTTACTTATATAGAACTATCCACTTACACAATACTAAATAAAGGTATTTTTTGCCTTATTGACAAACCACTATAAAACTAGAATAACTGGACATACATAAAAGTTGACACTGAGTAGAAAGCAAATGGTTACATTAATATGTAATCTATTCGTGGTGATCATTTACCTAAAAAATAAATGAAATAAAAAAAGATCTAAATACATTTTCAAGCTAATGTGTAAGATAGAGTAAAGGAATACCTTTTTGAAGATGTTATTGTTTAAATGGGTCGTAATGATAAGAATAAATACTAGGAGCCCGATTCAATTGCAAGCCCACATCTCATGGGATACAGATCGTAAGTCTGAGGGCTTGCTTCAGGCTCCTGTTTGTCTCTGATTCCGGAGCTATTCAATTGAAGGAGCCCGCAAGTTACAGGCCCAAAGTCGACTCCGTAAACTGCACTAGCAGTTCAGGGCGGGAACATGATCAATTAAGCAAGACCGTAACCTCCCATTACAAAACAGCCAATATTAAATTAGACTGTCATTATTACGGCAGTAAAACATGGAGCTTACATGAGAATCAATTAGGTTTGGCGGTCCGATATGCGATGGGACTCGCAAACCCTCAAAATACAGAATTATAAAAATGAATGTCAATACTGTTCTAGTCCATGTGGGTGGCTTGATATTTATTAACTCATTGATTCCCGAGATTGATATAACTTTAAAATGAAATATTTACTGCCGATTTGCGAGCTTGAGACTGTTGTGCAAAGAACTGTAATGTCTTTAATCGCTTTCCCCGTTATTTACAGTGTAGTATTGATTTTTCATTTGCATTTACAGGGGCTATGAACAGGTGTTTAACCCACTTGCAGGTCCTCACCTTCATTTGCCATTTACCGGTGTGAAACCATTTGCGACCTTGGGGAATTGGAGCAATTGAATAGCGATTTGCGATTTGAGCCGTTGTAACTCTTGCGGAATTGAAAGATCAAAGAGCCTGATTCAATTGCAAGCCCGCATCTCGCAGGATGTAGGCCATATGTCTGCAAGCATGCTGTGGGCTCCCGTTCGTCTCTGAATCCGGAGCTATTGAATTGAGCAAAGGCGGGCCGAAGCCTCAAGCCCAGAAAGCCCTCCTGCTGTTAATGGGCTCAATGAAATCTGCTGTAACGATCCAATCACGGTATAATGTAGTGCGACACAGGCCTCTCAGCCAATAGAAAGCGGTCTAGCCTCAGATAATTGATAGAGGGAGATGATAAAGTTGGGTTCCACCCACCCATGCGTTGACTGTGTTGTATTTTCTTCAGAAGTAGCACGCAGGTCCCGGAGTTGGAGGTTGGTTATAGATAGAGAGGGAGTAGAAGAGTTTTGAGAGCAGCATGTTGTGCTTTTGTTTATTTCTCTTATACTTTTTACGATTTTACACTTAATCCTTGTTTACACATATTTACAGATTACACATAATAGCGATACGCATAATTTAAAGAACACACATAGAGACACATAGAGCTCATACACCCCCCCATCCCATTCCCAGCACCCCATCCCCCAACAGTTATTAACTACACATAATACACACTTTTGTTTTCATCATACATACACAGCCAAACTTGTTTTGATTTATCATTATATTCCTTTGGGGATTTAAATGGAGGGAAAGAGAGGTGGGAGAGGAGTGGAGAGGCAGGGAGGCGGAGATGAGGAGAGGTGAGGAGGAGAGAGAGGAAAGAGAGGAGCAGGAGGAGGAGCAGGAGATGGTGGAAGTGGTGGAGAAGGAGGAGAGTGGAGAGGAGGAGGTGGGTGGTGGTAGAGAGGCCCTAGCACCAGACACATTTAAACGAGGGACAGGGGGGGAGGAACCTGATCCCAGGGAGGTAGTTTGGGGGAAGGACAGGCCTCAGGGACTGTTCAGGGAGGCAAGGATTCCCGTCCACAGTCGGGAGGGCTAAGGTAAAGCACAGGGCCCTGAACTACCATGCGGTCCTCCATGGTGCAGGTTTGCGGGGGCGGAGGGAAGTCAGGCCAGGGCCTAGGGCCCAGGCATGGGAGGAGGTAGCAGCTGAGGTTACAGCAGTGGGCACAGCGCAAACTTATGTGAGGTCTGTCGAGCACCATTTTGACGACATGGCCAAGGTGAGGAGGATGATGGCCAAGGAGGAAAAGAATGTGACTGTGCGATATAGTGAGTGGGAGAAGGTGGCCAAGGACCTTCTAAAACAGGTGCCCGTTGCTGGAGCTTCAGGCCTGGTGGCCCAGCAGGACCCAGCCTCCATGTCAGATGAATATCACATAAACCAGCATGCCACATGTACATCACACACACCACACATGTACATGATGACCAACAAGGACACAGACATGTCAGCTCCATGTAATTAACAAGGGGATAGATGGATGCGTCATTAAATCCATAATGCTAATAAATTACCCGGTAGATGCTAATGAGGTGGCACGCTGGCGTGCATGTGACGTCACCGGGTCAAGGAGCAGAGCGGAGGCCGGAGCAGAAGCAGGTAAGTGAGCGGGAGGTATTTAGGGGGGTTTAGGTTGAGGAGGAGGGGGGTTTATGTTGAGGAGGGGGGGTTTAGGTTGAGTAGGGGGGTTAGAATGCGGAGGGGGTTTAGAGTGAGGAGGGAGGTTGAGGATGAGGAGGGGGGAGGAAATATCGGCATATATCACGCACCTATTATTTGCCCCCTATTTTCAGGGAGAAAAAGTGCGTGTTATATGCCGATAAATACAGTAATCAAATATTTTTAAACCTTTATACTATAAACTGCTCATCTGCACAGTGTCACTTATTATCATTATTCAGTGAAAAAACATAAATTTTTTTTTACATAAGTCATCCTAAAATTGTGTGTAGTGCTTAGAATTTATACTTACGGTAATTAAACATATTGCATGTACTACTCATGTAGAAGTGAATCCAAAAAAAATTAATAAACCCCTGAGGTACTAAGTGTAAGGGATTATATGAAGTTCCTGTGCAGAGACTATAAACTTTTCTCTGATATAGTGGGACATTTGTTACTAGGGATTATGTGTTGAGATTCATTCTCTCATTGATATACAAGTCTACTTGGATTATACATCCGGTACAGTGCTAAAATTTATTGTGACAGATCCATCTGTATAGATAAAGTATTAAACGTGTATGTACCCCTAGACATGGATATATCCCTTACAATATCCCACCACTGCCACCAGTGTTAAGGTACAAAGACCTATACATCCCAGCATTTGGGTAGTGTGCGCTGGGCAGCCTGCATAGTAAGTCTGACGATCTTTACTACCAGCATGTGTCCTTTGGTAAGTAATACATCTTTACTTAAGTTGCATAACACATTATAGGGGGTTTGGCTAAAGGTAGCCACTGCCTATAATGTGTTATGCAAGGACTTAAATAAAAGGACATAAAAACTCCATAAATGGGAAACTCACACACACAGATGTTTACATATAAACACTCTCGGCCAACAGACCCCCTATTATGTTGTCTATATGATAGATGCAAGAGTCCACCACACCCAACTGTTCTTTTGTTTACCCATAAACAACCCCAGGCATAATGCTTTTGTTACAGTATCAATGGAATAGATAGTCACACCTAAAGTTTCTCAGGGCACAGTCTGTTTGTGATAAGTTGGTTGTGACTGATACAACTACATATATTTTATAAGATACACTTATTAAAGACACAATGTTTAAAAATAATCACTGTATAAGCCATATGTTACACGAGCTACAGTAACTTGAGATAGCTCAATTGAATCGGGCTCTTGGTATTAAACACTTACAAATTAATTTTAAAATTTGACTTTTTTTTTCATCAATGTATTATACTGTAAATGTGCTTGTATTGTTTTTAAAGTAACACTGTTACACCAATAACAAGTTAGTTTCAAATTAGAGAGAAATAAAATATATAGATTGTACTAGCCATTTTTTCTACAGTAAATCATTACAATTAGCATTGTTTTTATCCTTAATATGCTAATTTGCAGTATGGGGAAGGTGATCTAACTACAAGACAGCCACAGCAACAGACAAGAAGACTGTGGTACTAATTGCCACATTAAAAAAGCTAATTACTATACAGGAGGCACTATTTTTTTGAAAAACATTACACAAACAATACTGAATGATTTACATTATGGCGTACAAAAATGTATAGCCAATTTATCATGCTCTTTAAGAACAACCTAAAAGCAACTTGATTTTGGGGAGTTTCTATGCTCACATACATATCAAATTCAACTTAAGTTCACAGGAATTATGTAATTCACAGACATCTTCAATAAGCACAGTCAAAGTACACCTTCCATTTTTTAAATGATGTGGAATATATATATTAGGTGGTCTCGTTATACAAGTTATACACTCTAACTATAGTTTTAAAAATCCATAATTGAAGCCTTTACATTTTAAAAGGGTTAATCAAAAATGTAAGTTTGGGAGTTAAATAATGTTAATTGCTTATTACATGATTAAAATATATTTCCCTGTCTTGCCAATGAGGGATTGTACATAGAAATGTCTTTGAAATATCACTTTTAGCTGAATCTATTACTGTGTAGGCCAGTGGCAGGAGGCCAATTTCACTTGAAGGGCCTCATATGCGGCACCTGAGTCCTTAAAAGTGTGTCCTTGTGATTTAAATCCTTTTTGTTTTACCTGTAGCAAAATGGTATAATCACTGTAGTAAAGGAATTAATTGGTGATCAAGGTATAGGTAAGGAATTAAGAAATGAATGAGATTGAAATAGAGGAAGAAAATGTTTTAAATTATATTATTTATGCCTGGAAAAAGTTTAAGGAAGATTGCCGTATGTATGATAAATTATATAATATCAAATAAAAAATTATGAAATCCATAGATTATGAAATGTTGCATTGCTAATCAAGTGGAGGATGAGGTATGAAGGAATAGGTGCAATATTTGCAATGCAAGGAAAGCTCATATTTCACTTTAATTTTCAATATAAATGCAGTGCAAAATAGAACAAACAGATTGTGCGTGAAGCACAATAAAGGAATATTACGTAGCATTGCATTTCCATTCTGTAGTATGTTATACATTTATATGAAGTTATAATGTGAGTTACAGTTTTGCATCAGCATCAGTCACACAGTTTCAGATCTAGGCTAGTGAATAAACTGATCGACCCTCTTCATGTTTCTCTAAATAGATTGTCTTATTACACTGTGCTTCCCTAGTGGTCCAGTGGTTAGGATTCTATGCTTTCACAGCTGGGTTCGATTTCAATCAGGGAATGAAGAGGTCACACCACCCATGAAGCCATGCAGGGCTGGGACTGGTCAGTACTTGGATGGGAGACCACCTAGTATGCTGTGGCCCACTGGAGAAGGAACTGGCAACCCTCTCCACTATCTCTGCTATGAATACCGAGTGGATCAGCATGGTATGTTGCAGTTGTGGTTACGAGGAGTCGGACACGACTGTATGACACACAGACTCACCAATATTATGAAACTCCATCAGAAGCAAAGAAACTGCTCAATTTATAAATGTAGTAAGTCCCTATTTTACATGTTAATTGGCTTGTTATGTATCAGTTTAAGTTGAAAAACTGTATAAGTTGAATAATGCATAACTGCAATGTATGTATTTACATAATGACACAGAACATATGTAATAATATAATTCTAAGTAAACCTACCCTTTTTACAATTATCTGTGGGTCCAATATGCATATGCTGATGACACTTGGATTTAACTGTCTGATTTATTTTAATCTAAAAAATACATTTTTGAGAATGATGTTCAGACTGAAGGTTGGGGTAGTGCTGCAGGGAGAACAAGGATGGTACACTATGAATCTCTTTAGGATAAATGGAAATCATTAATATAGTTTCTAAAGCCTGTGTAACGCTCCAGAAACTATTTGTACGGATTTCCATACATGCCACAGTATGCATGTGCGTCGCTAGTCGCGCTGCGTATGTGACTGGGGGGAGGGACAGAGAGGGGGAAAGGGACAGAGACAGAGGGGGAAAGGGGGAAAGAGAGACAGGAGAGGGAGGAGAGGGAAAGATACACAGGGGTAAGGGGGAAAGAGACAGAGGGGGAAAGGGAAACAGGGGAAAGAGGAGGGGGAAAGAGACAGAGGGGGGAAAGGGACACAGGGGAGGGAGAAGGGGGAAAGAGACACAATGGAAAGGGGGAAAGAGACAGAGAGGGAAAGGATGAAAGAGACACAGGGGAGGGAGGAGGGGAAAAGAGACAGAGGGGGAAAGGGACACAGGGAAAAGGGGGAAAGAGACATAGGAGAGGGAGGAGAGGGAAAGAGACACAGGGGAAAGGGGGAAAGAGACAGAGGGGGAAGGGACACAGGGGAGGGAAGAAGGGTAAAGAGACACAGGGGATAGGGGGAAAGATACAAAGGAGAGGGAGAGGGGGAGACACAGGGAAGGGAGAGGGGGAAGAGACACAGGGGAGGTAGAGGGCAGAGAGTCACAGTGGAGGGAGATGGGTGGGAAAAGACAAAGAGGAGGGAGAGGGGGAAGAGACACAGGGGAGGGAGAGTGGGAAAAGAGACAAGGGGAGGGGGAGACATAGGGGAGGGAGAGGGAGAAAATGACACAGGGGAGGGATAGGTTGGGAGAGTCACAGCGGAGGGAGATAGGTGGGTAGAGACAGAGGAGGGAGAAGGTGGAAGAGGCACAGGGGAGGGAGAGGGGGAAAAGAGACAGAGGGGGAAAGGGACACAGTGGAGGGAGGAGGGAGAAAGAGACACAGGGGAAAGGGGGAAAGAGACAGAGGGGGGGGGGGAGGGACACAGTGGAGGGAAGAGGGGGAAGAGACACATGGGATAGGGGGAAAGATACAGACGGAGGGAGAGGGGGAGAGACACAGGGAAGGGAGAGGGGGAAGAGACACAGGGGAGGGAGAGGGATGGGAAGAGAGAAAGAGGAGGGAGGGGGGAAGAGACACAGGGGAGGGAGAGGGGGAAAAGAGTCACAGGGGAGAGGGGTAAGAGACACAGGGGAGGGAGAGGGGGGAGAGACATAGAGGAGGGAGAGGGCGTGAAAGAGATACGGGGGGGAAGAGACACATGTAATATATCGTCATTTATGACGGGTAAACAACTAGTTGTATAATAAGAGAGGAAGCTTGAACCTTGCCAAGTCTTTCCCAATATAGAGAGCTTTATTAAACCATTTGTAGTCTCCACACAAAGTTTAACAGTAGATCGGTCATCGCTAAAATAAACATATATTTGCTTGTGGTAAATAAGTTTTTTATTTTTCAGGCATATGAAAGTTTGGTTGTTTGAGTGTTTTATTCTTGTTTTCTTTTTCTTTTGCTCCTTCTGTTCATTACTTTTTCTGTAAACAGCCTGCTCCATATGTATCAGCTCTGTAGACATTACAGCACTTACTGGCACATAGTTACTTTATAATAACAGCAGCTCTTGTTATCTTAAATACATTTGAAGCACTTATTTTCTTCTATTCCTTTCACACTGCCTTTGTTTGGGTACTGTCTAATATTCTATATATACTCGTCTTTTGAAGGATGCTGTGTTAATTAGGCCTGTGTATTTCTTTTAATGAATTGTAATCAGATTTGACAAACAGATTAATTGTCTTTTTATATTCAATAATGAGCTATTGCTATCTTCCAGACATCTGCAAGAGTGAATATGTGTGATTTAGTCCAATTGTTTAAATATTCTATAAAACTGCTAAGTCTGTTATGCTAGTTTGTTGCTGAGCTTGCATTTAGAAAATGAAACATTATTTGGAAGAGTGCCTTTGAGCCCTTCTGAATGATAGATGAATCGGGGATTTGAAGTCTAAATGTCAGAACACTATATTTATTTGTATAATCATTTACTTTCATACGAGGCACAAATATAAAATAAAGATAAAAGATAAGGAGGTTAGTGGCTGTTTCCCAACCATACAAAATCCTTGTGGGCAAAAAGCCGATGGAGACTTAATACCCATATTATTTTACTTCTAGACAGTGGCACAGATTCACAGAAGTGTCCTGTGACTGGGAAGGGGATGTGATGCCTGTTCTTGTTGCATCAAGAGAGCTCAGACAAATTGTGATCGACTGCAGAAGGAACTGGTAACCCCACTCAGGATGTTTGCCAAGAAAGCCTTATGGATAAGCACAACCAGAAACAAGATGTGCCTGGTGTGCTGCGTTCCACAGGGCCACGGAGAATCGGACACAACTGACAACAACAATATGTAATTATCTTACATATGTATGTCCCTTCAGTGCATAGACTTCACTTTTTTTATATTCCCATTGTGCAAACAGAAACTCCGTCCATCTCAGGATATTAATCTGCTTGAAAAAAAATGGTAGATTCCCCATTACCATCAATAAGTATAAAAGGTAATACATTTGAGACTATATTTTCTTTATATTCTTAAAACATGTTGTCTATTTTCGACTGAGGTGCATCAAATTTTAAAAATATGACTACAGTGGTCCTGTAAGTATTTTTCATCTTAGAACAAACCTGCTAAATAAAGTATCCATCAAGAAGATAAATAAGTGCGTAATCATATAATTATAACTCATTTTATATCACTATATTTTTCACTATTAATAATAATCAGCAAATGCATATTTACCTCCTATCTTCTGTTATAACACAAATAAAATAAGAAAAATCCAAGCACAAAGTTCAAATGTAATTATGTAATATGCATTTGCTAATAATTTATTTTATAATATGTGGTGAATATCTAATTATTCAATGAATTATATTATTTAGTGCATCCACACTTTTGCAATTATCCTTGTCCAATTATCCTTGACCTGTACTATAAAAGACATGCATGCATTAGTGAACGAGATGAGGGCCGGGGCTGTAATGTTCCATGAGCTTCTGCAGCCCTTCATGCGAAGGTGTGTGAATCCCACTATAGTTCATTTCATTATATGAATTAAAAAAGTTGCTTTTATCCCAAAGCTAGGCTCATCTAAGAAAACTCCTACTAACGGCACGACCCCTTGCAAAAAAAAGAGAGATGTGTAACATGTACTAGCAAATCTCAATAGGTAAAGTGCTAATCCTGCACTCCGACCAACATCATAGAGTGATTGGTAACGTCATGCAAATCATCAAATGTAGTATACCTCTCATGACATTAATATTATTATTATACCAAAAATGCTCAGAATATCTAAAAAGAAGGAAGAACAATTAGGCGAACGTATACAACCTTGATATTGACACAGAAATCCATATAGAGTAAGACACAAATTCATGCATCCTAGTTAGACTTTACGTGCCCTTACAAACTAATACTTAACCAAAAAGCTGTCACCTACATTCTTAGGTATAATTGGAGATCCGTCTCAATCTATTTAGGCATATCCCAGCCTGACAGGAGATTTAATCCTATTGTGGACCTGGATTATGCATAACGATTCAGAAAATAATAATCAACTTAGTCTATATTTAATTCTGACTCTATAGACCTTGATTGAATGTAACTATTCAGAAATGATTATTTATTATTGTTGTGCCAAATTGAAACCCAAAGGAAATATACACAACACATGACTCAGTTTTGCAAAAACAACCACAAGGAATTACGGTGCTCTTTGTTCTTATGTCTTTTATGATTTTAATCAGTGGATTTTTTTAATGGGCAAATTGTATGTGTCTATTAGATGTTCTCTACCATCAAAGTAATGTTTCAATGTATAACAATTTACAACAAACTATCAAAACTATCTATTCAGTGGAGGATGGTTCGGAGATAGGTGCATTAAGTATTAGTTTAATACTAATCTGCAAAATGCAGTTTTTAAAGTGTCCTTTTTTTTTTTAAAGAAAAACTAAATTTGTCATCGACCTTCTTGTTATATTCCTTTTACTTATGTGGCTCACAATTTGTAGAAAAAAAACTTAGCAGTCAACCATGCTTTTCACTGTGGATCAGGGGCTTTGCCAGCTTCATGTTCCTCACAAACAGCAGAGCACATCCCCTCTCCTATTTCAAGCATCACTGACCATGCTTTCTGTTTGTCTTTGCCCAGTTGGTATACTATAGTGCTGGCTTGGCCTTCCAACACCGTAGGCAAGCCATTTTCTAGTACAATGAAAGCTACACATTTTGTTGCTCGAAAACAGGGACACACAGTGTTCTGCCATGTGAGAAGAAGTCAGATGCAGACGAGGTACATTACTAATTCAAGAGCTTTCGACAAAGGAGTAAATCATAGAATTGAAAAATATCATATCACATATATAGTTGTGAGCATGCGAGCCATTGTTTACGCTTGCGGGCTCGCGCAGCGAGGGCCGCATTTGCTGCCAAAGAGCACCTTGCCAGCAACTGCGACCCTCGCAAAATTTACGTTTTTACGCAAGGAAAATACGAGACAAGTTACGACCCATTACGACCTCACAAAAATCGGCCGTAACACGCGCACATGAAAACATGCAAATACAACAAAGACACACAACAAATACATAAAAAGCTTACTTACAGGAAGAGGGAGCATCCAGGGACCTCGAAAACTAATGTTACACCTCAATTTAACTCAAATTAAAAGAGTTTAGACACTAAAAAATTATCTAAGCGAAAGAAAAAATGGCCGTCGAAAAAAAAACGAAAACGAGGCTACAGCAGTCTAAAGATGCAAAACACCACCAAACACCTACGTATTTGCCGAAAAACACCTACGAGATTAAAAAACAAGGAAGAAACCCGCGCGACCCAAAAAACATTACAAACACAATAAATACAAACAACAAACACATAAAATGGTTACTCACAGCAAGGGGGGGGGGCACCGAGGACCTCTGCAAGTGAAGTTACACCCCCATTTAAGCACAAATTTCGGAGTTTAGAGACCCGAAAATCACCTAAGTAAGAGAAAAAATTGGCGCCGAACAAAACGAAAACGAGGCTAAAGGTCCCTAAACACGCAAAACATCACCATAAACACGCAAAACACCGAAAACAGCGAAGAAGTCGCACAACATAGAAAACTAAGGACGCTAGCTCACATTAGCTCACTTACAATTTCATTGCCGTCATTTTTTGACGGGCAATTCACTAGTTATTGTATACTTGTTAACGACTGGGGATTTCTAAAGAGCATGAGTTAAATATTACAAAAGTGAGCTTTTTTTTTTCATTAAGTGTGATACAGTGTAGATCAGTGGTACTCAACAACCAGTCTTGGTACCTGTGCCAGTCCTGAAGACTTTGGGCCTGATATATTTGCAATCCCGCAACTCGATCGTTGTCTGCGGGTGTATTGTGGTCTCCCATTTGTCTCCGATTAGGATGCTATTCAGTTGCTCAAGCCCGCAAGTTACTGGCCCAAAGCCGAAACCATAAACCATGCACTGGTTCGTAGCAGTTCAGGGTGGGAACATGATCAATTAAGCAAGCCTGTAACCTCCCATTTTGAATCAGCCAATAGAAAATGAGACCGCCATTATTACCGCACTAAAACAATTAGGTTCAGGGGTCCTATATGCGATCAGACTTGCAATACAGTAAAATAAAGAATTATGAAAAGGAATGCCAATACTGTTCCAGTCCATACGGGTGGCCTGATATGTATTAACTCATTGATACCCGAGATTGATTTAACCCTGAAATTAAACATAAATAAATCTTATATACTGCCGATTTGCTGGCTTTTGTGCAATTAATTCTAATGTCTATCATCGCTTTCCCCATTATTTACAGTGCAGTATTGTTTTGTTATTTGCATTTACAGTGCTACAAATAGGTGTTTAACCCCCTTGCATGTCCTCTCTAGCACTCAAAGGATTTCTCCTTCTTTCGCCATTTATGGGTGGGAAACCATTTGCTGGCTTGGGGAAATTGAGCAATTGAACAGCGATTTGCAATTTTAGCCATCGTAACTCTTGCAAAAGTGAAAGATCAAAGGCTTCTGGAGACTGTAAGTTACGGGTTTAACATCGCAATTTTTTCAAGGCCTTAACTCGTAACCCATTTGGAGCCTTTAAAAAGAAATTAGCTTGCGACCCAACATGCGAAAGCTCAATTGAATGTTGCTCAATATCTGCCAGTCCTCAGGAACAAAGAAGGATCAGCTGAGCCAGATGATTTAAACATACATCAACTGTTAGTCACAGTTATAGATAGATTGCTTAACTAATTTGCAGTTAAAATTATCTCTATTCAAATAAGTGTAAAATTAATGCTAATTTAGTTTAGCACGCTGTATTACCCTGCTAAATATATTCTGGATCTTAAAGCTGATCATCACAAGCATTGGAAAGTACCGGCTGGTCCAACAACATTTATTGCCTGTAGACGTTTTTGTTGTCTCAGACAATGCCTTGTATAGGGTTCCAAGTTAGTAGTCAACATTTTTTTATGGGATAATGTACACATCAAAACAAAATATAATTCACCTTACCAGGGCTTTATCAATGTAAAATGTCAGAAGCTTATAATAAAAAATGGCTAACCTCTACAATTCATTTTACAGCTGAAACATTTTTGCCCAAAAAGTTCCAAGCATCATTTTTAAAGACCCTAATCTCTCATCTGTATGCGACACATCAGAGAACAGAAGACCTGCTACTGGCACTATGAATATCTGGTAATACTCCTGATACGTTGCATCTCTCAATAATGTCATCAAGTACTTACTGTCTCATATGTCTATCAAATATTGATCTTGGTTGTCAGTTATCAAATTGTCCAGCTGGTTTTGTACATGTTTGAGAACATCAACTTTACATGAAACTGGAGAAAAATTAACATGAATGAATTAGCATCATATTAGAAGTTTACATCATCTTCTAGACGGTTTGAGAATGGATAAAAAGAGTTACACTGTGTTCCAGAGGTATGTTCCCAAGTATAAAAAGTAAGCTAGACAATTATCAGGATCCTGGAACCTAATTATTAGTTATTATTATTATTTCTTTGTAATGCACCCACATATTCCGTAGCACTGTACAGGGTTGAGTACAAAGTGCTTTCCCTAAAGCAACAACAACATTGAAAACTTGCATACTTATAGCTTAAAGCCTTCATACTCAGCCTGTAACCCACGGGCCGCATGTAGCCCTGCAAGCTTCTATGTGTGGCACATAACAACTTATCATGTTAAAATATTTGGCTGCCTTATCCAAGGAATATAAGAGCAGATTTTAAGATTTAGGAAATATTAAGAATGGTTGGACGATTATAGCACGCCTGAGGAATGCGCAGCGACGCATGCATGCCGACGCATGCACACATTCCCAAACGAACGCCTGTGTCAATAGCGCGCCCGTGCGCACTGATGTCAGCGCACGCTACAGGCTGGGAGCTGGTTATAGGGACTGACGGAGCAAAGCTGTGGTGTACAGTATGGCAGAGGGGAGCGGGGTATAGTGACTGGCACAGAGCAGCAGGATATAGGGATTGGCAGTGCGATGCTGGGGATGGGGATGGCAGAGGGAGCAGATTAAAGGGACTGACAGAGGGAAGATGGCAGAGGGGAGCAGGGTATAGGGACTGGTAAAGGAGAGATTGGTATAGGCAATGGCAGAGGAAAGATGGGTATAGGGACTGGCAGAGGGGAGTAGGCTAAAGGAACTGGCAGTGGGGCAGTCTTGGCCCAGAGGCTAACAATCTAATCCATACAGTACAGGAGATGGCTGGTCTTACCTGTTGGCAGCTGGGGCCCCTGCCAGGAGCTCTAAAGAGCTGATGTCGGGCTGAATCTGGGTTCATCGGGCTGAATCTGAGTTAATTTGTGCACAGGGGAGATGGGAGGATGCACCCCACAATCAGGACCTGAGGTGACTGTAGCCCCACCACGCCTTGGCTCCCAGCTCTGCTCCTTCTCACCAGCTCCTTAGAGCACGATACCCTGCTCTGCCATCCCCTACATCCCAGCTCCCCTCCCTATAACCTGCTCCCTCTGCCATCACCAGCATCGCTCTGCCAGTCCCTATATCCTGCTGCTCTGTGCCAGTCACTATACCCTGCTCCCCTCTGCCAACCCCTACACCCCAGGTTTGCTCTGCCAGTCCCTATAACCGTCTCCCAGCGTGTGCCGACAACATCGCGCACGGGCTTGCAATTGACTGCCGTGCTTTTGTGTGTGCTGGGTGAGAGATATGAGTGGGAGCAGTTTTGACTGCTGCGATATTGACGTCTGCGAATTTGTGTGTGAGCGCATGCAATGGCGTGCATTTGTCCCTGCGCATTCCTCAGGCTCCCTATAGTCGGGGGGCCGTCACGAATAGTCTGTTGCTTGTAGAATATCGCTGACATTTAGAAATAGCAACTAATACACAACTAGCGAATTGCCAGTCAAAAAATTACGCAATGAAAATGTAAGTGAGCTAATGCTGTTTGGCGTATAATAATGAAATAAAAAATACATTAATAAATTAATATACTTTACCTATTTGGAAGTAATATATGCAGGAAGCATTCTGTTGAAGAGCTGACAATCTGTTTTGATGTTGCTGGAGCATTAGTGATGGAGCTGCTGTGTAAGCGTGATGATTGTGTGCAGTGTAATAGTGTGCGTGCACGAGACCAAACCGTTGCGTAGTCGTGTACTACCGCATTGTTCTAAAATGGCGGCAAATGTGTGGTATGCGTCTGTAGCGGAATATCCGTAGGTGTTTTGTGGTGTTTTGCGTGTTTCTTGTGATGTTTTGCGTGTTTAGAGTGTTGTAGCCTAATTTTCGTTTTGTTCAGCTGCCATTTTTTCTCTCGCTTAGAGAATTTTTTAGTGTCTAAACTCTTTTATTTTGAGTTAAATGAAGGTGTAACTTCATTTTTTGAGGTCCTGGATGCTCCCTCTTGCTGTAGGTAAGCTTTTTATGTATGTGTTGTGTGTATTTATTGTGTTTTTCTTTTTTTCATGTCCGCGGGTTGCGGACGATTTTTGCGAGGTCGTAATGGGTGGTAACGTGTCTCGTATGTTGTTTGCATTATGACGTGAAGTTTGCGAGGGTTGCAGTTGCTGCTCACAACTATATATGTGATCAGCTGCATTATTATGCAAAGCTACTCAATGAATTAATGATACAAATTTGTAGGTTAATTTTAAAGAAAAGAGGGAGAGAATTAGTGCCTGACAAATACAAATTCAAGACTGTACAAAACTGTGCTTACCTGATCCTCACATTGTTTGCGTGAACGTATTTTTCCAAATCATCCTATTCTAAAATTAAATATGCAAAGAACATATATAGAAATTAGCTTACTGATTCTCACTTTGATGACGTATTGAGAGGAGCATGTAGTAATTATAAACCTGATTTGTCTAAAATAGACAAAAGTTTGTCTCAACATCAACAGCCCCATTAAATTCCAGGCTCGTAGATACAAGGTTTGTACTTAAGCCCTACGTGCTTCAAATTTAGAGAATTTACGACACTATTAAATTTGCCGTGCTGCAAGCAATGTGTGAGGTACGAGCACGTACGTCCGTTTCAAACACAGAGAAACTGTGCAGGAGGAGTGACAGCCTGCGAGATGATCTTGCAGGCTCCCCCACCTCATCACTTGCCGCGGGGGTCTTGAACGGGATCTCCGCAGCAGTTCTACATACAGAACTTGCCGTGGGGGGTACTGTAAGTACCACCCAGGCAGTTAAAACGAACCGCCCTCTATGCTGAAGGTCCCCATTGGGACCCCCAAAGTGACCCCACTTAACAACTTGTATTGTGTGGTGGCAATGTCAGGGCAAGTGGTAAGAGGACTAAAAAGGGGTTGTAGTACAGGAGAAAGGTGTTGAGGATCAAGTGCTTGCAGATTCCTGAGGGTTCTGGTGACTGTGGGTGAAGAAGGGCAGAGAGTGGGAGGTGTGGTGAAGGTGTAGGTTAGGAGATAATGTTCAGAAAGAGGGAGTGGGGAGATGATAAGGTTTGAGATTGTCCTGTGATTGGTAAAAATTAGGTCAAGGAAGTGTCCATCACAGTGAGTTGTCGATTCTGTCCATTGTGAGAGGCTAAGGTAAGAGGTAAATGCAAGTAATTTTGCAGCTGTAGGGGTGGTGGTAGTGTCAATGGCAATGTTAAAATTGCCATGAACAAGGGAAGGTATATAGGGGGAGAGAAAGCCAGAGATATAGGTGGAAAAATGATTCAGAAATTGTGAGGATGGTCCAGGTGCATTATAGACCACATGGGAGGCAGTATGTGATCACCTAATTCTTCATAATGCCTTGAAAGAATGCTTACATGGTCCTCTATGAATGATGTTACAGTAAATGATTCAATGTCTGAATGTGATTTGGGTATTTCTCAAGCAGAAGAATTGTTTGGGAATCCATAAAAAGACCTGTGAATTATTGTGAATTCCATATAAAAGTAAGACTCCCTATGCTTCTCATCTGACAGATTCAGTATGCAGTAGTGGACTATAAAATCCTTTACGTCTATCTTAATTACTAGTTTTTCTTTTGTACTTTGTACTTTCACTGCATACATTCTTAATATTAATCCCATTTGCAATTAAAGGCATTATAACAACATCTCATTCCAGGTGTTCCTTCAAATATCTCAAGAAATGTGGCAAGTTAGATTGATGGAGCCTCATTCAATTGAGCCATTCAGGAGATCCGGGCTTGGAATTGGAGCCTGTAACTTAATTTGGAATTCAATTGGCAACTTCTTGCAGGCTCCAATCGAGTTACGGGCTCTGAATTGAATGAGGCTCATAGTTTCAGATATGACTTAGATTTAAATTATAGTTTGTAAAACATATTTTATCCCTTAGATGTTTTTAAAATTGCATCTCCTAACATTGAAGTTGACATACAATTGCAAACTTCTATGTAAGTCTTATTTAAGAAAATGCATGTGTTAAATTTTTTCTGAAGTGATAACATAATTGTTACTATGTATAGTTTTAAATATTAACATAGTTGGTCTGTTGTGTCCCTTTAATTGTATTAAATTATTTGATAAAGCGGAGAATGTGATTTTTGTTTTTAGTTAGATTTGTTTTTATTTTCCCTGTCTTTTCATTGTCTTATTTCCAATACAGTCACTGTACTCCAGTCCGGTCATAGCTGACGGGTGCACATTGAATCCATTGTAAATTTGGTATGTATGTGAATATATTTGAAAAAATGACCATACTGCTAATTGATGCTTATTTTTGTTAACTAGCTTGCCTGATCTCTCTTTCACATAATTGTAGATTTACTATAATTTTGTTACATCCTTTTAGGTCACAAACTCTACCGTGCTAGGTCTGCTCTACAAGTATATACAAGCCACTCATCAAGTCTGCTACATATGTGTGAACACTGGGACAATATTAACCATAAACTGAGCAAGCAGTGAGCAGAGGAAGATAAGGTTAACATGGAAGAGTGGTATAATTAAGGAGCCAGGTAAGACAAAAGGAAAGTGAGAAAATTCAAGAGAAGATGAAGAGTAAAAGTGGGATATAAAGGAGAATGGAGAGATTGGAGGCTAGTAGAGTTTTTTAAGTAGTATTTAGTGTGTAATTCTAGAATGTCAATGCATGAGAAAAGGAATAGATGGTTCTCTGGTGTTACTTGTATGTGATGTAAAGTGAAGGAAGAGAAGATTAAATGTGATGCTAAAAAACAGTGCAAGACTGATTAATACACGGTGTGGAGAGCACTGTGGGCATCCTCCTAAAGTTTATTCTTCCTTATCGCCTAAGAAAGCTGTCTGTCTCTAATTCAATTAAATTAAACTACTTCATTTAAAATGCTGTATCCATTCAATTAGCAGAACAAGATGATGTAAACATTTAATATATCATATCTGTCTTCAACTATATAGAAAACTAATCATAATACAAAATATTGTAGGATTATAGGTTATATATCTTGGAAGAAAATATACTCTGTTAAAGTGTATTCAGTCTACAAAACAAAAATGATGCATTTGTTTAGACTTCCAGATAACAGCCATGCAATATGCCACTCTCTTTTGAGCTCCAAGACCAGTGTGATACAATTTTACATCCACACTTAGATGGGAAACAAGGGTCTTACCACAACCCTCACTACAAATCCATGCCAACTGAAGACCACAGAAAAGTTGCTCTGAGACTGAAGTCCCATAATCAAGCCCAATGCCTAGTGAACGGAGTCTTCATGGTTGCATCATTCTGGGATATTTAAGCAGAAAAAAATATTTTCTCTTATTTTAACTGGATCTTTAGACCTGCCTGACCCACAAAGAGCTATAAGCAAAATGGAACACACAGCCACTTCAAGTGTTCTCTATTCTGTGTCAGAATGCCAGAAGCATTTACCCCATACACTATGCTAACTCCATTGTGTATCATATCACCAAGGAAATCATTGGGCAGACCATAATCCTGAGAGAACTCCAAGAACTTCTTCAATTACCATTATCTGCCCACACATCTAGCCCAACAGCTCAACAAATGGCAGCAGGCTTGCTCTACTATGAGAAGTATGTAAGAAGTATGAAAAAGAGCAAGTCCAGCAGTGAAGATCAGGGTCTCTTGCTCAATCTGCAGGTCAATGCTTTTCCATGATCACCAGATGCCTCAGGCTCCCAAGACAAAAACAAATTCATGAATAACTCAACAGGACCCAAAAGCAGATTTGAGACCTAACTAAACAGTACACCTAGATAGATCTCAGGCCTGGGAAGCCTTCTCTTGCCCAGTGTTCCCAGTTCTTCCTACCAACAAGTCTGTAATCCCTTGTTTGTACTGGTGTTACCTTTCTGATATGCAATTGGTGGTAAAGAGAAAAACTCCTCCCCCTTCACCCCTCTTTAGTCCTCATTTATGTCCCACTGTTAATCACATCTACAGGTTAACTGTGCACCTACTCAAATTACCTTATATACCCATACCCTTCTATCACCCCCAACCTTTTCCAGATAAAAAATAATAATAATTGGAAGCATCAGCATAGGATTTCTATCATGCCACCGTCTAGAGATAACTCAGTTATCAGTTTCCTCTATTATTACCGTACATTAGACAAATTGTGACACCCGTTTAGACCCTGTACAAATCACCAAAAGAGTTATGATATGTTATTGAATGAGAAACTGCCTGTGAATAACTTGATGTAAATGTCTGTATGCTGATAGATTTCTTAATAATTTAATATTTAAAAAATGCACACATTTTAAGCATGCATCAAATGTGATTGCTTTTAGTAATACATTTGTAAGGAAGCTCATAATGAGTCCAAATCTAATCATTTCAATATATAAAAATAAGAAGTGAAACATTTAATTATTTAAGTGATATAACCTTGTTTAAACTTATGTGATGTATATATGAGATTGTGCATTAAGTGGAGATTAATTAAAATGCTTATGATTCAGATGGTTGATAGCACCCTATGTAAGGGCTTCTAGAGAGTCAGAAGCTAACTTAAGAGCACTGTAAGGATAATTTGTGCTCTGTGTTCTTGTTTGAATTCTAATTAGAAAAAGACAATGTATATGTGCTAATATTTAGAAGTCTCATTTTTCCATTACCATTTTAATTACTTATTTACTCTATTAATGTGTAATGCCAAGTAGTATTTATGTTATGCATACATTCTCTGAAATAAAAAAGTTGGCATTAATATGGCTTTATCCCAGAAATGTTTAAGAGTGCTTACAAGATGAAAAAAAGGGAAAAGAAAAAAGAAAGAGTTATAACCTGAAATAATTTACAGATTGTTAATAATATGACCAGACATCACAAACTCACAATTCTATAAAGATAGAATTTGTATTTTACAGCAGTTCCGGTTATGTGAAATACACGGGCACAATGTAATTGCTGCAGAAGTTAGTTTGTGCATCTTTTCAAAAGTATTCAATGTCAAGTAACCACGATACTTAACAATAATATAATATAGTTTGGGTTCTTTTCATATGGTAATACAATAATTGTATTAATACATAAAATAATGATTTACCTTTATTCATACTTGGGTAAATCATTTATAATTGGGTAGATGAAAATAACTGCAGGTTTTTATTATGCACTTGGGGTTCTTCAATGTAAATATTTAAAAAATCACTTTTATTTAATTTTTTAAAAGGAAAAAGAGAAAGGTTTAGAAGGAAAAAGGTAATTACAAATACATAAACAGAGAGGAAATTGGTAATATCTTGCCTTTCTGGCTTTTAAATCAACTTTAGCCTCACTACAATAACTTGTGATTCACTTAAAAAAGGAGACACTGTACCTCAGTGTAACAAGTGTATTTGTCTAAACACTAAAACCTTACAGGTAGATAGCACACCCAATATTTTAATTTAAAAAATGTTGCAAGGCATATCCAAAATAGCTAAAGCTAAGCTGTATTACTTTGTTTCCATGCTAATAACTATCACCCCAATGTAATACTGGTTGTATTGCTTTTAAGTGCAAATTCTGAAAGGCTACAATGTGTTAAACTCTATTTCCTCTAATAAGATGTATCTTAACCAGTGACTTCAAGTCTGTTACATGGTAAAATCCCTTAACATTATTTGGAAAGTATACATTGTTTCAAATGTAATTGTTATATCCCATCATAGAGGGTAAGATAGAGGGAAAGATGGACAAAGGATGCCCTGGAACAACTGTGTTCCTATTTTTCCTCCTCCCTGGCTATCCAGGCAGCTCCTGACAGATTCCCCTAACTGGTGAAGCATCAATACATTTCTTCCATTATTATTCATGGCCCTGTTCCAGAGCGAAATGTATTACCCAAAGGATTTCTCAATCCTGTGACATGAGGTGTGAATTGCAGTAGTCTACCTATTCAAGAGTGGCCTAAATAATTACCTTTGTAACAGACATGTCCTAGCCTTGGCTTAACCTTTATGAAAACTTTATGAAAACAGAAATTCCCAGTCTTCCAACATGGGCAAGTAAGTCTTTGAACCTTGCAAAACAGCAGCAGCACTGCCACTGACATCTTGTACCTACAACAAGGTCATCATTTTCTATGGAACTGCAGTTGTGTTGGATACTGGATGGCCTGAAGAACTAGCAGTGACAGTTTTTTCACAGAGTCTCTTCAATGTTCAATGTTCAAAGATAAGCTTAACTATCAAGATGTAGATGACACCAACTTGTGCCTCAGTCTGGATAACTGAAGAAGGGAGAGGCTGACAAAAGTAGTAAGAAAAGGAAATAGCTAGGAAATACACTTTTGTTCAATAGCAGTGTGTTTCCAAGCTGAATACTCTGCTCTTGGTAACGCTTCCCCATCCTAACCTGCAACTATGGCCCAGGAGGATCACACGCAAGTGGAACTGCTGTACATCTCAGAGCAAAAGAAATTACAAAGAAGGGGCTTAGGTTTTTACTGTTTGTATCAGTCAGGAAATGCCCAGGATTCTAGCATAACAATGAGCTCCCTTTCAGCTGAAAGCAGTCTCCCAAGATTCATCCTGACTACTTTCTCTGAACTCCCTCTAACTCAGTTGTGAGGGTTCCTCCATCTACACTGAAACTTTCACCAAATCTGTCACTGAAGGTTTGACCATAGTCAGGTGGCAAAAATCTTTATCAATCTGGATCTTAGAAAGGCATACAAGCTCATACACATTCATTTAAGTAGGTAAGAAGAAAACAACCTTAAAATGTCAAGGTAGTCAAGGCTGTGTTCTTGGTGTATTCTAACATTGTGTGATTGAAGTATTTGATGATATGTTAAATAAGTGGGTCTTCATCTAACTTGACAATATCCTAATATATCCAAGAATAATACTCCTCACCAGAGACTTGTGTCAGTACAGCTCCCATAGATAAGACCAAGCAAATAACTCTGCAGTTCAGTTCTCTTAGTCTTGTGGTGAATCCCAACAGGTATCCGCTTTCCTGAATTGGTGTGTTTTACCACTTTTTAGGGCACTCAGCACTTTGTTGGTTTCATCAACTATTACTGGTGATTCATTTGTGATTTCTCTAAAGTCAGTGGATTGATTTTCTCAATTGTTAAAGAAGAGAACAGATCCCTTCCTTGTACACCATAATCCTTCAAAAATCTTAATAGCCGAAGAAAATACCTATACCAAAATACCAAAAAGGCCTATAGTGAAAAGAATATCATCCACACTGTGAAGCATGGTGGTGGCTCACTGATGTTTTTTTTTTTTTGGGGGGGGGGGGGGGGGGGAGCTCTAAAGACACAGGGAATCTTGTGAAAATTGATGGCAAGATGAAATCCTGGACTTTCCAGACTGACAATGACACTAAGCACAAGGCCAAGTTGACCCTCCAGTGGTTACAGCAGAAAATGGTGAAGGTTGTGGAGTGGCCATCACAGTCTCCTGACCTTAATATCATCGAGCCACTCTGGGGAGATCTCAAAATTGCGATTCAATCAAGACAACCAAAAACTTTAAATAACCTGGAGGCATGGGCAGCTATACCACCTGCACAATTAGGGGCCTCATAGACAACTATTACAAAAGGCTGCACGCTGTTATTGATGCTAAAGATGGCAATATACAGTATTAAGAACTAAGGGTATGCAAACCTTAAAGCAGGGTCATTATTTTTTTTATTTTGTTGCCATGTTTTGTTTTATGATTGTGCCATTCTGTTATAACCCACAGTTAAATATGAATCCCATAAGAAATAAAAGAAATGTGTTTTGCCTGCTCACTCATGTTTTCTTTAAAAATAGTACATATATTACCAAATTGCCAAGGGTATGCAAACTTTTGAGCACAACTGTGTATGAAAGGTGACCATTACATTGCTGTGGAGTCCTGTAAAGGATCCTGCACTCAGAATAATTATCATTCACCCAGTTGTATGTAACTTTTCTTTATTTCATGTATTTTGCTTAATTTGTAAGTAATTTATTTCTATAACTATAGATAGACTAGCGACTTGCCCGTCAAAAATTACAGCAATACAATTTGAAGCCTGGTTGTTTTCCACACAATGCAAGGTTCTACCCCCTCTAACTCGAGAGCCTCACGATGATGAGCACCTTCGGCACTCATTGAGAGCCTCTCCACACGCCCCCCCCCCCCACCTTACGGGCCTCACGATGAACGCTCATCGCAAGCCCTGGCCAACCTGCAACTTAAGTGCTCATTGCAAGCTTCTTCCCCTCCCCTGTGTCTCTTTGTCCCCCTCTCTTACCCCTGTGTCTCTTTCCCCCACTCCCTCCCCTGTGTCTCTTTCCACCTCACTCCCTCACCTGTGTCTCTTTCCATCCTCTTCCCCCTCTCCCTCCCCTGTGTCTCCCCCACCTCCCTCCTCTGTGTTTCCAATTTACAGGCTTGTAAAAATGTTACGCCTTTACAGCCACCATTTTTGTCCTCACTTACCAGTTTTTAGACCTCCCAAAATGCCAATTAAATATCAAATTAGCTTGCAACCTGACTTACAGGCTCCCTGCCTCTCCCCCTGTGCTGTGTGCGAGGTTGTAAGTAATTTCTTAATTTATTGGTGTCTCTTGGCGGTCTGTAACTCGTAAACCATTTGGAGCCTTTCACCCCCTCCCCCTCCCAAGCCAGTCACGTACGGACCTCGTGTTATTCTAGGTCAGTATGTATATTACCATCAGACATGGGAACATCATACACATGTTAATTTTAACATTTATTTTCTAGGCTGGATGATTATATTATCAATAAAGCTGTACATATTTAATGCATCCCTAAATCCTTCATGAAGTATAGATAGAAGTATTGTAAGCAGTTTGGAAGTATATAATTAACATTTCACTTAAAATTCTGTAAACCATGCTAGTCATCTTTAACCTGATTAATAGTTATATTACAAATACCCATTTTACATTATTTTGAAGTCTAATGAATCAAATAGTATGCAAGGCCACTCTGGGCAAACAGAGTATACTCACAAGACAGCAACATTCCTATTTTGAAAGGCCTTATGCAATTATTTTTTCATCCAACTTGATTCTTCTCACTTGCTCCAAAAAGCTGTGTTGCAGACTGTTTTAATATAACAAGAGAATTAAGAAATGTTCACTATTTTCCTTGGAGTTTTATCAGCAGTGCAAGATTCCTAACACAGTAAACCATTTCTATTATAGTTTTTCTGTCCACCTCTCTAGAAATAAGATATTACATGACAGGTCAACCTCCCCAATAGATGCTATGAATTTTATCCTATCTGTGCTGTGGGATGAAGAGATGCTATTGGTGTATATAATTGTCACTCTTCTGCCAGAGAGATAGGTTAAGTTGTTTATGTGGAGAGCAAGCAAACTGTTTGGAGCCCATTATTCTCAGAAGTGCAGAAATGATTAGTTGGTCAGATGATCGAAGTAAGGATATATATATATATATATATATATATATATATATATATATATATAGCAGTACGAACAATGAATAGTACATTAGTGATTCTATTTGAATGTCTAAAAAATAAGTTAATAAAAACTTATTACACATATATACAGTATATATATATATATATATATATATATATATATATATATACACACACACACTGTATTCTTTCCTGAGTGTGAGTCTGGGGAAGGAGAATTGCACCGACAGATTGCTGGAGGATGGTAAAGCCCAATTGCTGACAGGTTCCTGGACTCTGCTAGGCTAAAAGGTCTGCTCTATTACACACTGCAGTTAGGAGACATTCTGTTGTTATTTTCATTTGTAATCTGGGATTCTTATAAAGCCAGCCAAAGACTGCAGCACAGCCCAAGCTTGTAAACTTGTTTTGTGAGTGGAAACATCCAGCTATATGGCTCACTGCAAAAGATATAAATTATTATTATTATTATTATTATTATTATTATTATTTACTAGTCGTTTGCCTGTCATAAATGATGGGATAATATATTTTATTTTCCCACCCCCCTTCCCCTGTATCTCTTTCCGTCCGCTCCCTCCCTGTGTCTCTTCCCTAGCCCTTTTCCCCCTCTATCTCTTTAATTTCACTCTCCCTCCCCTGTGTGTCTCTCCCCCCTATCTTGTGTCTATTCTCTCCACTCTCTCCTGTTTATTTCTTCCCCACTCGCATGTGTCTTCTTCCCTCTCCCATGTGTCTCTGTCCCCCTCCCATGTGTCTCTTCCCCCCTCCTCCCTCGCATGTGTCTCTTCCCCTCGTTCCCTCCCCTGTATCTCTTCCGCCCTCCCCTGTGTCTGTTTCCCCTATATGTCTTTCCCCATCCTGTGTGTATCCCCCCTGTGTCTCTTTCCCCCACCCCGTGTCTTTTTCCCCCTCCCCTGTGTCAATTTGCCCCCCTCCTCTCTCTCCTGTGTACATTTGTGTTCATATTTGACTTTCTAAAATAAGTTAAAAAAACATGTTTCCTTCTCACTGCACTCTGGGGACCTTGGCAGAGATATGCTAATGTGTCCACAAAGGTTTCACTCTTTAATCCAAATACAATATCAAACATGGCTCCTATGCCTGCTGTATTACACAGCTTTAAGCCCAGGATGGATTAGGCACAAGCCAGGAAACCTACACACAGACAGCACTGTTTCAAGGTTAATGCCTCTCATCAGCGTGGGGCCAATTCCTAGCTTGTGTAGTAGATTTTGTGGGGAAGTAGTTCATCACAACAATCATTTTATTTATGGTGGGCAAAAGAGTGATAAAAGCCCTCCACCGTACAGTAGTACAGTATATAAATAGTACATCTGTGTTCCCATTTGAATGTCTAAAGCAAGTTATAAAATGTCTTTCCTGCTCAGAATTCCAAGAAATACATTTATTGCACTGCACTTTGGGAACCTTGCAAATGTGCATATATAATGCTGTTTCTTTATAAACATAGGTAATAAGTATAAATTGACTAAAGTCGACTTATCAAATGAGCTATTTAAAAGACATTCCATTTATTCAGCACATATAGGGTTAATTGTGGAAACTAATGCCCCAAACATATTATTCTTTTATATTACATACTTTTACTGTAAATGTTTTTAAGTAATTAATTCACTATATGATTAATTCTTGTGTTGTAACTAGAGATGTAAAATCGAAAATTTTAGGACCTTGAAATAGTTGAAGTTGGTAAATAGCATCTCATATAAAAGATTAATCATGTTACATATTGATCAGCAAAAGATTATCCTGATAAACTATCCCATTTATTTTTGTCTTGTTCTTCCTTTTTCAAATCATATAATCATGAGTCATTGCCCTTATACATAGACTGAGGTGCCGCAAAGTAAATTGTAAAAACAAAAATAATGGTAAAAAATATATAAAATATCATAGAGGTACTGTTTTGTGGGACATATACACCCATACATTCTGTACAATACTATTCAGTATTAAAAATGGACAGGATACCAAAATATTATAGCATGAAATAATTAGCTGTACATCCTGTTCCTCGCTACCTAGTTTAAACTTAATCATTTTTATGACACAGAAATTACTGATCATTTTCAGAGGGAAACTGGCTCTGCATACTAAGCTATGTTTACAATTTGTTTGCTGTCAAGTCATTAAACTTACTATTTACATATATGTTGGGGATGCATTTAAGACATGGTTGTATGTAAAATAAAATCTTAGACAACATATGACGACAGATAATGAATGACAGCAAGTACTTCCAAACAGCTTTGCTATCTTTTCTAGCAGTGTCTAATTAGCAAAATATCTAAAATAGATTTGTAGATTATATTATAATAAATGTATATTGTATTACAAAATATAATATTTGCCACTATTATAAAAGTAGTAATAATAAAAATAATATTAATAATAATAACATAAATTGTGCTCTTTGATATAATGCAAACCATGGATCTAATGACATTTAAACTTTTACATTTCACCAAGATATTCATCATAATACAATGTATATATCATCACTGGATTGGCTTTGCAAACATAGATTTAAGAGGGCTTCTGTCTATATTTGTGGGCTTTCTGGTGGCTGAGGAGGCCAATGCGGAACAGGCAGATGCAACTGCAGTAGTTGCAAGGGAAAGTTTGCTCTGGGTTAAGTGCTGCACTAAAATGATTTTTCCTCCTCCTTTTTTTGTCGTCAAGACCAGCCCTGCGTGTGCTCTCGAAACAGGAGACAACCTGGTGAATGGTACTGAATTTAAAGCCAACCATCGAAGATGGTCTATGTGACAAGCAACAAGGGACTGTTTCAGTGAGCCCTTGGTCCTCCTCTGTCTCGATTAGTGGTGAGCTCACCATATAGCACGATCTTTGGAAGCCGATCATCCTCCATCCTAGAGATTTGTCCTGCCCAGAGCAACTGTGTTCAACAGCATGGCCATAATGCCGGTGACTATTCCCTGTTCAAGGAGCTCAGTGTTGGTGACGTGGTCATTCAGTGGATGTTGAGGATGATGCGGAGTTGATGAAAACGCTAAAAAAGTCGTAGGTGATGGTGGTAGGTAACCCACAACTCGGAGGTTACAGATCTGATGTTAGCTATAATAAAGGTTTACGGCTCAACAAAGATACAAGAATAAAGTGGCAGAAAGTTATATGAGGGAGTTTTATGAGATGCACCCAAAATCGTATGCATAAATTAGCCTGATTAGGGGTCAAAACTTATGATAACATATATGAGAATGGGAAAAGGAAGTAGAATTCAGTAACTGATTATATATTGGATAAAGGGGATGGCTGAATATTAATACTACCCCTTTCACTAACTCACACATATTTTGGCCCATATTTCCATTTATGGCTGTGGTCTTTAACTGAATACAGAGATAATCATTGCATGAGAATGGGAGAAATAGCACATGGAAATATGTTAATAGTGTTCGTGGTATGTGCTATTCCCAAAATGTGAAGCACATGAATGATGGACAAAAGGAGTTAAAAGAATAGATTAGTCTATATCAATCAGCTCCATTCCCTTATAGAACTTATGCAACCTCTTCTATTCAGGCTGAACCAGTGACACAAGGCTTCACACCATCAAGCTAAGCAGAGGTGCCTAACATTCAGATGTGCCTGGCATGCTAACACAACTGAATGACAGTTGCACACGACTTAATGACTGGACAACAACAATGTATATGTTACGGGCAATGTGTACAATCTTTGAATCTTTTAACGTAGTCATTCTGTAGGATGTCCGGACCTTATATATATTGAGTTGTTTTGGCAACTAAATAACAGACAAAGAATATTGTTTTTTGTTAACTGTTTTATTCATTAAAAGTTATATGGCATATTAAAATCATGCATTGAACTAATGTGCTTCCAAAAAGTGTGCGTGCAGAGCTACCCTTCATCTCAGTCATTCAAAGTGCCACAGTTCTTTACCTTGCTCTGATAAATGATGTTCTAATAAATGATCCTTATGATTAACTATGGTTGATTTGAATTAATAATTCAAAAACCTTGTTGTCGTTATTCTATACATTGCACATTTCCAATCTCAAGTTTGAAGCTCAAATATGGGGCCTTCCAGTATTTTTCTGTGTTATTAACAATGTATTTTACATTGTATTTTACCCCTGTATAACTCTACAGAATATGTTGGAGCATTACAAATAAAGGATGAGGATAGTAATGATAACAATCCCTAGAAACAAAGCAGAGGAAATATACAGTAGTGGAAACCTTTCAATGAGCATGGCTTTGGGTCTACTTCCCTTAACGGAACATGGAACACAAATGTTTCATGCAATTGAATAAGGCAAATGGAACACCATTCTTTGGTTCCAATTTGCAACAGTTACAGAGCTATTCAATTGAACAAGCCTGCAGCTACATGGCTAAAAGCCTAAAGTGTAAACCATGCACCCGTAAGTAGCATTTCAAAACATGATCATGATCCATTAAGCAAGGCCGTAACTACCGATTTAGAAACAGCCGATAGTAAATGAGATCGTAATCATGACGTCAGTAGAACATGGAGGTTAAACGTCAATCAATTAGCGTTTAGAAGTCCGATATGTGATCGGACTCGTAATCCGGCAATGTACAAAATAATAAAAATGAATGAAGGAAAAGTTCTAGTCCATGTGGGTGGCCAAATATTATTAACTCCTTGATTACGGAGATTGATATAATACAGAAATGAAACGTTAAACAAATAATTTTTGGTTAAAGATTTGCAAGCTTGAGACTATTGTGCAATTAATGCTAATGTCTTTCATTGCTTTTCCCATCTTTTAAAGTGCAATATTGATTTTTTTATTTGCTTTTACAGTGATATGATCAGGTGTTTCTGGTACTAGTAGGATTTTCTTCTATATTTGCCATTTAGGCGGAATTCCATTTGAGGAATTGTAGCAATTGAATAGCGACTTGCAATTGTAACATTTACGGGCTTGAAAGATCAAAGGCTTAGCTGGGTTAGAGTTACGATTGTACCAACCGCATGGATTTTCAGCCTGTAACCCGCAGATCAGCAGGTAGCTAAAAGACGCCAATTGTAAAGCAAATGAGTTCACTGGCTACATTATGTGCTCCTTACAATTGCTCAATTGAATAGGGGCCTTTGTATAATGCATTTAAGAGAACATACTTTAAACATTATAAAAATGATGCTTTGCATGAAAAAAAATATGGCTCATTCATCCAAATTATTGTTAGATGGCTGAGAGGGCAAAGCTCTCTCCTAAACATTTGAATAATTTCTTTCTGCTTTGAGTACTTCATTTGAAAAAAAGAAAACATTTTCAAATACATTCTTTCAGATGCAACAAAGAAAAAATGCTTTTGGCATTCATTTAAACTTCAATGAAACAAACAGTGCACAGAGCATACAAACTTCTATAGACTTGCAGACTACTATGCCTCATACAGATATATTACTGCTTATTGGCTGGCAAGGCCAAGCTGCCAAAGAAGGCAACAATTTGTGCTCCAAGATTTTTAGTTTTGAAAAAGAAAACATACTTTTACACATTCACAAATACCTTCTTTCAGACACCACAAAGGGGTGATTTTAATGACCCTTTAACATAATTACCAATGGTTAGTAGATAGGAACAGAAATAGAGACTGTCAAAAGGAGGGCAAGACGGGAGCGGGCATAAACATCAGTGAGTGGGGTATTCCATGAATAGGCATTGGGGTATTCCTTTAATGAAATAATAAGGGAAAGTGAATGGCTTTAGTGAAAGAGTAGGAGGACATGGAAGTGAGAGGGGAAGAGATGAGAGGGGAAAAAGTGAATGAAGACATTGTGGAACTGTAGTGTTATTTTATGAAGGTGTAGAAGTCTAATTTCAGGACCTTGCTTAGTTTGCCTTCATTTCCTGGGAAACAAATTGCAGAGAATGCTTTAAGCATGGAAACTCATAACATTACTTATTGCCATTAGGGGTAATTCAAATTGTATTAATACATTGAATAAGTTAGCGTTAGTAGAGGGCATTCGGGGACTAAACATGTACTGGATGATGGGGAGGAAAAATATTAAGACTGGGTGATGTAGTGGCATTGTTTGTGGTGTGGCGGGTTGGTATTGCTGTAATGTGACTGAGAGGAAAACTATTCATTTCGTTTTGAACATGTTCAATGTCAGGTGACAATGAGACATCAAAAAGCATATTGCAGAGAGGCAGTTGAGGACATAATTAAAGAGTTCAGGGGAGATGTCAGGAGAGAAGACATACATTTGTGTATTATTGATATAAAGGTGATGCCAACAACCCAATGGTTGGATCAGTTGTCAAATTGAGGAGGTGTATAGAGAAAACAGAACAGGTCCAATGTCAGTCTTATGGCATACCAACTTACAATGAAAGAGGACTAGAAAACTTGCCAGAGAAGACACTGAATAAAAGGTTTGTTAGGAAGAGAATCATGGCAGGACCTTGCCACAGATTTCAATAATGTACAGAATATACAGAAGAAGAGGGTGATCAAGCAGAGAGGAGGAAGAGAGTATAATGACCATTGTTAATGCAGTCTCCATGGTGAAAGCCAGAATGGAGGGTGTTGACTAGAGAAATAGCAGAAAGAAATCGAGCTATGTGATTATAGACTAGTCTCTCTAATAGCATGGAGGCAAATTTGAGGAGAAATGGTCAAGAGATGGTCTCTTCACAACAGGCATTCTAAGAGCAAGTTTAAAGGAAGCGGCAAAGATTAAAGTTTTCCCTTAAAAATTATTATTCAACATTTGTTTATTATTATTTTTTTGCTTGTTATAACAAAAAAAATATATATAATACTTTTACATGGATGGAAAATCTCAATCTCAGTGCACTAAACTGTCTACTCCTTAGAAATCAAATGGATCCTCAATAACAAATAAGTGGCTATTATACCAATTTGTAATTTAATATAGTTTTGAATCTACTTGAAAATGTGGCTAAGGTTGCAATTCTCAGAAAGAATATTGGAAAATATGTTGCTAATGTTATATTTTTAAGGAAGTGATCTCCTGTAGGTTTTTTTTCTCTGAAATCACCAGTGAGCCAAAGAGTGATTGATGAACACTGTTAGACAGATGAGTCAAACCAGACATTATAAAGTCTGGTTTACTCTTTGAATAAAAATGTGAACACACTCAGGGGAGGGGGTGTTTAGGAACAAAAAATAATAATCTACGTTTATACCGTGTGCCTCCTTTTACTTATATTTTACAATAAAGAAGTCTCACCCATATTAAATATATATGTATATAAATATCTGCAATATCAGAGTTATATAATATACATGTAGCCTCATAAAATATATTTTTCTCAAATTTCTCTACTTACATTTCAAGCAGTATAAACATGTTTACGCTGATTTGTGCTTTGTGAAGACAAAGTTACACATGTCAAATAATGACGTAGCACACAAACATGGTTTGATAAAAAAAAAAAAACTATTTAGATGGAAACGATACCATTCAATGGCTGAGTAGGATTAGCATGCAAGCTTTCAAGGTCATAGTCCCTTCCTCAAAAGTTTGCATACCCTGGCAGAAATTGTGAAATGTTGGCATTTATTTTGAAAATATGACTGATCATGCAATATAATGTCTTTTATGGATGGATAGTAATTACATGAAGCCATTTATTATCACATAGTTGTTTGAATCCTTTTTAAATACTAATGACAACAGAAATCATCCAAATGGCCCTGATCAAAAGTTTACATTTTCTTGTATGTTTGGCCTTGTTACAGACACACAAGGTGACACACACAGGTTAAAATGGCAATTAAAGCTTAATTTCCATTTTTTTAAATGGCAGTTAGTGTCTGTGTATAAATAGTCAGAGTAGAGTAGTAGAGTTTGTTAGCTCCCACATGGATGCACTGCACAGGCTAGATACTAAGCCATGGGGAGCAGAAAAGAACTGTCAAAAGACCTATGTAACAAGGTAATGTAACTTCATATAGATGGAAAAGGATAAAAAAAAATATCAAATGCCTTGAATATGCCAGTCAGTACTGTTCAATCACTTATCAAGAAGTGGAAAATTCTGTGATCTCTTGATACCAAGCTAAGGTCAGGTAGACCAAGAAAGATTTCAGCCATAACTGCCAGAAGAATTGTTCAGAATGAAAAGAAAAACAACACAGGTAAACTCGGGAAAAATATAGGCTGCTCTGGAAAAATGACAGTGTGGTTGTTTCAAGGAGTGAAATGCGATGATACTTGAGCAAAAATGAGCTGCATGGTCGAAATGCCGGAAAGAAGCCTTTACTGCGCCAATGCCACAAAAAAGCCCAGTTACAAAATGACCGACAACACCCTGTCACGCCTCACAGCTTCTGGCACATGGTAATTTAGAGTGACAAGACCAAAATAGAGCTTTATGGTCACAACCACAGGTGCTATTTTTGGAGAGGGGTCAACAAGGCCTATACTGAAAAGAATACCATTCCCACTGTGAAGCATGGTGGTAGCTCACTGATGTTTTTTGGGGGGGAGCTCTAAAGTCACAGATAATCTTGTGACAATTGAGGGCAAAATACTGGCAGACAATTTGCATTCTTCTGCATGAAGGCTGCGCATGGGATGCTCTTGGACTATCCAGCACGATAATGACCCTAAGCACAAGGTCAAGTTGACCCACAGTGGTTACTGTAGATAAAAGTAAAGATTCTGGAGTGGCCATCACAGTCTCCTGACCTTAATATCATCGAGCCACTCTGGGGAGATCTCAAACGTGCGAGATGACCAAAGACTTTGCATGACCTGGAGGCATTTTTGCCAAGACGAATGGGCAGCTATACCACCTGCAAGAATTAGGGGCCTCATAGACAACTATTACAAAAAACTGCACGCTGTCATTGATGCTAAAGGGGGGCAATACACAGTATTAAGAACTAAGGGTATGCAAACTCAGGGCCATTTGGGTGATTTATGTTATCATTATGATTTAAAAAGGAGTCAAACACAACTATGTAATAATAAATGGCTTCATATGAGCACTATCCTTCAATAAAATCTTTTTTTTTTAATGATCAGTCACATATATTCAAAATAAATGCCAACATTTCACAATTTCTGCGAGGGTATGCAAAATTTTGAGCACACCTGTAAGTCTAAACTGCTTAAAGTACATACATATAGGCAAACTGACTAGAATGAAAATGATCAGACTGTAGATAAGGTTTTCATTGTCACATTATTGAAAAAAGGAAGTCTTTGGTGCCCTGGTTGTGATAAGTCTGCTGACTTTTACAGACAGTCTCTGTGGGAAGCAAATTGTTCGATGATGTTAATGAGAAATTTCAAAGAGGAGAGGATTCACTTGATTTGAAGTAATGTGACAATTTTCCTGTCACGATTTAATCTGTATCTTAAATTTGTACATGAAATTATAATTCCTGGTCTTTCTGTCTTTCTGTATCCTAAAGTTCCCCATCAGTATTGTGACCCTAATAACATTGAAGCTGTGTTAATTTTAACAGAAATGTCCACCCTGTTTTGCTTTTATTCATATAATAACTGTGTGAATTATTTTTTTGCCCTAAGTTCTGTCCTGTTTAACCTACATAGAATACTCGAGGACATTTGACAGAAATTCAATTATTTGCATGAAAAGTTACTACCCTATGGTATTGGCCACAGTGTGGGATTGGTACTTTATCTATTGAAGATATTCTACTTTTGTTACATTTATCTTTCATTTATGGAGAAAATTGCGTTTAGTAGAAGTTTTCCTTACTACAAGTTGTTTCTAGTTAAAAGGTTGTTTATATGACAGAAGAGGAGGATCTGGAAATACCAGTTGTTTGAAGTTATTATCATCATTATTATTATTGTTTATTTGCAACACGCAACCATTTTCCATAGTATTGCTAGTTCCTTATATATTTCATGAATAGCTTTCAGGTGGGGGTTGTATGTCACTACAAATGATGCCCTGTTTCCTTTTTGCTGCTCATTGTACTCTAGGAGCATTCCTTATCTGGGTGTAGCACTGACATTGTATCCTTGTCTGATCAAGTCTTTCATAAAGTTATAAAAGAGTTCATCCTGATCCCTGGTCTCAGGACAAATATGGATATATCTGAAAACCTGATTGTAGATAATAGTCCTTTGTATGTCTGAGATAGACACTGTTTTATCTGAGGCCTCGCCTTGGGTTTTAGGGACAGGGATGTCTGAATGGAGTTGTTTATGATATTGATTATAGTGTCCAGAAATTGATTTGTGTATTAGATTGGCTGACCTTTAAATTAATAGCATGTTGGTATTCTTTGTATGTGCTGAATTCCAAGAGTTTCCATTCACCAGCAGTGAAGATAATAAGAATGTAATCCATGTAGCGAAGATAGACTAGGGGCTTTGAATGGCAAATAGGCACACATTTTGCCATGAATAGATTGGCATATTGTGGTGTTATGCAAAGCTGTCCCACATTTTTTTAAGTGGAATTCCTTTTCAATTGTGAGTATGTAAAGTGTGAGCTGTGTTACATATACTGTTGTTTGTTTTCTTGCTCCAGGTGTTTGTAAAATTCTGCTTGTCCATCTCGGTGGGGGATGTTTGCATACAGGGATTCCACATCCATTGAGGCCAGGATGGTTCCATCTAGGATGGAGTCAATTGAAGCTAGTTTGACCAGGAGTTAGCGTGGTGCTTACTTGAAAATAAGTTTTAAAATGTTTTCTACCTAACCAAAGATATTTTCTGTATGTGATATATTGGCCTTCCAGGGTTTCCCTTTTTTTATATTGTGGGCAGCATATATAAGGATCCCACATTGCCATCTGCAGGAATGTAGTCTTTTACTTGGTATTCAATACTGGAGGGAAGATTGTGTATGATGCTTTTGAGTTGTGCCATGTAAGCGTTCATGGGGATCTTTTTGTAGTCTGTAGTTTTCATGATCTGATTAGTAAATTGCCTGTTAAAAATGACGGTATGATATATGATCTGCTTTGTCTCTCTCTCTCTCTCTGTGTAATCTCCCCCTGAGCCCCCTCTCTCTCTGTGCACCCTCTCCCTCCTTGTTCTATCTTCCACCCTCCCATCCTTTTTCTCTATCCCCCTCCCCTCCTTCTTCTTTTTGCCCTGTCCCTCTCCCCTACCCTGTGTCTCTCTCCCACTGTTTCCCCTATGTCACTCTACCACCCTTTTCCTACCCTGTCTTTCTTCCACCATATCCCACTGCCCTCACTGTGTCTCTTCCCCTTTTTCCTCCCCTGTCTCTCTTTCCCCTTCCCTCCCATGTGTCTACCCCCCTTCCCTCCCCTGTGTATTTCCCCACTTACCTCCCCTGTGTCTCTTACCCTCCTTCCCTCCCCTGTCTCTCTTACCCTCCTTCCCTCCCCTGTCTCTCTTCCCCCTTCCCTCCCCGTCTCTCTTCCCCCCTTCCCTCCCCTGTGCCTCTCCCCCTTCCCTCCGCTGTGTCTCTCCCCCCTTCCCTCCCCTGTGTATCTTCACCCCTTCCCCCACTGTGTCACTTTCCCATCTTCCCTTCCCGGTGTCTCTTTCCCCTTCTCTCCCTCGTGTCTTTTTCTCCCCTTCCCCTCCTTAGTGTCTTTTCCCCTTCCCTCCCCAGTGTCTCCCCCTTCCTCTCCCCTCCCCAGTATTTCTTCCCCATCGTCTCCTCTCCCCAGTGTCTCCTCCCTTCCTCTCCCCTCCCCAGTGTTTCCCACTTCCTCTCCCGTACCCAGTATCTTTTCCGCCCTTCCCTCACCAGTGTCTCTTTCCACCATTCCTCTCCCCTCCCTAATGGCTCTCCTCCCCACCTTCCTCTCCTCAGTGTCTTTCCCCACCTTCCTCTCCCCTTCCCCGTGTCTCCCCCTCTTCCTCCCCCCTCCTCAGTGTCTCTCCCCCTTCCTCTCCCCTCCTCAGTGTCTCTCCCCTTCCTCTCCTCTCCCCAGTGTCTCTTCCCCCTTCCTCTTCCCTCCCCAATATCTCTCCCCCTTCCTCCCCCCAGTGTCTCTCCCCCCTTCCTCTCCCCTCCTCAGTGTCTCTCCCACTTCCTCTCCCCTTCTCAGTGTCTCTCCCCTTCCTCTCCTCTCCCCAGTGTCTCTTCCCCCTTCCTCTTCCCTCCCCAATATCTCTCCCCCTTCCTCCCCCCAGTGTCTCTCCCCCCTTCCTCTCCCCTCCTCAGTGTCTCTCCCACTTCCTCTCCCCTTCTCAGTGTCTCTCCCCCTTCTTCTCCCCTACCAGTGTGTCTCCCCCTCAGTGTCTCTCCCCCATGCGTGCAGCTCTGTATGGACTTTAATAATTGTACATATGTGTGTGCGCTCTCATGAAGCGCTCTCATACCACAATTATTATAGTTGACTAGGAACTTGCCTGTCAAAAATTATGGGATTTAAATTGTAAGGCTGGCAATGCAGTTTGCTACACAATGTGAGACTTTTGCTCCTCTGAGCACTTTCTGCGCTCATCGCGAGCCCCGCGCTGAGCGCCTTTGGCACGCCTTTGACGCTCATTGCTAGCCTCTCCCCCGTGTACTTCAACTTTCCTGCTTTGCACTGATCACCTACGACGCTCATCCCGCCTACTGTACGTTGCAGGTTTAGTTAACCTGCAAGTTTTATGTTTGGGAATGCCATGTGTCTCTTTCCAGCATCTCGCCCCTGTGTGTTTGTCCTCAGTGTGTCTGCTGAATGTTTGCGGGTTAGGCGCTGAAGGCCATTTGTTTTATTGTCAAAGTCCGGCGTGCCTGGTGTTGTTGGTGTAACTGTCTTTGCTGTCATGTATTTTCTAAGTCGTGCGTGCCTGGCATTGCTCGGCCTCGTTTTCATGCAGTTTCAGAATTGTTTAAGTTTTTCATCCGCCATTTTTTTCCTCGCTTAGCTGATTTTGGATTGAGGAAACCCCCAAATATTGCTCTAAATCGCTTGTAACCTTACTCCCAGGCTTCCTGGCTCTCCCCCTGTTCTGTCTGTGAGTGTGTTATTATATTTGTTTGTTTTTTGTTTTTTTTGTTTTTAGGGTTTTTAGACTTAAGTGCTTGGCTCGCAGTTGCGACCTCACAATGCAGCCTAAGTCCTGCGTGCTTAGATGGCTCGCCTCACTTTGGAAGCCTTCGCACATGAGCCTTTGGCGCTTATCCAGCCTAAGTCGTGCGCTGCACATGGTTAGCCACACTTTGCGTGGCTCACCGTTGCGACCTCACCTGCATGACCAACATCGTAAACATTACAGACAGCGTTCTTGGTCCACAACTATATATGTGATCGTTTTTCTATCAGTGGCTGTTTATCAAATATCTCTGATGTCCGTTCTGTATCAGAAGCTCTACCTGTATCTGTTCCGAGTTTGGGTTATTCCTGATGGGGAGTAATTCTGTTCTATGATTCTAGAGGTTAAATTGTGTTTTTGTCATGGAAGTATTCCTGAAGTCTACATTTTCTGAAGAATTACTCTCTTTCACTGCACTGTCCTATCTTGTCCATAGATTTGGTGGGATAAGAGTCCTTTGGACAGATAGTTACTCCTTACTTGGTTTGTGTGTTGCAAAGATAATCACACACATTTGTTCCAGTTTAATTGCTTCAAGTAAATGTCCTGCTTTTCGTAATTTTTTGGTTTTGTTTAAAATGTGCAGTGTGTTTGCAGTTTGCTACTTTTACATTTTTAACTTTTCCATGGGTTTTCTGGCTTCCATTTTCTTTGTTCAGCTGATTCTGCTACTTCTTTTTCAGGATGGTGTGTCCTTGTAAATGAATGCCTTAATTAAAGCACTGGCAGCTGTAGATGTCAGATTTCCAAGTCAATGTCTCCTCCCATCTCAGAAATTGATCAACAAAAACAAAATGATATACAGAGCAGCATAATTGCATATAAAATGTAATAAATGACATTACTTTTTTTACATTCTAAAAACATTTTCAGTAGTATATTTTAAATAAATAACTACAGTGGCCATCTTACAGAAGTTGGTCGGTGAGATATGGTTATAGTTTCCTAGTTGCCACCAATAGAGTAATAATAATTTTACAGAAAATATATGAAATGCTGCTTTGCTACCCTTAGGCTCCATATTAGCATTCATAAATCCAATATTATATCTCAGAACTACAGCAAAGTGATATTCAAGATTCTTGATTATGTAGTATCATGAAAGGAGTATAAATGGATTTGATTACAATCAATATTTATGCAGGCAAAGGAAGTACCACTTCAGTAATGACTAATTTTTATTATCATGACTTCTGTTGAGTGGTGTTGGTAGTGAAAAAAAAGGATTAAATAGCATTTCATAATTACATAAAAAATATTTCTAAACACCGTTGATTAGTGAACATAACAGTAAATGCTACACTTAGAAGACAGTGTTGAAACTTGTAAAACATCTTATATTATGTACACAAATTAAATTAGATAAGCATTTGTGGCAAAATTCAAACAGCCTTTCCATACAATGTAATATAAAGGCTGAAGTAATAGATTGTGAAGTAAATGTTTTTCTAAATGTCACCCAAAATAATATATTTTTTATTTTATTCTAAAGGCACATTGTGCTAGACATTTGATTCTGAAGTGAATATTTCCTGAGACAATACACTTTTTTTCTACTGTATTCTTATGCACGTGAGTGGCTCTTCAATACCATTTAGCTGCTAATTTAGGATTGAAGATGGCTTGTTTGTCGATGTAGTGGAAAAACAATGTTCCCAAAGGTTATCAGGCATGGAGATCCAATCCCCCACCGTGATCAAGCACTCTGAGTCACAAATTAGCATGCCGAGCTACTCATTACCATAAAGGGGCTGCACAATCCATGCTCAATATCTTAGGAATGATTCCTCTCTGCAACTATTCTAGTTATTTTATTTAACTTTATTTTTTTTCTGTTCTTTTTTACCTGTGCAGGGCATGAAAATATCACTGATCCTAATTGTAAAAATTGGAAGTCATAATTCCAAACTACCATCTAGCAGTGTTTTTGTTTTCATACTATGATTTGGTAATAGAAATGATATCGGCAGTTTTTATTCCACTGTCTGTCCTAAACACTTGCACTTTGAACTATATATTATTACACCCAGACAAGATAAGAGAAAGATACCATAGTTCATTATACCACAGTCTTATTTCCTACTGAACAGACCTTTACTAAGCATTATAACTGTAGAACTAGCATTTAATGATGATAGGCTATAGTTAGCATGGAGGGACAGAAACTGGGTTAAGAGCAGGAAAAAAGGAATAAAATCACAAAAGAAAAAAGTCAAGGGAAGTACAAATTTAAAATATTCCTTGAGAAAAAAGCCTTTTATATGTGCATATGCATTGAATCTGCTCGGTATGAATGAAACTTTTGTGTCTTTTTAACAAAGAGTATATTGAAAAGAGTGTTTGCATTCAGTCATGGCACTTCATTAGTAGAACAAGCAACCATAACGATTTTATTAATGAGACGCAAAAAAAGGAGCTATGTGTTATTTATGTAATATCTGATACAGAAGTAGCTAATGATCTCCAGGTTGTAAATTCCATAACTGACTTCTATTTTTATTCTATTCTTGATGCAGCATTATATGGTATGGACCAGACTTGTTTCATCCAGACTCTTCTCTTTTAAATGTCACAATGTTGTACCTTTTTTGATCTTATTCATTCCCTATTTTTTTTTCTAATATTTTTGCAATCAATTCACTATTCTTGTTTTATCCATTTAACCCTTCCACTGTTAACGAGTTAACTTGTTGTATTGCAGTCACTTTGTAGAAGGGACAGTGGACTGAAGGGCAGAGGTTGGTAAAAGGTGTTTTCGCCATTACCAGTGTTAGATAAAATCTAAGATTCTAAATTGTGCAGATACACAGTTAGTGTTCTTCCTGAGAGCAAGTTGGGGTTTCAAAGTTAATTTATTTTACAACTCCAGAAAGTTCCCACCGTGAATGTAGTCCTGCGAAGAGGGAAGAGCATGGCTAGGTAGAGGGAAGGGCTGGGGGAGGTACAGGGAAGGGCTGGAGAGGTTCAGATATGTATGGGGAATGTCCAGGGAGGGCTGGAGAGGTGCAGATATGGATGGGCACTGTACAGGTAGGGCTGGAGAGGTGCAGGTATGGATGGGGAATGTGCAGGGAGGGTTGGAGAGGTGCAGATATGGATGGGGAATGTGCAGGGAAGGCTGGAGAGGTGGAGATATGGATGGGGAATGTGCAGGGAGGGCTGGAGAGGTTCAGATATGGATAGGGAATGTGCAGGGAGGGTTGGAGAGGTGGAGATATGGATGGGGAATGTGCAGGGAGGGCTGGAGAGGTGCAGATATGGATGGGGAATGTGCAGGGAGGGCTGGAGAGGTGCAGATATGGATGGGGAATGTACAGGGAGGGTTGGAGAGGTGCAGATATGGATACGGAATGTACAGGGAGGGCTGGGGAGGTGCAGATATGGATGGGGAATGTGCAGGGAGGGCTGGAGAGGTGCATATATGGATGGGGAATGTGAAGGGAGGGTTGGAGAGGTGCAGATATGGAAGGGGAATGTGCAGTGAAGGCTGAAGAGGTGCAGATATGGATGGGGAATGTGCAGGGAGGACTGGAGAGGTGCAGATATGGATGGGGAATGTGCAGGGAGGTTTGGAGAGGTGCAGATATGGATGGGGAATGTGCAGGGAGGGCTGGAGAATTGCAGATGTGGATGGGGAATGTGCAGGGAGAGCTGGAGAGGTGCAGATATGGATGGGGAATGTGCAGGGAGGGTTGGAGATGTGCAGATATGGATGGGCAATGTGCAGGGAGAGCTGGAGAGGTGCAGATATGGATGGGGAATGTGCAGGGAAGGCTGGAGAGGTGCAGATATGGATGGGGAATGTGCATGGAGGGCTAGAAAGGTGCAGATATGGATGGGGAATGTGAAGGGAGGGCTGGAGAGGTGCAAATATGGATGGGGAATGTGCAGGGAGGGCTGGAGAGGTGCAGATATGGATGGGGAATGTGCAGGGAGGGCTGGAGAGGTGCATATATGGATGGGGAATGTGCAGGAAGGGCTGGAGAGGTGCAGATATGGATGGGGAATGTGCAGGAAGGGCTGGAGAGGTGCAGATATGGATAGGGAATGTGCAGGGAGGTCTGGAGAGGTGCAGATATGGATGGGGAATGTGCAGGAAGGGCTGGGGAGGTGAAGATATGGATGGATAATGTGCAGGGAGGTCGGGGGTGCAAAGATTTGTACAGTGGATTTTGCATTTTTATTTGACACTTAAATGATTAAAACACTTTTTAGGTGGAGAGGTGGAGATATGAATGGGGAATGTGCAGGGAGGGCTGGAGAGGTGCAGATATGGATGGGGAATGTGCAGGGAGGGCTGGAGAGGTGCAGATATGGATGGGGAATGTACAGGGAGGGTTGGAGAGGTGCAGATATGGATGGGGAATGTACAGGGAGGACTGGGGAGGTGCAGATATGGATGGGGAATGTGCAGGGAGAGCAGGAGAGGTGCAGATATGGATGGGGAATGTGCAGGGAGGGTTGGAGCTGTGCATATATGGATGGGGAATGTGCAGGGAGGTCTGGAGAGGTGCAGATATGGATGGGGAATGTGCAGGGAAGGCTGGAGAGGTGGAGATATGGATGGGGAATGTGCAGGGAGGGCTGGAGAGGTTCAGATATGGATAGGGAATGTGCAGGGAGGGTTGGAGAGGTGCAGGTATGGATGGGAAATGTACAGGAAGAGCTGGAGAGGTGCAGATATGGATGGTGAATGTGCAGGGAGGGCTGGAGAGGTGCAGATATGGATAGGGAATGTGCAGGGAGGGTTGGAGAGGTGCAGATATGGATGGGGAATGTGCAGGGAAGGCTGGAGAGGTGGAGATATGGATGGGGAATGTGCAGGGAGGGCTGGAGAGGTTCAGATATGGATAGGGAATGTGCAGGGAGGGTTGGAGAGGTGGAGATATGGATGGGGAATGTGCAGGGAGGGCTGGAGAGGTGCAGATATGGATGGGGAATGTGCAGGGAGAGCTGGAGAGGTGCAGATATGGATGGGGAATGTACAGGGAGGGTTGGAGAGGTGCAGATATGGATACGGAATGTACAGGGAGGGCTGGGGAGGTGCAGATATGGATGGGGAATGTGCAGGGAGGGCTGGAGAGGTGCATATATGGATGGGGAATGTGAAGGGAGGGTTGGAGAGGTGCAGATATGGAAGGGGAATGTGCAGGGAGGACTGGAGAGGTGCAGATATGGATGGGGAATGTGCAGGGAGGTTTGGAGAGGTGCAGATATGGATGGGGAATGTGCAGGGAGGGCTGGAGAATTGCAGATGTGGATGGGGAATGTGCAGGGAGAGCTGGAGAGGTGCAGATATGGATGGGGAATGTGCAGGGAGGGTTGGAGATGTGCAGATATGGATGGGCAATGTGCAGGGAGAGCTGGAGAGGTGCAGATATGGATGGGGAATGTGCAGGGAAGGCTGGAGAGGTGCAGATATGGATGGGGAATGTGCATGGAGGGCTAGAGAGGTGCAGATATGGATGGGGAATGTGAAGGGAGGGCTGGAGAGGTGCAAATATGGATGGGGAATGAGCAGGGAGGGCTGGAGAGGTGCAGATATGGATGGGGAATGTGCAGGGAGGGCTGGAGAGGTGCATATATGGATGGGGAATGTGCAGGAAGGGCTGGAGAGGTGCAGATATGGATGGGGAATGTGCAGGAAGGGCTGGAGAGGTGCAGATATGGATAGGGAATGTGCAGGGAGGTCTGGAGAGGTGCAGATATGGATGGGGAATGTGCAGGAAGGGCTGGGGAGGTGAAGATATGGATGGATAATGTGCAGGGAGGTCGGGGGTGCAAAGATTTGTACAGTGGATTTTGCATTTTTATTTGACACTTAAATGATTAAAACACTTTTTAGGTGGAGAGGTGGAGATATGAATGGGGAATGTGCAGGGAGGGCTGGAGAGGTGCAGATATGGATGGGGAATGTGCAGGGAGGGCTGGAGAGGTGCAGATATGGATGGGGAATTTACAGGGAGGGTTGGAGAGGTGCAGATATGGATGGGGAATGTACAGGGAGGACTGGGGAGGTGCAGATATGGATGGGGAATGTGCAGGGAGAGCAGGAGAGGTGCAGATATGGATGGGGAATGTGCAGGGAGGGTTGGAGCTGTGCATATATGGATGGGGAATGTGCAGGGAGGGCTGGAGAGGTGCAGATATGGATGGGGAATGTGCAGGGAGGGCTGGAGAAATGCAGATATCAATGGGGAATGTGCAAGGAGGGCTGGAGAGGTGCATATATGGATAGGGAATGTGCAGGGAGGGCTAGAGAGGTGCATGTATGGATATGGAATGTGCCGGGAGGTCTCGAGAGGTGCAGATATGGATGGGGAATGTGCAGGGAGGTCTCGAGAGGTGCAGATATGGATGGGGAATGTGCAGGGAGGTCGGGGGGTGTAAAGATTTGTACAGTGGATTTTGCATTTTTATTTGACACTTAAATGATTAAAACACTTTTTTGCTCACATCTTTCTTTTCTCTTGTTGAAGTACTTCACACTTGCTCGGCATCCTGTTATTTCTTTCTCCTTAAAGTATCCATGTAATGCAAATTGTTTACATACCCAATCAAAACTAAAAGTACAAAATTAAGTGTCTCCTAGCAAATATCACAATTACTGTTTCTCGGTCATCAATGCAGGGTTAGTAATACTTAACTGCTTCCTTTCTCCATCCATCATATCTGTACAGATAATTATGATGTCATTTTTCTATAGTGTCAGTACTAAAAAACCCTGGGGCAGGTCCTTTATTCCATCCAGCTGAATTGTTGTAATATAGTACTAGTTGGTCTCTCAGCTGCTTATTTCCCACTTGCGATATATCTCCAATAGACAGAATCATCTATCTTATGTATGAAGCAGCACTCTTGTGGAATCTGTGCACTGGTTTCCCATGACACATTAAATCAAACAGAAGGATCTCAACTCAAAATTCACTCACACCAAGACCACATCATACATCATCTCTTAACTTTCAAATCTAAATTAGAAAATCACCTGTTGGCTGAAGTATTGTAGCAATCCCTGCCCCAAGGTAGCGATTGTTATTGATTGTTTACAGCATTGTCAGCTCCAGCACTTACCCTTTCCCACTCTTCTTTGCCACCTACTTAAGGCTAAATACTAATGTAGTTATAACACAAATCTCTATGGAAATATATATGAATTTAAGGTGAGATAACTGGTGAACTTCATCCCACCTGTGATACAATTTCTGTTCTTAGATTGTAAGATGATTGTGTCAGGAACCTGTTTTCTTATTGTTTCTACTTTTTTAATTTATCACACATCCCTTCATAGCAAAGCTCAACATCATCATATGATTATAATGCTTTACCAGTTCATCAGTGCTGAGGGAACTTTTCCTACTACTGAGATGTGATACAGTTTCTCTGCCAGAAAAGATTAAGAAAACTGACAATCTCCAAGGTAAACAATGAATTTATCAACATATTATAACAGCTATCTGCTTTGTGGTTTTCTCCTCGGGATAAAACATAAGACATTTTCCTTTATCCAAGCCTAATTTACGATGCAAATTTAAAAAAATGATGAAATACAAAGTCTCTTGTTTTAGGGAGTTTTTTTGTCTGACTTCTAAAATCATAGCCTTTCAACACTGTTTTTTTAGACAGTTCTTTATATGCAGCAGTCTTTTTATGTGAAGTTTCACAAAGGCCAAGTATCTTGGTAATCTAACTCATGCTTAATTAGTTCACTTTGTCTCAATAATATGACAATCCTGTAGATTGGATTTACTAAAACTTACATCGGAACTGGACACACTCTTCAAGACATCTCTTCTCTCTTAATGATAAATGCAATTTTTTTTATTTATGAAATAGGTTGAGATCATTTCGCTACCGTATTCCTGCTCTGCTGCAATTTTTATTGTGACAATATATAAAAGTGACGCATAATCTGTCTAAATCTGTAATTAAAGGGACATGGAAATAATTGTTTTCTGTGTTGCATCAGAATGAGAGTATTTGATAATGTGTCACAGTGTGTTTTTTATATGTTTAAACAGCTTTTACTTAGCATTTTTTCATGGAAAAAAAATATATTTTGTGATCATTAAAACATGCTAATTTATATGCTTGAAAAGATGTATTCTTGTCCCTTTAAATATGTTGCAGCAGCTGTATAAGGGGAGGAATTGGCAATCATGAGGTAATGCTATTACTATAAGAGAATGGTTGTTAAAGGGTACAATATATCAAATCAGTACTGCTGTACATCAAAGTAAAATGCACCAAGAATACCAATCTGACAGCAAAATTGATTTTAAGCCATAATTCTATTGATTACAAGATCTAATAATATACATTCAATTATATCCTATGAGCTACAGCTATGACATAGTATTGTTTCCTTTTATAAAAACAAGTCCTTTCATCCTGCTTCTGAAATTTGGATCAGTTTCCAGTTAATTTCTTTGCTGTGTCTCTAGGAGAGGTTGATAGAATCAAAGGTTATAAATATTGTATAGATTAAAACTATAAGTAATAACACAAATATTATCAAATGCATATAGTATCTTTCTAAATACACTTTTCTACAGTAAATGTAAACTTAAAATGTTTTATCTTTCAATGTTTCAGATCCACACACTGCATATACACAGCCTCATTAAATTCGGGCTACATGTTAAAACGTAGCCCGTAACGTTGATATTAGGACTTACGGCTATTAAATTAGCACCGTAAAGCAACCCGTCGACGACTTGCGAGTTAAGACATAGGACGGACGAAAAATACCTACAGGACATGAACATGGAACTTTGCAGCCTGCAAAACCTTTGATTTGTCAAACCCGTAACCGCTACAAATCCAATCATCCTATTGCAAAGAAGTCACCCACTAGCTAGCCCGTAGCAGGGAAACGGAGCCCAAAGCCCAACATGTGCTGGAGAGGACTCGCAAGGGGGGTAAAGACCAATATGTAGCTCCGTAAATGCAAATAAAAACACACTACTGTACTTCATATAAAAGGAAAAGGGATGCTAGGTCTTAGAATTAATAGCACAACATTCTAAAGCCTGCAATCGGCCAGAAAAAATACTTTATTTCATGTTTAATTTCTGTGTTATATCGATCCCGGCAATCAATGTGTTAATACATATACTGTAACTCACATGTAATAGAATATCATAATTACGGCTTTATTAATATTGCATTATATCTGGAATGTGGGCCCGATCGCAACTTGTAATTGAAGCCCGCAGGACTTTGAAACCTACCCTCCCCTTTTTCAGTGACGTAACGCTAATGATCTCTTTTTCCATTGGCTCCGTCTATACCTGTAACTACGGTCTACACTTACTGATCGTCCGCAAGGCCGCAAATTCAGCGTTCTATGAACGACCTACGATTTGCGTCTCAAGCCCGTAGCTCGCAGCACGGGCTCACGTTGCAGATACAGGGCAGCAATTTAATAGGGCTAACAGTCTGGTAACTCTGGTTAATGACAGATCATTGCTCAGTAATTAGTGATTGTCCACGGGGACTCTAATAGGGAGTAATTATGTATCTAATAATCTAATCAGCTTCGAAACGCCCTGGGAAAGGACCAGTAAAAATTGCACATTTCAATGTACGTGTACTATAGGCAAAAGCATTATTTTATTTTTTCATAATAGCCCACTGATAAAGTACTTGATATTACATATAGTTTTCAATTGTACCACATTTGGAACCTCAACTGTGTCTCTAAAAAAACATTAACCTGCGTATATTCCAGAAGCCAAACACATATGCTAAATATTCATCTTCATTTTTATCAATTTTAATATTTTAATTCATCAGTCATAATAGTAGCAAAATATATTGTTGGCAGTGTGCTAACAAAGCAGAACTAGTCATATTAACCTGTCAATCACATTCAGTAGATCACATTTTTGCAGCTCATATTTCATAACATGTATAGTTGTCAGTATCTGCGTCTCTATGTTTGGCTACACAGAACGGGAAAGCAGAGAGATAATGATTTTTTCACGATGACTCAAACATGCCCATTCAACAAACATTGTAAACTCATGTGCATAGCTATCCTGGCCAAATCTAATGCCCTGTGCAATGCCAAGCAACAGATGGAACAGAAATGGCCCAAAACTGGTTTAATGCAGTCTATTGTTGTTTTCACCATTACCAGTGTTAGATAAAATCTAAAATTCGAAATTGTTGTTGAAATATACAGAGGTTAGTGTCCCTCCTGAGAGCGAGTCGAGGTTTCACAGATAGTTTCTTTTACCTCTCCAGAAAGCTTCCACTGTGAATGTAGTACTGAAGTTAAATTTTGTTCTTGCTATGGCAAGATTACAGCAGTCATCCATATACTCTTGAGATAATGAGTTTTCTGTAAATAAGTATTATACAACATATAACTTCATAGCTACTTGAACAAAATGTTCATTTTTAACACTTTGACTATTATAAGATTTTAAAAATAAGCTGGAGGATTGCCTATGAGTTAAAAACAACCAAGATCGTATAACTTTTACATGAATTTAAATTAACATTACAAATGTTGTTAATTTTTTGCACTTGAAAAACAAGTACTTTGAATTCTGATAATGTAATCTTACTATTCGAATGAAGGCAACTTTTGAATAACTTCTAATAATTACAAGAAACATTTATAAAAGTTTGGGTTGTGGCAGTAAATCATTATTCTATAAAACAATCTGTTTAGGTCAATTTCTCTGTTACAAAGGATAAAAACAATAGTTGGAGATGTGTTATGGCTGCTCAGGGACTACTCGCACTTGTAATATTTTATTTAAAGAGCTATTGGTTAAAAGACCATTGTGGGCAAATATTTGTATATGGTCTTTTGTTTAAATAAAGCTATATAGGTATCCTTTACATTTTGCAAATGTTATATTTAATTATTCTTTACTGCATGATTTTATTGACTGCTGCAGCCTGTTATTTCCTGAGGTGGGTGTGTCCTTGTTAATGAACAGATATCCCTTTACTTGCTGTTACTGCAACTTTCCAAATGTGCAGAGACAAACTTCCTGTTTATTCAAAGTCTCCGCCCAGGAAGTTGAGCTACTAAAAGCAAAATGGCAGATTCCAGAGTAGCAAAAAGTAATAAATAATATATTATTATTGTCCTTTATTTGTATCATGCCAATATATTCCATAGCGCCATACAGGGGGTTAAGTACAAATTAAAAAACAGTTTTAACACAAAAGAATGGAGGGTCCTGGTATTGTGCTTAAAATCAAACGCACACAGTGCTTTCCCTAAAGCACCTAATAAGATTCAAAATTTGTAAACTTACAGACTAAAAGAAATGGGCGAGGTATAAAGCATTGTGCAAATTAAGGCTGAAGGTGATAAGCTTTTTTAAACAGATGCCTTTTTGAGGTTTTGAGGCAGGAGGATAGTCTAGTGGAGCGAGGCAAGGAGTTGCAAAGAATAGGGGCAGCACAAGAAATGTCCGAAACGTGAGAGTGAGAGGAGAGGAAGATAGAAGAAGGTCGTTAACAGAGTGAAGAGGGAGGTTGTGGTAGTATTTAGAGACAAGGGCAGAGATATAAGAAGGTGCATTAATTGAGAGAGCTTTATACTTAAGGGTCATGATTTAAAATTGTATTTGGCGGTAAATGGGAAGCCAGTGGATTGACAGACAGAGAAGTGCTGCAGTTGAGTATGGTAGATGAGTCTAGAGGATGTGCTCAATATGGATTGGAATGGAGACAAACGGGTGATGGGGAGGCCAGCAAGGAGAGAGCTGCCGTAGTCGAGGATATGATGAGGGAGTAAATTAGAATTTTAGCTGTATCTTTCGTGAGATAGTGACATATGTTGGAGATGTTTTTTAGGTGATTTAATATCTTACATTTTTTACAAAAAGGTTTCAAAAGCGAGTACACAAGCGTTGCACCAAGTACGGTAAGTGATCATTCTAATGCAGGGAATAATGAATATATCTTAGAGATCATCACCACATCCATTTTTCAGTACATTATAACCTGACATAATAATGATGTACATTAAGATGAGCGCTTTTATGATCACGTTTAAATCATATATGTATTTTCAATTACTTTTTTTAATATATATGAAAACAATCTTGCTATTCCCATTAGACTACCAAGTAGAAATACCATGTCTGTGAATAAATATTACATGTGCCGATGCACATCTTATCAGTGTCACCGTGATTTCATTTTCTCAAACACTCTTACATATGCATGGAGAGAATGGTCCACATGTTCTGGCACAGCAGGAACTAAATAGTCAGTTCTGTCCATATACTTTTAGAATTCTATTTTTATAGATAAAACTATTATTTAGATACTATGGGTTAGTGCCGACCTGTTATATTAACACATCTTTGGTCCACAACAATTTGTAACATCTTTATTTTGAACTCTCTATATCATAATAAATAGTTGTAACACAGCATGAGGTATAACTTTCCTGCAAGATCTGTGCAAAATACAGTGTTTTTGTTCAGTTTTAAAAAGAGACATTAAAACAACCGAGATACAAGCAAATATATCAAAGTTTGATTTATTTATTTGCAATAGTCACTTTCCTGTTAATAGCTTATAACAAACTGTTGAAAGCTACATGTTGCAAAATGAATCTACATTCAAGAAATAAATATCACAAGGAGGAAGAAAGAGCAAAATAAGAAATAAACATTACATAAAAAGATCAATTTACAATTCAAAATAGTAAATCTGGGTTAGGATTGACAGTTTTCCAAACTAGACAACCAACTATTTAAAAGTGCATTATTCTGTGATATACTTCACAAAAGAAACACAGGTGGAAAAAATAAACAAAGTGCCACTATTGTATTTAGTATCTTTTGTGCAGTTGCTTGTATACTTTTTCAGAGTTTTCCTATTCTAGATCAGCTAGCTATTTGGCCCACCTTGATGTCTCCTTAGTCATCAATAAGGGCAAGTATATAAGTTATACATTGCATGAGCTCTGCATAAGACTTCCTGGCCACATGTTACCAACTACTTCTAAAAAGACTACAAGAGGTGTGTGGAAAAGGGTATAAATGGTGCTTTTATTTCATTGTACAAAGTGTGAAATGGTATCCACAAAATAAGCAGGTGCAATGCACAGGGGACCACAACAATATAGGGACCCTCTGTAGATAGTGTCTCTTACTTTACAATGGATCGGGGGCAGGTCATTTATTTTTTATCTATGGGTGACCGTTTTATTGATCTCTGCAGACATCTACCTTGAGGTAGAAGTTGCCAAGGGGTGCTCAAAATTATTTTGCACCAGGGCCCTCCCTTCACTAAATTTCAAAAGTAACTAATCCCTAATTATAGTCATCAAAAATTTAGTTTGGGTAGAACGCTTCTGCAAAATAAATTCTAGTGATTTAATGTATTATGTATACCCCTTGTTATAATACTCCAGGAGAATAAGAGAATCCCTGCTCTCTTTCTCTCTTATAAGTAGGGTCTATCAGTCAGAATTAGGGGTACCAACCTTGGTTGTATCTTCCAGATAGGAGGAATCCCTTGATGATTATAGGGTTCCATCCTTTTCTTCTCTTTCTTTTCTTTATTAATCAATATATTCTCCTTGTTGGCTAAACCGTTTGCGTGCCAGATTAGATTGTTATTTTTTTCTAATGGGTGTCTTATTGTTCTCCTTTTTTAACTGATGGAACCCTTCTGCAATGCACATAAGTTGCATGACATTTTCAATTGTCCATGAAATTGTTTAATTTTAGGACCACATACATTATTAACTGATCCCTGTTTCAATGTAATATCAGCAGTTCTGTAATGCAATGTAAATGAGAACAAGACAACTATGGCAGGGTTCCTAGAGGGTTTCACTTTATTGTGGGAAAATCAATCTATTGTGGGAGTATTATCATCTCCAGATATAAGCAGCCCAAAAATCAACATCAGTTCATATCATATGGCACAATTTAAATTAATAAACTATTCAAAATATTGAGATTATGACCATATTCCATTGTTCTCAGTGAAATACAGAAATAAGTGTTTGCATTTATGGAAGAGATAAAGCCTTCTCCCTATACAAGCATAGCAGATCCCAACATAAAATACTAGTACATTGTCTCTCATAACAGTACAGATAAATTAAATAGCATTTTTGTTTCAAATCTCTGTGGGGTCAGCAATGAGTAGCATAGATTGTTTACTGCTGTTTAATTTATTGGTCTTTAATGATCAATAATGTCACTCATTGTTTAATGAGTGGTCCCCTGTGACAGTGCGACTGTTTCTCCTCTTATCTAGACCTTACAGTATTAAACACTCTGTTTAGACAATAGACTATACGTCAACCATATTATTATGTTCTTAGCTGACCTAGTGGTTTGTCCCACAATATGTGTTTTGTTTTTTATCCATCTGTGTAGTACAATAATGCAGCAAAAAAAGTAACCTCAATTCAACTAAAGGTTGTTTCAGACAGAAAAATACAGTTTGTAATATGCTGAAAAAATGTACCTACTATCAGCATCGGTGATTGGATGGTCACACATTGGGCTAAGATTCTTATTTACCTTATAGGTGCACCAAATTATATATTATAAACTGATTATATGACTACAGTGCTTTAAAATATATACTCAAGTGTGTCCACATCATGGTATATGCTCATAATGCATGGGTAAAAATCCACCCATCAAGTTCTTGCAAACAGTAATGGTGTGATCGACCTCCCTCTCTTAGTATCAACAGCATTGGCAGACCTCTAGCCTTGTTTGTGACCATATAGGGGTTTCGTTGAAGGTGGAATATTTCGGTGTGTGGTCTAAAGCATGTTGGCTTACATTTGTAGACTGCCACCTAAGTTGTTTTGATCTGAAGAGAAGACTTTATCACTATGAATACGGAATATATCTCATTCTGGATGAATAATAGACTTGTAATGGCATTGGTAGTTTTACAATCTGTATTTTATGGAACCAATTTATGCCTTCAGCCACCAATTTCATGTTTTATAAAAAGAAAAATGTAATCACTAAATATATATTTGACATTATTTGTACTATATTAGAATATTGAAAGAGTCAGATATTTCTTGATATTTCTCAGATATATAAAGACGGATTTATTAAATTCTCATTCAGGTCAATCAAAGAAAACCCATTGCACTCAAGTGCTGTGAGACACTCTGTATAGGAAGCAGCTGCCATGGACTGGAATAGCAGTCACCTATAGTCGTTTAATACCCTGACTCAGTATTTTATGACTCACAACTCTAATTAATATCTTGCATAGTCAGAAAATCTAAAATATCCTGCCATGAACACACTTTGGAATGGTTCATTGATTTCAATATACACTTGATTTGATTTGTATAGAATAATGTTTTGCAGCAGAATTTAATTGGTTACTGGACTGTCGCAGCTTTTGATGCACTTTTGTGTATATTTATGTGTTTAGCACTATTCATTTGTATAGAATTTTACAGAATCAGTAAAATAAACAAAATAATAAGAAGCTCAAAATAGTAGAAAACCTTAAAAAACCGGTGAGTGCTTTAACAGTTGAGGTTCAAGACAAGTGTTGTAGGTTGTATAAGAAATGACTGTATATTGCAAGTGAGATATTGTGCATATGAATAAAAGAGAGGTTTTGGTGACATGGAAGCCTTGATTGATGACCTAACCAGCGTTCTTGCATTGATTTTACTTAATAAATACCAATGAGCCGAATAGAACACAGATACACCTATAGTGGATGGTGTATATTTAAAAAAAGGTTGTATTTCTAATTAATAAAACTTAAATACTAAAAGATTACAATACATTGGAAAAGAGAGAGGATGTTCCTATTATTAAAGTAGCAGACACACACATATGATAATAGACGGTTGGTACAGGAGCTTTTCCTTTGCTCACTTTCTTTATAATATATATATTGGATGTTTTGCCTGAGCACCTGAATAAAATAGTAGACATCAATGTGTAATAGTTTTTTTCTGTCCTGTTAGAATAAATAAACCATTCACACTGTATAACATATTGAATATATTGCAATATTATAACATCGTAACATTGATTCTATAATAACACTTAATACATCTACATTATATTGAAACTTAAAATAATTGAAGTTGCTCAAATATTTTAACCGTTAAGTGCTGATACATTTTAAATATTAAATTCTCCCCTTATATTTTTGGATAAATACAACCATGAAGGTAGAATGGCTTGATCTTCTTGGTAATGGAATTATTGTAGCAAAAATGTATTAAACAGCAATATGTATTATATTCTCAATAAGTAAATGGATATATCCACCTGAAATTAAAAATAGCCAACTAAATTAAAGGGCCAGTGTGGTCATTAGTTAAAATATCCTCTTTTTCAAGACCTACACTTGGCAATAAACATGTGTGAGAATCTAAAAAAATAAACAAATAACACCACAGGAAAAAAAAAACAGAATAAACTTTTATATGCAGTTATGCTACTGCAGAATCTACCATTTTAGTTTCCAGTGATCTGCTTCCTGATGTGGAAGAAGATTTAATTTTCTCTCTGAGTTCACACTAAATAATGAGAATGTGATGGATACAGCTACCAGTGCTCACAGAAGAGCCCATTAGTGTATACAATACTGTCAGTGAAACTGGTTGCAAGAAGCAGCCCAGTAAAGAAAACGTACGTCTCCAATAAAGAATAATTGCATATAAAAGTGAACAAAATAAAGGATGTGTTTTTTTACTTTCTAACATCTTATGCATTATTATGATTTGTTAGTAATTCTGGAAAAAAAATAATTGGGCTTTTAAGAAATTACGAAATAACAGTATTTGGCCTTGGCTGAAATAACCAGAGGACATGGTGATTGTGCAGTCATTTGGTAGTGGGATTTAATGTTCGTCTTAACCTTTTTTTTTATTCTGATTGGACACCATTAATTATTAAATACTATTGCTCACCGCATACAATTCAAAATGTAGATTTACCTCTGAACTAACATGTCCCGTGGAACCTTTCATTTCTTATCAAAAATAAATTGCCCTATTCCTTTGTTTGCTTCAACAGTCAAATGCTGTCACTCACACTTTTCCATTTTTCTGTGAAGACGTATATCAAGGAACCCTACTGCTTCTTGGCTGCTGGCTTAGTTCCATCACAGCTGGATAGCTTCTGGTGCTTTGTATTACACTTCAGTCCACACGATGGTGCTGAAGAGGAGTCATTTGTTAAATTACCAACTATACCATTTAATTAAAATATTGTCCCAATCACAGCACAAAAAGTCAAACTTTATTAGGAAAAC